>CM028135.1:660637500-661887500 GCA_016271365.2 Neoceratodus forsteri | reverse complement strand
TTAAGGTTTGCATTTCCATATGCGCTTTGCCTTTTGCGCTTCTGTTTCCTTTGCTGTTATTGTTGCTGTTACTGTTACCATTTGCATTTACAATTGCGGTACTGTGTCCGTGCACATTTCTGTTTGCGTTTCTGTATGCGCTTCTGTTCCCATTTCCATTTCTCTTTCCTTTGGCATTATTCTTCATGTTAACTTTACCATTTGCATTTACAATTGTGGTACGTGCCTGTGCGCATTATGGTTTGCATTTACATGTGCGCTTACATTCGTGTTTCCGTTTCTGTTCCCTTTCATGTTCTTTTTGCTGTGACACTTAACATTTTCATTTAAAATACCACTGCCATCACTGTTCGCATTACCAGTTGCATTTTCTTATGTGCTTCAATGTCCGTTTGCATCACTGTTCGCTTCAGCGTCACTTTGCGCTTGCATTTCTATTAATGTTTCCTTTACCATTTACATTTGTGTTTCCATGTGCACCACTGTTCATGCTTCTGTTTGCGTTGCTGTTCCTGTTACTATGTCACAAGACATCATGTGGCGGGAGAGTGGGGCCCAAAAAAAGAAGGGAAATTAGAGCCAAAAAAACTCCATTTAATGCATTAGTTAGGGTTTTTCTACAGTGACAAAAGTGAGGAAATTCAGTGTTAGGGTTGAAGGCCCCCCTTAGAACCCCCCAGCCCACCCCCCAATCGGCATTGGGGTGCATGTTGAGGTCATCTGCCCTAACCATCACCCCATTCTCCTATACCTCTGCACCTTCACACATGTGATGGGGTGAGAGTTAGGGCCGATGACCCCAATGCACACCCCGATGCCGGTTGGGGTGGTAGGCTGGGGGGTCTAAGGGGGGGCTTTCAACCCTAACACCAAATTTCTTGCTTTTGTCACTGTGGAACAACCCTAACTAATTGATTAAACTGAGTTTTTTGCCTCTAATATATACAGTGAAAAAGCAAGAAAATTTGATTTTAGGGTTCCCACCCTTGCACCCCACCTCATTTTGCCATTAACAGGCATCAGGTTCATGCTAGGGTCATCAGCCTTAACTCTCACCCCATTCTCCTACACTGCACCACCTCAGCTTGTTTACCCATGGGATTGGGTGAGAGTTAGGTCAATGACCCCAACACACATCCTGATGCCTGTTGGTGTGGATGGAACCCAAAATCGAATTTCTTCACTTTTTGCTGTAAAGAACCCTAACTGATACATTAACAACGTTTTTGCATAGAATATATATATATATATATATATATATATATATATATATATATATATATATATATATATGTATATATATTATATCTATATATCTATATATATATATGTATATATAAAACATTCCATTGGTGAGGCTTGTGAAACTATCCAATTTAATTTCAATCATTAATCTTCAGAATACATACATTTGTTATGTAGCCTAGGAAGATGGAGGTTAGGATCAATCATTCTTCAAGGCTTCAACAAAAGGTGTCCACATTTGTTCACAAGTTTATAATCTATATAATGGACTTTTTCTATTTGGTGAATCATAAACATAGTGTTTATCCATGCATTAAATATCAGACAGTCATTACCTTTCCATTTCTGGAGGATTAATTTGAATGCATTTATTATTCCAATGTTTGTCAAATATCGATTATGAAAATACATATTGCACATTGGACCACCATAGCATAGAAGCATCCATAATGGATCCTTATATAGAAATTTACCTACTGCCTATGATAAAAAAAAAACAGCACAGATGTCCAAAATGATTCTAAAATAGGACATTCAACTAACAGATGTTTGAGATTCCCTATTGTATCTTGACATCTAGGGCATGTAGAATTCATCATATTCAGTAATTAAGATGTATAGTATACGTGGTGAAGAATGTTTCTTTTTTTTTTACCAGGAGATACAGACTAAGCTGAAAACTTGTATACAGGTGTGATCTAGGAGCACAAGGAAGTTAAGTGACTTGCTCAGAGTCACACGGTATACAAGTGGTGGCTGTGGGATTCAAACCCAGGTCCCTAAGTTAGTAGTTCAGAGCCTTAAACCACTGCTATACTGCCTGTCTGGCTAAATCTATGAGATTTGAAGCCTCAGTTTTTATATCAATATTTTTTTTCCACAGCAAGTGGGTATTCCCTAGTTTAGTTTTCATTCACATTTTACTTTTAAGTTATGGAGTTTGATTTTATTGTTTGAATCCAGAGTTTGTAAATAAGGAAATTATTTTATATGGTTGTGCGAAGTTAGTTTCCTTTCAGTTTGAAAAATAACATTGTCAGATGTGATAACATTTTTATTAATAAAATCCCTAGTTTGTAAGTAGCCATAAAACTGAGAGTTCTGTAAATTATACTTATTTAAAAAAAACGAAATCCATAACTTGATTTTTGTATCTTAACTGAGCTACATCACACAAGCCTTTCGAATATCATTCCTTGAAAGTACTGTCATTATTAGAAGGGAGAAAAAATGATTTATATATATAGCTGTGTGCAGAGAACAATAAACTAAAGAAGTAATTTTTCCCACTATCTTATACTGTACCATATTTTAAGTGCAGTCACCGCTCAATAAGAAGGGTCTTTAAGCTTATCCTGGTATTTTCCAATATATACACAATGTTTTATATTGGAGTATGTAGAACATGAGGTTTCCAATGTAAAGAATGATTATTTATATCGGTATGAAATCATTCATATAATGGGGCTAAATCAGCAGCTAAATAATAATTTTTGAAGCAAGGTAGGGTGAGACCTCCTACTTTGGTTGACAGATAAAATTTCTTTATTTTAATCTGTTTTTTTCCTTTCCATAACAATTTTTTAATTAATACTTCTAACCCTTTAAAAGTCTTCTTTAATCATGATAGGTAGGTTTTGAAAAAAAATTTAGGTAGCATATACATTTTAATCATGTTAACCTGTCCAATAACGGATAGTGGAAGATTTTCCCACTGACTCAGATCTTGTTTTGTCTTTTGTACCAGTGTTTCTAAATTTGATGAATGTAATTTTTAAGTTCATTATCTGTCCTAATCCCTAAATATAGAATTTTTGTCACAACTTTAAGTTTAAGATTTACAGGTTGCTGAAAAAGATCAAAATAGTATTTAGTTTGCAGCACTTCCATTTTATGCCAGTCAATCTCGTACCCAGAAACAGGGCTGAACTCTGAAATAATTTCCATTATTAAAGGAAAAGATTTATTTAAATTTTGTACCATTATTAAAGTGTCATCCACATATAAGCTGAAATGATGTTTAACATTATCTATATGGGGGCCTAAAATAGTATGGGACTTATGGATAGATATGGCAAAGGGCTCTATAGCAGTGCAAAGATAAGGGGTGATAGTAGGCATCCTTGATGGGTGCCCCTATAGATCTTGAATTGTGAAGAAATATCATGATTTGTTTTGATCCTGGCAATCAGGCCAGAATAGAGCATATCCATCCACATCTTAAACTTTGGACCAAAGCCAAATTTTAGTTATAATTGCTTTAATATATGTTCATTCGACCCAGTCAAAAGCCTTCTTGACATCTATAAAAAGTAGAGAGAGATCCTTGTCATGACAATAGTCCAAAATATTTAGAATCCTCCAGGTATTGGAAATCAAGGATCTTCCCCTAATGAAGCTGTTCTGATCTGGATATATCACTAGAGGAAGTGCCCTCTCCAGCCTGATGGCCAGGACCTAGCCAGAATTTTGGCATCTGTATTAATTAGGGACATGGGTCTATAGGAGTCAGGCAATAGGGGTCTTTGTTTTAAGGAATACATGAATCGTGCATCCCTGAAGGATGGCAAAGGACTTTGGTATTATACATAAAATCATAAGGCATTTTTAAGTGTGCAGCTAATAAGGCTGAGAATGTTTTATAAAAATCAATGCCCAGTCCATCCGGTCCTGGGGCTTTCTAGCAGGTAATTTTTTAATTGCTCTATTAATTTCCTGCATAGAGATTTCTTGTTCCAATTGTTGAAATTCTGTTAAAGGTAAAGTGAGAAATATAAGATTGGACAGAAAGTTGTCTATGCTTTCATGACTTATAATGTTATCAGATTTATATAGACCTTGGTAATATTGGCAAAATATTTTATTAATTTCGGATGATTCCTTTACAGTTTGGCCCTCATTATAGTTTATTGAGGTAATTAAGTTTTTCTGCTGTTGAGTTTTTAACTGCCAGGCTAGTAATTTATTGGACTTATCTCCTAAGGTATAGTACAAGCTCCTAGTGTAGAGTAATCGCCTCGTTGATTCTTCTGCTGTAAGTTTATTATATTGTTCTTTAAGACTAATTATGTGTAAAATGAAGTAGGACATGCTTCATAAAAATAATATAAAGTATAAATTAATTTGTGACCCAACTGAAAATACATTCACTGAGTTAATTTGGAGTGAACTATTCAGGTTAAATCAACCAAAACTACTTATAGAACTTTGCTATAGACCTTCAGACTGTAATTTAATTGAACATCAGGAGATGTTAAATAGTATTGGTAATAAATCAAATTATAAAGAAATCATATTACTGGGTGACTTTAATTTCCCCGGTATTAACTGGGGTGAAGCACTAGGAACCAAAAGCCAGGAAAATTCATTCCTAGATTTATATTCTTCAAATGGACTACACCAGTTAATCAATGAACCAACATGAGAAAATAACATATTAGACTTACTTTTAATGGATATCCCAGAAAACATCAGTAATATCAATATTAAAGCACCAATTCAAGATAGTGACCATAGGGTTATAACATTCGACACAAACTTACACATAAAAACTACAATAAAGCAAACTTTGTTGCCTATAAGCAGGAATTATACAATTGGAAATGGGACAATGGGTCATCTTCCTCATTAGACTTCTGGACAAGAATTAAGGAGAATATCTTAGATCTGGAAGAAATCTATGTCCCAAATAAGATAATTTATAATAAAAAGGGAAAGATCCCACCATGGGTTACTACTAACATATTAAATCTGATTAAACAAAAGAAAAGGGCATACAAACTACTGAAAAGATGCAATAATGATTTTAATAAATGGAAATATGGGAAAATTCAAAAAGAATGTAAAACAAAATTAAAATAGCAAAAATAAATACAAATAAAGTTTGGCATATAAGAAAGATGGGGTAAGAGCTTCTATGCCTATTTTAACAATAAAAACAAACTACTATAACAATTGGACCCTTTAAAGTTAATGAAGGAAGTAACTGCTCCTAAGGATATGGCCAAAGAATTTAATAAATACTTTGGATCTGTGTTTAATTCAAAAGCTACTACTATATTCAGTAATGATACAGTTGAGCCACTGGTATTTTCTAAGGCAGATATATTGGCTAAACTGAATAATCTGAATATAAATAAATCTCAGTGCCTGATAAGTTTCTTTTTTCAGTTGTTTAACCAGGAGTAGCACTGAGCTGAAAGCTTTTACAGGAGCAACCTGGGAGCACAGGAATTTAAGTGACTTGTTCAGGGTCACACAGTATACAAGTGGAAACTGGGATTCAACCCTAGGTCTGGTCTGCTGGATGTCACCAGATTTGCAGCTCAGAGCATTAAACCACTGTGCTGTGCTATACTGCTTCCCTGCCTACACCCAACACTATTTAAATAAATAAAGGACTGGATAGTAAAGCCTCTCTACCAGATTTTAATATGTCCCTACATTACTGTAGCATACCAAATGGCTGGAAAACAGCAGTAGTGACACCAATCTACAAAAAAGGGAAATCACGAGTGATCTCTAATTATAGGCCTATCAACTTGACCAGTGTTCTAGGTAAGATCTTCAAAGAACTGCTCAAAGATAAATTGGCAATTGATCTGGAAATAAAAGGATTAATGGATTATACCCATCATGGTTTAAAAAAAAAAGATCTTGTTTAACTGGGAACCTGGTATTTTATGAACACATCAGAAAATTATTAGAAAGCAATAATCCAGTAGATGTGATTTTTATGGACTTCTGTAATGCATTTGACAAGATGCCCCATGATTAGTGGTGGGCAAAGTGGGCTCAATCCGCTCCGCAAAGTGATATGTGGAGCAAAGCGCGTCGGAGTGCTCCACAATGCGAAGCGGAGTACTTCATGTTATGATGAGGACATAAAGTCCATTGGAAGCAATGACTTACAATACTCTGCTTCCCCAGACCACTAATCTGCTAAATTTAAGGTGAAGTGTATTGCAGGCAGTGCACTTTGTCTCACTTCACCTTGTTTTTGAGCTCTGAAGGTGAATTTTGCAATGATTCATGGGATTTCAGGTCACATGGACTCAATATTGATTTGCACAGCCTCAGTTCAGGGTATTATGAGTAGTAAGGAGTAGAAGACAGTGTGCTCTGATAGCTGTATGTGATAGGAATCTTGTAAAAGCTGTGCAAAAGCATTTTGCATTTTGAGGGCATCAACTTTAGTTCACCAATTGTAGGAAACCCTCCTTTGCTCTTATCATCGAGTGTTTTAATTTTTATGTGGATTTTGAACATTAATCTACAATATTAAGTGTGTGTGGTGAAAGACAGTGAAAGTGTGCTTTGGAGAGGGGCGTATCTGTGGTGTAGGTAGATATAAGTTGGAGAAATATTGATTTCTTTATTTTTTGGTTATATTTTTGTTATTTAACTGACTGTGTTAATGTACACACATTAATAGTGTCAGTAATAGTTGAAATGTTATTGCTTTTTGTTGTGTGGATGTGGTGCAGCAGTTCATAAGTTCAGGTTGTTTACATTACAAATGTACAATACATAACGTGGCATTGTACTGAACTTTTGCATTGCTATGCATTCCTGTTCAGCATTGTACATAAACTGTTATGTGTGGTGTGCGTGCAGTGTTGCATGCATCAAATAATACTCCTTTTATTGTGCCACAGACTAGTGTAATTGCAGTCATAGCAGTGTGAACCTGCTATCCACTGCAGCTGCCTGATTTTGTACTGCGATCGTGGTATCTGTTTTAGTTTTGCTGCTTGTAGTTCCATAAAAATCTGCACTTTCTGCATTCAGTGCTCCCTCCACCCCCACATTCAAAAGGTATTTTTTACCAGATTGGATTGTTTCTGTCACTTCATCAGCACCACTGGTTACTGAAGTTGTTTTAATTCTGTGACAGTCTCAGAGTAGTCTCTTATCTGTTGCTGAAGCCTAAGTTGTTTATTTGGCTTCACATCTAGCATCCCACCAATCAGAGAGTGAATGTATCAAAATCAGAATTTGGTTATAATATTGTGGTTGATCCCCCAAAATGCCTTCAAAGAGACGTGCAAGCACAGCTGTTTCTCGTCATGGCAATGTTGGCGTAAGATGGTCTGTGGGCGTGTTAGTAATACACAGATGAAGTGCATTGCTGATGTGAGAAAGGTATTTCTCCTGCAATGTTTTTACAGCCCAATCAGTAGCTTCACTCATAGTTGGAGGAGATGATGTTTTCCAGCCGGTGGTGTTAGTGTTACTGGTGTTAGTGGTGGTGGAGGTAGTATTAGTTTTGTTGTGTCAAGTTCTAATTCTGACCAGTGTACCATATCCAAAATATTGAGTGTGAAGCAATGCAAGTGAGTGGCAATGTAGATGATGTCCTACTTCCCAGTAACATCCCAGTAACTGAACCTGAGGATTCTGATAATCACATCAACAACAGCATACAATGTGATATCCCATCCACCGAGGCACTTAATGTCATGCATTTTCCACGCAGTAATTCACAGTGTGGTCAAAAATATCAGGTGATGGTGATGTAGATGCTGAGGATCAATGTGATGATGGCGATGGTGTTTCTGTTGTTGCAACATGCAGTCCAATCCTAGCATCCAAGCAGAAGATGTGGATGTGTGTGACAGTGATGAATATGATGATGATGTAACTGACCCCAGTTGGGAACTGGAGAAAAGAAATTCAAAGTGACTGTGTCTGAGTCTGTTTGCAGTAATCCCCCATAAAACTTGTGATCTAACGGTTTTAGTTGATGATGATGATGATGACCCAGTAATCAATATGATAGGTAGTCATGGTGGTCAGTTGCAGTCCAGGTGTGCAGTACCAGAAACATCATGTGCCCCCCCCACTTCAGCGCTTAAAATAACGGACTTAAATAAGCTACATCATGGACATGTTAAAGCAGAGCATCACAATCCCTTGTTTTGGGATTTTTTGTTCAAGATGCAAATGATGAGTCAGTTGCAATCTGCCAGGTTTGCCATGTGCATGTGAGTCGAGGTAAAAGGGGAGCCATCTGGGCACAGGAGGATAGCATCGCATCTTAAGAATAGGCAATTGGCACTGTGGACCCAGTACAAGCTGGCAGCTAATACCACAGTGGGGTGTTCACCCTGGTCACCGCAACCATAGCCAGCATGTTATCCCTTCCATGACTGTTAAGCCCAGTAGGAAATTAAACATGTTCAGTAGTGTGTAATAAGAGCAGAGGATTACTACAGGCATGATGAGGTGGAGAACCATAATGACTTTGAAATGTTTTCCAGTGCTGGTGAGAGTAGCAGTTTTTGTGGTGGTGGTGGTGGTGAATGCAGTATGTCTAGTGCAAGTGGTAAATCAACCCTGGATGGCAAATCTGGCAAAATAACAGCATTTCTGGGTTTGACATCATCACCTGTGCAACTGTCTTGATCAAATTTCCACACTCCAACCCCTGTCAATGCTATTCATCACAGAGCACAACCATTTGTGATCAACACACCCCATGTAAAAACATTTATCATCCCATGTTACAGAGTGTTTTTGCGCATAAGCTGAAGTACCCCCAAATCATACAGTGTCACATGAACTTAATGCTGCTATAGTGAAATGCTGGCAATTCATCTTTTGCCCTTCTCCTTTGTGGAGAATTCTGGGTTCCAGCAGTTTGCTGCACGTGCCTGTCCAAAATGGAAACTCCCATCCAGGATGTATTTTTCTACACGTACTGTCCCTAGTTTTTTCACACTGTGTCCGACCCAGTAAGACATGCCCTTCAACATTCCTCTTCAATTCATCCATTAAAGTATGGATATGTGTACAAGTGGCAAAACAGTGGGAGTTCATATTTGTGTGTAACTACACACTGGGCACAAGTGCCAGGGGTTGTTTGTGATGTTGGTAGTGTGAATAATCAGTGCAGTAAGGTGGATTGTCACAGTAGCAGTCTTCCAGGAATTCGACAGCATGTAACGATTGCTATACGCAATGTGACTTGTTCACGCACTGGTGAGAATATGATGAATGTGGTACTGACCGAAATTGGCAGATGGCTGAACCCTCTGTCCCAGAGAGCTGGGTTCATAGCAAGTGACAATGGGTCAAATGTGGTGAAATGCATCATGAATGGTGTTTTTTTTGTGTTCCATGCATGGCCCACTGTTTAAATCTTGTGGTTCAGGAGTTTCTGCAGCACCCTGATATATAGGAAATGCTGACCATTGCACAACATATTTGCTCTCATTTTCATGATCTGGAAAGGCCCGTGACCAACTGCAGAAGTTGCAGATACAAAACAGCCTGCCTCAGCATCGCTTGAAGCTGGAAGTTGTCACCTGAAAGAACTCCACTTTATACATGGCCGAGGTTGTATAAACAATACAAAAGCCATCTCAGAATATCTTGCAATGCACACTAGTCGTGACAGTTCCGGGCCCTCCATGTCTATGGCAACTGAACAATGGCGCCTCATGGACTCTGTAATAACAATTTTGTGGCCTTTTGAACATGCCACACAGGCAGTGAGGTACGAGTCTGCCTCCATTAATCAATCAATTCCACAACTGTGGGTGCTGAGGCAGACATTGGTGAATGTACAGCATAGCCTTGATGTTGCCAGAGACGGTGGTAGCAGTATGTTGCTACAACACATGCTGACAGTATTCAACCAGAATCATCATGTTGTGAGCATTCAGTGTAGTGACAACTTTGCCATAACAACAATGCTGGACCCACGATACAAACATGGGATTGCATCAGTACTGGAGGAGGGCCTGAGCAGGTAAAAATGACAGTGGTCAACTGGTGCGCTTGGTTCATGGGTCACAGAAGTCATGTGCCAAGGACAACAAACCTCAGAAGCATAATCCAGATGAAGGTGTACCTGGATGACCATGAAGCATATCTTGCAAGGGGAAGGGGAGTGCAGTTCCAGGTGGTCTGTCATCCAAAGTGGCTGGCATCAACCTGCTTTGGGAGGCTTTGTCCCAAGTGAGTATTTGTGAAATAAATGATTCGGGAGAACAGGATGATGCATCAACAACTGGACTTAGAGTGACACAGAGAATGGTTGAGTCATATTTGTCTGAAAACAGGCATCTGACAATAACTGAAGATCCTCTTTGTACTGGAGTGGAAAGGTCATTGAATGGTCAGAGCTGACTGCAGTGGCACTGAAGTACCCTCACATGCCCACCCTCCAGTGAAAGTGTTGAGAGGGTATTCAGCCCAGCAGGTGCAGTAGTCAGGGATCATCAGACAAACCTGTATCCAGTAAATGTTAGTTTGCTAACGTTCATTAAAATGAATGAGAGGCACACACCAGCACAGACTTCAACCTTGGTATGTGTATCCCAGCCTAGTCATGGTGGTCTTGCTAATGTGGAAATGGAGCATCCTGGTGGCACTGGCAGTGGCTGCCTGAAATGGCCCACCACTGATGTAGATGATGACACAATGGAGAAAGAATTTCCCAGTGGTCAGACTTCAGACATCAGTGACTGTGAGGGCAGCTTTCTTTATGAGGATGATGATGTGGTTAATGTTGGCAGGTTTTAACTGAAATTTTTAAAAGGCAATGTGCCCCTTGGACCACCACCACCGGGACTGATGTTAGCCACTGCCACCACTGAACCTGAGTCTGTCCACCCCAGACCACCACCACTGGGCCTGATGTTAGCCACTGCAACCACTGAGCCTGAGTCTGTCTGCCCCAGACCACCACCACAGGGACTGATGTTAGCCACTGCCACCACTGAGCCTCAGTCTGTCCACCCTCTGGACCACCAGCACCAGGAATGATGTTAGCCACTGCCACCACTGAGCCTGGGTCTGTCCGCCTCAGACCCCTACCTTTGGGATCAATGTTAGCCACTGCCACCACTGAGCCTGAGTCTGTCCAGACCATCACGTCCATCAGCCACAGACACAAAGCTTTTTAATATTTAAACCATTAAGTGAGTATGTGTACTCACATTTGTTACACTGCTTCACTTTCTTTAGTTGTATGTTTTGTTTTCTGTAGCTATTCAGATCCGCAATGGTAAAACACATATGGTACACTTATTTTATTTCTTTTACAGGGTAACAAAAAAAGGTTCCATCACTAAAACTCATTGGGAATGGTACTGTAGCTGTACCGTACAGAGAGGAAGCGATGTAATATCCATGTGAAATACATTCTGGTAAGTATGAAGATTTTATTTAATCCATTTCATTGTTTTGGAAAGACTGCAACAAATATTGCACACAGGTTGTGTTAGTTGACAAGATGTGGGTTTGAAATGTAACTTGACTTTAGATTGAGATTTGAGAACCAGGGAGGGACACATAGCAATTAAGTTGTAAGAAGTCATTCATTTCATTTTTAGGAAACTTCCAGAAGCTTTGTTGTTCTATTAAGTGACCTTCAACATCAGGCACCCCTCCCCGAGCTTGGGCACATATGCAACACACAGAAGTCATTTCATTAGATGACCATGACCATCATTAACAACTGGACTCCAGAAGGATGCAGATGAAATCTGTGAAGAAGTAACAAAATAAAAAACCATTACAGACAAACTTGCAAATATGATTCCCCCAACCCCTCCAAAAAAATATTTACCTTCATGTGCTTGAGAGTCATCCGTTAACAATTTCAGTGCAAAAATTTCTCATTGAGCACTGGAATGTGCACACCAACAGTTTCTGTGTGACCTGTGATACAGAATAATACCATGAGTACATGTCCATGTCAATCCCCTCCTCACCTACAAAATACATAATATATATATATATATATATATATATATATATATATATATACTCACCAAGGCTACTAATAGTGTACAGCCAAAGGCACCCTTCAATCCAGTTGAGATTATCACATTGCATTTGCTTGAATCATATCGAGAACACATTGGACCAGCAACACAATGCTCACAGTCATCATTTTATACTGGGATATGTGCTGAAACACTCTCATTCTACTGTGTTAACACTTGTCAATTTTCTGCACAAAAGCAGGAAGCATTTTGGGCCTGCAGAAAAATCTGAGGACTCTGTGCCACTTTTGTGTGTTCTGTGATTGTTGCTGTGAGCTCATGATGTCATACTGACATTTTTACAATTAAAGCAGTATTGCAAGAATGTCCTGACAGTTTTAAATTGTACTTTTTTATGCTACTTTACATTGCCACAGCCACCACTAGTTACCTCCGAGTCATGATTTGAATGATACTCTTCTTTTCACAATTTATGTCTGCTTTACTTACTTGACTACTTTTTTTCATGTATGAAAAGAAAATGAGCAAGCCTTCCAATATTGTTCAGACCAGGTTTATATTTATTTGCAGCTGCTTTTCAATAACTATTGTTCCGTGTTGTCATAAAACACTGTCTGCTGTGTAACTGTTAATTAACAACAGAAGTGATATGTAACAACTAATTGATGTGATGGAGAAAAGCAGAGGAAAACAATGACAAAGACCTTGTCAGCACCAATTTGAAAGGAATGCTCCTTTCATTATTTTATACATGAAGAAAGGTAGTATAGCAGACTCAATTACTGCAAATTGGCGTATCATTCCAGTAAGTAAGGATGTAAGTAAAGTAAGTTGTAACATAGCATTAAAAAATATAGGTCAGAGTTCTCAACAGTTTGTTGTGCTGCTGCTTTACAGAGATTCACCTCATTACATAGTTATGGTGATGCACATAAACTAATACGTGGTGGCTTTACTCCCACTAGATTGTTTCTTGCTCCACAGAGTGCAATATGTTTCTGTGAAAACCACCCATAATTTCATTACAGTGTGTCATGTGGATTACCAATCAGAAAAGCCACCACATTCTGCCCCTTTCTCAGCAATGTTAGGATGTGATGCCAGGGGAATGCAGTGCATGCTCCACTATAGTGAATGCCCAGCAACTATCCTAATGTTTCCTTATGTTATAAGGTTGACTTTGTGGTGAAATGTGGGAATGTTTCCACTAACAAGGGTCTTCTTACTGGAAATGTGCACACAAGTTTCACTACAAACTGACCACTATAACATAAAGAAACATTCGGAAAGCTGCCGGACAATCAGATACTCACTGTAAGGAGCACGCACACATGCTCTCCCTGCCATCGCATCCTAACATTGCTGAGAAGGGAGGCAGAATGCGGGCAGATTTTCAGAATGGGAATTCCTCCATCACGTGACACACTGTAATGAAATTACGGGCGGTTTTCACACAAATGTATTGCACTATGTGGTGCAAGAAAGATTCCTCTGGAAGGGAAATTGTGTATGATTAAACAGCAACAAAGAAAAAAACACACAAAAACAGTATAACATAGTAGCGGGGTGGGGGGGCAGAAAATCTCCCTAACTCACTGTGGCCATGGGATACCATGGTGATCCATCAGCAGGTGCAGCATTGAAACTATTTGCAGCTGCTGTTGTTCTATTCTGTTCACATGCTGCTGCAAAGCACCAAACCACTCATTGTTTTCTTCAAGAGCTGCCCACACCAGGGTGATGTCAGACAGTGTTGCAGGGACTTTGGTGGGGTCCACTGTAGCAGGGAATTCAGGTAGCAGGGGTGGTGGTGGATAGGGTGGTGCTGGTGGCTGTGGTGGTGGTGGTGGTGGAGCAGCTGCTGTACTAGCCCTCTTCCTGCTGCAACAGTGATGAGGCATAACTCCCACCCCAGCAGCACCCTTGGCTACTGTCACCGAAGTGCCAGCAGCCTGCCACTCTGCCCTGTGGTGGTTCAGTATGTGGGTGCACTGGCCACCAGTCCCCAAATGTGTCCCACAGGGGCCATGGCGCAGCACCACACCACACAGATGGTACACCACCACTGTGCTGTCTCCCCATGGAGTTAAAAACTCCCACACTGGAGAGCTGCAGGGGACCAGACACAGTCCTCGCATGAGTCCCACCTACATTTTCCAGGGCCACCTCCTGTGGCTGTGAAGGTGGTGGAGGGGTGCTGCTGGAGCCCTACAACTGCTGCTACTGGTGGTGGTGGTAGTGGAAGAGAGGTGGACGCACAGCAGCCACCAGTGGCACTGATGCTGCTGCTGCTCCTGTTGTTGAACATGGGGCAAGCAACACCCAGGAGTCGAAGCGGTCCAGCATGACATGACCGCCCCGCCCCCATGGGTCCGCACTCCCCTCCGACTGCACCCATGGGCCAGCAACTTGCCTTCTCCTGGGTCCATCCTGACACACACAAGTCCCTGGGCTGACACACACATAGACACACACACTGACACTCATTGACACACATCAGTCACACACACAAAACAAAACAAAACTTATAAAAAAATATTCGCTTAACAAAAACACAAATACAATTCAAAACTAAATAAAGAGATATGGTTTAAAAAAGCTGTTGGTTTTCTTCTGTAACCAAGTGGCAAGGAAATCAAGCACTCCTAGTCTCCTCTCATAATGCTTTCTCCCTCTACAAATACAAAGGAGAAAGTGAAACTGCTTCTCTGACTCCCTTCCTGCTTGGCTAAAGCATGTGACTTACAGCACTGTAAGCCATGTGATGTGTGGGGGGCTACCTATTCTCTTCTCACTTCACCTTACTTCATGTTAAGGCATAACGGCAATGCGAAGTGAGCACCTTGCAGTGCCCACTTCACATTGTGCTCCACTAATGTGAAGTGGCCACTTCGCGTCCACTTCACCTGCGGATTAGAAATTTGCTGCATCTCTACCCTTGATATCCTTATAGAAAAAAATGAGGAAACAGAAAATAACTAATACAATCATAAACTGGTGGAAGAATGGTTATACAATCATACACAGAGGGTATGCATTGGGGACATTCATCTGAGTTATGTCCAGTAAGCAGTGGTGTGCCCCAGGGTCAGTACTTGGAACAATACTGTTTTCCATTTATATTTCAGATTTGTCAGAAAATATCCAAAGTATTATAGTCAAATTTTCTGATGATACAAAACTAGCAGCCCAGGTGAAAACTGAAGAGGAAAGAAGCATGCTCACTAATAATAATAAAAAAACAAAAAAAAACTGGAGAACTGGGCACAGAATAACAAAATGACCTTTAACATCAGTAAATGTGTCATTATGCACTTTGGTACAACTAATAACCCACATCAGGTCACTCTAAATAATTAACCACTTACAATAGTTGAACTATATAGTGATTTAGGCACATTAATCTCACAAGATCTATCCTCCCACAACCACTGTAATTATGTTATAAATAAAGCTAATAGAGTGCTGGGATGTATAAAAAGGAATTTCAATTCAAGAGATGAGGGTGTATATTACCATTGTATAGGGCCTATGTGAGATCCCATTTGGACTATTGTTCTCCCTGTGGAGTCCATACCACAGGAAGGATATAAATAGACTGAAGGGTGTCCAGATGAGAGCCACAAAAATAGTTACAAATGTGCACAATAAAGAGAAAAAGAAGATTGGATGAACTTAATTTATACTCCCTGGAACAAAGGAGAATTAGATGAGACCTTCTTTTAATGCATTAATTGTTAAATGACACCAAACTACTGTCACAGTTAGGAATGACCTTAAGCCAGTGGGAATGTAACCTTCAAAGCCACAAATATTAATTGATTCTTACATACCCCAGAAATAATAAAGGTGCTTCTTCACTCAAAGAATAATCCCTTATGGAACACTTTACCAAAATCAGTAGTGGTATGTACTAATCACACAGATTTTAAACATAACCTAGATTGATATTTATTGACCAAGCGATGATGAACCAGCCTGGCTGGAGATGCACACATATGGGCTTTGGCTTTCTGTGTGTCTACTTTTTTTAGTATGAATCTTAGTATTAGTTTTAACGTATAACTTCTCAGTATTTTGTATTAATGTCTCCAAATTGTTCATGGTTTGAATTCTAATTGTATGTCATTTTATGGTGTACAATGTAATGGCACCTCTCAAAAAAGCTTTGAAAGATTCCCATATGGCCCCAATGTTACTGTCTTCCAGTGTATTCTAGCAGAAGAACAAGTCAATATCAGCTGTAATTATATTGTGGAAGTTTAAGTCTTTCAGTAATATGGGATCTAATCTAAATTCATTCAGTTTTTTATTTTAACTGAATATTGTATATTTAGAATAATCAGAGCATGGTTGGATATTATAATTGGACAATATTTAATAGTCTGAACCTGATATTCACATGTACTTGAAACTAAGATGATTGAGGGCCCAATTCTAGAAGGGTTATGCCTGGCATAACCTGAATTGCACCTCAAGAAATGATGCAAGTAGCAAGTTACGTCAGGAGTTGCAACATACAGTATTCTACAAAGTGGCCTGTGACATGCCACAGACCACTTGCACCAAAATGGACTTATGCCAGCACTTACACCCTAAACCCCCTGTGACATGGCCCTAGGGGGTGTATGGCAGCAGTTGTACCCTATTCTAGAAGGGCAGCAACAAAGTTCTCAATGTCAGGATTCTACAAGAACCCCGGAGGAGAACTGTCAATGTAAGTTACACCAGCATTTAGGTGGTGAAACTATAAGTACACCCTCCAGGGGTTCTGTAGACCTGCCAGCAGACCAGCACCCACTCCACATGTGCCCTCCCCCCATGCCCAGAACATCTCCATTGCTGCCCCACAGGGCATCTAACAACTGCCCCCAGCCTCCAATTCCCCATACCATAAGTGTCCAGCTGGGCATCTCACACCTCTTCCCCCCCCAATCCCCCTAACAGTCCAAGCCCTGCATGGATGCCCACATGGCCCATGCCCCTTAACCCCCCACACTGCTGTCAGCCCTTCAGGGTGGCTCTGTCTACCCATCCCATTCCCTGTCCCCAAGATGCAGTGCTACAGTCTGTACATGGATGTACACATGCACCCATTCCTGGTAGTCTACTGGTGCCCCCCACCTAGCTGTAGCTTTTCAGTTGCAGTTTGTGATGTCCTTTCCAGGTATGCCCTCTGTTTGGCATACCTGACTGTATGTTGCAAGTCACAGGACTTAGATGCTGGGACAATGCTTCTTCTAGAATCGGGTGCAGGGTCCATGTTGCAGCTGCATTTGGCACAAGTCACCTTTGGTGGTGACTTGCAGCATTCTTCTAGAATCCTGCCCTAAGAGTTATGTAAAGCAGAGTAATATGAGAATTGTTGAGATTCTAAATTAACCTTTCTCCAAATTTCAGTTAGCTTTAAATCTTCCATATGCCATAAAACAGCCTTGGCAGCTGTTGTTGTGCTATCCCTATAAAGTCCAGACCTATCCAGAATTGAATCAAGGACCACATTAAAATCACCACCAATAATATAGGGAGCAGGAAACCTATTAATTTCAAGAAAGAAATTATTGAAAAAGATTGTGAATTTATGTTTGGCCCATACAGATTACCAATTGTGTATAATTGCCCTGCCAGTGAAATATGACAGATAATATACCTGCCCTCTATATCTAATACATATTTATTAATATGAATATTAAGTGATTTTTAAAGAAAATTTAAACTCCATGTGCATTACTTGAACGAGGCGTTAATACCAGATCCCATCTCTTTGAATGAAACTGAAAATTATCATTTAATAAATGGGTTTCCTGCATTAAGGAACAGTTAATGTTTGACTTATCTAACCAATTAAACACTCTCCTTGCTTTTACTCTGTCTTGTATACCCTCACATTCCAGCTAGCAATATTTAGCTGATATGCCATCTCAAAATTAAATAGAAATTGTTGAAAGCAAATGTTCTCACTATAACAACATTTAGTCTCACCTCAACAAATTTTAACAGTGTATGACTGTCTGCTTTTATCTTTATACAATACAAGAAACAGAAATAAGCACAAATATTGCAATAACAATACAGAATACTTCATAATTTACCTATAATGCCTTTCCATTTAAATATGTAACATACAATACAAATTTGTAACATTTTTAACATTTTGTGCAAACCCATGGTGCAAATAATTAACCTAAGTGAGAGAATTACAATGTATAAACCTTTGTTCGGGTAATTAGAACACCTTTATAAATTGCTAGGTTATGAACATTTTTTGTTGCTGTTTTCTTTCAATTGAATAACATGTCAGATGACTGTGTGTATTTGATCCATAATAGAAAAAAAAATGACATAAACAGCCCAAAAACAAACAGCATGGATAATTTTATCAGTTCTCCCCCCCTCCCCCTTCCAGTAATCCAGATTAGCAATAAGTACTCTGATTTAAGCATGCCATTGGAGACTCAACCCCCACTAAATATTTACTCATGTCATTCATCCATTTTTAACATATAATACCAGGTAAATAAAGATAAATAGAGAAAGAAGGAAAAAGACCCCACAGACACACACAAAAAAATTATCCAAATTATCCAGAAACAGCCTCCCCTCTGGGAGCACATATCAAAGCTGTACGATAAGTGGCCAGTGGCTGTCTGAAACTAGAGAGAAAAAAAATGTTTCCCCTCCTCTCCTTCTTCCTTCCTTCCCCCTCCCTCTCCCTTTCTCTTCAATATCTGGCCATCACATTATTATCTGTGTTTATAAGCTATATACAAGCTCATCAGATCATTTTACCTGATTGTAAACATGTAGATCCTTATTTAGCTTATGGGTCAGATAGTCAGAAATATGCCAAATGCCGGGGCAAGTCTAGTGCAGTGCAACTCCAATGCACCATGGTGCAGTGAGTGCGATATTCAGAGGTTACGCATGGTGACATGCGCACAGAGCAACATATAGAACATAGACTTTGATGGCAGAGAAGGGACCGCTAGGCCCATCTAGTCTGCCCATTTCCCTACCTACAGGATAGGCCGCAGCAACACGGCTGAATATCACAGGGATGCGCCATGGAACACACAGAGGTGCACCAGGGAGCAACCAGACCTGCACCATAGTGCAACCAAGGATGTGCCAGGGAGCAAAGGGAGAAGTGCCAAGGTACACAAGGACCAGCCCCAGGCAATGGTGGGAGAAAAGCATCAGATTGAAAGAGTGGGGCACGCAGAGGAACACAGCTGGAGACAGTGGCAGGGAGACACAGTGGTGGGCCACATGTGACCACCAACTGCAGGACACAGACAGGCAGCCAGCCCCCCCTAGCACCAGGGCATTGGATGCAGGGAACAGGTGGCCCCAACGGCCAAAGGAGAGCTGCCACTGGAACCTCCGCTGGATGCCAAGCCCCCACCCACCCAGACCATGGCCAGCCACTCCCTGGTATATGGCACCCAACACACATGCCACACATCCTGGACAGCCAGCTCATGGCCACCCCAAGGCACAGCCACTGACCAAGAGGCAGACACCACCATGCACAGCCCACAAAATGACACAGACACACCACACAGACACCGCCACACCACTGCAGCATGGCACCACATGCCAGCTGCAAAGCAAACATGGACAGGAAATCTGTATTAAACAAAACTATGTACAATGGAATTTGGTGGGAAAGGGTAGGAGAGTGAGGGAAGAGGACAGGGGATAGGGACTGTACAGTGGGAAGGAGGAAGGAAGGGGAAGGGTTGGCAGGGGTAAAAGGGAAACAGTGGGGTCCAATTATGGGTGGCCAGGGCCTGCTGCCACCTGACGCCTCCTCTGTTGTCTGTCCCAGTGCACCAACTGCCTAGTTTATTGAGCCACCTCCAGGGTCGTTGAGGTGATTAATATAATCTGCCATAATAGGCAGCAATAGAGTGGCAGTCGCGACCTCCTCCGGTTGCCTATGACAAAGAAATGGACAGGTGATAAGTGCAAGTCCTTAGGAACCATGCCCTCCCACTGTGAGTAATGGGCAGTGGGAACACACACCCCTGGAGTGGCACCCTGGCCACCTACAGTGGGTGAGCCAATACCTGATGGCATCCCAGCATGCCACGACAGTGCACAGTGGTGGACACCGCTGCCCAGTGGCCAACCAACCGCGAGTGACAGGCAGATGGCACAGGGCTGCAGCAGCACCACAGCAGCAACAGTGGCAACTGGGCGCACACCCATCCCACCAACAGCTGGTACATGTGCGCAATGGTTGCCCCACAGTGCATGCAAACCGCACAGTTGACACAGCACATGGCACAGGTAGCCATGGCCACCCCCCTCACTGCCACTGACCACCCGGTAGAGGAACATAACAGTCCCTACCTGTCCATTACGGTGCCGCTCACACCTGTTCCACTGCCACTCCACCACCACAGGTCAGACTCACACCACCAGGCGATGGTCCTGCAGCATCCTGCTGCACCCCATCAGGCACCCCAGCTGCTCCTGCATGGTGCTGATCTTCAGGCCCAAGGAATGGAACACAGACAGGCACACATCAGAGTGCAATCACAGCATGTGCCCACTGCCCCCACCCCTGTGCACAGTGTGTGCCCCAGCCTGACATGACCCGGAAGGCAGTAGTGCAGCGCACCCAGTGGCTGGCAATACCACACCACGTGGCACACCCTGACAGTGCACCCCCCCCACAAGGCATGTCAGGCAGCCCAGACAACACCACAATACAGCAGTTGGGCACACATGCAGCATTTGATAACTTACCTGGCTGTGGAATGGCCCACCTGCAGATGCGTGCCTGCAGCAGCCTCAGCCTCTCAGGGCCCCACCACATCATGTCCCCATACTGGTGGCGGCATTGCTCACCAGTCCAAGGCACCCCAGTGTCCCAAACCAGGCCTGCAGCGACAGTCTGCCAGATATCAGTTCTGGCCTGCTGCAGGGCTCCTGCCAAACAGACCAAGTGCATATGGCTGCATAGGCCACAAGGTTGACCAGCTCAGGTCCATCCAATTCCAAGCACGTCACACCCCTCACCACGCCATGCTTTCCACTCAAGTTGCTGATCCAAAATGGTGGCCAGTAGTGCCGTGCACCGCGTCCACATGGGATGCCTGCCGCGGGCGCGCATGTGACGGGCAATTGCACAACACCGTGGATGAGCTGCTGGGCACATGGTGATGTAGTCCCAAGGGCATAGGGTCAGGTCAGGGGTCAGGGGTCACCCAGCGCAAGTGCACTGGAGCGCAAAAGAAGCCATGGCGCACTATGCGACATGACCCCTATAGCACCAGGGCACTATAGGGGCAGAGGCCATGGTGCATAGTGCGCCATGGCCTCTATAGTGTTGAAGCACTATGGGGCCATGGTGCACTATGCGCCATGACCCCCTGTAGCACTGTAAGTTCACAGTGCATGATAGGCAGTAGTACAGGCCATGACGCATGTGTACTGCAGGCAGCACACTGCGCATGTCGTAGAAACATAGAAACATAGAAGTTGACAGCAGATAAGGACCGCAAGGCCCATCCAGTCTGCCCATTTCTTTTTCTACCTTATAAATGTGCCATCAGCCTTTGCTCTATCAGTGGCCTATCTAGTCATACTCATTTGTATTGCTCCCTTATGCCTATCCCATGCCTGTTTGAAGCCCTGCACTGTAGTCATAGCCACCACTTCCTGAAGTAGGCCGTTCCATGCATCCACCACCCTTTCTGTGAAAAAGAATTTCCTCACATTCCCCCTTAATTGGCCTCCCTCTAATCTCATGCTGTGTCCTCTTGTCCTGCTATTTTTCTTTTATTTAAACATGTTAGACTATTTCACCTTGTTAATGCCCTTAAGGTGTTTGAATTTCTCGATCATATCACCTCTCTCCCTCCTTTGCTCAAGGGTATACATATTGAGCTCCGTTAATCTGTCCTCATATGTCTTCTGATGCAGTCCCTTCACCATTTTGGTTGCCCTTCTCTGGACTGCCTCAATTTGGTTAATGCCCTTGTGAAGTACTGCACGCAGTACTCCAGATGGGGCCTAACCAGTGTCTTGTAAAGAGGGATTATTACCTCCTTCTTATGACATGTGATACCCCTACTAATACACCGTAACATCCCCCTAGCCTTACCTACTGCTTTAAAGGTCTGCTTGGATGATTTCAGGTCATCAGTGATGATGAAGCCTAAGTCTCTTTCTTCCTTTGTGACTGCCAGCAACTCCCCTCCCAGCCTATAGATGGCTTCAAAGTTTCTCTTCCCTATGTGCATGATCTTGCACTTCTTTGCATTAAATCCCAGTTGCCACTCTTCTGACCATTTTGCTAGTTTATCCAGATCTCTTCTCATTTTGCTCACACCATCTGGATCATCTACTCTGTTGCAGATCTTTGTGTCATCTGCAAACAGACAAGCCTTACCCTCTAGTCCATCTGCAAGTTCACTAATGAAGATATTGAAGAGGACTGGCCCCAGGACTGATCCCTGAGGTACCCCACTTGTGACCTGCATCTCTTCTGACTGTATACCATTTACCACCACTCTCTGTTTTCTGCCCGTCAACCAGTTTGCCACCCAGTTGACCAACTTCTGACCCACCCCGAGCCTACCCAGCTTATTTATCAATCTTCTATGTGGAACAGTGTCAAAAGCTTTGCTGAAGTCAAGGTAGACAACATCAACTGCTCCCTCTTGGTCCACCACTCTGGTTATCCAGTCAAAGAAATCTATGAGAGTAGTTTGACAGGACCTTCCTTTTGTAAACCCATGCTGTCTTGGATCCTGTGCCCCTATGGATTCCAGGTGTTGCACTATCCTTTCCTTAAGGAGTGCCTCCATAATATTGCCCAATACTGAGGTAAGACTGACTGGTCTGTAGTTCCCTGCCTCCTCCCTGCTACCACTCTTGTGGAATGGGATCACATGAGCCCTTCTCCAGTCTTCTGGGACCTCTCCTGTGCTCAGAGACTCACTAAACAGTTCTGCTAATGGCTCTGCTAGTTCCACCCTTAGCTCCTTAAGTATCCTGGGATTTATGCTATCAGGTTCCATTGCCTTATCCACCCTGAGCTTAGCGAGCTCTTGTGGGACCCTTTCTTTTGTGAAGGGAGTAGTGCTCACCTCCCTCCTCCGTGTCCATGGTGCTGAGCTGTGGGCCCTGCCCTACCTTCTCTTCAGTAAATACTGAGCAAAAGTATCTATTTAGGATAGATGCTTTTACAGGGTCCTCCTCCTCACATGCCCCCTTTTCTCCATTGAGCTTAGCAATACCCCCTCTGGACTTTCTCCTTTCACTAATGTATCTATAGAAAGTCTTGTCACCTTCTTTTACTGTTCGTGCTAGTGTTTCCTCAGTTTGGGACTTTGCCTGCCTTACTGCCTTCTCTGCTTCCCTTAGGGCAGTTTGGTATTCCTCCTATCTTCATCCCTGTGTTCCTTTATATTTCCTGAAGGCCAGCCTTTTAGCTCTGACCTTTTCTGCTACTATTTGAGAACCAAAGTGGTTTCCTTCTTCTTTGCACTTCCTTTTCTGTCTAACACAATGGGATGTTGCTTCAAGTATTGCGTCCTTAATGCTTACCCACTTTGCCTGTACCCCTCACCTGTGTTTCTTTTGCCAGGGATAGCTTAACTCTGTTGGCCATCTTATCAAAGTCAGCTCCTCTGAAGTCCCATATTTTGCCTTGGAATGGGATGATTTAGATGTAGTGGCCAAATTTAACCATACCATGTGATGGTCACTGGCCCCAGGTGACCTTCTACCTGGAGATCTGTGAACCCTTCCCTGTTAGTCAGTAGTAGATCTAGAATAGCCCTGTCTCTTGTGGTTTATTGTACCAGTTGTTTGAGGCCCTCCCCTGCAGGAATACACCATGTGTCTAGTTCTGGCAGATGTTCCTGCTGGTATTGACCAATCTGTATCCGGCATGTTGAAGTCTCCCATTATCACGAGACCTGGCTGAATGAAAGTTCAGGCCCTGTATTGGCTTCAGCAACACCAGCTGGGTTCTCTGTGATTCACCATCCAAGGCTGGACTGTAGGGGTGGGGTGTAGCCATTATGTTAAAACTGAGCTGAGCCTTGTGGATGTGCCTTTAGGAAGTACCAGATCCTTTGAATATATCTTGGGTGAGGATGTAGGTTGCAGAATTCTCATCTTCTACAGTCCACCAGGAGATGGTGGAGAATTCCTGCAGGAGATAGCAGACTTCATCGTCGATCTGGTATTGCAGTCCCCCAGATTGTTAATTCTGGTGGACTTCAATGCCTGAGTCAACGATGAACTCTCATTTTGATCAAAATCTCCTCCAGTTGATGACCTCACTGGGCCAAACACAAGTTGTTACCTCCTCAACCCCATAAAGGTCATTCATTGGATCTGATTTTCCTTTTGGATATGGGGATTACTGACTTGGGGTGGAATCAGTCAGTTGGTCTGACCATCACACCATAAGGTTCAGTTTCAGGGCTCCCCTAACAGGTCTGCCCTATGGAGATGGTTCAGTACTGCCCTTTAGGGTATCAGTCCCAATGACCTGATGGTGGTATTGGAACTATCATGCATTTCTGGTGAATGCATGAGTCCAGATGATCTCGTGTTAGCCTATAATAAGGCTGTGGGAGATGCTCTGGATAAGATTGCTCCTGTTCGTGTTGGCCTCTCGCCTCTGCTCAAGGAGCCCTTGGTTTGATGGCTCCTTGGAAGGAGTTAAGGAGAGTTGGCTGAAGGCTGGAGACAGTCTGCGAAGTCTGGTAATGATGCTGACAGGCTTAGACTGGTGGCACATTATAATAGCTATCAATCAGAAATCAACCGTGAAGGCAGAGTTCCTGTCCAGGAGATTTCTGCTGCACAAATCGACCGGCTCAGCTTTTCCAGACTGTTGACAGATTGTGCAATCCAATCTGTCTCCAGCCCAGAGAAGCTTTTTCTCAGCTAAGATGCGAGGAGTTCGCTCGGTTCTTTGCAGATAAGGTTGCCAGCATCAGGTCCGGCAGTGGTACGACTCCACCTTTAAGGGATTACAGTTGTCGACGGGAAGTGTTATCCACCTGGTCTGTCTGGTCAGATTTTCGCCTGCTGGAGTTCATTGACATTGTGAAGACCATCCAAATATTGTGACCAACCAGCTGTAGTTTGGATCCGGGTCCTACACCCCTTCTAGTAGGATGTGTAGAGGTTATCTGCCCGATCCTTGCTGACATTGTCTGGAAATCCTTGGAAAGGGGGTCTTTCCTGATCCCCTTAAGGAGGCGATAGTTCCACCACTCCTAAAATAAACCTCCTTGGATCCAGACTGTCTAGCTAACTACCGGCCTATCTCTAACCTGCCTTTTGTTGGTAAGGTTATTGAGAAGGCGGTTGCGTTACAATTGGATGATCATCTTACAACTCACAATGTCTATGATACTCTCCAATCTGGTTTTAGGAAGAAGCATAGCATGGAGACTGCCCTTGTCCTGGTGTTGAATTACCTCCTAATGGCTGGAGATCAAAAGGCATGTACCATTCTGGTCCTTCTCGATCTGTCTGCAGGATTTGACACTGTAGACCATGGTGTGCTGTTGGAGCACCTGCGGATTTATTGCGGACTGTCTGGAACAGTCCTCAAATGGTTTCAGTCTTACCTCACAGACAGGTTTCAGAGGGTTACCACTGGAATTTATTCCTCTGGTGCTCACTCCCTACCTTGTGGGGTACCCCAGGTTCCATCTTAGCACCCATGTTGTTTGCAGTGTATATGCTGCCTTTAGGAGATATCATTAGGCAATACCGTTTGGGTTTTCCTGCTATTCAGATGATACTCAGCTGTATTTGTAATTTCTGCCTGGGCAGGATGGTGCTTCTCCATGCTAGACAACTGCCTAACTGAAATCAGATTATGGATGAGTTCTAGCTGGCTGGGACTGAATCCTGATAAGACTGAAGTGTTGGTAGTGGACCCGGGTCATCCGGTGGTGGGTTTGTGGGATGGCCAACCACCGGGCTTATTGCTCGGTGGTATGTCGCTCACTACCTCTGATCGAGTTCGAAACCTGGGTGTTATTTTTGATGATGGCTTGACTTTAAAATCTCAGGTATCAGCCGTAGTCAAATCCTCTTTCTTTCATCTGAGGAATATCGCCCGGGTGAAACACCTGGTCCCACCGGGTGATCTGCCAACGTTGGTCCATGCCTTTATCACTACCCATCTTGATTACTGTAATTCCCTTTACCTAGGGCTATCTCGGTTGATATCCATTGCCTGCAGCTGGTGTAGAATGCAGCAGCAAGGCTTTTGACTGGGATCTCTAGATCCAGCCATATTACGCCTGTGCTCGCAAACTGCACTGGCTGCCTGTTGGGTGGTGGATCACCTATAAGGTTGGTTTACTAACCTTTAAAGCCCTACATGATCAGGGACCCGGCTACCTGAAAGATCTCCTGGTACCCTATTGCCCCCTCCTTCCTCTCCGCTCTGCCAACGAGGGATTGCTGAAGATTCCCAGGGTTCGATTAAAAACATCAGGATCTCGTGCCTTTGCTTTTTAAGCACCAACTCTGTGGAATTCTCTACCTCATTGGTTGAGAGAATGTCCAACCATCGAGAAATTCAAAAAGGAGTTAAAGACATATTTATTCAGTTTAGCATATCCGAGTTATGACTTTTAATTTATTATTATTTTAATCTATGTCTATATATGTATTTATTGTACGGTGCCTTAGTTTTGAAAGGCGCTTTATAAATAAAGATGATTTGATTTGATTTGATCAGAACCTCCCCTTTAGCTGTCATGTTTTGTATATCTTCTAACAGTAATGTGTCTATGTCCTCCCCCTGGTCTGGGAGCCTGTAGACAACCCCGGTTCTTATGGCTGTCCCATTTCCTGTTTCAGGATGACCCACAGTTCTTCTGGCTCCTTATGTGTATTCTGAATTTCTGTAGATTTGATATTTTCATTGACATACAGGGCCACTCCACCCCTCTTTTTTGCACCTTGTCTCTTCTGAACAATACATAGCCAGGTACTGGAGTCTCCCAAGTGTGGTTACTGATAAACCATGTCTCACTAATTGCTACTATGTCCAGTTTAGCCTCTGATATTATTGCCTGAGGGTCTTGGATCTTATTTCCCAGGCTGTGAGCATTTGTGTACATGATTTTCCATTGGCCATATTTTGGTGTGCTAGTTGTTGGGTGAGGTTTGGCAATTCCCCTGTGCGTCGTATGAGAAGACAGACCTTTTTTCTTACCTGGCGATGCAAATGAACTGCAAACATGCTGAATCCCTGTTTGACCACTAGCTGAGGGGGAGGGGTGTTTTTCCCATTCGACGGATGGGATGCTGCACCCCTCTCCCCATTTGCTAGTTTAAATATTCTGCAAAGACATGAAACTTCTGCCCCAGTGCACTGACTCCCTCCTTAGTCAGATGCAGTCCATCAAATTTGAAGAACTTTGGCTCCCAGAACTGTTGCCAGTTCCCTACAAATCTGTGTCCTTTTTCCTGGCATCAGCCCTTGAGCCACATGTTTAGCTCCCCTATCTCCCCTTCTCTGACCTTCCGTCCATCTGCCCCCCTCTCCCAGACTGGCAGGATCTCAGAGAAGGAGATACCGGACAAAATGGATGATAGTTTGTCACCCAGCCTGGTCAGGTGTTCCTTGGTTTCCACAACTGTCCAGCTGGCGAGATCATTAGTCCTTATGTGTACCAGGATGTCAATGTTTTCTCCTGCTTTGTGAAAATTTTAGCAATGCAGTCAGTGTCTCTCTACACTGATGTACCTGGGAGATATCTGACCATTACCCCTGGCTGGAGATGGGTATCAACTCCCCGAATCATGGAGTCTCCTATGTTCAGAAGTTTTTTGGATTTCCTTTTTGCTTTTTTTGTTTTGGTTCCTGATTTGGGTGAGTTTTGTTGTGCTAGCTTCTGTGCTGCAGTGTCCTGCTCTGCAGTGTTCTCTGTCCCTTTGTTTGATTTCAGAGATAGAGGAAGATACCTGTTTGTAGTGTTTGTATGGTTTTGAGGTAATATGTTGGAGAGCAGAGTGATGGGGAACCTGATTTGCCCTCCTAACCACCTGCCAACCTCCTGGACCAACTACCCTCTGCGGTTGAATGTTTTTCTGTTGGATGTTGGGGAAATGGCGGTGGTTCTTATAATGTATTTCCTCTTGCATATGAAATTTGAGGCCGCAAATCTCTGCACATTCTGCCCGGATCTGAGTCTAAGATCTCCAATGGCCCAGCATGTAGGACAGTGTCCTAAATCCTGTAAGACTGTCCTTCTGAAAATTGTTCCACAGTACCTGCAGTTAATGATATCCATTCCAGATAAGTTGCTGGGTTTATAACCTAGTCAGAGTAATTAGAAGGAAGAAAATGCAAGTAATGGTTTGATTTTGTGTTTTATTTCTGTATAACTTGTTATAACAAGTTAAATTACTAGTGCCCTGTAAATGAGCTCACCTTGTGGATGCCCCACTGATCCTCCCCATCCTGCTCTGCCACAGAAAATGTCACAACTGTGGTACTCTATAAAAGGAGTGTTGTGTGGGGTGGTTGGGGATGGGGGTGGGTGGCTGGGCCCTTCCCCTGCCGAAAAAGAACAACCATGGACAAAAGAACAAGGAGTTAAGAGCAGAAACAATCAGTCAACAACAAATGCAGTAACCCTGAAAGCTTATCCTAATGTTAGATAAAACTGTAAAACCTGTAAAGCGCCTCCTGTAATAATTTCAGAGAAGATATACCCTGTAAGAAACACTTTGCTACAGAGAAAAATAAAGCAGTAACAGACGATATACCTTGCAAAAAACAATTTGAATCAGAAGATTACAGCAGTAATCTGTTAGCACGCACCTGTAGGCACACCTTGTAATAATGCAGAAGAAGGTATACTTGCAACAACAATTTGAATCAGAGAAAATAAAGCAATGAAATGTTAGCAACAAACAGTAGCAACCACTGTGAGTACAAAATAAAAATAACAACACACAGTAAATCTGCTTAGCCAAAAGAAGTCTTAATCCTTTTCCCTTGCTCTGGTAAGGTTCTCTACTCTGCCTTTCAAGCAATCTTAGAAGGAAAGAGCTCAGGTGAAGCTAGGTGCCTTGGCCAGCAAACCAAGTCTTCTTGTGCCACGACATGCCCTGGAGCAATTCCATTGCACAAGGAGCAAGTGCACAATATTCAGCTGCCACATGCTAATGAGCTCATCAGCCAATGCATGGTGCACCAGGGAAATTAGCATGTCAGTACCGTTGTGCACAGCTCATTTGCATGCGATGCGCTATAAAGGTGCCGCACCAGCACAGGCCATGGACCGGTATTGCAACCATCTGAGGTAAGTTGCCAGCACAGCAGGGTGGATGGGGTGGGCAGCTGCAGGCAGTGACACACATGTCCTTGTCCACAGGTGGCACAATGTCTGAGCATGATGAGACTGAGGAACATGGGCCCACCTGCAAGCACAGGCCCAACTTTACGAAGACAGAAGCCAATGCCCTGTTTGAGGCCTACCTCTACAGGGATCATTTGCTGAGTGGTTCCACTCGCACACCTCAGGCCAGGGCTGTAGCCTGGGTGGAGGTGGAAGAGGCTGTGAACCTGCAGGCAGTCACCAGTGGTCTGTGCAGGAGTGCAGGAAGAAGGTGGGCACTGATAAACACACATTAAAGAGAAGGTGACGGCCATATGGGCAGCCAGGACAGCCACTGGTGGGGGCCATGCTGCTGTGCCACAGCTCACAGCGCAAGAGGAGCTGGTGACAGCCACCATGTGGTGCAGCACTGTTGAGGGTGTGCCAGGTGGTGGCTTCCAGACAGGAGGGAGCCCATCACTACATGGTATGTATGCCATGCCTGGGGCGGGAGCATGCCGGTATTGCAGCACTAACACATCTGTTTTTTCTTACATCACTGGCACACCAACATGCAGTGGCAGGGGCATCAGTGGCAGCAGTGGGAGTAGGCCCAGCACTGGAAGACCAGCCATCCACCTCCATGGGCATCTGGGGCCCAATCGGCTGCAGCACACCACCAGCATCCAGCCGGATGTCCTGGGCTTGGTGTCAGATGATGCCCTGGCTGTGTTCCAGCAGGATGCCAGCCATGACATACTCTGCATGGAGACACAGATCGGGGCAGGGTCTGACACTGATGACGACATGACCATCATCCTGTACAGCATGGGTGGTGTCGTGGAGGAGACACCCATACCTACTACCATCACTGACAGTGTGGCAAGTGGCCTGTCGGCAGTGAAACAGCTGTCTGCCACCACCTCTGGTGCCACTGTGTGCACAGCCATGGCAGTGCCTTGTGGTGGTGGTGGTGGTGCATCTGCTCAGGCACTGGCCAGCATACAGGGGCCAGAGGGGCAGTGACAGCAGACAGCTGAGGATGTTGGGCAGCTGGATGCAGAGTCCACTGCCAGGGTTCCAGACAGTGACCTACCCCAAGGAAACCCTGCTGTGCAGCATCCACCTGAGCAGGGGGCCGTGTAGCATGGTCGTACACTACTGGTGGGATGGCAGCACGCCCATGCTCCCCTTGGTGCCGACCCATTGTCAGAACACACCCAATTGCTGTGGGCCTCCGTGGAGCAACAAGTGCTGCTCATAGCTGGGGTGCATGCACTTTGTGCAGAGGTGTGCCAGGCAGCCAAGCTGCACATGAGGAGCATTGCACAGGTCCTGGAGGCTATACAGTGCCTGCAGGAGGACAGGACTGCATCTCTGGATCACATTGCCAATGCGATCTTGGTTGGCCTTGCACCTTTGACTGCCTCAGGGCATGGCCACCAGCCACAGACACTGTGGAGTGCACTGTCCACCCCATGGACCCAGCGTCTAGCGACTCCTCCATGTCAATGCTGGGCTCTGCTGTCAGCATCCCAGGCACACCGGGGGTGGGCCTGTTCGGGTGCCTACACACCCTTGCATGAACCTGGTCATGTTCCTGCAGTTCAACCCCTGGGGTACAGTTGCATGTACCCCCTGTGGCCACTGAGCACCCAGTGGCTGCCAATGGGCCCTGGTGCAGGCACCCCCTGTGTCCACAGTGGCCATGGTTCCACACCACGGACCTGCTGTGCATGCCACCCTGTCTACAGTCTGCTGCCACTGTCCTGTGTGCACATGGACGATGTGTGTGGGTGCATGCCACAGTCATGATTTCTGTGTGTCATGCCACATGCTGCCTGTGTGTGTCCCTGCCTGGCTGCAGGTCCATGTGGTGTATGCATGATGAGATCAGCACAGCACTGGTTGTGCCTGTGCACCAGTGCCCTGCATCTGATTCATGCCATGTGCTGGCACCTGGGCACATGTTTACATGTGTGTGTATGTGTGTGTGTGTGTGTGTGTTTGTGTGTATTGCCATATGGTGCTGCATGCTGTTTTGTTTGGATGTGTGGCACTGCCACCCCAACCATGCCCCATGCCTATGTGTGCATGTGCATGTCCATTGCCATGCCTGCCCATGCCCATGTGCCATGCCATTGTGTCTGGCCATTGCATGGGTGCTGCTGTACCCACCTACAAGAGCTAAAGTGCTCCTGTGCAATTGTGTCCCAGTGCTGGAGTGCCATTATTTGGAGCCATGGATCCCTTCACTGGGAGGGGGTTACACACCACCCCCTGACTCATTGCCCTCATCATCCCCACTGCTGTCCCCCACTTCAGCCTTGACAGCTATCCCACGGTCAATGGCCATGTTGTACAGTATGCAGCAGGCCAGGAATAGGCCACAGGCTTTCGAAGGGCTGTACTGTAGGGCACCGCCAGACCTGTCAAGGCAATGGAATCATGCCTTCAGCATCCCAGACACATGCTCAATGATGTTCTTCATGCTGGTGTATGCCTCATTGTAATGTTTCTCTTCTGGGGACAATGGGTGCCAGTAGGGAGTGAGCAGCCAGGGCCTGAGTGGGTAGCAACTGTCACCGGTGTAGAGAGATACATAGTTAGCCTAGTGTCCTCTGTCATCATGCCCCTTGCCCATCCCTGGTGCAACCACCAATGCACCCACCATGCCCACTCCATCCCATGCCCTGCTGTTCCCAGCACCCCATGGCCATACCATACTCACCCACTAGGTGCCCACAAGGATGCAGGCCATGGCCCCAAGAATGTCAGGCATCCATGCTACCCTGTGGAATTCCTGCATGGTTGCTGTATGCTGTGCCTGTGTGCTGGGGAACTGGATGTATTCCACAGCATGTGGCAGCAGGGTGTGAGGAATTGTGTAAGGAGGTGTGATGTAGCTGACTGGATTATGCCTGTGGTGTCCCCTGTTGGTCTCTGGAAGGTGCCCGTGGTGAGAAGGCACATGACAGCTGTCACCTTCATCTCCACTGTCAGGGCATGGCTCTGTCTAGTGGGTGCCTGAATCTCCTCTCTGCACAGCTCACAGAGCTGCCTCAAAATTGCCCAGTTCAGGCAATACCAGCCCATGATCTCTGTATTGGAGTGCTTCTCAAAGCTAATGCGGGCACAGGACCACCTGTTCAGGGCCTACCGCCGGTCGGCCCTTCCACTGCCATGTCACTCTTCCTCCTCCTCCTGTCTCCTCACACCCCTCATTATGGCCTCCATCTGGAAGTCTGTGCTGGCCATGGCCCCTGCTGTCCTGTCTCCCCCTGGGCAGTCAGCTCCTGTGGTTTGCTTGCCACCGTGGGGCACTGCTTTTCACTCTGCCTGGCTCCCTCTTGCTTCCCCTGCACCTGGCTCCCACTCCACTGCCACCTCTGTCCCACATCCCTGTTGCTGCCTCTTCCACTCCCTCAGTCCCTCACAGGCTCTGACTCCCTTTTGCCTTCTGTTTCCTCCCTCCACCGTCTGGTGGCTTTCTCTTTCTCTCTCTCTCTCTGTCTGTCTCTCTCTTGCTCCCCTCTGGTGCAAGTGCTGTCCCCCTGCTTGCTCCCCGTATTTATAGGCTCAAGTCTGCTCAGCGCATCAGGCCATTGCCCGTACTTGCACCATGGGTCGGGAGTTGAATATCGCACTGTGCCGCATATTCATGGGCACGACCCCTGCCATTGCCCATGCACTCATTAGGGTTGCACATTGGCACACTTCTACTTGTGCTGTGCACTGGCTACTGCTAAATATTTCTCCATGGCACAGTTCCGCAGTTGCACAGTTGCAACCCAGTTGTGCCATGCGCAACGGCTTTGAATATCCTGCCCTTTGTTTCCAATGGAATAGCCTTGGAAAAAGCAGAGGTGTCATTTTTCATGGCACGAAGAAATGCTTCTGCCTTCTTAGGATCAGAAAAAATCATTGTTTTCCCAAGCGCTGAGAATATGAGGCGAGCAGGTGATAAAATTGAATGTTGAATGTTGTTGTTACATAACATTTCTCTAGCTCTGTCAAAAGCTTTGTGTTTCTGCAGAGCCATTGCTGAAAAATCCAGGTATGCTGAAACTTTAATATTGCCAAAGACCAATCCTTTACTTATTCTAGCAAAGCGAAGTACTGCCTCTCAGTCTTGATAGCAGAGTGGTTTCACATAAACCGATCTAACATATTGTCTGTTTCCAGCCTGACTTGCATATTGTTTAGGATCTCAACCAGTTATGTGTCCTCTATCCAATGCAATTTTCTCCTCAGGATATATGCGGTTAAGGGCTCCTGTTGAAAAATGTTCAAATTATTGTATAGGATCTCCTTGTCCTTCTCTGCTCTCTGGTAGACCTACAATTTGGCTCTTCTGGAGCAGTCTTCCAGCTCTGAGATTTTCATTTGTAATTCTCATAAAAGGATATTGTGCTCTGCTCTTTTTTTAACAAATGGATTGATTTTATCCTACAGCTGACTAATGCAAGTTACAGCCTTGCCAGTTCTTAAAGTTAGGGTCTCTATTTTTAGATTTATTTCATTAAAGACCTTAGACAAGTCTATTAGCACATTAGTAATGGTGGTGAAGCCATCATGTATTTCATTCCTTATTTCAGTCTGGAATGATTTAAACATTGTAAAAGTGAGTGTCTCCCCCGACTGGTGCCTGCAGTTTGATCAGTTATGTTATCATGAGCCATTTTATTTAAAAGTTCTGCACCCTTTTGAGGTAGGCCCACTTCTCCCAATTCAGCGCTATTAACTGTAGCAAACACAGCACATTCATGAGGCATCAATGCACTTTGAGTTTCATGTGAGATTAGTGCTTCAGCATTACAGTTCATATCTACTACATTCTGAGCATTTGGTTTTGTAGAATTAACTTCTGTTGTGTTTCAACCCATGATGACCACGGCAGAAGAATGGCTAAGCTGGGAGCTAGAAATGTTCTCTTCTTCCTTGTCTGCTGTAGTATAGTTTAGCTCTTCAGGTTCAGCAGTCAGCTCTATTAGCGGTAAAGTGAAATTAAGAGGGGGGGGGTCAAAGATAGGAGAAAGCAGCTTATCCGAAAAAAAACTGTAGGGTGCAAAAGAAATGAGTTTATTTTCTGTTGCTGCAGCTAAGTAAGCCCTGTTGTGGCAATGTTATTGCTTGGCACTGCCAAAGCTTCAGCAGCAGCTTAGCGAGGAGCTGAAGATTCTTTCTGCTTTTTCCGTGGATCCCGTCACTCGCGCTCTCTCTCTCTCTCGCTGCTCAGTAGGTTCTCCAGTAGCATTCAGTGGGGTTTATTTTTAGCAACTTGAAAGGGACATAGTCCACCAGAGGTTATCATAGACTCAACAATAGATTTATCGCAAGGTGAGTCTCACTCGTCAAAATTTAGCGAAGGCCAGCAGAGAACATTTCTCATAGGTTGACATCTCTGGTAAATTAAGCAGCTTGTGTGGAGGTGAGCTGCTCTGTGGCATGCTGATTGAGCAGTCACTGCACCATCTTGGATTGCCTCACTTCCACAGAAACTTTGAAATTTAATAACTTTTGAACAGATTAATATTTTGTCACCAAACCTTCAAAGGCACCACTGAGACCCAAGACCTATATACCCTAAAGATTTCAGGTCAAAATTCCACACAGTGTTTGTTCAGTGGTGTGACAAGGATTTTGTCAAAAAAAGTAATTTACATGTTTTTTGACACCCTGTATCTCTGAACCCACACATCCAACTGGAACGAAACTTGCCACATCAAGAGATCTTTGTTTCCTGATGATGACTGCAAATTTCATGCGAATCACTTGAATGGTTGCAAAGTTATTAAAGTGAAACATTTTTAATTTAACATGGAAGCAACAATTCAACCCTAACTGTAGGGGTGTGACTGCACCCTATACTGTTAATATCTAAATATATCATATATCTAATATACATAATTACAAAAACTATGTTAATGCATCAGTTAGGATTCTTATTAAAGTGTCAAAAGCTGAGAAATTCCATTAGAAAATAAGCTGGTGGGCTACAGTACAGGTGAATGTGGTGAGTGTTAGGGCTGACAACCCCAATGCCACCCTACGATCCCTCTTCAACTGTGCACAGTGGAGGTGGATGGGGTGGGGTGTTAGGGTTGGAAACCCTAACATTGAATTTCAAGCTTTTGACACTTTAATAAACCCCCCAACTGATGCATTAACATAGTTTTTTGCAATTCATTTCCTTACTTTTTGAGGTACTATAATAGTGTCTTTATTTTATTGTGCGAGCTCAAGGTTCTTCATACCCTGCACTCCCCTCCTTTCACAGATGCTCATATGTATCAATTTGTAGGAATGCAAATTGTGGAAACTCAGGGACATCCATCCCCTCACTTACACACACAACGTTATGAGAAGGTGTAGCAAAATTGCAAGAAAGAGTCATAACTGTGCCATCTTATATAATTTTCACCCCAAATGTTCAACACAACCTTCTTATCCCCTCACTGATTGTACCCTGCAGAAGCAAATGTTTTAATCCTGCCAAAACATAATTCTGCACAACTGCAACACCATTGTACACCACAGATGTGAAACCACATTTTGGCCAGGATTTGAAAAATGACAGCTATGGCATTCATGATGTTGGGTACTATTGAAAATATGGGGTAAAAATACTGTAACTTTACAAAGTTATGAGTGTGCATCACAAGACTGCAACAAATGCCCATAACACAGCCATTTTAGGGAATTTTGACACCAAATTTTTAACATGGCCTTTTTGGGACCCCACCCTATGAACACTGGTACTGACATTCTGTTACTTGGTCTTGAAAGATGATTTCATGCAGTATCCACACCATTTTGTGCCACAGCAGCAAAAACATGTTTTGGGCAGGATGTCTGAAATGACAGCTGTACTGTTCATGAGGTGGTGTGAAAAAATGGCTATGCAGAAAATTTGGACAGAAAATAAAGAAATTACAAAAGTTACATGCTTGTGTAGCAAAATTTCAATGACCTCATGTAACTTAGGCATTTTTTGGTATTTCTGCATCAAATTTTCAATATTGGCTTTTTGGGACCCCACCTCATGAACACTGGCACTGTCATTTCATTAATTGGTCTCGAAAGTTGATTCTGCATGGTGACCTCAAAATAACTTTTTGTGGCTGAGTAATGAAATGACAGTGCCAGCAAAGTCTGTGCTGAAAATTTAGTGAAAATATACCCAAAAATGCCAGAGATATCAACATAAGTTCAAAATGTCATTGACTGCCATTATACAGCACTTGCCTTGATTCTTCAGTTCACAGTTCGGCTTTGAAGAGTGCATAATTGTCCCGGTCCACAGAAGATCCCAGCTGACAGTTTCTGCTGGTAAGTATAAGGCAAGGGGTGTGGGTTGGTGGATTGCTCAGTGGGAGGGTCGGGATGGGGAGGGGAAGGGAGATGATGAGGGATGGTTTTCTATTTTTCAGGCTTATTAGAAAAAACTTCAGGGGCTGTTTTCTTTAACAGGAACATATTGGAACAATATACTGTTACATGGGAGGTGGACTCCCTAGTGTCCCATGGTACTGGGGAGAGGCCAAAACTGGGGACACTGGGAGTGAGCTACCCAGTGTCCCACACTGTTGGAGGGAGGGGTTGTAGTGACTGCTGACAAAGGGATTGTGCACCTGGATGACGGCAAAAGCACTGAAAAAATATATAAAACAGTATTTTGGGACACTGGGGGTGGGCTTCCCAGTGTCTCACAGTGAAGGGGAGGTAGGACAAAACTGGGGAAATTGGGGTGGGCTACCCAGTGTCCCACACTGTCAGGGGGGGCTACTGACAACATGGGGATTGTCCACCCCGCTGTTGGCAAACTGTAGGGTAAGAGGGCACACTGCTGGGGGAAAAACATACTGGCAACACTGGAAGTGGGCTCCCAAGTGTCCCACACTGGCAGGTGGGGAGCTGCCAGCACCAAGATTGGGCACCCTGATGTTAGCAGACATTTCAGTATCTAATATTAATATTCCTTGCCCCCTTTCCCTTTGAAGTAAAAGGTGAAAAACAACAACTTATTAGGTAAACACTTAGTGTTTACCTAATCAGGGCCAAGGAATCTGATTATGGGGCCTGTTTGCCCCCAGAATGAGCAGAGGGTATTTACTACAAATCTCCTCTCCCCCAAATACTGTCACAGGCAAGGCTGCATCAGACCTGGCTGCAATTTGCAGCAGACAGTACCATCTGAAAAAAATATATATTTGGGACCCCATACAGACAAACTAATGCCAGAATCGTGTTCCTCTGGCCCTCATTACTGTAGGTAAACAGAACTGTTAGTGTTTACCTAGGGGCAGTATTTGTTAAAATATTTAACATTTTAACCCTCACTAAATGTAAAACAAGATGGTGGAATCTGGACTGAAAAGTGAAACAGTGAGCAGTAAAGTATGAACGGTAAATACCTTTTGCTGTTTGAACTTTACTGTTCGAATGGTAAGTGTTATTTACCATTCAAATGTTAAATACCATTTACTGTTCGAACAGCAAAGTTCAATCAGTAAATGCCATTTACCATTCAAACAGTTATTTACAGTTCGAGCAGCCTGTCCTGCATCTATCACAAAAATCATTATAATTCAGAAATGGTAATTTTTTTTTTCACCAAACCATCCAAAGGCACACCCTTGGCACACATCATCATCTATACAAATTTCAGAGAAAAATATCATTCTGTGTGGATTGTAGATGATGGCAAAAATCCCATGTTATCCTGTGGGGGAAAAAAAATTATATTTTTGGCTTTGTGATCACTTTATATCTCAAAAAATGTACAAGCTGCCACCATGAAACTTTTCACAGCTTGTGACACTGACAACATGACAGCACATACCAATGTTAGGGCAACTTTGTTGAAAAATGCCTAAGTTATTAAGGTGCACAAACTGAGATTTAATATCGAAAGGCTGTACCAACCCTAACAATCCATTGTACCCTTATAGTATAGATATATAGTACCACATACACACATATAGATATATACAGTGAGGCTGCCAAGATGCAATGCTGTGTCTTGAGTTACTGCATGACAAAAGATATTATTTATTTATTTATTCATTTAAAAGTTGGTAACTGGGAAATGTACACTGAACTGAGGCTCGTTTCCAGGTGTGATTCGGGGGATTTGCTGATTAACTGCCTTTGAAATTGTCTTTACAGTAGTGACTATTGCAATATTCTGCATTTTTCTGTTGCATGCTGGCTGGCACCACTGGGTATGATGCTGTTTTTATTTTGCTATATGGAAGTTGTAAAACATGATGTATGAACTTGTCTATTCATCCCTTTGGTGTGAAATAAATTTGCCAAGATAAACATGTTTTTGCTTAATATTAGCAAAATAAATGAAGCTGGTCACTAAGCTTGCTTACATTTTTTTTTCACTCATTTGCGCAACACTGAACAAGATCAGTGATTTATCCTTACATGTAAAATGAGATTTATTTTTTGATTTACAGTAGTTATTTAGTTGCTTTGCTGCTCTTATTCTAAGCCATTGAACCGAGGCACAATTTAAATTTTGTACTTTTCTCCTTTTCTATCTTTCTACCATTAATTTTATTTTAGCCTTTGGTAACCGGGTAAGGCCCACTAGGCACAAGTGCCTGTTTTCAGGGGTCACCTGGGAGCACTGGGCAGTTAAGTGACTTGCTTAGAGTCACACAGTATGCAAGTGGAGGTTGTGAGAATAAAACTCAGGTCTGGTCTGCTGGATGTATCAAGCTCATTCACACCTCATTCCCTAACCTCTAGGCTATACTGTCAGCCCTATACGCTAAACCATCTAAATGCCTCTGTATGTTTCAAATATAACATAGGCTGACTTAAGATATTCTTTTGTTCATTTGAGGGCATTGTTCTATTGCTTTCTCACCATAGCTTCACCACTCATGAGATATCAACAGACTAATTCCCTCTCATGAATATGAAATTAATATGTTAAGTCAGCCTATGTCATATTGTTTATATAAATGACACCCAGCTTTCATTTAAAACAATTAAGTTCCTAACATTTATGGTTCTAAAGTTAGTCCTTTGTTATGTAAACTGGGTCAGATTTTTAAAAGGACAGTTATTTTCAAAATGGAAGTGTAGACATTATCTGTTAGATTGTCTAACAGCATTAGAATTTTGCATATGCATCAAATTGCCACATACATTTGGCGTGGCAATTCTGTTGCTACAACAAAGGCCACAATGAAAGGGGTGATCTTCAATTTAGATCACACCTCACTCATGTCAGCCTTTGTGCCCACATAGTTTCTACCCCCTCAGGGGCATTCCTACCCCGGTGGAAGTTCTATTAAATTTTGTAGGATGCAGGGGCTGAAGCTCCTCACAAAAGCCAAGTGTTTCCCAGGAAGGTGTGTTGGTGCTGTAACTCCTGGGAGATGAAAGGCCTGGTGCTCTAATGCTAGGTGGTATTTTGCCTGTGCAGTAATTGTCATGGATAAAATGTATGTCGCTGCAGCAGGACTGAACCAGAATTTTGCATAAAGAGACACATTGCAACATAAAAGTCACAAATTGCATTGGCACTATTTTTATAACAAATTGTGACTTTTTGTCACAAATTTATGTATCTTTTGAAAATTGTAACTTGACAACTCAGACATCTTGGGTAGACACAGATGCAGCCTGCATTCATGTTTAATTATTTTACAAATACATCTGATCATCTTTTGAAAAGTCTATTTTAAACTACTGGACTAGGAAGGTATGTTCTTTTAAATTGAAGTCATCGGGCCCAGTTCTCATAGGGGCCTTAGATTAATACAAGCTGTGGCAAATGGCAGGTTGCATCAAAGCCTGGTGTGCCAGGGACCCTGCTACTGATTTTCTATTTGTCAGGGTCTCAGAGGCAAAGTCCCATGGCTTGCAGCAACCCAAGCAGTGCTCCTAACAGAGGGCATATCTGGCCAGGTTGCTATAAGCATGCAGCAATGTAAATTAGCAGTCCCTGGCAGTCTAGCACCCCACCACATCCACAATCTCCTTATAATACATTGTAATATACCTGGTGGTTTAGCACCCCCACCAATCCTCAGTGCCACATGTGTATTTTATTTTTATAAATCATATCCTGGTGATCTAGTGGACCCCATCCCTGATGCCTGATGATGCCCATGTAGACTGATAAATTATATCCTGTTGCCTAGTGGACCCCCTCCTGATGCAGACCCCTTCCCAATCCCTGAACCCCATTATTACATTTACTACTTCCTGGTGGTCAGTGGCCACCCGCCCACCCCAGCAGGTTGGGTTGTACCACCCTGCTCCCTCCATCCTGACAATAAGCCAGCACTGTCACAGCCCACCACTCACCATTCAGAGCTCAGTGGCAGCTGTCCATGGTGGTGAGTGGTGGTCTGTGCCAGTCACTGGCTCATTTTCAGAATGGGGGAGTGGTGGGACCTGCCTGCTGGGGTGGGGGCAACCAGACCACTGGGAAGTAGTAAAATGACATAATGGGTGTTTGGGGATTGGGGAGGGGATCCAGTTTGGGAATTGGAAAAGTGGGTCCACTAGACCACCAGGATATAAATTATAACTATATGCATACAACATCAGGGATTGGGGAGGAGGGGTCTGTGAGAGCAGCAGGATATAATTTATCGGTCTACATGGGCAGCATCGGGGATTGGGGTGGTTTACTAGACCACCAGGCTATAATTTATCAGTCTACACAGGCAGCATCTGAGATCGTGGTAGGTGAGGGGGAGGCACATTGTTGCACCATTCCTAACCTTCCCTGAGGATGTTTCTAAGTACACTTTGACCAGTCCTGCCTGGTCTAAGGGTACTTAGAATTTTGTTCTTTGAGAGGGTTTTGAGAATCCTGCATTAGAGGGCATGACATTCTGTGTCTGCCGCAAGCCCCTTAACACAATGCCACAGTCCATTTTGCATTATATGGGTGATGCAAGCCCTGATTGGTGCAGGCAGCCTGTGGTTGATGCAGACTGCCTTTGAGAATCACTCTCTGCACATCTTTTGGCACAAAGGGCACTTTGCTGGGGGCTTTGAGAATCGGCCCCTTGGAGTCAGTTCAATACAATATTACCTGGTGATACAGTTTCTATGCATTGGTACATGTTGACTAACTGATATATCATTTTTAACATTAATGAACCATAAATGGATATATAATTTTGCTTGATCGCTACAGATACAGTATACTGATTTTAAATATTGATATATAGAATACGTAACAACATGCTAGATTGATATTCAGTATAACTGAAACCAACTTTAATTAAAAAAAAATTAAGTTGTTAGCCGAATTGTTACAGTACTTGGTTACTTGGTTCGGTTAGAGACAGAAGGCCTGTTTTTTTTTTGCAAAGATACAGGGCCAGGGTCAGGATGACTGGGGAGGAGGGAGGTTCTTTATTTGAATTTGGCCAGTGATCAGCCAGGAGGGGTACCACTAGATATCAGGGACATGGGAGGAGGGAAATATTTTAGAAAAATTGGGGGCGTGGCAAAATTAAGAAATGTTGCCTGCTGGTGATGAAATTTTATCTGTGAGCGGAAAATTTTGCTGGTTTTTCAGTGAAATTTCATCCGCCCAATGGGGTGAATTTTCACATTTTGCCTGGTGAAATATTTCATGTAATGCGTAAATTCTGCAAAATATTTTGCCTGGCAAAATTTTCCTATTTCACACAACAATAACTGCACGCCATAGCTCACAAGACCGTGAGATGACAAGTGGCCATTTATTTTGACTTGCTGTACCCTATCAGTTAACCAGTCATTGATCCACCTAATCAAGATACTATTAAAGCCCACAGTATGTAATTTGGTTATTAGGTGATCATTGAGAGCGGAGTCAATAGGTTCATAGGTTCGTAGCATTCTACAAGTACTGTAGGCAGAATTTGCCCATTATTGTACTCGCCACCCATATATCCTATAGGTGGAATTCAAATTTTTTTCCATCCATATAATCATCCAATCTATGTTTTAATGTAGTTATATTAGTACTGTTGATTACTGTAGTTGGTAAAGTATTCCACATTTCCCCAACTCTTTGTGTATAAAAATGACTATGCTTGTTTGATACCCATTTTTCGCCAATAAGTTTATAATTATGACTCCTGGTGGATTTGATATTAGACGCAAATGTAAGGCCTAGTGTAGTTTTTAAGTAATCATCTTTTATTATTTTGTATATAAAACATAAATCTCCCCAATTTGTCTGTACTTAGCAGAAAAGTTTAAGTTCTCTAAGCCTAGTAGCATAACTTTTATATTGTAATGATGTTACTTTTTGGTAAGTCTTCGCTGTACCCTCAGCTAATTTCAGACCTCTAAAGGATATCAGAGCACAAAATTGGGTACAGTACTCCAGATGAGGATGCACCAAGCTATTAAAGAGTGGTATCATAACTTCTGCTTTTCTACTTTTAATATTACCCAAAATTGAACCTTCAATTTTATTGTATTTCTTAACTTTTATTGTAGTGTTTCTATCAAAGGTTAAATTATTGGAACTCATGGTTCCCAAGTCTTTTTCCAATAGTGTTTTTCAATAATACATTGTCTAAGTAATAATCAAGGCACATGTTATTCTTGCCCAAGTTCAATACCTTGCATTTATCTATATTAAAAAACATAGCATATGAATTGGCCCAAGAGGATAGCTCATTTAAGTGATTTTGCATGTAGGTTATATCTGATAATGAGCTCACTAGGCTGCCAATCTTGCAGTCATCAGCGTACTTTGATACCCATATTTTATCAGAAATAGGCATTGTAGAAATCAGGATATTAAAAATATTGGTCCCAAAATGGAACCCTGGGGTACCCCACTAGTTACCTCAGCAATTTCAGACAGATACCCTTTAACTGATACTCTCTGTGTTCTTTTTTCTAACCAGGATTGCATCCAGTTTATAATATTAGGTTGGATATCAATTTTAACTAGTTCTTGTAGCAGAATTGTTTGTGAAACTTTGTCAAAAGCCTTAGCAAAGTCTAAAAATATCACATCAACAGGAACACCCCTGTCTAAGGCTGCACTGACTGATTCAAAAATCTGCAAGAGATTGGTTAGTACAGACCTATTTGTTACAAAATCATGTTGAAAAATATCCACTTCATTATTTCTATTAATGTGGTCAATAATATGCTCCTTAAGTAGTCTTTCCATGATTTTTCCAATTGTAGGGGTTAAGCTGATCGGTCAGTAGTTGTTTGGGTCATGTTTATTACCTCCCTTATATATGGGAATGACAACAGCCTCCTTCCAAGTTTGACCAACTTTACCTTCTTGAATAGATTTATTAAAGAGTATAGTAAGCGGTCCAGGTTTTGTATGACATATACCTTGTAAAAATGTTGGTGGAATACCATCAGGTCCTGCTGAGCTATTAGGTGTCAAGTTTTTTACTATTTTAGCAACCTCACTTCTTAGAAAAACAGGATAGTCATTATTATTTTTGGTAAATGGGATTCTTTTGTTATCCTTAATTTCAAAACTTTTAAAAATTGTTTGTTTAATATCTTAGCAGTTGTAGTTTCATCAATAATTGAGGTATCATTTATCATAAAGGGACCTATAGTTTGTTATTTTCCTTTAATAGACCCAATGTAGTTATAAACCTGCTTCTTATTATCTTTAACTTTTGTCTCTAGATTGTGTTCTAATCTAGATTTAGAAGATTTAATCAAATTTTTCAGTTTCTTAGCAGCAGTTTTATATTTAGTCCATAAAATGGAAGATTTATTTCTAGTATACTTTCTATACAATTTCCTTTTCCTGAAGTAGTTTTCTAATATTATTAGACCACCAGGGAGGGACACGTTTATTACTATTATTGGAATACTTGATTCTATCAGGAACCCAGTTAGATATACAAATGTTAATCTTAATATTTATTGTTTCCCAAATTTGTGATAAATTAAGGTTTCTAAGATCAGAGTCCCACTTCCATTTAGATAAGAAATCATTTATTCTATAATAATCTGCTTTATTGAAGTCTTTCATTTTGGAAATACCCTTAGTCTGAAATAATGTAGTCTTATATTTAAATTTTACAATGCAATGATCACTATCACCTAAAGGGGGAAGTGATGCTATATCTTCAGTTTTCTCTTCATTGTTAATTAGGACAATGTCCAAAATGTTTTCCCCTAATAGGTTGTGTAACTACTTGTTCCAACCCAGATTGAATAAATAGATCTAAAAATGTGGTTACCAAATCTGAGTCAGCTTCATTAGGGTCCCAATTAATAGTGGATAAGTTGTAGTGTCCCATTAATATATAAAATTATTAGTTTCCATGTCTCTGATTTCATCAATTAAATCTTGATTTTTTTCATGAGTTAATTTGGGTGGTCTATATATTAAACCTATTGTTAAGGTATCATAAGGTAAGTTGATTTTAACCCATAAACTCTTGTTATTATACTTAATAGAATTAACCATACATACGTTTAGATGACTTTCCTCAATGAAAAGTATGATACTGCCACCCATTTTATTGTTATTTCTATTTTTATAGAACTTATTATACCCCATAATATCGACATCCCAATCTCCATCCTTATTCCAAGTTTCTGTTATTCCACATGTTGATATGTTTTGTTTTTTATATATACATAAGCTCTTCTTTTTATTTCTAGGCTTCTTGCATTAGTAAGTATAATATTTAAATCTGTTATATTATAAGACCTGTTGGTGTTAGGAAATGTGGTTTAGGTCTTACTGAAGTTTGGGGTATAGTTAATTGTTTATGTCTAATAGGTTTTAGAGTTGTATTATTAGAATACAGCTCCCCCTTTAGTGGAAGTTTAAACAATTGGTAATAGACTGAGCTATGCTGTCACCAAGAAGCTTACTACCTCTCCTACTGAGATGTAAACCATCCCAACAGTAGAGATTAGCTTTGCCATTAATCTCCTCCCAGTGGATAATACATTTTAAATTCAGCTTCATACACCAAGATCTTAACCAGTTATTGATTTCCCTAATTTTTTGTTATTGAAATAAGTTTGCATGTTGTATTGACAAAATTTCAGAAAGCTGTACTTCACACCCTAAATGTAGTAATTTGTTTGTTAATGCAACATAATCTTCTTTAATTTTTTGAATGGTGTATTAAAGTACATGATTTGTGCACACATATACAATTACTAAAGGGTTAATTCCTGTTTTGTGAAGTATTGTGTTAGACATTTGGGTGAGATCAGAAATTTGAGCTCCTCTAAAGCTTGATAGGGTTCTATTACTTTTGTCTGGATTACAAATTAACCTGTCAATATGTTTTATAATAGAGTCTCCTAGTACTATTATTTGTCTATTTGTGTTTACAGGTTTATCTTGTTTCTCAATGTTATTAATGCAAGGTTCAGTGCCTAGAGAAATCAGATGTTCATCTTTAATAGGCTATTCGATGTTTCATAAGTGTTAATACTGTAATCCATTATGCAGGATGACTTCCAAGTTTACTAATTCAATTAATTTCTCAGACTCTTTTTCAACAGATTTAGTAATTTCCAAAATATTCATACTCTCAGGTATAAGAGTCAAGGGATGAAAGGAGTTAAAGGTTAAGACAGTAGAATTGGTCTGCCCTTCTACCTTTTTAGCATTTTTGACTTTGCAAAGAATACCATTCCTCATCAGCATTGTCATGGTCATTTATTCTCTGGTTCTTTTAGAAGGTTTATGTTTATTAGGGTCTATGTCAATCATAGATTCAGAGGAAGGGAGCATGTTATTAATTGACTTACTCATAGGTATTTTCTTTGCTTTCTTCCCAGTTTTTTAACCTTTTTTTGTCTGCTCTGGTTGTAGTAGGTCAATTGTTAGTGTCCTTTTGACATTTAAATCTATTGGACATGTCTTCTTGACTCTTTTCGAAAAACCTTAATCTATTATTGAAGAGTTCCAATTCAGCTTCTAATTCTATGTTTGATTGGCATGTTACATACGTATAGGGTAGTAAGACATCTTTTTTATTAGTTACAAGATACATAGAGCAAGATTGACATTTAAATCCAAGGTTTTCAGGATTTATTTCTATGAACTCTTCCATTATTAAAGTTTGATTCCCAAAAACCTAACTAGAAATGACTTATAAGTTCACCACTATGGTCACAGAACCACAGAATATAAGATGAAATATAGGGCCTGAAACACAAGCCACAAGGATAATTAACTTTTTTATTTAACACACACAGACACTTTTATTTAAAAGCAGCCAAATGCTGGAGGGGCATCAATTTAGGGACCACTAATTAACAACAGCTGATTACTCTATTTAATTTCCAAACAAATGTTATTTATGAAAATATAAATACTCCACAACCTTTTTATTTCAAGATTGAAGAAGTGCATCTCCTTTAAGTAATAAACAGTTATAGCTACAGTCAACAAAGGTGAACTAAACACTCTACTTATGTATACACCTACATATACACATATATAGTTGTGCTGTATACTCACTATGTATACATGTAGAAATGTTTTATTTTTTATGGGTTGGATTATTAGGGATTATATGTAGAAATATCAGGAATTTTAAGATTTCAGCCTTACCTCCTGCTACTCCCACTAAACACGTGAAACACATGTGGGGACATGCGTGTCTTTGCGTGCGCCAAGCGCACGCCCCACTCGTGCTCACCTTGCTCACTGAAGGGTTCTCCTTATATGAGCCCCACCCGGAAGTGTAGTTAGGGATCACGAATACACTCCCTCACACACTGCCCAATTAAAGAAATAAAATAAGGCACCAGTAAGGTTTTTACATAAAAAATGCAGAGAACTGCAATAAAATAAAATAGATTTCACTGGACAGTAAGTCCCTCTACCTGTTAAAATGGGGCTCACACAGTACAGAAAACAGTCTGTAGACTGAGAGCAGGATACCTGTGCAGAGCAGAGTCTCACACAGGTGTAAGGTTTAACTTTGTACTCATGCTCGCTGAAGGGCTCTCCTTATATGAGCCCCACCCAGAAATGTAGTTAGGGATCGCGAATACACTCGCTCACACACTGCCCAATTAAAGAAATAAAATAAGGCACCACTAAGGTTTTTACATAAAAAATGCAATCAAAATCCTTTCCCAGATCCAGTAGGTTCACATCTACTGGTTTACCTACATCAATTCTTGCACTAATTGTGTCATAAAAGTTAATTAAGTTAGTTGTGCATGAAAGTCCTCTATGAAAGCCATGTTGTGTGTTGTCATCAAGGCCTAAAGTTTTTATTTCATCTTTCAGTATTTTTTTAGAAGTTTTTCCATAACTGTCCCACACACAGTGGTGAGGCTTATGGGCCTGTAATTTTTGGCATCACCGCTATTTCCCTTTTTGTGGATAGGGACCACTGTAGCTCTTTTCCAATCATTTGGCACTACCCCACCTACCAGTGACCTATTAAAGGAATAATGCCCTGACAGGTGGGTGTAATGTGCTGGGATAACATCCACGCCTCAGGTGGTTGGGCCCAAGGCCACAGGCCGAGGGTGTCCAATATCTGAGAAGGGATGTTATCCCAGCACACCCAATTCTGAGGTGATTATTCCTATTATACAATGGCTCATTATATTTAGAATAAAACAAATACAAGGAATATAGTTTACATTTTCTTTTTTACTGATTTACTAGTGTGGAGTAGTAGTTAAAGAAAAGAAGTTCCTTTGGCTTCTCCAGCAGGTGGCATGCTTTCTGTGTGTTGTCTTTAAGTCTGTGTTTCTCTGCTCCCAGTCCCTTCCCTGCCCCACCTCCACATTGTATTCCATCATTGGTTTGTCTCCACTTTGTGGTGTTTTTTTGGCCTTTCTACCTTCCAGTAAGTTTAAGTTGTATTGTTATGACATGAAAGAAAAGAAATAGATGATAGTTTGTAGTTAAGATTTTCCACAGGAGTGCAGCACTTTTGACTCATGCACAGGCTGATCTCCGAGTAGCAAAGTGGGTTTAAAAATAATGTGTTCTTTTATGTTCTCCCGGTACACTAGTATTTCTGTATATTACTGGAAGAAAGCTCAGCAGCCTGATGAAAGTCTGTGGCAGTAAGGATAATTTCAGGCAGGTTAGGGAACTGAGGATATGCATCGAGGCATTGCGAGAAGCAGCTCAGTGTGGCACCTCTGCAAGCAGAGTGGGGAGCATAGAAGCTGGTGCTGGGGACTACTGTGGGTGATTTCTTTAAATAATAAATGTGGTCATGATTGCACTGGGACTAGAGTCTGGATGTTATGCTGGGATAACATCCTGGGTCTAGACCTAGACTGACCAATCAGGGATCAGCATTCTATCTTGCTATTGTATCATGCATAATAGCTTTATTGGGAAGAATACATAATCAGCTAACTATGAAAGCATCCAAGGATGAATATTGTCAGGGCCTGGTGATGTGTTTAATGTTTTTTTACTGTGGTCAAAACATCACTCTCTGAGAAATATTCCTTCGTTGAAGAGATAATGGGGGACAATTTTGGTTTCTGTGATTGTTAAATACAGAGCTGAAATAAGAATTGAAGGCTTGAGCCATGTCCTTGCTGTCACATATAGCTGTTCCGTGTTTTATTAGGGGACCCATGGTTTTATTTTTGCTTTTATTACTGTTTATGTAGGGATAAAATGCTTTATCATTATCTTTAGAGTGTTAATTTGAATTCAAACTGGAGTTTATCTTTCTTAATCACTTTCTTTAGTATCCTTTGTTCTCCTTTATATTTGCTTTTAGCAGCTTCTGTTGGATTTTTTTTTGCTTTTTATGTGCCTTATCTTTCTTATTATTTTGCTCTTAAATAGCTTTAGACAACAAAACCAGAATCCTACCTTTCTTATTGTATTTTTTGGTTTTTATGGACATACTTTGATTCAAGGGTCAGTATTATATTTTTAATCCTGTCCCAACATTCCTCTACATCCAAGTTGTGTAGCAAGGTAACCCACTCAGTTTTTGATAACGGCTCTTTGATTTTATCCCAGTCAGCATGGTTGTAGCGTCTGAAGCAGCTTTTGTTTAGAATTTTAAAGGGGACAGGCATCAGTAGCAATCAATAGTAGTAGCTAACAGTGTGTGTGTTTTTACAATAAAGGTGTTTGAAACTCTGTTCTACTGTCTTTTGCTTATTTTCTTGTAAAATACACATTTACTAGTTTTCATTCTGGTCTGCCATGCCACAGCATTCAGAAGAGGCTCATGTACACTGCTTCTGGTGGAATGTCATTTAATGACCTCATGGTTTATGTGTCAGCCTATGACATGAGGAGCAGAAACAGAATGAGTGTGGCTGCATGAATTTTAGAGCTCCCTCTATGTAATGAACAGAACTGGAGTCATACCTTGTGTTCATTGTAGCTCCCTGTTTGTTACATTGAGGGACACAGGTACATACAATACTGTCAACAAAATTCTGACCACACACAGGAGTACTATCTGAAAACATTCAGTTAATGATTCACAGATATAAACCCAATTGCAACAGTGCAAACTCCAAACCACATGAAACAAACCCCCATACCAACTCAGAGCTCCCTCACTCCCCCAGTCTAGGGGCAGAGCCACAAAACCTGAAAATCCACTATATCGTGCCAAACACCAGTCACAGCACACAAAACATCTTATGAACAAGACGTAACTAGACATTCACAAAAGAGTGACCTCTTCACCAAAGGTAAACCGAGGGATGCCCATGAATAGATCTGAGAGATAACACCATCCACCAGATTCCTGATATCATGAGCTAAATATGTGGCACTAAAACACTATAATGTTGACTTTTTGACTTCTGGCACCTCCTGCACACACATGTACAATCGAGAGATGCCAGTGTTGTTCTGATGAACAGTCTCGGAAGGGATCAACTGCCTTTCTCCACCTTTTTCAACCTTCCCACTCCCCACCATGCTGCCCAGAGTCAACAGTGCACACCTGCTGATCCTTCAGTCTTCACCATCCATATGCTGTGGTGTCTACAGGGTCAACAGCTGTGCCATTCTCCCCATAAATTCAGATCAAAAACCATTCTCACCCATGACTCAACTCTCCATCCACTCCATCACCCCTGCCCCCACCTCCACATCTCTTCTCAAGCTGGACAGATCCTTGCTGACATTCTGCCATGAACATTTAGCCTGAATTGAAGCTGCATGCCTTCCGCCACAGGTTCAAAGACTTGATGATCCCACATAGGTATATTGTCTCCAATCTTCATGAATGGATTCCCCACGAACACCAAATGGTGTCTCAGCCATATGACAGCTTGTTCATTGCAATCAGTGTCCGGCACTACACAATCAACCCTCAAACTCTATAAATTCTCCACTGGACAAAGGAGCGAGGATGCCCCAAATCGATCCACGCTCTGCCTGAAGTGATGCAGAATACGCACTGCCGTATCCATTTTTTAACCCCCCCCACTCCATAATGTGGTTGTCTAGTGTTATCAGGGATTGTTTGACCCTGCCTCCCTCTGCCTGCTTACAGGCTGCTCATGTCCAGACAGCTTCCGGGGATTTGCTAAGACAGTGCTCCTCTCCCTATTTTCTTCCCCTAAGGTGAGCTGGGACTGTACAGCAATTTGTCCAACTGTGAGAGAGGGGAGAGAGAGAGAGAGAGAGAGAGAAAGAGATTGCTGAGAGGTTCAGGGTGAGAGAGAAAAAGAGAGAAAGAGAGATTTGTGTTATGGGAAGACTTCTGAAAAAAGCAGCAGCAGCAGCAGAATGTGAATTTTTGCAAGGTAAACAAAAGAAATTTAGCTAGCTTACACAAAAGTAGATTGTATAGCATTCATTTCAATCACCAGGGAAAGACTAAAGTAATTATTTCAGTTCAGTAAAAAAATAAATAAAACAACACATGTTGCACTGATATTCAGGTAATTCAGTGGCAATTTACTCTTTTACAGCTGTGCTGTATAGTTTGTGCTTGCCACGAGGACAACAGCTGGAGGGACCTCTTAAATGGACACATTACCATTAAACAGTCACGCTCACTTCTCCATTGTAAAAAAAAATGGAAAGATGAATGAAGTCAGTACATTAACAGCCATATTGATAAATGATACAACTTGATAACAATTAAAAAGCATTTTGCTCTTACACATTCTATTTACACAACTGTTCACACATATAGTTTTAATAGCAATGACAGGACTCATTTGAAAGTTTCAATATCATTTTTTATTTCATGTCCTCTTTAATGTTTGTAGCTATTATAGAACATTCAGTCATACAATGGTCACTAGTGCCAATGGACTTTCTATTGATAGGTCAGAGATTTGATTTCCATGTTTGTTATTATCAAATCCAGGATGTTCTGTTCTCTTGATTATTCTTTGACTAGTTGTTCAAGGCCATTTGAGATGACTGAATCAACCAGATACTGTAACTTTCAAAGGCTGAATTTCCCTTAAAATAATTTACAACATTTGCCATAAAAATAGAATAGTAACTTGTAGGAGTTGTGAATCAGTATCCTGCCATTCAAACAGTCTGAAAGTGATGTTTGCCATGACAAATTTGCTTTTATTTCTGTGCTCTGCTTCATTTGCATACCCTGACCCTTTTTTATGTTGATTGTGCGCATGCACAGGAAACATATTGTGGCAGCCTGTTCCAGAAGCAGGTTGTGGAGGTGCGGCACTGTTGTGGCCAATGCTCCCACAGCTTTTAGAGGCTTGGCCCACTTTTCCCAATGGGGTGGCATGCTGCTGCTGACACTAGTTCAGCCAGTGTGCCACAACCTTGTAAGGTTTCAACCGCTGCAATCAGGGTCCACCTCGTCATTGCAGTATGCCATTCACTGCAATGAGGGAGCAACCCACCATTGCTGGGCAGAACCTTGGTACTGTGACATTGTTTGTGAACATGGCAGTGGCTTGCCGCTGTGTTGACAAACAATATGAAGCAACTTCACTGTTGAGGGGTGCCCAATTCCCTCGACGGCATATGTGCCCCCAACTGTTTGTTTGCTGATGGGTCCCCAATCTCCATCAGCTTCAGTGCCTAACGTTGATGTTGCCGATGGGGAACCCACTCCTTGGCATTATGCACCTCCCCAGTGTCATTTGCCAAGGGTGCCCAATCCCCTCGGCTCTCTCCACTACTTTTAGTGCAGATGGTGGTGACCAATCCCCAGTTGGCTACAGTTGCCCCCCAAATAAACACTCTGTTGGCACACTGGGGAGCCCATCCAGCGTGCCAATGGCCCTGTAAAAACAAACATCCCACAATGTTGCTTTTTTTTGTGCCTGTCAAAAATGAAAATGGTCCCTTGTGGTCTCCCTGTCCCCCTCCCACAACCCGTACCCACCCTCTGCATACCCTGCCTCCCCAAACCCCTACTCACCCCATACTTACCTGCTGAGTCTGGTGCAACGTGATGGACCCGGAACACGTCTGCACTCTTCAAAGCCGACCATGAACTAAGGAAGTGCCTGTAAGCTGTATAATGGCATAAATAGGGTTTTTTTTAAAACTTTGGTGCATATCTCAGGCATTTTTGGAATTTTGGCACCAAATTTTCAACATGGGTTTTGGGACCCCTCCTCATGAATTCTGCCACTGTCATGGAGATATTTAGCCCAAAAGGTGATTTAAGTGGTCACTGTGCGGAATCACCTTTGGAAACAATTAACAAAATGACAGTGCCAGTGCTCATGAGGGCTCTCAAAAGCCTATGTTGCAAATTTGGTGGAAAATCCAAAAAATGACTGTTTTTCAAGCATGCTTTGCGCAGTTGCTACACACGCTCGTAACTTCACAAATTTGCAATATTGTCATATCAGATTTTCAACATTGGCATTTTTTCACACCTCCTTGTGAAGAGTACAGCTGTCTTTTTTCACATCCTGGCCAAAATGTGTTTTCACACTTCTGGCACAGAATAGCACGGTCGGTGTGGGAAATCAGTGTTTGGTACAGATTAAGAAAACGACAGTGACACTGTTCATGAGCAGAGGTCCTAAAATGCCTATTTTGAAAATTTGGTCATGATACTTCATAAAACGACTGTGTTACAAGCATGCGTTGCATAGTTCGCACACACGCACGTACCTTCACCAATTTATAATATTTTCACTCCAGATTTTCAACATTGCCATTTTCCCGCCTGCTATGAACAGTACAGCTGTCATTTTCCCATCCTGGCCAAAATGACTTTTCGCACTTCCGGCGCAAAATAACATGGTTGCTGTGGGAAATCGGTGCTTGGGACAGATTAAGAAAATGACAGCTATACTGTTCATGAACAGAGGTCCAAAAATGCCTATGTTGCAAATTTGGTAATGATACTCCATAAAATGACTGTGTTATGAGCATGTGTTGCAGAGTTTGCATGCACGCACGTAAGTTCGCGAATTTATATTTTCACTCCAGATTTTCAACATTGCCATTTTCCCACAGCTATTTATGAACAGCACAGCTGTCATTTTGCACATCCTGACCAAAATGTGTTTTTGCACTTCCGGTGCAGAATAGCGTAGTCGCTGTGGGAAATCAGTGTTAAGATTGTATCACCTCCCTATGAACAGTACAGCTGTCACTTTTCACTTCCTGGCCTAAATATGTTTTGCACTCTTGCTGCAGAATAGCATGGTTACTGTGGAAAATCAGTGTTTGGGACAGATTAAGATCAGTGAGTGAGAGGGGGAGGACCGAGCTCAACTGACCTCTGTCGGGACTGCTGTGGATTTCTTTGTGGCAGAAAAAGGCCCCAGTGCAGGAGCCCAGTACAAAAGGGCAGTCTGCAGCGCTGGGAGAAACAGAATGAGCGGGTGAGAGAGGTGGAGTGAGTGACCTCAATGGAGCTCTGTTGGGACTGCTGCAAATTTCTTTGTGGGCAGAAAAAGGCAGCAATGCAGGCAGGGGTCCAGTACAAAGGGGCAGCCTGCAGTGGTGGGAGAAACAGAATGAGCAACTGAGAGAGGGAGAGTGAGCGAGCTCAACTGAGCTCTATGGTGACTGCTGTGGATTTCTTTGTGGGCAGAAAAAGGCAGCAATGCAGGCAGGAGCCCAGTACAAAAGGGCAGCCTGCAGCACCGGCAGAAACAGAACGAGTGAGTGAGAGAGGGGGAGTGAACGAGCTCAACAGAACTCTGTCAGGACTGCTGCAAATTTCTTTGTGGGCAGACAAAGACACCAACAGAGGCAGGAGCCCAGTACAAAAGGGCAGCCTACAGCGTCAGGAGAAAAAGAATGAGCGCGTGAGAGAGGGAGACTTAACAACCTCAACAGAGCTCTATCAGGACAGCTGCAGATCTCTTTGTAGCCAGACAAAGTTACCAAAGCAGACAGGAGCCCAGTACAAAACTGCAGCCTGCAGTGCCAAGAGAAACAGAACGGCGACTGGCAGAGGGGAGGGAGTCAACGGAGCAAAGCAACCAACATTCAGCATTGACAAATGCTTGTTTCTCAGTGCTACAACCCCAATTATGACATCATACCAGGGAAACTAAGGGATGCTGCCAGTTTTAGATTTAGATAAAAAAATCAGCTATGTACTATGCCCACAATGCCTCTATGTAAATTAGTATACATGCTATTATATTTCTGTGCTCACTGCAGAAATAGAAGATTACATCTCTCAGTAAAGAGGTCTTGCAGCTAGATACAGTATGCACAATGCCTTATTTTGAATATAAACATACAAGAGCTTATATCATTGACACCACTACAGAAATAGAGACTGCATATCACAGTAAGGAAACTGGAAAACAGTGTCTTATTTTACCCACAATACCTTGCTATGGACATTTACATATTATGTGCTCACCACTACCAACATACAGGACTGTACTTCTGAGTAAGGCACATTTAAGTCAATATTATAAATTACCCAGAATTCCTTGTTTCTGTATGTAAAACGTTGACAGATCCAGGTATGACATCACTCTGGGTGAGGGGGGGTGGCCACATACAGAAACTGGAAGGCAGCCAGAAACAAAGTGTTGATAAAACATAACGATAAAATGATTATTACTGTTTTTTATAAAACAAATTGCAGCTTCAATATCTGAAGCATGGGCAGCAATGGCATACTATGTGAAAAAGGTATCGTGAAACATCCAAATCCTTTAAGTCATCCCAATCGATGCTTGGGGTGTTGAAAGGTCCGTTATTATCACACGCATGAGCCTGATGCTATATTAATTTCATGTATAAGTGAAGCACAATAGTCCTTGTTACATGAGGAGGGTCGGTAACAATTTCTTAATATTTTGTGAGTCTATTTTGATTTCCAATTGCAACCACAAGGTTTCAGTTTCCTTACCTAATAGGTTTAGCAAATCCAGAAGGTGACATTTTATGGTGTTGGCAACATACAGTAACAACATACCCCTCCTCCTCCTTTCCTCTCTTCTCCATTTTTTAGGAAAAGTTGATACTCAGAGATACCATTCATCCAGTCATTTGATGTATCCAACCAAGTTTCATTTTTTATTAAAATGTCAATGCTTTTATTAATGAGGTAAGCCTCTAGTTTTGCTTTTTTAGTTTGATTTAAACTTTTTACACTTGCAAATAGAAGATTACAAAGTTAAGTATCCTTGTTTTCAGTGTCAGAGGTTGTTTTGTTTCTCATATCCTCCTTTTTGCTCAGTTTAAATGATTTTCAATAATGCTTTCAAAATTTCTGTCTAGCAAACTCAATCTCCTTCTGCTCAAGTGCAGCCTGTCCTAACTAAACAATCCGGGGTTTTCATTAAAGTTCTCCCAATGTGTTATGCATTTAACACCATGTTGTAAAGTCCATTTGTGCAACCATTTGTTTATGGATTTAATTTTCTTACTCCTTGCATAGCTAGCCCTAAGAACAGGAAGTATTTCGGATAGAAGAATCTCACACCCCAGGTTGCATAGGGTTTCACTCAGGCTAAAATTCTTGTTTAATTTCATGTTGTGTTAACCTATTTATGTTGTTAGTCCCTGCATGTACTATAACTAGTGGGTGATACCCTGCATTCTTAATTATGCTGGGTATCATGCATATGATGCCATTATTGTGGCTCCTTTAAAGCTGCTTTAGAAATACGATATTCTTTGTCAGGGATTACAAATTTTCCTTTCAACATGTTTTTGATCGAGTCTCCCAGAACAAGCACTTGACATTTAGAATTGATTGACCTGGGCTTGGCTGGCGTGTTTCCATTGGCACCTCATTCTGCTGTTCCATAACTACTGTGTAGCCATTTGCTGTTTCAGTATTACTAGGGTACTGCAACTAGACTCACTGGTACCTCATTATGCTGTTCCATTTCTTCTGTGGTACCACTGGCTATTTCAGTATTACTAGAATACTGTCACTGGATTCCTTTTATTCAGTATTACTACGGTTATCGTATTTTACGTCTCATATGTGTATAAGTGGTTCCAAACTATTTACTGTTTTGAACTGAAAAGCTTTCTCTTTATGCCCCTTCATTATGCATTTTTTTATTGTCCACTATAGACCATCCTTCATCATCTGATGATGCAGATTCCTCTGCCTGTCTTACTCTTTTCCTGGTTGAATTGGGGAATGTGTTGTAATGGGCTCTAATGTACTTATTCTGTCATGTCCATTCTCAACCACAGGGGTCTGTTTAGAAATCAAATTATCATTTGATTCCATGTAATTAGAAATATTTATATCAGATCTATGTTTAGATGTAGTGGCAGTTTTCAAAAGTTTGTCCTTTGTTAAATCATTTGGGTTCAATTTTCAAAAGGATCTGTCGGCTGTTTGGACAGACAGTTTCAAAATGAAAATGCAGTCATTATCTGTAAGGTGGTGTAGCTGTATTTGAATATTGCATAAAATACACAATTGGTACAAAATGAGTACCAATTGATTTGTTACCTTTACCACAAATTTTGGTACAAAATAACACCAATTGATTTGTTGCTTTTTACCAGAAATTGTGACTTTTTCATAAAGAATGTTTATTTACAATATGCACAATGGGTGCATGTTGTGCTGGGATAATGTCTGTTTAGGGTAGTTGGGCATGAGTTGCAGGCCAAGTGCATCCAACACCTCAGAAGTGATGTTATCCCAGCACGATACACACCCTAGAGTGCATTATTGCTATTATACAATGGCTTCCTTATGAAAAAGAAAAAAAGATAAGAAAAATCTTTAAAAGTTGTTTGTTATTTAAATATCATAAGTGGATGTATACATATTTTTTAAAAAAAGCATCCACAATATGTGATTTCTCCACTAGGTGGTGTTGCTCTATGCTGTGTGCACCTGACAATGTAGGTTTCCTCCTCCCCCCAAAACCACCACCACCATGCACACAGACAGTTCTGTTGTAGTGTTTCTTTTGTGCCTGGTAGCTATCCCCCTCCACCCATTTTCACTTACCAGGTCCCATTGCCTTCACTGGGACCAGGTGAAACTGTTTCAAGTCTATTTCTGAAGTTTTTTTTTTCCATCAACTCATGAGCTGACTGAGTGGACACTTCAGGATTTGTGGTCCTTGACTCGGCAAAGGTAAGTCGTTTGGCTCTTGCAGGGGAAGGTAGGATGTGTTAACAGTGTACACATTTTTTTCTTCTTCTACATTGTATGCTCCCGTTCCCCCGGTGCCCCCCTTCTGAGTGACCCCCCATTCCTGTCACCAGGCACCTCTGGGACTTACCTTCTGCCACATCCTTGTGACATGTGCCCAGCTACTGGTGTGGATCCTGTGAGGGGTCAGTCCTCATCTTGCCACTGGGGGTGTTTTTCCTCATTTTCACCCTTCATTACACTGGATCCCTGGACATTCACAGATGTACATGTGCATGGAGATGCGCATGCACAGTGGCACTGGAGATGACCCAGATCCACCCCCGGCCTAGCGCCTAGCCGCCTCATGCTCGATGCTACCACAGAGCCTCCACTTGGTGGCAGCCAAGAGCCAGAGAGGCCTACCACCCCTACCCGGGAGAGGAGAACTGCCTGGTTGCAGATCCATCCACTCCCAGCCCTCCCCCCTGGCCAATCCCCTGTGTCCCTTGCTTGTTTCTGAACATGGTTTGCTGGTGTGGTGAGAGGTAAGGAGTCCAGCACCTCAGCCCTCTACACCACTGGGCAGGCTCCTACAACATTTTTTTACAGTCTACAACATAATTGGGGAACATCATTTGTGTCACAGACAGCCAAGCGCTCAGTTGAAAACCAGAGGCTTTTGCTGATTTTCGGTCAGCATGCTGTTACAAAAAAAAAAAAGCATTCGCTGTTTTTTGTGATGCCAGTGAACTGCTAGAACTGATGGCTTCAGTACTGTTCTAGGGCCAGATAAACTGTGAAGAAAGGAAACTTCAGGTTTGTGTGGAGTTGGAGTTGGTTTGCTGTGGAGAAAAGTAGTAAAGGAGCCAGGAACACTGACAGTGGCTTGCGGGTAATCTCTGAAGCTGGTGCCAAGCAGGGATCTCTGAAGCGGTCTGCATGCAGTGATCCAGGTAAACATTGATGCTGTCATCTGTGTACTGAGACTAGACCTGTGATGTTGTACTTGGATAACATAATGGGTCTAGTCCCAGTCTGATCAATCACAGCCCAGCATTCTTTACTGCCATTGTATAATTGAAAATATTTGCAGGGCTACTCAAACACATGTAGTCAGATACAGATGTACAGTGGTTGCAACATGCAACTAAAACTGATTGTGTTGAAAGTTTACCTATTTGTAGGAAGGGCTACCTTTTGACCCATTGGGACTATAAGATTTGTTTTTCCTTTAATTGAAAGTTTGGAGCTAGTTTAAAGATCACGTGCAAATACATTTTTCAAGATTAACTCTTTTTCCTAATACAAGGGCAACCAGGCAATATTTATTATAAATTAACTGCAGGAATTACAATTGCTTATGTATGCATGCTGTGTTACTGCCTCCCTTATTAGATGGCTTCACAGAAAGACCATCCAACTGTTTCAGACCAGCTGGTGAAATCTTGGATGGGTGGTGAGTTCATTTTAACAAAACTGGCATAATTATGTGCAAGGTCCTGCTGCTTAGTATACACACAGTATATCACATTATGAAATTAAAAAATCAGTTACTTTGACCATCATTAAATATTTTATAAGTTATTAAATATCTAGTAACTTTCACAGTCTAATCAGCAAAACTTTGGGGACAATATTAAACAGGAGAAAGGGTGCCCAAACATGATCAGGTCATTTTTTTTCAATTTTCTGACTAATTAAAATACAATTAATGCAGTCCAATTTTGATTCACCCCATTGGATAAGATTATACTGTATCCACTCTCAATATTAGGCATGTTCTTTGTGGGTTCTCTCCCTCCCAGAATTTTTACCAATGCTATATCCTGCCCTTTTCTAGATTTGTCATTCTAACCTGTTTTCTGATAATGTTAAACCTTTATTCAATTTTTCCCAAATGTGCAACTCATTTATTGCCCTATCACCATATTTTTACCTTTATCCCTCCTCTTTCAAAATTTGTACTTTTACTCCTGCACTCATCCAAAACATGAACCTCATCTTCTGTACCCCTCTCTCAAATTTAGTACTTTAGCCCAAAGCACCATATATGTGTGCATTCACGCCGCACTCATCCCAAATGTGCACCAATTGCACCACTCTTCAAATTTGTACTTATGCCCTCCAAAGATTTGCACTTGCACCTCTGCAATCCTTCTGAAATTTAAACTAATTCCACCAAAACTTATACTTGTACCACTGACCCCATCCTGAAAATAGTACTTACACCACTGTATCCATTCCCAAAATAGTACTTGCCCTGGCATCCCTCTAAAAATGTGAACTTGCCCATTGTGCCCCTCTAAATATTTGTACTTACTCTCCTACCAAAATTTGTACTTGTACTCCTGTGCCCCTCTCCAAATTTGTAAATGTATGCCTGCACACCTCCAAAAATGTTTATTTGTACCCAAATTGTACTTGCATCTCTGCACCCAGCACAAAATGTGTATTTGTACACCTACACACATACTAAAATTGTACTTCTAACTCAACCTCATCACATAATTTGTACTTTTACTGCTCCCAAGATTTGTACTTGCCTCTGAATCCCTCCTAAAATATATATATTTGCAGCACCCTTTGCAGTAGTCCCAAATGTGTACTTGCACCCTTGCACACCTTAAAATTTGTACTTCAAGCACTATTACCTCTCTACATATGTACTGGCACCTCTACATCCCTCCCAAAATGTGTACTTGTACTCCTGCACCCGACCCAGAATCTGTACTTGCATCCCTGGACCTTTACCAAATGTGTACTTGCATCCCTTCTAAAATTTGTACTTGTACCCTGCAGCCATCCAAAATTTATACTTGAACCCCTCCACCACTCCCAAAATGTGTACTTGTACCCTGTAAACCACCAAGAATTTGAAATTGTTCTCCTGCACCTCCCAAAATTTGTATAGAGGTACACCCTGAACACCTTCTAAAATGTGAATTGCACACCTGCACCTCTTAAAATATATACTTGCACCTCTTCTAGTGGGCCCAATGCACTAACGGGCATACATTTTGTGTGATAGACACATATCTCACCCACACAGCTCCACACCCATGGACAGGTAGGTACCAACTAGTATTCACTATTGCTGGCCATCTGTCCACAGCCCTGCCTCCCCCACTGCATAGCCATGCATTGCTGGATCAGAGCTGCATGGGGGAAGGAGTGCGGGACTCAGACAGGCATCCAATCAGATGCGTGTCCTGGGTCCCAGAGTGAATTTCTTATGCAGGCATGTGGGGGGATTCTACGCAGGTGCAGAACACCACAGAATAAAAGAAACACCATCCACTCCCATCGAGGGTACCAGTGGAGGAGCAGTCATAGGAGCAGCAGTGCAGAAGATGGTAGTGATATACTGTCTGGGTGGATACTGTCTGGGTGGATGGGGGTAGGAAGAAATAGGCTATTGGTTAAATAGGATCTGCAGCTTATCCTCTAGGTAGGGAAATGGGCAGAATTGGTGGGACAAGTGGTCCTTATCTGCTGTCAAAGTCTATGTTTCTATGTTTCTATGTGAATCTCAGTTACACTGGGTGCAAGTTGGATGGCACATGCCACCCCATATGAGTAGTAGCACACTGACACGAGGCATGCACCCATCATGGATGCTTAGCAGTTATGGACCACCAGCCCAGTAGGCATTGGTGTGCTGGTCCCCATACTGCTCTATTCTGTCCAACCCTAGGGACAATGGTCACCCACTTAGACTGTGACCCATGCCACTGAGGCACACCACCAACTCTCCCACCTTGGACACAGGGACAAGTCAAGTGTTCCGCCATCCCTGCTCCCCTTGTATTGTAACATCTATTCTTCCTTGGTGGTCTAGTGGACCCACCCATCCCTGAATCCCTGGTATGGTATGATCATTCCTTCCTTGGTGGCTAGCAGACACCTCACCCTGGTAGGTATCACCCCACCACCTTGTTCCCCCACTTCCAATCCCCACACCAGTGCCTAGCACAACCCTCTGCTGTCCACCATGGCTGGCTGATGAAGATGTCAAAGCGTGAGTACTGTAACAGCTGATTGTATGGTCCATGCTCAGTGACACCTCAGTCAGTGGCCAGCTGTGTCGGAGTGCAGAGGGCTGTGATGGTTGCCAGCTCAGTGATAGGAAGGGGAAGTAGTGCAGTGGGGTGATACCTGTCAGGAAGTGGGGGTGTGTGAGTTCCTTAGCCACCAGGGTAGGAATTATTGTGCTATACCATGGGTTTGGGGATAGGGAGGGAGGCCACTTGACCACCAGGGAGGGATAGATGTTACACTATAGGGATTGAGAATGGAGGGACACTGGTGCCTGTGGGACTGCCTGTGTGGGATGATCCCGGTGGCCATGGCCACCACAGTGATTGGTGAGCATGTGGGTCAGCCATGTAACCCAGTTATGGCAGGGTACCCCCACTGTAACTCCCACACCAAAGTACACTGCACTCTGCACCCTTGTGAATCATGCAGTGTACAGGCATGCCTCTGATACTTCCCCTGGACTGACCATGGTGTATTGCTTTCCACATGGCTGGAGATATGGTGCATATGTGGCTGGCACACAGATTGGTGAATGTGACCAGGGATCTGCAGGATCCCACAGTGCAACATTCATATGTAGGGTTGCCTAGTGCCCCAGATACATGGCCAATAGGCTTAATGCACAGAACCCAATATTTGAAGCACACTTCCCAAAATTTGCACTAGCACCCCTGTATTCCTCAGTAAAATGTGTACTTGCACCCCCACTTAAAACTTGTAATCCTGCTGCAAAAAGGTAGTTGGTGGTATCACTAGTTCACCCCTTTGTTCTTTCAGACTTCTGGGGTAAATCCCATCAGGCCCCATTGCTTTGTCCACCTTCAGTTTTAGGGGTTCTTTCAGGACCCTTTCTTCTGTGAATAGACTGGTATTGACCCCCCCTATTCAGAGTGCTTCTATTGATTGGTTTAGGTACCTCCCTCTACTCTTCTTTTGTGAATACTGAGCAGATGTATTCATTCAGTATCCCTTCTTTTTCACTGTCACCCTCTGCCCATCCCCAACCCTTTATGAAGCCTCACTATTCCTCCCTTGCTCTTTCTTTGCTACCTAATATACCTATAAAAGGTTTTATCCCCATTCTTAACTGAGTTGGCTATCTTTCAGATTATTAGCCCCAGCTGCTTTGTAGTTTATTAGCCCCTCCTTCCCATTGCAATTTATGAGCCCCCCCCACCCATTTTGCAGATTATGGGCCCCCTTGCAGGTTATTACCACCCATCACCCAGTGAAGAATTCTAGATCCCCGCCTTCTCCTTTTTTCTGCATGCTTTAGATTCACCCTCCCTCAGCAGACATTTGGTTCCCTGAGCAGCAGTACTGGATCCAGCACAAAATCCCTTGTGAGTCAGTGTTTTTTATACTAAAGAAACAAAAATCCATTCTGAGCCAAAGATCTGCTATTAAGCCATATTGGGGGGGTAGATATAATAAAAATGGTACTTTGTAACAGTTGAGAAGATATCCCCCATGGCATACCAAGTAATGATTCAACGCATCATGTAACGTATAAGAAAATAGATTTTTTAATAATGAGGATAAAAATCTTTTACCTACATTTTTGCAGTTGCAAACAATTATTTATTTTTAATTTACAATGCTTTGCCCTTTTCATGCCAGAGAGCCCTTCACAGGCCAAGCTTCTGTATCCAGACCCATCACCCACCTTCCCCAGGACTCACCAACACCACCTGTTCTTCCCTGGCATGTCCACTGGGTGGAGCCATTAGATTTTAACTCAGTTTGGTGGTGGAAGCTGTGGTCAGTGGTGTGGTATCTGCAGCATGGAGCAGGCATCATGCTGCTTCACCTGGGTATTTTCATTTGTGCTCACACCTGTAAGGATGCAACCTGATCTCTTAAGGACTCATGCATACATGCTGATTTGTTGTGATGCATGCATCTCAGCGGTCAGTGAACTCCCTCTCATACTCTTGCAGATCCAGTTTGTGCTGCCATCTGTGGTCACCCAGATTTGGGTAGCACAGCAGAGTTGGATGTGAAGCGATGGACACGTCTCAGTGGTCAGTGATCTCCCTGTCATATTCCTGCAGCTCCAGCTTGCACCACCACCTGTGGTCACCCAGATGAGGGTAGCACAGCAGAGCATGATGCGTGGTGATGGACACATCTCAGTGATCAGCAAACTCCCTCTGATACTCCTGCAGCCTCAATTTGAATGTCCACTTCTGGTCACCAGAGAACAGTAGCACAGCAGAGACTGATGTGTGAGATGGACATGTCTCAGTGGTCAGAAAACTCCCTCTCATATTCCTGCAGCTCCAACTTACACCATCACCTGTGGTCTCCCAGATGAGGGTAGCCCAGCAGAGATGGATGTGAGATGATGGACATGTCTCAGTGTTCAGTAAACTCCTCTGATACTCCTGCAGCTTCAGTCTAAATGGCCACTTTTGGTCAGCCAGGGATAGCAGTACAACAGAGGCTGGTGTGTGGTGATGCACACATACTGGTAGTCAGCATCCTCCCTCTCATACTCCTGCCACTCCATCTTGCACCACCACCTATGCTCATCAAGATGAGGTAGTGCTGCAGAGACTGATGCTTGGTGATGGACATGTTTCAGTGGTCAGCATCCTCCCTCTCATACTCCTGCAGCTCCAGTTGCACCACCACCTGTGGTCACCCAGATAAGGGTAGCACAGCAGAGACTGATATGAGGTGATGGACATGACTCAGTGGTCAGTGAACTCCCTTTCATACATCTGCAGCTCCAGCTTGAGCTGCCACTTGTGGTCACCCAGATGAGAGTAGCACAGCAGAGACTAATGCATGGTGATGGACACATCTCAGTGGTCATCAAACTCCCTCTTATACTCCTGCAGCTCAAGCTTGTGCCACCATATGTGGTCACCCAGATGAGGGTAGCACAGCAGAGACTGATGTCTGGTGATGGATACATCTCATTGATCAGCAAACTCCCTTTCATACTCCTGCAGCTCCAGCTTGCACCACCATCTGTGGTCACCCAGATAATGGTAACACAGCAGAGGCTGATGTGAGGTGATGGGCATATCTCAGTGGTCAGCAAACACCCTCTCATGCTACTGCAGCTCCATCTTGCACTGCTAATTGTGGTCTCCCAGATGAGTGTAACACAGCAGAGACTGATGGATGATGATGGACATGTCTCAGTGGTCAGCAAACTCCTTCTCATAGAGCTTCAGCTCAAGCTTTAGTCCAGCTGTGGTCACCCAGATTAGAGAAGCACAGCAAAGACTGATGCATGGTGATGGACACATCTCAGTGGTCAGCAAACTCCCTCTCATACTTCTGCAGCTCCAGCTTGCAATGCCAGCTGTGGTTACCCAGATGAGGGTAACACAGCAGAGACTGATGTGAGGTGATGGATATGTCTCAGTGGTCTGCAGACTCCCACTCATACTCCTCAGCTCCAGCTTCTGCAACCATCTGTGGTAACCCAGATCAGGATAGCACAGCAGAGACTGATGCATGGTGATGGACATGTCTCAGGGATCAGCAGTTTCCTCTCATACTCCTGGAGCTCAAGTTTGCAGCACCACCTATGGTCACCCAGATGAGGGTAGCACAGCAGAGACTGATGCATGGTGATGGACATGTCTTAGTAGTCAGCAACCTCCCTCTCATACTCCTGCAGCTTCAGTTTGCACCACCACCTCTGGTCACCCATCGAGCAGTAGCACAGTGGATACTGAAGTGTGGTAATGCATGTGTCCTGGTGGTGAATGCCTCCCTCTCACACTCCTGCAGCTCCAGCTTGCACCACCACCGGTAGTAGCACAGTGGAGACTGATGTGTGGTGATGCATGTCTCCTGGTGGTGAGTGACTCCCTATCACATTCCTGCAACTGCAGCTTGCACCACCACCTGTGTTCAACAAGATGAGGGCAGTAGCACATTGGAGACTGGCAGTCCTCCCCTCTCCAAAAGAGGATCATCCTCTCAGATGTTTGGTCCTCCTCCTTCCCTTGCTTGCCCTCTAATGACTCAGGCTCATTCTTGGACTAGGGTCATTGGTGTCACAAGCAGTTGTGCTACAGCTGTGTTAGCAGGCCAACCACTGCTGCATACATTAATGGTGTGTGTATGTTTTTATATAGGTGGCATGAAACAAGTAAACCCTCCCCCCATTTATTATAAGAAATAAAAATAGATTTGAAGACATGCTCCATGTAATTTATAGATACAAGATGAATAATTAATAATAAACACAGCACACTTCCCATGTAGTCTTCCTGAAGGGCAAATGCTGTGAGTCCACTCAGGGAGTAATATAGTAGTACAGGATCTCGCATGTTGTTCCTCAAGAAGTATAGGGCCAGACTTCAATCATAATTTGTACAACCTTATGTAACTGCTCTGTATTATTCTATGTATTACATCTGCTTGTTTATGCTATGTAATGTTTTCTAAAACTAAAACAATAAAACCTTTTTAACAAAAAAAAACACAGCACACAATTCTTGTTGTGCAAACTTTTTATTAAATACCTTTGTGACATACTCTGATAATCTTTTTGTCTTCCTTGGTAAGAAGACAGAAAATTGCAGACTGACAGCACTCACCGAAGTCAAATACTAAATTTAGTATTAAAACAGTCATTAATTTGTCTTAGAAGACTAATTTTAGTCACTTTAATCATCTTTAGAAAATGGGCTTCTTATTTGCTGGCATCTGATTGGCTGGTTCCCATTCAACAGGGGTACATTAACTTTCAATAGATGCCCAGCAAATAAAAAGTGCCACCCAAACCTGCCTCATGAGCAGTCAAGTATACTTGTGCCCAGCCTGCTTCCTCATTGGCTGAACCAGTGGCCATACCATTTCAAATTGCCGCCACTTTTTATCAGTTAGCGAGTGAGTCATGCCCCCCCAACTACCACCACTGCCAAGAAATACAAGTCACTAAACTCAGCAGTTGCCTGATTGAAGAGAATGAAAAACAAATTCTCTCAAAAAATCAGTTGTGTGGGGCTCCACTGCATCACACGACATTGCTAACCAGCACTGCTTTTGATGCCAATTGGTCAGCTCTCACAAGCTCCTCTGCTGACCGAAACTAAATAAGTGAAAATGGAGCATATTTCTGAAAACAAAAAGGAAAAAAAGAAAGAAAACACTCCACTATTTCATCTGAGAACAGAAACAAAGACAAATGAGCATTTCCCCAACAGCGCTTAATTTAAAATGTAGCAGTCTCTACCTGATGCGTGCCCCGTGCCCATTCTCCAGATGCTGCCTGCCCGCTCTGCTGCTTTGTGGCTTCTGCTCCATGATCTAACTGCTTGGTTCTGTCATCAGATCTGTGGCAGTTAAATTGCAATTTGCTTACCAAATTGGAGAAAAAATAAAAGGCACACAAATACTTCATACCACAAAACTTGCCAAATCATCGCTACATTCCTGATGATGTCCCAGTCGACGCACTGCTAAAATCCCACTTGAAACCCACTGCTCATGCCCCATTTGCACACTGTAACCACTGTATAAATAATAAATGAATCGGGAAAATGAAGTCAGAACTTTACCATTAAAAAAATACTCAGACGTCTGCCATGCCTTCCAGTACCTCCTTACTGTACTTCCAGATATAACAGCATGTGTGCACACAGAAGGTGATGGCTGCATCTCTCCAGACCCAGAACTTTTACAAACGCAAAGAAAGAAGTTTATCTACTCGCTCACCTCCCCTTTTCTTTTGCTCCTTTCTTACTAACAACTTAAAAAAACCTGAATCAGAAACAGAATTGCTGGATGGAGGGGGGGGGGATTGTAAGGTGTAACTGCATACAGACAGCTTTTTTAAGGCAGAGGAACTATTTTACTTCAAAACTTAATTTAAACAAATTTTTTATAAACTATTTTTTTCATCTTTTCCTTTTTTACAGTGCCCATTTTCTAAGCACAATAATACTCTCCAGGGTGGGTGGTATTGGGCTATACCAGACCTTCCAGGGGCTATAAGGCCCTTCACCTGCAGTGTCAGGCCTCATTACACCTCAGGGCAGTCCGATATAGCCCAATACTGCCCACCCTGGTGGGTATTATTGCTAACTTAATTGTCATTAAAAAATAGAACCACTAAGCATACTAAATTCTAAGAATATTCAGCAGACTACTTGTTTAATAATAAATTATTACTAAATGAGGATTAGAAATAGAATTGCAATGCTCTTCGATGCACAATTTTGACTACTGAATTGTAAACGAAGATTCCATTCAACCTGAGTAATGCAAGGATTTGTATTAGCCAAACAAGGCTTGGTACATTCCCATGCATTTCACTTCTACGAAGCAAGGAGGCAGATAAAACAGCCATCAACATTAATGAATTTTAGAGAAGGTAAGCAATCATAAAATGTGGGGTTTTACTTAGAAATAATATGAGCAAAAAAAAAATCAGTGTCCTTTAAAAAGTCTATTGAACTACATTTTCTAGAAGTCTACACAGTCCGTGAACTACATTTTTCCAGCTCACTTCCTGTTTGCTGCCCATACTAAAGGAAAAAAAACTGCACAAGCAGTAATAGTCACCATTTTGGAGGAGAACAACCCGCTGTTGCTAGCAGTAAAGATTCATATGTATGAGGTAAGTGCTTATGTTTAAATAGAAAAGTGCAACATTTTAACTTCCTGAAATGTTAAATACAGTAAAGGAATTATTACTCAGGGTTTATTTAATTGAAATATGCAGGTTTCACTATCGATATTTTGTTATGAAGAAATTGTCTCTGCTCTGAACTCATGTGGCTACAAACCTTTAAAAAAGCCTTAAAAAATACAGTTTATGTTCAATCAAATCACTCCTTAAAGTGTCTAGTGTTCATTGTGCATGTAGACTGCCTAATGTTTGTGGTATTTTTTACTGATTTAGTTACTTTAAGGTTGTAGTTTCTTTGAGGGAGGGGAGTTAATTATTAGCAGCAGGAAGATTGTATGAATGAGAAAATTGAGAATGTATTTGCTGTCTGTATATCCATTCAGTAGCCTTGCTGTATGGTAGCAGTTAACCATTGTTATTTTTTTATCACAGTCGCAGCACCAGTTAGATTAGAATGTAGTGTTTGCTTTTCAAACCAAATGAATTTATTCAATTTTGTTAGCATAGTTACTGAGAAATGTTTCAGTAGAAAAATACTGTGTTTGATGTGTTTTACAATTAATTTGTTCAGTTTTGCTCATGTTTTCATAAGTAACAAGCTGTGAATGAGCTTGGCACATCCATCAGACTGGGGTTTGATTCCCACAACCTCCACTTGCATACTGTGTGACTCTGAGCAAATTCCCAGTGCTCATAGGTTGCCTCTGAAAACCAGCATCTGTGTCTAGTGGGCCATACCTGGTTACCAAAAGAATAGAACAAACCAGTGGTCCAGATAATGTTTTGTACTGGGAAGTATTTGCCAACTGCTTCCACCTGGTAGTATTTCCACCTAAATGGTAGTAATACCATCCATTAACCTGTCTAACCCCAACCTCTAAACCAAGGCTCAGACTCACTAGGTGCATGCAGTTATGGACTCTTTCCTCTCACACACTATGGTGTCCTAACATACTTCCCTGTTTACTGCCATATAATGCTTGACTCCCTATTTTTAATACTTTTTCCATGTTGCAACTACCCTTCTGGTCAGCCACCAACATACTGTAAATGTGCAGGGAGGGAAACAAATTCCTAAAATCAGAAAGTGGGAGTAAACCATGCAAAAATGGTAGTAAAATACTCCTTAACCCCCCCCATCTGTTCCACTGCAATAAATCTTTATTTCAGTAGCACTTTAGACATACTGATGTGAGTGATGGTAGAGGACTCTGGACCCATGCAAATAACGTAGTATGTAACTGAGTTAGTGTGATTTACACTTTACTAGCACTACATTACCTGCCACACTGCTGATTTCAGCAATCGTGATCTATGGACCTGCTTACACTGTATATGGACCAGCTCATACTGCCTGAGATTAGTGGGCATGGCTATATATTTTTTTTAAATCTGAGTTGGAGAGCTCTGCCCCTGCACACTGCCATGTTTTTTTCAGTTTAACGGGGGGGGGTACTAAAATTGATAGAAAAACCTGCAGGGCTAAACCAACCAACTCCTAGAATTAGTAGCACAACTAGCATAAATGGGTAAGTAGAGCTAATTCTAAAATCAGTGAGTAAACAGAGGGGACTGAATGCATGGCGGAGTGTAAGAGCATAGTATTGTTTCCAAAATAAGACAAGTGGATTCACTGCTTATGGAGAGGTCAGACCTGATGGACTTAGAATCCATTTTGGTCAGATTTTAAATTACTATGTTACTCATTGTATAATGTTTTGTGCTCACAAGAAAATCCCTTTTCTGGAGCTCTGATTTACTTTGCTTCAGAATGGGAACAGTCAGTACCAGGTGAGATTTATCTTCTTTTGTTTAAGAGAGGAGTTGATTCTGGGGGCAGGATTGATGATTGGGGATGCTGATGCTTGGGAGAAGTGGGGCTGACTCTTGGGGGTAATGTTATTGGGATGATGGTGAAGTGGGTGATGCTGGGTAAGGAGATTAATGCTTGAGGTGCTGATGCTTGGGGATTGATGTGGGGATGGAGAAGGGGGCTGATGATTTGGAGAAGGGATTGATGCTTGGGGATGGGGTTAATGCTTGGGAGGAGTAGGGCTGAAGTTTGGCTTGGGCTGATGCTGAGGTGGAAGTGGTTAATGCTGGGGGGAAAAGACTTATCCTTGGGTGGAGACTGGGCAGATACAAGAGAGAGGAGGAGGTGATTGGCATGGGGAAGAAGTTGAGTTACTGACAGTGAGATAGCAATGGTAATGATTGCTGCAGACAGCTGATACACCCATGTGGGAGCAGGAGCTGATGATGGCTGTGACTGGGTTTGCAGTGTCTGGCAGATAGTATTTCATATACTTTTTGTTATTATTTCCCACAGGCTCTTTTAATACTGTGGCAGGCGCATGAGAACAAAATAACTCCCCTAGATACGCCAGCCTGTCAGGGCAGTGGTGGGGCTGCTGCTCATGATGCTGATGACCTGGGTTTGGTAAAGTGCCCAGGGTGTAGGAGGGCCAGACGGTGGAGAGGGTGGCTGCAGCCAGCCTGTCAGTGCAGCAGTAGGGCTGCTGCTTGTGATGCTGATAACCTGGGTTTGGTAATGTGCCCAGGGTGCAGGAGGGCTGGCCAGAGGAGAGGGCAGCTGCCTGTACCTATATATGAGCACCTCCTCCATGGGAGGCATCATAATAGCCTGCATGTTAAGATAGGAGAGTGTGCCAGCTTGCACATGCATATGTTTGTTGCAAGCATGCATGAGCGTGCTGATGCTGCCAACTTTGAGAGGAGGGAGTAAAAATGATCACAGATTTAGTTACACCATGGGGCAACTTGTGGGACAGTTCAAGTTCTGAAGATGTGGGGTGACAGGGCTGGGGATACAAGATGAAAAGGACACATGCTGAAGTTGAGAAATAAATAGTTAATTAAAAAATTCCCCTAGATGTTATCTTCTTTGGCTTGTTGTCCACATGTTTCATCACAATCCTCTATTTATGACATTGTTACCCCCACAAAAGATTATTGTCATATAAACAGAATTGTCATGTTGGTGTACACAAGCAGCCAGAGCAGAATATAATTAAATTATGGTGGAATTGCAGAAAATATATGAACTATAACATGATTAATTGTGTCTAAATATTGCATTTTCCAAACTTGTCCCAATGGAGTTGAGGCTCCTTAACCACCTAGTTACTAAGATGAGCCACAGAGGCAGTTTTCTGTCTTTTTATAAAGAGCCAACATCAAGCTTTGTCTTCCTATTCTACTAGTGTACTATTTTTTTTCATATGTGCATTTTGCAGTTCACAGGGGGCTGTGTTGATGGACAAAATGATTTAGGGTTGTCCCAGGATCTAATTAAAGTTCAGTGGGACATGGGGATGATTTGCATCATCCTTTGCTGCAGATTGTGCCTTTGAGAGCTGCAGACTGTACATATCAGCAAAACTGGAGTGCTACTTTGGGAATATGGGGCCCGATATTCAAAAAGTACAAAGCGGAGCAAAACATTTTGCACTGCAGCTTGCAATTGCTTGAGAGCTCGAGGTTGCTGTATTCAGTTGAATAGCACACTGGTCCTGTTCAACTGAATATAAAGCCATGTGGGTACAGTGCTAAGTTATGTAGTGCTGCTTCAACATGGATCCTGAAGTACGGCACCAGAATGGGTAGTGCCAGAGTGCTACCTTCAGTGTTCAAAGGGACCCATGCAAATGAGCCAGTTGGGCATGCTTAGCACTAAGGAGCACTTTGCATGCCTATTATGGGTTAATTTGCAAGGGTAGGGAGGCAGTTTAGTGCCATCCCCATCCCCAGTTGTCTGGTTCCAGATGTGTAGATATAATGGTACTAGTGCCCCTCCCGCCACTGTCCTGTACTGTACTAAGAAAACATCCCTGGCAGACGTGAACTACTAGCACCAGGGAATATTATTTGTTCTTCAGCACTGGGTACTGGGACCACAACCACCAGAAATATTATTTGCTCTTTGGGGCTGGGAAATGGGAGAGGGGGACCACTACCATCAGGAAATATTTGTTCTGCAGGGCTGGTGATTGGGGGGGGGTTCCACTACCACCAGGGAATATGAACTATGAACATATGAAAATTGCCAGCAGCAAAAGGCCATCATGGTCTATCTAGGCTGCTCAAGATTGCAGCTAGCTCTCTATTCAGCAGATGCCCCACCCCTTTCCCTCCCTTTACCCTCCCCTTTGCCCTGTCCCACCCCTTCTTGAAGCATTCCACCGTGTTACATGCCACCACCTCAGCTGGTAGTGTATTCCACTTTGCTATCACCCTCTCTGTAAAGAAATGCCTCCTCAACTCCTTCCTGAATCTACCCACCTCCAATCTCATGTCTTGGGCCCTAGTGTCTCTCTTCCCCAACCCTCCTCCTGAGCTAGAAATATTATTTGTTCTTTGGGGCTGGCAATTGGAATGGAGGGACCACTACCACCAGGAATGATCGGAAGGTGGGGGGAACTACAACCACCAAGGAATATTATTTTTTTTTCTGGGCTGGTGACAGAAGTGGGGGGTCAGTTCCACTATGAAATATTAATTTATTAATTGTTCTTCAGGCAGGCAATCAGAGGAAGAGGGACTACTACTACTAGAATATTTTTTAAGTTGGTACAGCAGAGAATATTATTTTTTACATGATGATCAGAGTGGGATCTCGACTAACACCAGTGGATTTTTTCACTTAAGAACTGGCAAAGGAGGAGTGCTATGGGTGGCTAGGGTGGGTATTCTCCCCAGCCTGGATTAAAGTGGGTTTTGTTAGGGCAGTTTTTGCACTGTGCAAAGGGACAGTGCTACAACCTTGTGCAGCAGAAAGCCGCTGATTATGGGGTAGTGTGGCTATTCCATGACCTTTATTCCCCACATTATGTTTTGCACAGGTGCTATCCCTCTTTGCCTGCACAACAGCCCCTTTTGAATATGGGGATCCCATGCAGACCCTGGCTTGCACAGGAAAAGACCTGTTAGCACCTGCACAAACTTTTGAATATCGGGCCCATGGAGTCTGGTTTGGGGATCAGTTTATGAAAAATGGAAAATTGCTCGTCTTAGTGACTTGGCAGTTGGAAGATAGTGCTTGACAAAATCAGGTCCCAGTTTTGAATTGGGACCCTTCTAAAGAGCACCATTCTTGGTGCTCAAAACCAAAAAACAAAAAAAACAGGAAACTATTTTACCTGAATGGAACTCATGGCTGTAATTTTTATGGAAGGGATGGAAAGGTTTTAATTTGCCCCAAGGATTGGCTGCTCGATCCTTTCATTCCCTTATTACCTACTCTGTAGATGTAAGATGTCTTGTGAAGTCTATATAGGAGAACAGCCATTCAATTCAATGGAATGTCTTTTTCAGTGCTAGTTTCTCTTCTTAAAATCAGGTTTTGTACAAGTCAAAGCCAGGTTTCAACTAGTAAGAGTCACAGAACAGTCGAGCACAGGCAGAGCTGTATATAAGGAAGTGGAAGGGATCGAGCAGCCAGACCCATAATAGAGCTGCTTCTATTGAGATAAGGAAGCCCCATTTTTTTTTTTTTTTTTTAGCAACTTAAAAAGCAAAGAAAAGGTATTCACTTCATTAACCTCTCACTGGACCCTTTCAGCAAGCTCTGGAAATGTGTATAAGTAGAAGTTTACTGAAACAAGATGTCGCAACTCATAACTGAGTTATCCTGGGTGAATAAGTTTAGGACATCTTTAGGAAATTTTTTTCTTTCCTATGCCACCCAATCATTTGTTCTATAACCACCCCCATCCATGCTGTGAAATCAGGCCTCAGCCTAATCTTTGCATGCACTGTGGTATGGAGAATCCACTGTTTTCTGCACACTGCCTCTCTTCAGAGTTTGAACACAACTGCACTTGTACAGATCATAGAAATCTTGGGCACTGGAACTGAACAACTTGATCTTTGTGATGGCTGAGAACATGCCTATGATGCAAGACTGCTGTATGCAGACAGATGTACTTTCATTTCATTACACCAGTGTGCATGTGAGCATGCATTTATGTATTCGTCCATCTGGGGGAGGGATGCACAGTGAACAGAGAGGGCAATAACAGACTTAGTTATAGGATGCATGGTTATGCTTTTTTTTCGTGGGGGAAGGGGATGTGGTATCTTTTTTTAAAGTCCATTCAGTAATTTTTGTAAATTGGACCTAAGCTGTTGATCCATAGCCACACTGCAGAACTGAAATCCTTGAGAAATGCTAGTATGATGAGCACTGTAATACAAGCACACACTGGTAGGGTGACTGCGTGCCTGTATAGTGCTACCATCATGACAGGCATAATGCAGCCAGAGCACATTTACTTTCCAGTGCCTAAGATTTCTATGGTCCAAATGGCCTAGCCCTCACATGTTTTTTCATCAGTTTGTACTGGGTGAGTGAGGTGAGTTAGGTGAGGTGGGGGTATGGGGCAGGTTATGTTTTGTTTGTATCAAACTTCTGCATATGTTACTAAAGTGGAGTCTTTGCAAAGGAATCCCTGACTTAAAGGTTGTAATTCCGATCTTTTCAATAAATAATAATAAAAAAAAAACTTAAAAAAAAGACTAATCATGCTGTTTCAAACTTGCTGTTGAATGATGGTCCCTGAAAATTTTATTAAAAATTATGTAGCAACTGCAGCATTACAAAATATGTAAGTATCAGAGTAGGAAAAATATGCATAGCATTTGAATGTAACCTTGTGCAAAACAACTGTGCAAACTTGTTGGGTGAACTCAGATGTGCTGCAAGTGACTGTTCTGCATAAACAATTATGTGTAGCAACTGATGAAAATGATGTAGTTTTTCATGCTATAACAGATAAAATATTAACTGATGGTGGGGTTCATTGCATGGGAAATGTTTTCATCCAGTTATCATTCTGACAACAACCTGATGGATTTCCTCCATAACCTATGTCCTACCGTCCTTCCACTTACTAGGTGAGTCAATGGAGGTATGCTCTGACACCTGCAGCTGTTGCAGAATGCAGCTACTTGGTTGCTGATGGGCCTTTCAAGGTCACGTCATGTCTCTCTGGTGCTGTTTGATTTACACTGGCTGCCAGTAAAGTGGCATATCTCCTTCAGTGCTGGATTTCTAACTTATAATACCCTACATGGGCTGAGCCCAGGCTACCTGGAGGAACTCTTACACCCACACATACCTGTGTGTCCTTGCCACTCTGCTGAACAAGGCCTCCTGGTAATTCTAGGGCAAGGTTGAAGACCTTAGGGGGCATGTCTTTTGAAGTGGCAGATCTGGTCCCCTGGAATTTCTTGCCCAGAAAAGGGATGCATCCTTGGTGGAGGCATTTAAGTGGGGTCTGAAAACATTTTTATTTGCTGAGATGTTTGGGTTTTAATTATCCAATAACAGTGTCATCCTTGGTAGTATAATATTTTGTTGTTTATGAATTTCTTTTTGGGAATATTCTGCTATTTTAAATAATTTTAGGTCAGGTTGTGCAAAGTTTGTTGGCACCCTGAGCCTCTGGGGATGGGCATTGCATATATAGACTGCTGCTAGTATTAGCCTTGGATCATTGTGCAGCTGTGCTCTGGTGGTGTAAGCTCCCTGGCCCACCACAGGGGCTATTATGATGCCAGAAGCATTGCCCTTCTCTGCTTGGGCTGGGAAGTGTAGACATTGGCAACATTGTCCTTATCCCAGCTGCCCATACCTGATTCTGCTAATGAACTTAGATCACCAGTCCAGCAACATAACATGTGACTCCTTTTATACAGAATATTAACTGTTTCATATTATTGATGCTTTTTATAGGTACCATTAACTCTCCTCTCCAAAATATTAGACAAGTATGAGATTTAGTTGTCTTTTTTTATTTTCTTTTTACATATATTCCCCTGAACTATGGAGTCGTTGTGTCCCCAGTTCATTCATTTTACTTTCAGGCATCTTTCTGACAAGGATATTCATGTGAGCCCTACTCTAGGATGGGTGAGTGTGCTTTTTGGGTTTTATTATTTAACAATCAAAAAATGCAAAATGATTCAGCAGCATCTTTAGCAGGTCTCATGCAGAGAGACCATTTTGTTCCTTGACCACAAGTTATTTTTTCTACATTTTATTACAATGCACTGGAGCTGTCATTTTAATAAACTGTTTAGAATGATGTGCTTCCCCTTCACTATGTATATCACTGATCTCAGTAATGCAGATAGTAAATGGAAAAAAAGGAACTGATTTTTAACCCCAGCCTTGCAACTAAACATCAGTTAGATAAAATGACAGCCCTAAAGCTGGCCTATCAGTGCAGGGTTAGTGCTGCTGCTCATGACGCTAGTGAGCTCAGGATGTTGGGGGTTGACTTGAAAAGAAATGAGCATGCCATGGGCAGCTCTTTTTTTGTGGAAGGGGTTATGTGCTCTGCTGCACACCTGCTACTTAACAGAATCTGGTTGGTAGCACAATCTGGACAACCAGACAGGAGGGATGCTTTCAGGCTTGAGTATGAATGTGCCTGTCATTGCACATGTATGGGCATCTGCAGTGTCATTGCACACCTAAGGGCCTGTGCAGACATTTGGACGGAATACCCCCAACAGTAGTTGGATGACAGCCCAGTCCACTGCAGACCCTGCACTGACAACTGAGTGTCCTCTTCCACTGGATCCTGTGCCCAAAGGGCTTGGCCAACCTTCACAGCCCAGCGGGGGTGATGCAGTATAAACAATGGAAGATAGGTGAAGTGGGTAAGTCCTAGGGAAGGCAGGTGGTGGAGCTCAAGGGGGCTGGTCCTGATGGGGAGGGAAGTACATAGAATGAAAAACAGGATTTTACAATAGGACAGCCCCAGTGGACTGTACAAAATCATCAGTTCATCGACATAGCAGATGAACCAATTTTTAGTTTAGTTTTATGTCTTGCTTTGCTGTCAGGAGCTTTTACACATACCAGCTTGTTGTAGTATTGCCGTCTTGGTTGTGTGCATGCCAAACTGGTATTTATAGCCCAAGATGACACTGTCAAGACTTAGATGTATTAGCATCAACCCTCTCCTCATTACTTTCATTACTTGAAATCAACAGCCAAGATAAAATCCACATACAGGAAAGGATTATATCTGTCCTACTCCCTATTGCCAACTGTTGTGGAAGGCCATATTATTGTACATTAAAGTCCTTCTAGGAGCCAGGGACAGTAGAAGGGAATGCCATGGGGCTGGTTCAATCTCCCTACAGTAGAGTGTTGCCCAACAGTGCAGGTGACTCAGCTTAGAGAAAGATCCAGAGTCTTTGCTCGTTTGGTAGATTGGAGATAGCTGTGCTCCTATTTGATCATGCCGGTATTGAAAAGTGTGTGTCTTTGCTCTACAGCGATGCAATAAACTCTGGCCTGTGTTTCTGATGAGAGGAGTGGGTCAGCTGACGGCAATGTGCTTGTCAGGGTTACAAGTGCTCACCAAGTAGATGACTCTTGAGCAGCTAATTAGAGAAAAAGAGTTTAGAAAAGGTGATCGCACTGCCTTTTACATAGGCACTTTCGCTACAACTGGATGCAGTGATTGCACCACCACTATGGTCAGCCTGGCTATCTGCAGTGAATATATATTTGATCATGGGCAGGCAGTTTAATCCCAGAGGAGGGTATCACTGTCTGAGGACAAAAAATGGTTATTTAAAATAATACCATTAACTAAGAGGTCTGGTGTGTGCCATCATCTTCATTTTCCTCATATTTGCTGGTTCCTTGAAGTAGCTAACCTTATTATTGCCTTCTGCATTAATCTTGTTAGTGTGTGAAGTCCAGTGAGGGTTAAACATCCATTTGTTTTTGTTTTGCAGTGTGGACTCTGCCTGGATGCTGCCAGTGCAGTTTGTTGGTTTCTAGTGCATGTACAATGTGTTCACAGTATGCCTGCATCTTTTTCTTATTAATTTGTATCTTTAGAATTGTAGGTGGCTTGTTAGTGCATACACACTTGCTGAATAGAGAAATTCCTTAATGTTTTCTTTTTATTTATATTTTTATGTTTGGCCAGGAAAGATGCACTAAGCCAAGATTTGTTTTCAGGTGCATCCTTGGAGCACCAGGAAGTTAAGTGACTTGCTCAAGGTCACACAGTATGCAAGCAGAGACTGTGGGATTCAAACCCAGTTCCTCAGGTTTGTAGCTCTACACTCTTAATCACTGTACTACACTGCCTCAAAATGTGTAATTTATGTTCCTTTTGCTCAGTAGTAGAGCTCTGGTCTAGGAGCATCAGGGATGGAAATACAAATCTTGAGCCACTGAATTGGGAGCATTAGATAGTAATTCTATGAAATATCTCAAAAAGTTTAGTGTAGGTCAGCCCATAAGGACAGTGGTAGTATTATGGCACTGATGTCCCTAGTTCGGAAGCAAACTTGGGATGTCAGAGGGTCGCCGGGGGGGGGAATCAAACATTCAAAGGACTGCTCTTCTCCCTGGGAGAGATTTCAGAGGCCATTTGGGGATGGGGTGCTGGGATGGAACAGTGGCAAGGCCATAGGAGTTGGGGATCAAGTAAGTTGAGGGCAGGGAGATCTGGAGTAGTCAAGGTTACTGGCCAAGAAAACAGAGAGCCAGGATGGACCAGAGCAGCCCAGACCTGGAGGTATCCTGGCGTAGGGCTACAGGGAGCTAGGGAGCTAAGTAGAGCATGGAACTCTGAGGCAGGGATAGGTAGGGGCCAGTGGGTGGCTATGGCAGATGGAGGGAGGGAAGGTGGTGGCTCAGGCATGGCAGAGGAGCTGAGGTGGTCCACAGGCAGGAACAAAGTAAACTGGAGTGCCCTTCAGGGACAGCATGGACCAGAAAAGGCTGATGCTGGTACTGAACAGGGCCAGGGCCATGCAAGCCTGGAGGGGGCAGGTAAGCCTGAGACAAAGGGAGCTGGCCTGATCCAGATGAAGGTCCATGGGAACTGAGATAGACAATTTTGGCTAGGGTAGCCTGGAGCTAAGGCAAGGGGAAGTTGGGTTGTCCTGGAGCAGGGCTGTGGAACCTGGGGTTGAGACAGGTTAGCCTGGGTAGCAGGGATTGGTGGTGGGGTCCACTATTCACCCACGTGGTGGTTGTATATATTTGCAGATTCTTTTTGCGGTGATTGGGGGGGCAAGTACAGTACAACCTAGTCTACATCTGCAATACTTTCTATGTTCCTTGGAAGTCAAGGCATACATTGGTCATTTTTCTTTGTTGTAAAGTCTGCTTTGAGCAAACAAATTTCAGATATATCCAGTAAAAAGTTACTTACTAATCAGTAACTGTAGTGGGTGGACAGCTTCAAAATTACTGGATTTAAGGTGTAAGTACAGACATGTAACATAAAATGTTACATCTACTCCCATATTGTAAGACATATAAGTTGGATATAGAAAAAAGTGTAAATGTATTACAGTTTTTTCTTATGAACATAAAAAAAAAGATGTAGTATACAAATTGTTTTAAAGTTCAGGTTTATTCATCACTCATTTGGTCACAAAGTAACATGTCTATGCAGTTGGGAAACTAGTTCATTTTCAGTAACAAGGGCTAAAAAGTACTTAAAAAGCACTCTGAACATGGAGCAAGGATACTGGGCTTGCACTGATGCATATTCATAACCCTTGGGCTATGAATATGTATGTGCATATATCCAGTACTGTGGCTCCACTTTCAGAGCACTTTATGTACATAGCCCATTACTGAAAATAAACTAGTTGTCAAGAGTTCAGCATTCTGGAGTCACGTGATGCCCTCAGAGGAGTAAGCAGTATGAAGGTGCAGGTCTGCATTTCACTGACTAAAGCTACTAACTTTACAGGTAATAAAGCGTAATTCACTCGAAAACAGAGTGATAGCCTACTGGATAACCTCGGGGACTGAAAAGAAACCGCCATGGAGACATCTAAAGAAATGCACTGCAGCGATCTTGACAAAGAGCTTATAAAGTATATGATGGCGTTGGAGGCCAAAAGACCGCATAGAAGCTCGTCCCCGAATTTAGATCTAAACTCGGATACCATGAACACATGGTCAGAACAACTTCAGGAGGACATTTCTGCTATCGAAACGGCGTTATTCTCCCTGATAGAGAATTTCGAGATTGGAAGGCTTCCCTGTCAGGTCTAATAATAAGGGTGTCGGATACGGAGACCCGGATAGCATCAACGGAGGATCGAGTACATAAGTTGGAAACTGACAACATCTTTCTCAAAAAGTCAGTTAAAAAGTTAGACAAGAAAGTCAATGATCTGGAGGGAAGATCGCACGTCAACAATATGGTCTTATTAGGGCTTCCAGAGGGAGAGGAGGGAAATAATGCTATACCCTTTCTGCAGAAGCTCTGCACTCGAGTAGCAGGCCCCTCTCCAAATGGCCCATATGTGATTAACGCACCACAGATCATCACACCAAGACCTCCTCTGGATCAGTTGCCTCGTCTCATCATTTTCAAAGTATTAAACTATTTGGATAGAGATCATATACTCAAGGCGGCTAGAAATATGGAGAAATTGGAATGGGAAGGCAGGAAGTTGAGAATAGTACCCGATTTAACATTCAAAGTCAGACAAGACAGGCCGGCCTATCGACCAATCCAGACTAAGCTGTGGGCAGCTAAAAAAAAAACATAGGATGTTATTCCCTGCAAGACTAGAGGTGACATTGGACTCAGGAACCCAGAGATATGAGTCCGCTACGAAGCTGCTACAGATCTTTATAACAGACTACCAGATCTCTTCGGGAAGGGCAGCGGATAACATGGAGAGAGAGTGTTAACAGTGCAAGCTGCCGATTATGACAATGGAGATTCAGAGGATTCTGTGGATGTTTGAGTTTGATGAAAAGGGCTTTGACAGGGCAAATAAACTGATAATTGTGGAGGCAAATTTTTTTTCTTTTGAAAAGATTATTTACACATTATAGAGTTCTGTTTTGCCTTATGGACCCTAGAGGTAGTTATGATGGTCCCTGTTGTTCGAAAGAGAACTGACGATAAATGAGACTGGAGCTCCACCTACTGTCAGAGGTCAGGTTCAGCGGGAGTCCTTTGTAATTCAGAGACTTTCGAGATGCATTTTTCTTTTCCCTCTGGACATTTTGTGGACCTGATGTTAAAGCTCGTATTTACAGGCATCTTGTGATATTTTATTTTACAGAAGATTATTCTATGGGGTCAATTTGATACATACTTAAGAAGACAGATTTTCTTTTTTGTCTTTTTGGAATAAACAAGAAAGAGGCCATAATTAGAGGGGGCAAGAAAGAAGCTATTTATGTGAGAAGCCTTTAGATGCAGATATATTAGGACAGAATTAATAGATATAGATATTAAGTTAGTAGTGGAGTGGACGTCCCCTAGGGGACGCTATTAAGGGGGGGCGGGAGCTGCTCACTCAGGGGCATGATGGCTAAAAAGTTCAGGAGAGGGCTAATGGCCTGAATATTAGTATGGGGAGTAGGGCTGCTGGAGGGGAAGATGGGATTTTGGGAGTGGGGAAGAATTATAGGAAGGGGTAAACTGGGACAGAGAGTAAGATACAGTACATTTGGAGAGAGCTGGAATAGGCAGGACTATCAACATATTGTGACCATCAACTTGACAGAAAAATGGGCAGTTGGAATATAATATCTTGGAACATAAAACGTGGAAAAGATAATTCAAGAAGTACACTATTTTAAGACATCTGAATAGGTACCAACCACACATTGTAATGATGCAGGAGATGCATATTACCACCAATCAAGTCGTGAGGTTACAGAAACTTTGGGTTGGCCAGGTCTTTGGGGTGGGCAACAGTGAAAGAAGAGGAGGCGTAGCAATACTCATACGTAAGAATGTTCCTTTTCAGAAAATTAAAACTTGGTGTGACAAAGAGGGGAGATATATACTAATACTTGGGAATTTAGCGGGAGTAGAAATTCTTATAGGCTCAATATATGGCCCTAATTTAGACATCCCACTTTTTTTTCCACCCCTAGCCACGATCATAGCCTCGGTGCCTAATGTTCCTTGTCTTTTAGGGGGAGACTGGAATGTGGTATACACAAACGATCTTGATAGATCATATAAGAAAAGAGCAGGCCTATCTCCAGCACAGTGAGCCCTAAAAGAATTAATAAGTGACTCAGGGCTGGTTGATCCATGGAGGTTGCTTCATCCTATAGAATTAGACTACACTTTTTATTCTCCCCCCACAAGGTATACTCAAGGATTGACTTTTTTCTTCTAAGTTCAACTACATTACATACAGTTGAGGATACGGGGATATATCCTAGAGTGCTTTCGGATCACTCACCCATTTGGATAAAACTAGGATTTTCATCCTTTAGGAGAGCTTATAAATCTTGGTTTTTAAACACACAAATGCTGGCAGAAGATGAGATAGTACAAAAGATGAGAAAGTTTATTAAAGATTCTTGGGAATTCAACAAAAAACCTATTCTGAAAAATTATATTTTATGGGGTGCTCTAAAAGCGACATGGAGGGGAGAATTCATTAGACTTGCCACTAACAGGAAATGGAGGAAGATAAAAGAGGTGGAAGAATGGATAGATAGAATAAGGTTTTTAGAACAACACTTGAGTCAAAAAGCAGATGAGAAAATTTGGGTGGAACTTCATTCCCTGAGAGCAAAATATGTAGCCTACAGCCTAAATAAAACAATGAAAACATCCTTAAAGTGGAAAGCGACATATATTGGGCAGGGTGAAAAGCAGTAAAATTATTAGCTAACAAAATAAAACAACAAAGAGAGGCGAGATGGGTAACTGCAATACGAGATAGGGAAACAGGGAAGTTAAAGTCTAACCCAGAGGAAATTGTTAACATTTTTCAAGAGTTTTATACAGAACTGTATACATCACAACATACAGATTTAGTTTACAAGAATAGATTGAAGTTTTTTTTCAGGGATATCCAGATGCCCAAGCTCACAGTAGATCAAAGTTCGACATTAATAGGGGAGGTTACCCTACAGAAAATTCGAGATGCAATTGATAGGCTGTCGATAGACAAGGCACCAGGACCCAATGGGTATCCTCCAGCTTTCTATAAAACATTTAAAGAGGAGTTGGCACCATATTTACAGATACTATTCAATTATATGTATTCAGCTGAACCAAAAGAACTGGCATTGTTTGAAGCTAGAATCGTGGTTATACCTAAGCGGGAAAGACCAGAATAATCCAGAGGATTACAGACCGATTTCATTATTAAACATTGAGATTAAGATACTAGCCAGTATATTGGCGACCAGACTTAAAAGGGTATGGGACAACCTGATAGGACCCGACCAAGTGGGTTTTGTTGCAGGGAGGCAGTCGAGCGATCATTTTAGAAAGATATGCTATTTTCTTTCCGAGTTGGGGGATATGGACACTGAAAAGGTGTTTGTGTCCCTCGACATGGAAAAGGCATTTGATAGAGTGAGTTGGAAATATCTATTTGATCTTTTACCTAGATATGGAATACCCCAAGAATATAACCAATGGATTGCAGTCCTATATGCAACTCCTTCAGCAAGAGTTGCATGTAATGGGGTCTTCTCTAACAATTTTAGGTTATCAAGAGGAACCAGACAGGGATGTCCACTCTCTCCCATGCTTTTCAATTTATATATTGAACCCTTAGCTAGAAAAATTAATACATCAATGGAAATTAAAGGAATAAATATTGGTCCTGGCGCATATAAAATTTCGATGTTCGCTGATGACATTCTCATGCTTCTCACCTTGTGGCATGAATCGGTACCAGCAGTATTGAGATTAACAGATGAGTTCAGTTCTGTGTCAGGATGTAGGCTGAATCATCATAAAACAGCAGTACTTTCACTGACGCCTACATGTACCAAGAAGGAAGCAGAAGAGATGGGACTGAAAAGGGCTGTTGTCTCACTCACCTTTTTAGGGCTAGAGATTACACAAGACATCAACAAGCTGAAGTCCTAGAATATAGATCCGATAGTAACACAGATGCAGCAAGACCTAACAAGGTGGCAAACCTTACCCTTATCCCTTTGGGGTAGAGTTAACCTAATTAAGATGGCTGTTTTCCCTAGGTTAATGTATCCCTGTCTATGCTGAACTTACCCTCCTTAAACATGGTTTAAAAAATCAATTCAATATGGTCTGCTTTCCTCTGGAATGACAAAAAACCCAGAAGGACAATAAACAAATTAATGGGTGGGAAAGAGAGGGGAGGGCTGGGTATTCCTAACCCTTTTTTATACTATTTGGCTTTCCAGACTTCTAAATATTTCTTATGGCTGGCACCTCAGGAATCAGTTCCCCCAAATTTAATATGGTATAAGATTGAGAGACAAATTGCTTTCTCTAATAATATTTCGCTAACATCACTACTCTATATGGCAAAAAAAAAAAATACCCCAGTCCTGGAAGCACTTGCGCATTAGCTTGAACTCACGAGCCCATTCCCAACTGTGTAATTATTTTAAATTGGATAATAGAAGATATTTAGGCCAACCCTTAGTTCGTAATTTGAATTTCCAATTAGGCAACAGGACTATTCCCCCTACATTTTGGAAAAAGATATATACAGCTAGAGTTGCAGACTTAGTTAAAGATCATGAAATTTTGACCCCCCAAGACCTCAAAACTACTTTTCAGTTGACAGACTTCCGCATGTTTAAATATTTACAAATTAAGCAATGTGTAAAGGCAGTATTAGGGGATCCACCATGGTCGGCTCGGGCTTCGGAATTCTTCAAGGAGGTATTTAAACGGGCCATACAGCCAAAATCCATAGCTCAGATTTAAAAATTGCTGACCAATAGAGCAGAGGAGATACTATCTCCAATAGCTTTTTATTGGCAACAGGCTGCAAAGTTACCCTATGATGTGTCCATTTGGGAATCAGTCTGGAAAAATAATTATAAATTGGTAAAACAAGATAGATTACGTCTGGTTAGATTTAAGGTACTCCACAATTTGTACTATACACTGATTAGGAGACATTGTATGGATAGAACACAAAGTAAATTATGCCAAAGGTGTAAAAGAGAGCTGGGTTCTCTTAAACATATGATATGGACATGCCCCAGTATCCTGAACTTTTAGCAGCAAGTAAAGAGCTTCTTGTTGCCTTTGTTTGAAAAGGGAGACATTTTCAATATTGAAACGTGTGCTTGGTAACCTCTCAGCTATAGAGAATCAGACTTTTCAGTACTATATGGCCCTCACCTCAGCAGTCTCGTGCTTGTAATTATGAGGCATTGGATTAGAGAAACTCCACCTTCCATCAGGGAATGGATACAGGAGTTGAATATAGCCTACTATGCTGAACAGGCAACTGCATCACAATTCCATACTTTAGATATTTTTAATAACAGACGGGAGAAGTTTTCACGCTTTTTAGCTGGGAGGTATAAGGTTTATAGAAGAGAGTGTTCCACCGTATGGATAAGATAGCATGAAACTCAAGAAGATAGGAAGTTAAATATATGAGAAATAGTAGTATGAAATGATAGTGTTCTTCTTTATCTAGCTACCGAGACTTTTATGTCCCAGTTCTCAAGGGGGGTGAGGGTAGTTGGGGGGAGATTCTACTAGCTGAATAAGATATAGGACTAAATGGGATGGGGGAGGGTATGGGGTAGGAGATAAATTGAGTGATTAGTTTTGACATGTTTAATGCTATTTGGTATTCTATGTATGGAAGATGTGTCTTCAAAATGTCAATAAAGTGTACTAAATAAAAAAAAGAGTTCAGCATTCTGTCTAGTAACTTAATATGTAGTTATTTGATCTCGGACTGAAGATGACATGCACCAGCCTCAGGATGGGTATTGTTATGTGCACCCTGGGAAAGTACTAAGGTCTGCTCTCAGGTGATTACACCACCACTGAAGGCAGTGCAGAACGATACGCTGAAAAGGCAAACCCAGAAAAACAGGAATGCTGTTTCAGCAAATGCTCACTTTGGACGCAATGCAGAACCTCTACATGACAAAAGAGGTAATGCTTTAGTTGCTCTCCACTGATAAATGTGGTGCAGATCCAGTTCAGTAAAGGGGTTTAAGAGAGTTCTGTCCTTGCATAATTTGCCGGCAAACATGTTATTTAACAATACAGAACTGCAACAATCCCACCCTGCTGGCAGGAGGATGTTCACCTGTTGGTGTCTGAAACATAGAAATTGTTCATAGATAAGGACTGCCAGGCCCATCCAGTCTACCAAAAGCCCTACACTTAGTTTGTGGCCTCTGACCTGACCGGTCAATGACTTTTCATCCTTCCTTCCCACCTCTAAGTTTCCCTTATACCTGTTCCATGCATGTTTAAACCCCTCCACTGTGCTCACCCACCACCTCCAGTGGCAGTTTATTCCATGTGTCCACTACCCTCTTTGTGAAGAAAAACTTCCTTATATTTTTCCTTAGGCTGCCACCTTCCAATTTCATATCATACCCCTTTGTTCTTGTACATGCTTGGAGGTGCTGCCTGTCTATAGCATGGGTGAGGCTAGGGTGCTCCATATCATGGAATTCAATGAATGGTTAAAAAAACTGGTGCAGAGCTCAGGGTTTTGGCTTCATTGGGGACTGGTGGTCCACCTGGTGGGATACAGGCCTATACTGGCGTGATGGTCTGCATCTGTCTTGGAGGGGACCAAGAATCCTAGGGTGAAAGGTTTAAATGCTTTATTGGCAAGCATTTAAGCTATCCAAGTGGGGAAGCACTGAAAAGGAGGAGGAAATCCTAGCACCCCCAACAAAACAAGGTAGTTAGTGAGAGGCAAACACCAATGTTGTGAAGTTCTTTTGGAGAAGGACGGGGTAAATGGAGAAAAGGCAAATGCAGTAAGAACAGGGATAGGGTTAAAGGGTAAGGTCATCAAAAAATGGGACAATGAGAACAAATGCCCATAGTCTGGCTATCAAGCTCCCTGAACTAGTGGCCTTGATGGAAGAGGGATGCCTGGATATCATGGCAGTCACAAAAATGTGGTACACAGAGAACCATAACTGGGATGTCAATATACCAGGGTACACAATCTACAGGAGGGATAGGGAGGGTAAAAGAGGAGGAAGAGTAGCTCTCTACATAAGGGAAGGGATCAAAGCAACAGAACTAAATGGTAAACAGGGAGGGGAGGAGGCACTGTGTGTCACCAAATGGTACCACAATCTGCATGGGGTTGTATACAGATCCCTGTCCCAGGGAGAAATTTTTTTTTTTTAGTTGTTTAACCAGGTATAGCACACTAAGCTGAAAGCTTTTTACAGGAGCGACCTGGAACACAAGGAGGTTAAGTGACTTGCTCAGGGTCACACAGTATGCAAGTGGAAGCTGTGGGATTCAAACCCAGATCTGGTCTGCTGGATGTCACCAAATTTGCAGCTCAGAGCCTTAGACCACTGCATTATACTGCCTTCTTGAACAAGAAAATGATAGAAGGCATCCTAAGAATGGCAGAAAAAGGGGAGATATTGTTGATATTGTTGATGGGGGACCTGGATATACCAGATGTTAACTGGAGCACCTTTGCTGCAGCCACATCCAAGAGCAGGGTTATTCTTAATGCCCTACGGGGGCATGCCTCAGACAGCTAGTGTTGGAACCCACCAGCTTGGAAGTTGAAACCCACCAATGTAGGAGGGAGCAAACTTAGAACTGGTAATCTCAAACAGTGAAGGAACGAGGATCTCACATTTAAAAAAGTGTAGCCATCTGGGAACAAGTGACCACCAGAGTGGTTCATGATAAACATAGCTGTAGTAGAGTCAAGCAATACAAAAATGAGGGTATTGGAATTTAGGAGGGCTAACTTTGGCAAAATGAGAGCGTGACTCAGAAAAGCACTAGCAAATGTCAAGAAGGAGGGGTGGGGGAAAATCAAGACTGCCATTACAGAGGCAACAAGCCTTTGTGTGAAGCAAATAAATCAAAACAAATGAAAAAGGGGGTCACGTGATGCAGGGCAGCTAGAAGCAGCACTTCTGTGGAGCTCCCATTCACCACCCTGTTATATATCATTCTTTTTCCTCCCTACTTCGATTAAAAGGGAGCAGTGGTCTTATTACAAGTTTAATTATCGTTACTGCATTCACAGAGTGGTTTTTGGGCTAAATTGAGCATCTTTATTGGCCTGTATCGGAGATGGAAGCAGAGATGAAGCCAGTTGGTATAAAACACACCCCACCATCAACTCCTGAAAAATCTACAAAAAAAAAAAACAAGAGTCAAGGTTCGGGGACCACCTCTAAGGTAACCTCATCCAGTGCTCCCCCGATTCCTATTACCAAGGATTGCTTTCTCCAGGAGCTGTTACCTTTTAAAGAAAAGTTGGAGGATATCTCGTCGGAGCTAAAGTCGCTATGAGGGGACCTCAGCATGCTAACGACCTGAATGGGAGATTCAGAGGCAAGAACCTCCTCCCTAGAGAGGTGGAAGGAGAAAACGGACCCAGAGATTGTTCAGATGAGGCAGCAAATTGTGAAACTCCAACTAAAAATGGAAGACTTAGAGGGGAGAAGTTGGAGAAATAACCTGCTGATATTGGGCCTCCCTGAGGCTGCAGAAGGCACCGACATTATCCTCTTCCTTCAAAAGTTCCTGACTAAGGTGGTTGGTCCATCTCCCCTCAACTCCCAATACCATATAGAGCGAGCTCATCACTCCTTCAACGAAAACATGCATCTGGCACACTCCAAGACCTATTATCGTTAAGTTTCTGAGCTTTTTGGAGAAACAACATGTCTTGGCCAAGGCAAGGGATCTGAAAGCAATATTGTGGAGTGGCTCTAAACTACGTATCACCCAAGACCTCCCCTATGAAACACGGCAGAAATGATCAGCTTTTCATCCGATGGTCAGCAAGCTGATTGCTGCTGGCATCAATTCAGAATGAATTACCCAGCTAAGCTACAGGTGTCCATTGATGGGACCTGGAATACCTATGACTCTCAGATCAAGCCTCAAATGATCTCAGCTCAAGCTGCCCAATTTGTTTAAACTGGGCTGATCAGCTACTGCATTGTTAGACTGATAATTGTTAGTCGTGGTGGAGGGTTAAATTCTCACCTGTCTGTTGATTTTAGTTCCTTTCTTTGTTTCCTTTGACTCTCGTTGGTGGGGGATGGGGATGGATAGGTGGGGAGTGGCCTAGTAGGCCTTGGGCCTGTTCAGCAAAGTGTGAGCTGCGTTTCCAGGGGAGAGAGGAGAAACCTTTGTACTGGTTGGTGTTCTCAGGGATCGCTAAACAGACCGGACATTCTGGTCCATTTGACTTTTTTGCCCTCCGGTTGTTTCCACTGTTCCTGTATGGGTGAAGAGGGACCTGTGACCTTTGGGAAGGCAGTGACTCAAAGAAGAGTTTTGGAGGCACCCACCCTCTAATTTTAATCCAGGCTGAACATGGCAGCTCTATTTGGTGTCCTCCGCAGTAATCCCTCTTGCTTTCAAGTAGGTTTAACAGTTAATCCACAATTTTCCTCTGCTTGGGTAATAGCTGAAAGTAAAAGACTTTCATCTAATAGCATGGTCTCCATTGTCTCACTTCTGGCTCCCTGATTTCCCGATGGAATTGTAGGGCTATTTTGTTTCACCTAAAGGGGTTGGGAGGAAGGGGAGCTCCGGGGTGGAGCTCGCTCTGGAGGGTCAGCATTGCGCACTAAAGCGAGGGGTGGATGACATCTTCTTTGGGGGGCCTTTCAATATGGGCGCTTTTGTCCTTGCTTTGTGGTTATGGTTAGGGCCAGAGAAGCATTCAGTCTATGGGCACTGTTGCTTGCACACAGGAGCTGCCTCCCAATGGCAGGGTGTCTATGGGTTTCAGTTTTCCGACTCAAAATTTAAGGAAACTCTTACATTTCAGGTCCCGATTGGGAGTTTTTCTGTATATAGTTGGAAGGGATTGGGGGGAGGGGGATCTCGAGATACCGCCGTCTTTCCTTCTCGAGGCTCTGTTTGGAGAGGTTATGGTAAGGTTAAAGACACTCTTATTTGTGTTAGTTTTACAAGTAATAATGGGGAGGGAGGATGGGGATCTGGATGTGCATGCCTTAGAATTTGAAGGGAGGGAGGATGTGCCTTTGGGATGGTTTTCTCTTGTACAGATGTTCATATATGTGCTTTTCAAACACAAACTAAATGGTTATGGTGTCTTTTAAAATTGCCACATGGAATGTCAGAGGTGCCAGAGAACTATTTAAGAGATACCAGGTTCTCAACAACTCTGCCCTTTTGAATATTGATATCCTACTGATACAGGAAACTCACTTAATGACTTCAGAAATCAGTGGGTTACGCGGCAGGGGTATTCTCAGATTTTTGCTTCCTGTGGATCATTTGCAGTAGAGGGGTGGCCATATTGATGAAAAGACATGTCCCATTTCTGGCAGAAGAGTGCCTAGTAGACCAAGAAGGTAGATCTGTTATAGTCAAGGGCACCCTCAATAATACTAAAGCGATATTGGGTGCTATCTACAGCCCTGTGGGAGGGGATTCGGACTTCCTTATGAGACTAGCTGACAAACTGAGTGGTTTCCTGCCCTCCTCGATAATACTCGGATGGGACTGAAATATTGCTCTGTCTCAAGATTTGGCTAGATCTTATAGACCTCTAAAACCACCTTCCCCTTCACAGCTTGCTCTAAGGGACTTCATGGACTTATTGGGGCTATGCGACCCATGGCGTTTGTTTAATCCCTCTGGCCAACTTTTTTCCTTTTACTCCCAAGTTCATTGGTCATGGTCCAGAATCAATTTTATTTTGGTCAGTAATACCCTCATGTCTGGTATTTTACAGACGGGAATAGAGCCAATTGTTATATCCAACCATTCGGTGGCATGGATCTCAATCTCACCAGACTCACAGGTCCAAAGAGATTCCTCCTGGAAATTAAACACACAACTCTTAAAGGAGGAGCGTACAGTTTCTCATATTAAGTCATTGATGTCCTCTTTCATGGCAACCAATTCAGGTTCAATCAATCGAGAAGACCTGATTTGGTGCTCCTTTAAGTGCTTCATTAGAGGAGAATTTATTAAGTTAGTGTCCAGAAGGAAAAAACAGAGAGAGGCTAGAATTCTGGTGCTCTCAAGCCAGATTAGACATGCCGAAAATACCCTATCCTCAACATCTTCCCATATGGACTTAGAGGCCCTAATGAAACTTAGGAATGAATACTCGGACCTGTTAAGAGAAAAGGTGGAGTATGCTGTCCTCAAGACCAAGGCTTGCTATTTTGACCAAGGGGACAAACCAGGCAGGATGCTAGCCCTCTGATTGCATGAGGTAGAGGGCTTGAGATGGATTCCTGCTTTGTCCTCTCCTGATGGCTCGCTCAAGACTTCCCCTTGGGATATTTCTCAAATCTTTGAATCTTTCTATCGGGACCTTTATAGTATTGGTCCTTCTCGGCCATCCCTTTCCCAAATTGAAAAATTTTTGGATGGTCTCCAACTCCCCTCCCTACAGGCCCATCAGTGTGAGTTTTTGGTCTCTCCTATCATGCTGGCGGAGGTGGAAGACATGGTCGGGGGGCTAGCTCTAGATAAATCCCCCGGTCCTGATGGCTTCCCCTCTAACTTTTACAAAGTTTTTTGTAAGGAGATTGCCCCTCTTCTCTTGAAGTTGTTTCAGTATATGTTTATTAATGATCTCCTAGATCACTCTCTGTTGGAAGCCACAATTGTCTTGATCCTGAAGCCGGATAAACCCCAGAATGAACCAGCCAGTTACCGCCCAATTTCACTACTAAATTATGACATGAAAATTATAACTAAAATTCTATCTCTCAGAATTAAGCAGATTTGGGCTAACCTGTTCAGCCCCGAACAGGTGGGGTTTGTACAAGGCAGATCCTCTGCTGACCATCTATGTACCCTCTCACACATTTTTGAGTCCTCCCAAGAGTTCCAAGCTCCCATGGTCTTAGTTTCATTAGACGCAGAAAAATCCTTCGATAGAGTTCACTGGGATTTCCTCTGGGCTACCCTTAAGAAAATGGGTTTCTCGGACATGTTTATCCAGTGGATTTGGATAGTATATAAGTCTCCTACTGCCAGAATTTATTGTAATGGGGTGTTTTCTTCCTGTTTTCCTTCATTTACTGGCACTAGACAAGGTGTCCTTTTTCTCCTTTTTTGTCCAATTTATATTTAGAACCCCTTCTGCTCAGTATTAAAAGTTCTCCCCAGGTTACAGGATGTCCAGTACATCAACAAATTTTGACCCTTTCGGCTTATGCGGATGACATCGTTTTACACTTAGCTAATCTGGAATGTTCCTTAAAATCCATTTTACAAATTATTGCCTGATTTGGCAAGGTGGCCAACTATAAGCTTAATCTATCCAAGTCAGTTATTTTTCCATTAAACGATAGCACACCTCGTGTCAACTTTACTCAGTTTGGTATGAAGTGGTCCTCCACTTCATTCAAATACTTAGGTATACACCTTATCAGAGACCCTGAGGCCTTCAGGAAACTTAATTTGGATGACCTAGTCTCAAGGATACAGCATGATTTCCAGAGATGGTCCTCCCTCCCTTTATCACTGTGGGGTCGTATAAGTATTATTAAGATGAATGTGTCGCCTCAGGTTTTCTACCTACTAAATCTACTGAATATTTATCTTCCTACATCCTACTTCCAGCAGCTCCATTCTGCTATTATTAAATTTATTTGTAGGGCAAACATCCCAGGCGAGCCTTCTCCAAACTTAACCTATCTAAGGAAAGAGGTGGTCCTTGTCTCCTAATTTTATGCTATATTATTGGAGCGAGTCATTTGTCCAAGATGGGGAGGTGGTACGATGTAAATTCTGAGGTATATTTTCCTGTATGACTGCAGCTGGAAAGGAGGATGTTGGATAAGTATAAGCTTCAGTTATTCAGAGTTTTCTATTATTCCACTTCCGTTCTGCACCCCCTCCACTTACAAAGTAGTGTCATAGGGGTTTCTATTAAGGTGCTGACTCAGTGCTGGAACTTCCTTAATATTTCAGTTAAAAAAGATATGGCTCAGCCTCTTACTTTAAATCCCAATATCAGAACTGGTGGCTCCAAATCCCCCAGACTGGCTCCCTCAGCTACAAGATTGTTGTGTGGAAAGTCTCTTTTCTTAGGAATCCCTTCTTTCCTCAATAGAGATTATGAACAAGTTTAATATTCCTCGGAAACTTATATTCAAGGTCTACCAATTGAGACACCTCATTGCTTCCTTTTTGGCCTATATTTACTCCTTCCCAAGTCAGACCTGTTCTAAAACAAATATAAGATTATCGAACAACCCCATAGCATATCTAAGATATACTCTTATTTACTGGATGCCAAGTATCCAATCCTTAAAGGCTCTAAGATCTGGGACACTCTTCTGCCAGAATCTCCGTGATTTGGGGTCAGATATGGAGAGACATGCATAAATACCTCACCCAAGATAGACATAAAGCTACTCAATACCACATTCTAAATAATCTATATTATACCAGTCAAACTGGGCAGATTAGGTAGAATTCGAACACCTGTACAAGGTGCGGTATCGCTGAAGGTAACCTGGTACACATTCTTTGGCACTGTGACAAAGTGGATCCTTTATGGTCTTTAATTCAATCCAAGCTGGATCCCTTCTGGGACTAAATGATTTGTTTACTATAGAAGTTTGTATTCTAGGACAGTTTACTAATATCCAGGTTCTGGAACATAGATTCCATATGGCCTTAATTTCGATAACAGTTAAAAGACTGGTTCTTAGACATTGGATGGACCAATTAGTCATATCGTAGAAGGAATTGATCAAAGAAATGTCTCTTTATTTTAAGACTGAGAAGCTAATAGCAAGTACTCGGAACTATTTGACATCCTTTAGCAGGAAATGGGGCAAATTGTATGCTCTTTATTTGCATTAAGTCTCACAGGGGAACACCTCTGATTGTCTGATTTGTATTAAGTCTCTCCTGATGCTGGTTACTGTGTATATTGACTAGTTCTTGGTATATTTCTGAACAGATTTTCCCAATAAGGCACATCCTTGGGGAGAAAGGGATCTATGATAGGGGTTTGGGGTATAATGGTGGAGGGGCATGGGTTTGATGTTGCTTCAGATTGTAGGTGCATGATACATTCCAATTGTAACTTTGAAAATAGGCTGGATCTTGTAAGTAGCCACGCTCTCAGTGTCTATTGTGGGTGTGTTTTCTTCAAAACTTAATAAAGATTCTGAATAAAAAAACAAAAAAACACTATGGTTCTCAAAAGAGGTGGTGGGAAGGTAAGGGAGAAAAGATAGCATTCAGAAAGCATATAGGAAACATAGAAGGAGCAGGACATAAAACTCTACCAGTTAAAGCAGAAGGAAGTGAGGAAGGCAGTCGGAATAGCGAAGGCCCAAACTGGGGAAAAGATAGCCAAGTCAGTTAAGAAGGGGGCTGAGGATGTGGCCTACTTAGACTTTAGCAAGGCATTAGCTACAGTCCCACACAAAAGATTAATAAACAAGTTAGCCAGCCTGGGAGTGGGTTGCAGGGTGATAGCCTGGGTAAAAAAAAACTGGCTGGACAACAGGATGAAGAGGATAAAGTGAGGTACCACAGGGTTCAGTACTGGGACAGGTCCTTATTAATGTCTTTGTAGGTGACATTGCAGAGGGGCTAGAAGGAAAAGTATTGCTCTTTGCAGATGACAGAAAGGTCTGCAATAGGATTAATACACAAGGGGTGGAAAGAATGAGAAGGGACGGTAAGGTTGAAGGAATGTTCAAAAGTGTGGCAACATAGATTCAATGCACAGAAGTGCAAGTAATGCACCTGGGAAACAAAACCCAGGGAAGAGTACATAGTTGGGGGGACTAACAACAAGAAAAATGGAATGGGACCTGGGGTAGTCATATCAGACGACCTAAAGGTAGTCAAGCAATGTGAAAAGGCAATAAGGAGGGCTGGGGATGTACTGGGATACATATGGAAAGGCACCACCAGTAGAAAACAGGAAGTTATCCCTCTGTACAGACAGTTGTTGAGACCCCATGTGGTGCTACGTACAATTCTAGAAACCCCATATCCACAAGGACATAGACAGGATGGAGGCAGTCCAGAGGAGGGTAACTAAAATGGTGCAGGATCTGCACCAGAAGCCATATGAGGTGAGACTAAAGGAGCTTAATATGAATGCCCTCAAAGAAGGAGGGAGAGGGGTGACATGATAGAAACATTTAAGTACCTCAAGGGAATCAACAAAGTCCAAAAGTTGTGCAGGAACAAGGGGGGGCCAATTTGAAGATAGAGTAGGGATGACTCAGGGGCAACGTGAGAAAATATTTTTTTGCTAAGAGGGTGGTGGACACATGGAATGGCCTTCCAGAAAAGGTAGCAGAGGAATTCAACAATGCATGGGACAGACCAATGGCAATTCTAGTGGGAAGTAGGATGAAGCAGGCTGTTGGTTAACTAGGGGGATCTGCAGCTTATCTGGAAGATAGGGAAATGAGCAGACTGGGTGGGCCAAGTGATCCTTGTCTGCCATCTAAGTCTATGTTTCTATGATATGTAGCCTTCCTGCAGAGTGAGATCACAAATGTCATGTGCATATGCACCTGGGAGTCCCAGTCATTTTTTGTGCTGGTGACGTGATCAGCTGGTTTTATTGTGGGAGTGCTTTCATTCAGTAGAGGTGGACGGCCATGAAGGAGGTGGGTTTTCAGTCATCTTCTTTGTCACTGGCTTCTTATCTTAAGAACTGGGTTATGGGGGAGGAATGTGCTGCCAGTGTGGGGTTGTGGGAGGGGCATCTTTGTTTTACAGCAAACAAGTGCTGAAAGATGGCAGCTGGCTGTGGAGGCAAGCAGGTTGTGCCAGTCCCCAATCATGGGATTTTTTTAAAATATAATTCAGTATCAATTGGTGGGTGCTGGGATGGGGAATTGGGATTCTGAGAGGGTGCGGGGATGGATGTTATATATTTTCAAGGATTTAAGCTGTAGGGGAGCGTGAGGGGGTTGTTTCTTTTTTTTATTATAACACTTACATGAATAAAAATTCAAATACAGGATGAGGCATTTACACACCCCTAGTAAGAGTAGTTTCATTCTATGTGATAGGCTTTATACTTGTTTTACAATAAAAATGTACAACTGTTGTGGGCGGTGGGCATATATCACTCATTCAAATGGTCAGGTATTGTAAGTCAAATGCTACATAGCTGTATGGATTCTGGGCATTAGCAAGGGTTAAGACATTTGGATACAGTATTACACCACAAAGCTAAGCTGAGAAGTGCATGGAGAGCCTGCCCAACTATGGGACTGGTGGCTGATGGAGTAGGATACCCTACACAAAAGGAAAGCATTGTCACTCAGCCATCTATAACAGAATGTAAATTTCTCCTCATAAACGCCAGAAGTCTTAGTAACAAATTTGATGAACTAATTTACATTTTACATAAGTTTAATACCCACATTTGTGCCATCACGCAAACCTGGTGGAAGGAGGATGACCCCAGGACAAAAATATTCCTGGGTACACTTATTCCATAAGGACAGAGTACGTTTCAAAGGGGAGGAGTAGCCCTATATATAATTGATAGCATAAATATTGAAAATATATTACTTACCCAATGGCCAACTTTAGAGGCATTATGGATTAAAATATTCCCACTACATCTAAACTGTATCAATCTTGGGATAGTTTATAGGCCACCATCCATTTTCCAGTTGGAAGACTCCCTATTATTGGACATTATCAATACAATATCATCAACCGATAATGCAATACTTCTCAATGATTTTAACCTCCCAGGGATAAACTGGAGTACTCTGGGAGTGGAAACACTTACTGAAAACTATATTTGGAGACATTCTTATTGACCAATATGGAACAACTGATTACAGACAATACGAGGGGAGACCACATATTGGATCTGGTCCTGAGCAATTTGGTTACTAACATTCTGGACTGTAAGACTATGCCCCCTCTTAGCTCTAGCGACCATTGTATGGTTGGATTTACCTACATGGGGCCTTGGGACAAGCAACAGGTAGTACAGTTACTTATAATTTTAATAAAGCTACTTTTGAGGGCATGAGAAGTGACATGGCCAACTGGGATTGGGAAACTGCCCTTAATAACCTATCCCTTTCTAGTATGTGGCATATATTTATTAATAAATTTTCCACAGTAATCCAGACACATAGGTCTCTAATAAAGAAATATGACAGGGCAAAAAATACATACCTCCCTGGATAAATGCAACTGTGAGGAAATATATAAATAAAAAGAATAAAGCTTTTAGAAGGTCATGACATAGTGGCAACCAAAAATGCTGGGAAAAATATAAAAGATGCTTAAATAAATCTAAAACAAGCATTAGGAGTGCCAAGAGGAAATATGAAATAAATTTGGCAACTAGGGTTAAAGACAACTATAAATCCTTCTATGCATATGTCAATAAAAAAGAGGGGGTGTGATCACTATTGACCCGCTAAAAAAACCAAGAAGGGACCATAATCACGGATAATGTGCAAATGGCTGAAGAATATAATCATTAGTTTTCCTCAGTTTTTAATACTAAAACATTTGCCCAAAAAGACCATCTAGACCAAATTACTGCAGAAGATTCAATAGTGGATGTCATACAGGTGAGAGAACGACTGCAAAAACTAGACCCAAACAAGGCATTAGGACCGGATGGCTTACACCCACGAATCCTCATAGAATTAGCAGAACCATTGGCAGGCCCTGTTATAGCATTGTTTTCTAAGTCTTTTGAGGAAGAAAAAGTTCCAGAGGTGAGGAGACAAGCAACAGTGGTACCAATCTTTAACAAGCATTTGTCAATGCCAAATGTTGATTGTGTTGGTCTGTTGAGTTCGCTCAGTGGCCCTCTGTCACTCGCTCGTTCTGCTTCTCCCGGTGCTGCAGGCTGTTGTTTTGTACTGGGCTCCTGCCTACATTGGCACCCTTTTCTGTCCACAAAGAAATTTGCAGCTGTCCCAACAGAGCTCCGTTGAGCTCACTCACTCCCCTTCCCTCACTAGCTCATTCTATGTCTCCCACTGCTGCAGCCTGCCCTTTTGTACTGGGCTCCTGCCTGTGTTGGGGCTTTTTCACACAAAAGAAATCTGCAGCAGTTCCAACACAGCTCCACTGAGATTGTTCCTCCCCCCTCTCACTCGCTCGTTGAGTTTCTCCTGGCACTGCAGGCTGGCCTTTGTACTGGGATCCTGCTGCAATGCTGCCTTTTTCTGCCCACAAAGCAATCCGCAGCAGTCACGATACAGCTCCATTGAGGTCGCTCACTCCCTTTGTCTTACTCACTCATTCTGTTTCTCCTGGTGCTGCAGGCTGCCCTTTTGTATGGGACTCCTGCCTCTGTTGATACCTTTTCTGCCCACAAAAGAAATCTGCAGCAATCCTGACAGCGGTCCCTTGTGTTCACTCACTTCCCCTCTTCGCTCGCTCATTCTGTTTCTGCCAGCGTTGCAGGCTGCCCTTTTGTTGCGGGCTTCTGCCTGCATTTGCCTTTTCTGCCCAGAAGAAATCCACAGCTGTCCTGAAGAGCTTCGTGAGGTTGCTTACTCCCAGTGCATCACTCGCTCATTCTGTTTGTCCTGGCGCTGCAGGCTGTCCTTTTGTACTGTGCTCATGCCTCTGTTGGCACTTTTTTCTGGCCACAAAGTAATCTGCAGCTGCCCCAACAGAGTTCTGTTGAGTTCACTCACTCCCCCTCTCTCACTCATTCCATTTCTGCAGGCGCTGCATTCTGCCCTTTTGTACTGGGCTCCTGCCTGCATTGCCGTCTTCTTCTGCCCACAAATAAATCTGCAGCAGTCATGATAGAGCTCTGTTGAGCTCGTTCACTTCCCTTCTCTCACTCAGTCATTCTGTTTCTCCCGCTGCCACAGACTGTCCTTTTGTAGTGGGCCCCTGCATGCATTGCTTCCTTTTCTGCCCACAAAGAAATCTGCAGCAGTCCTGACACAGCTCCGTTGAGCTCGCCCACTCCCCCTCCCTCACTTGCTTGTTCCATTTGTGCCAGCACTGCAGGCTGGCCTTTTTACTGGGCCCTGCCTGCGTTGCCATCTTCTTCTACCCACAAATAAATCTGCAGCAGTCATAATAGAGCTAAGTTGAGCTTGCTCACCCCCCTCTCACTTGCTCATTCTGTTTCTCACACCACTGCAGGCTGCCATTTTGTACTGGGCCCCTCGTGCATTGCTACCTTTTCTGCCCACAAAGAAATCTGCAGCAGTCCGACACAGCTCTGTTGGGCTCGCCCACTCCCCTCCCTCACTCACTCATTGTGTTTCTCTTGGCGCTGCAGGCTGACCTTTTGTACTGGGTTCCTGCCTGTGCTGACACCTTTTTCTGCCCACAAAGAATCTGCAGCTGTCCCGACAGAGCCCCTTTAAGGTCGCTCACTCCCCCTGTCTCAAGCACTCATTCTGTTTCTCCTGGCACTACATGCTGTCCTTTTGTACTGGGCTTCTGCCTCTGTTGACACCTTTTTCTGACCACTATGAAATCTGCCGGAGTCCTGACAGAGACCCGTTGACCTTACTCACTCCCCTCTCTCACTCGCTCGTTCCATTTCTGCCAGCACTGCAGCCCGCCCTTTTGTACTGGGCACCAGCCTGCTGCTGCCCATTTCTGCCCAAAGAAATCTGCAGCACTCCCAACAGAACTCCAGTGAGCTCACTCACTCCCCCTCCCTCTCTTACTCGTTCTGTGTCTCCCGCTGCTGCAGGCTGCCCTTTTTGTACTGGGTTCCTGCCTGAATTGGTGGCTTTTCTGCCCACTAAGAGATCTGCAGCAGTCTGACAGAGCTCCATTGAGGTTGCTCAATCCTCCTCTGTCACTCTCTCATCCATTTCTGCCGGCGAAGCAGGCTGGCCTTTTGTACTGGGCTCCTGCCGGTGTTGCTGCCTTTTCTTGCCCACAAAGAAATCCACAGCAGTCACGATACACTACCATTGAGATTGCTCACTCCCCCCTCTCACTCGATCGTACTGTTTCTGCCAGTGCTGCAGGCTGGCCTTTTGTACTGGGCTCCTGCTTTCATTGCCACCTTTTTCTGCCACAAAGAAATGTGCAGCAGTCACAATACAGTTCCATTAAGGTTGCTCACTCCCCATGTCTCACTCGCTTATTCTGTTTCTTCTGGCGCTGCAGGCTGCCATTTTGTACTGAGCTACTGCCTCTTTTGTTGCCTTTTCTGCCCTACAAAGAAATCTGCAGCAGTCCCAACAGAGCTACTTTGAGCTCGCTCACTCCCCTTCTCTCCTTTCGCTCATTCGTTTCTTGCCAGCGCTGCAGGCTGTCCTTTGTAGTAGGCCCCTGCGTGCATTGCTTCCTTTCCGCCCACAAAGAAATCTGAAGCAGTCCTGACAGAGGTCCGTTGAACTCGCTCACTCCCCTCTCTCAGTTGCTCGATCCATTTCTGCCAGTGCTGCAGGCTTCCCTTTTGTACTGGGCTCCTGCCTGAATTTGCACCTATTTCTGCCCAGAAAGAAATCCACAGCTGTCCCGACAGAGCTCTGTTGAGGTCGCTCACTCACCCTGTGTCACTCACTCATTCTGTTTGTCCTGGAGCTGCAGGCTGTCCTTTTGTACTGTGCTCCTGCCTCTATTGGCAGATTTTTCTGGCTACAAAGAAATCTGCAGCAGTTCAACAGAGCTCTGTTGTGCTCGCTCACTCCCCCTCTCTCACTCGCTTGTTCCGTCTCTGCCATTGCTGTAAGCTGCCCTTTTGTACTGGGCTCCTGCCTGCATTGCCGTCTTCTTTTGTCCACAAAGAAATCTGCAGCAGTCATGATAGAGCTCTGTGGAGCTAGCTCACTCCCCTTCTCTCACTTGGTCATTCTGTTGCTCCCTCTGCTGCAGGCTGTTCTTTTGTAGTGGGCCCCTGCATGCATTGCTTCCTTTTCTGCCCGCAAAGAAATCTGCAGCAGTCCTGACACATCTCCGTTGAGGTTGCTCACTCCCTTCTCTCACTCACTCATTCCATTTCTGCTGGTGCTGCACGCTGGCCTTTTGTACTGGACTCCTGCCTGCATTGCCGCCTTCTTCTACCCACAAAGAAATCTGCATCAGTAACAATAGAGCTCCGTTGAGATCTCTCACTCCCCCTGTCTCACTCATTCTGTTTCTCCTACCGCTAAAGGATGCCATTTTGTACTGGGCCCCTGTGTGCATTGCTGCCTTTTTCTACCCACAAAGAAACCTGCAGCAGTCCCAATAGGCTCCTGCCTGCATTGGTGCCTTTTTCTGCCCACAAAGAAATCTGCAGCAATCCCGATACAGCTCTGTTGAGCTCACTCACTCCCCCTCCCTCACTCACTCGTTCTGTGTCTCCCACTGCTGTAGTCTGCCCTTTTGTACAGGGCTTCTGCCTGTGTTGGGGGCTTTTTCTGCCCACAAAGAAGTCTGCAGCTGTCCTGACAGATCTCCATTGAGGTCGCTCTCTCTCCCTGTCTCATGCACTCATTCTGTTTCTCCTGGCATGGCAGGCTGTCCTTTTATACTGGGCTCCTGCCTCTCTAATGGCACCTTTTTCTGGCCACAAATAAATCTGCAGCAGTCCCAAAAGAGCTCCGTTGACCTTACTCAGTCCCCCTCACTCACTCGCTCATTCTGTTTCTGCTGGTGCTGCAGCCTACCCTTTTGTACTGGGCTCCTGCCTGTGTTGGTGCCTTTTCCTGCCCACAAAGAAATCCACAGCAGTCCCGACAGAGCTCAGTTGAGCTCGGTCACGCCACCCCCCCACTCGCTCAATCCTAAATTGTTCCAAACAGTGATTTCCGACAGCGACTGCAGTGTTCTGCACTGGAAGTGTGAAAATACATTTTGGCCAGGATGTAAAAAATGGCAGCTGTACTTTTCACAGAGAGGTGTGGAAAAATGCCACTGTTTAAAATCTGGAGTGGAAATATTGCAAATTTATGAAGATACGAGCATGCATGAAAACTGCACAATGGACGCTCATAGCACTCTCATTTTATGGACTTTGTCACCAAATTTTCAACATAGCCATTTTACGGCCTCTGCTAATGAACAGTGTCACTGTCATTTTCATAATGTGTCTCGAACAAGGATTTCCCTCAGCAACCGCTCTATTCTGCGCCAGAAGTGCGAAACACATTTTGGCCAGGATATCAAAAATGACAGCTGTACTGTTCATAAGGAGGTGCAGAACAATGGCAATGTTGAAAATCTACAGTGAAAATATTATAAATGCGTGAACTTATGAGCATGCATGCAAACTGCTCAATGCACACTAGTAACACAGTCATTTTATGGAGTATCAGCACCAAATTTTCAACATAGGCATTTTAGGACCTCTGCTCATGAACAGTGTCACTGTCATTTTCATAATCTGTCCTGAACACTGATTTCCCACAACAACCATGCTATTCTGCACCAGAAGTGCGAAAACACATTTTGGCCAGGATGTGAAAAATGACAGCTGTACCATTCACAAGGAGGTGTAGAAAAATGCCAATATTGAAAATCTGGTGTGAAAATATTGCAAATCCTCGAAGTTACGAACGTGCATAGCAACTGCACAATGCATGCTCATAAAGCAGTCATTTTCTGGATTTTTCCCACTAAATTTGCAACATAGGCTTTTTGAGAGCCCACCTCATTAACACTGGCACTGTAGTTTCATTAATCCATCCCAAAAGGTGATTCTACACAGTGACTGCGAAATCACCTTTCGGGACAGATTAACGCCATGACAGTGCGGAAATTCATAAGGAGGGGTCCCAACAACCCCCGGTTGAAAATTTGGTGCCATAAGTCCAAAAAGTGCCCGAGATATTCATCAAAGTTGAAAACTCCCTATTTATTCCATTATACAGCTTACTGGCATTTCTTCAGTTCACGGTCAGCTTTGAAGAGTGCAGACGTGTTCACTGTCCTCAGAAGATCATCGTGCCGAGGTCCAGAGGTAAGTATGGGGTGAGGGGGTGTGAGGAGGCAAGGTGCACAGTGGGTGGGTGCGGGTTGTAGGAGTGGGGCAGGGAAATGGCGAGGGACCTTTTTTTAAAGGGAAAAAAAAAACATTGCGGGACTTTTTTTTTGCAGCGCATGTGGCACCCTGGGGTGGGTTCCCAGCATGCCAACATACTCTTTTGGGGAAGCTACAGCAGGCAGGGGGATTGGGCACCCGTTGGCATAAAACAAAGGGGGGCCACATCATACCGATGGGATTGGGCACCCGTCAGCACACAAGAAATGGGGGTATGCCATTGGGGATTGTGCACCCCTGTCACTTTACACAAGAAATGGGAGAGAGATATGCCAGGGGACTGGGCACCCCATCGGAAAAAGACAGAAGTGGGGGTGAACATAAGCTGAGGGGGATTGGGCACCCCTCAGCACACAAGAAATGGGGGTATGCTGACAGGGATTGGGCACCCCCGTCAGCACACAAGAAATGGGGGAAATATGCCAATGGGGACTGGGCATCCCAATCGACAAAGACCGAAGCGGGGGTGAACATAAGCCGAGGTGGATTGGACTCCCCCCTCGGCACACAACAAATTGGGAGGGGGAGACATGCTGATGGGGACTGGGCTCTGAGTCAGCAACAGCCCTGCAATGAGGGGTAATTTCCTCATTGCAGGCATGATGCTGCAATGATGAGGCAGCCCCTGATTGCAGCGCCTAAATTTTTACAAGTTGGTGGCACACTGGCTGAACTAGTGTCAGCAGCAGCATGCCATGGCATTTGGGGAAGCAGGCCAAGCCTTTAAAGGCTGTGGGGGCATTGGTCACAACAGTGCCGTACCTCCACAACCTGCTTCTGGAGAAAGCTGCAGCAATATGTTTCTTGCACATGCACGCAATCAACATAAAAAGGGATCTAGAAAGAAGTTGCTAACTATAGACCAATCAGTTTGACAGCAGTCTTGTGCAAGGTATTGGAGGGTATTATTAAGGACCATATTTGTGAACTTTTAGCAAGTAATACTGACATAACACAGCATGGGTTCACAAAGGGAAGATCATGCCAAACTAACCTGCTGGAATTTTACAGCAAAGTCAGTAAAGCCCTCGACAATTGGAATACAGTAGATGTCATCTTTTTGGATTTCTCCAAGGCTTTTGACAAAGTTCCGCATGGGGAACTTTTAGATACCCTAAGAGAGCAGGGAGTAAGTGGAAAGATCACCAGGTGGGACATGTCCTTGCTCTCTGATAGGAAACAGTGAGTATGTATTAAGGGCTCATATTCTGGTTGGGAGGAGGTGACCAGCGGAGTGCCACAGGGGTCAGTGCTTGGTCCCTGTTTTTTTAATGTTTACATCACAACATTAAATACATCATCTGGGATATGGCTGTCCAGATGTGGCAGTATAGCGCAGTGGTCTAAGGCTCTGAGCTAGAAATCTGGTGACATCCAATAGACCAGACCTGGGTTTGAATCCCACAGCTTCCACTTCCATACTGTGTGACCCTGAGCAAGTCATTTAACCTCCTTGTGCTCCCAGGTTGCTCCAGTAAAAAAGCTTTCAATTTAAGTGTGCTATACCTGGTTAAACAACTAAATAAAAAAAAATTGTGGATGATACCTGTATTGGGCATATAGTCAACAATTATGATGATTGTAATATCCTGCAAATTGCCTTAGAGGAGCTAGAATGTTGGGCTAATACTAAGAAGCTCACCTTTAACACTGATAAATGCACAGTTATGCATTTTGGTAAAAATAATTTACATGCAAACTATGTCTTGGGAGGTATTGTATTAAGAGTAGTAAAGGATGAAAGGGATCTCGGTGTTAGAGTTAAAATGACCTTAGCCCTAATTTACACTGTCAACAAGTTATAAAAAAGGGTAGTATATTGCATTGTATAAACAAGCATATTAAATGTAGGAACCAAGAAGTGATGCTACCCTTGTACACCTCCTTGGTGAGGCCCCACTTAGAGTACTGTGCACAGTTTTGGGCACCGGGACATAAAAGTGTTATACAGGCCATTGAAAGGGTCCAGAGGAGGGCAACCAGAAGGATAAATGGGGTAAGAGGATTGGATTACAATAATAGACTCAAGAGGTTGGACCTGTATCCCCTGGAGTATCGTAGGTTGAGGGGAGAGATGTGTTTGATGTACAGAGCACTGGATGACATGATATTATGGGAACAATTAGGCCTCGAACTTAGGAAACAAGTGTATAATACCAGAGCTCATCCCCTATATTTGGTAGGTGAACACAGTAGAACAAAAAAAAGAAGGATGTGGTTCTCAGCGAGAGTTACCAAGATATGAAATGAACTTCCAATTGAGGTGGTAGCCACTAGGAATATGGATATATTCAAGGCATGCCTTGATACTCATTTAAGTATTAATAATATTATGGGCTATGTATGAAATTATGGCAGGAAAAAATGGACAATAGTCTTCAAAGCTCTGCAACACCTATGATACTTATGATACCTATGATCTGGTCAGCTGCAGATTACTGGTCTGAGATTTGGAGGGACTACTGATTTCAGTGTCTATGTGAAGCTGGGGTGGGGTGGCCTAAAGCTGCAAAATTGGTGCTGTTTATTCTGGCTGATGGAGGTATAGCAGAACAAATAAGATGAATGCCTGGTTATTTTAAGCCACAATATTAGTTCTATTTTCACTCATTATCTGATTTCATCAATTACCATTCTATGTTTCAGACTTCTAACATGTGCAGTAGCAGATATTACATTTTGTACTGCACATGTGTACAGCAGCTCACGCTCCTTCCCACTTTGATAACTACCAAACTAGTTTATGAATACACCCTTATCTGGAGTCCATTGAGGGGTATGACACCTTTCTGGCTGGTGATGGTGTTTGGGGGGGCACAGGGAGCTTCTGAGGCTTAATTCTCAATCCTAGTTAGTGGTGAACCAGATATGCAGTGCAGAGGCACCCAAAACCCCTACACATAGATAGATGATTTAGTCTGGGGGACAGAAGACTAATAAGTCATAATGCAGCCTAGGTGGAAACAGGGTTTGCACATTTGCATTTTGGCTAATGGTAGCCATAGGGATCTGACTCATGGCATAGTGCCAGTCACCTGGCACTATGCCATATCCAAGTGTTGGTAGAATGGTTCTAGAACACAGTTTTCTCCCACCCTGTGACCCTTACCTTTAGGCCATTTTTGGGCTGCCAATTAATAATTTTCTTATCAGTCTAGTACCCTCTCCTGGTGGTCCAGTGGCCCACTCCCTCTCTTTATAAAATCGTGTGACCCTGTTGTCCAGTGGAACACCCTCTCTAGCTTTTCTCCACATATTGGTTGCAATTCCTAATCCTTCTCCAATCTCTGTCTGCTGCTGGTTCCTGGCCAAATGTTTATTTGTTTATTTAGATCTAGGATTACAATTACCTTTGAGCCAAGGCTCTTTTACAAAGGTTCCACGTCAGGAGAGTACATAAATGTTAAAGATGTTAAACAATGTCATACAACATTAAAAAGAGCATACAACAATATTCATCAATTCAGGTACAGCATCACGGTAAATAGGATACATGAATAACACATACAAGGAATCATTTCAGAAACCTAGAAGAAATCAGGGAGGAAGGGTGAGAGGATAGGGGTGGCAGCCAGAAAAGAGACTAGAGCAGCTCATGGCATTGTCAAAGAACATCAGAGGGGTGGTTGATATTAGTGGGGAAGGGAGAAGTTAGGGGTGGCAGTCACATGAGCTGGAGGCCATGAGATGATGATGGAGGCTTGATTTAAATATGCCCAGTGAGGGGTGGAGGTGATGTGAGTGCTGAGGGCATTCATCCTTCTGACACTGTCTGTCTTGCTATCAGATCTACTCACTCATATATTTTGCTTGCTCTGGCATCCCTGCTTTTGCAGACTGCACCTCTTTTATTTTGTAAGCTCACTCCCTCCTTTACAGACTTGTCCATTAATATTTTTGCAGATCCCAGCAGTCAGTGACCCTGGCCAACCCTCACCAGAGGCTAGAAAGCAGTATATGCAGATGGACACAGCATTCCATGGTGCACTTCAAAATCCCTCACGGAGTCTATGATGCTCAACAGAAAAATAGCAGTACAGCAGGTAGGCCCACACAAAACATTGACCTCATTTGCTGTTCAGGTCCCACGTCAGCCTTGCCTCTCACCCATTTCATCAGTGATCCTCCTAAATGTATAGGTCTACAGGAGTTGGCGGTATTTGCAGATAGTACACTGCTGACATTGGAAAACAGAATTATTATGTTCATGAGGCAGCACACATAAGTATGACTTTGGCGTTACTTAAACAGGATTAACAATTTAAATGGACAGTGGTGAGGCCCTGCTGCCTTTAGCAGGCTTTTACTGAAACACAGAAACATGGAAACATAGAATTTGATGGCAGATAAGGACCGCTAGGCCCACCTATTCTGCCCATTTCCCTACCTAATGGATAAACTGTAGATCTTAGTTAACCAGCAGCCTACTTCCTTCCCCCCCCCACTAGAATTGCCTTATGTCTGTCCATGCATTCTTGAATTGCCCCACTGTTTTTGACTCTACAACCTCTTCAGAAAGGCCATTTCATGCATCTACAACCCTCTCTGTGAAGAAATACTTCCTCACATTACCTCTGAGTTGTCCCCCCCTCTATCTTCAAATTGTGCCCCCTTGTTCTTGCACATCTCTTTTTATGAAAGATGCTACCCTCTTGGACTTTGTTGATTCCCTTGAGGTATTTGAAAGTTTCTATCATGTCCCCCTCTCCCTCCTTTCCTCAAGGCTATACATCTTAAGCTCCGTTAGTCTTTCTTCATATATCTTCTGGTGCAGACCCTGCACCATTTTGGTTGCCCTCCTCTGAACAGCCTCCACCCTGTCTATGTCTTTGCGGAGATGGGGTCTCCAGAACTGTACACAGTACTCCAGATGTGATCTTACCATCTGTCTGTACAGAGGGCAAACAACTTCCTGTTTTCTACTGATGATGCCTCTCCCTATGCATCCCAGTATCCACCCAGCCCTCCTTACTGCTTTCTCACATTGCTGGCCCACCTTTAGGTCATCTGATATGACTACCCCCATGTCCATTTCCATTTTTGTTGCTGTCAGTATCTCATCCCCCACTGTGTACTCTTCCCCTGGATTGTTGTTTCCCAGGTGCATTACTTTTCACTTCTTAGCATTGAATCTAAGCTGCCATATATCTGACCATTCCTCCAACTTTTCCACTTCCCTTTTCATCCTTTCCACCCCACCTTGTTTATCAACCCTGTTGCAGATCTTTGTGTCATCTGCAAAAAACATACTTTCCTTCAGTCCTTCTGCAATGTCACTTATAAAGACATTAAAAGACCAGCCCAGTACTGAACCCTGTGGTACCCCACTAGTAATCCCCCTTTCTTCACTGTGGTCTTAATTTACTATTATCCATTGAGTCCTGTTGTCCAGCCATTGTTTTGTTCAGGCTGCCACCCTGGGATCCACTCCCAGGCTGGCTAATTTGTTTATTAATCTCTTGTGCAGGACTGTGTCAAATACCTTGCTAAAGTCTAGGCAGGCCATGTCCACAGCCCTCCCTGGTCTACTACTTTGGTCACGCAGTCAAAGAAATCAATTAGATTTGTTTGACATGACCTTCCTGCTGTGAATCCATGCTGCCTTGGGTCTTGTGTCCCACTGGCCTCTAGATACTCAACAATTCTTTCCTTCAGAAGTGAGTCCATCATTTTTTCTACCACTGTGGTCAAACTGACAGGTCTGTAGTTTTCTGCCTCTGTCTTGCTCCCACTTTTGTGAAGGGAAATCACATCTGCCCTCCTCCAGTCCTCAGGTACCACACCATCCTCCCATGATTTATTAAAAGGGGTAGTCAGTGGTGTTACTAGTTCTTCCCTTAGTTATTTTATAATTCTGGGACAAATCCCATCAGGCCCCATTGCTTTATCCACCTTCAGTTTTAAGAGTTCTTTCAGAACCATTTCTTCTGTGAAAGGACTAATATTAACCCCCTATCCAGAGTGCTTCTATTGACTGGATTAGGTATCTCACCCTGATTTTCCATTGTGAATACTGGCAGAAGTATTCATTCAGTATCTCTTCTTTTCACTATTACACTCTGCCCAACCACCTTCCTCTTTATTCAGCCTCAATATCTCTGCCTTAGTCTTTCTTGATCCCTAATGTACCTATAACAGGTGTTTTCCCCTTCTTGACCGAGTTGGCTATCTTTTCCTCAGTTTGATCCTTTGCTATTCTGACTGCCTTTCCCACTTCCTTCTGCTTTAATTGGTACAGTTCTCTGTCCTGCTCCTTCTGTGTTTCCTTATACTTCCTGAATGCTCTTTTTCTCCTTTACCTTCTCTGCCACTTCTTTTGAGAACCATAGTGTTTTTTTTCCTTTCATTTTGATTTGTTCATTTGCATCACACAAAGGCTTGTTGCCTTTGTAAGGACAGTTTTGATGTTTCCCCATTGTTGCTCCACCCCACCTTCTTGGCTGTTTGCTAGTGCTTTTCTGAGGCACTCTCCTATTTTGGCAAAATCAGTCCTCCTGAAGTCCAGTACCTTCACTTTTGTATGGCTTGACTCTACAGCTAAGTTTATCATGAACCACACTGTTTGGTGGTCACTTGTTTCAGATGGCTACCCACTTCAAGATTGGAGATCCTCTCTCCATCCCCATTTGAGAGTACCAGGTCTAAGATTTCTCCCTCCTGAGTGGGTGCCAAAACTAGCTGTCTGAGGCATGCCCCCTATAGGGCATCAAGAATGGATCTGCTCTTGGATTTGGCTGCAGAAAAGGTGCTCCAGTTAACATCTGGCATATTCAGGTCCCCCATCAGCAATATCTCCCCTTTCTGTGCCATCCCAGGGATGTCTTCTATCACTACCTTGTCCATTTCCTCTCCCTGAGACGGGGATCCATATACAACCCCCATGTGGATTGTGGTGCCATTTCCAGTCTCCAGGGTGACCCACAGTGCCTCTTCTCCTCCTCCCTGTTTACCCTTTTGTTCTGTTGCTTTGATCCCTGCCCTCACATAAAGAGATACTCTTCTGCCTCTTCTTCCCCATGTCCCTCTTGTAGAGTGTGTACCCTGGTATATTGACATCCCAGTCATGATTCTCTGTGTACCATGTTTCTGTGACTGCCACAATATCCAGGCATCTCTCTTCATCAATGCCACCATTTCAGGGAGCTTTTTACCTAGACTACAGGCATTGGTACTCATTACCCTCAATTTTTTATGGCTTTATTCCTTTTTGCCCCACTCTCTGTCCTTACTGCCTTTGTCTTTTCTCCATTTGCCCCTGCCCTTCTCTGTATTGACTGCTCTATCTTGGTGTTTACCTCACTAACTACCCTGATTTGTTTTGGGGGGACTAGGATTTCCTTTCTCCTTTTCAGTGCCTCCCCCTTGGTTAGTTTAAATGCTTGCCAATGAAGCATTTAAACCTATCACTTAGGATCCTGGTTCCCCTCCTGGATAGATGCAGACCATCACACCTGTATAGGCCTGCAACCCTCCAGGTGGAGCCCCAGTCCCCAATGAAGCCAAATCCCTGAGCTCTGCACCAGTTTTTCAACCAGTCATTGAATCCCATGGTGCAGAGTACCCTAGCTGCATCCATGCGATAGACATGTAGCACTTCTGAGAAAGTTACCATGTGTGCTACTTGTGTAAGGCCCCTCCCCAATTCCACAAAGTCATGTTGCACTGCTCTGATCCCATTCTTAGCCAGGTCATTTGACCCTAGGTGGATAATGACATCCAACTCACTCCCCCTTGCAGCTGCTCCCACCATCCAGAGAATTCATTTCCTGTCCCTCTAAACCATGGCACTGGGCAGGCACCTTATCTCCCTTTCCCTTCCCTCCCTTAGTTCTACCCCCCTAACAATTGAGTCCCCCACCAGGAGTTGTTTCCTTCCCCTGTGGGGTCCTGTGCCACCCTCCTGTGGGTCTCCATTGTGGAAGTTCCCAGCATCCTCCTTGGTCTCCACTGTGGCTGCCTCCACAGAGAAACCATGCTCCACCAGAGTGGTGAATGAATTGTGGAGAGGCACAACTGGAGGGATGCACCTCTCTTCCACCACCCTCACCCTCCCCATGCCCACCGTGGTCCAACCACTCCTCTTTCTTGTCAACCTCTGAGGTAGTGGAAGTGGCCTCTGTGGTCCCTGGGTGGAGGAGCAGGTTTCCCAAATCCCTGCCTGGTCAGCATGGAGATGAGCAACCTCTTTCCCCAGACAAGAGAGGTGCCTGCAAATAAAGGCAGCAATGCAGTCTCCAGAATGTCTCCAGAAGACTGCTGCTCCTCAGCCAGTGCATTGCACCACTCCCCACATGTCTGTGTCCCTACCTGTTACAGATGAATTTCCTTTTTTATTCTTGTTTTAGTCTGTAAGCTTGTGAGTGTCTCTACCCCTATTCAGTGTGTTGTGCCTTTAAGGATATGAACAGGTGTATGTTGTTAGCAGTTTTGGGGAAGTGATGTCAGAACCCTGCTATAAAGAAAGTTATGGGCTTGGGGTGGGTGGGGTGAGGGACAGGTGGGTGGGAGTAAACCCATGCCCTCCAGAAACAATCAACTAAAACTCTGACCCTTCACCCTGGGGAGCACCTTCCTTCCTTTCAGACACCTATTTCACAGAGGTTAAGTAACAGGTCTAGTCACAAATGACTGCAAATATCTACCAGCTACAGCTCCTCCCTGGCAAGTTAAAGTTGAACTAAGAAAAGTCAACCTCAAAAACAGAATCAATACTAGTTACTTACACAGGTCCAAAAAGTAATAATTCAATTCAGTGTAGTCTAGAAAATAACCTCCTTGATTTAAGGAAGCATTGGCTGCTTTCTCTCTCTCTCTCTGTCTCCCCAGAAGGCCCCAGTCCAGCATTAAAAGTTTCCCAGTCTGCATATTGTAGGTTCTCATCTATTCCTTTATAGACTCGTGCTTCATTCAGCACCCTGCATCCCTTTGGTTTGCAGACTCTGACCCCCCTTATTTTGCATGCTCAGCATCTTAATAATTAAGTTACTTAAGTACCCCCTTTGTGCTCGCCCTATAATTGCCAACCATTTTTGCAGACACACTGAAAAAGTACAGGTCCCAGGAGGGTATCTGCCTACCCCTCTATGTGCACTGCACAAACTGTAGCTGCTTCCCTTCCTCTTTTGTTCACTATGGAGCATAGCTTCTAGGTTGGACATAAAAGAATTACCATGCTGAGCATAAATGCTGCAGTTTCCCTGTACATCCTTGCTCCAATCACAACACCATGTTTTTGGTACTGTGCTTGGTCACACAGGCAACCAGACTTAATGTCTAAGACTGCCTTTTTTATTCAATCATTTCCTTATCTTTTTTCAGACATGCTGCAAAAATACAGCTTTTAGGAGGTACTCCATCACAGTACAGTGCTCTAAATGAACTGCTGCTGTTCCCCTTCTCACTATTCCATGAAGGCTCATTGAAAGCATAGCTTCAGGCAGAACATAAAATTACATACCCACCCAGTGGCTCGGTGGTAGCTCTACCACCCAACATATTGCCAACCCGAGTTTTAGGAGTGGACACAGATTACTAGGTGTCAATCAATGGAGGGGAGCAGACTGTGTCACAGGGACTGCTCTCCTCTCCCAGGGAGGGGCAGCTGTTGCTGTCTCTGACTTCAACAAGGTGGAGGCCTGATGACAGTGCAGGTTGCAGGTGAGTTAAAGGAAGGGCTTGTGGTTACATGGTGCATGCATGCCTCCATATGCACATGTCTACATGCTGCCATGGTGAGGGAAATGGAGAAAACAGAAAATGGAGCCAGGTGGAGGCCTGATGATTGTGCAGGTTGTGAGTGCTTTAAACAGTAGGGTCATAGTTTGTGGTGCATGCATGCCTCCACATGTACATGCATGTGCCTAAATACCACCATGGTGAAGGAAAGGGAGAAAACAGAACATGGAGCCAGGTGATATTAATGAAGCTCCATCTTCTTCCTTCTCAGCTCACAGTCTGAAGTTGAGGAAAGCCCATCCTGGGCTGAACCATGTCACAATGAGTGGAAATTGTCCAGTCCCCCCTCAAAAAAAATGGCATCTGACAGAGACCCGCTCAGTGAGTCTATTAAAATATTAAATATTAAAGGCCCTGCTAGGCTGATACGGGCAACCCACAGTGATATAAGCCACTCCTGGGCTGAGACCTGCTCTGAGCAGGAATTTTTGATTAGTAGGTAAGGGGAAGGGTGTTGTGAGGTGGTTACAGAGCCAAACTGCAGATAATCAGAATACAAGTGACAACATAAAGCCCAGACTCCTGTTTCTGATTGAAGAGGCCACAGTTTGTTAAGTGTCTTGACTCTCACCCCTTCTCTGTCCCCACTCTTGAAGTGGCACCATGTGGCTCCTGCGACTGTCTGTTGGTCTCATGGCCCATCCAGAATGCCAGTATTCAGTACAGCTTTGTGATAACTCCCTCACTATTTGAGTCTATATCTGATTTCTGTATAGCACTTGGACATGTAGATAGCAAACCGAAGTTAATAGCTCTGTCTGTAAACAATACCTATACACTGTCCCATGACTGCTCTCCTGCACTGATGAGAAACTCAGGATAGCTGTGGGAGGTTGTGGGCATGTCACTAGGGCTTCTTCTTTCAAAATGATGGTCAGAGAGAAGGCAGGATGAACCAAAGATAAAATTGTCATAAATAGAAAATCAGTAAGTTAAAAGAAATTGCACAATTTGTGAAAATGCTAATTGGGCCATGCCTCACACTGAGATGTGGCCCATTTACAGGTGGGCATTGGCCTTTAAATATGTTAATTCTGATATAATGTCCTATGTTAATTATTGACTAACTGCTTGAGCTGGTATTCATAATTTTCAGCTGTTACACCAAGATAAAGTTTGTGTTTGTTTGAATTGCTAGTAAATTAGTTTTGGTGCATCTTTTAAATTACTGTTTTTATTTCAAAATTGCAGAAATTAAGATCAAGTAACCTATATGCGGAAAAGACCCACTGCTTGCCCTTTTGTGATAGTTGACATAGACAGCTGCCTTACTGCCATTGGTGAAACACCAGCAACCGCATTGACATTGGTGAAATACCAGAAACTGTATTTACAAGGGAAGAGTTATCTGGGAGTATACATTATATAGTGGGATATTCATACTTTATATAATGGAGTATTTATCAGAGTTTTCAAATGACCTACCCCAATTCCTAGCAACTGTATAGACTTAGGTGGTTGTTGGTGAGAGGAATCAGAGTGATCTTACCACATCACTCAAAAGGCCGTTGCAGAGTTCAGAGTTCATTTCACCAAACAAAAGAAAGCAAAATTAATTTTTGGAGCAATGTATTAACAAAAAGTGCAGTAAATTTGGAAAAAAAATCACTTTTATTAGAAAATTGGTAATTCTTGGGTTTGTAATTCTATAAAATTAGTTATAGTTGCTGATACTTAAATTATGTCAATATGTATTCTAGTTTTAATAGAATTATTGATGTAAGCACTATAATTTGAAATGATTTCCAAGAGTCATGGATGTAGTACTTTATTTGGTAGCTTAAGGTGTCAAACGTCAGTTGTTATTTTACAATTTTATTCTCAGCCTGTATTTAACTGGATGGGATCACAATTTGGGCTTTAACAAGGTGGCCAGTCGATGCCTTTTATTTCTCATGTCCTCTACACACACCCATGTTCAGGCATGTAATAACATGGAGCAAGGGAGAGTGTTCAGGTGAGCTCCATTGAATGTCAATGGGAGTTGGATTTGATTTCAATTTAATACATAATGTTGGCCAGTTTGAGATTAATGAAGACCAATGCTCAACTAACAATGCCCTGGTTAGTCGAGCAGTGGCCTTCATTAATCTCCAACTGGTCAACATTATGTATTTAATTGAAATCAAGTCCAGCTCCCATTGACTTTAATGGGGCTCACCCCTGTGCTCTCCCTTGCTTCACATTATTAAATGCCTGAGGGTGTCTAGATGAATCCAGAAGTGAAAGAGATAGACTGGCCACCATGTTGGAGCCAAACTATGATCCCTTGCAGCTAAATACAGGCTGAGAATAAAACTGTAAAAATATCAACTGACTTTTGAAACCCTAAGTTACAAATAGAGTAAATAATACCTGATCTGCAAAAAATCACTTTAAAGGAATAGGAAGTGTAACATGAAATTAACATTTTTGTATTATCTGCCAGTTTAGTTGGAGGCAGTCTTTTGCATTGCAGTACTATTTCTATACAGAGAATGATTTTCCATTTTCAGAAATGGTAAATTCCATTTTGCAAAATCTTAAAATCCATTTTTTCTGTTTAACCAAAATTGAGGGCAAATCAACATGTTGTATATACAAAAGTTTCTCAGCATGGAGTGGTTTTCTAGAAATCTGGTACAAAGTGAGTTTTTTGTATGATAAATTTGTGCACAAATGGCAAATTCAGTTTTTTGCCCATGTTTGTGGCTGAAAAAAAGAAACTCATTGTCCCTGCTTTTCTGTTTGCTTTATTGTTCAAAATATACACATTGCAGTTTACACTGAAAGGGCAAATATGTCTGTGTATTGCTTCAAGACTTACAGTACTTCACGCCTGTGGCAGATGGGAGCTTATAGTTTGTCTCTGATATGTCAGAATGTAATGCTCTGTAACTCCCCCCCACTTTACACTTGAGCTGTACATGTGACTCAATGATGCAACTCTTATGCACAAGTTAAATGTCGATACAGATGATCTGGTTAACATATAGTGAAACTTTAAAGGGGCACATTCATGTAGACTGGCAGACATAGTTTAAAAGCCCATAAAAAGTTATTTTAATTGCAGTGATATCATTGACGATCAAGCAGTGCTTAATTCAATGCAATTAGGCACTGCTTGATCATCACTGACATCACAAGATTCTAACAATGGCTCTAATGTAGTATTTATATTGCACCGACTCAGTCATCTATATCTCTGGACTACTTCCAGCTACAGGCAAGCCCAATGACTCAATTAAAAGATCTTTTCATGGGCTTTCAAACTGTAACACTGTGCATGAATGTCTCCCTATAAGGCTCCTTAAATTTCTTTACTGTGGGTGAGATGTCTTGCATCATTGCATTGCATCTATAGCAGTTTTGAGTGTTGCATTGCCTGCATGCCTCATGAACTGCACCATGCAGTCATGTTTTGTTACTGTGCCTGCATTGCTAGCTGTTTGTGTTTCTCAGTGGCAGTGGTGCTCTGCCCATGTAGTTAGCATGTGCTACTTCTACAGTGCTGGGTGGGAGTGCTGTTGTGTCCTCACTAAGTGCTGTTTCCTCTGGGGGCACTTTCCTAAATCGGGGTATGAAACATCACATGCTACCTGAAATGGCATGCATTTATTGTATGGTATTTCCTTCATGAATATAGCCAGAGAGGTGCCAAATTTCAGTTTGTCACCTGTTCCCACCAACTGATATGGTTTTGATACACTGAAACTATTTTCTGAATTTAAATTATGAATCTCACTAGCTGATCTGTGTACATGTTCACTGTCATTGTACTGTATAACAATGGTAACTTCACCAAAATTGTAACATGTTCAATAAAACTTGAAATGATATACTGCCATTTGCTTATTTATTTTGGAATGGATTTGGCAATGTGTTTTCATAATTCACTGCAGTGCAGAATTTTAAGGACCATAGAAGGAACTCTAAGGTGAAAGTTGGGATGGAAGAACTAGTAGGTTAAGGGACTCACTGAAGGTCACAAGGGTGGGTTGCAAAGACAAGTGTTCTGAGTAGATTAAGTGTTTACAGCTTGGTATGCAAACCTCTAGGATATTACTGTACCCTCGCTGTCAGATTCAACAAGGAGTATTTGGATTTGCTTGTAGGCATTGAACCAAAGGGCATCCTGGTTCACTGTTCAGTACTCTAAACATCATCAAGCAGGTAGGCTAGTACTACAGGGTCTTATATTGTCATAATAAAGAAGAAGGTGGGGTAAGGAAGCAAAATGGCTAAAATCCAAAACACACGACTATATTGGTTGAGGCAAAAGTAAAAATGTTATCTGGTAGAAAGATTTTTTTGATGAGGTATTGTATTATTAAGAGACCTAAAGACAATTAGATTTTTATTAAAACATTTTCAATATAGTCACAAGGGGTATATTTTTATTTTGTCAAGAAATTGAATAATTTCAAAAAAAGTATTCTAATCTCTTACCTCAAGGCATGTATGGAGAAATACAATTCTTGTAATGAATATTTATTTCAGTTATAGAAAGTTAATATTGGAACACTTTTTCAGACTTAATAACTGGGGAAAATAATTTTTTAAAGGCAGACTGCCTTAAAGCCTTAATTTCCTACATTGAAAATGTTACTTTAAAGACATTTGCATGATTTTTCATACTTAAATTAAGCAAAGAAGTGTCTAGATTTATGGGAAAGCAGTCTGAATATGACATTTCTTGCACTTAAGTGTATCTAAGAATGCTTATTTCAAGATATTTTAAGATTTGTCATGCTTAAATTTAGCAAAGAAATATCTTGATTTGGGGAAGAAGTCTGTATTTAAGATTTTCTGAACTTCAATATGGTTAAGAACTCTTGTTTCAAGACATTTGTAAAATTTGTCATACTTAAATTAAATAAAGAAATCTCTGGATTTTTGGGAAAGCAGTCTGAATTTAAGATTTTCTGAACTTCAATATGTCTAAGAACTCTTGTTTCAAGATATTTGCAAGATTTGTCATACTTAAATTAAACAACGAAATGTCTTGATTTTGGGTAAGAGGTTTGAATATAAGATTTTCGGGGCTTATTTCAGTATGTCCAAGAACTCATTTCAAGACATTTGCAAGATTTGCTATACTTAAAGAAATGTCTTGATTTGTGGAAAGCAGTCTGAATTTAAGATTTTCTGAACTTCAATATGTCTAAGAACTCTTGTTTCAAGACATTTGCAAGATTTGTCATACTTAAATAAAGCAAAGTAATGTCTTGATTTTGGGAAAGCATTCTTAACTTAAGATTTTCTGGACTTCATTATGTCTAAGAACTCTTGTTCCAATACATTTGCAAGATTTGTCATACTTAAATTAAGCAGATAAAGATCATTTTGGGCCAAACTGTCTCAATTTAAGAGTTTTTTGACTTATTTCAATATGCCTAAAACTCTAATTTTTAGTTCAACAGTCATATTTTAAGATGTATAATCTTATTTTAAGAAATTTTAAAATGTTATGATCAAGATATGCAAAATCTAGAATCAAGTCATATTATCTTATTTTTCAAAAGTCTCACTAAGATAATTATCTTACCCCATTGGCAGATAATGTTGCTTATTTTAAGGATAACATGTATAGATTTAAGCTTTTTTTGGCTAATTTTAAGATGGACATTTTTAACAGTGAGTATGTGTGGCAGAAGGGGTATACATTATAAGAGTTGTTCAAGGTAGAATTAGACATTAGGAGAGGTGTGTGGGCATGTTTTAGAATAATTACAAGGGAGTTGCATGGCAGAGGTGCACTTTTTGGGGGATTATACATTTGGGGAGATGTACTGGGGAAATAGTACAGTTTCTTGAGTGCTGTGGAACCTCAGCAAAGGGAGTGAATCTGCTGTATAAATAGAAAGTTGTGATGTTTGCATTCAGGGCTGGAAAAGGGAATGCAGGAAATTAATATTTACATGTTAAAAAATGATGAGAGTTTATTTTGAGGGCTGGCTTGATACAGTTCTCAAAGGCTAGCAAACAACCTTGGGAACTTGCCAAGTATTTACTATTTTGTTCTACTGGTATAAATACATTAATAAAAGACCTCACTAGAAAATTAGTAGTAAAGCCTGACTTTTGCCATCTCACAATTTGATGTACTATGTGTACTAAGCTAACAGACCTGAAAGAAAATGTTGTCGTTGTTGCGACTGACATCAGCTCTCACCCAAGATTCCACTGGCTGTCTGAGGGATTTTATATAAATAAAAGAGGCAAACAAAATAGCATTTATACATGAGTTATTCAATTTCAAAACTTCATTTGTTACAAATGAGGTCTAGTTGTCCTCTTGGTGGAAAACAGTACATCTTATAGCATTGCATTTGAACTTTCATTCACTGTGTATACGCAACTTAGTGCCAGTATCCACTTGTGAAACTTCCTTGATAGACTAATAGTATTTGAAAGCTTATGTTGTCAACTGTGATAAATAAATACTTTGGTCATTTGCACTCTCTGGCCCATGGGGGAACTATCACCCTGTTGAGGTACCGTGAAGACAAAGGAACCATATTGAGGAATGTTCCACCCTTAGAGGTGCTGTGGGAAGATAATTCCATCAGACTAAAGGTACCTTAGGAAGGAACCCCAAGGGAAGGAGGCATGCCACTGGAGGAGAATAGAATGCATCTGAGCAAGACTGGAGGAAGTTGACTTATATAGCTCAGGCAGGAGGCATGGCTAGTTGCTCCCAACCATTGAACTGCAGTCACAGCCTTTAATTTCAATGTGTACAGTATATGCAACTTAGTGATGAGAGCCCAGCTCAGTGGCACAGAGGGTTGAGGTACTTGATGTGTCACCTCATGCCATGCCGTCAGCCAGGGTTGTGGAGCAGACTCAAGGCACTGGGAGGTCACTAGGGAGAGTAGAGGACAAAGCATCTGGATGACTTCTCTTCTCTCCTCTTCTGAGATGGGTTGAGAAGAATCCCCACCTTGTAGCAGCTCCCAGTGGAAACCATGAGCACCACACCTTAGTGAGGATTTGAATGGGGTGAGGCAATGATAGAGTTCTGCAGGAGGGGGTGGAGTGAGTGCCCTCCATGCACTGATGTCATTGTACATCTGCACCTCAGGAGAAACACAGCTAAGGTGGAAAACCCCTGCTGCAATGGAGATGACAGCAGACCAGTGGGGTGGCACACCACCCACCACTATTCCTGACCCGACTGACTTTCCTGGATCTTCTCCTTTGGTGCTGCTTGGAGAGGATCCTGTCCCTGATTTCTCAGCCATGAAGGGATTCAGGCTGGGTGGTAGGAGCCACTCAAGTGGGTCTCCCTGAGGGAGCACTGTGAGCCGGTGACTAGAGTAAAGAAAGTTGATAAAAAAAAATTTAGTGATGAGTATGCTTGTGCAACTTCATTGATAGACTGATAGTATTTTATGCTTCTGTTGTTGATTGAAATAAATAGATACTTTGCTGTTTGTACTCTCTGTCCCACAGGAAACTACCACCATGTCGAGGTACTGTGAAGGCAAAGGAACCCTCTTGAGGAGGGTTTTATCCTTAGAGTTGCCTCAGAAAGATGATTCCTTTAGGCTAAAGGTACCTTAGGAAGGAGCCCCCAAAAAAGCCAAGCAGAAAAGGTGAATGCAGAAACTAGATAAGCATGAATTAACTGAGTAGTGATAATGTGTAACAGACATAGGAGGACTGTGCAGTGACTGATGATTTCAGTACTGATAGAAGAAAGGGCATGACTTCCATAAGGAGAAAGGGAATGGCAAAGTAGAAAGAAGGCCACCATCCAACCCCAACTCAAGAGTGGAAACCTACCTGGGTCAAAATGTACTACTTTAGATATACTACTTGATGGATTATCTGACTTTTATGACCTTTGGCATGGAGGAGAGAAAAAAAAAACCCTTTGAGGGGGTAACTTCTGGGGATCCAAGGCCTTGGTCACCTTTTGTACAGGCTTAGGATGAATTAATGACAGCTCACTACTGCAATTTAGAGACTCAGTTCAGTACAGATTTTTAGAGGAATGGCTCTCACTCTGCCCTTCTAATGGGAAAGCCATGGGCTGCTATAAGTAGAATCCTCTTCAGGTAAAGGGGGGCCCTTCTAGGGCCCACCCCCTGGCTAAGAAGGAGCCACTAAAAGGCACTCACCTGGCTTCCAAGCAAATCCTAGGGGGTGAAGCCAAACCCAGGATGGGTAAAACTGATCCCTGGAGGGGTGATAATAGAAGGATTTAACATTCTTCACCCTTGGGGGGAGGAAAGACAATGGAGGGTATAAAATGGAGACCAGGTGAACTGTTGGCAGCTGCAGTAAAGAATAGTTTTTTTTTTTTTACTTGCCCTGGGCACTTGTCCCTTCAGGGGATGTTTTGTACCCCTCTGGCTCCTCCACTGGGTCCCATTATACCAGGAACCCAGCATCATAGTACATGATGCCCTGGGGGTGTTTTCCATTTTTCCCCTGTTTTGTAGGTCCCGTCTCCTGAGGGCACTGGTGCGAAGGACTTGACATCCAGACTGATGGCATGCTAATGCATGCCATAGTCAAACATCCAACAGCACCCTCCCCACTCTGACTCCAAAGAGCTGTATGCCCTACTGCCCATGCTTCCACCAGTGGTAGTTCTGTGGGTGCATCCACTGCCTGGAAACCCACCCCACCCAGAGGAGGACAGCATCCATTAAGACACTCAATTCTCCTCCCCCCAGCTGATCCCAGATGGCCCAGGCTCATTACCAAACCCAGGTCACTGGTGTAGTGTGAGGTGTGGTGTCCAGTGCCTCAACACTCAGTGCTACTGGGATGGCATGGGAGAATAGCTTTTGAAGGTGCTGCTGCCACTGTCAGCAACTAAAGGAGCCCCCTGGGACTTGGATGCCCCACCCTCCAGCAGTTGAAGTCTTAAATGCTACATCAAGAGGTGTTGTCAATGTTGTCAACATGGACAAAGACTTCCACCAGAGTGGAGAAACTTCTCACCCTAATGATAGAAGAGAAGGACCCCATCCCCAGTGATGTACCCACCCTCAAGATGTAGATTTCAATGGGGAAGAGCCATGCTAGGTAGAGAGAGAGAGAGACAGGGATGCAACTTAGATTGCAGGATTGGTAGTGCAGCTGGTAGAATTGAGAACAGAGTAGACAGCATGAGTGGGTGTGCAACTGTTAGCACTGACTATATGAGACTGCATGAAGTGAAATGCATCTGTTAGCACTGAGGACAGGAAGACAGCATGAATGCATCAAGACAGCACAAGGTGGAGTGCAACTGCAACTGGCACCATTGAGTATGGCAAGGAGGCATGTTGGAGCAATGAAAAACAACAATTAGTACTGGTAAGAAATGAAGTAGCATGAGGAATCAAATTAGGAAGCAGTGCACTGCTGGAGTAAGTAATGGAACCACTGGACCCAAAGGGATTGGTTGCTAGGCTTTGAGCCAGGTGGAAGCAATTAAGGAGTTGAGATGAGCAGGAGACTACAAATGGTACAAAACAACAGTGTAGGAAAGTAGGTAGACTACATTCAATACAAAAAGACAGCAAACGTGAGAGCTTGGAAGAGCACAAGACAAATTAAATAAGCAAAGGCAAGGTGCTAGGAAGACTAGAAGCACCCAAAAGAAACAGAGTAGAGGAAAAAAAACACAGAACCTAAAAACGGGAAGACAGCACAAAACAGCAGACAGAGAAGTACAAATTGCAGCCTGGAGTCAGGGTAAAATTCTGACCTAGGATGGAAGAGGCACAAAGCAAGTAGAAATCCCATTAGCACAAAATGAAGCAGGAGACAAACACGGTGGGGGGGGGGCGACAGAACACCTGCAGAGCCTCCAGCCACAGCAAAGAAAGAATGTATCCTAATGAGACTGCAGGAAGATGACTTAAATAGCTCAGGCAGGGGTTGTGGCTAATTGATCCCATCTACTGAACTGCAGTCATACCCTTTGATTAGAAATAAATCATATGGATAAAGCTTCCATGTGTCGATATATGTTGATATATTGAGATATGTATCTATCATCATATGATGCATTATGATGTTACAGCTTCCATGTATCAACGCATAAAAAGATAGGTTTGAAATTCATTTTTTTAGAAATACTTTTTAACACTTTTTTTAAAACTTTGGTTCCAGTTCTGCCTGTTTCACGATAAGCTATGCAGTGTTTAATCTTTTATACCTTCATCTTCTATTGTACCTTTAATCACATAACAACTCATTCACTCTCACCTCTAGAAACCCTAATCTTTCTTGGAATTTGTAGGCATAGCCTGCGAAAGCTTTAACAGATGAAAATACTAACAGAACATAACTTGCTCTCTAGATGATATGAAATCTGAACAAATAAATTTAATAACATACCAAAAATGATTTGCACAGCCAGTGTTTCTCCCAACAAACATACCAAACTGCCCTAAGGGAAGCAGGTAAGGCAGTAAGGCAGGCAAAGTCCCAAACTGAGGAAACACTAGCACGAACACTAAAGAAGGTGACAAGACTTTCTATAAATACATTAGTGAAGGAGAAAGTCCAGAGGGGGTATTGCTAAAGCTTAATGGAGAAAAGGGAGCATGTGAGGAGGAGGACCCTGTAAAGGCATCTATCCTAAATAGATACTTTTGCTAAGTATTTACTGAAGAGAAGGTAGGGCAGGGCCCACAGCTCAGCATCATGGACACAGGGGGAGGGAGGTGAGCACTACTCCCTTCACAAAAGAAAGGGTCCTACAAGAGCTTGCTAAGCTCAGGGTGGATAAGGCAATGGGACCTGATGGCATACATCCCAGGGTACTAGGGAGCTAAAGGAGGAACTAGCAGAGCCATTAGAAGAATTGTTTAGTGAGTCTCTGAGCACAGGAGAGGTCCCAGAAGACTGGAGAAGGGGTCATGTGATCCCGCTCCACAAGAGTGGTAGCAGGGAGGACGCGGGGAACTACAGACCGGTCAGTCTTACCTCAGTAGTGGGCAAGATTATGGAGGCACTCCTTAAGGAAAGGATAGTGCAACACCTGGAATCCATAGGGGCACAGGATCCAAGACAGCATGGGTTTACAAGAGGAAGGTCCTGTCAAACTAATCTCATAGATTTCTTTGACTGGGTAACCAGAGTGGTGGACCAAGGGGGAGCAGTTGATGTCGCCTACCTTGACTTCAGCAAAGCTTTTGACACTGTTCCACATAGAAGATTGATAAATAAGCTGGGTAGGCTCGGGGTGGGTCAGAAGTTGGTCAACTGGGTGGCAAACTGGTTGACAGGCAGAAAACAGAGAGTGGTGGTAAATGGTATACAGTCAGAAGAGATGCAAGTCACAAGTGAGGTACCTCAGGATCAGTCCTGGGGCCAGTCCTCTTCAATATCTTCATTAGTGACCTGGCAGATGGACTAGAGGTGAAGGCTTGTCTGTTTGCAGATGACACCAAGATCTGCAACAGAGTAGATGATCCAGATGGGGTGGGCAGAATGAGAAGAGATCTGGATAAACTAGCAGAATGGTCAGAAGAGTGGCAACTGGGATTTAATGCAAAAGTGCAAAATCATACACATAGGAGAAGAGAAACCCTGAAGCCACCTATAGGCTGGGAGGGAGTTGCTAGCAGTCACAAAGGAAGAAAGAGGCTTGGGCATCATCATCACTGATGACCTAAAATCATCAAGCAGACCTCTAAAGCAGTAGGTAAGGCTAGGGGGTGTTAGGGTGTATTAGTAGGGGTATCACAAGTCGTAAGAGGAGGTAATAATCCCTCTGTACAAAACACTGGTTAGGCCCCATCTGGAGTACTGCGTGCAGTATTGGAGCCACACCTTCACAAGGACATTAACCAAATTGAGGCAGTCCAGAAGGGTAACAAAATAGTGCAGGGACTGCATCAGAAGACATATGAGGACAGATTAACAGGCTCAATATGTACCCTTGAGCAAAGGAGGAGAGAGGTGATATGATCGAGGCATTCAAATACCTTAAGGGCATAAACAAGGTGAAAGAGTCTAACATGTTTAAATATAAGAAAAATAGCAGGACAAGAGGACACAGCATGAGATTAGAGGGAGGCCGATTAAGGGAATGTGAGAAATTCTTTTCACAGAAAGGGTGGTGGATGCATGGAATGGCTTACCACAAGAAGTGGTGGCTATGAATACAGTGCAGGGCTTCAAACAGGCATGGGATAGGCATAAGGGAGCAATACAAATGACTATGAATAGATAGGCCACTGACAGAGCAAAGGCTGATGGCACATTTATAAGGCAGAAAAAGAAATGGGCAGACTGGATGGGCCTTGCGGTCCTTATCTGCCAACAACTTCTATGTTTCTATGTTTCTATGTAACAAATATGTTTAAACAGTAAATTAAAGAAGCAGGATTGTAGAATTGGAGGTAATATGCCATGCTTAATGGGGAATAGAACTTAAAGTTAATATTTTACCATATATAGTATGTTATTACAAGTTGTTTTTGTTTTTGGTCTCAGGAGGTCCTTATGTGGCTTGTATTGATCTAGCTTGATGTACAGAATAGAAACTATATTCTAGTACTTCTAGCAGGGTAACTTTAGCGTCTCATAAAAGTTGATTTTATCCTTTTGATACCTGTCCAAGGTGTATATCTTTGTATTGTTTTGTCGTGTACTTTATACTGGATGATGAAGTTTGAAAATACATTCATTGTTACCTGTATTGTACATTACTACTTTACCTAAGTCAAATATCTGAATGAGTAAATATAACCTTTTACTGTATGTCATTTAGACACTACAGTTTGTGTTGAATTGTCTGACTTTTGCTATTCTAATGTGCATGGATTCAGATTAAAATATGACTGCAATAAAGTTCTACCTTCCTTCAGCACATAAGAGTAATGGAAGGAATCATTAGCTCACTCTGAGCAAACAAAACTTTCGTTACTGTATAGAACAAGCTCTCTGAGAAAGTGATGCATGCAAGCATTGTTCAATCTTCCAAAATCAAATTGAATTAGTTCTCAAGGAAATTAACAGTGCTATTTACAGCATTTCTTTTTCTGAGGCAAAGAGGTCACATATCACATGTCCATATTAGAATTAGTGTAACTGAGAGTAAAATGTAAATCACTTGGCTGATGTAGGTTATTTGAGGTTTCTCAGGCTGTCAGTTTTCCTAAAGATGGTGATTACATCCATTAAACATAAGTAACTGTGTTGGTAGTAGTAGCAGTAGTAGTAGATTTTATTTATTTACGATGCCCTTCCCCGAAAGCTCAGGGAGCTCTTACAACATAAACCATTGTAACAAAAATCAAGTATTACATCTGACATCAATAAAATTATGAGTATAATAATTGGCCATTCTATAAAATGTTCCCTGTACTCTAAAACCAGAAAAAACTAAGTAACTCTGTTAATCCCCTAAAGCTTATTGAAATAATAACATTTTTAAACCTCTTTTAAGTATCTCAACAGAAGTGGTCTCCTTCAGGTACCCAATTAATCAGTTCATGAGGATCAATGCCACCACCTCAAAAGACAGATCCCCAAGGATTTCAGTCTCAGTCTGGGCACCTCCTCTGCCAACTGGAGAGAGCAACTGGGGCTGTAGGGATGCAGTAGATCTACCAAGTAACCCAGACCCAGCCCATGCAGGGCCTTACAGGTAAGCAGACCTATTTTAAAGGAGATGTACCAGGACACCAGCAGCCAGTGCAATTTGCATAGCACCCATGAAATATGACATGATCTCAGAAGACCCATCAATAGCTTAGCCGCAGAATTCTGCAGCACCTGCACACTCCCCTTGATCCTGAGGTACAGCATGTTACAGTAGTTGACCCTCGACGTGACAAACACGTGTATCAGTGTGGCTAGATCTTCAGGAGGGACAAGGGATTTTCCATGGTCAATATACCTGAGATGGTAAAATTCATTCCGGACCACCACTGACACCTGGACATCCAGTGTTAGCTATCTGTCTAGAATGATGCCCAGACTCTTCCACCTTGGTGGAGGTCTCCAGTTTGGATGTGCCAATATACAGTCCCAAATACCCTCCCCAGATGCCTCCAACCCCCCAACCTGGCTCCACCACCAACACTTCAGTCTTTCCTGGGATAAGGCCCAGCCAATTCCACTACATCCAATAGCAGATTTCCGGCCAAGAACTTATTCAGCATATTGAACATCTGTTCTTCCTGGTGTGAAGACAGGTAGAGCTGGGTATCATCAAAATAATAATGAAACCCAGCACAAACTGCACAATGACCTCAGCCAGGGCAGCATGTACATTCTGAATAAAATGGAAGAAGGACAGGACCTTGGGGTACTCACAGGACAGGGCCACTGGGTCTGAGGAATAATCCCCAACACCACCCTCTGGGTCCTGTCTTGGAGGAAGGACTCAAACCTGCTGATGACCTTGCTGGTGAGTCCAACATTCTCCCTCAGTCTATCCAGAAACAACCCATGATCCACAGTATCAAATGCTGATGAGAGATCAAGGAGCATGAGAATAGATCATTCTTCCATACCCCTCACCTTGAGCAGGTCATTCTGCACCCACACTAGTGCAGTCTCCATGCTGTACGTAGCCCTAAACCCAGACTAGAGATGCTCATAAATCTGGAAGGCTGTGAGGTGAGTCTCAAGCTGCTCCACAGTGACCTTCTTGATAATCTTCGCTAAAAAGGGAAGGTTTGAAACAAGTCAGTAATTTGCCAAGATGTCCAGGTCCAAAGATGTTTTCTTCAACAGAGGCTTCAGCAGAGCCTTTTTAAGAGACTACAGAAAAAAAACATTTATAAGGAACACCTAACAATCTCGCAAAAAACCAGGCCCAGAGCTCTGATGCAATCGATAAATAATCATGTTGGCCCTGGGTCCAGGCTGCAGCATGTTGGTCTCAGCCCAGAGATCACCCCACAGACCTCCTCCATCATCAAAGGCTGAAACACTCCCCAGGATGGCTGATCACAGATGTCACCACAAGGACCAACCCTGTTGGGTTATAACACTCCCCCTGCAGATATCCCTTCTGAATGGAGGACACCCTATCTTGGAAGAACCAAACAAACTCTAACACTGTTGCTCTGAAAATACTCTAAGGCGCCATACAGGATGGATGGATGTAAAAGCCTGTCTACAACCCAAAAGAGCTGAATCAGTTGGTTCTTCCAGCTGCAATCGACCCGGACATAAAAGTTGCCTTTTTATGGCAATTGTATTCTGATACTCATCACAATGAGTCATCAAACCAGTTTGCTGGTTACTAATATTAGTAATTCCTTCTCATTTAAAAACAGCTACAGGTATTTCACATAATATTGAATACTGTACTGTAGCTACCTAAAGGGCAATGAATGAACATACCAAACCCTGGGTTCCAGTCAACTGTACTACCATTTTCATAACAGTTATTATAAACAAGCATTTGCCGATGCCGAATGTTGCTTGCTTGTATGTACTGTTTAGGTATTTGGAAGTGATAGTTCCATGCCTTCCTCCCAAGACATCCACTGTGTCTTTCTGTTCAGTATTCACAGAAGAGTGGGAGAGGCAAGGGGCACAGCAGTATAGCAGTTGCCAAGGGGGTGAAGAGGTGGACAATAGTCCATTCAAAGGCAAAAGAGTCCTGCAGGAGCTCACTAAATTGAAGGTGGACAAAGCGATGGAACCAGATGGCATACGCCCAAGGATATTAAGAGAACTGCAAAGGGAGATAGCAGTACCTCTGGCAGTGAATTGGAGGAGGGCACATGTGGTCCCTCTACACAAGTGCGGCAGCAGGGAGGAGGCAGGAAACAACAGGCCGTTCAGCCTCACCTCAGTAGTGGGGAAGATCATGGAGACATTGCTTAAAGAAAGGATAGTGGGGCATCTAGAAGCCATCGGAGCCCAGGACCATAGACAGCATGGATTCACAGTGGGGACATCATGGCAGACAAATCTGGTTGATTTCTTTGACTGGGTGACAAAGGAAGTGAATCAGGGTGGGGCAATGGACAACGGTTACCTTGATTTCAGCAAAGCCTTTGACACCATCCCATACAGGAGGCTGATAAACTAGCTGGGTAGGCTGGGCATGGGGGAAAGGGTGGTAAACTGGGTTAGAAACTGGCTAACAGACAGGAGGCAGAGAGTGGTGGTAAATGGTGTACAGTCTAGAGAGAGGGGGTCACCAGTGTGGTACTGCAGGGATCGGTCCTGGGACCAGTCCTGTTCAATGTCTTCATTAGTAACATTGCAGAATGTCTGAAGGAATTTTTTGCCAAATTTTCCAACTTAGCCATTTAAGACCTCTGCTCATAAACAGTGTCACTGTGATTTTCTTAATATGTCCCAAACATTGACTGTACACGAATGGTAATGTATACATGCATCTAAACACATTTTGGGTGACATGTGGAAACCAGTGTACTGCTCATAAGGAGGTGTGGTAAAATGGCAATGTTGAAAATCTAGTGCAAATATTAAAAAATTGTGAACTTATGGCGTGCGTGGGAACTGTAGCCTTGCGCTTATAAAACAGTCATTTTAGGAATTTTTCACCAAATTTTCAAACTAGCCATTTTAAGACTTCTGCTCATGAACAGTGTCACTGTGATTTTCTTAATGTCCCATACAATGATTTTGCACACTGACTGCGCCATTGTAGCTACATGAGCAGAAACATGTTTTGGGCAAGATGTGAAAATGACAGCTCTACTGCTTATAAGGAGGTGTGGTAAAATGGCAATTTTGAAAATCTGGGTGAAAATATTGAAAATCCGTGAACTTATGGCGTGCGTGGGATCAGTCAACAAAGCTCATAAAACAGTCATTTTTGGGAATTTTTTCACCCAGTTTTCAACATAGCCATTTTAAGACTGCTCATGAACAGTGCCTGTAATTTCTTTAATTCGTCTGGAATGGTTGATTACAAGACACTGACTGCGCCACTGTGCGCTACATGCATGCAAACACATTTTGGGTGACATGTGAAAATGACAGCTGTACTGCTCATAAGGAGGTGTAGTAAAATGGCAATGCTGAACATTTGGAGTGAAAATATTAAAAATTAGCGAACTTACGAGCGTTTGTAGGAACTGCGCAAAGCATGCTCGTAAAACAGACATTTTTAGGAATTTTTTTACCAAATTTTCAACATAGCCATTTTAAGGCCTCTGCTCTTGAACAGTGTCACTGCGATTTTCTTAATGTGTCCCATACATTGATTTCGTACACCGACTGCGCCATTGTGCCCTACATGTGCTGAAACACATTTTGGGTATGATGTGAAAAATGACAGCTGTACTGCTCATAAGGAGGTGTGGTAAAATGGCAATGTTGAAAATCTGGAGTGCAAATATTAAAAATTCATGAACTTATGAGCGTGCGTAGGAACTGTGCAATGCACTCATAAAACAGTCATTTTTAGGATTTTTCACCAAATTTGCAACATAAGCTTTTGAGAGCCACCTTATGAACACTGGCACTGTCATTTCATTAATCAGTCCTGAAAGGTGATTTTGCACAGTGACTGCAAAAATCACCCTAGGGCCGATTAATGCCATGACCAGTGACAGAATTCATGAGGAGGATCTAAAAAACCATGTTAAATTTGGTGCCAAAATCAAAAAAATGCCTGAGATATGCAGCAAAGTTGAAAAACCTGTCTAACCCATTACAGCTTACCAGCATTTCCTCAGTTCTGCAGTCAGCTTTGAAGAGTGCAGTGTTCCCGGTCCACCGAAGATCATTAGCCAAGGCCGGAGGTAAGTATGGGGTGTGGGGTGTGGGGAGGAGGCAGACTGTGCAGTGGGTGGATGCGGGTTGTGGAAGGGGCAGAGAGAAGCACCGAGGACAGTTTTGTATTTACAGTTTTTTTAATAAGACGACAGGGCGTTTGCCATGCTGGGGTAGGCTCCCAGTGTGGCAGCTGGAATGCTGTTTGGGGGTCTGGAGCTGATGGGGATTGGGCACCCCATCAGCCACACATTCTGCCATGCTGGGGTGGGATCCCAGCATGGCGCCTGAACCTTCTTTGGGGGGCGTGGAGCCCGGCGGGGATTGGGCACCCCTGTCAGCCATAATAAATTTTGCCACGTTGGGATGGGCTCCCAGCGTGGCACCTGAAACTTTAGGGGCATGGAGCTGATGGGGATTGCGCACCCCTGTCAGCCGTACCAGTGTACATGGGGAGGAGGGAAGGTGCATGAGCATGCAGTATGCGTGCATGCTGCGTGTGTGTGTGTGTGTGTGTGTGTGTGTGTGTGGAGGGGCTCTGCTCACTGAAGCGGAGCTCTCCCTTTCAACTGTACGACCACTGCATTTTCAACTGCTGTCATAGACAGCTGCAGCAGTGATTGGGGAACCTGCAAACACACTGACTGAATTGGAAGATGGGTGCCACACCTCCGAAAACTTGGATGATGGCACTATGTTTCTTGCACATGTGTGCAAGCAACATAAAAATGTTTATGGAGAGTGCCTTAAGAACCCAGGGTTATTGCATAGTTACTATAAGTGATTCTTAGTTGTTTTATTAGTATCTTCTATTTCATTGGATGTTTTTTTTTATTTTGCTTTGTAACATTTGTTTTTATGTGTGGAGCATTTTTTTCTTCTTAATCTGTTTTTTTTGTAATAAGATGTTTTGATTGTTGTACTGATTGATGAACTATTTGGTCCCCATTGAAAATGAGCTTTGCTCAACTGGTTTTATAACAAATGAACATAATTTACTACTGCTGTTATGTTTTGCCTAGCATTTCATTTGTTCTTGTACTTCTAACTGAAGAAAAATCACATTAGAATAATTGTTTTTTTTTTTTTCACAAAAGAATGCACTGAAAGATGACTGATGTTGCAAAAGCAAATCATGGTAGGAAAAACAAGCAGAAAGAGTCTGGACTTAATTTCCAAAGGGTATTCATGACTTGTGCATATTCTTATTAAAGCAATTGTACAACTTGCAATATAAAATTAGACTACATAAAACACATTCTAGCATTTTTACACAGTTGCCTCAATTTGTGAATACAGAATGATGTATACATGAAAAATTGTGCACACACCATTTTTGTGCCATTCAGAAGGCAAACAGTCACAAATGCATCCAGATGTTTTAAAATACCAGTCAAACATTTGCCACATTCCAAATGATGCAGGCACAGTCCAAAACTAGACAATGTGTCTGCATCATCACTTTTGAAAATGCAGTCCGTTATGTTTTATTCTCAATTGTTACAAGGCACCAAACCCTAACTAGCAGTTTGGTAATTATCAATAGAGCTGAGCATTAACCACAAGAGGTATGGGAGTGAATTATACAGTGATTTTTCACATTGCTTATGAACATTCTGTGATTTCTTGCATTTTCCATGACAATACCATGACTTCAGCTTTATGTAACTAGAAGGTGACTAAGATCAGCCTCAGGATATGACTACCCACTACTGAAAATGAAGACTTTGATAGGACAACAGTGTTTTGCTTTTGAATGAAATCAAAAGATATAGTCCCACATACAGTATTCAAAAGTTTAGCATTGTGCCAACATGATTAGTGATATGCTAAGTGTGAATTGTGTGACTGACAGCCTGTTTGCATAGTTAGTGTTGTATTCAATTTCAGACACACAGCTAGTATGGAACTAATCTGTTAGCATGTTTTACTAACAGACACCATGCAACATGTAAATAAATATATGGGCTGCAAAGACAACAAGTATATTCAATATATATTGGAAGTACTAACATGTTGCTTTCTGGCAGCTGTTTAATGTTTCCAAAACCCTACCTTTGAAATGCACACAGTAGTGACTGAACACCCCATCTGTGGTGTCATGTATTTTATAATAAAGGATAAAGTGCTAGTGTCCTCCTCCTGTCAGGATCCTTGTTGAAAATTGTAGCACTGTCAAATCTTTCTTGTTTGTCTAATTCCCGCTTCCCTCACCGGATCCACAAAGACATTATATGTGGAAGCCCTTCCTTAATCTGGGGTTTACCTTAGTGACTCCTCTGGTGCTTGGAGTCAGTCTTCACTTTCATGTTCCCTGGGACTGCTATGATTGGGAACCAGCAGGACAGTGAAATCCTCCATCAGAAGCCTTGGTGGGATGTGGATCAGGGTTCACCAGTGAAAATCCATGGCTGTCTCTGCAAGTGACCCTCAGTCCTTGAGTCCCTCCAGTTTTGTTGGGCCCAGATTGGTGGCAAGGACAGGATACAGCAGCTTCTGGGACATTTTCCATGACCAGGAGCCAATGAGAGATGGGTTACAGAGCAAGATGAGTGGTGTGATGGCAATGAACATGCTGCCACACATGTACAGATGTGAAGAACTTAGCTGGAGCTCCACGATTTAAACCAGGTTGAGTGCCCACATCCAGTGACTGTCCCAGCTCCAGGGTAGGCACTGGAGCCTGGAATAAAGATCCACTGTGCATTGGGCACCTCTAGGAATTTTCTTGGCCACTGAACTGGCTGCACAGCCAAGAAAGACAGACAGTGTACACATGCATAAAATAGTGGGAGAATCCTTGCTGTTTCCTAACCAAAATAGTACCCAACTCAAAAATGGGTTCCATGCCCCAGCTAATAAATATATCTGTGGCCAGCAGGGCCATAACATGCATAAAACATCTCTAGGGAACTCTAAATGAAGAGGAAGCAATCTGAAAAATTGAACCATGAGAGTAAACCAAGATGCCAGCCCCCATGAGTGAACAGAACTGAAGAGCATCATGGTAAGGTGGTCAAAAGGTCATATCCTTTTTGCCTGTGAATTTTTCCCAATAAGGGGTCACCTTGTGACAGAGACTGTTTGCTTGTGAACAAGACTGGCCATTCAGGTGTTGACTAGCATTTCAGTCAGACTTCTTGGAGAGTGACTGTGTGTCAAGATGTGGGATGATGTGCTACTGCCTGTCTAGGACCTGCAGGCCTGGAGACTGAAAGTGTTGGGATCCCAAAGTAAAGTGTGTGTGGAAGAAAAGATGTTTTCAGAGAAACCACCATTTTGAAGTCAAGTTGGAATTATGGGTTTCCTGCCCCTCCACAGACTTTTCCAATCTACCGGATCAGCTCCTATAACATCTCTAGTCCAAGAAGGCACCTACCTTCATCTGGGTTCTGAGCCTCAGCAAGACAAGCAGAGAGACAAGTGAAGTGGAGTAAAGTCATTGACCAGCTTGGGGAAGCCAGTGTCCCAACCAGGAGCACTGTAGTCAATCTGTTCCAGCAACCTGTACCAGAGGTGTAGTGTTTGAGACATCAGAACTCTGAGTAAAACCCAGGGTTCGACCTTGCAACTGGTGACAGTGTTTTGTGTGCAAGGAATGTAGGAAGTCCTGGGCAGGACTAAGATAGTGTAAGGGCCCAGGCAGAAGACCTATTGAGGCCAGTTTGCTCCCAAATCCCATTTGGATTACAAATAAGGGCCCCTTTTCATTCTTCTTTTCAGCAGTGTAAAGTCTCTGTTCAGCAACAGTTGTGTTTTGTAAAGAATTTTATATGCAACAGTTTAAAGCAGGCACCAAGCTTCACCTTGCTAGCAGCATCAGTGTCCCTAATGTGGTACCCACTGTAACTATTGAGAGATTTCTCACCCATAGCCTTTGGGGAAATTAAGATGGGTGCACCTGCATTGGGAATTGAGGACTGCAGGGAGGTGGGCAGAGTTTGTGGGGCAAAGTACTGACTTGTTGATTGCCCTGAAGTCTGCTTAGAATATAGACTTATTGATGCCACATGTCTGCATTTTATCCTTGCTGCCCCCTTGTTCTTTCCATGCCCTCCCTTTTAAATAAATTATTTGTTTGAGTAACAATTTATGGTTTGGGGACTTTCATTGCTTTTTGTGTCACTTGCTTTGGGAGGAGAGACTGTGCAGGTAGTTCATGCATTGTTTCCTGGTGGGTGATAACCTAGTGTTTCAACAGCTACATACCCCATATGGCCACCCCAGGTGGAGGCACCATGACACTTTTAGGCCAGTGTAGCATCATAGGAAACCCCGGCTGGCCTTCTCAAGAAGAGTAGAAAAGTGAACCCTGAGGGCCCGGTATAGTGACTGCTTATATTGGTGGTACCACTAGGGTTTCTGTACCACCAATGTGTCTCCTTCACAAACCTGTGACTTTGGGAAGAAAACAAAATATGAGCACCCCCCCTCCCATTTTGGAAAGTTGTTATGGAGTTTCTGGAGTTAGAAGATTGGTGCAGAGGGGAACACCTGGACCTAAAGAAAAAAATCAGTCTTGGTCACAAGGACCCCTAAAGGTACCAAAAGGGTTGCCATTTTGGAACCATTGGATGTTCTGCAATGTCTGGGCAATTTAAAGGCATATGTTGTGAAGTACAACCATTCCAGTCAGAGCATGATTGCTTCAGTTGGGAGTGATTCAGAGATTGATGTGAACAAACTTCGTGCCACCATCAAACCTGAAATTTCTATAGAATTATGGTGCCTTTTTGGCAGGAGGAGTAGTCTTCTTTCTGTTACCTCTCCACAGTCATCTGACTGGGTGGAAAAGTCAAGTTGATGTTAGCCACTGAGGGAAGAACGTCTTTTTCAAATAATTGTTATTATGGCATCATTTTTCATTGTTTTATTGTTATGTACATACATGTTATGTAATTCCATACATCCTTCTTTATCCACACATACTGTACATGAGTAATAATTTTGCCATATTTTGCCATAATTATTCCTCCTTCCTTGCTAATTCATGTATGGCTATTCCTATATTGTATTTACACAAATCTGTAATGCCTTCACTATTATACATTCTGTAATGGTGGAACTAATGAAATTAGCTCTATTCATTCTTGTTTATCCATATAATCTATGTTCTCAATTGCACATGCCAATTCCTCATATTGTAATATTTCATGGAAAATAAAATTCCACTCTTTTTCAATGTTTTGGGGTATGTTTTAGCTGTTACAGAACTTCAAAAATTAGTCTTTTTATTGCTATAGAACCTAGATGTATTATTCTAACTTGTTTAGTTGACATTTTTTTATTTATCTATTTAAATTAAACTTATTTACATTTTAATGAATTAAGATCATTAAATAGTAGTCTTTGTGGAGTACATTCTGTCTGAATATTTATCATTTTAGATATATTCTTTGCTGCTTGTTCCCACCACTTTTAAATTATAGGACATTCCCAAACACAATGACAGTAGCCAGCATAGCTGGCTGATTGCTGCAAGCCAAAGCTTCTATTGTGTTATTTTAAATGAAACTTATATACTGTGCTTGTATTGTTTAGGACACACGTCAGTGCCAGTGGAGCCCTGCAGTAGTTATAGCAGGAAGAGGAGCTGTAGTTCTGATTTACACAGAACTACAACTCATAGAGGATGCTCACAATATATGTCTGCTGGTACTCCAGCTAGTCTGTATATTGGGCACACTATTTGGGGTGACAAAAAGCTTATTTTAAAGCATATTTTAATTATTTGCAACTGTAGCCCTTCAAACACTGCTCCGTGACCCACAATTTGCTTCCAGGTCACATGAACAGTATTTATGTTTGCCCTGAGGTAGCACGGTGAGCCTGGGCAGGGCGAGCGTGCATCGTTGCATGTGAAAACACATGCAAAGACACGCAATTAGCGTGTGTTTTGTGTGTTCTGCTGGATCAAGGGGATAGTCCAGTATAAGGGACAACAGGTCACATAGTAAGTAATACTTACTTAAATTAAGAGTAAAATTACTAAACTGAATGAGAAAGCTGTAATTGTAAGTCTAACCAACAAGCTTACATAGGGCCTAGTGGTTCCTAAGTCTGTGTGTGTACCAAACCACAAATATATTAAACGAGCTATAGAACTAGTCAATTGTTCCATTGTTGTTTAAACCTGAACATTTCCATATTGAGATGGTTGCTATTTCTGCCAAACACAAAGTATTTTGGACTTTCAGCATAGTATTATGGGGGAATTCTAGTCTGATAACTAAAACAACTGATCACATTAATAAACCTGAAACAATCATCACCCTGGATGAGGAAATAGGGGTTAAATGCTGCATGTGTAGTATGTACCTTATAACAAAACAGGATGTTCTATTGGAACAACAATTTAAATGTGTCAAATGTCCAGCTAATCTGGATTTGCAAGCAGAAATGAACCTATTTAGTATTAGATTACAGAATCTTATGGCAAGTCAAAATGATATGTTACAACAGTTTGAAAATACACAATGCACAACATTGAGTCCACATATAAATGACTTAAGTAATGAGCCCCACACTACTGAGTACACAATTTTAAATAACCCCAGCCAACAAAAACCTCCGAGCTTACTACATCACCAAATAAATAAACCTTTACCCAACCCTGTAGGAACCTCAAAAAAGAGGATAAAGGACATTGATGATGAATACACTGACACATGTCCAGAATGGACGTCAGTCTCTTCCAGGGCATCTAAGCAGGGAAGGAAAGCTGAACTTTTCTTTATACCAACTTTTAATAGGTTTAGCACTTTACAAGAGGGAAATGAAAATGATGGTGATTATTCTATTTCTGTTGAGCGAACTCCTAATACTCCAGACAGTAACCCAATGCCTATTTGAAGTACCATTAATGATACTTTATTAATTAATTTGAGTGAAGAACCTAATACCTATAATTAATAATTATATCACAAAACCTAATATCCAATACAGTAGATCTTGATCAACACATTGACATACCAGTACAACATGATGTGAACCACAGTAAACCAAATATTTTTGTACTGGGGGACTCTATCATCAAACACCTAGATAGAGTAATATGTAACCCAGATAAGGAATTCAGAACCTGTTCTAGTTTTCATGGGGCTGAAGTTGCAGTTATAACTAGCATGGCCAAAGATATTTTACATAAAGAGGGTAATAATCCATGCAGGTACAAACAATGTCAGCCAAAAAACTATAATTGAACTTAAACAGAATTATGTGGCCCTATCTAACACTCTAATTGAGTTGGGCTGCATCCTTGTTTCTCCAAAATTCTTCCATTCCCTTGAGCAACACTGGCTAAAACACAAAGTATAAAACAACTAAATGAATGGTTGAGGAAATGGTGTTTTAAACAAAACATAGCTTGTTTGACTCACTGGGAACAATTTGATGCCAGGAATGCCTTGTTCTGCTGGGATGGACTCCATCTAAGCCAACGGGGTAGTAGTCTTTTGGAGAAATCCATAGTGAACTTTATTGATAATTATTTAAACTAGTTGCAAGGGGGGAGAAGGGGAATGTTCATCCTTCTCTAATAATTAACGATACAGAAAAACATGACACCAAATGCAAAATCCTCATGCTAAATGTTAGAAGTTTAAATAAAAACAAACTGGCCAAACTGGAAGCCAAAGCCCTAATATTGAACCTTGGGATCATTGCAGTCAAAGAGACATAGCAGGACAATAGTTCCACCTGAATTCAGAATATTCCTAATTACAAACTGTACTATAAGAATAGACAGGGGAAAAAAAGAGGTGAGGTCTGTTTGTACGTTCAAAGCAATATTGACTCTCATCAACTAATTTCTAAATACAACAACTTAAATGAGAGTGTTTGGGTAAACATTAGATTCAAGGAACATCGTAATTTACTTATTGGTAACTGTTATAGACCACCTGCAGCAGATCATAGCTATAACAAATCCCTATTCAATGAAATAAATGATATGACAAATAAAGGTAATATTATCATATTAGGAGATTTTAACCTTCCAGGGATCAATTGGAATGTCTGGTGACACACAAAATAACTTTATTAATATGCTACCCAATACAGGATTGGAACAGCTAATTAAACAACCTACCCATGGTCATAACATCTTGTATCTACTTATGACCAATAATGAACTAAATATAACTAATATTAAAATTACAGAACTACTGGGGAACAGTGATCATAGTTCTGTCTTGTTTTGTATTCCTATTAGGATTATTAATAATATAACTTCAACAAGGCTAATCAACTACCACAAAGCAAACTACATTGAAATAAACAAACAAATAAAATAGACTGGAATTTAGTACTAAATACATTAACAGTTGAAAAAGCTTGGAATTGTATAAAACAAATTATAATTGACCTGGAAAGTAAGTACGTCCCTACCAGAAAAAATTTAATAAAAAAGGTAAGATACCCCTCTGATACTCTAGGTCAATACACAAATTAATAAATACAAAGGGAAAATTATTCAAAAAAATCAGAAAAAGATCCCAGCCTGTGTAATATCAAACAATATAAACAATCTGTTATCATTCTTAAGAAAGCAATAAAGAAAGCTAAATATAGACTGGAATTTAAATTAGCGCATTCAAAAGATAATATGAAAGCCCTACATTCCTATAAGAGAGGTAAAAATCAGACTACAAAAACCATAGGTCCTATTTTTGAATGCAGATCTTTAGATGTTAATGAATACAAAATAGCTAACAGTCTTAACAACTATTTCTGCTCAGTATTTAATAACACATCAGCGGCAAGTACTAAATATATTAAAAAATATATTCAAAAATCAGATTATGAATTAACACAAAAAACTTATATAATAACACATGCAGATGTTCTATCAGTTCTACTAACCACCAATAAAAATCTAAATTCTAGCCCAGGACCGGACCAAATTCATCCTAGATTTTTATGGAATACTGCTACAGCAATTTCCACACCTTTAACCATTTTATTTAATAAATTGTTATTAGACAAACAAGTACCGTTGGTTTGGCATAAGGCGTTAATCGTTCCAATATTTAAAAGGAAATCGGGCAGAGGTTGGTAATTATCGTCCTATAAGTCTCACTTCGAAGGTTTGTAAACTAATGGAAAAAATTATTAAGAACCTCCTTGAAAGAGAAATTGAACATCTGGGGTTTATAGATATAACACAACATGGATTTAAAAAGGGTTATACATGTACTACTAATTTGATTTCCTTTTATAAACATATTAGCAAAGAACTTGACCTAGGAACACCCAAGGATGTTATATTATTGGATTATAGCAAGGCTTTTGATCTTGTTCCTCATTATAAACTGATATGTAAACTAACTAAGTTTAGTTTCTCACCTTGGTTAATAGATTGGGTCAGGAAATGGTTATCTGATCATACCCAGCGGGTTATAGTAAATGGATAGCTATCTAGTCCTGGAAAAGTGACTAGTGGAGTTCCTCAGGGGTCCATCTTGGGCCTACTCTTATTTAACATTTACATTTCTGATATGCCTATTAGTAAAAATAACATTCTCACCAAGTTTACAGACGATACAAAAATAGGGGGTAAAGTGGATGCAGCAGAAAGTATAAAATCTATCTCTAATTATTTGCTACATATTGAGAAATGGACTATCAATAATGACATGATATTCAATATTGATAAATGTAAAATTATGCATTTTGGTTTAAAAAATCCATGTACTACTATATTAATAATCGACCAATCTCTAAATCATCCTGTAAGAGAGATTTGGGTATCATGATTAACAATAAATTAACATCATCTGACCACTGAATTAAAGTCTTCAAACAGGCAAATAGACTACTAAACAGGGTAAGGAGGACATTTGTTTCTAGAAATGAACAATGCCTTATTCCATTATATAGGTATTACATTCGACCACATTTGGATTATGATACACCATTTTGGAACCCCTACCTGAAAGGTGACATAGCCATGCTGGAGAGTGTCCAGAGGAGGGCCACTAAAATGATACCCAAATTATCTAATACTGATTATGCCAGTAGATTAAAAAAACAGGTTTGTTCCCACTACAGCTGAGAAGATACAGAGGTGATTTACTTCTCTTGCACAAAAGTTTAAACAACAGTAATATGATGGATCTATTGGATATAAAACTAACTGATAGATGTGTTGCAGGAAGATCACTTAACAAAATATTAGATGTAATGTGGGCAAACACATCCAAAAGAGATAATTTCTATAGCATCAGAGTGGTTAAACTCTGGAATACACTTCCTCATGAATTAATTGAAATGTATAACTTTAATTCCTTTGAAATAAAATTAGATTAATGGCTTCTGCCAACTACTTAAACTGGGAATAAATGGCACACAAATTGCAGTGGACAATCTTGATGGGCCTCTGGCCTACTTTTGTCCTGCCAAACCTAAGTAAGTAACCTAAGTAACAATGTATCAAAGTGCCCTCATGGCCACATCCATGCCAGCACATAGGATTATATGAGGGATTAAATTTATATATTGCTGCTGGGGTTATATAAACCCTGTTTATAATTTTAATTAGTATTGATTTGTTTTTAGCTGATAGAGGGTTTTTATTTGCACTTGTCAAAATCATTTTCCACTGTTCATGGGAGAATTGTTGCTTTATTTCTTTTTCTCATGTTGTACGTTGTTTAGTTTTCTGAAATGTCATTGCATTTTTGATTCCCATATAGAATTTGGATGTTAGTGTTTTTTTTTTTGTTGTTGTTTATAATTGCTAATCCAATTTAATTATTTATTGTCCTGGGCAGAATAATCTGGCCCATGAATACCAAATATTTTGCAGTAATCATTAAAAGTATTATATATTAAGTTACATGATAATAAAGTCCTTATTTTTGAATTTTTATTACCTTCTAAAATGTGTTGATATGTGGGAATGTGGTTATTTAATAATTGCTTCCATTGCATTATAGATTCTATTTTTAATATTTTCCCTATTGATTTTAAGTCTTTATTTGTCATATTGTCCCAGATGAATGGGGCATATAGGATTGGGATCATGTTTTCCCTGAATTTTCTTTTTGCTTGATTTGCATAACTCAATATTATGGAGGCACATTTGGATTTTTTTACATTCAGCGTTGATGAATATAAGCATTGCTGTAAATTGAAAGCCATGTTTTCTTGTTCTAGTATTTTTGTAATATTATCAGTTCATGATTTTAGTTTAATGCCCAGTCCCACATTATCCCCATAATTTGTGCTTGGGCATACATCATCAAGTCTGGACAGCCAAGACCTCCTTCCTTCACATCTTTTGTTACAATCTGCCATGTGATCCACGGTTCCCCCCTTCTCCATAAGAACTTTGTAAATATATGTTTGATATCCTGAAATCATTTTTCTATAGGCACTCCATGCAAGGCTTACAGCACACATATAAAATAAGAAAGAACCATCATTTTTATCATGTGTGTGCATCCCCATAGGGAAACTGATAAGTTTTGCCATAAGTTTAATTGTTGGTGAATCTTTTGTTTTACTATATTGTAATTTATTTTTATTGTTTCCTCAGATGTTTTAGTAATTACAATCCCTAAATATTTGATCAGATTCATTTTAGTAAATCCATCAATATTTCTATGTTCTATAGTTGGTGTACCTTTTTTTAATTGCATAATTGTTGATTTTTGCTAGTTCAATTGGTAACCAGATGTATTAGAAAATTCATGAATTATGTGCATTACAGCCTGTATGGAATTATTTAAGTCTTTAAGTAGTACCAGAGTATCATCTGCAAAAACACTTAATTTATATTCTGTATCATTCATTCTAATTCCTTTTATTGTATATAGAGGTTTTTCCTCATTTGCATCAATAATGGCTGTATTCATTGTAAACAATATTAGAGAAAGGGGGCATCCCTGACTCACTCCATTACCCATATATATCTCTTTGGTAATGTTTCCATTGAGTAAAAACTTTAATTTAGGATTTTTATATAACACTTTTATTATCTTGATATACTTATTAGGGATGACCTATTTGCCACTGGAGGAAAAACTGTGTACAAGTTTTAAGCAAGTGCAAGTGTCCAGCAATACCTTAAATCTTTTACCCAAAGGAACCACAGCCCATACAGAGTTTAAAGTGCAAATCTAGTCATTTCTAAGTGTGACAGTGCAGACTGCCAAGGATACGAGTGACCTGTCACAGAAAGAAGGTGTGATACCCTCAGTGCCTTCTGCCAATCCAGCACCAATGGTACACAAATGTGCAGCCATTCTTCTGTCCCATTATGACAGCAGTTTTTTTATTGAAGATTATGCACATTTTCAGGTATGCCCCCACCTCGAGTGGGGATGATGACTTCTACAGTTGGATGAGTCAAGCAACTCAGATACTTCAAGAGTGAAAGTGTTCTGAAGATAAGAAACAGAAAAGAGTAATACAAAAGTTTATGGGGAACTGCTCTAAATATAGTCAGGCCTTTATGTACAATCAGCCAAATTCTACCCTACAAGATGACCTAGCCATTTTAAAGGGTATTTATGGACCTACTGAGACTGGCATTGCCCTGCTTCTCTATCTGAGAGCCCCCATACAGAAAAAAAGGGAACCAGAAGTGGGAAACCAAACCACAACAGCAGGCAAATGACAGCAGAGCACAATGAAGAAGTGACCTGGGTCTCTGACAATACAATGCTCCATGAAATGGACTGATCTGGAACTCCCTCATGCAAACAATGTTCTTTCATGGCTACTGGGCCACAGTCCATTCCATATTGAAGGACATTATTGTAAAGTGACACTTGACAGTGGATGGCAACTTATTATTATTCACTTTGCTTTTGAAAATTGCCACTTAAGACACCTGCCTCTAATGCCTCTGAAAGAACTTTTCCTATAGGGACTGAGTGATGAGTGACACCAGCTATCCTTATGATGGCTACTGCATCGTGAAATTCAAGTTTCCCAGGATGGGCAAGGGATTGTCACACAGAATTGATGCCATAGCCTTGATATGTCTGGAATCCAGGATTATGGATGACACCCCTGTGTTAATCAAAACCAATGTAGACAACTTGGGGACACTGGCTCGAATGTGCAAAAGTGGGGAGGAGTACAGTGTTCACAGAGTCTGTCCTTGCAAGGAATGGTGAAGAGAGTGAGCCTGAAACTTGACACTGAGAAAACAGTGGTGACTGAACAGCCCATTGGAGTGATTCGTAGAGTCATCAGGAAAAAAGAGGTCTTGCCACTGTTCACCAATTTTAGGGTGAAAACAAATACCACATGGTAAACAAAGAGCACAGGAAAACATGCAACAGCAAGATGAGCAACATGCAATTGTGTTTAGGGATGGGAGAACCTCAAAAGTCTTGAGGTTCTAAAAGGTTCTCATAAGAAAAAAAAGGTTTGGATGCTTATCCGAACCTTTTAGAGCCTTTATTGTTTTATAGTAACTGTATGTTAACAAAATCATTTTAAACAGGTTTTAATTAACATATCTGAAGAAAAAAGCAATCCAACCACTGTTTAGTAGTATTAAACAGCATGATTAGTGAAATGAGATGGAGTGAATGACATAGTAATTTACTTTTCCTTCAAGGATTATTTATTTTTATTGTTTATTCCACATGACAGAATGCCCACTGAACCAAAGCTTGTAGATTTACCCCACACAGCACAGGGAGGAGGAGGAGGAGATGAGAGCTGAATGTCTTGTTCAGGGTGGGGAGTCACACAGACAGTATGCAAGAAGTGGCACTGGTCGGTGGCTGGCTGTCAGATTTTATTTCACACACAGGTCTTTGACACACACACTGGTTCACACACTGGACCTAGGCTATAAGTGCTGATGCTGTCGGTGCTGCTCCCCACAGAGATTAAGGGACCTGGCCTAACCCTCTAGGACACAGTATTACTTTACTTTTCCTTCAAGGATTATTTATTATTTATTTACTCCATGTGACAGAATACCAACTGAGCCAAAGCTTGTAGATTTATCCCACAGAGCACAGGAAGGAGGAGATGAGAGCTGACTTACTTGTTTGGGGGGGGTCACACAGGCAGTATGCAAGAAGTGGCGCTCGTGGCTGGCTGTCAGATTTTATTTCACACACATCTGTCACACACACACTACTTCACACACTGTATCTAGGCTATAAGGGTTGGTGCTGCAGCTGCTACCCACAGAGATCCAGAGACCTGGCCTAACCCTCTCTGATACAGTAATTTACTTTTCCTTCAAAAATTATTAATTTTTATTATTTATTCCACATGACCGAATGCCCTGCCCACTGAGTCAAAGCTTGCAGATTTAAGCCATGGAGCACAATGAGGAGATGAGAGTCGACTGACTTGTTTAAGGAGGGGTCACAAAGTCATCACATAAGAAGTGGCACTGGTGACTGACTGTCAGATTTATTTACACACACACACACACACACACACACACACACACACACACACTAGTTCACTCACTACACCTAGGCTAAAAGGGCTGTTGCTGCAGATGCTGCTACCCACAGAGATTGAGGGACCTGACCTGACCCTCTGTGACACAATATTTACTTTTTCCTTCATGGATTATTCCATGTGACAGAATACCTACTGAGCCAAAGCTTGTAGATTTACCCCATGGAGTACAGGCAGGAGGTGAGAGCTGCCTGACTTGTTCAGGAGGAGGGGTTCACACAGACAGTATGCAAGAAGTGGCACTAGTGGCTGGCTGTCAGATTTTATCACACACACACACACACACACACACACACACACACACACTAGTTCACACATTGAGCTTAGGCTTTAAGGTCTGATGCTGCAGGTGCTGCTAGCTGTCCACAGATATTCAGGGACGTGGCCTAACCCTCTCTGACACAACTTTACTTTTCTTTCAAGGATTATTCCATGTGATGGAATGCCCACTGAGCCAAAGCTTGTAAATTAATTTACCCCAATGAGCACAGAAAGGAGATGAGAGCTGACTGACTTGTTCAAGTGGTGGGGGGCACACAGTAAGAAGGCTAACTTTGCTGGGTAGTGGTAGTGGGTGGCACAGTTCACTGCCTCTGCTGCCAAAATAAAAAAAAATGGCACTTGACTCACTCACTTACCCCAGTCTTCCTCCTCCTCTCCCTGTGTGTCTTCCAACTCCCCAGTCCCCACTCTTGACTCCCAGACACAATCCCCCAATCCCCTCAACCACGTTTTCTTTGTTGTTTTAAAAAAAAATATAAAAAATAATTATGCATTTCTTTTGAGAGTCTGACGAGTCTTCCTCACTAGCTACAGATGCCTAGCTAGCAAAAAAGTCAGCAAGTTTTGCACAGCACACACAGAGCAGTACTGCTGCTCCTTCTCTGTTCTGTTCCTCTGTACCAGCTCCTGAGGTGAACCACGTGGGTTGCTACAGAGCAAACATAATCAGATGCCACATTAGGAAGATGGACAGCTCACCCATCCAATGAAGAACCAGAGACTTGTCTCTGGTCCCTCCTCTGCTCTCACGCTTATAACACTGAATTCCCATGATGGAGCCACCCAGACCAATCTGAACAGCCTAAGGTGTTCAGAAGCTGTTTGTTTCTGAATATTTCAGCTTGTTTGGGTCAGTTTGGATTTTTGATGAACTGGTTTGCCAACCCCTAATTGTGTTGTCCCTCAGCCAGATTTCATACAGCATGTAATGATCAGACCTTGCTGCTGTCACCATCATTTTCTGCAGTGGGCTCCACCCCTAATCCCCCCTTTACATATATATAAACATCCCCCAGGTCACACAAATTTGAATAAGAGGAGTAAAACATTTACAGCCCCATCCTCCGGATGCCCACAGTACCAGGTACTCTCATATCCATGATGTCCAAATGACACATGCCCTCATGCTGATGCCCACATTACGACACCCAAGTTTTGGTGCTCTCTTGATGGGATACCTCTTGCCACCCAGTACCTTGTACCATGTAATCAGTATAGCTGAGTTCAAGCATCAGCCAGCTAGAGCTGCACTCATCATTAATGAACCAGCTGACAAAATCCTGCCAAAAGGAATGATGATTCAGAGATTCAGAGAGGAGTGATGCCACCACCTGGCTGAGATGAGTAACTGTAAGTGTGAAGAATGAAACAGAGAAGCCCATCATCTTGAAGCAGGGCTGAGTGCTGAAAAGTATCTTCCATGCTGACAGTGTTACTGGAGTGGACCATGAAGTAACTACTGTCACTGAGATCAACCCTGGTCTCTTTCACTTTGGAGACTTACCCATACCTGATGACTGGCAGTGGGGCCTGAGTAACAAGTTAGGCAAAATGCTGATAAGTGTTCTTATTGCACAAATGGGACATGGGATGCATCTAAGAAGATGAACATACACCTTCAAGATGGTCACCCTATTTGGAAAAGATCCCATCTATTGGCCACTGTGAACATAGAAGATGTCAGGTGACATGTAGAAGGGTTACTCTTGGTGAGATTATCAAGAAATTCAGAAGCCCTTATGCATCATCCATAGTGGTGGACAGGAAAAGGAACAGAGCCATATGGATCTGTGTTAATTAACATACACTTAATAAGGAGACAGTTCTTGACCAATACACCTTGCCTCAAGTGGGAGATGCCCTGACTAGCCTGACAGGGAGCAAATGGTTTTCAGTACTGCACCTGCACAGTGGTTACTATTAGGTCCCCATAGCACAGTAAGATATAGAGAAGACAGCCTTCATCTGCCCATTGGGGTCTACCAGTTCTAGAGGATGACCCAAAGAATATCTTGGGCCCTAGCTACATTTTAAAGACTGATGGAGAAAACAGTAGGAAACATGCACCTGCTAGAGGTTCCCATACACCTTGATGATTTAATAGTTGTGGCAGAATACTGGAAGAAAACAAAGGAAGATTGATGAAGGTGTTGGACAGATAGGAGGAGTTTGATCTGTAAATGTCCATTAACAAGTGCCAGTTTTGCCAGCCATCAGTCATGTATGGGGGCACATTATTTCCACCAGTGGGGTACAGAAAGCTCCAGCAAAGGTTGAGACCCTCATAACTTACTCATTCATTCATTCATTCATTCCCAAAGTTTCATCAGGAAAAACATCCTGAGCTGATAGCAGGCCATTTCCAGATGTGTCCAAGGGGATGGTCAAAAGAGGAGAAGAGAACATATACAAGTACAATGTATTAAGCTGCACAATAAAAATGGAAATAATAAATCAAAGTATACAGTTTATGAACACTTAAGAATAAATGGTCAAGCATTGAAATTACCACAAAGAAGAATTGTGAAATGGGCAGACAAACAAAAACAAAAACAGCATCAATAACAGGGAAAATAATTGAAACAAGAGGAGGGCAGTGCTAGTGTCAATGTTGGTGAAGGCAAATAAAAAGGAATCCATTTCAATATCAGAAGAAACTGCAAGAGTGAATAAAGAAATCACAGAGGCGAGATTTCAGAGCAGGAAAGGAAGGAGCAGAATGAATAGGAGGAGGAAGAGAATTCTGTAGTTTGGGAAATGAAATGAGAAGGCTGCTTGACCAGCAGTAGATTTCACTTGAGGGAGAACAAGACAGTGAGAGCAAGCATCATGAAGGGAATAAGAAGAAGAAAGAGTGAGAGAGAAAAAAGAAGCAAGATACGAGAAGAGAGAGCTAAACTAGTATCTGGAGATGATGGGAACACAGCGGGAGAGGCATCTAGCTTCAAGAGAGAGTAGGCAAAGGGAAGAACATGAAGTACTATGGTGTGTTTATCAAGGGCAAAGTGACAGAAGAAGTAAATGGGAGGGTCCAGTCTAGCTAATATGTACTTTGGAGCAACACTATAAACAATGCCTTCATTGTCAAAAATGGAAGAATCATCTTAGTGAGAATTCCTCTGCAAGCAGAAAGTGGCATACTCACTTATTTCTCTAAAGTGCTCCATGCTTGGGGTAAAGCTTCTTATGGATAGCATCCACATGAACAGAAAAATCAAGTTTGCAATCCAGCCAGACCCAGAGGTACTTGATGAAGATGAAACATCTTCAATAGCTGCACCATCAAGGATATGATAGAAAGGAAGGGGGGAGAATCTAGCAAGCCACTACCTGGTGCCAAACATCATTATGACTATTTTCTTAGTATTGATGGATAACTGATGTCCACAGAACTAGAGCAGGATGTTGCTAAAGTCTAGTTGGAGCTGATTCATGAGATCAGGGGCAGAGAAGCCAGATGAAAAGAGTACTGTATCATCTGCTACATATGAATGGAAACAGAAGAAAAGACCTGGGGGCATTTATGAAAATGGAAAAAATAACTGGGCCAAGGACAGACCAGTGGGGTATGCCTAAGATAATAAGGAGTGGAGGGGACATGATACCTCCAGTGTGGACAGCTTCTGACCTACACTCAAGGTAGGAGCAGAACCATTCAAGTGAGGAAGTCCGGCTACCTTAAGCTTGTCCAGGAAAATATCATGAGCTACAGTGTCAAAACCTTTGGCCAAATCAACAAAAAAGGTGGCGGTGACAAGGCCCTGATCCATCCCAGAGAGGCTAGCATCAGTGAGCTGGAGAAGAGAGGCTGAAGTGGAGTGTGACTTTCTTAAGCCAGACTAGAAGGAGTGAGGAAGGAAGCTCAGTCAAGAAAAGGGGAGACTTGGGAGAGAACAATATGTTCTTGGAGTTTAGCCAGAATGGGAAGGAGAGAGATAGGATGGAAATTACTAGGGGAAGCGTCCCCCTTTTGGGAAAGGGAATGACAGTAACCAGCTTCCAAGATTTAGGAACACAGGATAAGGAGAAAGAGAGTTTAAGAATGAAGGTAATTGAGAGGGCACTGGTATGAGCAGAAAAAATAGGAATCTAGGATCAAGACAATCAGGACTCCCACCCTTGTGTGGGTTAAGAGCCAAGAGGCCCATAAGAGTAACAGCAGGCATGATAGGTGAAAAAGGGGGGGGCAGAAAATTAGAGATAGGAGAAGAATGAGAGGAAATAGAAGAAGAAGAGGAATAGGGAAAGGAGGAGGAGGAGGTAGCGATGAGAGATGGGGACTGGAAGTGAAATAGGAATTGAAAGATGAAGCAGCAGTGTCAGAGATAGGAGTACCAGTTCAGGGAGAGGGGACTGGATCAGAGGGGAGAAAAGTGCACAAATTACCTTCCAGAATTTAAAGGGGTGATTAGGATTGTTCTGGAGTGTACATGTGATGTGTTCAGACTGTGCAAACCTAGTAGCTTTATTGCAGGCATTACAAAGGAACCAGTAATTAGTAAGGTCAGAACTGGACACAGAGGATGTCTAGGTCCTCCAGGCAAGGTCACATGCATGGTGACAAGCCAGCAACTCAGCAGAAATCCATGGGAGGTGGGACCCTCAGACCATGGTTCATCTAAGGGGGCATGGTTATCCCAGACAGATACAAATTTAGAGGTAAAAAATTTGAGAAGGCATTGTCCATATTGCCATCTTTTGAAATAGGTGGCCAGTTGGTAGTTACAAGGTCAGCATGAAGGTGGGACAAGTTCAGTGAACAAAAAAGTTCTGAACTGTATGAATTTGTGGTGAGCTTTGGGATGATGAATCTTGAGCACACAGTAAACCATGTGGTAGTCACTGATGGCACCAAGGAGGAGGAGGCTAGGATCCACAGTACAATGAGAATGGGAGGAAAGCACCCAGTCCAAGATGGAGTGATTTAAAGAATTTAAATTAAAGCAAGTATGGATAGAGATTAGCTGAGTTAAAAGGAGGGGTTTAACATCAAGACAATATTTATGAAGAGATGGGGTGAGCCAAAATAAATTCATATCACCTGATATGAGTTACTTACCAGAGGAGACATGGGAGGAGACTGAGATATGCCAGGTCAGCAGTAGACACCATCAATAGATAAAGATACAGTGACGAGGAGACAGGCTTTGAGAAGCAACTCAGGCAGAAGTGAGATGGAGAATACAGACTCAAACTGAATAATTGAGGAGAGATAGGTGACTACACCCCCTCCTTTCTTTGCTTGATCCTGATGAATAATGGTGAAACCAGGGATAACAAAAGAGGGATCTTGAAGGACAGACATGATACTGAGATAACAAGCACATCAGGTTCAAGATTAACCATGAGTGGTTGCAACAGGTTGATCTTAGGGAGAAGGCTGCAGATGTTGATATGAGCCACTCTCAAACCTTTGGAAGAGAGAAGAAGATAGGAAGGGCCAGGGTTAATCTCAATATTGCCTGCAACTAGAAATAGCAAGTAGATGACAAACTTTAAGGAACCTATTAAATGCTTATGAGAAGAGGCGTTAGAGTAGAAAGAATAGGAGTTAGGGAGGTCCGAAAGTAGTAAGGATTTGAGTGCTTCAAAATGAAGTCAAGAAGGTGATAGGAGACTGCTACCAGGGAGAATGAGGTAATAAAGGAAGACAAGAGGGTGGAAGGGTGGGAAAGGGCAAAGAAGAGATGATAAAGGAGAGGAGGAGGTTTGGAAAGATGGACGGGACAAGGGAAGTGAGAGAAAACAGGAAGGGTAAGACAGGGCATAGTAGAAAATGTAAAGAGGACAAAATAAACATTGCAGAGTACTAACAGTAAGGAGTGGCAGGTCAAGTTGCGCTCCAAGGAGTTAGAACTGAGTGAGAGCAGTCTATCAAATGGGCGACAGAATAGATAAAACCAAGGAGGCCTAGGATGAGCAATTTAAACCTGGGGGAATAATTTAGTTAACCCTGAGAGGAGAAAATAAAACAAGTAAAACAACAATGGGGAAACCGAAGGTATTATAAAATAGGGTTATCCTAAATTAGTATAGCAGAGTTTAAACCTAGTAGTAATAAAAACACAATTAAAAAATAAGTCTACTCAATAGGCACCTACGGTAAACAATTGAGAAGCAAGGATAACATCAGTTAAATAAATTGATTTACAACATACTGTTAAGAGAATTCCCAGAGGGAAAGTTTGGATAAGCTAAAATAATTAAGGCACTTTAAACAATCTAGAAAATAAGCTAGGAGACTAACTACATGCAAAACAATAACATAAAAAAAAAAAAGAAATGTGAGGCTCCTAAGGAAGCTAAAACAAGAAAGAAGACGAGCACGTTTTAGAACACTTGCAGTTCATATTACATTACTATACTTCGGTTAAACATCAGAATCAGTACATTATTTATTAGATCAAAGAGGGGATTGAGAATAGATCCCCAGAGGATGACGTCAGTCTCTCAGTTGACTCCAGGCAGACTCCATGATGCCCTTGAGCTATGGCCCTTAAATATGAAGACTGCAGTGGAGGACCACTTGGCAGTAGGCCAGAAACACTATACAGAAGCTCCATCCACTGCTACAGCTGACTCCTGAACTGAAGTGAGAGGGGGCACAAACACAGGGCTCAGTCCAGCAGCCAAAAGGGGACAGCAGAATAATATCCCAGAGCCCAACTGGATAAAACACGACAGTCCCTCTCAAACTGTCACCAGGAGCACTACTGAATCCCAGAAACAGCAGTGTTTCAAAATCTGCTCATTTTAATACCCCACCCAGTGCTACAGCTGATTCCCTATTGAAAGGAGAGGTCTCAGACACAGGGCTTAGTTCAACAGTAAAAAGAGGGCAGCAGAATAATAGTCTGAAGCCTAACTGGCTCAAACACAGCAGTCCGACTCAAACTGTCATCACGAGCACTACTGAATCCCAGAAATAGCAGTTTCAAAATCTGCTCTCTCTAAAGCTTTGCCCACTGCTACTGCTGATTCCCCATTGAAGGGAGAGGACTCAAACACCAGGCTCAGTCCAGCAGCCAGAAGGGGACAACAGAATAATAATCCACAGCCTGACTGGCTCAAACACAGCAGTCACACTCAAACTGTCACCACAAATGCTACTGAATCCTGGCAACATCAGCATTTCAAATGTTGCTCACTTCAAAGCTCTGCCCACTAATACAGCTGACTCCCAGTTGAAGGGAGAGGGGGTAAAATAACAGGGCTCAGTCCATCAGCCAACAGGGGACAGCAGAATTATAATCTAGAGTCTGACTGGCTCTATCATAACAGTGCAGCTCGAACTGTCACCATGAGTGCAGGCCAGAGCTCACAATCTCAAGACCCTGCAGTCATTCCTCAGATTTTGTGGATAATACAGGCAGTTTGTGAAAGATTACTCAATTGTTATCCACCCTCTGAAAGACCTCATACAGGGGTAACTTCCTTCTAACTGAAATAATGGCCGTTCAGGGAGGGTCAACCCCCAACTAAATGTTGGAAAGAGAATAAACCATTTGGCTACAGATGTACTGAGAAGTGTGAAGCAGCCTTCAGAGAAATAATCTGATGCCTCAGTGAGGCACCAGTGCTGTCTTTTGCTGATTCTGTTAAACTCTACATATTGCACACAGCTGCTAGTTTAAGTGAACATAGAACAGTGCTGTACCAGGAGCACCCTGAGGAACTTTACCCAATAGCATTCACCATTTGCAGTTGAACATGTCTGTGAAGCTATATCCAGTGCACAAACTTGAATTCTTGGCCCTCAAGTGGGCAGTTACTGAAAAGTTCAATGATTACTTGTATGGGGCCTAGTTTAAAGTAAGAAGAGATAACAATCCACTCACCTATTTAAATACCATAGCAAGATTAAATACAGCTGGGCATCGGTGGCTCTCAGCTTTTATGACTCACAACTATAGTTTAGAGTACCACAGTGACAGAACTAATATTGACACACAAATATTTTCCCAGTGTCCACACAAAGATCAACCAGTCTTGAGTATAAAAATTTGAAGTACAGCAGTAAAGACAATGTGTTTGAAATTCAAAACTGCTGATTGCCCCACTCCTGCAAACCTATTCAGAGCAATTAACATGATGGGGGCCTCCCCACATATCATTTCAACAGCCAACCTTAATTTCAGTCATTTGGACCTATCATCATGGACTCAGCCTAGTCAACCTGAAATAAAACAAGCTCAAAAGAAAGATTGTGTTTTATGGAGTGTGATCCATGCCCTGGAGAAGAAGAATGGCACCAGTCAAGTACCAATAACTCACTCAGACATCCAGCTGTTATTGAGAGAGTGTAATACATTGTCTCTAAAAGATGGACTGCTGATATGAACCAGTCAAGACAGTGCACATCCTGAGTTCACTAAACAACAATTGGTATTGCCATGGAAGTACTGAAAAGCTGTTACCAAAGGTCTACATGATAATATGGGTCACCTGTGGTTCGACAGAAGTTTGGACTTAATATAAACACATTTCTTTTTGCCCACAATGGCAAAAGAAGTTGAGAAACATTGCAAAACTTCCCTCAGATGTATCAGAAGAAAGAGTGGCAAAAAAGCAGCACCTTTGGTGAGTATCAAAACCAGTAAGCCACTGGAGCTAATGTCGTATGTATGGACTTGTTTTCCTTAGAATTTGATAGAAAAGACATTGGCAATATTCTGATGATAACTTACTGTATGCCCAGGCATACCCTACAAAAGATCAGAAAAGCAACCACAGTTGTCAAAGTGCTGCAGCAATACATAAATCACTATGTCATTCCTCAAAAGATCCACTCAGACCAAGGGAAAGACTTTCAAAGTAGACGTGTAAAAGTATTTCTGGCAACTTATAGTATAAAAGAGTCAAGAATGGCATTTTATCAGCCCCAGGGAGACACTCAACCTGCATGATTCAACCATACACTACTTGACATGTTGGCTACCTTGGCTAATGCTCAGAACCCCAGTCTGAGTCAGAATGTAAGTTCCCCGGTACATTCCAACAACTGTATTTGCAATGACACTGCCCACAGTCATCCTTCTATTTGATGTTTGGCAGAGTAGCACAGCTACTAGTGGATCTATGTTTTGGAGATTCAGAGATGACCAGTCCATTTGGAGTACACCAGGAGATTATGTCAGAAACTACAGAAAGCATACCAACTCACACAGAGGCAGCAGCCAATAACAACCTTGCAAATAAGAATAAGTACAGTGAAAGAGTTTCTCACCAGGTGTCAACAGGCGGGAGATTATGTATGTTGCTGAAATATGTGCCTTCAAGGGAAACACAATATTCAAGACTGCTGGGTGTCAGAATCTTGCATCATAGATGAACAAATGCCTCACCTGCCAGTTTACAAGATCCACCATAAACAAGGTAGAGGCCTAGAAAAGACTGTCCACAAAAAACATCTCTTAACCCATTGGAGATACTGTGCCTGAGCTTGCAACTGATGTTGAATGCCAAGTGGCATGGAAAATGAAAACTCTGAATCAGACAACTACACAAAGAACTAAGGTGTCAAGTACTGATCTCAGTGTTTCAAATGCAGCCCCTGTTCAAGAACCAGTGTACAATAGTTCTGATGACAGTGGTGATAATGTTGTGTGTTGCAGCAGGGTACCTTATTTACCTCAATATGTGCCATTTCAGCAAATGGATTGAAGAAATTCAAAACCATCCACTGGTACAGCCACCATTAAGAACTTTGCAACTCAAGAACTGTCTGACAATCTGAACCCAGAAGCTATACCCTTTGTGCCTGAGGAAATGATGATTAAGAAAATTGGACAGCCAGTTATGGACAGTGATTTAGTGCTGGATTTTGAGAAAAAAATACCAGGGACTAACTTAATTCCTGTCATTCATGTCAATGCCCTTGTGCTGGACACAGAGCCAGAAGAAGGATGTGAACATCTTGTTCCTGAGTAGTAAGTAGTGTTAACAAGGGATCTGGTTGTGAGCCCAAGACCTTAATTAAGCTCACTTATGACACTTATGTGAAGATACGAATCAGCTGTTAGTTAGAAATGTAAATATGGTTGATATGAATGCTCATGTCACTGCAGTCGAACTTTGAACAGTATGGACATGGATTTGGCAAGGTGGAGTGTGTACCCCCCCTACATCTGGGTCTACCCTAGTGCCTCCTCTGGTGCCCAAAGTCAGTCTTCACCCACCAGTTCCCTGGGACTGCTTTGATTGGGGACCGGCAGGGCAGTGGAATCCCCCTCATGAGCCCTGGTGGTATGTGGACATGGGCTCCTCAGTGAAAATCCACGGCAGTCATTGCAAGTCCCCTAAATCCACAGGACCCTCCAGCGTTTTCTGGTGCTGAGGCAGGGGGCAAGGACAGGAAACAGCAGGTTTTGGGATGTTCCCCATGCCCAGGAGCCAAAGAGGACCAGGTTACAGAGCAGGAGGAGTGCATCAACAATGGATGTGCTGCTGCACATGTGCAGATGTGTGGAACTGAGCCAGAGCTCCTAGAGTTAACATGCACTAAGTTTCTTCATTCAGTAACTATCCTGGAACCAGGGTATGAAGTGGAGCTGGGTAACAAGATCCAACACACCATTGGGCACCTCTAGGAGTTTTCTCAGCCCTGGACTGACAGTAGGGCTAAGAAAGACACAGAGTGTGTTTGCATGCACAAAATGGTGCAGAACAGTGTGGACGATGCCTCCCAACCAAAATAGCACCCAACTTGCAATGGTCTTTGTGCCCCAGCTAATAAACAAATCTCTAATCCAAGGACTGCAAGCAGGGCCAGGACATGCATAAAGTAGCTCTGGGGAACTCAAAAGAAAGAGGCAGCAATATGCCTAAGTTGAATCATAAATGTAAAAAAGATGTTGGCCCCGATCAGTGAATGGAGTAGCAGAGAATCATGGGAAGTGGGTCAAAGGTCATATCCATTTTTCCCATGAATTTCACACTATGAGGAGTCATCTTGAGACAGAGACAGTTTGCCTGTGAACAAGACTGGACAATTAGGAGCCGAGTTTCTGCCAAGATAAAAGGAGCTGGCTTCTAAAGTTCCTGGTAGTTTAGTCAGACCTCAGGGAGAGTGACTGTGTGCCAAGGTGTGGGCCAGTGTGCCACTGTCTGTCCAGGATCTGCAGGCCTGGTGGACTGAAAATGTTTTGAATTCCAAAGTAAAGTGTGTGTGAAAAGAAGAAATTTTCAGTGAAACTACCATTTTGAAGGCAAGTTGGAGCTGAAGGTTCCCTGCCCCTCCACAGACTCAACCCCTATGGGGGATCAGCTCCTACATACTCTACACCAAAAACCCTGGTGGGACCAGGAATCTGCATCAGAGGCAGACAAGGATCTGGTAGTGATGATCACTAGCAACTTGAAGCACTCCATGCTGTGCAGGAAGGCAGCCGAAATGGAAATTAAAATGTTAGGATGCAAAGTCAGGGGGATCAGGAACAGGTTAGAGGAGGGTTATACTGTGCATGTACAGGTTGTTAGTAGGGGTGGGCGAAAGTTGCGAATTCCACTTTTGCGGAACTTCCACGAAATGTTCAAAATTTCTTGGAAATCTGGAAACTTTCACAATTGGCGAAACTGATTTTCTGCAGATTTTCACCTGGTTTCACGGACTTCTTTGTGAACTGTGGAATAATACATATAAACTGTGAAATTTATTCTATCCTTAGTTTAATGCATTATTTCACATTCACATCCTATCTTGTAACACATTACCCACACCTGTCTAGTGGCCCCCACCCTGCATAATGGGGTCCCAGTAAAGAAAAAAAAAACTTTGATGCAAACTCCTGATCCCTGGTGTCTTGTGGCCCCCTCAGCCACTGATCATGGGTCCGAAGTAAAAATAAAAGTGATCCCTGGTGTCTAGTGGTCCCCTCCCCTGCCCGCTGATCATGAGTCCTGGTAAAGAAGAAAAAAAACTTCAATCACTCACTGGTGTCTAGAGGCCCCACCACCTGCTGATCATGGCCCCCAAAATAAATGTATTTCCCTGTTGTCTAGAAGGCCTCCCTCTCAAGCCTGAAATCCCTTAATCTACAAAAAAACAGCCTGTAGTCCATTGACTCATCCCCCCATTCCCAGTATTCCCCGGTGTCTAGTAGACCCCCCATTTCTGATCCCTTGAAAAAATAATAATCCCAATTCTCTGGTGTCTAGTGGACCCCCCACCCTGACAGTTCATCCACCACCAGTGGTGTAGAGACAGGGAGGGTCTGTTCTGGTGGCCTGCGGAATGGGGAATGGTGTTGTGGACCTTTCTGGGGTCCTCAATGCCATTTCCCCCCATCCTGCCACTCTTGCAGGTGACCAGAACAGCCTGTTCCCTTCCCCTCCCCTACCCATGAAAACTGTGCTGTAGATGACAGGGAACTGCAATGAATGAGCGCTTGCTTGTACAAGCAAGCACATGCTCATTCTTTGAGCTCAATGGGCCTTTGACCATGGAGGAGAGAGCAGTGCTATGCTGGTGGCCACTTGTGGTCTAGATGGGGGAGCTGGATGGTGGTGGAATAACTGTTGGGGGGTTCACTAGACACCAGGGAATAGGAATTACTTTTTTTACCAGAGATATGCGATAAGGGGGGGTCCACTAGTCACTAGGGAATAATTTAAATTATGGTGATGGACTGCATAATGGTCTTTGATCTGAGCTGTTTTATTAAGGGGTGGGATCATAGGGAGTGTGGTCCACTAGCCACCAGGGAGTGGAGATTGTTATTTTTTATCTGATGAGACCCACAATCGGCTGGTGGTTGCAGTACCACTGGCCACCAGGGAGAGGATGGGTTTCTTTTTTTTAATATTAATGGGACCTGGGGTCAATGGATAACGGTGGGATCACTAACTATCAGTGAGCCTTTTTTGGGGGGACCCATGATCGGTGGTTGGTATTAATGTTATTGTTAATAATGTATTAAACTGCTGGTGAAAAATCCGCAGAACTGACCACTGACAGTGATCTGTTCTGTGAATTTTTTTCTGCAGTTTAATCATTATTAACCCACAGTTGATACATTTATTCTGCCCATTTTAAGGTGGAATTTCCATGGAAGTTGTGAAAGTGATTTTTGAACTTTCACAGAAGCAAAAGTTGCACTTTCATGGAAACTGTGCCGGAGGAATTTTTTTTTGCACACCCCTAGTTATTAGTGAGGCTGCATCTGGAGTATGGCGTTCAGTACTGGTGTCCATAACTTAAGAAGGACATTAAATTCTGGAGACAGTCCAAAGTAAGGGCAATGAGGATAATCATTATCAGCAGGGAAAACATAGGAGAGGTTGAGGGCACTGAACATTTACTCCCTGGAGGAGAATGAAGCCAGAAGAGACATGACTGAGACCTTCAAGTATTTGAAAGGGATAAACTGGGTGGATAAGGAGACTCTCTTTAAGCTAAGTGGCAACCAAAAAAAAGGGGAAAGTTTTAATTTTAGGGGATGGTTTAGGAGTGAGACTAGGAGACATTTCTTCATGGAGACGGTGGTTGCCAGTTGGAATGCGCTGTCAGAAGAGGTGGTCTCATTGCGGTCAGTGGCCAAATGAAGGAAAAGCTGGGATAGAGTTTAGGAGAAAACATGAGTCAAAGGAGGGGCATATGGAAAGGATGGGAAATTTGGGGGCAGGGTCAGTAGCTTAAGTTGAGGACTCTGCAGTATGAGCAGGCTAGATATACCAAATGGCCTTATTCTGCTGGCTTCTTTGTATGTCTGTATGTTTGTATCTCCAGTCCAAGAAGGCATCTGCCTTCATCCAGGTATCAAGCCTTGGCAAGACAAATAGAGAGAGAGAGAGAGAGAGAGAAGTGAAGCAGAAAAATGCCACCAGCTAGCATGGAGAAGCCAGTTTCCCAGCCAGGAGCACTGCATCCAGTTAGCCTGTTTCAGCAACCTGTACCCGAGGTAGCAGTTGAGCTATCAGAACCATGAGTAAAACCCAGGGTTTGACCCTGAAACTGGGAAGACTGTTAAGTGTGCCAGGAATGTAGGGAAAGGTCCTGGGCATGACTGAGCCAGTGTGACAGCCCAGATAGAAAACCTACTGTGCCCAGCTTGCCACTAAATTCCATTTGGATTACAAATAGAGGACCTTTTTCCATTTGCTTCACTAGTTTAAAGTTTGTGTTCAGCAACAGTTGTGTGTTTTATGAAGAATTTTACTTGCAACAGTTTAAAGTGTATCACCAAGCTCCACCCTGCTGGAAGCATCAGATGTCCTCAGTGTGGTACTCATTGTAACTACTGAGATATCTTGCATCTATGGCCTCTGGGGAGAATTAAGATGGGTGCACATGCATTGGGGGTTCAAACTGCTTGGGGTAGAGTTTCTGGGGTAAAGTATTAAACTGTTTATTGCCTTGAAGTCTGTTTATAGAATAAATTTACTGCTTTACAATTTATTCCATGCTATCCTTGTTGCCCCTTCGTCTTTATATACCCTCTCTTTTAAATAAATTGTTTGTATTGCAATTTATTGTTTGGGGACTGTCATTGTTTGCTGTGGCACTTGCTTTGGGACGGGACAGTTTGGGCAGTTTATGCATTGTTTTCTGGTGGATGATAACCTAGTTTTTCAGCAGCTAAGTACCCCATATTACCACCCCAGGTGGAGCCACCATGCCGCATTATGCCAGTGTAGCACATCCTCAGGGAAACCAGGTTGGCCTCCTAAGAGGGAGTGGACAGGTGAACCCAAAAGTACAGCAACTGCTTACATGTAATGTTAGCATAATGCCCATTTTCCCTGGTAATGTAGTGTACCCACTTTCTTATTTATGAAGTGCTGATGTCGTTAGCTATTTACTTTTTATCTATTTATTGCTATTTGCTTGATCTGTATGATTGTTTCACTATATACCTGATTGATATTATTATAATTGCTTTAATCTATGTGTAAGGTGCCCTGAGCTCCCAGGAAAGGGTTCGGTATAAATTAACATACTTCTGCTGTTACTGTTACTGCTACTTATCAAATCCTCAGTGGGATTATAATGTTAACATTATACAGTACCAACTTTCCCTGGTAGACTATTATTCTCTACCTCCCAGTCTTAGCATCTGTACACACCACCATTCTTGTCCCCCTGGTCTCTAGATAACACAGATCCACCACTCACCTTCATGGCTAGCCACTATCTGCATCACCCTAGAATTGGTATCACTAAACAATTCAATTTATTGATACAGTACTTGTGGGATGGTAATTGAAAATGTCACGAGATGTCTTATACGCACTGTGTCACTATACAAAACTGTAAAGCAATACTATTACTTGCAATGCGACAGTTGGTGGGCAGTACCAGAGGTGAGTGGCAGATCTGTGCTTGTTGCCATTACCAGATCAGAGGATGTGCAAGGAGGGGATGTCAGATGTTAGGACCAGGAAGTGAACCAATAGACTACCATGAAAAGTTGGTATAATGCTAACACTATATTTCTAATGGGGAGCACGTGAAGGACAGATGAAAGACAGTGCCCTTAAAGAAATAATTATATGAAATCATGCTGCATACATAAAACTAGTCATTTGATATGCTTCAAGCATGATTTAAATGTTAAATTTGAACCAAATACATGCATGTGGCATGCATGCAGCAAGAAAGTCTGGAAAGCATGCTTGTTATGTTAAAATGGAACAGAATGCATGCATGTGGCATGTGTGCAAAAAGCAAGTGGAACCTGATAAGTGCACATATAAAACTTAAGTGACTTGCTCAGGATCACACCATATACAAGTAGGGTTGATGAGATTCAAACCCAGGTCTTCAGATCTCCAAGTCTCTTAGTTTGCAGTTCAGTGCCTTTAACCACTAAGCTGTACTACCTGCATACATATAGCTTGCTTGTACTTCAATTCAAATCTTCATACATCTGCATGCATGTGGCATGCTTATAGCCACTGTTATACTTATTAGTTTTCATGCCCCCCCATCTTAGCTGCACAGCTGAAAAGTAGCACACATACCAACACATGTGGTTCTTCCCACCCCCAGTAGACACACTTAACCATACAACTACTTAATTACATCTGTCTGGCCTCTACTCCCACTATTGTCTCACCATAGTTTTGAATGCTTCCATGCAAACAGGCTTTAAGAGGCAAACACAAAAGTAGCAATAATGTGACACCCACCCACATGGTCAGTCCCCTCCATTCACACACACTGCAGCGGGTGCAGCCATGCTGCAACAGACAACCCACCAAGTATATATATATTTCGAGAGTCTCTTACCTGAATACTAGGGAACCAGAAGCAGGAGTCATTAAGAGATGATGTCCATGAGTCAGAGTGCTGGGGCATATCCCCTTGAAATGAATGGAGTTATTTTTTATTACTATTTTATACATTATGATGGCAAGTTGGAGAATAATGAAGGCCACTGTTCTACTAACACGGCCCTTGTTAGTCGAGAAGTGGCCTTTCTTAATCTCCAACTCTCTATCAATACTTTATAAAATAGTAATAAAAAAATTCCCCCATTCATTTCAATGGTGCATGCTCCTGCAGTCTCCCTTGCCCTATGTCATAATTTACCTGATCATGGACATGAGTATGTCAGCTTGACCAGGGGGCATAAGTCTGACTATAGCGGGGATCCAATATTCTCTGCTTTCCATACTGCTCAACTGATCCTGAATGCAATGGACAGCCCTCATTTTCCCCTGAAAACTGCTCTGCTCCTCATCCATCTCTCATAGAAAACAAGCTGCTCACACAGAGGATGTGCTGTAAATTTAGACTTTATAGCAGGGGCGGCGTTTCAGATTTCAGCAGGGGTGAGCCAACAACAAATGGAGGCCAGCTGCTATTTAACCCCTAGGTGGCAAGCTCTAGCACGTCTGGAACATTCCTAAAAGGTAAAACTTATTTTTGTTGTGACTGAAATGTGATATGCAAATCAGGAAAAATTCAAATGCCTAAGATTCATCTGTCTGTCCCCCAGAGCAGTGCATCAGATTTGGGCTTAAACCCTCCCAGTTACTAACTAATTTTTTTCCTGGCTGAAGTTCTGAACCTCCCCCCCCCAAAAAAAAACAACTTTGTACTCATTTCTCTCCCTGACTCCGTTCCATTCAATACCCACCCCATATGGGTTAAGAAGCTACCCAAAGGTACAGAAATGTGAAAAACACATTAATATTTTAGTTCTTCCTCCTTCCCCAATCCCCCTGTAAAATAATTATTTACTTTTATTTACCCAGCCATCTTGCCGGAACCTGCAGCCTGGACCAGAGTTCCACCCACCCAGTTTTCAGCTGCTCCTCTTCCATTCCTCTGCCAGAAGCTGAATGCTTGAACTGATCATCCCAGGTTCCCAGCATTGTCAGTGACCATGTCACCTCACCAGCCAAACCCACCCAACCTGTGTTGCTTGCTTCTTGCTTGGTTGCTGCCATGGCACTGCTGCATTGCGATGGGTACCTATGAAGGCCACCACACTGCTTTCACCACTGCTGCTAACCCTAGCTTGTCATGTGGGGGGCCTCTGTGTGCTGTTTTCTTTGTGAGGCGAGCCTAGTGTAGTAAGTGGGTAGCCTAGTCTTGAGTCAACTTCTAGCTCACCATCTGCCCTTTCAGCCACCAGGGGATACAGAGACTCACTAAGAGCAGACTGACAAAAATATGCCACCACAACACTGATATTGAGAGTTCAGTGCTCACCAACTCCTCCAAGCTGTAGTGTGCAGCCTGTCTACTCTGTGGTGGGAAAGACAGTGTCACACTTGCATAACTCATGTGCTCTTGCTTGGCTGGTGCTCCTCTATGTCATGTGTGATGGTGCCACTGCTAATAGGTGAAAGAGTGGACAACACAATACAGACATAGTCGAGTCAGGAATGCACCTGCAGCGTGAGTGCACACAGGCAAGGGTGGCACTTATCGTGCAAAAAATTAAATCTATATTTAATGCCATTAGTGTCACACCATAAGAAAAAACTAGGCACAAATACATGGGATGGGGGCAACTGACCCCCCTCTACCCTACTAAATGGCACCTCTGCTTTATGGTAGAAATTCATTCTCAGGTGCTAATATTGGTACAAGTAAATACAATGGTTTCCACTGTGTTCTGAGGTACAGTATCTCTAAGTTTCAGGATGTGTCCTGATTGGTTCCATGTCACGATAGCGATTGCAAAAACGCGATCGCTGTTATGGCGAGTGTATATTGCCGAAAAGCAAATTGGCGATACACTCTTTAAGGACCTGACTTCCAGATGTAAAAGTGTTTTTGTGGGGTCCATGCCCTTGTGGGGCTTTGCACTGCACCCCACTGAATTAGGATTCCCAATTCCAGGGGTGCATGTTGGGGAGGGCAAAATCCAGATCTGGGAAAATATTAAGTGCTGCAGCTCACAACTGTGGCAAATGTAACCCACTCCCAGTCTCAAATGCACTACCTACTCTGCCAGAGCTAGTCTCCCACATCACAATGCCACATGATTAGCTCAGTGGCAGCAGGTTCACCAGTGCCTGAAAACCCCTTCCCTGTCCCTCCCCTTCATCTCACTATTCATCCCTTCCATTTGCCCTTCCACCTGGTCACTATCCCATACCCTTGTTATTCTGCAGGGTAGCCCACCATAATAGCACCCAAAATGAGTCATTATATTTCTAGTCACTCATTTTGGGTTACTTTTACAACATGATACCCTCCTGATCATCGTGAGGGTTAGTATCCCTCATTGTCCCTCATTTTGAGTGTCCATGCCCCTCATTTCAGTGATAAAATGTGAGGTATTGTGCATTCTTCCAAGACCCTACTCAGCACAAAGAGTGCTGATCATGGCCATAGTGTATATGCTCCATACAGAATGATAAAGGGAAAGTATGTGAGCCAAAACAGTCATGGAGGAACACATTTTTAGCACTAAATATGCCTAAGGGGATTTGCATGGCCCAGAACAAAAAGGTCAGGCTTCACAACACAGCGGCTCATCTTTGCACATCTGGAGTGGGTGATGTTGGCTGACTATATCCTAGGCATTTAATGCAGTAAGCAAACAATACTTTAAAAATTAATAGAAATGTAATGACAAAAATCAAAAGCCATTAAACAATTTGCAAAAGGATCAGAATTATTGAGTTTACTTAATTTTAATGGGAAATCAATGAAAAATGTATTTTAATGGCTGTAATTGCTAACAGTAGTATATGAAATAGAAACTGATGTGTTTTTTTCAGATGAGATATAGGCAACTGTGCAACATGTAAACCTGATATGATTTTTAAAATGTGCACACCAGCTTAACTGCTGCACTCATGTCAAGCATGCAGTACACGAACCTGATGTGATTTTAAAAGATGTTCACACCAGCTTATCTGCTGCACACATGTCAAGCTTGCAGCATGCAAACCTGATTTGCTTTTTAGACCTGGTTCACATAGGTTCACTTTGTGTATGTGAACTGCATGCAAACATTGCACAATTAAGCATGTGGCATGCATTCTGCATTTACACAGCACACATATTTCTGTAAGGGTGGCTACTAGGAAGTGTTTGACAGTGTTCTACAATTTCTTATAGGGATCAGAGCAGGAGGGGTACACTAGCATTGTTTTCTTTGTTTTAAAACACACAGCACTGCAGATGCAGAGTGGGAGAGACAGTGACCTCTCAATTTATTTATTTGATAACCAGGTGGGGTACACTGGTCCAAGGGACCATTTTCAGGCATGACCTGGGCCATCAAGATGGCCATGTTGGCATAGAAAACAAAACTATAGGAAAAATGTAGTCAGAAAAATATTCATAAAACAAGATGAGTTGTTCAGAGTGGACCAAATTACAGAATTACAGGTACAGCATACACAGAACAACTAGACTGTGATATCAAAAATATACAAAGCAAGCTAAATTGTGCAGAGTGGAGCAAAATACAGTAAAACAGAGCAGCTGAACTGTAGTACTGTGATACAAGGTGTGTCAATACAGTTTGATCTGATGTCCATACTATGCAAATAAATGACATTCAATGTTTGGTGAATAGTGTGAGTGCATGAGCAAACTTTAATTTTGCCTTACTCTATTCTCAGCCTCAGAAGTTGTGCCAGGTGGCATTACGAGAATAAAAGGCTCCACACTAAGGGTGATAAGAGTGCTGGAAGTGGTGGGAGGATGGAGGGTTCAAGATGCAGAAAGCATGGAGGGAAGGGATAGGCAGGCTTTTATTTGGCTGGTGGGAGGAGTCATTTCCATCCACTGAATTATGTGCAAAGCCTTCCCATTCAATGTTGGTGAATAATGTGAGTTCTTGTGTGAACTTTAATTTGTCCTTTCTTTATTCCCACCCTCAGTAGAAGTTCCAGGTGATGTTATGGGAATAAAAGGCCCAAAAGAAGTGTGTGATTGCCTCCTCCAACTTACAGACGGTGTAAACAGTAGCATGCAGGAGAGGGAAAACCTGCTTTGGAGGAAACCTCTGAGGAACTATGGCTACTGAACTGCCCTTCTTCTGGATATACTATGAGGAGGTAATCCTAAAGGCTTGTTTGATTTCTCTTTCTGGATTTGGGATGTACATTTCAAAACATGAGGAGGTTCATCTCCTAAGCCTTTTAATGATGTGAGTGGAAACATTGTTTTTTGAGGCTAAACAAGCTGCTCCTATCCTGAATGACTGACCTGTAAAAGAAAAAGGAGTGAGTCCAAGTCATTGTAGTAAACTTCTCATATGTTCCATAAACCATTTAGTGGTCATTGCAGAATGGTCATTAGCAGCCAGGAGAGGATGTGAAGGGTTAGATCTGGCATGACATTGCATAAACTGGATAGCATTTGATCTGAACTCCTTTGTGCAGTCTGTCAGTTATTGAATTCTGCAAATCCAGGATATAATGGTCTGCTTATCCTTTTAAACTGGCAATTGTGAGAAAATTAGTAGATAAGGCTAATGGTACCGTAAACTTGCCTGGGTGTAGAAAACCATAAAAGGCTTAACAAACAGCTATGGAGATCATGTGGTTGGTAGTAGGCTCAAAGAGATTAGAACAGAGCAAGTCTAATAATTTCTGACATATAGGTCCATTGATAGGTAGATGTTTAGGAACCTCTGGGAGAGATGTTCCATGGATTCCAAGTAGGAGGAGTTTAACACAGGAACTGGATAGAATCAGGGACATGGATGGATTTGCTTGAGAAATGAAGTATTGTATTCCAGATAAATATGATTTTATTGTCCTGTATGATAATTTGAGTGCTTAATGGCAGGAAGTTATGAATGCTAGAATTTGATCGATTAAACTGGATTGTTATCAAAGAGCAGCTAACGCCATCAGGACAACTTTGACAAAACATAATATTTAAGCACAGCTCAGCTTGTAATTCACATTAGTTCTATATTTCTCCTCCTTGTTATTTATTACTGAGACCATTTGCATGAAAATTGGATATTTTCTCCTTAAGAGATCATCTGTTCCTGTTGCTTTCTCCCTACCTGAGGTCATAATGTTCTACTTGTGATGTCACAATTACTCCCATGGCAGTAGACTGTAATGTCACAATAGAGGATTATGACATGAAGTAGGGAGAAAGCTAAAGAGGCAGATTAACTCTAAGGGATATACAGCATGTGTCCATGCAAATTTCTCAGTAATAAGTAATGGAGAGGAGATGTATGTTGAATACATATGGAATACAAGCTGAACTGCACCTAAATAGTATGTTTTTTGAAGTTTACTTTGAGGCATCAGCAGCTCTTTAAGTGAGTGGAATGCACAAAAAGAGGAATATTTCTTCCAGGTGGTAGAATATGTAACTTGAGTACTGGGAGATAATGCTGACAGCATGAGAGCTTCAACTTGTTGACAGTAGAATGGTAGGTCATGATGAGATCAGTGAATTCAGGAGAAGGAATCATGGTTGGGTCTGCTGTTGGACAGGCACAATGGAATTCCTAGAACTGAAATCAAGATAAATAATCAGCTGCTGCATTCACAAAACCAGGAATATGAAAGCATTTCATGATAAAGTTATGGTACAGCAATAATCAAGTCAGCCTCGGCATGAACAACATGATGGAATGTGATGAGGATCTGCCTTTATTAATGATATTGACTGTGGCTTGATTATCTGAGAAGATTGAGACTGCCTGGAGGGACCAAACATGTCACCATGTGATAGCAGCAGCTACGATCAGGTAGATTTTGAATAAAGGAGATGTCTATGAAAAGTCCCAGAGGCTGTATTTACAGTATCTAGGGGCCAAGGAACAGTGAACCAGCAATGTTCACAAATTGCTGCAAAGCCATAGTTAGGAGAAGCATCAGTGTAAATTCTGGGGTGACGATCTGGAGATAGATACTTGTAGAATATAGAAAATCTGTTCCAGTATACTAGAAAATGGGACCACATTGCTAGATCTGATTTGGCTGAAGCTGTAATGGTGATATGATGATGCAGCTCAGAGACAGATGAAGCCAGTGTTAGGTATGAAATAAAAGAGTGCCCCTGAGGACTAATTTGGCAAAATTGAGATACCCTAATAGCAAGAGAAGTTCATTTCTGGTACAGGAGGAATGAATGGAGAATGATTCGATGAGATCTTAGATTCTGTGGAGTTTATTGGGAGGGAGTCGAGCTTAAATGCATATTGTATCCAATTCAATGTTGATGAATTCGATAGATGTCGAAGGACCAAATGTTTTCTTTTCAGATAAGAGCACTGCTAATTCTTGAAAGAGATGTATGAGTGCAGAGATGTCAACAGCTGGAAGATAGTCAGGTAAATTTATTAGCAGGAAGTTGTCTATGAGATGTATAACAGCTGAACAATGGCAAACATTGAGCAATAGCCAACGAAGTGTCTCTGAAAATGAACTGAATAGTTTTGGACTGCTTTTGCAAAGATCAGCTGAACAGCAAAGTAGTATCAATCTTCCCATTCATTACCATAGAGATGCCACGGGGATGGATGGATGGATGGGTGTAATTTAAAAGCATCTGAAATGTCTGCTTTTGAAAGGCAGGAGCCAGGGCTGGATCATTTAAAAATGGTAATGGCATCATCGATATAAGTGTATGAGAGCAAGCAGTTATCCAATGAAATCAGTTTATGCTGGGCGTAGATTTAGAATGAGGAGCTGATAGACTGATAATCAGTCATTTTTGCCCGAAAACTTCCTGGTAGTGACACCAATTGGGCTAATCCAATAGGCTGAAAATGGTAAATGCTTCAAAGGACCAGTAAGAAATCCTTTCTGTAGTTCTTTTTGTAATAGTTGCTTGATAACTTCTGCTTCCTTTAGAGCAGAATGTAAATTCTTACATATGAGTGAATCAAAAGGAAGAACTAAAATGCCTGTAAAGCCATTACAAAATCAGAGATGAGAAAGTCCATCAATTGGCACAAAGGATGGGAAGCTAGCACTTCAGCGAATGGTCAATTACATCCTTTTATGGGATATGTGCCCTGAGACACAGTGATTGACCTCTCGGGTTTCTGTTGCCAGCTCGAGTCAGGTCGATGGTTCTGGCCTATAATCAGGTCATTTCCTCTGCTCTTGATAGCTCTGTCCTTCATCCCCCCCTCTGCCCTTGAACCCCTTGGTTGATGGGTCCTTGAGGGTGAAGCCTGTGGGAGAAAGTTAGAGTATCACTGGAGAATTTGCTTTGGGTCAACCGCCTTGGTTGGTGGAGCATTACAGTTTCAGTGGTCTCCGTGAAGGCAGAGTTCTGTCAGAATTTGCTGTCCTCAGAATAAACCAGCCAGCTCTTGCCGAACTGGACAGGTTGCACAACAGCCTGTCTACAGCTTCTTCAACTTTTTCACAAAGTGTGATGAGTGTCATTCTTTGAAATAAGGTGGCTGACATCAGATCAGAGGTCCGCCAACCTGTTCTATGGGGATGCTGTTGGTTGGCATTCGGTCATGGTAACTTATCTCCTGGAATACCTTGACCTACAGGTTCAGGATATTATGTAGATGTCAGGGGATTTGCCTTAATTATATGGTTTAGACCTGGGTTCAACTTCCTGATTTTAGGTTGTTTTGAGATCATTGGCTGCTGGCTCAAAATTCTTTCCCCTTGGAATCGGGTGGTTTCAAACTCTCTGAAGGAAATGGTGGTCCCTTCTGAAAGCTATTGGACAGACAATATAATAACTCGGATCAATGTCAAACCTTCCTTTATTGGAAAGGTTATAGAAGTAGCTCAACATCAGGAGAACCATTTGACCATCCATAGTATCTGACTCTCAGTCAGATTTTCTAAGAGCACAGTATGAGACTGCTCTGGTTGGGTGCTCAATGATCCCTGATGGAGGAGATTGGGAACAATTCTATTCTGATATCTGATTTCTCCCCAATGCCTTTGTACTGTAGACCATGGGGTTTGTCGAGCACCTGAGATCCATCTATGACTTATCAGTACAGTGCTCAGATGGTTTATCATTCTATCTAGTAGATGCAGAGGTTGTGTAAAGTTTTCTGACCTTTGTCTCTCCTTTGTAGGGTTCAGGCGAAGTGCTGTCCCCATGTTGTTTGCAGTGTACATACTACCTCAAACAAGATGGTATGGGCTGAGGTTTCACTGCTAAGAACTCTACCTATCTTTTGTTCCCAACCAGTTAGTACTCTCTAGTATTTAATAACTGTCTCATAAATCCATGACTGGACCAATTTGAGCTGGTTAAAGTTGAATGCAGGAAGACTGAGCTTATGGTAGTGGACCTGGTTACGGGATAGAGGTTGAGGACTGATCATCCCTCTGGTTTACTAAGGGTGATCAGATCCTTACTATCAGAATGGTGAGTAACCTGGGGTGGTACGTGGGGCTGACCCTTCGTTATCAGGTGTCGTCAGTTGTCAAGTCAGCTATGACCACCACCAAGAACATTGCAAGGGTGAAACCGTTGTTCCATCAGTGATTTACCTGTGTTGGTCATTTTATGACCTCCACCTTGATAGTAACTCCTTTACTTGGGACTTCAGGGTTGATATTCACCACTTGCAGCTGGTGCAAATGCTGCAGCTCGTTGACGGGGACGTCCAGAAGCATAGTACCCTGTGTTGAGGTCTGAACGTTTGCCCGATTCAGTGGCAGATCCCTTTAGGTGGGTTTACGATACAAGCATATGGACTTTGTCCTGGAGCACAAAGAGCTTCTCATTCCTTACAACCCTGTGCGACAACTCATTAGGCCAGCGAGGGTTGCCTAGAGTTCTGAGGTTGCTAAAAATCTTCTGGGGCCTGTGCTTTTATGTTTATGGCCTAACCTATGGAATTCTCTGCCTTCACTTTTGGAATACGACCGTGGGGACTTTAGAGGAACTTAAACATACCTGTGGAGACAACATTTACAGGGTATAGGTGATACTATGATTTTTAATGTTTAGCAACTCTATTTCTTTGGATTTTATTTGTTAAGTTTGTGCGGCCTTGCTACATGAAGGCTCTTAATGAAAGGTTTATTTGTTTTTATGTGATCTGACCTGTATTGCAGACAAAGAGACCCACGTAGTGCAACCACAATGACATGCTCACCCCTTCCCCAGACACCACAGTACCATCGCATACCCCCTGAACTCCGCCAATCATGTGTGTTCCCCACAGAAGGATCCAACACCTCTTCTGTTGCACCTATGGGACGGATCCCATAAGAGCTGACCCGCGGATGCCATACTTTAACGTACCTTTGGTGACAATTCTTGGATTCTGATGAAGGAACCCTCTTTTCTGAATATGGTACAGGTTCTCTAATGCAGCTGGGATGTGGAAAAGCCCCTAGATCACTGCAACTTGTGCTGATTTGGCAGGTCTTTGAAAATCTGGCCAGTTTAGTGACCTATTAAGCCCTACATGGACAGGGACTGAGTTATCTGCAAGATCTTCTTCACTCCTACTGCCCCTCCTGGCAGCTTCGCTCCACTAACGAAGGATTGCTAGAGATTCCCAGGGTTTGTTTAAAGTCAGAATCCAATGATGGAATGCTGTGAAAATCAAATGGATTGGAACCAGCTGTGCAGCACAACAAAGGCAGGGCAAATCCTGATAGTAAGAACTTCAAACAGGCAGTAGTGCACAACAATGCATTCCACCAAGTTGTAAACATAAAGTCAGGATGGAAGAAAAAGATGCAGTCCACAGGAAATAAATCAACTGCAGTAGCCAGGACTGCTATTTATTCTTCTCAAATCTTCCATAAAAATTCAGTGTAAATACACAAGGTGGGCAGACAGTATCCTCTGCAAAGAGAAATCTCTAGTGCCTCGACTCTCATGATTCTTTGTTTAAAGTCAGCTGGGGCCCGTGCATTTCAATTTTCGACCCCATCTCTGTGGAATTCTCTACCTCATCAGATTAGACAATGACTGACGGTTGGAGAGTTTAAGTCTGCATTAAAACGATTATTTAATTTGGCATTTTTCGATGCTACTTGATCAACTACTAATGTTTTTATATGTCTGATAAGTGTAGTTGTTTTTATGTATTTTATGATTATGTACTAATGCTATGGCTTTAGAATAGCGCTATTTATAAATAAAATTGATTTGATTTGATTTGATATATCAAATTTGATTATAGACATATATGCACACATTTGCTGGATGACTACCCATACACATGATGTGTAACCCTGAATGCTATCCCCCCAAACAAAACTTCTTGGACTTGCTTTGAAAGACTGAACAGTGCTAGCTTGCACAACCTCATTAGCTGGGCTCATCCTCATGTTTATCTCCTTCTTTGGGAAGTATAGTAATATTTTCTAATGTTCTCTTTATCTGGACTCTCTCTTCTCTGTTTGAGTACATGTCCATTAATTCTACTAGCACCAGCTCAGAGATCTATGTAAACTACTCCACCATATATATTCCCTTTAGTATTTTTTGAAAGATGGTATCATGTTCCCTCATAACTATCTTTTGTCAAGGCTACTTAATTTGGGTATGACCAATCTCTCCTTGTAGCTGTTTCACCCTAAGCCAGTAATCAGCTTGGTGGCCCTGTGTTGGACCGTGTCAGTTGTTTCCGTGGTATTTCTGTACTGCTGTGACCTGAACTAGACACAGCACCCCATGTGCCATCTAACTCAAACCATTTTTATGGGAGGAACATCTCCCTAATGCATTCCAACAGTGTATTTGCTTTTTTGGCTGAAAGAGGACATTTACTTCCTCAATTAAGATTACTGTCCACAATTGCCATTAGATTTCTCTACTCTGCTGTGTTGTACACTGTACCACTCAGGATTTATGTGCTTGAAACTCAGATTCATCACCCCTAGATATGGTATGTAGCACTTTCCACTGTCAAATTTAGTACTCCATTTTTCAGTTAACACCTTTAATGTTTGCACGTTCTCCATGTACATAATACTTCACTTACTCTTCTTGTCAATTTAATGAAATCCCTAAACTTCAGAAGACTGCTGTTGGCCCCTCCTCCAGGTCATTGATAAATATGCTAAATAACAAAGGACCCAAAACCCACCCTTGGAGTACTCCGCTCTGAACATCTCTTCATTTTAAATGATGATCGTCCACCAGCACTGTTTTCTTCCTACTTCTCAGCCAACTGACTATCAACCTCTTGCACAATACTTTGTGATATATGTATTGTACTTCAAACTGCATGTATTTTTCATACAGTCCATGTCAAAATGTATTGCTGAAGTGTAACTAGATCATCCACACAGCCTATTTCAACCTCTCTAGCTAACTTGTTGAAGAATACAAAACAGTAGATTTGGTAGGAACTTCCTTTTGTGTAGCCAATTTAACAAAAACTGTCCTCAGTTTATAAAATTCTCCGTTTAATTTTAGTTCTCTGGTCTTATATTTTGTGAAATAGCTTCCCTTTATCACCTCTTATTCAATTCTGTTATTTTTACCATCACACACCAAGTCCCAACCCCCCAGTGCTTACTGCTCTGATTATGTCATCCCCAATACTAAGCAGAAGATCATAAATTGCATCCTTTCTTGCCCTGTTCTAAAAGTATGGAGGAAAGATACCTGGGGATTGTTATAAGTCTGAATTTCAAACTCAGCAAGCAATGTGAAACAATATATGGCAAGGAGAACAGAATTTTCGGTAACATCAAAAGGAGCATTAATAGTACAAGCTGCAAGATCATTATGCCAGTATATAGGAGTGATGCGAGGCATATAACAACATTTCTGGTCCTCTTTTCTGAGGAGAGATATAGAAAAGCTGGCAAAAATCCAGAAACAGACAAAAAAACAAAAGGGTAAATAAATTACACAACCTTACCTATAAGGATAGGTTGACTATATTCAACCTGATGAGCTCAGAGACCAGTGGCCGGATGCAAGCTGTGACAATGGCAGCTTGCACTGACAGCCCCTGCATCAGGGAACCTGCACTCGATTCAGTATCAGACCAGGTCACTGAGCCTGCGGCATCAGTCTAACAGAGGACACATCCACCAAGAATGTTGCAAGCTGCAGGATGGGCAGGTGGCAGATTCACCCTCAGAAGGGAACATGGTAGTGGGTCATGCCCCCCAAGCCTCAATCCTCCATAGTATTAATAATGAGGCCCATGTGCATTATCAGCACCCCCACAAGCCCCAATCCCCCATAGTGGTAATTAATATGCCGTTGTTGGCTACCACCACCCAAATCCCCAATTCCTGATACCCAATCCTTGTCATATTGACATGTCAATTATTAAAACAAAAACAAATAATTTTTCATGCAATGTAGCTCTGGTGGTCTAGTTGCCCCACAAACCCCCACCCAGCAATGCCAGACCACCCCACTCCCCCTTGACCCATTCCCAGCCAGTGACTGGCACAGCCCACCTCTCACCACCAAAGCCAGCCACCGCGTGAGCTCTTCTATGAACATGTACTGTAAATAGTACGTGCTTAGTGAATGACAGCAACAATGCTGTAAAGCAGGAAGTAGTTGTAAGAGCAAGGAGGAAGGGACAAATATTCTACATGATCCAGTGAATTTACATTGACAATGACTATTCTCCATTAGTATTGGCCCAGCACCAGGCATTTGCTCCATTATTATGCATTCTGCGGGAAAACAAACTTAAGTTTGCTATGCCATACCCGGCCAAACTTCTGATACAGTTTCAGGATGGCACTTTTACCTTTGAGGCCTCAGAGGAGGCTTATCAGGAGCTTCAGAGATGGAATATTGCACAGCAGGAGGAACAAATGGACTTTGAAGCTACTCATAAGTCTCGTAAGTCTGATTCGAGACAATAGCTTATGCCAAGAAGTCTCATTAGTGGGTATATTTAATTTCCTCAGCTATATTGTTCAATTTATACTATAAAAAAAATCTAATTTATTTTTGAAACTATTGATTGAGTTAATATTTACTATACTATTTGGGAGTCTGTTCCAGATGCACACCACTCTCTGGTTAAACCAAGATCCCTTTTATTTGTGTTATACAGTTCCCTTTTAATTGATGGTCATGGATTCTTGTAGATTTAACCATAATTTTTCTTTCTAATCCAACACATTCCCATGAATCTAGATTTTGAAATGCTGAGTATACTAAATGGATCTCCCATAGCCTACAATATTCTAATGAGCAAAATTTCAGCTCCATCAATCCGTCCTCATAGGGCAGGGACTGAGACCCTTCAGTCTTTTTATTACTCTTCTCTGAACTGCCTACAGGTTCTTAATATCTGTTATATGATAGAGGCTCCAAAATTTAGTGCCATACTTCAATAAGGGTCTCACTAGTGCACTATACAGTGGCAGTGTTATAGTTTTGTCTCTACTATTGATGTTGCGTAAAATACAGTGTAACATTCTATTTGCTTTATTTACCACTTTGGTAGTTTGTGACCTAAATGTGAGGTCATTTGCTACTAGAACTACTAGGTCTTTTTCACATGCTACCCTTTTTAGAGTACATACACATAGCTTATATGTTGCATGGATATTATTACTGCCAAAGTGCATAACACTATACTTTCCTATGTTAAATTTCATTTATGTGATTCTGCCCAGGCAGTAATTGTATCCAAATCATTTTGCAAGTTCTGTGCATCCATTTTGTTCTTGCAATTTCCCTACTTTACTGTCATCTGCAAACTTCAATATCCATGTATCCTTAGAAGTGGTCAGTGAAGAGACAAAAATATTGAACAACACAGGGACCAACACTGAGCCCTACAGAACACCGCTCGCCACACTGCCCCATTCTGATATGTGTCCTCTAATGTTGAGCCCCTGCCTCCTACCATTGAGCCATGACTCGATCCACATAATGATCCGTGGTTCAACTCTTGGTTCCTGGAGGTTACCAATCAGACCAGCTTGGGGTACTAAATCAAAGGCCTTGGAGAAATCAAGGTATACCACATCTACTGGTAACTTCCTCCAAGGCCTTGCTGACAGGTTCAAAACACTAATTAAATTTGTCTGATATGATCTCCCATATGAAAACCATGTTGTGTGACATCCATGAATCCGTTCGTCTGTATATGTTGTTGTAGGGACTCTTTAATAAATTCTTCCATACCTTTTCACAGGATACATGTCTGGCTGATAGGCCTATAATTTTCAACATCAGATTTAACCCCACTTTTGAAAATAGGTGTCTCATTGGACAGCCGGCAGTCATCCAGGAGTTCTCCATTTTTCAGAGACTTATTGAAGAGATTCACTACTAGGCCAGCTAGTTCATTAGCTTTTAAGCAATGGATGCATCTCATCGGCCTCTGAGAGTTATTAGTCTTAAGACTGTGTAGTTTGGTCAATACTGCAGGGATTTCAAAATCAATACTTTCTGGAGGGAGAAACAGGCCTACAGAAGGAATAATGGAGTAAAGTCTCTCCCTATAGTAAAAAGAGAAGACAGGAGCAAAATCTAGAAGAAAATAAAGCCCTACTCCAGACCTTCAGACAAGAAGAATTGACCTGATTTGTATGACTGTTCATTTTTCCTCATCTTTTCTGGTTTTCCTGAGACAACGTTGAAGAAGATGATCTCCTGGTTGCAGTGTAAAGGTAGCCCTTGTAAATTCTGTTAAGTGGTATTTCTATTTACTCATCCTCTCCTTGTACTTTCTGCTTCTGTCTTTTCCTCAGTTATTATTTTCCCTTTATTACTGACATTTTACACCTGTTCTTTTTTCTGACCTTGGCCTACCCTCTTATAAGGTGGGGAGATATCTCTAATTTCCTTTGCACCTTACTCTTACTCCTTCTAGCAGTCCACAGTGTATGTATTTTTTTTTCTATTTCTAGTCTCTGCCAGGAATTCCAGGACTGCTTCTCTCATGCCTAACTGTCCTTTATTTCTGGAGGTTGTTTGTTCTGTTGCGATTCTAGACTTACCCTTGTTATTTCTTTTTTAATCTCATTTTCTTTCATACTGGTCAGGCCTGCTTTCAATTTATTTTGCCTCTAGTAAACCTTCTGTGTTATTCCTTAAAGAGATTCACCAAGTTAAGTAAAATACCATGTGCACCACATGGTGTGGTGCCTTACCTGAATGGCATCCCATCTGGCAATATTTTGCCCCCCCCCAAAAAAAATCCATATTAAAGAGTGGAAGGGATCGTAAATTTGTGAACACATGATCCCTTTCACTTCCTGGTTCTGTGAGCGGACTAAAGACCAGCCCCCACATTCAGGCATGTAATGATGTGTGCCCAGGAAGGGCACGAGGGCACACTACATTATTCTCTATGGGGGACAACTTTTAAAATATTTTCAGATATGTTAGCAGTCATATTGTCATTAACTATGGGTACCAGGTGACTAACGAGGACAAAACAAACACTAAGATATCTACTGTATATAGTGCAAAGCTTTATCTTGGGGGATCTCTTTAACATATTCTTTTTTTGTTTGTGACTTTTTTGTTTTGATCCTTTGATTATTTTGCAGTCTCTGTCTCCATCATGTGGCCATGTAGAAGAATTGCAGACAACTCCCTATGGAGGAACTGTTTTGCATACAGCATCGATGGTGCTGGAATTTTTGGCCCCTAGAAATGGGTTTCTTTTTACTTGCGGTATGTGAAATATTTAGACTATATTAGTATGGTTTTATGGGAGCGGTATTTTGTTTTGGACAAACTTTCAAATAGTGGATAACAGTTAATAACTTGATATAATGGTCTATTATATTTGGTACTTACCTTGTCCGGGGGAGTGGTTCTTGAAGGGAACTGCAGAATCACAGTTATTCGGACATTGGATGGGCTGGGTGGGGGGCAGTCTTTTATAATTATTTTTATTACCCTAACTTCAATTGCCAACTGCATTCTCATTTCTGCTTATTGGGTGAATCTTTTTTTAATAGCCTGATGACTGTGGAAGGGGCTTGTCTGGGATACCATACAGACATATGTTTTTTTGCTACTGTCTATAGTGCTTTTCTTGCAGACAACTATCTCACACTGGGCGTGCACTACTACCAGTGGCGGGGGGGGCCCATGGATTATCCATGGCTTACTCCCTTGGGGATGCAAAGAGTTTTATGCCCAGGGAAATCACCAAATAATTTAAAGAAATTCAAAACATGTATTGGTGGAGCTTCTCTTGGGGGCCAACCACTGTCCAATGTATAGGAAGACTAGGGTTGTTCTTCCAGCCTTGGAAGCCTTTTTCTTGGTGGGATCTGAATTATTTACAGTTTACATTAAATCTTACTCGATGTGATAAAAGTTTTTAGTCATGTTCATATTGGTTTTATTATTTCTGTGCTCTGTTGGTGTAGATGGCAGTTGTTTTTCTTTCATAGTATAGCTGAATTTGAATATAGTTTAGTTGCTACTTGCTTGTAAATAGGACCAGAGTTTCATATAATTTTACATTTCCATATGGGGTCTTAGAAGCTGATTTTTTTTTTACAATTGGATAATACAGGTTGGCTTCCAGGAAATTCAGAAAGTAGGTTATTTTAGATCAGTATTAATCTTATTGTTATGGAGAAGCCATCAGTAATTGTTTCCTTTAACATTAATGGGATACATAGTCCCATTAAGAGATCCTGACTGCTGCAGTAGTTGAGAGGGGTTAAACCAGATGTTATTATGCTCAAAGAAATGCATTTGTCTCATGATGAGCATGAGAAATTCAAAAAATTTGGCCTTCAAGCAGTAGTATAATCTACTCACTGTTCAGGCAAGAGAAGAGGGATAGTCATTTTAATCCATCACGGGGTCCCTTTTCACTTATGAAAACAAATAATAGATCTGGACAGTCATTATGTAATGGCAACTGGTCACTTTTGTGATTTGCCAGTTACCCTGGCTTCAGTTCATTTTCCACCTGAGTCCAACGAGTCCTTTGCCCCCAAATTTTTTACTCACATGAATCCTGCTTTGCATGGACAGTTTATATTGGGGAGGGTGACCTGCATGTCACTATTAACCCAGCTTTAGATGTATCTACCATCTTACCACATCACTGAAACCCTCTCCAGAAATACTTAGCTGTCAATTTACTCCTTTTATGATTTGTGGATGTCTGAGGCATTTCTTTCTGACTTACTTAAGGAGTATACACACTATTCCCTAGAACAGAAGTCTCCTCCAAGTTGGATTACATTTTTCCACAGAAGAACACTTGGATACATTACAGAATGTATATCTTGCCATTTCTATCCTTTCTGATCATTCCCTGCTTTGGTAAAGTTTTTATAGGAAATATTTCTCACATTTCACATTGGCATCTCAACCTACCCATCTTAGAGACCTGAGTGGAACACTACCACCCCATCCTGGCATGACGCCACTATTGCAGCAATCCCAAAACCATTGAAAGGCTCCAGGTATCTGCATCCTACCACCCCATACCTGTGCTAAATTGCGATTATAAGCTATTCACTTTGGTTTTGACTCTGAGAATTAATGCTTATTTACCTAACTTGTAGATCTGGACCAGGTTGGTTTTGTGAAGGAGCAATAAGCTCAAAACGTGGTTTGCTATACTTTTCTTCCTTTAGATTATGCAGCAACTTGCCAGATACTATCAGCTCTTTTTAGGACTTGATGCAGAGAAGGCATTTGATAGGGTCACCTGGCCTTTTCTGTGGATAACCTTTTCTCATTTTGGTTTTCCCCCATATATTTGTAATGCAACTTCATAATCTTTAACACTCCCCTCAAGATTTGATTAAGTTGGATGGCTCCCTTTCTGACCGATTTTCCCTTTCTCGAGGAACTAATCAGGGTTGTCCCCTCTTTCCCCTACTGTTTGTATTGTACATGGAATCCTTGGAGGCAGCAATTCATTCGCATCTACAGATTGAAGGTATTTGGATAGTGAGGCACCCATTTAACATATCACTTTTCGCTGATGATGTTTTATTAACCTTGATGTGCCCTGAGACATCAGTTCCAGCAGTTTGGGATCAGTTGTAGTCCTTTGCAGCACTTTCAGGTTATACAATTTATGAACAAAATTGAAGTCCTTCTATATAATTTTAAGCCTCTACAACTCTTAAGAATAAATTCCTTTCAAATGGTATAAGACGGAAATGAGATATTTAGGTGTCAAAATACCCCAAAACCTGATACATAGAGTTATTACATTTGTATCCCTCACCCAGCATCCATCAAGCAACCTGTCTAGATGGTCACAACTTCCTATGGGTTGTCAACCTGATGGAAACAATTCAGCAGAATATTCTTCCTAGGATACTGTTTCTTTTCCAAACATTGCCAGTTCTACCAAATAGAACCTATTTTTGGACCTAGAATAAGTTACCGTTGAGGTTTATTTGGAGAGTGCATCTCCTAGAGTCCATTTACCACTTCTTCAGCTTCCAAAAGGTAAAGGTGGCCTAAACCTTCTGGATTTATTCATTATGCTCATGCTCAGCTCTGTATTGTGTTATGCTGGCTTACTGCATCTTATAGGACCCATTGGAAAGATATAGAGCTCACCATTAGTGAAATACATAATTTGATGACTTATGTATTGGGAAATCCTTCAAGATATAGGCTACTAACTTAATTTCCATAATATACAGTGGAATCACTTAGATGCTGGTTGAAGATTTTAAAGAAATATTTGACATGGACTGAAAGGGAATATCTGACCTTACTGGCATACAATTTTGATTTTCAGCCCAACAAAACTGATCAAGCATTTCAGAGGTGACAGAAATACAATATTGATTATGTTTTTCAAATGCTGGACCCCTCAGGTTTACTTCCTTTTGTTTCTCTTCAGGCGATCTATCAGTTGCCAGCTACAGAATTCCATAGATTCTTACAATTGAAAACTCATTTGCAGCTATTGGAGGAAAGTCTAATTCTTCTGGTGACAAAGCCTCTGCCACTGATCTCCTTGGTTAGATCCTCACATTGAGAATCTACCTAGGAGCATCTTATCAGTTAGTTGTATAAGGCTTTGGGTCACAATTGCATCATATGCACTGACTCCTGCAGAAGTAAATGGGAGCAGGAGTTACAATGTGAGATAACCCTCAATGCATGGAAAAAGTCAGCATAAATGTCTTCCAATGTGTCAGGACTGATTTATTGGAAAGAATATGCTTGGATAAATAGGATACATTATTTCTGTACTTCAGCTCTGCTAACCCAATATAAATGCACTTTCTCAGGGGAATGTTGTAGATGCTGTGGCTTCATGCTGGCAGATCATAGTCACATTTTGTGATCCTGTGATTGCTTAACACAATTCTGGAAGGAGGTGTTGGATGTAATAATAGCAATTCGTGACTGTTCAGAACTCCTCACTCCGGCATATATACTTATGGCAGTCACCCCTGAACATTGCAATATCAATCTCACTACCCAAAACAGGTTACTCTCCTTCTACTGGCTGAAAACAAAGTTATAATAATACTTCGTAGTACCTCCAGGACTCCAAATTTGGAATCCTGGAGAATCTTTCTGCTGAAATTTACACTTTGGTGAGAATTTCAGACAGATGTTTAACCATTTTGCAAATTCTGAATTAAGATGGCAAATGTGTCTCGTGATCAGTTGCAGCACTTTTCAGATTTTTACCTTGAATCTTGTTTTGGGGTGGGAGGTTGGACCACCTGCTTTCATTGCAGCCAGATATAGTTATTTTTCTTATTCCTTATTTATTCTGACTTTGAGACCCCCATTGGTAGGCCTTTGTAAGCCTCTCCATGCCTGGTTTATACCCCAAGTCTCTGATATGAATTACTATCTCTTTGTAGGTTTTAAGTTTATGTTTATGTTTTAACTGTGGTCCTGTAGGTTTGTTCCTATTAACTGATTAGTTAAATAGTACATGTTTATATTATTTATACTGTTCACATTATTTGGGTTTGATTTTTTGATCTAGCATTGGTACAAAGCTGATGACAGATTGCCCTAGCTGTTATGGTAAATCTTACATATATCATTCTATTTTTGAGTTGATTGTACCATCTTGATAGACTGGTTCAGTGAATGAAAGCAACCTACTATTCATAATAGCAGACTGAAATTGCTGTAGATTTTCTTTATGTCCCGTCATTGTTCAATGGTTTTTCAAGAGAAGTGGAACTGTAGTAACTTTCGGAGGTTTCATTTGGACATTTCAATTTTTACAAATTTCCTCATAAAAGATGGACAACTTTGGGACTATGGATGGACTGCTTAGCCAAACTGGGTACTGTACTTTTGTACCTTTTCTTTTTATTTTTTAATTTTTTGGGCTGGCTCACCAAGCCCCTAGACATGCTCGCCAGGCTCATACTTGGGCTTACCTCCCTCCCTGAGTGGGACTGCCAGTAGGTGAACTCTGGTGGCCAGAGAGGACAGCAACAGAGACAGCTCATTAGATGGGGCTGGCATTTTTGTGGCTGTAAAACCCATGGGGCGGGGATATGCAATGATGATCTGCATCCACCCTGCCCCCGAATGTGCAGGTGATGACCACAGCTGAACTCTCAGCTTCCACCAGGGGTCCATTGTGTGTCAGACACTCAACCCACCTCCCACTAAAGTAGGACAGCAGTCCACCAGACACTCAATCCTACTCCTTCCGGCCGGCCCTCCAACTCCCAGATCCATTCCTGAACCTGGGTCGTCGGCGTCGCAGATGGCGATCGTGCCTCTGCACCAGCATGATGGCTACCTTTGTTCCTTTTTATATTCATCAGTTTCACTATTGGATGCACTTTTTTGGATACATGTATTTGTGCCATGCTTGTTTTCTTTTTACCTTGAATAAAAATTAAAGTTTAAAAAAAATAAATAAAAAAGTATCTCAGGGAAAGCTGAGGCCTAGCTATTTACATCAAAGAGGATCTAAAGTAACTCCAGACTTGCACATATGTTTGGGCAGCTACCTGAGATCACTGGATCAAAATCTTGTAAGGCTCCAAGTCACTCTACATCAGCTGCATGTACACGCCCTCCTAACACACCCAAACTTTCACTCCAGTTCCTCAGGGTCTTCTTCCTCAGAGCCTACCAAATGCTGAGACAATTGACCAAGGTGACTCTCATATTAACTGCAAAAAACAAAAACAAAAAAAGAAAACACAAGTGTCAGCAGATAGATACTGGGAAGATAAGCAGTATCTCATCCAACTAATATCTACTGGCATGAATTATAGGAACAGGTCTAAATCTGGAACTTGCATTGGCAAGATTGTCACTAACAGATAAAATTGTCTGTTCATGCACCTAGCCAAATTTTATAATTGACCATTTCCAATCCTTTGCATGCGGATGTGTAAAATAACCAAATCTCCACCTACCTAATAAAGTCCCATTATTTAAGTCATTGGATGTGGATCTACTAAATGCTGGACTTAGTCCACAGAACTGGAGACTAATAGAACTCATGTAGAAAATGCTTAAATATACTTTAGATCTGAGCTAAGAATGTTGTGTGAATCACAGTGTGATAATCTGCTCCCATCATAATACATAAGAGCTCATGGTTGCCAATATTATCAATCAAACAGGAGCCCCTAGATTGCTTCCAGAAGTTTGACGATGACTTAATTAAATACATGTCCTCCCCTGATGACAGACAAACAAAAACAGATTACTATGCTGGATGCTGGAAGATGAATAACAGCAATCCTGGAAACCTATGGTCTGGAATCAACCCCTATTAGTCAAGAATCATTCCCAGTCCACATATTATCTAATACATAATGGCACCATGATCATGTGTAATGCTAACACCATGAATGCTTAAACCAGCACTTCGTAATCCTCAATATCTCTCGCTACACTACCTCTCTACCCTTAGAACAGGCACAAACTCTCCAGGATGGTTTTCCACCTACTCTTACTTACTACTAGCCCCCAATGTTTTACCTTGCTGTTGCCACCCTACTGTATGTGAAGAAGATGAAGAAGAGAAAGCCAAAGGTGAAGAAGGAGGAGGACAAGAAGAAAAAAGAAGAAGAAATAATTATATAGTTCTTTAAAACATTTTATCCCAAAGAGCTTCACATTCAATGAGAGATTGGTAGTGAGCTGGCATACTAGTGTAATGCTACTACAGAAGCTCAACGCCACAAAAGATGCAGGTTACAATGGTATTGATCCTATTGTAGGATCCTAAAGCTAGCCATAACACAACTGGCACACACTACAGAAATGTTCTTTTCTATATAGATTTTTAGGTGTTTAGCCTGTTTTTTTCTCCCTGACCCGGGACCCCATGAAAACCTATGTACTGTACGTGTGTGTGGAGGTGCATGCACGCACTGGCTCAGCCCCTTCCACCCCACCCTTTGCTATTGCTGCCACCTCCATCCACCTACACTTCCCACCAGACCTCCACCGAGTGGGAGTGGAACTATGGGGGGGTGAGGGTAACCACCCTTGGGAGAGGAGAGCTGCCTTGTGGCTGCTCAATGCCACTCCCTCCCTCCCCCCAACACCAGCTCCCCAATGACCCAAGGTAATTCCCGAACCTGGGATGCTGACGTAGCGTGAGGTAAGGTATCCAGCACCTCAGCCCTCAGCACCACTGGGCCGGCTCACAGTAATGTTCTTTAAACATTATAGATGAGTAAAATTCAACATTGTATTTATCAAAGCATTAATTGAGGTATCTTCTTGTCATATTATTGATGTGTATGTTCCTTCATTACAGTCATCTTATTTTTGAAGAAGGTATTTGTGATGATCTTGAAAATTTGTTGAGGAAATGTATCCCAAACAGCTAGGACTGGAGATATATATTTGTTATGATTTGAATGCCCATATTAGAGTTTGTAATAATTTATTTGATCCAGATTGCTTCATCACTGACTTAGCTCCTAAACTGCATGATAGAAGCACCCTGGATTTGATGATAAATAGAAATGAGGGATTATAATACAATTGTTAGAAGAATATGGTTTAACTTTTGTAAATGGTTGATTCCCCTCAGATGAAAAGAAAAACATTTCCTATGTTTTCATAATGCTGCATCTGTAATTGATTACTGTGTTGAATGAGTTTTATATTTAGTTGTCTTTGGTGATCTAATGATTCTTACTGAGTCAGAAAGTAATACATTTTAATAACAGCTTCCAGAAAATGTACTAGCCCTTTACTTAGCAACAGGAAGAATAAATCAAGATTATTGTTATATTCATTTATTTATATTTATTTATACTTTGTAAACTGGGTAGGTGCACTGGCACCAGATGCATTTTCCAGGCATGACCGGTGTACTACAAGTACAGTGATGGAAAGAAAAAAAAATAATATCATAGTTCAAAGTACAAGGTACAGGGATGGAGATGATACAATAAGTGTCACAGCTTAACATATTACAATTAACAGGCACATAACAAACATAAGAATCATGATAAACAATGATATGTACAATGGATTATATACATATAAACAATGATTTGCACAATTGATTGTATAGATAAATGAAAAAATATTTCAAGAACAATCATTTTATAGCTAATATTACTGCAAAAGGCTTATCTACAGGAAACAGGTGCAGGCACTAGCGTTTAACAAATAATCTTTCATTTTATAAGCAAAGATTCTTGCAGAAGGGGACTATCTGATGGTAGCAAGGATTAATGTTCCATATGGTGGTGGCCCTGTAGCTAAAAGCCCATCCCTGTCCACATTAGTGGAGTCAGTAGTACGTTATTGGCTATGGAATGGGAATGAGGAGGTTGACAGGTTGGAGCAGGCCTTTTTAGACACTGTACTATGTTGTCATGTAAGAGTTTTATACATGAAACTGCCAATGTGAGTTGGGCCCTGTGCTCTAGCAGCAGCCAGCTATTCTTCTCAAGACTAGTGCAGTGCTGGGACCTGCAGCCAGGGAAGTAATAAAGGGCTTTTGTTTTGCCCAATCTGACTTGGAGTGGTGTCCATTACAGTAGCCCCATAGTCTAACAAAGGAAGAATGTTGCTTCATACAATCCTGGCTTTTGTCTCCACAATAAGTAACTTTTGGATATCATACAGTTGCCCTAGCTGTTGATCAATTATCATGACATTTTTGTTCCGGTGGGTTTCAAATGTGAGGCAAGGATCAAGGGTTTCTCCCAGATACTTTAAATCTGCTCCAGATTTGAGCTAACATCTATGGTGCATATGCTGAGTTCTTGGGAGTTTTGTTTAATTTTGTGTGCAGGGCCTAAGAGCATGGCCTCAGTCTTGAACATGTTCAGGCCTAGTTTTTCATTTGGAACCAGCATTGAAGAACATGGAAGTTTTTCTCAAATGTTATGTTGATGCCAGAGATATTTCTCCCATGCACAAAGACAATGGCATCATCTGTGTAAAGCAGGGAGCTAGCAGTTGAACATGTCCTGGGCAAATTATTAATGAAGAGTGTAAAAAGAAGGGGATCCAGTATAGAGCCCTGTGGTACACCACAGGTGATGGTATATTGGTCTCTGAAATTAAATTACCCACCTCAACCATTTAGTGTTTATTTTGAAGATAGCTTGAGAAAAATTGCATTGCTGCTGGACTCACCCTGAGGTGCTCAACCTTTGCAGAAGCAGACATTGGTCTACCAGGACAAAGATGTTGGTCAGGTCCACAGTCACTGCACCCATAATAAGCCCCTCATCCATAGCTTGATGCATAGAGTCTGTGAAGCTGACCAAGGTGGTGCACAATGCATGACCCTTTCTGAAACCATGGTGCTAATCACACAGAAGATTGTGCTGGTCTAGATGATGGGTTATCTGACTGTGCACTATCCTCCCATGCAGCTTGCAAGGGTTGAGAGTATGGATGTGGGCCTCTAATTGTCCAAGACAGTAGTTTTTCACTTTTTGAAGAATAGTGAATAGAAGGTTGAAATATGATTGCTATCTGAAATCTTCACTTTTTCGATGCAACACTATTAGATTTTTGAGTTTGGTGAAATGTTTTGTACTATTAATTCTGCTCATATTAAATCTCAAATATTACAGGAAATGTTTCATATGCTAGTCCCATACTTTTATAAGCCCTGTATGATAACTGACCCAAGACAATGGTATAATTCAATTTGCAGGCAAGAAAAGAGAAAACTGAGCATTCAGATTAGAATATGTAGAAGGGATTCTTCAAAGAAGAATCTAATGACAAATAGAACAAGAAACCTTATAAATGTATACTACAGGAAAAAGGTGGTTATATCAGGAGAACAATCTGGAAAAAATTTTTATTTAGCCATCAATATTAATAACTGTATATCTTTTTGGAGTTATCACAATAGGCACAATTTCTTACAAGACCTCAGTCCTATATAACTGCTGATGTTTGGAAAGCTCATTATATATCTATATTTCTATATCTCAATATCTATATATATATGTGTGTGTGTGTGTGTGTGTGTGTGTGTGTGTGTGTATATATATCTATATATATATCAAAACAAAATGCTAATATTAAATGCATGCTGAAAATAGAAAATAGAGTTAAAAATCTGCTTTTCCACTTCTGGTGCTTTTCAAGCATTACAGATTTATTGTCCTCTCTGACTTCCTCAAATGTAAACTGTTGAATGCACAATGATTATACTTAGAAAAATACACAGAAGAGCAAAGATATATATATATGTGTGTGTGTGTGTGTAGTGTGTGTGAAAATATGTGAGTAAAAATGTAATGAATGATGCTGAAAATAGAATTGAGTTAGGCACTATTAATTCTTGTCTCTTCAGGAAATATGTAAAAGAGAAAAACATAGTTATTTTTTTCCCTTTAGATTTTTTCTTTTTTCTCTATTAGATATTTCCTGAAGAAGACCTATGGGTGAAACATAGATTTTAACTCTATTTTCTATTTTCAGCATGCATTTAATATAACCATTTTGTTTTGCTTTCAGACCACATGCTGACACAGTGCTTTGTTTTTACACACACACTCACACACACACACACACATATATATATATATATATCTTTTGCTCTTCTGTGTAATTTTTTGTCTAAATTATAATCATTTGTGCATTCAACAGTTTACATTTGAGGAAGTCAGAGAGGACAATAAATCTGTAATGCTTGGAAAAGCACCAGAATCATGTAAAGTGCTGGCTGAGATATATTTCTCAAATATAGATTGATGGGCTCCACATCTCATTAATGTTGTTTCAACTCTATTATCATCTGATAAGTCTCAATGATATTTCAGCAACTGATTATAGATGTTGGTCAATGAAATCAATTTATATATGGCTTAAAAGCAGATTTCAGAGTTGGGCACTCCAAGTAAGATCACTGTTTTTTTTTACGCATATTCTTTATAAATATATACTTATTCCTATTCATAAACAAAGTATGTATGCTGCATTTATTGACCTATCTTCATCAATTGATTCTTTATTTTATAGTAGTTTATGGCAGAAACTGGTACCATAGATCTAAACATAGATCAAGGATTTTTTCAGGCAATTGAAATGTTATACTTTGACACTTGGGCTACAGTTTGATTTTCCTTAGATGCACAATTGGTTGACCAGTTTTTCCCAAGAAAGGACATTAAACGGGGTTGTCTTCTGTCACTCTTAATAGTTAATATATATATATATATATATATATATATATATAGAGAGAGAGAGAGAGAGAGAGAGAGAGAGAGAGAGAGAAATATATGTTCTTTCACTCCATTTGTTCTGAACTTACCAAAATTTCTAGCAAAGCCTTTCACTTTCTTGGCTTGTGCACATGATGTCTTGTTTTCTTGTAACAAAACGGGGCCGTTAGTTGATTATAAATCAATTTGGAATATTCTGTTTTTAATTTAGCATTTAAAATTGAAAGTAAATATGGGAACAACTAAAATAATGCAGTTTGGCCCTAAACTGGCCTCTTTGTTCATCTGGAAGTTTTCCCCATACATTTTATCTGTCTTGTCTGCCTGGCCACCCATTTCTGACTAACCCTCTATAACCCCATCACCTGGCTTCTCTGGGACTTACCTTCCCTCTGTTGGCCTCTGCCACAGGACTGTGTGTGTGAGAGGGTGCATGGATACTGATCCTGGACCTCTGAGAGGTTGGATATAATCCTAGGGTTTGGGATGGACTTTTCCATCAGTTTTTGCCTCATGTTCATACTGTGTTTAATGGCAATGATGAGCAAGCTCCACCTCCATGGAGACATCCCTCATGTCCTATGCAAGAGTTCCTCCATTCTCCTGTGTGGTCTTGCCTATGATGCCACCTGGACACCTCCAGGTGGCAGACAAGCAGTGAATCACATTAACCCCCTCCCAAAGGAGGAGCACTGTCATATGGATGCTTAATCCTCCCTCCATGGCTGGCCCTGAAGTGACCCATATCTTTTCCAAAAACTGGGTCTCTGTCATTGCGGCAGGTGAGGGAATTGGTGCCTTAGCCTTCCTTTTCAATGGGCTGGCATTTTAATATGGATGTTTGAGGAAAATAGAATAGAGGTGGTAAAGTCTTATTTCTACTTAGGTCCAGTTAATTTTTCAACTCTCAGTTGGTCTGACCATTTTAATAATATTGCAAAAAATGTGAACATAGATTCATTAGGATTCTGTAGGCTTTATGGAAGATATGGAACAAGTTTGATAGGTGTGGCTTTGAGAGCAGCTAATGCAAAACTGTCATCAAGAAAAATTAGTTTAGGGATGTCATATGGCCCAGAGGAAGCATCATGTGCTTATGTGCTGATGACCTAGGTTTGAGAGTTGGCTTGGGAAGTCAATTGTGTGTAGAAGGGCTGGGAAGCACTGCAGTGCAGTAGCAGTACCAGCCAAGATAGGGACAGGAAAGGGGCAGTGTTCCAGCCCTGGAGTGAAGCTATAGTGGGCTGAGGAGCTTGTTCCCCTGTAGTACATTGCTACATGTCGCCAAGGTGATGTCTGAGGGTGTGCACATCCCACCAGGGCATGAGGAAGGGGAGAGGCCAAGGGAGAAAAAACAGAAAACCCTATGTGCACTGGTTCATAGTATCATAGTAACTGTACAAGCTCAGGAGGTGGTGTCTTTATAAGAGCTCGCCACCACAAGGGTGGGTTAATTTCTATAAATATTCAAATTTTATAGTACCCATGTACTGATCCAATTTATGTTTGAATATTTCTAGGTTATCACTATCAATAACTTCTCCAGGAAGAATGTTCCATTTATTAACTACACGCTGTGTGTACAATTGTTTCTTTTTTTAGTTTTACAATGAGCCCCACTTAATCTAAGATTATGTGATGTGGTTTGTGCGACATTAAAGTTTGTTTCTAGACCTAAAGTTTCAATAAGAAGGGGGTCTTTAATAGCATTAAATGTTAAGGAGAAATCTCCATGTGTCTGATGATAATTCATGGAGTATAAATTTAATTCTTGTAATCTTTCCCAATATGTTTTGTTATTCATACCAGTTATTTTTCTTGTCATTTTTCTTTGTACATCCTCTATTAGTTTTCTACCTCTGTTTGTATTTGGAGCACAGAAAGGTACAGAGTAGTCCAAGTGTGTTCTAACTAGTGTCTTATATAATGGTAAAATTACTCCTGGCTGTCTACTTTTTATATTTTTAAATATACATGCTGTTATTTGTTGAGATTTTTTACCTTAGAAATTGTGTTTTGTTCAAAAAAATTAAGTTTACTATCAATATTCACTCCCAAGTCTTTTTCATAATCAGTTTCTTTTAACAGTTCTTTGTTTAAGAAGTAACTATTTCTCTTGTTATTGTATCCCAGATGCATTACCTTGCATTTTTGGGTATTAAATTTCATTTGATTTCTATTTGCCCATTGCTCAAGTGCAGATAATTCCTTCTGTAGACTTCCAGCATCCTCTGAATTATTGACAATGCTGCCAATTTTGCAGTCATCTGCATACTTAGTCATCCAGCTTTTATTGGATGGCTGCATTGTTGATATTAAGATGTTAAATAGTACAGGGCCCAGTACCGAGCCCTGAGATACCCCACTAGTAACTTCAACCCAAGGTGATGTAAATCCCTTAACTGATGTACATTGTCTATTTTCAAGTAACCAAGATTGAATCCATTTTATCAGTTGTAGAGGGAATCCCATCTTGTATAGGTGTTGAATTAAAATGTCATGTGAGACTCTATTAAAAGCCTTTGTGAAGTCCAGAAATATCAAATCCACAGATAGGCCAGCATCTAATATTGCACTTACATTTTCAAAGAACTGTAACTGGTTAGTTAGACAAGATCTACCTTTAGAGAATCCATCTTGTGTAGTATCATGAAGATTTATAGTTTTTATATATATTTCTAATTTTTGCAAGATAAGTCTTTCTAAAGTTTTCCTATCACTGATGTCAAACTTATAGGACTATAGTTGGAAACTTCACTTTTATTTCCAGATTTGTGTATAGGGATTACTATTGCATCTCTCCATGAAGGGATGCATGCTCCTTCTTTTAGGGAAAGGTTAAATAGTATACTCAGAGGTCCAGCTATTTGATTAGCTGTTTCTTTAAGAAACCTAGGGTGTATTCCATCTGGTCCTGGTGAAGAATTGATGTTCAATTTTAGTAAAGCCATCTTCTTTTCTTCTATATTGAAGTGTTTTATTTCAAAAGTATTCTCAGTATTATTTTTTACCACAGAGACTTTCATGCTTTCTGAATGAAAATTGATGAAAAGTAATTGTTAAATTTAGTAGCCATCTCAGTTTCATTACTAATAAGACCTGAATTAGTTTGAATTGGACCCAGTGTAGATTTGGTTCCTCTAAGGGAGCCAAAATAATTAGAAAACTTTTTTTTAATTATTTACTGAGTCAACAGCTAGTCTTTCTTCAGTTTTTATCTTAGCTTTCCTAATACATTGTTTGACTTTATTGGAGAGGTTTTTATATTTATTCCAATTGTTTACAGATGGTTTTGACTTATACTTCTTGTAACTTTTGTGTTTTTTACGAATTAACTTCTTGATCCTATTATTCCACCATATAGGAGATCTATAACCTTTAGTGTATTTAATTTTCATTGGGACCCAGTATTCAAGACAAAGTTTTATTTTTGTCACTATGAGCGACCATGCATGTTTGCTATTTAGTCCTTTGAGTTCTAACGTCCAATCTCAAGAATCAAGATATGTTCTTATTTCTGAAAAGTTTGCTGCAGAATAATCTCTAATTTGTGTGCTACCTTTGGTAACAGGAATTTTAGTATATATTTGGAAAGTGATCATGTTGTGGTCACTATTACCCAGCGGTGCTAATATAATTGGTTGTAGTATTTTATCTCCCATGTTAGTAAGGACTATGTCTAGAATATTGTTATTTCTAGTGCTAGTTTTAACAATTTGTTCAAAATTTTGAATAACTGTAAGAGCCAGGAACTCTCTCTCGATTGTTCCAGAATATAAAGACTTAGTCAATTATATTTGGGAAGTTGAAATCTCCCATAATAATATTTATTTATTAAATTTTGATAACCGGGTAAGCCCACTGGACCCTGAAGGTCCCTTTTTCAGGGGTGACCCGGGGAATTATGTGGAATAATACATGGGGTAGCATACAGCACAGGTACATTACACTAGACAGCGAAGAACATAATACACAGTAGTTTTTCAGCAGTTACATTTAAGAGGTAAGACATAGTAGCTTTTTAGCAGTTAACATTTCCTGGGAAAGCTCTACAGATGGGGTACAGTGCTATATAGATGGGGTGCAGTGATAGTCACTTATTTTCATATGAGGGAGAGGGTGGGCTTCCACTGGAGCCTCTCACTTTAGCAGTTGCATATAGAGGTGACCATCATTATGAGCCTTCAGCCTTGTGCGGAAGGTGTGGGTAGAGGTAGCATCCTGAACACCAGGGGGCAGGGAGTTCCATAGGGTGGGCGCTGTGATGGTGAACGACTTACCCCCCACCTTGGTTCTAACCCTTGGCACTGCGAGGAGGGTTCTGTCCATTAGATGTTGGCTCAAAATGTTCAATAGTTTTTATAAAATCCATTTTCTGGTCTGAATTGAGGTTGGGGGCTCTGTAAGCCAAACCTACACATATTTTGATAGTGGTTAAGTTTATTTCTACCCATATTATTTCATTACCGTATTTTGAAATATATTTTGTAGATGTTAAATGGGATGTTAATTTCTCAGAAATGTACAGGGCTATTCCTCCTTCAATTTTATCCTTCCTGTTTTTACTAAATTTGGTGTAACCCTGTATATTGGTGTTCCAGCTCTCATCCTGGAACCAGGTTTCAGTAACGCCACATATTGAAATATTTTCTTTTTGCATAAAATATATTAATTCTTCAATTTAATTTGTTAAACATCGTGCATTAAGTAATAATGTTTTAATTAAGTTTTTATCTTTGTAATTCATAGGTATCTTTTTAGTTGTTTGGAGATTTGTTTGGTCAATGTTAGTTTTGCCTCTGCATAGCTCATTTCCCTTTAGCAGTTTAAATGTTTGTTATACACTTAGCGAATTGTTGCTGTTAATGATGGCACTGGTGCCCTCTTGTCCCCTCTCCATGTGGATCCCCACTGGGAGAAGACAGTAAAGGGAGTGACAATTGGGACTGGGAGTGTTGGCAACCACCTGAATAAGGTAGGAGAGACCACTGGTAGCCAAAAAGCTATATTGAAAAATATTATTAGTTTAATATGAAATTTGTGATTTGTTGCTTTGCTAAACAGATATGGTGTCTTTCTCAAGGTACTCTTCCAACTTGTGTCATTAGAGCTGAAAAAGGGCAACCTATGATAGAAACCTCCACTCAGTCAAGAATGTTCTCCTAGTGAGTATGTCTTATGACTATAACCTCTACTAGACTCCCCCTGATTGCCTATAAATAATTGCTTGACTTTAAAAAGACTAGTTCTAAGGTAGGCTGGTTGGCACATTTTGAACAAGTCTTAGATCAAACTGGGATGGCTTCACTTTTCTCATTACCAGAAATGGGCATCTTAAACAATGCAGCATATTGTTCTGTAGTTCACTCAAAACATTTTGATTTGATGAAATTTGATGAAACAAAAAGAGCTTTATCTCTTGGTGACTCTTAACTGTAGTTCTCGTTTAGCAGAGAACACATGGTTCATGTGTTATAATTAAACTCCTTGACACATTTACATTTACACCAAGCATTTACAAAATTCAGATTCCAGACTTTTGATTTCAATCTATTTACAGCCAGATACACTGGGAGATTTTATAATTATGCTTCTACAATTTGTGGGTATAGATGGGCATTCTAGAAGACATGTTGGGCTTGATTTGCAAAGGTCTCGGATGGCTACAGTCCCCGGTTGTGCCACAGATACGGTGCATGTGGCAAGCTGATGGGATTTTCAATCCTGTTTGACAAATGGTACAAGTCTTTTTGTGGTCTAGCTTGCATCAATATTGGGGATCATTTTAATGGAGCTTGTGCCATACCTTTGGCACAAGCTGCTGTAAATAAGGAAAACCATTGTAACTGAGCACAATCCTTGAAAACTGGACACAGTTGTGGCAAAATGGATTGCTGCACCAGTGATTTAAAAGCATTGTAGTGAAGAGCTTGGTGCAAGCCCTGTGTCACCCTTTGGAAGTCTGGCCCACTGTGTTATTTTGTACATAGCACAATTTTCAATTAAAATGGTGTTATTCACTGTTTTGTCTTAGAGTGTATAGTAATGTCCCTTTGGTATGATAAGGTAACAATTGTCAAGTGTATTCCTCAGCATAGTATGTATTGCCGTCAGACCTTTTTATTGCCTCAGTCAAATACTGGAATGTTATATGTAATGTTTTGGATTGTAATGTCGAAAAACCTTTCAATAAAAAATTTAACGTTAAGAAAAGTGATTAGTTTCCTTTTTGGTGAAATCTTTGGACAAACAATTTTTCATTGGATGACGCTGATCCTTTGTTAACACTAAAGTGTCCAACAGTTTTCAGATCTGCAATACTACTAACAAAAAAATTATGTGATATTCTGGTTAAGCTGGGCAATACTATGCAATATATATTTTTATGATTTGGTCACATACAAACAGTGCTGCTATGATGATTTTAAATGTAATTGTCTTGTACTGTTCTATTGTATTATACTGTAATGACTTTTAAACCTGATTAAATACATTTGACTAGTACTACTATAGGTTCTTTACACTGTCTCCCTCTTTATAGGACATATACCAAATGGCTGGAAAGTTGCAGTTGTCATTTCCCTCAAACTCAAATCAGGCTTCCATTCAGATACAAACAACTGCTGTACTAACCCATCCTAGTCTATAGTTTGAAATTTGAAGGTTATTGATCAACCAGGGGAGACCGCACCAAGGGTATTAAAATAACAGAAAGTCGTCTAAAAAAAAGGGAAAAAAATTAAAATACCATACAAATATACAGAGTATTCGTCAAAGTGCTATACATTAATTCCACTCATATGCATTGTTTAGAGACATGGCATGTACTAAGCTCTACTGCAGCTTTATTACTATTGGATCATTCAAGGAGCACAACCCATTTTCCTATCATCTGCTATTCTGGGAGACCTTCCACTACTCTTTTTTTATCTTTATCACTGAGGCTAAACATTGTGCAATCATTTCAGCTTTTTCAGGGACTCTTGGGTGTAGGAGAATGAAAACTGGATCATAATTTGCATCTGCATATTTAGTCAGAACATTTAAAAGATATGCCTTTCTAGGCTTGTTAAATATCAGGAAATTTAATATCAGATATGAAATTGAATGAAAGAAGCCTTTATTACATGGTCATTGATTATTAGATGTTACTAAGCTTTTGTTAAAGTGCAAATGTCTTGACGTTATGAGCTCAAATCTCATCCACGTTATTAGCTTTCTATACTCTGGTTGTATTGAGACTATTAAATACTATTTATTTATTTTTATTTATTTGAATCTCAGAATTAGCACCTTTGAGGACAAGCTCATTACACAGGTTCCACGTCAAGGCAAACACACAATAAGGATATTGTAGAGAATGAGGCCAAATAAATTAGAACATAATTGTACAGGAATGATTATATAACTAGTACAGGCACAGTCAAAGGCTATGTGCAAGTAGACAGAGTCATTACACAACTTAGGCATTCTTACAAGGATATAAAACCTGATAGGATAAAGATTTGGGAGCTACATCAAGCAACACAATTTAACAGGAATGATTATGATTAGATCAGTCATAATCATAGGCTAAGCAACAAATAGCCCTAGAGACACATTATGAAGCTTAAGCATTCTATCTAAGGATGAAGGACTGATGAGAGACAGAAAGGAACTAGAGGTGGAGGAGAGGGCAGAGGTAATAAACCCAAAGGGCTGCAGCTTATGAAGGAGCAGACCAGGAACATAGGAGACAGCAGGGAGGGTGCATGTTAGTGGGCCTGCAAGTGGTGAAGGGGAATTAACAAGCAAAATTAGATGTGGAGGAAGGGTGGCATAGTGAAGGAAGGACGGAGGGAGAGGGTAGGGGGAGGAAGACATGGAGGAAGGGGTGATAGGGAAGAATGGGAGGGACAGGGAAGGGGAGGTGGAAGGCAGGTGAGGATTGTGTGTTATGAATGGATATATGAGTGATAGTGGATAGATGCCTGGCAAAGAAGAGCTGAGAAGAGACAGGATAGGTGCAGTGTGATCAATGTCAGAGTGGGCAAGCAAATGGACCAGTTCCAGGGCCGGAGGATCAGCCTCTAGAGATGTTCCAAGTAAGTTATTGGGAGCAATCACAGCAGGTCTTCGCAATTAGCTGTTGTCTCAGTTTTCTTTTAAAAGGACCAATCAAAGTTAATGAAGAGATGTCAGTGTGTAGGGAGTTTATCCAAACAGGTGCATGGTAGGCAAAGGACCTTTGACCCAAGAAGGTGCGACAGTGGGGAATTATAAAGATTTGGTTGTCTGAGCTATGAGTTCTGTGATGGTTATCACTGGAAGAGAGGAGATTCTGCACCCCTACAGATACCAGGCCTAGGCTAACTTTGTTTGCCAGTAAACAAGACTGGTAGAGTATCCAGCCTGAGAAGTGAAGCCAGTTAGTCTGAGCATACAGGTCACACATGTGCGTCAGGCATGTGGCTCCAGTAACAAGCTGGCAGGCCTTGTTTAGTGTTACTTTTATTCAGCGAAGGGCCATGTTGGTAGCTGAGGCATATATTATCAGCCCATAGTCAATGAGTATCAATAAGGAACTGTTCACAGCTAGCTTAAGAGCCTCAGGTGTTAGACTATGCTTGCACTTGTGCAATAGTCCAATGCGCGTGTTGACAGCCTTAGTGACTTTGTCGATGTGGAGGTCGAAAGACATAGTACTATCCAGCATGATGCCTAGAAATTTGAAATTTGTACAAACTCCAGTGGAGAGCTCACTTCATTAGTGATGCGAAGAGGGTGGGTTCTGTACCAGTTTTGGGCACTGGAGAACATCATAGTTTTCATCTTTGAGTAATTCATCACAAGTTTGTGATCTTTAAACCAGCTTTCTGCAGCCAAGAAGTTGCTCTGGAGTTTGCTTTCAAGAGCGAGGGGAGGTTAGGGTCACGGATGAACAGAAGACCATTGTCTGCTTACAACAGTAGATGACACTGGCAGGCAGATGGCAGTTGGTTTAGAAAAATGCTGAATAAGAGCAGGCCCAAAATGGACCATTGTGGACCACTTTTTCCAAATGAGTGCACACTGGGAAGTGGTGCTCCAAAACCAACAATAAATCCCAAACAGCAAAAAGGTTTTGGCACACACAAAACTCTTCAGAGAAAAGCGCAAAGTTAAAACATCATTTAACAAAAATCACACAACATAACGAGGTTCCTGACATGTTTCGGACTGACCGTACAGTCCCTTTTCAAAGGTTTAAAAGGACATCTAGAGAACACAAACTTATATTATGCCATCAATTATCTAAAACAGATACAATTAATTATATCAATCATTGCAAACAAGTATCCATTAAAGACTACTTAGTTTGAAAATATTTATCATCCATAACAAAACTCTCACTAGACAGTTACAGATCTCTTGTCATTTAAACCTAAATATATTTTAAATCTGAATGGCATAACCTAAAACTTAAACTGATCATTTCTATATTAAAAATACAGACTACATAGCACATAAACAACTTAAATCAAAAAACAGAGGGGTAATAGTCAGATAAAATGTAGAATTGAAAAAAAGGGGGTGTGGGGAAGGAAGAACAAAACAACACATCGATCAAATACCCCATCTCCAAATAGAGAGTGAGTATTCAAATAGTATTACAGGGATCAAAACCACATTTAAAAATTCTGTTTAATTCCACCCTATTTAAATATTTATTTTCAATCATTTAATTATGAATGCAATTCCAATGGGCCATTCAATCCTGGACTTATAAATGCTTTCAAAGTTAAAATCCAAAAGTTTTCTTTTTAAAACTAAATTATTGTAGTCCCCACCTCTTGGCTCCTATTAACTTTATCTATTGCTATGAATTTAAAAGAATGATGATCAGGCTCCTTTGCCATGAGAACATGAGCTGCTGTCATATGTATTGTCCCTTCTCTGAATGGCATGCACATGCTCTCCTATTCTTATTTTAAACTTCTGATTGTTTTGCCAACATAAAAAGCATTGCAGTCACAAATGGCCAAATAAATCACTCCTGTGTATCACAGTTAATAAACTGTCTTACCTCAAATCTTTTGTTATTATTTGCACTAGAAAAACATTTATCCTGCATCATAAAGTCACAATAAATACATCTCTTACATCTAAAGTTTCCTTCACTTTATTTAACCAGGTCTCTTTCAATTTTATTCCAAAATGACTCTGTGTTAGCATGTCTCCTGAAGTGGAAACTTTTTTGAAGCAGAATCTCACTGGCTTATTTGCTACTTCGCATAATCCTGGTTCGACTCCCAGCACATGCCAATGTTTCCTTACTGTATTTTCAAGCTCCTTGGCATATGCTGAGAAGTCTGTCACAAAATTAAATTGGTGTTTAGTATTTTGATCTCTGTAGCTGTTTTGTAAAAGGCTACTTATTTCAGTAATTCTAGTCCTAAAAAGAGCTTCACCTATGTTTTTTTTGTTTTATTCCCTCTATGTTAATCTAGCTGTTAAATCTTCTGCCCCCCTTTCAAAATCTACTATTACAGTGCAATTATGCCTTGTCCTAAGAAATTGACCAACTGGTATATTTCTTTTAACATGTGATGGATGGCAACTGCTGGCTAGAAGGATGGTATTACCATCTACTTCTTTACGATACAGGGCGGTTTTAAGTTTCCTATCTTCCGTTAGCCCAATCGGGAGATCTAAAAATGTAATTTTATCCCTAGAACTAGTTACCGTAATTTCAAAACAGATTTGTCTCATGAAGTATTTAACAAAGGAGTTCAAACTCACTTTATCACCCTGCCACAAGATGAATATATTGTCAATAAAACATTTCCAGCATAATACTTGTGTATTGTAAATATTAACATTGCCATTAAAAATGAATTCCTCTTCCCATTTTCCCACAAACAAATTAGCAATGGATGGTGCACATGTAGCTCTCATTGCTGTTCCTTGTGTCTGTAAAAACAATTCCCCATCAAACGTAAAGACATTACACTTCAAAATACATTCCAAAAATGTAATCAATAAATCAGAATTACTAAGATTTGCACGATTGAGAAAGGATGCTGCTGCTTCCAAAGCTGCCTCGTGTGGAATGTTAGTATAAAGCGACTCAATATCCATTGTTACTAAAAGTACATTTTCTAGTATTATCATATGTTCAAAAAGATTTCAAATCTCTTTAGTGTCTTTAATATATGACGGTAAGTCCCATACTAAAGGTTTTAAAGATGAGTCCATATATCTTGAAAGGGGTTCCATCAAAGATCCTATGCCTCTGACTATTGGGCGTCCTGGTGGATTTTCCAGTGTCTTATGAAACTTAGGAAGAATACAGAAAGTGGCTCTGACGGGATTCAAAACAGTAAGGTAACTCTTCACATTTCCTTCTATAAGTCCTTTTGAAAATGCATCCCCTATTATTTCATCAATTGCATACTTAAAATTGTATTTTGGATCCTCTTTGATTTTAATATAATATTGAGTATTGTAAATTTGTCTATGTACTTCCATAACATAATTGTCTTTATCCATGAGGACCACTGCTCCACCTTTATCCACTTGCTTGATAATAATCTCGTGTGCCTTTGTAGTGTGTGGATAGCTTCCCTTTGAATTTTCTTCAAATTATGATAAAAATCAACACTTGATGAGGAACATAAATCTTCTATGTCCTTTTCAACTAATTCTTTAAAAATGGACACTGCTGCACATGGGGGGCACCAAACTAAAGGATTCCTAAATTGTATTGATTCATTTTCACCCTATCCCACCTCAGTCGAACTCATCATTTCTCTTCAATAGTAAAAAGCATTAATATTAAGTTTTCGACAGTTTAAATGTAAATCTATTAGAGTCTGAACCTGATTTAAAGGGGCAGTTGGTGCAAAGCCCAGTCCTTTGTTTAATAGTTCAATTTCTCCAGTAGTCAGTACATGTTTTGAAAGATTAATAATTTGGCTAACAGAGGTGACAGAATGGCAGTTTCTTACCTCCTCTATTGGTTCCGACCTCTGTTCCCAAAGGGTTTTCTCCATAGATTCCTCCCCCTGTAACATCCTCAAAATGTCCTGCTGCCATACTGCTTTTCTGTTTCTTTCTCCTCATCGAGTTCTCTTTCTCTTCAGAAATCCTGGATTCTTTCCTGAAACCTTGGACTTCTTCATAGAGGTCTTGGGACATAAGATGCAATGTTTGTTTGGTGTTCTCCCACTGGTTGTGAGTCTGTTATTGGCTGTTCCTTCAGAAAAGGATGTGCACATACATTTTCTCCCTCTATATCACTATGGTCTGTACTAAAATCTGTAGAATATTCAAATGAAACATTTTTATTTTTTAAGATACTCTTTCTTTGATTATTTTTCCATCTAAAAACTTTTCCTCTTTCAAAATCCCCTTTGTCACATTGGAATTTTGTCATTTTAATCCTTTGTATTTCTGAGTCCAATTTTAGAATAGATTCTTTCAGTTTCAAATTCAATTTGTTAAATCCATATTTGTAGAAAATTTCAAAACTCTGCTTCTTGTTTTTAATATCTTCCTTGATCACAGCTTCTCTTTCTTTACTATATTTGACAATTAACTGCATAGGTTTCGAGCTTGCATCCAGCAGTATATTTTCCACTCTTGAATAAAGATGGACTCTCTGTCCCACATGCTGGTTCTTTAAGTTGTCTTAAACCTCTTGGAACTCTTTTTACTTCCAAATATGCCTCTAAATTAGTGCTATTCCAAAAAAGCATTCTCAATTGGTGTATAGATTTTTCTAAATTTCTGAAGGCTTCTAAAGGTGACAGCATACCTTGTGAATCAGCAATGAGTCCATGTTCTGGATTTAAAAATGGGTTATGATTATTTGAGGTCTTCAATAATTGTTCCACATAAGTCAGAGGGTTTGATTGTGTTTCATTACTCGTCGTAATAAATACCAAATTTGGAGTGTTCTCAATAGACATCTTCTCGTTACTTGTCGATGACAAATATTTTAAGCACGTATATTCTTGAGTTTTACAGGGTAAGGATACAGGCAAGGATTGACTATTAACCACATAAATATGTGTAGCCTTTACCTGTAAATCATTCCTTCCCCCTAACCCATGCATATCACTCAAACAACGAAACACTTTTTCCAAATGAGTGCGCACTGGGAAGTGGTGCTCCAAAACCAACAAGAAATCCCAAACAGCAAAAAGGTTTTGGCACATACAAAACTCTTCAGAGAAATGCACAAAGATAAAACATCATTTAATACAAATCACACAACATAACGACTTTCCTGACATGTTTCGGACTGACCGCACAGTCCTTTTTCAAAGGATTAAAAGGACATCTAGAGAACACAACAGTTATATAATGCCATCAATTATCTAAAACAGATACAATTAATTATATCAATCATTGCAAACAAGTATCCATTAAAGACTACTTAGTTTGAAAATATTTATCATCCATAATAAAACTCTCACTAGACAGTTACAGATCTCTTGTCATTTAAATCTAAATATATTCTAAATCTGAATGGCATAACCTAAAACTTAAACTGATCATTTCTATATTAAAAATACAGACTACATAGCACATAAACAACTTAAATAAAAAAACAGAGGGGTAATATTCAGATAAAATGTAGAATTGAAAAAAAGGGTGTGGGGAAAGAAGAAAAAAACAACACATCAATCAAATACCCCATCTCAAAATAGAGAGTGAGTATTCAAATAATATTACAGGGATCAAAACCACATTTAAAAATTCTGTTTAATTCCACCCTATTTAAATATTTATTTTCGATCTTTTAAATATGAATGCAATTCCAATGGGCCATTCAATCCTAGACTTATATATGCTTTCAAAGTTAAAATCCAAATGTTTTCTCTTTTTAAAACTAAATTATTGTAGTCCCCACCTCTTGGGCTTCTATTAACTTTATCTATTGCCATGAATTTAAACGAATGATGACCAGGCTCCTTTGCCATGAGAACATGAGCTGCTGTAGCATATGTATTGTCCCTTCTCTGAATGGCATGCACATGCTCTCCTATTCTTATTTTAAAACTTCTGATTGTTTTGCCAACATAAAAAGCATTGCAGTCACAAATGGCCAAATAAATCACTCCTTGTGTATCACAGTTAATAAACTGTCTTACCTCAAATCTTTTGTTATTATTAGCACTAGAAAAACATTTATCCTGCATCATAAAGTCGCAATAAATACTGTACATCTTTTACATCTAAAGTTTCCCTTCACTTTATTTAACCAGGTCTCTTTCAATTTTGTTCCAAAATGACTCTGTGTTAGCATGTCTCCTAAAGTGGAAACTTTTTTGAAGCAGAATCTCACTGGCTTATTTGCTACTTCACATAATCCTGGTTTGACTCCCAGCACGTGCCAATGTCTCCTTACTGTATTTTCAAGCTTCTTGGCATGTGCTGAGAAGTCTGTCACAAAATTAAATCGGTGTTCAGTATTTCTAGCCCTAAAAAGAGCTTCACCTATGTTGTTTTTATTATATCCCTCTGTGTTAATCTAGCTATTAAATCTTCTGCCCCCCTTTCAAAATCTACTATTTCAGTGCAATTACGCCTTGTCCTAAGAAATTGACCAATTGGTATATTTCTTTTAACATGTGATGGATGGCAACTGTTTGCTAAAAGGATGGAATTACCATCTACTTATTTACGATACAGGGTGGTTTAAAGTTTCCTATCTTCCATTAGCCCAATCATGAGATCTAATAACATAATTTTATCCCTAGAACTAGTTACCATAAATTTCAAAAACAGATTTGTCTCATGCAAGTATTTAACAAAGGAGTTCAAACTCACTTCATCACCCTTATAGATAGAAATGTGAAGAGTTACCTTACTGTTTCGAATCCATCAGAGACACTTTCTATATCCTTCTTAAGGTCCATAAGACACTGGAAAATCCACCAGGACGCTGGATAGTAAGTGGTATAGGATCTTTGACGGAACCCCTTTCGAGATATGTGGACTCATTTTTAAAACCTTTAGCATGGGACTTACCTTCATATATTAAAGACACTAAAGAGATTTTAAATCTTTTTGAACATATGATAATACCAGAAAATGTACTTTTAGTAACAATGGATATGAGTCACTTTATACTAACATTCCACATGAGGGAGCTTTGGATGCAGTAGCATCCTTTCTCAATCGTGCAAATATTAGTAATTCTGCTTTATTGATTATGTTTTTGGAATGTATTTTGAAGTGTAATGTCTTTACATTTGATGGGGAATTGCTTTTGCAGACACGGGGAACAGCAATGGGAACTACATGTGCACCATCCATTACTAATTTGTTTGTAGGAAAATGGGAAGAGGAATTCATTTTTAATGGCAATGTTAATATTTACAATACACAAGTATTATGCTGGAAATGTTTTATTGATGATATATTCATCTTGTCTCAGGGTGATGAAGTGAGTTTGAACTCCTTCTGTTAAATATTTGCATGAGACAAATCTGTTTTTGAAATTTACGGTAACTAGTTCTAGGGATAAAATTATGTTTTTAGATCTCATGATTGGGCTAACGTAAGATAGGAAACTTAAAACCGCCTTGTATCGTAAAGAAGTAGATGGTAATACCATCCTTCTAGCCAGCAATTGCCATCCATCACATGTTAAAAGAAATATACCAATTGGTCAGTTTCTTAGGACAAGGCATAATTGCACTGAAATAGTAGATTTTGAAAGGGGCTCAGAAGATTTAACAGCTAGATTAACACAGAGGGAATACAATAAAAACAACATAGGTGAAGCTCTTTTTAAGGCTAGAATTACTGAAATAAGTAGCCTTTACAAAATAGCAACAGAGATCAAAATACTGAACACCGATTTAATTTTGTGAGACTTCTCAGCACATGCCAAGAGCTTGAAAATACAATGCGAAACATTGGCATGTGCTGGGGTCGAACCAAGATTATGTGAAGAAGCAAATAAGCCAGTGAGATTCTGCTTCAAAAAGTTTCCACTTTACGAGACATGCTAAACAAAGTCATTTTGGAACAAAATTGAAAGAGACCTGATTAAATAAAGTGATGGGAAACTTTAGATGTAAAAGATGTATTTATTGCAACTTTATGATGCAGGATAAATGTTTTTCTAGTGCTATTAATAACAAAAGATTTGAGGTAAGACAGTTTATTAACTGTGATATGCAGGGAGTGATTTATTTGGCCGTTTGTGATTGCAATGCTTTTTATGTTGGCAAAATGATCAGACGTTTTAAAATAACAATAGGAGAGCATGTGCGTGCCATTCAGAGAAGGGACAATACATATGCTACAGCAGCTCATGTTCTCATGGCAAAGGAGTCTGATCATCATTCATTTAAATTCATGGCAATAGGTAAAGTTAATAGATGCCCAAGAGGTGGGGACTATAATAATTTAGTTTTAAAAAGAGAAAACTTTTAGATTTTAACTTTGAAAGCATATATAAGTCCAGGATTGAATGGCCCATTGGAATTGCATTCATATTTAAAGGATCGAAAATAAATATTTAAATAGGTGGAATTAAACAGAATTTTTAAATGTGATTTTGATCCCTGTAATACTATTTGAATACTCACTGTCTATCTGGAGATGGGGTATTTGATTGATGTGTTGTTTTACTTCCTTCCCCCTTTTTTCAATTCTACATTTTATCTGACTATTACCCCTTTTTGATTTAAATTGTTTATGTGCTATGTAGTCTGTATTTTTAATATAGAAATGATCAGTTTAAGTTTTAGGTTATGCCATTCAGCTTTAGAATAGATTTAGTTTTAAAAGACAAGAGCTCTGTAACTGTCTAGTAAGAGTTTTATTGTGGATGTTAAATATTTTCAAACTAAGTAGTCTTTAATGGATACTTGTTTTCAATGATTGATATAATTTATTGTATCTGTTTTAGATAATTGATGGCATCATGTAAGTGTTGTGGTCTCTAGATGTCCTTTTAAACCTTTGAAAAAGGACTGTGCCGTAGTCCAAAACATATCAGGAACCTCGTTATGTTGTGTGATTTTTATTAAATGATGTTTTAACTTTGCATATTTCTCTGAAGAGCTTTGTGTGTGCCAAAACCTTTTTGCTGTTTGGGAACCCTTGTGGACCACCAGAATTGACTGGTTGACTATCGGATAGGGTATTGCTGATCTTACCTTGTTGAGTCCTGTTCAGTAGGTAGCTGGTAAATCATGCCACAGTGGCTGGGGAGAGACCAAGAATCTCAAGCTGTTTGATCAGTAGTGTGAGGTTCACCATATCAAATGCTTTCCACAAATCGATATAGGCTGCACCAACAAGGAGACCTTGGTCAAGGGAATTATGAATGCAACCCATAAAATCAAGCAGCACTGTAGTGGTGCTGTGACTCTTTCAAAATCCATGTTGCTGCGAGCATTGCAGCTGATACTTTTCCAGGTTTTAGCCAAGTTGATCCACAACTATTCTTCCTAGTGTCTTCAAAATGGGCGGTAAGTGAGATATTGGCTGGTAGTTCCCACTAAGTACCTGATCACCACCCTTGAAGACTGGTGTCATGATTACAGCCTTCCACTTTTCGGGGAACTGCAAGTACCAGAGTTAAATGTTGAGGATATGTGTAAGTGGGGCCAGCATTTCATCCGGGGTCAATTCAACAAATTTCCTGCCCAGGGTGTAGCTGCTGTACCTGGATTTTCCCAGCACCTTTTGTAGTTATTTACAAGCTTCCTTGACTGTGAGAGATTTGAAGTAGAATGGGGGAGTGGAGAGGTGGCCTGAGCATCTTTCTTGCTGACAGCATCCAAGCTGGAGTCACTGAAGAAATGCAGGGGGAGTACCCCTGTCAGGTCAGTCAATGCAGTGTTGAATGAGTCTGCAATAGCTCTGGGATCCAGAGTGGGCATGCCTTCGATACTGAGCATGGCTGAGACAGATATGCAGTTTTTTTCTGTTACCTCCTTCAAGTTGTTCCAAACTTTTCTGTCATCACTCCATGTTTTGGAGAGGCTTCCTTGTAGTACTGATTTTATGCAGCACGAATTACCAGAGTGCAATCATTACATGATTTCTTATAGCTTTGTGTGTCTGCCTGCTTGTCAGAGGCCCATGCCCTCAGCCACAGGCAGTCCCTTGATTTCAATAGATTGGGTTTTCAGGAGAGAACCTGGGGTTACAGTGGACTTTGACTTTCGGCTTTTCAACTGGGCATGATGATCACAGATTTCATTAAAGTTGTTTATAGAGTGGTCAAGTGCAGTGTCAGCATTATAGGAGTTGTAGACTAGTGACCAGTTGTGTTGATAAAGATCCTCTTTTAATGCTTCTAGTTGGCTCCGAATAAGAACCGTATTAGTGACTGTTCTTGCAGGATGCTTGATGTAGTTATTGGACCAATGAAAGAGAACAGGTTAGTGGTTGCTGAGAATTTCAGGGAGAACAGTGATCCTCATTAGATGGCTGGGAAGGCTGGACAGTACCCAGTCCAATACAGTGCTGGTACCAGTAGTATAGTTAACCCTGGTGTGTGTGTTGACCAGTTGAGTTATGTGGATAGCAGTGAGAGCATCTTTGAAGGCCTTTACCTCTGGAGAGAGCCAATTGGCATTAAAGTCCCTGAAAAGTATAGCTTCCCCTGTTGAGATTAAGTGAGTCTAAGCACTCCATTAAAGCATCAAAGCTTATGGACATATACCTAGGGTGAATATATACAGACTACAGACATGACAGTAAGGGATTTATATGGGTGCCAAGGAGCACTTTTATTGCTAGTGTTTGTATGTGGTCACCCACAGGTAGCCTGTGATTATGGTGACCACGATTGAGAGCTTTCAAAAAGGGTGACTCAATCACAGTGCCTGTGCACAGAGCTACCAGGCAGGGAGGGTGATTGCATGGGGGGGTCTGCGAATATAGCGACAGGATGTCACTATATGTACATGCTAGTGGGGGGGCAAACATGCGACGGGTGGAAGGGGAGGGATGGTTTGTGAAGCGTATTGTTGCGGTGGGCTGCCAAGCTGGTCCTGTGGCATGGTGGTTTGGTGGCAGGCTAGGGATGCGAGGGGTGCTGAGTTCGGTTCCAGGTGCGCATTCATTTTGTTGTGCCCGACCATGGGTTATGTACCAGTTTTGGGCAGTGGAGAACAACATAGTTTTCATCTTTAAGTAACTCATCACAAGTTTGTGATCTTTAAACCAGCTTTCTGCAGCCAAGAAGTTGCTCTGGAGTTTGCTTTGAAGAGTGACGAGGTTAGGGTTAATGATTTTTTTTGTTCTTTGTGACAATAGCAAGTGCCAAATGGCGACTCGCATTATCACGATGTCAGAGTGGAGAAAGCAATTTCACCATCCTGACATCCTCGGTGCATGGAAGAATGGTGCTGGGGATTTAAACTCTTTTGCTTTCTGTGAGGGGCTGTGCCCCCCACAACCACCATGCGGGATGCTTCACCCCACACACACCCCTACTTAAAGATTCTCAACTCCGGGGGGGGGTGCATGTTGGGGGTGTGTGCAAAAGCAAAATAAATACAAGTTCTGGACCAGGTGCAACAAAAACGCAGTAGTGCCTGGACCCAGACCTGAACCCGGAACCCCATGCACTGCAAGTGGACAACAACCCACTACATCATGGGGCAGCTCAGCAGCCGACCGCAGCACCACCCCTACATTCCCTCTGCCCTTCCCAGGCCATGCTCGCCATGCTCACTCCCACCCCCCTACAGGCATACATATAGTGACAACCTGTCGCTCAGATCACTCACAACCCTACATCCAGTCTCCCTCCATGCCCCCCCACCTTTGGGGCATTCTCCCACATCACGTCACCATTTCGGATGGTGCCAACTTTCAGGCACCAACCTCACGTGCTACTATTTCTTTACCACTTTTGCACCCTTCCCAACATACCCCTGGGCTGAGAATCCTATATTAAGAGGGTGGGGTGGTCAGTCCCCTCGTATAAAAACACCAAGTCTCTGATGGCCCTTTTACTAGCGCCAGGAGTGTACATTACTGAAACTGATTTTCAGTCATGTACATTCACCTAACAGTGATTGATTTTCTACAATCACCATTATGACATGGAACCCACCCACATTGGGCAATGGCAAGACCAAACCCTGTAAGTTGTCCCTTAAGTAGATTGCACACCTTTCACCATGCTTCCATAAGCAGTCTTTCCTGAAAAGTGTAGCCAGGAGTGAAATGGAGATGTCAGCTATGTTTGGGGAGAGACAAGTCTCAACAACAGAGCATGTCAGGTTTATCAGGTTTATAATAGTGGACCCATGCATTCAAGATGTTGATTTTGTTGAAGGCTGCATATATTTATAGATGCGATCATAGGATCCAGATTTTTTGCTTGGAGTAGTGGCGCAGATTGGGGCCAAGGTTGGGGTGGAAGTTCCCAGAAAGCAGCAATAATAACAGAGTAATCCTGCAAAGATTATCTCTTAGTTGTTTGTTGCTGAGTTTAGATTGTTTTCTGTGGATGTTGTGAGGAAATGTTTTTTTAATTTTGAAGAAATGAGGAAGGAGTGCCAGTGGAGGCAGTCATCCATGGTCATTCAGGCATGTAAGTTGGTCAAGGTGTGATGGCAAAGACCAGTGCAAGTGGGATAAGTTACTTACATGTGGGGACGTAGTGGGACCATAAACATAGGTGCATCAGTCATCAAGATTGGGCAGGTCTGTGGAGGACCCAATTTCATGTGGGAGGGTCAGAAAGAGTGAGGAGCATGATAGAAGCCGCCATCTAGCTACTGCTTCACCAATGGGAACCATTTTGGTGATTTGAGCTTTGCAGCAGGAAGAGGAGGTTTGTCTGAGGTCCTAGCCACACAGACCAGTGACAGTGAGGGTATGCAGAGGAGAATGGAGAGAAGTTGTAAATGGACTACCAGGAGATAACAGTTGATGAGATAGTGGGTAAGACTGATGCGCCATGGGTGGAGACCTTTGTAGGGAGGCGGGCAGATGGAGGACAATCAAGATTAACTGCCTCCAGATATTGGGTCTAGGTTAACCTATAAGGAGATTAGGGTAGGGATGAGGGAAGTGACCTCAGACAGGGAAGAGCATTTAATAGAGGCCAGGGTCAGGAGGTCAGGTGGGATAAATTATAGTGTTACTGAAATGTCACAGCAGCTCAGAAATGCTGAGGGTGGGCAGCTTGGGCAAATCAAAAAATTGGCTCATAGACCAATCCTGGAGAGGTGCAGACAGGGCAGACCAATTGGGAACCAGCCGCCACTATGCCTAGCCCAATCAGATTTGTGGCTTTCAAGTTCCTTAGGTTCAAAGCTTTCCTACCTTAGAGAATGCTGGGTGGACTATCCAGAAAGGTTGTAGTGGCCACCTGAAGGAACAGGGCCGGGCTGCAGGAAGCAGCAGTGAAGCTCATAAGGTCTGTCTTAGAGAATGTCTGGGTAGGCACTCTGGGAAGGTTGTTGAGGCCACTCGAAGGGATGGGGCCGGGCCACAGGAAGCAGCAATGAAGCCCGTAAGGGCTGTCTTAGAGTATGACTGGATGGGTGCTCCATGAAGGTTGCTGCAGACACCTGAAGGAATGGGGCTGGGATGCAGAAAGCTTCAGTGAAGCCCATAAGTAGCACTTGCTCCCCCTATTTAGTAGTTTGTATCATTTTATTTCCTAGTACCATAAAGCACATTTTTGTTTCCTTATTAATTGCAAATTAGTTTTCTTTGTCAGATTAATTAGATTTCTTTTTACTATTTTACTATATTGGATGGATATATTTATGTTTCTTCTATAATCTTTCCATAAATGCATTGTTTTTGTCTTAGTCAAGATAAAGTATAATGTTTTCAGGCAAATACATGTTAGACCAATATCATGCCATTTTATTTTCTCTATTATGCATAATTTTGGCAACTCATTATGCTTATTGTTAATTATTTTTAACCAATATGTTGCTACTCTTAGGTGTACAAATGTCATTATTGGAACCATTCCCAGTTCTGCCCTGACCATCCCATTAGGAGTAGACTGTGGAACTCTTAATAATGCTTTATAAGATAGGGTTTTCTCCAATCCTAGAGTAGCACTTGCTCCCCCATTTCTGCACTGTACAGAAGAATCAGGTTCATTTTTAACTCACCATCTTTAAGTGCGGAGTTACAATTTTCCCCATATTCATAACTGAACTTTAACAAAGCCTTTGCTGCTGTTTTGCCTTAATAACCTGATCTTTCCAATTATTATTCCATTTTGAATTATAATTCAATTTTACCCCAAATATATATACTCCTTAATTTCAATAGGTTGAGTATCCAGTGAGAAAGTATATGTTTTCAGTTTGTTAGGATTACATCCAAATATCATTACTTTTGTTTTTATTTATTCTTAACTTTATTACAGCATTCCCCAAATTTGTCAATTTTCCTTTGTAGCCCACTTTTAGAAAAAGCCATAAGTATTATATTGTTAGCATAGGCCATGGAACCAAATGACTTGTTAACTTTGGCATTGTAGAATTTATGTCTCCTATCTGAAGTGAGTTGTGCGATATATATATATATATATATATATATATATATATATATATATATAGATATATACTGTATATATATAGATAGATAGATAGATAGATAGATATGTTAAACAGCATGGGTGCAATTAAGCAAACCTGCTTTACTCCTCTGGCAGCTGTAAAAAATTCTGTTATGTTACTCTGGTTATCACATCTAACACTGGTTGAGATACCAGTGTATAGAAGATATAATGGTGTTAATAGAGCATTTCTTATCTTTTCACTTATTTATATATTCCACAGAATATTTCTATTTATAGAGTCAAATGCAGAAGTGAAATCTACAAAAAAATACAAATAATTTAGTTTTTCTTAGGTGAATATATTTCTCTATTAAACGTACTAAGCAAAAAATATTATCTGTGGCTGAGAACCCCTGCCTAAAACCTGATTGAAAGGGAGACAGTGTATTGTTAGTATTTGCCCATTCTATTGATTTATCCAATGTTATCCTAGCAAATATTTTGGAACTTACAATATGTCCAAAAGACTGACAGGATGAAAATTGCCTGGTTCATAAGCAGGCCTTTTTTATGAATTGGAACAATAATATTCTTTTTCATGATACAGGTATGTATTTTTATTCAAGACATAAATTAAAAAAATAAGTCATAATTGGAATCCAAAACTCCTTATGTTCTTTATAAATTTCTGATGGTATATAATCTAGCCCTGCAGCTTTATTATTTTTTTTTTTTAATTTTGAAATGTCTACTGTAACTCTACCTGTTCCTCTGTTATTATTAATGGTGAATAGTCTTGTTGAAATACTGTGAGATTATTGGCTCTAAAGGTTGCCGATCTATACTGGAGAAGATTTCTTTAAAATGTTGGCCCCATTCCTCCTTGGGCACATATATTGCCAAAGATGGCTGAAATTTGCCAGAGCCCTTTGCCACAAGATTCCAAAATCTCTTGTTATCATCAAGAAATTTCATATAATATTTCCTTGATTTATTTAGTTTAAAAAAAGTGTGATGGATTTGTTTGGTCCAATTTACCAGTTTTCTAAGATCACCCATGGCTTTTTTACAGTTGGCATCAAACTAGTGATCATTCATTTGATTATTTTCTGCTTTTATATTAATGTATATTTTATTCTTTATTTCCTCATTTAATAGAGTTATTTTATGTTCTACTGAGGTGGCTGTAGCACTTGATAAGTTTGATCCTCCACAAAATGATAAATACCAGTTATCAGTATATCAGCAATATAGTCTCTTTTTATTTTATTTCTTTTGAATTTTTGTTTTCCAATTATACCTAGAGTTGCCAATGGATTCATTAATTGATCTTCCTTTGTCTGGTCTGTATTTATTGAAGCTGTAAGGGCAAGAGGAGCATGGTCACTCTCTGCTCTCATTTCTATTGATAGCCTAATAAATAAATTATAACTCTCAGGATTACACAGCATGTAGTCAATTACACTTTGCCCAATGGCTGAATACTGAGTTATGCTGCCAGGTCATGCCTGAAAATAGGCAAGATTCTTGTCTAGTGCACTTACCCAGTAAACAAAAGCTAAATAAATAAATACATCTTTGTTACCACAATTCTACCTTTTTAAGATATGCAGAGCATGTTCTTCTATCAATTTTCTAATTCTTTTCCATAATAATTTTGTTTCAAGTTCAAGTTTATTGCAGGAAAACTCCATTGAGCAACCTCATTCACAAGGAGGTCCTGAAACAGATATACAGACAAGTACACAATACATATAGAGAATAACATAATAGTACTTAATATACAATAAAAATTCCATGTGGTACATAATGCTCAGGATAAAAAGTATCAGTGTTGGTATAAAAAAGCATGAGCCTATGGAGAGGCATAAGGAACAGGAGGAGTAGGGAGTACAGTACAGGTAAAAGGGGGGAGAATTGGGTGGTTGCGAAATGGGGAATACTAAGAAAGAGAGGGAGTTTAAAAACAGCTACAAGTATCTTTTAGTTTATCTATGGCTATCCTTTTGAAGAAGTTAACAGGGACAATACTGGATAATTTCAGTGAGGATTGTAACCAATTCCAAATGGTTGGAAGGGAACATGAGATGCGCATTTACCAAAGGAGGTACGCCGTCCTGGGTACATCAAGGAGGATAAAATCTGACTTTCTGAGTGAGTAAACACTGTGGGAGATGTGGACAAGAAAAGTTAGTTAGCTCAGGAGTTTATTCAGAAGAAGGTTTAGGGTGCAGATTCTAGCATGGAGCGTATATCTAATAGTAAGTGAGGTCCAGCCAACAGTTGCGTACAGATCACAGTGATAAGTTCAGTACAGGTAGTTAGTGATAAATCACAGGGCACAGTGGTCAAGGGTTTCTAGTTTATGGAGGTTGGTAATTGCTGAAAAGTTGTAAATTATGTCACCGTAATCAAGTAGGGGGAGGAATGTGGCCTGGACAAGCCTGATTCTGATCTCCAATGGAAAGAAAGACCTATTGCAGAAGAAGAAACCTAACCTGACTTTTAATCTCTTGGACAGGTCATTAAGGTGATTATTAAAGGAGAGCTTGTTATCAAGCCAGATACCAAGATATTTGAATTTTGAGATAATTTCCAGTGGTTCTCCTAAGGAGGTGACGATAAAGTCTTTAGGTGAGTCGAGAATAGTAGTGGAGGAGGTGTATGGGGAGAAAATCATGGCTTTGGTTTTCTTGGCATTTAGGAGCAGCTTGGCATTGATTAGATTGGTTTCTAACTGAGCAAAGTCAGCTTGAGAAAGTCCCTGACTCAGACAATGTAGGGTCAGAGGTATATAACTGTATCATCTGCAAAGAAATGCAGGTCTGACTTGGTTATCTGATGGTCGAGATTGTTGATATATAAGGAGAAAGAATGGGACCTAGGATGGAGTCTTGTGGAACTCCTGGTAATAAGCAGAGGATGAGAACAAGCCTCCTGCTTTAACTTTCTGAGACCTTCCGGATAAGTAACTATTCAACCACTGAGTGGTGTAAGGGGTGGCACCTATTTTAATAAGGCTATTCACTAATAGGTTGTGATCTACAGTGTTGAAAGCTTTACTGAGTTCTAAGAATACTGTTCCCATTATTTTCTTTGAATCTATTGCAGAGACCCAATCATTAGTAACTTTGGCCAAAGCTGTGATGGTGCTGTGATTAGGGTGAAAGCCGTGTTGTGTTGGGTTTAGAAGAGAATGGGTTTCAATATGTTTTTTTAGTTGTGTATAGATTAATTTTTTGAAAACTTTTGAGAGTATGGGCAGAACTGAAATGGGCCTGTAGTTATTTAGGTCCCATGGGTCACCCAATTTAAATAGGGAATGATGTGAGCTGATTTCCAGCAAGAAGTAACTATGGTGGTGGAAATAGAGAGGTTAAGTATATGGAGGATAGGGCAGTAAGGTAGGTGTAACAAGTTTTAGGAAGAGTGGTTCAAGTCCATCTTCTCTGGTGCTTTTTTTGGTGTCTAGGTTAATCAGCAAGTCATCAGCTTCTTTGAAATTAAAGGGGAAAAACTGAAATGAACAGGCTGAGATAGGTAGCGTTGTGTCTGAACTGTCTTGATTCTTAACACGAGCAGCATACGGCAAAGAGTCGAAGGCTAGGCTGGCAGTGACGAAGTGGGAATTAAATTCTTCAAGTATTTGGTGATTACTTTCCGTGACTGTACCTTTGCTGTGGATCTTAGATGGAATGGAGGGGGGAAGTCGACTGGCCTTCAATGGACTTTAGGGTCCTCCAAATTTTGTGGGAGTTCTCTTTAACCTGTTTTAGTGTGGAAACGTAGAAATTTGCTTTGGTGGAGTGAATACGTATAACACAGGTGTTCCTGGCTGTTCTAAAGGCCTGCCAATCTACAGGGCTCTTGGTTCTCCTAGCCTGGGCCCAGAGTTTATCATGGTTTGTCAATGCAACCTTAAGTTCCTGAGTGAACCAAGGGTGATAGATTTTACACCTCCGAACCTTGATAAAAGGTGCATGTCTATTATCCAGGGTAGTAAGGTTGTCATTGAGGACAGTAACTGCCTCATCAACTGATTCTGCAAGGAAGAGATCTTGCCATCTGATGTTGCTTAGGTCGGTCAAGTAGTTTAAGGCATTGAACTTCCGAAAGGACCGGTTTGTGATGAATTTGGGCTGATGGTGAGCTTTAGCTTTCGATCTCGTACAAACTATGATACTATGGTCACTCATGTCATTGTGGAAAACTGCTGCATGTAAAATTTTGTGGAGATGAGTGGTTAATATCACATCTAATAGTGAGCTATTTGTGATTTTTGAAGTATTGATCCTAGTGGGTTCGCTAGTTAACTGGGCAAGGCCAAGTTCATCACAAAGGGATTTCAAGCCAAGTGCTTTATGGGACAGCCAATCTAGGTTGAAGTCCCCAAGGATTATTGTTTTTGTATTGGCATTGATGGCAAGGGATTTTAGGATGTTAAGGACATTGGTCCCGCCAATAGGGGGCCCATAGCCACCAATAAAAGTGATGTAGTCTGAGAAAGGAAGGAAGGTGGAACTTCAGAGAAACAATATCATATCCCTTCTGTTTTGATTTGCAATAGATATCACTGATAGTGAACCTGGATTTAGCATAGATGACTACTCCACTCCCCAGAGTCCCTGACTGCCCTATACAGATTATAGCCCGCTAGATTAATTTGTTGGTCAGTGATTTTTGTAACCAAGATTCAGTGACAACGATGAGATCAGGTTCGGTATGGATGGCCCATGCTTGTATTTGGTCTAATTGTTTGGGCAGGCTCAGTATATTGATCAACATTATTTTTTAATCCAGGTGCAGCTGCAAATTCAGTGATGAAGGGCTGGAGTTTAGCTCAACATTGCCTGAGCAGAAAAGAAGCAGGAGTAACATTTTCTTTAAGGAGTTCAAATGTGATCGGAATGTTTTTTTTTTTCTTTGTGACTGACTGCTAGGTGTTAACAAGGATGACAGATGAGTGCTAGTTAGGGACAGGCTTGCATTACAATTTGGGGCTAAAAGGAGGAGAGCTTTAAGTGACATGGGAGAAGGGAGTAAGGAGAGTGAGGAGGAAGAAGGTGATGTATGAGTAAAGGGAGGGTGTGTGTAGAGTAGAGAGTAGTGAAGTGATAGGAGGCAATGTAGGCGAAGGTTTATCTTGGCTTTTCCTATTTCTACATGCTCCCAAGTCAATCTGTGTCTCATATAAGGCTGTATTGTCATAACTGGCTAACCTGGCATAAAAATCGTCAACAATTATAATTGTACTATTTGGATATTTTCTAAAAAGCCATGTCCAGTTCCTTAGAAAGTGAGTCCCATATATGAGCAGAAGGCTGAGATAGCTTCTTTGGAGAAATGTAAACATTAGTGACTAAAGACCTACAAAAATCCCATTTGATTGTCAATATAATAACGTTTGGATCAATTTTAGTTTTTCCAATAGGAAAATACCTTTCCCAATCTTTAAGTAGATAACAAGTCCCCCCATAAGACTGACAAATTTCTTTACCTTAGTGGTTGGGGAATTAACCCATTAGTAGCCATTCATGTTTACATTCTCACTAACTCAGATTTCTTGAAACAGAATAAGGTCAAATGTATTTATAAATGTCTTCCATTCAATATATAGTATTTTCCCATTTAAGCCAGCTATATTCCATGAAATAACATTCTCACCAGACAATGAACTACCCCTGATTCTTCCAGTTTTATGTTCTTATTTAATAGAGTTTTCAGTCAGTCCCTTTCATTTATACTAGAAGGGACAGATTCAAAGACATGGTTTATATTTTCTAAGTCCACTAACAAAATACTGGAGTAATCCAGTTTGTAAGACTCCCCCAGTATTTGTTGTGCCAGTTTGTATGATGTACAGTACAGATTGATCTGAGTTTCTCTTTCATAGTTTGAAAGTCTCTTAATTCTAGAGACATTTTGCTTGTCCAGTCTTGATTGTAAAGCACCAGGTAATTTTAATAGGAACGATTCAAGCATTTCTTGATTTTCTTTAACTAGCCTTTTTATACCAATATTGAGAGAACAGGAATATCTTTCTTTGTCACATCTCTCCTTTTTATCATTCTGAAATTCCATTTTAATATGGTTAGTTTCTGTGCAAAGATGTTACTGTTTATGTCCAATTCTAAGTCAGCTTCTATTTTTACCATTTCTCTAATGGTTTTCAGGAGACATGAAAAGTTACCTCAAGGCCTAAAGAACATAGTCACTGTTGCTTGAACCATATCTATTTTGCAAAGTCCATGTTAGGGGCCATCACATACACAGGATTGTCAGAATCTTTCATGTCTCTAAAAACCATAATATATATGATAGTGCATGGGGAACAGTTAACAACGGGGCTATTCTTTCACCGAGTTGGCACTATGATGACGGATTACCTCAAGAGCACAGCTCGAGAGGTAATCCGTCGTCATAGTGCCAACAAGGTGAAAGATTATCCCTGTTGTTAACTGTTCTCCATGTACTTTTCTTTATAGTGTATAGTGGAACGTCATTTTCTGGGGAAAAAAAGTCACTACAGCATGTTTCTGTTTCAAATCATTTTTACTGAGGCCCTAGAAGTAGAAAGAACTTAACATTTTTAACATTTAACATTTTTACTGTTTAAAAAAACTCACATACAGCAGCACCTGGAACAGCAAGTTATGATCTGCGGGGAAGAGAAGTATGTCATTCTCCATATTTTTTTGCCGTTTTTTTGGTTTCTTGATCCAGGATGAAACTATCCCCTGGATAGTGGCTTTGACAGTACTGCCGCCGACATTGCTACTTCGAGTGTGTGTCCTGTCTATGGAGTGAGCTCTAACTGTCAGATGCACTCGAGGACACAGTGTGTGATGTACACAGTGCAGCAGAACAAAAAGTCATTCTGCTGCACTGCGGACATTACTAGTGCAGCAGAACAACATTTCAAAAGCGATGGATTTTGGTGGAGAACAATGAGAGTCCATGCCCAAATATGTGCCTTTTTACAATACAAACATCACACAGATATGTCTCAATCTATTTGGAATTCCCCAACTTTTCAAACTGATAACAAGAGGCTTACACCAAATTGGTCACCCCAATTGGGGGATGGAAAATTATCCCTATTTGTGGGAAACAATGGGTTATGGCTCTCGATGGTTGAAATTATGAAGAACTTTAAAATACCCTTGCACTGTTTTTTTTAAGGTTTTTCAATTAAGACATCTCCTTATAAAGGAGATAGGTAAGACACCTCCCTCTGCACCCAGATTCTCATTTCAAGCAGAGCTGAGCCCTCTGGCCAATTCTCCTAAAGCAAATTCTTAAATTATACATCACTTTATATGATTGGCGTTTACAGAAATCCTTGGTCCCACAGTATACTGGTCAACCCTGTTTCCCAATGGAATATAGATTGGTCTATCCTTTGGCATAATTGTTACCATTTTGTGACACAACATTGACTACGTCTTATGCAATTCCATATTTTACACAACCTGTATTATACCCACAAAACTAGCTGCTTGGGGTTTAATACCCTCCAATCACTGTACTCGTTGTTCTCAAGACATAGGTACCCTTCTTCACATCTTTTGGACTTGTCCTAAGATAATCCCCCTTTGGAATTGCATTAAGGTCAAAATAGACCCACTACTAGGTCTATCAGAGTACTTTACTCCTGAGATATGCGTCTTGGGTGACTACATGCAAATTTCAGTGGGTAATCATAAATATCATATTTCCATGATCTCAATGTCCGTTAAGAAACTGATTCTAAAACATTGCAAAGATACGGACAATATCTCCTACTCCAAATGGCTCAACAAACTATTGGAAAATCTCAGAACTGAAAAAAACATAGCAAGTCTTCATAATAATATGTCTAAATACAAAAAGATATAGGATCCCTTGTATACCTTGCACTCTCTTTGAAGAATGAACCTTGTTAGCAAAGAATGCAAGGTTTGATTCAGGAAAGATGGACTGTGGGGGGAGGGAGGGGGAGGTAGGGGTGGGAAGGAGGGAGGGGACAGATCCAACGCAACTATATGTTGGAATGTATGTACTAAGCTTTTACCCATGGTTCTGTCTCATGTAACTGTGTAAAACTTGCAATAAACTTTAAATTTAAAAACAAAGAAAAAATGCCCAGAACTTCCTCTCTTAAGCTGCCAGGGAAAAAAAGATGATACTACTGTCACCAATAATAAAGCTATTTTAGGTGGTTTGAACTGTTCCGATTTTTTCAACTGTTCCCACTATTTCATATTATATCATAAAAGTAAGTAAGTCTATTGCAGTCTGTTTAAGGTATATTAAAATCCTATGTAAGAAATAGCAAAGGAGCACTTCCCTTAAGTTAAGTTACACAAGGGGGTACTTTCTCCAAAACAATCTTCCGTCGGGATATTCTGTACCTGATTAACTAAACTGTGCAAGTCTGAGCAATCTCCTAGTAATATAAAACTGCAAACTATTGATTGAGGTTGGTAGGTTAAACCAATTATAGGTTGTAGATGTCTTCTAAAATAGTAGCCAGTGTGCTTTAGCAGTTTATATGTGGGAAACGGAATTCATTCAAAAAAGAAAAGAGTTACTAATCTCCCATAACAGTAATCCCAGCTTAACAAAATGAGTTTTAGTTTTAAAATGTATTATATCATATTAAACTGAAAAGGATCTAAAAATCAGTACTTATAATGCCTTCATGTTTCTTGTCCACATACTTAAAACTTTAAAAAAATCAGGGTATCAAACAGGATATCAAACAGGGACCCGGATGTTGGCTCTAATACTTGGGACCTAGTACTAGTTTATTAAAGCACTTCACTTTCAATTCAGTTTACCAGTTTTCCTACTCTTTTCACTGTTTCTCATCACTGTTACAGGGGACCTTAATTTGGAGTTGAAAATTAACTGTCTTGTACCTGATAAAGACTGGTTCTGACTCCAGCAATGTACCATGAACCAGAAAAAAGCTCAATCAAGAAGCTTAATCAAGAAAAACAATCCAGCATGAGTTTTACCCTTTTTAGTGCTTGCAGCATATGAGCATGGAGCTAGAAAAATTATGATTTCAAGGAAGATGCCAGTGCCTGTGTTTTAAGAGCTCAGAGGATATGGTCATGTGACCCACTGGTCTTCACTTAAACATATATACCCTAACTGTGAGGCAGAAATAAAGAAAAAAGAAACAAAAACCCTTTACTTTACTGTAACCCCTCACTTCTAATCTTCTAAACTGTTAAATAGCTTGAGGGAGTCTTGAAAGCTCAGTTAATACCTCCATTGTAAAAGTAATACAAATGAATAAAAATGAGAGACAGGAAGCACCAAAGTAAAATACTGCTGTGAGCTATTACAGACACATAATTGGGGGCAAAACAAGTTAGGTATGATGTTTGAAGAGAAAGTCCTTATAAAGTTTTTGTAAAAACCCATTTGAAAATCAACTATCCTCCATCCTCCAACCCGACTCTTCTGTTTGGTTGGCATTCAGCATTCATTCTCAGACTTTAGCCAAAACTTTCAGCGTTTGGATGTTTCTTGAATTTTTTCCACAGTTTTAAATATCTTTTGGTATAAGCTGAGGATTCTTCTTTCGATACAATTGCAGCAACTGCCTGGCTGAAATCCCTCCTGGGGGTGACTTGGCTTGAGCCTCACAGAGCTGGCTTCTCCACCTCTAGCACTCTTTACTTGTGGGGTTAAAAGACAAAAGAAAGTGGGTAGATACTTCAGTTCCAAAAGGGCTGCACAAGAAAGACTGGAATGGATTGTAAACACTTGTTTATCAAGGCAAAGGTGGCATACCTTTAATAACTGCAAGAAAGCAAGCTTTTTACAATACCTGATACTGCATCTCCTCCTCAACATACACAGTGTGTGTTAGCCATCTTGGCTCTCCCCTACATGACAGTGTATGAAAGAAGCAGTAATTCTCAGCTTCACTATACCTAGTCTTGTATATACTAATAAACTTCTTGCAAACCAGTATACACACAGCTGCTTGACAATGTACTTCTCTATATCATATTCACCCATTTGCAAACAGGATTCTGACCCAAATCCTCCACCCATACTGCCAAATGAAAAGTAACAAATAAATTATCATCTGCTCATGACTCTGGACTCAATAGGGGTGCAACATTAATTGATCTTGTAAAGGCCTTCAGCACCTTGAACCATAACATACAGTACTCATACACAAACTGCATATGGTAGGATTAACCCAGAATACTCTGACCTGACTAGGATCCTATCTGGCCAACAGATCACAAATGATAACAGTCAAAACAAATTTTCTCCCTATAGCCCAATTAACCTTAGAGTCCCAGTAGGATCCATGCATGGTGTTTGTTGTTAAGAATCTTTGCAAATGACCTCCCATCAGTTGCAATGGTCACAAAGATGACATCTGCCTAAATGTTGATGACACCATAATCTATGCACAGTATAAATCCATCTATAAGCTTAACAACACCCTTCAAAATGTCTTCAACATATTTCATGCCAGGATAGAAAACAGAAAAATTTTCCTAAACAACAGTAAAGCTAAAGAGTTGAGTGGCTACATAATACTACAGAGGAAACGGCACCATGAAGGAGGTGTGGTGAAGTACCCTTGGTAACATATGTAACCACACTGCCAGTGGCACATATTTTCACCTGGTCTGTTGTATAAGTGTGCACTTAATGAGAGGATGGTGGGAGGACATCTGCTGGTGGGGACTTCCTTGATTGGCAGCAGAAAGATGAGTTTAGTCAAATCACAACCCATGTCCATCAAGAAAGTAGAGTGGCTGTCCCCTTCCCAGCAAGCACCCAATGAACCAAAGATGAGTAATTTGCATCCCTAGTATGTCAAGCCAAACAGTGGGAAAGGGTATTCTAGTATTAGATTCTAAGTCCATAACTGTTGGGTAGATCCAAGCCAGTTGTGGGTCTGGAATGGCAGGTAGATCCAACCAAATACTTGACTCCATGGGCAAGAGTTAATGTGGTGGACCCTGGTTACAGAGGTGAACACAGCCAGGGCATCAAAAAAAGATCGAGTAAAATAAAAATAAGTTTATTACCCAGCAAACACTACTGCTGATTCTGGAGTAATGCAAAGAAATGTACAGGTCAGCCCCAGCCTTCTCAGTGAACAAAATCCCTACAGTATTTGTTAGCATCTGCAGAGTTGCACTAGGTTGTAACAAAAGACCATATAGATTGATGTGTGATATCTTGTGCTCCTGATAAGATGTGATCTCAATTGGGCAGCCACAGCATGCAAATATCTCCAAGGGTAGAAACACCTCAAAGAATGTTCACCAAAATTATTTCCAGAACAAACCCTATGAAGATGGACTTAGGGACCTGACGTTATTCACACAGTGATAGGCAAATAAGACAAGACTTTTTACTGCTATTTAATTTAATTAATGACAGTTGTTTGGTGATTTGGGTTTAGAATTTAGAAATCCTTTATCTAACTTAAGAGGACACCAACTTCAACTAATAGAAAAAAACTAATTGAGATATCAGAAAACACACATTTATTCCTAGGACAATTAAACTGTGAAACAAGCTTCCTCAAGACATTGTTACTTGCACCAACTTTATAACTTTTAAAAGAAAACTAGATATTCTAACAGGGAATGACTGTATACACAGCATAAACCACTGAGAAGTGGTATGCAATTGTTTATGGGCTAACTGCCTTTTATTGCCCTTAAACCCCAAGTTTTAACTCAAGTAAGGGTAGTACCCATATGGTTTTATGTGATAATAGCAAGTACAAAATGGCACTGAACAAAACTCATGACTCCACATCACTGAAAACAAAAATGTTGATGAGTAGTACAGCATCTGCATAAGACAGTGAGCAGTGCTTACATTCTCTACAGGTGGTGATCTAAAGATACTTCTGCCTGCACCCCCCCATAATGGAACGCTGTTCTTTGGGAAGTCCGTTTTTCTCGCAAACATTTCTGATGTGTAGTGTCAAAATGTTTTCAATGTACGAAAGAGTGGATTCTGTGTTTGCCCAATGATTTTCAGTGAATGCTATACTCCATTCAGGAGAAGACTTGGTTTGCTGGCCAAGGCACCTAGCTTCACCTGAGCTCTTTTCTTCTAAGACTGCTTGAAAGGCAGAGTAGAGAAACTTACCAGAGCAAGGGAAAAGGATTAAGACTTAGTTTGGCTAAGCAGATTTACTGTGTGGTGGTGTTTTTATTTTTTACTCACAGGGATTGCTACTGTTTGTTGCTAACATTTCATTGCTTTATTTTTCTCTGATTCAAATTCTTGTTGCTGGTATACCTTCTTCTGCATTATTACAAGGTGTGCCTACAGGTGTGTGCTAACAGATTACTGCTGTAATCTTCTGATTCAAATTGTCTTTTGCAAGGTATATCTTCTGTTACTGCTTTATTTTTCTCTGGAGCAAAGTGTTTCTTACACCGTATATCTTCTCTGAAATTATTACAGGTGGTGCTTTACAGGTTTTACAGTTTTATCTAACATTAGGATAAGCTTTCAGGGTTACTGCATTTGTTGTTGACTGATTGTTTCTGCTCTTACCTCCTTGTTCTTTCGTCCGTGGTTCTTCTTTTTAGGCAGGGGAAGGGCCCAGCCACCCACCCCCATCCCCAACCACCCCACACTACACTCCTTTTATAGGGTACCACAGTTGTGACATTTTCTGTGGCAGACGCAGGAAGGGGCGGATCAGTGGGGCCTACACAAGGTGATCTCATTTACAGGGGCACTAGTAATTTAACTTGTTATAACAAGTTAAACAAAGCACAATTAAACCATTACTTGCATTTTTTTTTCCCTTTTTTTTTCCTTCTAATTACTCAGACTAAGTTACAAACCCAGCAACTTATTTGGAATGGATTTCATTAACTGCAGGTACTGTGGAACAATTTTCAGAAGGACAGTCTTACAGGATTTAGGACACTGTCCTACATGCTGGGCCTTTGGAGATCTTAGGGCCCAGCTCCGGGCAGCATGGGCAGAGATTGCATGCCTCAAATTTCATATTGAAGAGGAAATACATTATAAGAACCACCTGCCATTTCCCCAGCATCCAACAGAAAAACCTCGACCACAGAGGGTAGTTGGTCCAGGAGGTTGGCAGGTGGTTAGGAGGAGCAAATCAGGTGCCCCATCACTCTGCTCTCCAACACATTACCTCCAAAACCATATAAACACTACAAACAGGTATCTGCCTCTATCTCTGAAATCAAATAAAGAGGCAGAAGACACTGCAGAGCAGGACACTGCGGCACAGGAGCTAGCACAACAAAACTCACCCAAATCAGGAACCAAAACAAAACAAGCACAAAGGAAATCCAAAAACTTCTGATCATAGGAGACTCCATGATTCGGGAGTTGATACCCATCTCCAGCCAGGGTGATGGTCAGATGTCTCCAGGTACATCAGCATGGAGAGACACTGACGCATTGACTAAATTGTTCACAAAGCAGGAGAAAACATTGATGTCCTAGTACACATAGGACTAATGATTCACCAACCGGGTCAGTTGTGGAGACCAAGGAACACCTGACTAGGCTGGGTGACAAACTATCATCTATTTCGTCTGGCATCTCCTCTCTGAGATCCTGCCAGTCTGGGAGAGGGAGCAGATGGACAGAAGGTCAGAGAAGGGGAGATAGGGGAGCTAAACACGTGGCTCAAGGGCTGGTGCCAGGAAAAAGGACACAGATTTGTAGGGAACTAGCAACAGTTCTGGGAGCGAAAGTTCTTTAAATTTGATGGACTGCATCTGACTAAAGAGGGAGTCAGTGCATTGGGGCAGAAGTTTGACGTCTTTGCAGAATATTTAAACTAGCAAATGGGGAGAGGGGTGCAGCACCCCATACGTCGAATGGGAAGAACACCCCTCCCCCCTCAGCTAGTGGTCAAACAGGAATTCAGCATGTTTGCCATTCATTTGCATCACCAGGTAAGAAAAAAGGTTTGTCTCCTTATGACGCACAGGGGTATGCCAAACCCTCACCCAACAACTAACACACCAAAATCTGGCCAATGGAAAATCATGTACACAAATGCTCACAGCCTGGGAAATAAGATCCCAGACCTGCAGGCAATAATGTCAGAGGCTAAACTGGACATAGTAGCAATTAGTGAGACAGGGCTTACCAGTAACCACACTTGGGAGACTTCAGTACCTGGCTATGTATTGTTCAGAAGAGACCGAGGTGCAAGGGGGAGGTGCCTGTATGTTAATGAAAATATCAAAGCTACAGAAATCTAGAATACACATAAGGAGCCAGAAGAACTGTGGGTCACCCTGGAAACAGGAAATGGGACAGCCATAAGAACTGGGGTTGTCTACAGGCCCCCAGACCAGAGGGAGGACATAGACACATTACTGTTAGAAGATATACAAAACATGACCGCTAAAGGGAGGTTCTGATAACGGAGACTTCAACATGCCGGATACAGATTGGTCAATACCAGCAGGAACATCTGCCAGAACTAGACTCAGTGGATTCCCTGCAGGGGAGGTCCTCAAAAACTGGTACAGCAACCCCACAAGAGACAGGGCTATCCTAGATCTAGTACTGACTAACAAAGAAGGAATCACAGATCTCAGGTAGAAGGTCACCTGGGGCCAGTGACCATCACATGGTATGGTTCAATTTGGCTACTACATCTAAATCATCCCATTCCAAGGCAAAAATATGGGACTTCAGAGGAGCTGACTTTGATAAGATGGCCAACAGAGTTAAGCTAGCCCTGGCAAAAGAAATACAGGTGAGGGGTACAGGCAAAGTGGGCAAGCATTAAGGATGCAATACTTGAAGCAACATCCCATTGTGTTAGACAGAAAAGGAAGTGCAAAGAAGAAGGAAACCACTTTGGTTCTCAAATACAGTAGCAGAAAAGGTCAGAGCCAAAAGGCTGGCCTTCAGGAAATATAAGGGAACACAGCGGGATGAAGATAGGAGGCATACCAAACTGCCCTAAGGAAGCAGGTAAGGCAGTAAGGCAGGCAAAGTCCCAAACTGAGGAAACACTAGCATGAACAGTAAAGAAGGTGACAAGACTTTCTATAGATACATTAGTGAAAGGAGAAAGTCCAGAGGGGTATTGCTAAGCTTAATGGAGAAAGGGAGCATGTGAGAGGAGGACCCTGTAAGGCATCTATCCTAAATAGATACTTTTGCTCAGTATTTACTGAAGAGAAGGTAGCGCAGGGCCCACAGCTCAGCATCATGGACACAGCGGGAGGGAGGTGAGCACTACTCCCTTCACAAAAGAAAGGGTCCTAAAGAGCTTGCTAAGCTCAGGGTGGATAAGGCAATGGGACCTGATGGCATACATCCCAGGGTACTTAAGGAGCTAAAGGAGGAACTAGCAGAGCCATTAGCAGAATTGTTTAGTGAGTCTCTGAGCACAGGAGAGGTCCCAGAAGACTGGAGAAGGGCTCATGTGATCCCGCTCCACAAGAGTGGTAGCAGGAAGGCGGGGAACTACAGACAGGTCAGTCTTACCTCAGTAGTGGGCAAGATTATGGAGGCACCCTTAAGGAAAGGATAGTGCAACACCTGGAACCATAGGGCACAGGATCCAAGACAGCATGGGTTTACAAAAGGAAGGTCCTGTCAAACTAATCTCATAGATTTCTTTGACTGGGTAACCAGAGTGGTGGACCAAGGGGAGCAGTTGATGTCATGCCTTGACTTCAGCAAAGCTTTTGGCACTGTTCCACATAGAAGATTGATAAATAAGCTGGGTAGGCTCGGGTGGGTCAGAAGTTGGTCAACTGGGTGGCAAACTGGTTGACGGGCAGAAAACAGAGAGTGGTGGTAAATGGTATACAGTCAGAAGAGATGCAAGTCACAAGTGGGGTACCTCAGGGATCAGTCCTGGGGCCAGTCCTCTTCAACATCTTCATTATTGACCTTGCAGATGGACTAGAGAGTAAGGCTTGTCTGTTTGCAGATGACACCAAGATCTGTAACAGAGTAGATGATCCAGATGGGGTGGGCAGAATGAGAAGAGATCTGGATAAACTAGCAGAATGGTCAGAAGAGTGGCAACTGGGATTTAATGCAAAGAAGTGCAAAATCATGCACATAGGGAAGAGAAACCCTGAAGCCACCTATAGGCTGGGAGGGGAGTTGCTAGCAGTCACAAAGGAAGAAAGAGACTTGGGCATCATCATCACTGATGACCTAAAATCATCCAAGCAGACCTCTAAAGCAGTAGGTAAGGCTTGGGGGTGTTAGGGTGTATTAGTAGGGGCATCGTAAGTCAAGAGGGAGGTAATAACCATCTGTACAAGATACCAAGTTAGGCCCCCATCTGAGTACTGCGTGAAGTATTGGAGGCCACACCTTCACAAGGACATTAACCAAATTGAGGCAGTCCAGAGAAGGGCAACCAAATGGTGCAGGGACTGCACTGAGAAGACATATGAGGACAGATTAATGGAGCTCAATATGTATACCTTGAGCAAAGGAGGAGAGAGGTGATATGATTGAGGCATTCAAACACCTTAAGGGCATAAACAAGGTGAAAGAGTCTAACATGTTTAAATATAGAAAAATAGCAGGACAAGAGGACACAGCATGAGATTAGAGGAAGGCCAATTAACGGGAATGTGAGGAAATTCTTCCACAGAAATGGTGGTGGATGCATGGAATGGCTTACCACAAGAAGTGGTGGCTATGAATACAGTGCAGGGCTTCAAACAGGCATGGGATAGGCATAAGGGAGCAATACAAATGACTATGAATAGATAGGCCACTGACAGAGCAAAGGCCGATGGCACATTTATAAAGTAGAAAAAGAAATGGGCAGACTGGATGGGCCTTGCGGTCCTTATCTGCCGTCAACTTCTGTGTTTCTGTTTCTATGTGGGAAGTTATAATTAGGCAGACAACCTTTGGTCTTTCCCTGGTAAATTACCTGAAGTGGTAGAAAGATGCCTCCAAGAGTGCACCCCAACACCAGTGAAATTTGTCTCTTATCGCCCAAGCCGGTTACATTGACCTGCCTTGCTCCACACTCTGCCATAGTCCACTGGCTGCAGGGAACTCGGTGCACTCCAGTCTCATCTATGTTAATTACAAGGTCCGGTGGCACTAGCTCCTGTCCTGCTGCCTTGCTGATGCAGGCGAGAAAGTTTGTTTTCAGCTCACCAAAATCGCTCTGGGTCTTGCGACCTGCCTTAGTTAAACTTCATGATGCAATTATTACATCAGCTAAAGAGTGTTAGTAACGCAAACAATTTGTAATGCTAATGAGTTAACAATGCTCAGACCGCTAAATATAAGTAACGCGGCACTTTTGTATTCTACAGTAATATAATCATCACCGGGGGGGGATGATTGGAGGACAGGAGAAAACTCTGGAGGGGGACAAGGAGGGGCAACCTGCAGGTGAGGGAGGAAAAATGTCAGGAGAGCGGGGGAATGGGAATTCAGGAAGAAAAAAAAAGACACTCATAAAAAAAAAAAAAAAAAATTAACCCCAGCCAGTCCCAAACTCAGGTCCACTATACACAAGGCAGTGACTTTACCCACTGCACCAGATGGCAAGCTCAGAACTGGCCTGATGAACAAAACCTCACAGTCTACCAAATAAGTACTTTCTATGCAAGGAAAGCACTGTACTTACGATGCACTATTAAGAGCATATAGCTGCCTGCACATTACGCTATTTTTACACCATACATATTGAGTCCCTAAACCTGACTCTCTATATTCACGGGTACCACCCAGCTTACCTCAGAAACCTTTAATCAGGACGTCTCAACCCTATTTGTTCAGGTCACACAATAGGGACCTACTTCATATTAACTTTATTCAGGATACATACATTCAGATAAAATGTTCAGGATAATGTTGGGTATTGAATTCATTTTCTGTTATCCTAGTTTTATCTGTGTTAACCTCATGGACCACATATATGTTAAATTGATAAGTAACAAGTTGACTTTGGTTCTAAAGTACTAACAAGTTGCCTATAATCACAGAAGTAAGACATGTTGATGGTGTTTATCTTGTAATTTCACATACACAGTGGTGGGCTTCAAACATGCAAGGGATAGGCACTAGGGAATCTTAGTAGGAAACTGGGGGGAGGGTAGCTGGAGATATGGTAGGGTCTATAATGACAGTACAGGCAGGGAAAGTGGGCAGACTGGGTAGGCCAAGCAGTCCTCATCTGCTTACAAATGCTATATTCCAATAATGATGATGACTTAGGCCAAGGTAGGCAGGGCTGCCATCAAACAGGTACTATGGTATTACAGTAAGCATACTAACACTAGAATGATACTTTCAGTATAGTTTTTTCTGGATGAATGAAGTGGCTCAGAAGAAATAGAGTTCACATGGAGGAGGAATATGAGTATGTTTAGTCTGGGTAGAGTTATTGTGGTGCACAGAAGACTTCTTAGGCTAGAATTTCAAAGTCCTGAAATCGATGCAAGCTGCTTGCATCAAACAAAATTGACACAAGAGGCACCTTGCATCTAAAGTTGCTATAATCCTGATTTTTGAACACAGGCTGCATTGATCTCTGGTGCTCTTGCGCTAGACTAGCCATGCACTAGCACTGCGCCAAGGATGGGGGTGAACCATGGAAGATGGGGCTGTGCACCAGACCTTTGCTGATTTATCCCCTAATGTGGGATTCTGAAAGGTCCACAAAGTCCGAAGGACCTGCCCGGAGTTAGAACAGCCCAGAGCTGGTCTAACATCCCATGCATCGACAAGGACCCTAACTGGCATCAGTGGCCATGGCTTGAGAATGCAGGAATATGCCATGTTAAGCCATTGTTGGTCACTTCAGGTTGTGGTTGGTGGCATCTTGGGATCGACTCCATGCCCTGACCCACTCATAGGTATGATCAGTCTAACCTACGACATAGACAGAGAAGTGCAAAGTGTGTTGCAGTGACCCATCATAGGCCTGATACATTATCTGCCCTAAGGACTGCTTGCTCAGTCCACATCATTGTAATGGAGTATGCAATGTCCCAGTTTGCATGTATGGCTACCTTGGCAATGCACTGCACAAAGCACAACAGTGGCATAATGTACAGCAGTGTGAAGACTAACTAGGACACTTTTTTTATGTTATGGCTGGTGGATTTGTTATTCCAGTGACAGGTGTAGCTGTACATCCTCCCATAGCTTGCGGCAATCCCCTCCCATGTGATATTTGTTTGGCACATGGGACGTCATTCAGCAAACTCAGGGACTTAGGAGCTAGGACCCTATTTCTACTAAAATCAAGTGCAGGGTCCATGGCACGCTGAATTTTGCCACAAGTGGAGGTTCAGCGCACCTTGCTTTATCTAAGTGGGCTTTTGAAAATTGCCCCCAAGTTTTTTCAAACTGCCCTTGTTATTTTCATGCAGTTTCTGTCCCTGCTCAGTCTGATAAAAGCAAATAATTGGATTTGTGTAAAGGTAATAAGACACAAATCTCATTATGAATTGATGGTAAAACAAACAAAGTGATAGAAAAATAACTATTAAGAAAAAGAACAGTAAGAGGGAAAGACATTTACTTTAAGAACTGAAGTTAAGGAAAGGACAACACATGATGATGTGTAGTCATAATAAGCTTAGGTTTTCCCACAGAATGAATATCCATCCATTATAAATGAATGAAAAAGGACTTGTAACTCTTAATACAAGGTATCATGGATAATACACTGTTCAAATATGCAATATTTCAACTCTGTTGCAAGACAGGAGATAGCAGAATGAAGCAAGTTGTGGCACAGCAGCATTATGGAACATTATCCAAACAATGGAAATTATTGAATGGATGTTGTTTTTTATAAATAGGTTGCGCTATCAGTGACAAGCACTGTTGCACCACACAAGAGGCAAAATGAAACATACTGCATGGCAGTAATGCATGCAAATCACCATGAAGGAATTCCAGCTGTCTAGCATTTAAGCAGGAGTTTTGCCTTGTGCCTAGCCAGCCTAAATTCTTTCATGGTTATTTGTACATTGACTTGCATTAGGTGATGTTGAGTGTTAAAACTTCAGAGGCCATAAAAGGTCACTTAAATTGTTTATTGGAAAGATTATTCAGCTTAATGAGCTTGAAACTTGGTAGATGCATGTAGCTAAGAGAATGTAGTCTCTGCTATGAGTGATTAGAAAGCAGCTGCAGTATAACTATGTGTGCAGTTCTCCATGCACACCATATGTCTCTTGACCAAACATAATAAAAATGCATGTGTTTTGTGAGCATTCAACTATGGTTCTTTTCACACACAACGGGACATATATAATTGATTCAAATTGGTGTGGTGGCCACTCAGTAAGGAGTAGAATCTGTGTCTGTTAGCTGAGCAGAGATGGACGCTTTTTTTTTTTCTGGGCATTGAGGCAGTGGTCATACAGAATTGTGGTTATATATTTGTGGAGGAGCTTTCAAAATCTTTTAATTTGGTATACCATCTGTACTAGATTTTATAAAAGCCAGGTGCTTTGTAAAGGTTTATTTTCAGGATGAGCTGTAAGAGTGAAAAGACCTTGAGGTGAGCAACAGAAGATGAAAACCACTGAGCCAGCTGTCTTGCTGCTATGCTTGTATAAAGGGGATGAGACCAGAAAAAATGTAATTGCTACTCAAGTGGGCAATTTTGTTTGAGAAGGAGCAAGTTATTTGAAGGCAGTGGTATTGAAAATAGGCTGAGACCCATGCTGTCTAAGAATGAGCAGAACTAGCAAGAGGCCTTCTACTATTTCAAAAACGGTGCATTATAGACATGATGTCATTTTTATCTTTGTCTGTTTTACAGTAAAACACCTTACAGTCCTCTGTTTGAGTGGCATTTGTTTGTTGTTCTGTGATGCTGTGTTAGAGTTAAATCAAAAATGCAGTTTTCTAACAGTAGCTTTGATTGCTTTTTTTGTACGTTGAATTTTTGTACCCTTATCATCCTCATCTCTCACCAGGTCATACTTACACCTGTTTAATCTCTTGTGCCCACTATAGTAGTCCCCCAAGATTCCAGACTGCAGCCAGCCTGTGCTTGACATCCATCTTCATAACCACCAACAATAACTCACAGCTTATCTCCCATAGGTGGGACCCCACTACCCTAAGCCATAGGGAACATACTCATTCAACAATTGTCTCAGAGAAGGTTCTGTTAAGCAATGGGATGAGTTGGTAAGGTCTGACTATGGTGAGGGGGTGGGGTGGTTTTATCTGCCTGGTCCCTATGATGTGTTATTTCCATTATGTTTCTTCTCTTATCCACCCCTACGGTATGGCCCTGAGAAATGACCTACCCAATAGCCTAGATGGACCATTGGAATGGGGTGGTGAATTGTACCATTCTTTTGGAACTCCCCTACTTGTCCTGCTCTGAGTGTATGATGTAACTCAGGCATCAGGTAACTCATCAGGTGAATGTGTGTTTGCTGCGGTAAGGCTACTCCAGAATGATCCCTTATTTCCTTCCTGCATTAACAACATCCCCCCCGGGCTACCAGGGGGCAGTTGTGCAATAAAGGGTGGTGCCCTCTCTCCCTGAGGTAGGAAGTGTTCAAGACAAATGTTAAAACCCTGCCTCACATGTCAGCACGTGGCATCCAGGACTTTGGCACCAACCCAGGTGATGTGGAAGACATGTAGTAGTGCTACCACACCTTTCATCTATTTTGTTATACTATACACCTCTAAAAGATGATTTTACAGGCAAAAGTTTATGGGAATGATTCACATTAATCAGCAAATATTCACCAACCACTCAATCTAATCCAAAGAATCTATTCCAGTTCTAAAGTAGGAACTTTGAAAACACAACTAAAGATAAACAAGCTAGGCAACCCTGGCTGACCTAAAATCTAAGTATTGGTATACTCACCAAACAAATACCATTTCTGGCTGGCTCAAAAGCATCCTACATCAAAACCAGAAGCAAAGGAATGAAATCTTTCTCCTGGATGCAACTAATTTCTTACACAAACTCCACTAACTGAACACTCTCTGACATCTTAGTTCTAGTTGCTATGGATGTGGCATCCCATTAAACTAACATAATCCATTCCAATGGCCTAACAGCATGCACAACATTATTTAAAAAGGACCCCCCAATCACAAGCAGTAATGGAAGTAGTTTTGGAACTCATAAAGATTGTAATAAATCACAACCATGCAGTCATGTGTATGGCTATATCAGAAGACAGCTTCCTGCTTCAGCAGAGGAATAAACCTTAAATATACCCCCAATACACTGATAACATTTTTCTGAAATAAAGTGAAGGTGCAGATAAACTGCAGTAGTTCTGCAAATTGTTCACTGATTTTTCACACAACATTAAATCTGACCATACAGTTCTTTTGAGAAGAAAAATCAACTTTCTAATGACCATAATTACTCTGGAGCAAGGAAGAGTAAAAATTGAAATCTTCAGAAAACCAGCAGACCACTACAACTACAGTATTTGCAACACTCAAGTGCACACCCTCAGCATAATAAAAGTGCCATGGTTTACTGTAAGTCCATTAGTTATCAGAATATATTTTCAGATTAATCAGACAGGGATAAGAACATGGAATCACTATGAAGCATTTATATTGATAAGAAATATCCCCCTAGCACAACTGAAAAATAAATCTCTCTGGCACTGCAAACTCTCTGAAGGAACTACTGAAATACAAATGTCTAGGTCCTTTTAGGATTTCGGACAGAATCGTATTGTAATTTGGAAGTTCCTAAAATCCTAAATTATAAAAAAAAATCAGAATTGTCCAGTTCTGAGCAACCTTATTCACAACATTTAATTTTAGTTTTTGGTAGGAAGACCAGTGAAACTGAATACTGCTGTAGAGGAGAGGATAGTGCAGTGCACATACTGTATAGCACTGTAGTGAGTAACTTTAGCAGACTGGAAAAGGTTCAAGTGGAATTCCTAAAAGATTTGTCCAATAAACATGGTTTACTGATGCTGGTGATGTAGGATAGGGGCAAGGCATAGAAATCCGATTTTTTATTTGTTGCTAGAGTCTACCACTTAGTGAGTGAAAATGAAGAAAACTGTCTTGTGAAACCTTAATGTCTCTTACAGAGATGGGCGAAGTCAGCAAACTTTTCTCAGCGCACTAATTCATGAATTTCATGCATGTCACGAAGTGCAATTAGCAAGATTTGTGAAATTTGCGGATCGTAAAGTGCGAATGTTTTACTGTGAAGTGCATAAATTCTATACTTTATGATAAAATTCCACACTTCTAGGCAAAACTTCACAATCTGGGCAAAGTCAAAGTTTACCAGACCTGGGAAAGCTTTGTGAAGCATGGAAAATGTTGTTACTTTGCGCAGACTTCACCGGAGAAGTTTCACTCCACCACATCTTTAACCTCTTATTGGGTGGGAGAGGAGTGATGGTTTGTCAGTTGGGGATGGGGTATTCATGTGGCCATACTGGCCTGGTGGTACCATTCTTACTCCTCTCCTCATGCTGCACTACTGCATTTGGCTGTACCATGTGAATCATGTGGTTATATTAAAAACATTGACAACTCCATCTGTACTTGCCACTGAGCTATTATGTCCAGCTGTGATTTACTGGCTTGTAAAGCTGTAATGTGTTAGATTTCTATTGATTCTGCTACATTATTTGTTATTATATTATTTACCTGTGGTTTGCTCTTTTAATCCCAGGTCATTCCTGAAAATAAGCACTTCCTTAGCTAGTGTACTTTACTGGGTACCAAAAACTAACTTAATAAATTCATAAACTATTGCATCCCCTGTGTCACTATTATGTTTCTTTGTGGGGGAAATCGTGACACTGGGTGTCCCTGGCCCCACAAAAAGAGGACCCAGGATTCCAGATCATGATGCTGGGGGATTGGGCACCTCAGTGTCACTATTATGTTTCTTGGGGGGTGGGTCAGATTCTGACACTGGGGACTGAAACCCCTAGTGTCGCTCTTATGTTTCTGGGAGGGTGGTGGGCACTGAGAATGAGATTCAGGTGGGGAATATCTGTAATTTAAAAAGGAGAAACAAATGGTGGTCATGGCAGAACATGGTGCACTCTTTTGTGTCCAAAATGGCCACCACATTCTACTGCTCATGCATTACTTGTCGCATATGCGCAGTAGATTGCGGTTGCCATCTTGGACACGGCAGAGTGTGCTATTTTATGTGTGTGACCACCGTTTGTTTCTTCTTTTTAAATTACAGATGTTCCCCCACCCAAACCTCCCTCTCAGTACCCACCCCCTCCCCAGAAGCATAAGACTGACTATGGGGGTGCCCAACCCCCCCAGTGTCGTCATCAGGACTTTTTAGGGCTGCAGTGGTAAATAGTGCTGGATGACTGGTCCACAGTCATGTAGGTGACTGTTGTGCATGTCTAACAGGTTGTTCAGTTGGGAAGAATGCAAAGAATGCAGAAACCTTTTTCTGAAAGCAAAAGAACTACAGGGCTCTGCCCACTGCAGCCCTAAAAAGGAAATTTTATTTTTTAACAGATTTTGTCAAACATTAACGCCATATTACAGGGACACCACAATACCACAGTGAAACTATCTAACCATACAAACTACAACTAACTACTGCTTGTTAATAAAACAATGTCATGTTGACAAATACAATAAAGTTACTTACAAAGAACTATATACACTTAATTACACTTTACAATTCATTTAATCTTGCCTGGTATGTGTCAGTCATCCTCATACCAACTTGTCTCATTCCCAGAAAAAGTGTGAGGGAATCCAATGCAGCAAATGAATAACCCATATCCATCAGCAATATTGTAGTGATAAAATGACTGGTAGGTTTGAGGCACAAGGCATAGCTAAGGGCCTTGAGACGCCATTTAAAAGTACTTGAAGGTCTGCAAAGGCATTTCATATTTTATCAAATTCTTCTGGATGAAAGTGCAGTCTTTATCGTATGCTGTCTGCACAGATGCAGTAAATTTCAAACAATGTCCTTCTTTGGTTGGGTGGAGTATTCGCCATGTCTTCATCTGGACACTGGTAAATAAAGTTCTGTTCCTGACAACATATTTTACTGTTACTTCCCCATCCATGGATGAAACCACCTCTGCTAGGTATATGTAGGCCATATTTTTTATCTCAGTCTGGAACAGGACAGCCACAAAGTCACCTCTCTGAAGGGCACTGCAAAATATAAAATAAATAAATCATCCACTTCAGCATTCTGATACAGGTGGCATGACACCTAAAATATGTTGGGGGGGGTTAACACAAGTCAGAGACTAGTGTATTGCTGTGTAGTAAACTCAGAATTGGAATTCATCCAGTGGCAACACTCTGCATTAGGACAATGAAATGGCCTCTAAACAACTCCAGAGTAAATGCCACAGTAGTGGCTACTGGTGATATGTTCAGCTAGTTGGCATGAGGGAGATTTTATTCTCACTGTGTACATGCAGTGACACACACACACACACACACACACACCTTCATGCATGCATGAGCACTGGTCCTAGGGTTAAAACACCCAGCTCCTCCAATAAGTCACATTATTGCTTTAGCATCATGTGCTGCCTTGCACAACAGAAACATAGAACAATAGAAGTTGGCAGCACAGAAAGACCATCTGACAAGACCTCCTTGCCACAGATCCATGACTGCTTTGCATTAATATCTCATGGACAACTAGAATACATGAAATTACAAGACTATGTTAGGTCACAACAATTATTTCTAGCCTACTCCGCCAAGTAGCTGCCACATGTGTAGCTGTAGGTAATGTGTCCAGGTCAGTCAACATGAGAGAGAGGCTGTAGTTGCATTGTGTACATGAGGTAACACACACTTACATGCATGCATGAACACTGGAAGCCTTGATGATCCAAGGAAGATTGAAACATAGGTCCATCCAAGAAATCAGGGTATGACTTTAACATCATGTGCTGCCTTGTATGCCAGAAAGACAGAAAAATAGAAGTTGGCAGCAAAGAATGACCATCTGACAAGACCTCCTTGCCACAGAATCATGATTGCTGTGCATAAAAGTATCATGAACAACTAGAATACAGGAAATGATAAGACTACATTAGGTGACAAAATGGTCTCTAGCCTACTCCACCAAGCAACTTTCACCTGTGTAGCTGCAGGTAATATGTTCAAGTGGTTCAGCATGAGATGGAGGCTGTAGTCTCATTGTGTCTATGCAGTAACACACACACTAGCATACGTGCATTAACTCTGGAAGCCTTGATGGTCCAAGGAGAATTTTAACACAGGTCCATAAAAGAAATCAGGATATTACTTTTGCATTGTGTACTGCCTTGTACACTAGGAACAGAAGAAAAAGGCCTATTACGCTATATAGCCTGCTCATTTGACAATACCTTCTTGCCATCGCCACATGTAGTTTAGTATCCTAGATACAGTTACTCCTCAGGTAGGTTCTCTTGGATTAATGTCTCCATTTGTTTTCATACAGAAGTAAGACTGATAGGTCTGTAGTTATCCATTTGTGCCTTGTCCCCAACCAGAGAAAAATTAGACTTAAACTCATAGGGGGATTGTCAAATTCCAAAATGAGAAATCATGGGGGCACACATTTCTGTATGGATAAGGTGATGAGGTCAGTAGGTGGCTGAAACAGAATGTAGATTCCACAGTTACTTACGCTGAAGGTGAAGTATCCTTTAATGGTGCAGAGGAGGGACTTGGAGACCTTGCCTGTGGTGATACTGGTGGTCATAGGGGAGATGGATACCTTGCCTGTGGTGATGCTGTTGGTGGTGGTGGAGATGGAGATGGAGACTTTGCCTGTGTGCTGATGGTGGTGGTGGTGGTGGAGATGGAGACCTTGCCTGTGGTGATGCTAGTGGTGGTGGAGATGGAGATGGAGACTTTGCCTGTGCTGATGGTGGTGGTGGTGGTGGAGATGGAGACCTTGCCTGTGGTGATGCTGTTGGTGGTGGTGGAGATGGAGATGGAGACTTTGCCTGTGCTGATGGTGGTGGTGGTGGTGGAGATGGAGACCTTCCCTGTGGTGATGCTAGTGGTGGTGGAGATGGCGACTTTTACTGTGGTGGAGATGAAGACTGTGGTGTTGGTGATTGGGACCTTGACTGTAGTGCTGTTGTTGGTGGTGTTAGAGACCATGTCAATGGTTGTGGAGTCACCTCTGACCCAAATTTCAAAGAACATTTTTTCCAGTCTCCTGTGAACAATACATTAAGACCCTGCCATTTATTTGTTACATATGGCTTTCAGAAGCAGCTTTGCCCTTTTACTGATATAATGTAGGGATGTATTCCTTTCACATAGTGAGTTAATTGTGTGTTTGGTAATGTTTTAACATTAGTTCTATTTAGTCTTCTCCTGTTTATGTCATCTTCCTTGATGAAAAATAAATTGTGTTTCATGTGTACATGATCCTCCTCATTTATGGGACATGTTAGGTATTTTTGGCCATATCTGTATAATTCGTAGGGCACTGTTTATGATGGCATTTCAAGATTTTTAAGCTGCTAAGGCACTCTTCTTACAGACCCACACTTCTTCAATATAGGGGCCTTTGCTTTATCGATTTCCAAAGCAGTATTTTTCAATGGAAACACCGCAATCAACCACATCAAATGATGCATCAGCAAATCTGCCATTTTTTTATTGTGTTGGCACCCCATCAGAAAAATTAATTTGCCTTACCATGATAACCCCCTGATCCTTCAGATATTTGGTCTCCAAACCTGTAAAGTGGTGAACAGCATGGAAGCCATGCTTTTGATCATCACTAACAAAAATAAGTGAGCTATGTATGTTAATGCCACAATTTGGTTTAGGGCACCTGTAATAGGCCACTACTGGGTTGCTTCATTATACGCCCAGTGTACACTCTGAGCTTTGGCTTGGTAGTGACAATTATAGTTTTCTCCAAAGTCCAGATAGAACACAACCTAGTCATGAGGTACATTTTGTCTCAGACCATCAAATTATTGTGACTGCCACTTTACATTTGCTAAGTGCTTAGCATACTGTATGGCTCCAGCTCTTCATGAAATTCATCTATTCGATTCCAATGACTCCACCCATGTTTCTCATTTGAATTTGCTTTGACTGTGTCACCTTCCCTCTTTCTCATGGTGACATCCTCATTTTGCCATCTTCTCCAGGTGACTAGAGAATTCACATGTTCTTTTAAACATCACATCAGTTTGGACTCTATACCTTTGGTGCCACATTGCAAACATTCTCTGTCAATGCAACTTTTATTATGATATTCCTCAACTCTGGTGTACAGTGTAAGAGCTGAGGCCTCTTAGTTGTGCTTTATGGCACTATCATGTATTTTAAACTATGCACATTTCACTGCAATACTGTTCAGTTTAATTTCAAAGTTCAATCAGTACTCACATAAGCACTGCTTAAGCTTATGTGTGTAAATGACACAGACATTTCCAAAGTGAAGTTTAACAAATTTACTGTAACTTATTCGCAAATCAAGGTTTTCTTCCTTGAATTGTTTATAAGTAGTTTGGACTAAAGATTCCGAGGCCTTCTTCAGCAGCATGACATTTGTACCTGCAATTTTCAAAATTGGCAGTTCTCAAGATATATCCACACGTTGGTAAAAGTCCTGGACCTTCTTAATTGTGGATTCTGGCAAGGTACCTTTTCACTTCTTATGCTCTCGATGTAATCGTCATCATATACTGAGTAATCACACAGGTATTTCCAGCTGAATCCAAGTTCTTTTGCAAGTCTAATTTTCTGATTTTTTATCTTAACCAAGAGTGACCTGAGCAGCAATCGATGGATTCGAAGACCATCTTTTTGTCACATGTGTTTAATTGCCTCCAGTGTTGCTTTCAAATGTGATTCCTCCAGAAAATCCAACATTTTCCTTTTTGATGGTGTTAACATGGATTTCTTCTCAATAGCTTTGCACTTTCTGGGTGTGGGCTTTAGTAGAATTGCTGAGAAAACACCTGCCAATTTCTTGGGACCTTCTGGCATAGCTTTAAATGGTCACATGATGGCTTTTCATGTGTCAGCATCACTACTGAATGGCATCTGTGGTGTGCTTGTCTGTGGATTGCCTACTTGTGGGCTAGCCAAAGGTGGAACATCTGAGACCATGCTGGTATACTGCATTTTAGCTGCATCCACGTCGTGTGCATTTGATTTAGTAGTGATAGTTTGCAGTCTGCCACCTTTCTTCTTCTCAGCATACAAAGAAACATCTGTGTTCATTCACCCACCTTCTATTTTTGCTGTCATTTTTGCTCTCTGTTTCTTTCTATTGCCCCCATAATACTCTCTTCTCTGTTCCCACTCTTGTCTGTTTCTTCCTTTCCGTACCATCAGCCACTTCACATGCCTTTTCATTTTCTTTATACATTTGCATCCAGTGCCTCATATTTCCTTTGTACTGTACCTTTTTTTCTTAGGGCATTGACATTTTATACTGTCTCACCTTCTCCGTTTCTTTCTGATGCTGTGATTTGTATTTTTTAGGTTTGGTTTTCATTCCTGCAGGGTACTCTCTAATACAATGTTTTGGGGTTCTTGGTCCTAACCTTCCACCAACAGGCATACTCACTGAACCCAGGCAAGTAGTCTGACCCCCATCACAGAAAAATTTAGAAGCAACAACATCCCACTGCAGTTGATGCTCTCTCAGGTTGTTTCTCAGGAATTCCATCTAAAATTTCACAAACACAAAATCCAGAAGACAGCTTTAAAGGTTGTAGTTATTTTGGAAACAAAATTCACCCACATGCCAAATATGTTGATATAATCAAGGGAGCACTAGACGAAAAAAAGTAATGGAAAGAACAAGACACAGGGTCCATCTAGTTTGCCAATCACCTGGCTTGATCTAGACTACTACTGTAAAAAAAATGTCATTTTTTCCATTATAATACTCTTCATGTATTTAAACATGTAAACACTTTTCCTGCTTCAGTACAGATTCCATGTGGGTGCTTCCTTCTTTCAGATGTGGGCTTCCAAACTGTACACAGTACTCTAGATGCAATCTTACTAGCATAAAATTTGGATGACAAAGGGAAAAAAGTGCCTTGATCCAGCACGTCCATGTGACATACACTACCTATAGTACAACATGGTACAAGACAAGCAGTTCTATTAATCAAAAAACTATTTTCATGCTCACATACAAAGACAGTCTCAGTCCAGGTTACAAAATTATTTTGTAATTTCTTTTCCCAAGAAAAAGCCATGCAGGGCCTTACATGCAGCCAATGGTACAATAAACAATTACTCAAAAGCGCTAGATTGTGCTTCAAAATGCATTACAAATATCAAACATTCAAACAGATAGGCACTTTCATATAGACTTGTTAAACCTCTGCAGGCATCTGGGGAAAAGCGATGTAAAAAATGCATTTAAAGCTGTCAGATTGCCCAAGCTTATGTTCATTGCAAAAGAAGCAGCCAGCCATTTCAGTCTCCTTGTAATAAATTTTGACTGAAAATACTAAACATTCCAAATGTTCTAAAAAAGCCACAAAATGCTAAAAGATGACTAGCATCAAAGGCAGCTCTGGGCCAGTCACTAGCTAGAGTTGGCCCAGGTTACAAAACCTTATTTTACATCTTTTTTCCCAAGAGAAAGTCATACAGGGACTTACATGCAGCACATTGTTCACCAAACAATTACTCAAAAGTACAAGAATTTGCTCCTAAATGCATTAAAAAATCTAATTTTCAAATGGAAAGGTGCTTACATACTGTATGAGTTTGTTAAACCTCTGCAGGCATGTGGGGAAAAGAGGTGTAAATAAAGCATTTCAATCTGTGAGATTGCCCAACCTTATGTTCATTACAAAAGAAGTAGCCATTTTAGTCTCCCTGTAATGAAGATGGAGTGAAACCACAAAATAGTCTAAATGTTCCAAAAAAGCCTCAAAATGCTAAAAAAACAAACAAAAACAAAAATAGCAGCCAACTCTGGACCAGTCATTGGTTAGAGTTGGCCCATGTTACAAAACATTATTTTACATCTCTTCCCCCAGAGAAAGCCATGCAAGATCTTAAATGCAGCACATGATAAACAAAACAATTACTCAAAAGCACCAGAATTTGCCCCAAGATGCATTAAAAAATCAAACTTTCAAATAGAAAGGTGCTTACATATGCTTATTAACCTATGCGGCATCTGGGAAAGAGAAGCAAATAAAGTATTTAAATTTGTCTGACTGTCCAATTTTATGTTTCATTACAAAGGAAGCAGATATTTTAGTCTCCCTGTAATGAACATGGAGTGATACAACCACACAGCCTGAATATTCCAAAAAAGCCATAAAATGCTAAAAACACACTAGCATCAAAGATAATTCTGAATCAGTCAGAGGCCAGAGCCAGCCCAGGTTACAAACCATTATGTAACCCCATTGTTCCCAGGGGTTACTAGAATCCCAGTTAGAAACAGTGGCAGGCAGGGATAGGCAGCTTGTGAAATGCCAGGTAAATGGATTTCACTCTGTCATTCTCTGGTTTCAGTCTGTACTGAGCTGGAGGATGATGTAATCATGGAACTGTTGCAGCAGCATAAGCCACACTCGAGTTAGCTGTAAGGGAGAGAGCCTTAGAATGTGGAGTGAGTCTGTAGAGTGGAGTTCCAGGAGGAGGCTCCAGCCTGCAGCAGCTCCCCAGTTTTAGCTCTGACACAGAGCTACCACTGTGTTTTGGGTAGTTTGTTCTCACCCTAGAAGAAGAACATAGAAGACAGAGATTAAAGTGTTGAAAACCGTTCCAAATGGGGTTTCCTTTGCCCCATCCCAGGAGGGATGGGAGTGATCTTCAGGGTTCAGAGGCAATCCCTCACCCAGTCTGCCGTAGTGAAGCTGCCTGTGACAGCTTCAGAATCTGTGAGTACTTTTGTGTTCAGCCTAGGAGGGGCACCTGCATTCCTTGGTAAATTTTCTCTGACAAAGGGACCCTGTCACCTAGACTGTTTCTGTTTTTGAAAGTGTCTGCCTATTACGGAGTCTAGAGAGAAAGACTGTCCAAGTACAGAACTTTTAGTCATGTAGTATGTTAAGTGTGAAAGACATTTCAAGATGGCATCTACAAGTTTTCTGTGAGGGTGTTATTAACCAGATGAATGGCTGAGAATAAACTTGGAAGCAAAAGGTGGGAGACCCCCCCATCTGGAGTAACCAGTTTACTTCTCCGGGTTCAGTTTGGGCACCAGTTCAGTTTTCATTCAGTGCATTTGGCCAGTGCAAGATGGAAATAGTTACCCAGATGTGGGTTGGATTTTCTGTGAGCTTAGATGTGCTCTTTGGTGGCCGTGGTGCCACTTGTATTCCTTAAGAAATATGGGAAAGTGTCCTAGTAATGGCCGTGTGTGTGTAGTCAATAGGAAAGGTACCAGTTCTGGCCATTTGTGCCAATCTCCATTTCAGAACCAGAGTTTGATGTGTAGTTCAGAACCAGAGAGTTCGCTGTGCAATTCAAAACCAGAGAGTTCACTGTGTGTGTGTGTGTGTGTGTGTGTGTGTGTGTGTATGTGTGTGTGTTCTTTAAGCCTATGCTAAATGGGAATTCAGGAATTTCTGTACCTCAGTAATCTGCATTACCAGTATGTGTAGTCCTGTGGGGGTCTATCTTCACTTTGTGATTATTCCTACTTTGTTACGTGAATAAAAGCCACACTCTAGAATCCCAACCTGGTTTGGACAGTACTGTTATTGCTTCTGCTGCATCTGGATTTACTTGGGTGCCCCTGTCCGGAAGTGCCAACCTAGCATAATTGTGATCAAACGTTTTCTCCCAGAGACCTAGGTTGATGGCCATGCTAAATGGTCCCACCAGGTGTGAGCCAGGTAGTTGCCACACTTGGTTTGCCTGTCTCTGTATGGCAGGCTCAGATGTAGATGTACGGTAAACTGTAGTGACAACCCTGTCCCTCTCTTTGGTGCCATGTGATGAGAGAAGCAGCTCTGCTAGTTAAACAAGGAGGGGCCGGTGGGGGGAGGTTACAATTATTTTACATCTCTTTTCCCCAGAGAAATTCGTGTAGGGTCTTATGTGCCGCACATGGTACACCAAACAATTACTCAAAAGCACCAGAGTTTGCTCCAAAATGCATTAAAAAAATCTAACTTTCAAATAGAAAGGTACCTACATATGCGCTTGTTAAACCTCTGGAGGCATCTGGGGAAAAAAGATGTACATAAAGCATTTCAATCTGTGAGATTGCCCAAGCTTATGTTCATTACTATTCATATTCACAACTGAAAGAAAGGACTGTGGAATATCTCGAATCCAGTGGCTTAAAAGATCCAAGGCAGCAGGATTCACTAGCAAGAGGTTATGTCAACTAATGTTACAGATGTCTTTGACTGGGTAACCAGGAAGCAGATCAGAGTGGAGCGGTGGATGTCGTCTACCTAGATTTCAGTAAGACCTTTGACACTGTTCCACATAGAAGACTCATAAACAAGCTGAGGAGCCTAGGAGTGGGACTAAAAGTGGTAAACTGGGTAAGAAATTGGTTGGAGGATAGGCTACAGAGGGCCGGGGTAAATGGAGTTCACTCCAAGGAAGGGAGGGTGACTAGTAGGGTGCTCCAAGATCAGTACTTGGACCAGTCCTCTTTAATATCTTTATAAACGACATTGCAGAGGGACTAGCAGGGAAGGTATGTCTTTTTGCATATGACGTAAAAATCTGCAACAGAGTGGACACTCAGGGGGATAGACAAAATGAATAGAGATCTAGGCAAGCTTGAGGAGTAGTCTAGAAGGTTGTAACTAAGTTTCAATGCAAAAAAACCCCAAAATCATGCACTTGGGGTGTAGAAACCAAGGATCTGAGTACAAAATGGGGGAGTGGTATTGGCAACCACACAGGAAAGAAACCTGGGTGTTATTAAATCCAGGGAAAGGTCCTTGAGCCCTTATTAAAGAAATTATTGAATAACATGTGGTAGACTCTGGCAATGCTGACATACAGCAACATGGATTTGAAAGGGCAGATAATGACTTACCAGTCTCATAAACTTTTATGATCCAGTTAGCAAAGCCCTAGGCAATAACATCCCAATGGATATTTTGCATATCAATTTTGAAAAATCATTTGACAGCGTCACTCATCAAGAACTGATACAAACTATAAAGAAAATAGGCCTAGATGACTATATAGTCAATTGGATAATAGCTTGGTTTGTACAGAGGAAGCAAAGAGTATGCATTAGGGGTCACATGTCACCTTGGGTATCAGTACCCAGTGGGGTCCCCCAGGGTTCTGTGTTGGGACCCACACTGTTTAATGTAGTTATAGCTGCAATTGTTGGCACCTCCAGCACCTGGATATCAAAATTTGCTGATGATAACAAGTTGGGGGCTCTAGTCTCAAATAAACAGGATGCATACTCCTTTCAGGATTGTATAAATTCAATAGTGAAAATGGCCGAATCTAAAAAATTGAAATTTAATATGAATACATGTAAGAACATGGACCTATGTAGGAAAAACAGCAGATTCAAATATACCTTAAACAACTGTCAACTCCAAACTACAGACTCAGAGAGGGACTTGGGAGTACAAATATTTTTAATATGACCTTCTCTGAACATTGTACCCAGGTAACCAAAAAGGGCTACAGCATTCTGACTTAAATTGCAAGAAACATAAAGAGCAGGGATAGGGAGATAATAGTTTCACTTTATGTCTCACTGGTGTGGCCACACCTGGAGTATTGGAGCTTCTGGATGTCTCATTTGAAATGGGATGAAAGGAAACTTGAGGGAGTTCAGAGATTGCAACAAGAATGGAGCACGGTTTGGGGACATGTCATATGAGAAGAGATTAGGAGAAATGGGCATGTCCTATCTACAATATAGAAGATGCAGAGGTGATATGTGTATAGTCTACAGAGCTTTAGAGAGGCCGATCTTTGGGAATGTGTGGGCTTAGAAAAAGGCCTTTAAGGACCAACAGAAGTCACAAATATCAGATCAAGGGTGATAACTCTAATAGAAATTTGAGGAAACTGGTTTTACAGAGAGTGGTTATGCAATGGAATGAACTACCAGAAAGTGTGGTGTTTTGCAATTCAAAGAATCAGTTTCAGCAAGCACTAGATACTGTAATTATTGTTCACTAAGTAAATATCAAATAGCACTATAACGGTCTGGGTCTCAATAAGGCTAATGCTATATGATCCTGAAATCTATCTTATGAATCTTATGAATATCTGATGACCTAAAGTAACCAAACAGTGTGACAAGACAATGGGGAGAGCCAGTGGGATGCTAGTGTGCATAGGGAGGGGATCCCAAGCAGAAAGAGAGAGGTGGTGACACCTCTGTATCAATCTCTGGTGAGACTCCACCTAGAATACTGAGTCCAGTTCTGGAGTCCTCATCTCTGAAAAGACATAAACAGAGCTGAGGCAGTCCAGAGAAAGTCAACTCAAAATGATGCAGGATCTGCATCAAAGCTCCATGAGGTGAGACCGAAGGGCCACAATATGTACAGACTGGAGGAAAGGAGGAGATGGGTGATATGATAGAGACTTTCAAATACTCAAGAATATAAATAAGATTCAAGAGGAAGACATTTTCATAGGAAAGGATGCATGAGATTAAGGGTTATGTGATGAAGCTAGAGGGTAGAATCAAGGAAATGTAAGAAAACACTTCTTCACAGAAAGGGTGGTGGATGCCTGGAACAACCTCTCTGAGGAGGTGGTGGAAGCAGAAACTGTAATAGGATTTAAGAAAGCATGGATAAGAATAAGGGATCCTTAGAAGAAAGGAAAGGTAGGATAAAGCTGGAGATCAAGTAGGGTCTATGGTGTGACAGTAGGTAGGGAACATCGGCAGACTACGTGGGCCAGGTGGTCCTTATCTGCTGTCAAGTTCTATGTTTCTATATTTCTATGTTTCATTACAAAGGAAGCAGATATTTTAGTCTCCCTGTAATGAACATGGAGGAAACAACCAAACAGACTAAATGTTCCAAAAAGCCACAAAATGCTAAGAACAAACTAGCATCAAGACAACTCTCCAGTCACAGGCCAGAGCTGGCCCAGGTTACAAAAAGAAAAATTACTCACCTTTGTAATTATGTTTCTTCTAATGGATTCTTGCTGTATTCTGACTATTGCAGTAATCCCCAGCACTCAAACTGCCCCGGAGAGATGAGGGTTAATTTTCTATGCAGAGCATAGAATGTTGAGCTCGAGCTCAGTTCAAACCTTTGTCTGCTGCACTTAGAAGTACAACTGTCAGATTCTTATGAACTAATACTGACTAACTACTATGTGGAAATTGTAAAATTTTTACTAGCCAAATGGCAACCAAATATTTTGGATCCCCAAAAGCCTCAAGTCAAGCAATCCAAAATCAAAAACTAGGTAGTGAGCAACTTAAGACTGTTAAATTAATAATATAATCCACTCCCCCCCTCTAAAAGGAGGGAGTGCCCAAATGCACCCCTGGGGTGCAACACTGCACCTGCCAGCCCACTTCCCAAAAACAGGTTCTGAGAGAGGAGGCAGGGAGGGAGGTAAAAATACAGCAAGACTCCATTAGAAGAAACATAGTTACTAAGGTGAGTAATGTTTTCTTCAAACCACATGAAGTCTTGCTGTATTCTGACTATTGCAGACTACCAAGCAGTACCTCCATGGAGGGGGGAATCGAACCTACCTTGGGAATAGGCTCTGCAGTACTGCTGTACCAAACCAAGCATCACTCCTAGACTGGATGTCCATGGAGTAATGTTTGGTAAATGTTTGGACTGTTTTCCAGGTGGCTGCTTTACATCTCTCTAGCAAAGGAATATCCCTGGCTACAGCCAGGGAAGCAGCTGTATCTCTAGTCGAATGAGCCCTCAGACCTGAGGGAGGTATTTTGCCTAGCTTCTCATAGCAGAATTGATTACAAGAGACAATCGACCTGGCAATAATTCTGTTAGTGGCCAGTTTGCCCTTTCCCACTTCCCCATAAGTGAGAAACAACTGGAGGGAGTCAAACCTGTGAGCCTTAGTACTCTCAATGTAGTAACTAAGGGCTCTTATAACATCCAAACTGCATAAACTTCTTTCTCCTGAAGAAGTATGATCAATGAATAATACAGGCAGAGACATAGATTGGTTCAGATGAAACTCTGAAACCACTTTAGGTAAAACCACCTGTTAGTTCTTATCTCTATGGAATGAGATAAAATTAGGCTCCACTGACAGAGCTTGCAATTCACTGATATGCCTGGCAGAGGTAATAACTACTAGGAACACAGTTTTCCAAGTTAATTACTTAAGCTCTGCTGAAGACAAAGGCTCAAAAGGTGACTGCATAAGCTGAGCAATGCAAACATTAAAATCCCAAGTAGGGGTAGGATCCCTAAAGGGGGGAATTGGTATGAAGCAATCCCTTGAAAAAATTACAGAATACAGGGTGAGATGACAGTGAGGAAGGCTTTCACTGACAGAAAAGCAGATACAGCTACAAATATACTTTGAGTAGCTGGTCTGAGGCCTAGGCATTAAGATGAACCATATAATCCAGAACTGCAGACAATTCGGCAGTGTCTGGGGATATATGCTTCTTAGAACACCAAATGCTGAATCTTTCCATTTGGAATTATAAGTTTTCTGGTGGCAGACTTTTGAGAGGCTTTGAGAATATCCAGAACCCCTTGGGACAGATGCTAATCTGCATAGTCTAACTCTTCAAGAGCCATGCCTTGAGATTGAGAGACAGAAAATTGGGGCACTAAATCCTCCCCTCAGAGGAGGTTAACAGATTGTAATTCCTGGGAAGAGACAAGGGAAGATGGACTGCTAGGGACAGCAACAGGGGCTACCAAGGCTGAATGGCCCAGTCTGGAGCAATCAGAACCACTTTGCAGGGTTGTGAGCTTATCTTGACCAGAACCTTGAACAGTAGAGGAAAAGGAGGGAAGGCATATAGAAATTTCCCCTCCCAGTTCAAGATCAGAGCATCCAGAGGGACTGAGCCCAAGACTGGAGGTCTGCAACAAAACATAGGAAGTTGTTGAATGTCTGGGTCTGCAAAGAGATATATCTCTGGAGTGTCCCACCTTGAAAAAATCACTTTCAACACTGGGGGGTCCAGGAATCATTCATGATGGCCCTGAGAGATCCTGCTCAATGCATCTGCTAGCACATTGTCCTTCCCTGGAAAGTGGACTGCTATCAGAGAGGTCTGCAGAGAATAAGCTAGGGACCACAACTTCATGGCTTCTATGCACAAGGCCATGGACCGAGTGCCTCCCTGCTTGTTGATGTACCACATGGTGGTGGTGTTGTCTGTCCTGACCTGAACCACCTTGTTCTGCACTGACTGAGAGAAAGCTTGCAAGGCCAGAAAGACCACCCTGAGTTCCAAGAGATTGATATAAAGAAGGGATTCCTTAGGGGACCACAGTCCCTGGGCTGTGAGAGCCCCCAGATGGGCTCCCCACCCCAAAAGAGAAGCATCCATGGTTAAAACCACAGAGTAAGACTGAGTGATGAATGGGATGCCTTGTCTGAGGTTGCCCTGATCCTGCCACCATTGGAGAGCCTGGATCAGAGTCTGAGTCACTGGAACTAGTTTGGTTAGAGAATCTTTCTTCTGAGACCAAAAGGCCCTCAGGTGAAACTGAATATCCTTCATCTGAAATCTGGCCCCTTGGACCACTGCTGCAGAAGCTGCCATGTGGCCCAGAAGCTGAAGGAAGTGCCTTGCTGGCCGAGAGATCAGAAGGTGGAATGAAGAAGCCAGCTCTAAAATAGCCCTTGCCCTTTCCAGGGGAAGAAAAGCTCTTGCTTTGACTGTATCCAAATCTGCACCTATGAAGGTGAGGAGCTGTACAGGCATGAAAACTGACTTGGGAAGATTGAGAAGGAATCCTAGGAAAGTGAGCACTTGCTGAGTCAACAGCAGGTCTGACTTGACTTGGTCTGGGGCTGACCCACAATGAGCCAGTCATCTAGGTATGGAAATATGGAAATATTCTTCCTTCTTAAAAAGGCCACTACTACTGCTAGGCATTTTGTGAATACCCTTGGAGCTGATGTCAGGCCGAAGGGCATAGCTTTGAACTGATAATGACCTGAAGGCAATTCGAACCTGAGGTACTTTCTGTGGGAGCACCTGATGGGAATGTGAAAGTATGCATCTTTTAAGTCCAGGAAGGCTAGCCAGTCCCCTGGCCTTAGAGAGGGAAGGATTATTCCAGAGTCACCATTTTGAATTTTGGTTTTAAAAAATGTTTGTTCGGGTATCTTAAGTCTAGGATGGGTCACCACTCCCCTGTCTTTTTTGGGGTAAGGAATTACCTGAAGTACAGACCTTTGCCCCTGTGCAATGTAGGAACTCTCTCTACAGCCTTTAGAGCCAGTAGAGATGAAACCTCTGCCTCTAAGGCAATGGTTTCGTCGATGCTTTCAGGTAGAAAAGATCTGGACCTCAGCTTTGGAAATTTCTTGAAGCTGAGAACCAGCCCCTGGCTTACCACCTCCAGGACCCACTTGTTTGAGGTAACAGACATCCAGTCCTGGATGAAGTAAGCCAGCCTGCCTCCCACAGGAATGGGGGAGTCGACCTGGGCTGACACATCAGGGTGTCTGCTTTGCAGGAGCCCTAGGTTGAGGGGTGGATGCAGCCTTGCTCATCCCCCCTTCTGCCTCTCCCTCTGAAGAACCCCCTCTGAGGAAAAGGAGAAGAGACCTATGCTTGGTAGAAAGGCCTATGAAAGGGCCTGCCCCTGACCCTAGCTTGCTGCCTTTGAGGAGTTGCCTGCCTTTCCTTGGCCTGTGCACTCCTACAGGTGGTCCTATACACATCCATTGTTTTCATAGTTCTCTGTTTGCTCCCAAACAGAGAATTACCCATCACAGGGAAATCCATGGCCTTAGCCTGGGTGTCCTGAGAGAGACTAGTACATCTGAGCCAAGCCATTCTCCGAAGAGCCACAGATGTAATCATGACTCTAGATGACACATCATTGGAGTCCACAGCAGAATGGAACTGTACCTTAGATGCCTCAATCCCATCAGCCTCCCCTCCAGCTCCAAGGCTAGCTGAGGGAGGCCTGCTTATCCAGTGCTTGTACAGTGTCCCACCTGGACTTCTGGTACCTGGCTGCATAGGCCATATAATTAGCCTGCCTGAGTCCCAAGGTAGATGCCATGTACTGTTTCTTTGCCATGGCATCCACCTTCCTAGAGTCTTTATCTGGATGGTGTGAAGCCAAGGGTATATTAGCCTTATCAGAGGCTGCAGCCTGCACAACCCCAACATGGCTGCATTTTTGATACAAGTACTCTGTACCTGAACCTGATAAGGTGTACCTTTTGTCCATCATTCTGTCGACAGGAGGTACAGAATTTGGAGTTTTTTAAATCTTTTGTGTCTGTTTCCTAAAAGACTTACGAAGAGAAATAGACAGTCTCTTGGACTCTGGGATGTCCACCATCTCCACATAATCAGGTTCCACTTGTTCCTCCACATCTTCCTCCACAGGGAGCTGGAGGGTTTCTGCCACTTTTCTGTAAAACATGTAGTGGGAAGGGGACTCAGAAAGCCTAGAGATGAAACACCAGAAGGCCTGTCTGGGGAGATGTCCGGTTCAATGTGCTCATTCTGACCTTTCCCACCGTTGTTGTCATCATCATCATCATAATCTTCATCCCCCTCCAAATCTGGTTCATAAAAATCTTCAGAGGCATAACCCTGAACCAGATGAACAGACTAAACCAAGCGCCTACCAGACGGAACTGGGCGCAGCAATTCTACAATCCTTATCACTCTGGCAATCTCTTCAGTGGTCGGAAAATGGTTCTCTGGATCCAAACCGGCCAATTTTTCTTTTCTTTTTCTTTTTGTAGGAACCGATCCCTCAGGATCGGCTCTCCTCTTGCCCAAAGAAGTATCGCCCTGGTCAGAGGGCACTCCCTCAGGTTCGGTCGGAACTGAACCGGGCTGGCCATCTGGGTCAGTGGACTTCACAGCCTCCTTATCCCTAAGCCTAGCTAATTTTTTCCATGGTAGACTTAGGGAAATTTTTACAGATTTGGCAGTCTGAATTGAGGTGGTCAAACCCTGACAATAAACACATGTGGTGTGTGATCAGCCTTAGCAAAGACCTCCCCACACACACTGCAGTGTTGAAACCCAGTGGGCCCGGTTTTTCTTTTGGGTTTCTCAGACATAGCCATCCTAACCACAAACTTACCCTTTTTATGGCAAATAACCAGGCAAGACACCCTTATCGGTTTCTAACCATGTCACGGGTATTGGAAAAAACTACAAGAAAATGTGTTTTTTTTTAAACTGATAAGGACCGGTAACCACACTCTAAGTTTAGAAACAAAGTCAGAATATTTAATTCACTAAACAGCCGGTTCAGCAGAACCAGTCGAAAATCAGTTTTACAATTTCCACAAGTTTTCTATGACTAGTTCACCACCTAGTACTTACTGTACCACAGACAGAGATCTGAATTGAAACTTACAAAAAAATAATCGGTAAAACCGAAGACTTTAACTGACTTTCGAACAGCGAGCAAGGGAGAAATCTCCGGAATGACCGTTCAGTTACGCGGAGTAAAGAATCTGATGGTTGTGCTTCTAAGTGCAGCAGACAGAGGTTTAAACCGATCTCGAGCTCAATGTTCTATGCTCAGCATAGAAAATTAACCCTATTCTCTCCAGGGCAGTTTGAGTGCTGGGGCTAACTGCAATAGTCAGAATACAGCAAGACTTCATGTGGTTCGAACCTTATTTTACATCTCTTTTCCCCAGAGAAAGCCATGCAGGACCTTATGTGCATCACATGGTACACCAAACAATTACTCAAAAGCACAAGAATTTGCTCTGAAATGCATAAACAAATCTAACTTTCAAATAGAAAGGTGCTTACATATGCACTTGTTAAATCTCTGTAGGCATCTGGGAAAAATAGATAAAAATAAAGCATTTAAACCTATGAGATCGTCCAAATTTATGTTGATTACAAAGGAAGCAGCTATTTTAGTCTCCCTGTAATGAACATGGAGTGAAACAACCAAACAGTCTAAATGTTCCCAAAAAGCATCCAAATTCTAAAACAAAATCACAGCAGCATCAAAGCTAACTCTAATCCAATCAGTGGCCAGAGTTGGCCCAGGTTACTTTCTTGGGCAGCCTCGATGGACCTTGCAGTCTCCGTCTGCTGTCACTTTCTATGTTTCTATATTTCATGCAGGGCCTATATGCAGCACATGGTACACCAAACAGATACTCAAAAGTACAATAATTTGCTCTCAAATGCATTAAAAAAATCTAGCTTTCAAATAGAAAGGTGCTTACATATATGCTTGTTAAACCTCTGCAGGCATCTGGGGAAAAAAAGATGTAAATAAAGCATTTCAATCTGTGATATTGCCCAAGCTTATATTCATTACAAAGGAAGCGGCCATTTTAGTCTCCCTGTAATGAACATGGAGTGAAACAACCAAATAGCCGAAATGTTCATAAAAAGCCTTGAAATGTTAAAAAAACGCTAGCATCAAAGGCACCTCTGGGTCAGTCACCAGCCAGTCTTGCTCAGGTTACAAAAAATTATTTTACATCTTTTTTTCCCCAGAGAAAGTCATGCAGGGCCTAACGTGCAGCACATGGTACATTAAACTATTTCTCAAAACCATCCTTTACTTAGAAATGCAAAAAACAAACACATTTGTTCTTTGTTTTTTTTCCTTCATTATCTGCTTTATCTACTACATTCTTTATATTTTACATCTTGGATGGACTTGTAACCAGCCAGACTCCAGAGTTACTCCCCACCCCCAGCTCCAGAAATTCCATTTTCTTTTCAGATCATTAATCCACCACTCTCCCTTCAATTGTGGAAATTCATGTTTGTACTTGTTTTAAAATTCTAACAAACATACCAAGCAGTGTTTTAGCTTTCAAAATATCCCCCTTTGAACATACAGACCTTTAAACCAACAGCTGCTTTCTCTTTTCCTTAACTTGCAGCACTCATTATGTTTCATTTCCAGCAGCATCTCTCCCCCACCCCTGCAAATACCATGTTGGTTTTTCAGAAATATCATCAAGTAAAAAATCATGCCTTGTTCCTCAAGTTTTGAGAATACTCTTATTTCACTCCACTAAAAATATTTGTGCTGAGTCCATTTGAAAAAAATCTCAAACAATATACCCCTATATACCCTTTGCCACTGGATATGTGTGTTAAAGTGGCAGATTCTATGGAAAAGGACAAAGTCATCCTGGGAGCAAATTTAATGTACTGTACAGAGATGCAACTGACTGAGGAGACTGTTGAGATACTGTAGGTAGAAAAGCAGAAATTTTGCTAACAGACTTTGTTAAGCTTATTGACTAATACACAGTACCTGTATTAATTACTGCCATCCAATTAAAACTGTATAGGTAATTCTGCAGTGGAAGTTCCACCAAAATTCCTTATTACTCTATATGTTTTTCTTTACAACTTTTCAAAATTCACAGGATGCAGCTGTGCAGTTACATCAAGTTGTTCAGTTTGTAGTACTGGTCTCACATTTGGACCCAGCCCTTCCAGCACCCCAGGTGATCTGCTTATTGTAAAATCTTATTTGTAATGTGCAGTGCCTTTCATCACCTACTAAACAGTTATTTTAACATGTTTACATGTTCGTAATCAGTGCATTACAATATCTCACACACTGATGTAACACCAAAATATTGAACGTGGCTGAAATGCTGGACAAGGCTGCAGTCAGATGCTGAAGAAGGCTGCAGTCAAATGCCATTTGTTAATGTAGTCTGGGAAAACACGTTCACTACTCAGAGGCACGCAAAGGACAACACAACTTGGACAAGCCACAAGATGTAAAGAAAGGGGCTCAGAACCTCGTGCCCCACAGCTTTATAGATTTGGGCAATGATGAAACTCGGTACTGATCTGTATTTCCGGTTTCTCAGGTTTCTGGACTGCCATCAATTTTGGACACTGGGGGGACAGTATAAAATTGAAATACTGTGGCATGGCAAAGCAAAATTAAACTGGAAAAGTACTTGAGCACAAAGAAGGATTCTAGATTGTGTATCCTTACAGGGGGCTGTATTGTAATTTGAGTGCTCTGTAAAGTGGAGCAAACACTGCATTTAAAACATGCAAACAGGGACACCACCTGCTAGGAATGTAAGGGTGCAATATAAAAGCGAAAAAAAAAAAAAAATGAAAAAAAAAAAACAATATGTTTTAAAATAACAAATTTGCCACAGGGCTTAGTCACAATAATTAACACCCATAGGCAATGCAGTGGTTTCAGGAGTACACAGTGTGAAATAATTATTCACAGCTTAGTGCAAGATTGACAGCAGTATCACAAAATAAATCCCTATTTAGGATGGTTAGAAAAGGGTTACAGAGGTTAAGAAAAACACAAACAAAGGCTGAGGTTATATACACTATGGCCCAGATATTCAAAGGGTTGCACATGGTGCAACATTGTTGAGCCATGCTTAACCCACTAATGCACCCTGGTGCAATATTCAAACAGAAATTGTGCCTGGCACAAATCCCGATCTGCGGGAACACATCAGTAATGTATGCGGTGCAGATAAGAGTGTGTGTGCACATGCATACTCTGCACATCCCGATATTCAGCCCGGGATGTGCTGAGTCCATGCATGCGCAACCCCTACTTGTGCCGCACAAAGTTGATCCAAAAAAAATGAACAACAGCTGGCCACCCACAGGTGAGCTGCTGTGTTGCAGGGCACAACATGGCAGCTGCAACCTGTGGGTGGCCACCCGAGCTCCGGCTGCACCTCCGTGGCGGCGCTCCCCCATGCCCGATTGCGGGCATGTGTAAAAATAAAGAGAATCCAATATCCCTGGTGGTCCAGCGGACTGCTCTCAGCCCGATCGCAGGCATGTGTAAAAATAAAGAGAATCCAATATCCCTGGTGATCCAGTGGACTGCTCTCAGCCCGATCGCGGGCATGTGAAAAAATAAAGAGAATCCAATATCCCTGGTGGTTCCACGGACTGCTCTCAGCCCGATCGCAGGCATGTGTAAAATAAAGAGAATCCAATATCCCTGGTGATCCAGTGGACTGCTCTCAGCCCGATCGCGGGCATGTGTAAAATAAAGAGAATCCAGTATGCCTGGTGGTCCAGTTTGAATATCTGGGCCTATGTATTTTATTATAGCACTGCAGAAGAGATATGAAATAAAAACAATTGCTTACTTTTTTAAAAAGTTACAGCATGGCATGTACAGAGGATGTGAGTCTGTCCAGTACTGTATAAGCACTGATAGATAGATAGATAGATAGATAGATAGATAGATAGATAGATAGATAGATAGATAGATAGACAGACAAACAGACAGACAGACAGACAGACAGATACTACAAAGGAGGAGGACTCTGTATGACTTGTCCATTCGTCTTTTTTCATTGCTCCTTCAACACCACTTGCATAATATCTTTAGTAGTAATTTCAGCAAAACATTGGGTATCACTTAGTAGTATTTGACACAATCACTAAATGTGAACATACAAAATTGCCAGCAGCTACAGGCCTTATGATCTATCGAGTCTGCTCAAGTGTGCAGCACCCAGTCTATTAAACTGCCACTGCCCTCCCTTGCCAGCCCTTCCAATTTATTGCCCCCATCACCATCATCCCATTCCCCAGCTTCCCCTTAGTTATGACCCTCCCTTTAACACTGTCCCACCCCTTCTTAAAGCTGCCCACCGACCACAGTAATATCACCTCCTCTAGCAATGCATTCTATCCTACCACAACCCTTTTCATGAAACAGTGCCTCCTCATTTCTCTCCTGAATCTTCTTTCCTCCAATTTCAGACTGTGCCCCTGGTGTCCCTCCCCCCTTTTAATCAAAAGAAACCCTCAGAATTAACTTTGTTCATGTCCTTTAAGTACTTGAAGGTCTCAATCATATCTCCTCTCACCCTTCTTTCTTCTAGGGAATAAATGTTGAGCTCCCACAGTCTCTCCTCATGTGGTTTGTCCCCCAGTCCCAGGATCATCTTTGTCATTCTACGCTCCACCCCTTCCAGTAGCTGATGTCCTTTTTTCAAATAGGTGCACCAGAACTACATACAGTACTCCAAATGTGTCTCAACAGGGACCTGTACAAGGGCAGAATGACTCCTGAGGTGATTCCCTTGGTGATGCACACCAGCATTTTTTTCACTTTAGCCACTGCCCTCCTACACTACACCAAGTGATTCATGCCCACTGTTACTTGTACCCCCAGATCTTTCTCCTCCACAGAAGTGGATAACTGAACTCCCCCCAACCGGTATCTAATCCCAGGTTTTTTGGCACCCAAGTGCAACACTTTGCACTTCTTAGAGCTTAATCCCAGTTGCCATGTGTCTGACCAGCTCTCAAGTCTTGCCTAATCCTCTTGGAGTACTTTATCCCTTCCTCACTATCCACCTCTGCACAGGTCTTTGTGCCATCTATGAAGAGATTAATCTTACTCTTTATCTAATCTGATGTGTTGGCAATGAAGATGTTAAATAGCACGGGTATTAGAATCGAGCCTTGAGGGACCCCACTAGTTACAACTCTGGGTGCCGAGCGCTCTCCCACAACTATTACCCTCTGCTGTCTGTCCTGTAATTGGCTCTTAACCCACCAAAGCAGCTTTTTCCCAGCTCCTAGGCTACTCAGCTTGCTGGTCAGCCTTCCATGAAGCACTGAGTCAAACTCCTTGTTGAAGTCCAGGTAAAGGACACCTATCACATGGTCCATATCCAGAGCCCATGCCATCCAATCAAAAAAGTCAACTAGGAGGATCACGGGATGCCTTGGTCTAGCTAGCAGTAAGTCACCTCAGCTCCTGTTTTATTAACATAGCTCAGCAAGTTCTAGATGCCTCCAAGGAGTCTATTCAGTGTTTTTTCCTTTTTGTTTCTCTCAATAGCTTAGCTTATACATTTCTTTTTCATGGTGGCTCCTGTATTTTTAATGGACTGTTTGATGTTGCCTACCTCGCTAACCAAAGCTAAAGACGACTTGTTACTTTTTTACTTTCCTTTTTGAACCTGCTTTATTTTATCAGGTTTAGCTATACTAGGGATAAGCAACACTATTTTTTCTCAGGGAAGGCTATTTGGTATTGGCTTGTTTTGTTTAGCTTGTCTTCTGCTTACTTATGTTATTTTCATAATGTTACCCAGAGGATTTTGTGTGGGTGTTTGTAGATACAATCATTCTTTTGCTTCCCCTGCTGGTCATTTCAGTTGTCTACCAGTTCCATAACTGAGTATTGATTTTCTTTTCAAGCTGTTTCTGCTTGTTGGTGAGTTCAATTGACACCTTTTGGCATGGGATGTTTTGGGCAGAGGGATGGGAGCTGGGTTGTGGGCTGGGTAGTTGCTTAGGGTATGGGGATTATCATGTCCTGTGCAAGTTGGGATGGACCCTGGATTATTTTGACAATATATTTGTTATTAGGTTTATGGTGCGTTTTCAATGTTCACCCCTTATGTCTGTCCCCTTTTTAGTTGACATCCTTCTCCTACTGGCAAAACATGGTGAAGGGGAGACTTCACATAATCAGACCTGCTCCGAGTTAGGGACTTGGGGGAGATGTTTACAAATTATTAAATTTCAGTTCATTCCCGAGTTGTCCATATTTTCATCTTTTAAATTGGTTTGGGGTCCGGGTTCAAGAGGAACTCTGTTACTGCTCCTCTCAACCTCATGGTGATTCACTACCTCCAAAGAGATTTGGGGTGGGGGGGTGGTTGTTAGTGGGTGATTTTCTTTCTAGTTTTGGGGCAGCAGGATTGGATGTACATAGTTTTGTTGGGGGGAGGTTGGGTTGAGGGTGGGCACTTGTTACAAATATATCTAACCGCTGTGATACTCGGGGTAATTTCCCATACTAATTGCTGTTGGGTGTTCACTTAGCAATGGCCCTCCCCACAAGGAACTATCTAAATGAGGCGAGGCTTTTTGATCTGAAAGGAGTGGGAGGATGGGGTGGGAAGAAGGGGTTTCCACCAGTTTTGGCTCCCTTTAGGTCATCTGTTATGTTTGTCATCTAGGATGCAAATTGTGTTTGTTTATAGTTTGGTGGGCTTTGGGAAGAGGGGAGGTGCAGACTGTGTCTGTTATCTAAAGTTATCCAGGATTATTGTCTCGGTTACTATGTAAATGGCTAATAGTTAAATCAAGTTTCTAACCTGGAATGCAAGAGGTGTTAGAGAATGGCTTAAAAGATGCCAAATTCTCAAGCATTTTTCTCTTCTCCATGCTCATATCACGTTCATTCAAGAAACACATCTCCTGTCCCATGAGGCCAACTATCTCCACAGGCAGGAAGTTAGTCATGTCTTTGCCACTGGAGATTCAACCTCTAGTAGAGGGGTAGCCATTCTTGTAAATTGTATGATTCCTAGCAAACAGATTATTGCTGACTCACAAGGAAGATACATTATTGTAAAGGCCTTCTTAACCAGCAGGAGATAGTTCTTGGCAGTATATATGGTCCGGTGGGAGGTGATTCAGTTTTTCTCATGGAACTAGTTGATAGATTATCCCGATTTTTCTCCCTCCCACTGATTCTGGGAGGGGATTGGAACCTCCCTCCTACCCAAAACTTAGATTGATCTAATCAACCCCTTAAGCTCCTCTCGGCTACGAAAAGGACACTGCATGAGTTTATTGATACATTAGGGCTCTGTGACCCCTGGATAATTCCTAACCCATTGTCCCTTACCTTCTCTTTCAACTCCATGGTTCACCAGACCTCTTCTAGACTTGACTATGTCCTTATCAGCCATTCCCTTCTCTCTGGTCTTTGTAATGCTGATATAGAACCCACAGTTCTCTTTGATCATACTGCAACATGGACAGTACTAGCCCCCAATTCCAGCTCACAGTGTGCACGACTTGGAGCTAAATACTCAACTCTTTAAGGATGCTCATGTGGTCACTAGAATTTCCTCTCTTATTCAGTCTTTTATTCAATCTAATCAAAATGTGGTACCAAGGGTGGACCATGAATGATGTGTGCTAATATGTTCCTGCAAGGAGAATTTATTCGGGAATCATACCATTTCATTAGCATGTGCCTGATCTGGAACATAAAAATAGGATTATTTCCTGGGAAGTTGAAAATAGGCCAACAATTCAAGGGTAGATCCTAATTTGCTGTTCACTAAAAGATTATTAACCAAGACTTGTGGTGCAGCACATTCCTTTGGAGCAGAGATCATTCGATCTCCCAACCTAAAGTGGGATTGCCGAATGTCGGCTGCGATAAGACATACTGGTTATTATAGCTTATGGATTTGCATAATTGATGATGGACCTTCACTGAGCTATGTATAACTAGACTACTTAATGAGCTCAGTAGTTTTTTAATTGTTGCAAACAAGGGGCTAGCAGGGGAAGGTCCTGATGCTGCCAACAGGTGTTGCTCTACCTGCAGCCATATAGGTATATTTTGGAGGGTTTCCATTTCCTGACGTGAAATAGTTCAGAGCATGTATTTAGCCATATGGCTGGCCAGTTAGTAATAATAGAAATTAGGAAGCTTGAGATCCCCTTGAATTCTTGGGGAACTTAAGCAGCTATACGACTTCTATGGGGGTTTGTTCTGCCACAGGAACTGGGAAATCATACTATGAAGCTGACAGAACCAAGTCAAAGGGAGGTATACATTCAGCATGCTCAGAGGATAAAACACTCTCGGCAGGACATTCATTTTAATAACACTAACTCTTGCTTGGAGGGACAAATACATGGGGGCCCATCTGTCTAAGTCCTGTTTAATACTCAAAACAAAGTTGTCCAAATTAAGTTTTTTCATTAAAGATACTGAGGTGGACAAGGTTATCCCTAAATATTTAAGGCTGGTGGTCCAAAACATGGAAAATGGAGCAATTTAATTTTTGGTTAAAAGAGAATTAAGGGGCATCACTTCTGTTTTATGTAAGTTGAGTTTATAGTTAGAAACCATACTAAACCTCTGGATAATCTGTAAGGCAGCTTGAATGGAAGTGCAAAGGTCTGTAACATGGAGGAGAATATCATCAGCATATACTGACATTTTCAAGTGGAACTGCCCCATCACTATACCTTGAAGAAGGGGGGAGGTATTTAGCTAGCGTAAGAGAGGTTCTAAATATAAATTAAATAGCAATGGCGATAAGGGGCAGCCTTGCGGGTACTGGATTATAGGGGGAAAGCAGGAGAAAAAACTCTGTTACAATACAGTTTGGCACTAGGAGAGGAATACATAGAGCTAATCCATGTTCTGAAGGGAGCTGGGAAACCAAACCTAGTCAGGGTATTGAAAAGAAATGGCCAGCTCACCATGTCAAAAGCTTTCTCCACATCCAGGGAGACAAGGGCCAACGACTGTTTTGCATCCCTGGATACAGAGAAGATATGGGAAAGCTTGCGAATATTGTCCAATGAAGACCTACGTTACACAAACCCAATTTGCTCATTGCTCAGAAGGCCCTCCCAGACTTCTGCAACTCTGGATGCTAATATCTTTACAAAAAATCTTAATGTCATAGTTCATCAGGGAGATGGGGCAGTAATTGGTAACTCTGTCCTTGGGCTTGTCAGGTTTTGGGAGGACTACTATATTTGCTTCTAAAAGCATTGAGTCCTTAACCCCATGTTCACAGATGAACTTAAACAGCTGGAGGAGAATGGAAACCAGTTCTGCTTCAAACATTTTATAAAAATTGGATGAGAAGCCATCTGGGCCTGGGGCTTTTTCTCAGGGAAGGGACCTAATGTCAGTTCTAATCTCCTGCTCTGATATAGGACAAACTAAAAAGTTTTTTTGGGCTACGTTAAGAGTAGGAAGAGGAATAGCATCCAAGAAATCCTGGATATCACTATCCAAAGGGGCGGTCTCAGGTGAGCTATAAAGCTGTTTATAATACTGCACAAATTAATTTGCAATTTCTCTAGGGTGGTTAGGATAGCATCAGAAGACAGGAAAGACAATGAGGCTATAAGGCGAGATTCCTCTTGTCTCCAAAGCCTCATTGCTAATAGATGGCTAGCCTTGTTATCCTGCTCAATGTACGTAGCATGAGTCCTAAAGATAGCATACTCCACTTTCTCTCTCAAAAGCTCTGCATATTGAACCCTCATCAGTGTCAGGCACAACATTTTGTCATCTGAACGGGTGGTTGACAAGGAGGTCTCAAGGGAACTAATATCCTCTAAAAGGGAGTTAGCTTTTTTGTCTTGCTAATGCTTCCTAGTGGCAGAGATCCTAATAAATTCCTCCCTGAGGATACATTTCAAGGCACACCATAATTGGTCAAAAGCTGGTACTGAGCCTTCATTATGCATCATAAAGTGATTTATGAGATCATTTATTCTATCCACAGTTTCCTCATGGACCTACAGCTGGGAGTTCAATTTCCAGATGGTATCTTTCTGGATATCCAGGGTTAAGTTGCTTTCCATCCAAATAAGGGAATGATCAGATAAAACTCTAGGAGTGATATTACAGCCCACCAAACCAGTGATAATTGTAACCAAAAAAAAATCAATCCAGGAAAGGGATTTATGCAGGGGTGAGTAGAAAGTATATGCCCTAGTGTAAGGGTGCAAAAGGCGCCAAGGGTCACTCAGCCCATAGGGTTCTAAGAGGTCCCAAAGGGATCTTTGTGCTGGGGAAAGGATGGAGCCCACGGACGAAGATCTTTCCAGGGTGGTATCCATGACTAAGTTCCAATCACGGGCCAGTATGAGAGGTAGCACACTGAAGGGGCAGAACTACAGTAGGGAAACATTTGCAAAAAAATCAGGAGAGTTCCTATTGGGCCCATAAATCAAACCCAATAGAACCTCCATGTGGTCCAACACCCTCCTGAGGAAAATGAATCTACCACATGGGTCCACAACCTTCTGCAACTCTAAAAACTGTGTTACTCTGGCAAGTAAGATTTCTACCCCCACATTTTGAGGAGGAGGACCCTGCAGCATACACCTCCTGCGAGACAAGTTATTTCCCTCTTTCAACAAATGTGCCTCTTGCAGAAATGTTATATGGCACTGCAATAGATCCAAGTGTTTAATTATTTGTAGTCTTTTAACTCATGAATGGGCTGCTATAATATTCCAGGAGATAAGTCTGATATAAGCAGCGTGGTGCTATAAGTGGTAACCTGGGTGAAAGTATATCCCCCATACCCCCTTGGCAGCTGTGATAAATACGGCTCATGCCCCCACCTCACCCCAAATAGTGCCCCAGGACCCCCCCAGGCAAGTAGATGATGGAAGACACCAGAGTACCCCCCAACCCCCAATGAAAACAGGCATTCTATTTGAGCAAGTGTTACCAAAAAATAAGTGAGAAAACAATACCCCAATCCTAACGATTGCACTCCAACCACTTTACTTGGCATAATGATGGTCATGCTGCCCACCAACCACTCTCATCATACCTCCCCCCTCCAGCCCATACCCGAGTCAACAAGCAATAAACATTAGAAAAAATAGGGAGAAGGACGGTGCTCCCCGCAAATCATGCCACTCGAAAAACAACTTATTCTTCAGGCCGCAACTTCAGTGCAAGTCCCAGTAATTGGAGATAGCTCCACGTAACAAATGAACATTGTAAAATTCTAACAGCGTTTATAAATCTAAGAGCCCTTAATATCTGGAACCAAAATAGACATTCTGCATACATTAATAACTAAAATGCTAACAGGTCTCCCAACTGCAGGATAGGTATCAGCACTGAAACGTATAGACAAAAGACATGTCCAGAGCTGACTATTTCAGAAGCAGGGAGAATTCCCTATACTCAAAACATATAACCCACAGTGCTCTGGGAAAAAACATTGTACACATCCTGTGTGCCATAATAAATCAAAAACAAAGAGAGGTCCAAGGGAAAAGTATAGTTGCAATCCAGTAAAACTAAAGCTGGTACTAAACACCAATAAACAGTAATCCAACAGTCCAAAAGGCTCAGCAATTAAGAGTAGTGTAGTTCAAGGTCCACAGTTCACTACAGGTATCTCACAAGCAAGACATGCTCTTGCAATACAGCCCAATGGCACTGGGTGTCACTTCGATTTGTCACTTGAAGAGATCCAGGAACATGTGTATGCAGGATGCAGTTGCAGCTTCCATGGTTTCAAAGGAATGCCAGTGTCCATCCTGATGAACTGGCAAGGTTGCTGGATATTGGATCCTGAATTTCATCCTGCAGATATGAGCTTATTCACAATGGGATGGAGTGCTGACCTTTTCTGACGCACTTTGTATGGTAAGTCTTGCGCTACCCTTATTTTCTTGCTGGCCCATTGGATATCCTTGATGTCTTTGAGCTTGCTTAAGACATGCTGCATATCGAGAAAGTTCGACATCTTGATGAGAAAAGGTCTGGGTGGGGAGCCTGCAGGGGGCATAGGCCTCAGGGAGCAGTGTGCATGTTCAATAACATACCCTGGGCCATTAGGAAAGGGCACCGCCAATTTTTCACAAAGCTTCAGGGCAAACTGTATAGGTGTGGTGCCCTCTTCTCCTTCCTGGAGGCCTACTACAACTAAATTATTATGCCTTGACCATCCCTCGAGGTCCTCCAGCTTCTCCTCCATTTTTTTAGCCTCTGCTGAATCAGGACAATGTCAGGATCCAACCTGATCCTCCAGTCATCTAATGACTAGAGGCAGGCCTCATTATCTGCAGTGCAGGTAGTAATTTGTTCAACTGAGACTCTCATATTGCAGAATTCGGAGGTGAGCATAGTCAGGGTGTCCTTCATTGGAGCCAATTCTTCAAGAAACTTTTTCTTGCTGAGTATATCCTAGGACTGGATTTGCAAAGCCTGTTCTTCCCCTTGCACTTTAGCCAACTTGGTGGCTTACTCCTTCACTGGTGTGCTCGGTGGGGTATGCTTTAATGCTGCTTTTTTAATGTCCACATCCATTTTTAACTTTAAACAGCTCAAAACTGCTGCTGGAGAAAACCACGATGCTGCACACACTAATCCCAAGCACCGGGGCGGCTAAACAAGGCAAATTGATTGGTCTGAGCAGGAGCGATGAGAGAGCTACAAATACAAGCTTCTTAGAAGGCAACAATCATAACGGAAGTCCCTCCCCTTGAGTGTCATTTCTGACCATTTGTATTGTGTCTTGTTTATTTCACATTTAGATTTTAATATGTCAGGTAGTAAGTTTTCTTTTTTTTTGTTCTTTTCAGAATGGCTCAAGCTTCTTTTCTACTCCATCAATCATATTTTGTTCATTTTATTTTTGTTTGCACAGTATCACATTATTAGACCTCTCTTGAAGCATCTATATGTCTCCCATATGATTGTTTTGGTGCTGTCTTAAATGATACTGATTTAGAAAAAAGTTTGGATACTTTTATTATTAAATTATAGAAATTAATCATTAAGAGGTAGGGTGTTCAGAGTCCATATTGGATGGCCTGCTTGGTTTCTACTAGTGTCTAAGTTGCATGTAACTATGGAATTATCAGACATAGAGTTTCTTATTAAGTTATCATTGTCTATTCCTTGGCACAAATCTTTGGAGATGAAAATGTAATCCATTCTACTGTAAGTGTTTTGGGGAATTAAAAATAATTTATACTCTTTTATGGTAGGGTTCAGCATCCTCAAGGAAATACTGACACCATTGACTTTTAACATTTCCAGTAGTGATTCTTTTTCTTTTTATGGCTGTGAGCAGAGACTACAGCCATCTTGCTGTCTGTAGCTTGAAAATGGAGTATCGTGGAACACATGTTTTGGACTTTTCAGTGTGTCCTTTCACAACTATAAATCACTATGCCAAAAAAAAAAAGACTCCATCCTTTCTGTCTAGAATGCTGGAGACATACTGTAAGTCTAAGCTGCTTATCAGATGGCCATCAGGAAACTGAATCAGCTTGTTAAATATTGGTTGCCTATTAAACTGGAATTTTGTTTACCCCTTTCGAAATGCAACAACTTGTACATTTAAATACCCAGCATTTAAACATTTTTTGCAACTAACTTCAGTTGGTATATATTGTCTTTCAAGAAAGATTCATACCTCATAAATGTTAAACCTTACCCAACAAATGTATAATGATTTACACTGTTTTGTTTAACCTTTTAAGACAGTACTGTCTTGGACATATACCAGGTCTTCACTGAACTACCCAGACTGAATATATATAGGTTTCTTGACAGAAATGGCTGCCCCTGCCTTCCAAACATAACAGATAAGAGCCTGCCAAGTACTGAGGTAGGTGTGTCTGTGTGTGTGTGTGTGTGTTGGAGAAACAGTCAAACGTTTGGCAACAGAGACCTCATCTAATGAATTAGCTGCTGACAAACCAGAAGAGGGAGAAATTCATCTGTATAGTTATCTGATTCCTTATGTTTCCACATAGAGTTATGAAAAAAGTTAGTCAAAACAACTGAGAAAGAAATTCTCAGGGGACAACAGTTGAGTTTTTATTGCGTTTTTGACCTCCAACTCTAGGCTGAGGAACATAAATGTATTTTTTGTGGTTGGAAGGAGAATTCTAAATCATAAGAAGGTCTAAACATTTATATTTTAATTTACAGTATTAGTAATGTAATCAAGCATAATTTCTATAAATAAATGTGAATAATGTAGCAAGGGTATGTGGTAAGTTACTTTGTTCTCTCACAACAAGTACTAGTAGTAGTAGTAAAAATGTTATTCTGAAAATTCAGAAAATGATAGCCCATTTGAACCAAGGCTAATTTTCAATGGGGTCCCAAAGTATAAAACAAATAGTTACACAGAATATGCAAATAAATATAAGCATAGCAAATACAATTTACAACCTGCATTAAAAGACACAATACATGACAGACATGTTGATGCTTTCCGATTAATTACAACAAACTTTAGGCATTTCAGCACCTTTTACAAGCCAAGATCTTATTTGATGTCACAATGGAGACGATATTGACTTGCTATATAATGTGCTATTTTTGAGAATGAAAGAGAACATGCCATTTATTAGGAGGAAAAGTATTGTTTAGTTACATAGATACATAAACATTGTCAGCAGAGAAAGGCCTATGGCCCACCCAGACTGCCCGTTTGAGCTTGTAAGTTCCCTTTATGTTTTTCTATATTATTATTTTTATTTTGGTGATTTTGTGTAGGCTTGATATTATTCCTGAAATGTCAGAGATCTTCCTGGGGAACTGGTATATAACTATATCATTTGTAAAAGGTCTTGATCAAACAACTGGAAACAGAAGATTGCTTTTTGTCATTTTACAATATGACGTACTGAGTGTGCATTTACTGAGTTGCTGGATCAGGGCCTTGAGGAAAATAATAACATTTACTTAACTCACTCAAAATTCTGTCAGGTTGTCAGAAAAAAAGGCTTTGATAATTTGTCAGAAAACTAACAAACATAAGATGCAAAAAATAGCATCTGTGTATATGTATATGGGGAAATGTCTCTACTTTATTTGCAAAACATTTGTTTACAGGCATTACTAGCATCTTTTGAAAGATTGGCTGACTAGTTGTGATTACTACTTTTGAGAATAGTTCATGAAATAATGAAATAATGAGTGTGATATTTGTTATTTCATATAGTCCCCCATTATGCCATACGCATACCATGTAAATCAAAATCACTCCAAGGCCATTTTGACATACACTACCGGTCAAAAGTTTTAGAACACCCCCATTTTTCCAGCTTTTATTGAAATTTAAGCAATTCCAGTCCAGTGAATAACCTGAAATGGTACAAAGGTAAGCGGTAAACTGCTAGAGGTTAAAAAAAAGTTAACGTTAGCAAAAACTGCTTTAGAGAAATAGCAAAGAAAGCCAAGGTGTCAGTGAGTACAGTTTCCTACACCATCAAAAGGAACTTGGAAACTGAGAAACTCTGACAGGAAGAGGTCTGCAGACCCAAAGCCACAACAGAATCAGAAGACAAGTTTCTGAGAGTCAACAGCTTGCGTGATAGGTGGCTCACAGGACAACAGCACAGAGTGACTGGCACCCTGAACAAAAGGGCTACCACAGCATTTTGCAGCTCCATGCAATACCCTCTGGTCTACGCCTAGTTGGTCAGAGGTTCATCCTACAACAAGATAATGACCCAAAACATACCTCCAGGCTATGTCAGAACTACCTTCGAGGAAAAGAACAAGGCGGTGAGGCTTCAAATCATGGAATGCCCAGCACAGTCTCAGATCTAAACCCCATTGAGCTGGTTTGGGATGAACTGGACAGAAGGGTGAAAAGCAAAGCAACCTACAAGTGCAACACATTTGTAGGAACTTCTGCAACAGTGTTGGGAAGAACTTCCCGAACAATATTTGATGTCCATTGTAGGAAGAATACCACGAGTGTGTTCAGGTTACAGTATATCTGCAAAAGGTGGCTACTTTGATGAGTCAAAATTTAGATTAAATTTTGTTAAACAAAATGATTCTATGATTTCTTTTTTATCTCCAATTGTTTATTTGTTCTATGCTTTAATTTCAGAGTACATTGAGACATTAACCTGCGTAAATTTCAATAAAAACTGGTAAAATGGGGGTGTTCTAAAACTTTTGACCGGTAGTGTATAATATTAATACAGAACAGCAAATCAGAGCTCTTTTATTGATTAAAGGCTGCTGATATAATAAATAAGGAACAAAGTCATAAATAAGGAACCAGTGGCTTATGGAAAAATCTACAGGGATTTGATTCTGCCTCTGTGGGGAAAATACAGGAAAATGAGGGCTTGTTAAAGGGAAATGGTTATTTGGATCTTGAAGCACTGAATATTTCTTATCCTGTATTTTGTATCTTGCATAGCACAGGAGAGATACTACATCTCATTGCCACAGGGATGTTCATTTACACTTTCATGCAGTGTATTTACTCAGGTTGCCCCAGATTAGATGTGCTATCTTGTTTTCAGTGGGATCAGGATGTTACCATTTTTATAATGTAATTATTTATGGTACCTAGTCCAGGCCCTCCTTATTTAAAGGAGATGCGCAGCACATCCCAGCAGAAAAGGGAGATGTGCTAAGTAACTCCAACAAGGTGCCGCATCGTGATATTTAAACATGCAGGATGTGCCGGCTACAAGGGAATGGGCCAGGGCGCACATAAAATGGTGTGCCATACAACTCAAGGGGGCATTCTCATGCATATGCTGCACTGTGGCATATTCAGTGGGAATGTACCCCTCACAGTCCAGAGCACTGCGGCACACAGTTGGACACAAATAGCTGGCCTACCCAGCCAGCCACCCACAAGTGGGCTGTGGAAGTGCACCAAGGTGCACAGCAACTTGGCAGCCCTGGTGGACTAGAGGTACCCTCTTCACATCCCCAATTGATCCAGCTTCATCCCCAAAGAGCTCCATAGTGTAGAGGCCCCCCCAAGACCCAATCACACCAGAGGAAACCATGGTCCATATCCATAGCTTAGAGGACCCCCACCTACCACCCCAGTATGCAGACACCCCTGCTCCCTCCCATACCCGACCTAGTGCAGAGACAGGCTCAGCCCTCCACACCCTGCCATGGCCAGCCACCAACTGCACTGAACCCGGGCTTGGGATCTGCACTCCAGAATGACCCAAGTGGCAGTGTCGTGTATTGTGGTACTTCACAAGGTGTGGACTCATCAGGGCATGCAGCCGTGTGCATGACCCTGGCAAACCATTAGAGGGAATTGACATACCTCCAATGCATGTCTTGTTGATGTGTATCTTTCTGCTGTCATACACCACTGTAAGTCCACACTTTTCCTTGTTCTCCTGTGTAACATGACACCCTCCAGACTGCTGAGGTATCCTGGGTACCATTGGTGCAGTATCCTGCAATGCCATTTGCAGTGTATGCTCCAGGCTATAGATAGTTCAACTGTGGTTTCCCAATTGTACAAATGAATGAGAGGTTGACTGTAACATGTCTGTTCTGTGACCTGAGTGAGTGAGTACAGCATCAGCCATCATCTGAACTGGGCATGTCCCACATGGAAGTGACTGAGGTTGGGGCTTGGGGGCGAGAGCTGCTCTGGTACATTCATCCTCATGCCAACATGCAAATGGGTGGATAATGAGCATGCATAAGGCCCCTTTGCAACCCGCATGTTCGATTAGTACATTTGCATTCCTGGGCTGAATATCACCCGTGGGGGCTGTGGCCCATACTGGCATGTGCCACACACTCCCCCTGGGAGGTATTCAGTCAGGGGTGCTCTGGATGCACCTGTCTTGTTGGCCGCCTGCACTGTGACTCCCGTCTAGGGTCATATTTTTAACAGGTACAATGATACCTGCCAGGATGAAGTGCAGTGTCACAGGTTTATTGCATGACAGAAGGGGTTAAGTCCCACTGAAATTGTATTGTTTCCTACAGTAACTCTACTGCAGAATTCTGCAGAGCTGCACTTCATCCTGGTGGGCTAGACTGTATGTGCACCCGGTACTGGTGGCGCATTCTCTTTGAATATTGTATTAGTGCCAACCCACACACCCTCTTTGCACAATGCATCTTTCTGTTTGTGCATTGGTCCAGCACTTAATATGTTCTCCCCAGATGTAACATATTGTTTTCAGTGCATTCTGATTGTACACAATGCAGCATAATATTGTGCAGATATAGAACCCCACTGAAAATAAGAAGCCATTTCTTCTGTAAACTATCCAGGCTAAATATATAGCAATCAGCAGACATTTTTGTAGGAAAACACATAGTAAAAATGTGTAAAAGGAAGACCACATTGAAACTGCCTCTCCACAAATCTGCAATGTGCAATTTCTTTAGAAATAATGGGTAAAAGCTTCCCAAAAGCTTTCCACAGACATATCAGCTCTGACCAGAGTTTATTGTCTTAGTTGTGTCTTAGTTGTGTGTTAGAAGCTCTGCTCTTGCCTAGATAAGGATCTGTTGTTGGGTTTAAATCTTCTCCTACAATCAAGCTTGCATCACTACACACCTTAAGTTCAATGGAAACTAAGTAATAAAATTCTAGATGGAGTTGAGAAAGCCCATATAAATTACAAATTATCAATTCATTCCCTTGTAATGTGCCCAGGATTATGATCCCTATTTCCTCTATATCCATTTGCTTATTTTTTAAATACAAATCCCATACTCTTTTGGATTCAGTTAATATCCCTGTTTTGTTGGACGTGTACCATTTATGATATTCCTGTCCCACCCATCATCTCAGGAGTTTCTGGGCTTTTAAATCAGGCAAGGGTTTCTTCTGTGTAGTGAGCAGTGTCAATTATACAATGGCAAGAGAGAATGCTGGCCTCTGACTGGTCAGACTGTGACTAGACCATTGTTGTTATCCCAGTACATCATGGGTCTAGTCCCAGTACACAGAAGACTGCAGCAATGTATTTATTTATTAAGTATCAGTTTACAACCTTTGAGCCAGAGGCTCATTTACAAAGGTACCTCATCACAGAGAGGACAATACAGTGATAACAACTTGGTACAGAGAAACAGTGTACAGTTTTTTTGAGGATACAGGAGGACAAATGAGATCAACAATTTACCATATGCAGGATTGGTGATGTTAACATTGTTCAGGGAAATAACTAGAACATCAGAAAAAAAACATAGGACATCAATACAGTGTGTTTTAGCAAAGTCAACAGGGAGGTAACAGGAACCAAGAGTAGAGAAGGTAGAGGATTTGAGCAGCCAACAGGGGCTTTGTCAGAGAGTGAGCAAGATAGCTTAGAAACAGCAACAGCTGCGAGTAGTGAAAGGTGGTTCCGGAGGGTAGTTTTAAAGCAAGAGATTGTGGAGGTGTCTGAGATACTGGCAGGGAGGGAATTGTACCAAGAAGGGGCACGGTAGAGGAAAGCCCGTTGTCCATGAGAGTTCCTTGCCCTAGGTACCTTCAACTTGGTTTTACAGGAGGACCGTGTTGAAGCTAGTGAGTTTACTTGGTGGATAACAGCAGTCAAACCAGAAGGAGAGAGCCCAAGGAGAGTTTTTTTTTGTAAGGATGCAGGTTTGATACCTAAGACGTTCATCAAGATTGAGCAGATTTGCCTGGGAATAAAGATGGCAGGTATGTGTAAGTCTGGGAGAACCTAAGATTAGTTGACTGGCCTTATTTAAGGTGAGGCGGATTTTGTTTAGCGAGGTCTGGTCAGCAGCCCCGTAGACTGGTAAGCCATAGTCAACAAGTGACAGAATGGAGGACATAACTGCGAGTCGGAGGACATCAAGGGGGAGACAGTGTTTGTGGTGGAAAAGGATTCCCAACCTAATATTGGTGGTGGAGGTTAAGGCGGAGATATGGGAATGGAATGTGAGGGCAGGGTCAAAGGTTATCCCAAGGTATTTGTATGTGTAAACTTGTTTGAGTGGGAACATAGAGCTGGCGAAGACTTGAAGTTGGAAATTACTAGCTTTGTTTTGGGGGTGGGAGAAGATCATAGATTTGGTCTTTTTAAGATTGATAACCAGTCTATGTTCTTTAAACCAGGCTTCCACATCTTTATAGGATAATTGCAGGGAATCTTGGAGGGTGGTGGGGTTACGGTCAGAAGCGAAGATAACAGCATCATCTGCATAAAGGAGGAGTTTACCAGTACAGGCACCTGGCAGGGTGTTGAGATAAAGGGAAAAAGAGCAGGGGCCCAAGAATAGAGCCCTGGGGAACCCCAGATTGGATAGGGCAGAGGTCAGAGAGGGTGCCATTGATTTTTACACGCTGGGACCAGGCAGATAGCTGGAGCACCATGAGACAGGTCCTGCAGCAAAGCCAGCATGGCTGAGTGCATCCAGCAGGAGAGGATGGGATACGGTGTCAAAGACTTTTGACAGATCGATGAACACTGCACCAGCAAGAGAGCCCGAGTCCAGGGAGGAATGGAGGAAGTTAGAAAACTCGATGAGGGGCGGTATTGGTACTGTACCCAGCACAGAAGCCATGTTGTTCAGGGCAAAGGATACTGTATTTGGTAAGAAACTCAGATATTTGGGAGGGTACTACTTTCTCTAAGGCTTTTGAGAGTGGTGAGAGGATTGAGATGGGACGATAATTACCGGAAAGGGCCCTATCTCCACCCTTATGTATGGGAGTGGCAGTGGCAATTTTCCAAGCTGATGGAAATTGCCCTAGACAGAGTGATTTGTTGAAGAGGCTAGTGATTGGGGCGATGACCTGGTCCAATGCCAGGCTGAGGAGTCTGGGGTCCAAGGAGTCACTGCCAGTGGTGTTGCTTCTTAGGGCCTTGGTCAGATACGGTCTGACTTCATTGACAGTAACCCAGTGGAAGTGAAAAGATGCGTGTGAGGGAGCAGGGTCAGGAGAGTGGGAGGTCAAAAGTTGCTAGGAGTACAGAGCTAAGGTCAGTAAAGGTTTACTGAGATGGTTAGCAATGAGGTAGGATCAGTAGAGATATCCCTCAATAGATTTGGGAAGGCGGAGGAGAGTGCATACCACCATTTAGTTGTTTGATGTTATCCCAGAAGGTTCTAGCATTCCCCAGGGCCGAGGAGAGTGAGGCCCGATAATGATTGGCCTTTGCTTTGCGTATGGCCCAGGTACATTTATTTCGGGCAGCAGCATATGCCTGTCTGTTGGCAGGGTGGCCAGTTTCCATGGCTAGCTGCCACAGGTTATCCCTGTGCCTAAGGAGCTGGAGTAGGGAAGGAGTGACCCAGGGAGTATGCCGTACCTTGGAACGAAGTTAGGTTAGGGGTGCGAAGATATCACAAGCTTTGTTAAACATTAAGGTGAAGAAGGCCAGGGCTGAATCAAGGTTGGGGGTGGTCTCAATGGGAGACCAGTCAACTTGGGCTAGAAGTTGCTTCAGGCCTCTCAGCCCACCTGGTCGCAACCACCGTCGTAGGGTGGCCTGTGCAGTGGGTTTGGTTAGGGACGTAATCCAGCGGAAAAGAATAGGGGAGTGGTCACTGATTCCATCCTGAAGGACTTGTAGATTGCAAACTTGGTTAGGTCAGTTGGTGAGGACTACATCCAGTAGAGTGCTCGACCCCTTTGTGGGGTTCACTCTTGTTAGTTGGGTAACAAGTTGCGTTAGGTCAATAGCAGTAAAGGAGTCGCAGGTGGAGGAGGATGCGGGGCTAAGCCAGTTGATGTTTAGATCACCCATGAAAATATGCTCTGGGGAATGTGGTAGAGAGGTGAGATACTCTATTAGAGGGACCAGGGCCTGAGTTTGATTTTTGGGGGGAATATAGGTGGAGGTTAGAAAGAGGGGGTCTTTAGAGGGCTCGGGGGTAAGTTTTAGGGTAAGGGCCTGGGCGCTGAGGTTAAGGACAGGGGCTGGGAGGGCTACTCCAGGAAGGAAGTCTTTGATATAAATAGCACAGCCGCCACCTCGTCTCCCTACACGGTCTTCTTGAAAGAGGGAGTAGCCAGGGAGTGAGACAAAGGAGTCAGGGGTAGAGTCAGATAGCCAGGTTTCGATTAGGGAGATGATGTCAGGTTTGTGGACAGTGTCCCAACATTGGAGAGAGTCAAATTTCTTCAGGAGACTGCAGATATTCATAGAAGCAATAAGAAGCCCAGGGGATCTAGTCAAGGAGTTATTGTGGGTTTGGCCAAGGTTGGGATGAATGTTCCCTGACAAGAGTAGGAGGAGAAGTACAGCCCTGATCGGGGGGTGGAAGGCATTTTGAGTAAATGGAGATAGTAGGAGTGGGAGGCTTAGGGACACAAGGGGTGGGCAAGAGGTACAGGATGGGCAGGCTAGTACAATAAGTTGCCAGTAGGCGCAAAGGGGGGAAGCTAGGTAGGGACTGAAGGAGGTATGATAGGTTGGGGTGCAAGGAGATAGTAGAGAAGGAGGGGTGACTCTGGGGCCCGAGTGTAGGGGACCTGTGGAGCCATGTGGACACCTGGGTTAGATGGAGACCATGTGAGAAGGAGGAGGGAAAGGCATGACAAGAGAAGGTGGGCAGTCATCTTAGGATGGGTCTGCAGATAGCAGTAATGAGATGGGTAGAAGAGGGTGAAAGATCTACTCATGAGTGTCGTTGCCACTTTGGTACAGTGGTAGATTCCCCTGCCTCAAGTGTATAAAATACCAGGTTCAATACTTGACTAGAGTGATAGAAAAGGTTCCAGGACAATAGCTGCAGCAGCAGGGTACAGGATTCAAAGCCTACAGTAGCACTCAGAAAATATTTTAGCAGATTATGAGGGTTAGAGGCTTTTAGAGTCTTAAAACCTATTACAAACAATAGTCTGACGTAATAGCTGAGTGGTGGAGCTGCTGAGTGAAATAGTAAGGGTGCAGGGTTCAATACCTGCAGTGGCACTAAGAGAGAAATGGTGAAATATTTTGGCAGACTAGGGGGGTCAGAGACTATGAAAGTCTTAGAAAGTAAGAAGAAGATAGTCAGATACAATGGTTAAGTGGTAGAGCTGCTGACTCTGATAGCAAGAATACTGGGTTTGAAAACAGCAGCAGGACAGAAGATAGGAATCTTGTTCCAAAGAAGGAAGGGTTAAAACCTTGAAATTAGAGATAGGTATTTGCTTGGTGGTTGGGCTGCAGACTTTGGAGTAAGAGATACATGGTTTGAGGATTGCAAGGGGTGTAGTGGTGGGCTGAAGGAATAAGGAAAGAAGACAGCAGAAAGGATTAGGAGGGAACTACAGAGACCTCTAGTGGACAGGGATTGTAATAGTTGCGAGGAAGGAGTGGAGAATGATTAGTGGTGCAAGAGTGGAAAGTGCAGTAGCACCTAGTGGTTGGAGTGTATAAGCTGCAAATGGGAAAGTAGACACTTAATAAAATGATAAGTATGTGATGTAACATGTGACCTGCAAACAGTATGTCACCAAACAAATAAATGTTTTTATTTGTCTTAAAAAAAGCCATAATCTGAGATGGTGATTCTATCCCTTTAGTCTGCAGCATGAGCATTTCCAAATACCATCACTCATCACACATTAAACAGACATCTCGCTGTCACCACACATGAAAGCCTTCTTAAAAAAAAACAGAGCAAAAAGAGTACAGCAAACCCATACCCAGGCTGACTTTCCCCTCAACAAGAAAGCCTCGGGTAATTCACTTGCCGGTCAGCTCCACTCAGTACCTCTCACCACTGTCTGGTTGATTCGGCAGCTAAGCTCCTTCTCTGCCAGCAGCACCATGGTAGCTCCTCTCTCTCTAATCTCTGCCGCTAACATACAACAGCTGCACAATTCTGCTACACTTGGAAATACAATAAATACACTGCTAGCAGACTCAGAGGTGTAAGAGGAAAGCTGTGGTAAGGGGAACAAAATGCAGTACACATACTGGCTGCACCATCTTGTGGCCAAAATAGAAAGTGAACTTTTTCTTTAAAATGTATACCTCCACACACTGACAGTGATAAAAAAAAATATATATATATTTTTTCCACTTCCTTCTTTTATAAAAACATAAAAGAGCCATTGTATAATAACAATAATGCATTCAGGGTGTGGGTTGTGTTGGGATAACCTTACACCTGGGTCATTGGATACCCTCGGCCTATGGCCTCATGCCCAACCACCCCAGGTGTGAGGTTATCCCAACGCAACCCACACCCTGCTGTGCATTATTGGTTAATTTTATTATTGATTTTTTGAAGTACTCTAGATCTGTTGAAGGGGCTTCCCAGTCCCTATATGTTCCAGCTGCACACTTTCACATTGACCATATCTAAGTTTTTCTTAGTAGTCCCCATACCCCTTTCCCTGAATACACACACACACACACACACACACACACACACACACACACACACACACTCTTACAGAAATGGCAATATGTTTATTTACTGATGTTATACTATGTAGTGGCATGCACAGATGGAGGATCTCAGCAGACTCCTCTGGCTCCAACACCCCCTTTTAGTGAAGGGTCAACCCCTTGTGTGGGCCAAGTAAAGGAGGTACTGCCTGGGTTAGTAACTACTCAAAAAAGCAGGAAGTTCATGTGTCTTAGCAGAAAGTGACCACCCCATCTGGCATCATCACACTCACAGGCAACCCTGATTGTGTTGGACAGCAACCCCTCCAACTGGAGTCCAGGTTCTTCATTCTCTCAGGCATCATGCTGACCAGAAGAGACAAGCCTTTTGGGAGAATTTGACTCATCTCCCCATTTTCCCCTATACCATTGTTCTCCAATACTACCAAACTGCCATGTCACATGACTGCGACAGAAGAAGGCATATGTTATCCCTTTGGAAGAGGCAAACAATCTGGAAAAGAACCCTCTGAGGAAACAAATGGGAAAACTCCCTCCCCAACCCTTGTTCTGTCACCCCTACTTGATCAACGGGTTCCCTGACCTATCCAGGCTGACCCTTACCCTGATTTTATAAGGTCAGGTTGGGTTGGTGATCTGAAAAGGAGGCCGAGCTTCAGCTCATTTTAACCCCTCTCTCCCCCACCTCCTCCAGATGGCCACCATTCTGTGACTGGCCCCAATTGTTCTCCTCCAGGGTTGGTGCCTAAGTTTATGCCCCCACCCCAAGGGCAGAACCCTGCCTGCATGATTTCAGGTTGCAAGAGAGGGACACGGACAAGGAGACATCTGCTGCAACTCTTTTTTTATGCTGATATTTTCTGGCCCTCAAACACTGCCGGGGAGGAGATCCACCCCTGTATTTTCAAATTCCCTGTATATGCTAAGACCCAGGTGTCATGGTGCTCATGCTGAGGTTTTTTTTTCCATTGTGCATCCCTCCTCCCCACTTCTCTGAGGCAGAGCCAGTCATGCAATGACCTCATTGCACAATCGGGCATGCTCCCTAATCTGACATTCAGAGGTCAACTGGTCCCTGCCCCGACAGGCTACCAGTATGGTCCTGGACTGCTGCACCCCCATCAATACTAGGGGTCAGTAGGCACTGGGTACCAAATTCCCTTCCTTCCCAAAGAAGGCGAGTAGTCCCTGGGATGCTTAGCCTCCTCCCCAACCAGCCGACTCTCTGACGTCCTAGATCAGCACCCAAACCCCTGACGTCAGCGCCGCAGATGGAAGCCATTCTGCTGCGCTGGCAGGTCAGCCATTCTGAAACACTTTGGCAGATATTGTATTATCTTAGTCATCCCCATACCCCTTCCTCTGAATAAACGCACATAAACACAAAGTGTTGGAGAAATGGCCACAGCCATATGCTTATTTACTGATATTACACTCCTGGAGTGGCATGCACAGCTGGGAGATCGCAGCAGACACCTCTGTCCTCAGCACCCCTTTCCTGTGATGGGTCAACCACTTGTGTGGGCCAAGGAAATGACATACCTCATTGATTGGTACCCACACACATGCGAGAGGAGGTGATGTGGCCATGTGGTAAGAGACTGCCCAGTATGTCATCATCACTCTCTCACACAAGCCTGATGAGGTTGGCAAGCAACTCCCTAACCAGAGTCAAAATCTTGCAGTTCCACAGGCCTCATGCCTACCAGAGGAGATGAGCTCTTTGGGAGAAATTTGACTCATCCCTCTTTCCCCTGTACCATCAGTCTGAGATACTCCCAAGCCACCTCAGAACAGATGTAATCCTGCCCCGAAAAAGCTCAATCCAGTTGTTCTACCAAGACCTGATACAGAGTCCAACAACAAATCCCATCCTTCATCCCACAAATGCACACCAGCCTTGGCATAAAGTGCCTTGCAGGAAGTGTAAGGAGCCACAGTTCCACAATGGACTCCATTAATGGTCAAATTTCCATAGTGATGTGAATGTATGCCCTGCCCATAGCATTAGAGTCAATTGCATGCTACTTGCACAAACATTGAGTCAGGTGAGACTAAATGATCATGCTCTTAGGACATCATTCCCTTATGGACTGTAGGTCTTCCCCCATCATTAGGAGCTGATCAATGGTTTTCTAGAGCACCTGGTCATTCCAGCTGAGATGAATTACTAGGATGTCTGTTGAATGACCTAGTCTGGCCTCTGCTGTCAGCCTAGGGAGATGTTCCTCCCAAAGCATTCCTCTTATGCCTATCCAATGAATTTACACCTTATGCCGATAGTGATAGGTTCCTCCCTCTGGGTTAATGAGCTGCTCTTTCTGCCACTCAGTAAATGAAGGAATGGCCACAGATCCATCTGTGCATGGAGCCATTGAGGAAATCATTGTTAAAGCAAATGAGACCAGAGATAGTGTAAAAACAATTAGAACTGCCACCACCCCCTGGCCTAGATCTCACTATCAGATTTGCTGGAGGTCATTCTTGTCCCAATCTTGAAGGAATAGGTGCTTTACATCTTGGTGTCAGACCCCCATTTTGGACTGCAATATCCAGCATATGCCAAAATTGATAGGTTGTCCTAGGCTTGCCATCCACATGCTGCAAGAGAAAGCTTCACCCTCCACCATGTGGATAGCCATGTAGAAGGCAACAAATGATTGGATGTCCCTAGCTAACCCAACTGGGTCCATCACTAGGCACCAGTGACCAATACCCTTTTGGTCAGTTTTGCTTCAATGCAGTCATACAAAAATCCCATTCTGGGTCAATGTGACATCTGTGTCCATCAAGATCACCCTGGCCCCATTCTGGGCAGTCAGCACCAATTCTGAGATCTGGATTGCTCCACAAAATGCCATGGAAAACACAGTTTTGAATAGTGTGGTCTTGTAGATATTTCAACTAACCACTGGCAAAGCTGCCCCCCACCCACTCTATTAATACTGGTGTGATACAGTGCTGGGTGTCTGATCACCTTGTATGGCTCTTACCCCATCCCTCAAGGGCCTTCCAGATTGTGAAATATCTGTAAACCCCAAAACATGAGAAAACAATGACAGGCCTACCAAATGTTGTCCAACAACCCTTGGCATGAGACCTCACCTCTTAGTTTCCATTATATAGCTACACAGCTGATTGACCAGAATGGAACAGCTATTCGGCCATTCTATTTACTTTTGGGTTGCATGATAATGCTCCACATCACGGCAGTAAACTGCTCTGGTCCAAAGAGCAATGGAATTACTTACATACTTCCATGTCTCAAGGTTACCATCTTCCAAAGACTGGACATTTAGCAACATGTATTTTAGGATAAATATCTTCATGAGGTCACCCAATTGGCCCTTAGCCCCCAGTTGCCCATTTATAGTGTGCACTACACCCATATTATCTGATTGAAAGATTACTCTCTTTTCCCTCAACCTGGAGCATTTATTGAATGCTGAGGCCTGCTGAAAAACATCTGCTAAATGGCAGGTTACCTTGTGGTCCAGGTACTGGTCCAGTCAGGTTTTAGGCCTGTCCATCCTTACGGGAATGAATAGGCTTGCCTCTGTGGCATTTATTGAATTTCCTATGAAAGGGGTGGTTACTTACTTTCAGAGGTTTCAGGGAGGGGCAATGTGCAAGTAGGTGATGCTGTTCAAGTGATACATTCCTATCAAAACATGCAATTGGTTTTGAGACAAATCTGCTTGATATAGGTGAAGCATGTCTGGAAGTAGGGCCAGCAGAGTCAGACCACTGTGGGTGGGGTGTCCTGATGGGCAATCTACTATCTGTGTGGATAACTCCCCCTCCATGGATTACTTCCACCAGGATGGGCATGTCCAAGATGCCCCAATCCAACAATGTGTTGGTCTGCATCTGCCACTTGAATTCTTTGTTGTATTATAACCATGTCATCCCTTTTTACACCTATGCACCAGCATGATCATACTCACTTATTCAAGTAATTAAATAGATTTAAAATGTTTTCTGAGGCCATTTGGATTGTGGTGCTAGCGAAAACAACAAACTCTGCCAGCCATTTATCCAAGGTGCAGTCTGCCTTCACTTTCTTCTTCTCATGGTCCTTGATCTTATCTCTGTTATCTTCCTGCTTGCCTGGGAAATTGAGCAAGGAAAACACATTTATGTATTTCCAATTCTGGATCTGCTGCTGGACCTTTTCCATTTCTTCAGTTGGTATACATTGTCTTTCAAGAAAGATTCATACCTCATTAATGTTATACCTTTTCCAGCAAATGTATAATGATTTACACTGTTTTTTTAACCTTTTAAGACAGTACTGTCTTGGATATATACCAGGTCCTCACTGAAATACCCAGACTAAATAGATAGGTTTCTTGACAGAAATGGATGCCCCTGCCTTCCAAATATAACAGATAAAGGCCTGCCAACTACTGAGGTAGGTGTGCCTGTGTGTGTGTGTGTGTGTGTGTGTGTGTGTGTGTGTGTGTGTGTGTGTGTGTTTTGGAGAAACAGTCAAACTTCTGGCAAGGGAGACCTCATCTAATGAATTAGCTGCTGACAAACCAGAAGATGAAGAATTTCATCTGTATAGTTATCTGATTCCTTGTGTTCCCAAATAGAGTTATGAAAAAAGTTAGTCAAAATAACTGAGAAAGAAACTCACAGGGGTCAACAGTTGAGTTTTTATTGCATTTTGGACCTCCAACTCTAGGCTGTGGAACATAAATGTATTTTTTGAGGTTGGAAGGAGAATTCTAAACCATAAGAAGGTCTAAACAGTTATATTTTAATTTACAGTATTAGTAATGTAATCATGCATAATTTCTATAAATAAATATGAGGTCTGATAATAATGTAGCAAGGGTTGTGTTAAGTTACTTTGTTCTCTCACAACAAGTACTAGCAGTAGTAAAAATGTTATTCTGAAAATTCAGAAAATGATAGGTCAGTTGAGCCAAGGCTAATTTTCAATGGGGTCCCAAAGTATAAAACAAATAGTTACACAGAATATACAAATAAATACAAGCATAGCAAATACAATATACAACCTGTATTAAAAGACACAATACATGACAGACATGTTGATGTTTTCCAATTAATTGAAACAAACTTTAGGCATTTTAGCACTTTTTACTAGCCAAGATCTTATTTGATGCCACGATGGAGATGATATTGACTTACTATATAATTTGCTATTTTTGAGAATGAAAGAGAACATGCCATTTATTAGGAGGAACAGTATTGTTTAGATACATAGATACATAAACACTGTCAGCAAAGAAAGGCCTATGGCCCATCCAGACTGCCCGTTTGAGCTTGTAAGTTCCCTTTAGGTTTTTCTATATTATTATTTTTATATTGGTGATTTCGTGTAGGCTTGATATTATTCCTGAAATGTAAGAGATCTTCCTGGGGAACTAGTATATAACAATACATTTGTAAAAGGTCCTGATCAAACAACTGGAAACAGAAGACTGCGTTTTGTCATTTTACAATATGATGTACTGAGTGTGCATTTACTGAGTTGCTGGATCAGGGCCCTGAGGAAAATAATAACATTTACTTAACTCATTCAAGATTCTGTCAGGTTGTCAGAAAAAAAGGCTTTGATAATTTGTCTGAAAACTAACAAACAAAAGATGCAAAAAAATATCATCTGTGTATATGTATATGTGGAATATCTCTACTTTGTTTGCAATACATTTGTTTACAGGCATTACTAGCATATTTTGAAAGATTGGCTGACTAGTTGTGATTACTACTTTTGAGAATAGTTCATGAAATAATGAGTGTGATATTTATTTTATATAGTCCCCTATTATGCCATATGCATACCGTGTAAATCAATCACTCCAAGGCCATTTTGACTTATAATATTAATACAGAACAGCAAATCAGAGCTCTTTTCCTGATAAAAGGCTGCTGATATAATAAATAAGGAACAAAGTCATAAATAAGGAACCAGTGGCTTATGGAAAAATCTACAGGGATTTGATTCTGCCTCTGTGGGGAAAATACAGGAAAATGAGGGCTTGTTACAGGGGAAATGGTTATTTGGATCTTGAAGCACTGAATATTTCTCATCCTGTATTTTGTATATTGGATAGCACAGGAGAGATGCTACATCTCATTGTCACAGGGATGTTCATTTACCCCTTTTTTACAGTGTATTTACTCAGGCTGTCCCAGATTAGATGCGCTATCTTGTTTTCAGTGGGATCAGGATGTTACCCTTTTTATAATGTATTTATTCATGGTACCTGGTCCAGGCTCCCCTTATTCAAAGGAGATGTGCAGCACATCCCAGCAGAAAAGGGAGATGTGCTAAGCAACTCCAATGAGGTGCCACATAGTGATATGTAAACATGCAGGATGTGCCAGCCACAAGGGAATGGGCCAGGGCACACATAAATGGTATGCCATACAAGTCAAAGGGGCATTCTCATGCATATGCTGCACTGTGGCATATTCAGTGGGAATGCACCCCTCACAGTCCAGAGCACTGCGGCACACAGTTGGCCATGAATAGCTGGCCTACCCAGCCAGCCAACCATAAGTGGGCTGTGGTAGTGCACCAAGGTGCACAGCAACCTGTCAGCCCTGGTGGACTAGAGGTACCCTCTTCCCATCCCAAATCAATCCAACTCCATCCCCAAAGAGCTCCATAGTGTAGGGGCCTCCCAATACCCAATCACACCAGAGGAAACCATGGTCCATATCCATAGCATAGAGGACCCCCACCTACCAACCCAGTATGCAGACACCCCTGCTCCCCCCATACCCGACCTGGTGCAGAGACTGGCTCAGCCCTCCACACCCTGCCATGGCCAGCTGCCAACTGCACTGAACCCAGGCTTGGGATCTGCACTCCAGAATGATCCAAGTGACTGTATTATGTATTGTGATACTTTGCAAGCTGTGGACTCACCAGTGTATGCAGCCATGTGCATGACCCTGGCAAACTGTTAGAGGGAATTGACATACCTCCAATGCATGCCTCATTGATGTGTATCTTTCTGCTGTCATACACCACTGTAAGTCCACACTTTCCCCTGTTCCCCTGTGTAACATGACACCCCCCGGACTGCTGAGGTATCCCAGGTACCATAGGGTGCAGTATCCTGCAATGCCATTTGCAATGTATGCTTCAGGCTACAGATATTTCATCTGTGGTTCCCCAATTGTACAAATGAATGGGAGGTTGACTGTAACATGCCTGTTCTGTGACCTGGGTGAGTGAGTACAGCATCAGCCATCACCTGAACTGAGAAGTGCAATGGCACCTAGACGATGGATCCACATGCGAGTGCCCAAGGTGTATGGATACTGGGCATTGTCACTTGCACACAGTTCATGCCTACATATGACACATTCTAGTGTCCTACTGCCGGTGCTCAACCACCCACTGATACAATGGTACAATCCCATCATAGTGCCAGTCAATGCAATGTGATGGGTTGGAGGGCAGGAAGGCAGTGTCTGTGCACCCATGAGGGGACGGGGGCCAGTACACTATGGATGTGGACTGTAGGTGTATTCTGGTGTGATCAGAGATGGGAGCTGGGTCCCCTTCAGTATGGAACCAATAGAGCCTGGATTCAGGTATGATTGGGGCTGGTGGAACAGATGGGGGTGCCACTTTACCACCAGAGACTTCAGGGCATGTCCCACTTGGAAACGACTGAGGTTGGGGCTTGGGGAGAGAGCTGCTCCGGCACATTCATCCTCATGCCAACATGCAAATGAGTGGATAACGAGCAGGCATAAGGCCCCTTTGTACCCTGCATGTTCAATTAGTTCATTTTCATTCCTGGGCTGAATATCACCCATGGGTGCGGTGGCCCATACCGGTATGTGCCACACATTCCCCCTGGGAGTTATTCAGTCAGGGGTGCCCTGGATGCACCTGTCTTGTTGGCTGCCTGCACTGCGACTCCCATGTAGGGTCATATTTTCAACAGATACAATGATGCCTGCCAGGATGAAGTGCAGTGTCACAGGTTTATTGCATGACAGAAGGAATTAACTCCCGCTGAAATTGTATTGTTTGCTACAGTAACTCTACTGCAGAATTCTGCAGAGCTGCACTTCATCCTGGTGGGCTTCACTGTATGCACACCCTGTACTGGTGGTGCATTCTCTTTGAATATTGTAGCAGTGCCAACCCACACACCCTCTTTGCACAACAAATCTTTCTGCTTGTGCATTGGTCCAGCACTTAATATGCCCCCCCAGATGTAACTTATTGTTTTCAGTGCATTCTGATTTTACACAATGCAGCACAATATTGTGCAGATATAGAGCCCCACTGAAAATAAGATGACATTTCTTCTGTAAACTATCCAGGCTAAATATATACTGTAGCAATCAGCAGGCATTTTGTAGGAAAACACATAGTAAACATGCAGAAAAGGAAGACCACATTGAAACTGACTCTCCACAGATCTGGATTGAGCAATTTCATTAGAAATAATGGGTAAAATCTTCCCAAAAGCTTTCCATAGCCATATCAGCTCTGACCAGAGTTTATTTTCTTAACTGTGTCTTAGTTGTGTGTTAGAAGCTCTGCTCTTGCCTAGATAAGGATCTGTTGTTGGATTTAAATCTTCTCCTACAATCAAGCTTGCATCACTACACATCTTAAGTTTAATGGAAACTAAGTAATAAAATTCTAGATGGAGTTGAGAAGGACCATATATGCTACAAATTATCAATTTATTCCCATGTAATGTGCCCAAGATTATGATCCCTCTTTCCTCTATATCCATTTGCTCATTTTTTAAAAACAATGCCATACTCTTTTGCAATTCAGTTGATATCCCTGTTTTGTTGGATGAGTCACATTTATGATATTCCTGTCCCACCCATCATCTCAGGAGTTTCTGGGCTTTTAAATCAGGCAAGGGTTTCTCCTGTAGAGAGCAGTGTCTATTCTACAATGGCAAGAGAGAATGCTGGCATCTGACTGGTCAGACTGTGACTAGACCATTGTTGTTATCCCAGTACATCATGGGTCTTGTCCCAGTACACAGAAGACTGCAGTAATGTATGGAGAATCACTCCACGCAGCTAACTTCCACCCACTCAGCAGCCACTTCAGCAATTCTCACTAAGCAGCTCTCTTCAGAATTGGTAACCCCGAGCCACTTGCTTGCCACCGCCATCATTCACAACCACACATTGGCAATAACCCCCCCCCACACACACACAAACAAACAGTATGTCACCAAACAGATAAATGTTTTTTTTTGTTTCAAAAAAAGACATAATCTGAGACGGTGATTCTATCCCTTTCATCTGCAGCATAAGCATTTCCAAATACCATTGCTCGCCACACGTTAAACAGACATCTCGCTGTCACCACACATGAAAGCCTTCTTAAAAAAAAAAACAGAACAAAAAGAGTACAGCAAACCCATACCCAGGCTGACTTTCCCCTCAACAAGAAAGCCTCGGGTAATTCACTTGCCGGTCAGCTCCCACTCAGTACCTCTCACCACTGTCTGATCGATTTGGCAGCTAAGCTCCTTCTCTCCCAGCAGCACCATGGTAGCTCCTCTCTCTCTAATCTCTGCTGCTAACACACAACAGCTGCACAATTCTGCTGCACTTGGAAATACAATAAAAACACTGCTAGCAGACCCAGAGGTGTAAGAGGAAAGCTGTGGTGAGGGGAACAAAATGCAGTACACATACTGGCTGCAGCATCTAGTGGGCAAAATAGAAAGTGGACTTTTTCTTTAAAATGTATACCTCCAAGCACCGAGAATGATACCCCCCCCCCAAAATATGTATTTTTTCCACTTCCTTCTTTTATAAAAAAATAAAAGAGCCATTGTATAATAACAATAATGCACTCCAGGGTGTGGGTTGTGCTGGGATTAGCTCACGCCTGGGTCATTGGATGCCCTCGGCCTGTGGCCTTGTGCCCAGCCATACCAGGTGTGAGGCTATCCCAACACAACCCACACCCTGCTGTGCATTATTGGTTAATTTTATTATCGATTTTATGAAGTACTCTAGATCTGTTGATGGGGTTTCCCAGTCCCTGCATGTTCCAGCTGCACATTTTCACATTTACCTTTTCTAAGTTTTTCTTAGTAGTCCCCATACCCCTTTCCCTGAATACACACACACACACACACACACACGCTCTTGCAGAAATGGCAATATGTTTATTTACTTATGTTACACTAAGTAGTGGCATGCATAGATGGGGGATCTCAGCAGACACCTCTGGCTCCAACACCCCTTTTAGTGAAGGGTCAACCCCTTGTGTGGGCCAAGTAAAGGAGGTACTGCCTGGGTTGAAAACTACTCAAAAAAGCAGGAAGTTCATGTGTCCAAGCAGAAAGTGACCACCCCATCTGGCATCAGCACACTCACAGGCAACCCTGATTGTGTTGGGCAGCAACCCCTCCAACTGGAGTCCAGATTCTTCAGTCTCTCAGGCATCATGCTGACCAGAGGAGACAAGCCTTTTTGGAGAATTTGACTCATCTCCTCATTTTCCCCTGTACCACTGGTCTCCAATACTAGCAAACTGCCATGTCACAGGACTGCGACAGAAGAAGGCCTATGTTATCCCTTTGGAAGAGGCAAACAATCTGGAAAAGAACCCTCTGAGGAAACAAATGGGAAAACTCCCTCCCCAACCCTTGTTTTGTCACCCCTACTTGATCAACGGATTCTCTTAACTATCCTGGCTGACCCTAACCCTGATTTTATGAGGGCAGGTTGGGTGGGTGATCTGAAAAGGAGGCCGAGCTTCAGCTCTTTTTAACCCCTCTCTCCCCCCCCCCTCCAGATGGCCACCATTCTGTGACTGGCCCCAATTGTTCTCCTCCAGGGATGGTGCCAACGTTTATGCACCCACCCCAAGGGCAGAACCCTGCCTGCATGATTCAGGTTGCAGAAGAAGGGACACAGACAAGGAGACATCTGCTGCAACACTTTTTTATTGCTCATATTTTCTGGCCCTCAAACACTGCTGGGGGGAGGAGATCCACCCCTGTATTGGCAAATTCCCTGTACATGCTAAGACCCAGGTGTCATGGGGCTCATGCTGAGGGTTTTTTTTCCATTGTGCATCCCCCCTCCCCACCTCTTTGAGGCAGGGCCAGTCATGCAATGACCTCAGTGCACAATCGGGCATGATCCCTAACCTGACATTCAGAGGTCAACTGGTCCCTGCCCCAACAGGCTCCAAGTATGGTTCTGGACTGCTGCACCTCCCTGTCAATACTAGGGGTTAGTAGGCACTGGGTACCAAATGCTGTCCCTTCCCAGAGAAGGCGAGTAGTCCCTGGGATGCTTAGGGTCCTCCCCAACCAACCGACTCTCTGACATCCTAGGTCAGCACCCAAACCCCTGTCGTCAGCGCTGCAGATGGAAGCCATTCTGCTGCGCTTGCAGGTCGACCATTCTGAAACACTTTGGCAGACATTGTATTATCTTAGTTGTCCCATACCCCTTCCTCTGAATAAACACACATAAACACAAAGTGTTGGAGAAATGGCCACAGCCATATGCTTATTTACTGATATTACACTCCTGGAGTGGCATGCACAGCTGGGAGATCGCAGCAGACACCTCTGTCCTCAACACCCCTTTCCTGTGATGGGTCAACCACTTGTGTGGGCAAAGGAAATGACATACCTCATTGATTGGTATCCACACCCATGAGAGGAGGTGATGTGGCCATGTGGTAAGAGACTGCCCAGTATGTCATCATCACTCTCTCACACAAGCCTGATGAGGTTGGAAAGCAACCCCCTAACCAGAGTTAAAATCTTGCAGTTCCACAGGCCTCGTGCCTACCAGAGGAGAGGAGCCCTCTGAGAGAAATTTGACTCATCCCTCTTTCCCCTGTACCATCAGTCTGAGATTCTCCCAAGCCACCTCAGAACAGATGCAATCCTGCCCCGAAGAAGCTCAATGCAGTTGTTCTACCAAGACCTGATACAGAGTCCAACAACAAATCCCATCCTTTAGAGTCCAACAACAAATCCCATCCTTCATCCCACAAATGCACACCAGCCTTGGCATAAAGTGCCTTGCGGGAAGTGTAAGGAGCCACAGTTCCCACAATGGACTCCATTAATGGTCAAATTTCCATAGTGATGTGAATGTATGCCCTGCCCATAGCATTAGAGTCAATTACATGCTACCTGCACAAACATTGAATCAGGTGAGACTAAATGATCATGCTCTTAGGACATCATTCCCTTATGGACTGTAGGTCTTCTCCCATCATTAGGAGCTGATCAATGGTTTTCTACAGCACCTGGTCATTCCAGCTGAGATGAATTACTAGGATGTCTGTTGAATGACCTAGTCTGGCCTCTGCTGTTAGCCTAGGGAGACGTTCCTCCCAAAGCATTCCTCTTATGCCTATCCAATGAATTTGCACCTTATGCCGATAGTGATAGGTTCCTCCCTCTGGGTTAATGAGCTATTCTCTCTGCCACTCAGTAAATGAAGGAATGGCCACAGATCCATCTGTGCATGGAGCCATCGAGGAAACCATTGTTAAAGCAAATGAGACCAGAAATAGTGTAAAAACAATTAGGACTGCCACCACCCCCTGGCCTAGATCTCACTATCAGATTTGCTGGAGGTCATTCTTGTCCCAGTCCTGAAGGAATGGGCGCTTTACATCTTGGTGTCAGACCCCCATTTTGGACTGCAATATCCAGCATATGCCAAAATTGATAGGTTGTCCTAGGCTTGCCATCCATAGGCTGCAAGAAAGCCTCACCCTCCACCATGTGGACAGCCATGTAGAAGGCCACAAATGATTGGATGTCCCTAGCTAACCCAACTGGGGCCATCACTAGGCACCAGTGACCAATACCCTTTTGGTCAGTTTTGCTTCAATGCAGTCATACAAAAATCCCATTCTGGGTCAATGTGACATCTGTGTCCACCAAGATCACCCTGGCCCCATTCTGGGCAGTCAGCACCAATTCTGAGACCTGGATTGCTCCACAAAATGCCATGGAAAACACAGTTTTGAATAGTGTGGCCTCATAGATATTTCAACTAACTGCTGGCAAAGCTGCCTCCACCCACTCTATTAATACTGGTGTGATATAGTGCTGAGTGTCCGATTATCTTGTATGGCTCTAACCCCATCCCTCAAGGACCTTCCAGATTGTAAAATATCTGTAAACCCCAAAACATGAGAAAACAATGACAGGCCTACCAAATGTTGTCCAACAACCCTTGGCATGAGATCCCACCTCTTAGTTTCCATTATATAGCTGCACAGCTGATTGACCAGAATGGAACAGCTGTTTGACCATTCTGTTTACTTTTGGGTTGCATGATAATACTCCACATCATGGCAGTAAGTTGCTCTGGTTCAAGGAGCAATGGAATTACTTACATACTTCCATGTCTCAAGGTTACCACCTTCCAGAGAATGGACATTTAGCAACATGCATTTTAGGATAAATATCTTCATGAGGTCATCCAATTGCCCCTTAGCCCCCAGTTGTCCATTTATTTATTTTTTTTTTGGGGTGCTATTTTTCCTCCTCAGAGCTCCGGCTACAACCCCCCCCCCGCACTGCGCCGTTCCCTCAGTGCCATCCCCCGGACATGAGACCCCCTCCCTTCCGCACCCGCAACTTACCCTTCGCGGCAGGGTGGTGAGGAGCGACTCAACCCACCACAATGGATCCATGCCAGGGAAGCGTCCTCCAGGAATGGCACCAGGGAATGATGCCGTGCAGCTGGACACCCATTTTCTTGATTTTCTCCCAACGGGATGTGGCGTGCAATGACGCCAGTGACTGAATGCGCGCACGCTCCCGTGCGTGCACTAGTTAAGCATCTCCCACGTCCCTCCCTCCCCTTGTCTTACAGCTATGTGCTGTTGATCCCCAGCCTCTGCTAGGGGTCAGACAAGCACCAGCTGACTGAGTCCCCCCACCCCGGAGATGGAGAGCAGTCCACCGGATGCTCAATCCATCTCCGCCCTGCCGACCCCCGGCAACCCATGCCCGTTCCCAAACACGGGTCGCCGGCGTGGCGCAAGGTGTGGCGTCCAGCGCCTCAACCCTCAGCGCCACCGGGCCGGCTCCAGTTTTCCATTTATAGTGTGTACCACACCTATATTATCTGACTGAAAGATTACTCTCTTTTCCCTTAGCCTGGGGCATTTATTGAATGCTGAAGCCTGCTGAAAAACATCTGCTAAATGGCAGGTTACCTTGTGGTCCAGGTACTGGTCCAGTCAGGTTCTAGGCCTGCCCATCCTTATGGGAATGAATAGGCTTGCCTCTGTGGCATTTATTGAATTTTCTACGAAAGGGGTGGTTGCCTACTTTCAGAGGTTTCAGGGAGGGGCAATGTACAAGTAGGTGATGCTGTTCAAGTGACAGATTCCTATCAAAACATGCAACTGGTTTTGAGACAAATCTGCTTGATATAGGTGAAGCATGTCTGGAAGTAAGGCCAGCGGAGTCAGACCACTGTGGGTGGGGTGTCCTGATGGGCAATCTACTATCTGTGTGGACAACTCCCCCTGCATGGATTACTTCCACCAGGATGGGCATGTCCAAGATGCCCCAATCCAACAATGTGTTGGTCTGCATCTGCCACTTGAATTCTTTGTTGTATTATAACCATGTCATCCCCTTTTTACGCCTATGCACCAGCATGATCATACTTGTGTATTCAAGTAATTAAATAGATATAAATTTTTTTCTGAGGCCATTTGGATTGTGGTGCTAGTGAAAACAACAAAGAGTTTGTTGCAGAGTGCCAGCCGTTTATCCAAGGTGCATTCTGCCTTCACTTTCTTCTTCTCATGGTCCTTGACCTTATCTCAGTTATCTTCCTGCTTGCCTGGGCAATTGAACAAGGAAAACACATTTATGTATTTCCAGTTCTGGATCTGCTGCTGAACCTTTTCCATTGAACCCATGGGCTTCATTACACTGATGCAGTGACTGGACCTACTCGCTGCTGCTGCCAGCTTTGGCTCTGCACTGGTGAGTGCTGTACCCATAGGCACCTAGCTTACTCCTACCCCTTGCTGTTGGCTCTAAACTAGCATGGTGAGCCCAATCATCATGTTCATAAGCTTGTACAGCTTTTCATCCATAGCGGATGGTTTTACAGTCTCCAGTTGTTTTGTGGCAGGGCTTGGTGGTGCTGGGTCTGCTAATGTTGGTTCTGTTGTGGGAGTGAGAGAAGCCTCCACCTCCTCAATATCCAGATCCGAACCTGACGTAGCCAAGTTCTCATATGCTTCTCTGAGCATGACTGATGGACGCACCCCATGAGAAGCCCTAATGAAAACACAAATTACCATATTTCTAAAGTCTTCTGATACCTTCAAAAAACCTGTCTTGCTCTTACCTTTCCTAGGGTTTCTTCAGAACCTTCTCCAGGGGTGCTGTCAGCTCCTTTGCTTGCCATTTGCTCTTATCCCTTGCTATGGTCCTTCAAGTAGCGCTGGTCCCATCTAAGCAAGCTTTAAACTATTTACACCTGTTCTTCATCTACATCTCATGGAGTTGTGTCTCCAGGGCTGCAGTTGCTGCTGCCTTCACTGTGGTGGTCTTGCTCTTGTTGGGCAGTGTCCAAGCTATAACAACAAAACTACTGCTTTCCATAGAAAAGACATCTTAGTAAGGCCCTGACTTGTGACCTGGGCACAAAGGGGGAGGACCTTTTTGCAGCTGCCTGGTTTACCACTAACACTCCCCCCGCACTCAGTGAATTCTCTTTGTTAAAGATGTATGTAGAAAAGTCTCTGGATGTACTCTTAAATATTTTTTGAAGATATGGAGTGTGCTCCCTAGCTATGTACTATAAATGTCTACTTGAACCTTATAGTGTTTATCTGAAATTACCTAACTGTCCATGGCTAAGGCGAGATTATCTAGTTTCTTAGCTATATTCTTGGACCTTGGATTAACTAGTTGCTCTACATTCTTTATTTACAGCCAGAATATTTACATTTTCTATTGTTTATATTCTGAAAAATCCAGTGGTAGACCATTCTATACAGATATCAGCTGCACAGCTCCTGAGAGCATCCATTGCCAATTTGTATTCTTTCTATTTTTTTTTGTTAGCCCTGGAGAGAAAAAAAAGTCCACATGATCTGTCAGAGACAATATAACCTCTATGGGATCACTGCAAAAAAAAGTGATCTCCACTCATGCTGTGAACCAAGTTAACATGCAGCTAACCTGCATGCAGTGATTACTTTGGGCATGTAGTATTGACTGGCAATGGTCCTGTATTAGCATGTTAACTGCTCCCATATCCTAACACAAGTGCTGTGCCGCCACTTCCTTTCCAGGTATCTTACTGTAATTTGCAATCATAAATGTAATACTGTCCCAATCCTTGTAATGACAAATGCAGCTGAACTAAAAGACTGGTATTTCTAAAGGAGTTAACTGTACAGCCCTGCTGCCACTGAGTTCATACCCCTGGATGAGGATGGGACTGTAAAACTGGCTTTCAGCTCTATTTCTAAAGTGCCAAACCATACTTTCATTGAACTGCTAAACCTAAAAAGCTACTGTGCCATAACATGAGCATATTTAACTAAAACTAATGCCTTAGCCCTTCATGGTGACTCTATCATTGACCCTGATCAACACAGACCTCTAGCTGCTTGACATTGTTCAGTTAACTGAAGGCACCCCTCTCATAGCCAACCAGCCTCAGTGAGTTCTACTGTGGCTACCCAAAGGTAAGGAAGAGAAACAAAAGAAGTCTGATTTGGTGGTTCAAAGGGGTGGTTCCTGTAGAATTCATAGACAATCTTAATTCAATGGTGATTCCCCCTGATTGGGGGGTGTTGGTATCCACCATTTACCATGTGGCTGGGTCTGGTGACCTTCTGTCATCTAGCCCATCCGATGAGCTGTACCTAGTTTTTCCATCTCCCACTTACTCAAGCAGTCTTGCCTTGTAGTTCATGTTCAGCAGCTGACTGGGGAAATCGACATTCCTGTGACCACTGAATTGTATAGGGAGGTTGATGACTCTAACAACAGGTTGATTACTTAGGTCACCCAAAAACACCTGCCCAGATTCCACTGTTTCCCCTGCACTCCATGCTGCTCCACTCTTGTGCCAGCCATACTGTATTTTGTTGCTAGGCAGCAGGGATTATATTGTTCTATATCTCAAATGGGTTCAGGAAGCTGTGGCTGCAATCTACTTTGCTAAATGCATAACCTAATGACGATATGGCTACAGGACCAGATCAAATCAAATCATCTTTATTTTTAAAGTGTCTTTCGAAACCAATATACTCCACATAGGATCAAGTATAAATATTAGATAAAAGGCAATAACAATAAATAACAAAATTAATCATTATCAGGGAAAGCTAAATTAAATAAATATGTTTTTAACTAAGTTTTAAACCAATCAATGGTTAGGCATTCTCTTAACCAATGAGGTAGAGAATACCAGAGGGTTGGAGCCAAAAAAGAAAAAGCACAGGCACCAAATGTTTTTAATTGCACCCTGGGAATTTCTAGCAATCCCTCATCCGCAGATCTGAGAGGACGGAGGGGGCAATGGGATACCAGGAGGTCTTGCAGGTAACTGGGTCCCTGACCATGTAGGGCATTAAAGGATAGCAAGCCAACCTTATAGGTGCTCCGCCACTGAACATGCAGCCAGTGCAGCTCGCGCAGCACAGGCATGATATGATGGGACCTAGATGTCTCAGTCAAAAGCCTGGCCATCATGTTCTACACCAGCTGCAAGCAGTGGATATCAACCCCTGGAAGCCCTAGGTAGAGGGCATTGCAGTAATCAAGGTGGGTAGTGACAAAGGCATGGACCAATGTTGGAATATCATTAGGAGGAACCAAGTGTTTCACCTGGGTGATAGTCCTCAGATGGTAAAAGGAGGATTTGACAACAGCTGACACCTGAGATTTCAGTGTCAGACCATCATCAAAAATAACACCCAGGTTATGCACTCGATCTGAGGTAGTGAGCTGAATGCCATCGATCAATAATCCCAATGCCTGTCCAGCCCCCAAACCCTACCTGGACATCCAGGATCCACTACCATTAGTTCAGTCTTATCTAGATTCAGTCTCAGCCAACTGGTACTCATCCAGGTTCTAATCTTGCTAGGGCAGTTATTTAGCACAGAGACTGCATCAGTCTGTCCAGGCAGAAAGAGATATATACAGTTGAGTATCATCTGTGTAGCAGTGAAAACTCAAATTGTATTGCCTGATGATATCTCCCAATAGCAGCATGTACACTGCAAACAACATGGGGGCCAAAATGGAGCCCTGCAGCACCCTGCAGGGCAGGGAGTGAGTGCCAGAGGAATAAATTCCAGTGGCAACTCTCTGAGACCTGTCCATGAGAAATGATCAAAACTATTTGAGGACTGTACCAGACAGCCCACAAAGAAGCCGCAAGCACTCCAGCAGTACACCATGATCAACATTGTCAAATGCTGCAGAGAGATCAAGAAGGACCAGAATGGTACGTGCCTTTCGATCTCTCGCCATTAGGAGGTCATTCAATATTCGGATGAGTGCAGTCTCGGTGCTATGCTTCTTTCTAAATCTGGACTGGCGAGTATCATAGACATTGTGAGTTACAAGGTGATCCTCCAGTTGCAGTGCAACCACCTTCTCAATAACCTTATCGACAAACGGCAGGTTAGATATAGGCTGGTAGTTAGCTAGACAGTCTGAATCCAAAGAGGCTTTCTTAAGGAGTGGTCGAATGACCACCTCCTTGAGGGGATCTGGAAAGATCCACTCTTCAAGGAGCTCCAGACAATTTCAGCAAGGATCGGTCAGATAACATCTACACATCCCACTAAAAGGGTGTAGGGCCTGGATCCAAACTACAACTGGTTGGGCGCAATGTCTGGACGATCTTCACAATTCCCATGAATTCAGGCCAGCAGAAATCTGACTAGACAGACCGAGTGCATGCCACCTCCTGCCAATCTCCATAGTCCCTTATAGGAGAGGCCAGACCAATGCTAGACCTGATGCTGGCAACCCTATCTGTGAAAAATCAAGCAAACTCCTTGCATTTCAGCTTAGAAAAAGCTTCTCTGGGCTACAGACAGTCTGGATTGCACAATCTGTCAACAGTCCTGAAAAGCTGAGCCAGTCGATTTTGACAGCAGAAATCTCCCTAGACAGGAATTCTGCCTTCTTATGGGTGATTTCTGATTAATAGCCATCATAATGTACCATCTACCTAAGCCTTTCAGCATCAAGGCCGGACTCCCATCAGGCTGTCTCCATCTTTCGACCTACTCACTTCAGCTCCTTCAAGGAACCATCAAACCAAAGGTTCCTTGGGTGAAGAGTGAGAAGTCAAACACGAGCAGGAGCAATCTTGTCCAGGGCATCTCCCATAGCCTTATTATAGGCCAATATGAGATTACTTGGACTCATGCATTCACCCAACAAACCCAATAGGTCCAACACCGCCGATAGGTCACTAGGGGTAACTCCCTTTAAAGGGCTGTACTGAACCATATCCGTGGGGGCAGACCTATTGGGGGGACCCTGAAGCTGAACTTTATGGTGTGATTGCCAGACCAATTGACTGGTTCCACCCCCAAATCAGTTATCTCCATACCCAGAAGAATGACCAGATCTAAAGAGTGACCCCCTATATGAGTAGAGGAGGTAACTACCTGTGTGAGGCCCAGCGTTGTCATCAGCTGGAGGAGATTTTGACCAAAATGTGAGAGTTCATCATCAACGCAGGCATTGAAGTGCCCCAGGATTATCCATCTGGGGAATCTCAATACCATGTCGACAATGAAGTCCGCTATCTCATGCAGGAATTCTCCACCAGCTCCTGGTGGATGGTAGATGAGGAGTATCCCACAACCTACACCCTCTCCAAGGATATACTCAAAGGATCTGATACATCCTAATGGCACATCCACAAGGCCCAGCTCCATCTTAAATATAATGGCTCACCCCCACCCCTATGAGCCAACCTAGGGAGATGTATCACCGAGAACTCAGCCGGAACAACAGACGCCAATACAGGGCCTGCATTTTCATCCAGCCAGATCTCAGTGATGCAAGCCAGATCTGTTGTTCTAACAAGATCAGCTATAATAATTGTCTTGTTCTTAATAGTTCTGGCATTGCATAACACTGCCCAGGTAGGATGAGTTGTCGGAAAAGACCTCAGCACCTGCCTGCTAACTTTGGAGCCCTTGGGTATGGGGACAAGATTGGGAGAACCTCTGTCCTGACTCCACTTCACCCCAGGGTGCCTCCTGGACCCCACAACCCCTATTAACTCCCCCCTTTCTCCTCCCCCACCAGGCCCAGCTCTCCCCCTTCTCCTGCACTTCCTAAATATCCCCAAAGCACAACACTTAAAATAGGTGTGACATGATAACAGGGGACACTCAAAGGGATGTAAATCCCTCAGCCTAGTGAGGGAGTAATGTCCAACTGTTGCTAAACCTCCCCAACACATAATAAAAATAACCACAAGACAATAAGTGCAAGATCACAAAACTCAGAGACCCGGCATCCCTCCCCAAAACAATAAAACTCAATAATACTTATTTGAATAACAACAGTCTTCTTAAACCCTAAACTATAACAAATAATCAAAATAACAACACAATAATAAAATAAAAACTCAATGATTCCAAGATCAAACCCAACCCACCCCAAATAATAACCCACTAAAAATAACTATCTAAAAATGGTTAGGACAGCTACAGCATTAAATTAAGTCATTAATTATTGTCCAATATAATTTTATTGTCCAGTATCTACTTATGTGAAACTGTTTCCAAGAACTTGCCAAATCTTTTAAAACCTGATGCAGGAAATGGTAGCTCTCACCAACTCCTTCTCTGAAAGATAAGTCCAAAAGATGGCCCTCTCACTGCCACAAATACAGAGTCATAATAAGTGTTCAGTTCCTGACGAGGCTCTCTCACTGCCTCCAAAATGGAAAAATGAAATTACAGTACCTGCCAAGGGTTTAATCTGGAACCAAAAATGGGAGAAGCAGCAGACCTTTAGGAAACTGAACAGTAGCCAGTCCAGAAGGAGGAAACAACCTGAATGCAAATATCAATGGCCCCAGTGCAGCCCAGAGATAGGCCCCTAAAAGAGGAGACATCCCACATAGCCCACCAGTGCCACCCAGTAAAACTAGGAGGTCACAGTGTAGCACAGGAGAAAGAGTTTTTCACCAGCCCTCCAGCTAGTGCCCTCTATCCCCACAAGGAGTCCCCAAACAAGGCGCCCACCACCAGAGCCAGCCAGACCTGTCTACAATCTGCCACTCTCCTCAAAACAGATAATGTTCAACCAGGAAAACACACTCCAAGATGGTCACACCACTCCCGTAGTTCCAGCAGTTCCTCCTTAAGCCAAGCTCCGGCAGGGTAGTACAAATGACAGTCAGCCAGAAATGAGAATATTCTTGACAGTCAGCACAGTTGCTCATAGTTCAGAGCTTCAGCAAACAGCTGACAGCTAGATGACAACCAGCTGACAGTCAGAAGCACTCCAAATACCAATAGCGATTGCTATAGGAAAAATACTCCTTATGTTTAGTCTGCTAGCAGGATAACAGCTGGCAGTGATGAAGGCAAAATGGGATCTTACACAACGCTGCACCCTGTGTAAAAGATCCACACAGCAAAATCGACATCCAAACATGGTGGTCAGAGAATCATGTGACCGCCACAAAATAAGGCTGTAGCAAATCGAAACCACAAATCCAAAGACACAAATAGAACAAACGGACAAAAATAAGGTAACAAATGATTTAAAATAAATGAAATGTAACATCAGGAATGCCAAGTAAAAACATATCTAAAACCTAACTTGGTGGCTGGCCCAGCATGGCCACCATCTTGTCACATGATGATGGCAATAAAGTGACTGCCACCAGCCCCTCCCCCTCTGTCCTCATTGCCACATTCCAGCTTGGCTGTCGTAACTGACAAAGTGGAAAATGCTGCAATCAGCTAGACGGACAGTCCCTAGACTGCATAATAAGCAGTTAAAGGTCCTATATTTTAAAACCAACAAAAGGGGAAACTTTTTTTCCATAACAGCACCAAGGCTATGGAATACCCTGCCACAGGAGCTGGTGGATGCAAGTAACCTAACTCTTTAAAAAATAGATTGGACATCTGGATCAGGGAGAACTTATAACAGTTATAAAAAGTTGCACATAGTGTGGGGGACATCCTTGATGGGCCTCTGCCTTCTTTTGTTCCTTTAACCAAGTAATACCAAGCTTTAAATCTGCTAAGAAAATCATGAGTAACCATAGCTGACCACCCATCATGTACATGCATATCTGCTTAATTGGAATAGAGGGGTTAGGGCCAGACACTGCCTGTTCACCATGTGGTAAAATGGGCTGGTGATGGTTAGCTGTCCCGAGGGCCATTGGATGTGGAGTGGGAGGGTGAGGCTAATAGGAGCATAATTGGCTCAGCATGCACTCCCACTTTCCAGTTCTCTAGCCCAAGCCATAACAAGCAACTGAAATGACTCTCACTGCACATGGTGTTGCTTAAGGGATGTTGCCAAGGCAAAAGCGAGGTTGCCCAATAGTTGTCACTGATGTCCCCAAACATCCAGAGGCACCAGAATCATCCCAAGGCACTGAAATCATATAGCAGAATAGCAATGTAGCCTTAGAATGCTCCTCTTTTATAGGCCATAACATGTAACAGCCCTCCAAGTGGGTCCTTACTCAACTAGAAAGAAAAAGGCTGCTTCTGTTCTCTTGAAGGTGTCCTCTGGATCTATGGAAAGATGATCTGATGATCTGAAGAGGGAGACTGAAGAGAGGAGGAACTGTTGGCTTCAGTTCTTTTTATCCCCTCCCTCTATGCCCCCTTCAGGTGGCCACCACCCTGTGGGTGGCCCCAGTGGTTCCTCCTCTGAGAGTGATGTTGGGGATTGTCCTCCCACCCCTGGGGTCAGAACTCACCTGTCTACAGGTTGTGGGGGAAGGGACACAGACAAGAAAGCATCTCCTGCTGTACTTCGGCAGACAATGTATTATTAAAAGTATTCTAGAATTACTTGATATCACTGTGCAAATGTTTTACCATGGAGAAGCCTAACATGTTTTTCAAAACATTTCAGATATCCAGTCCCCTTTCTGAGTTTTGCAGAATATTCTGTCAGATATTGTGAGTATAGTAAGACAAACATTTTTTAAAACATCTAGAAGTGTTTCTCCATAAGAAAATTAAACAGTACACAGTAACTACAATAACAATAATATTATAATATCTAACTAAAAAACACATTAACCTAGGTTATAATAGGGATGGGGTAATGGGACACACATGATAAGTCATAATTTCTAGTACCATCCAGAGCAGGGTCAATTGGTTAATTGTTTTCTCTTTCTTTCCACTATAGTCTCAGTTGGTAACAGGTGTCCATGCAGTATGTGTATCTCTGCAGAAGGATGTCCATAAACAAATGTACAACAGTCTAATATACATGTTTCTTAAGTGTGTAATAAAGATATGTAACATTAAATAGCAGAGAATTTCATAGCATGTAGAACAATTCCTTTCTTCTTTTGATGTTTAATTCAGAGCATGAGTTTGCTTAAGGCATCATGTATATAATCAGCACGTCTCATTCTCATCATACCCAAACATCTGCTCTGCTGCCTGTACCTCCCTATTTAACATGAGCCCTGGGAACAGATGAATGGAAGCCAAATTTGATAATATCAAGCTTGTTGATTTTTCCATTCTATAATATGCCCCTTCCACCCTATGCAAGTCTAACATAAGTTGAAACCATTCTACAAACTCTGGTGGCAAGGTATCTTTCCAGTGGATTAAGATAGCCTTTCTTGCCACTCTCAATAGCAGATTTACCAAGTCAGCTATATCACCCAAATCCAAATATGAGTACAGGGTCCCAAACATAGCAATGCCTGGGTCGAAAGGGAAATCCCGACCAATAAGTTTCCCACAAAAAGAAAATATTCTTTGCCAGAAAACTTCCAATTTGGATGTGACTAGCCCATCCACATCTTTGACACAGTTCTGATAAATTGCTATTTATTTTATGCAGCCTTGATGGTGTTAAATATTTATATGTATTATATTCATATATATTTGCTTTAAACTATTATTTTTAATAGATAGTTCCTGAAGATTAACTAAGGTATCCCAGATTGGATCCTGAATAGGAAGAGACCTATCCTTTTCCCAAGCCTGTTTAAGTTTAGAAAGAGATATAACTCATTAATTTTTAGTAATAAAGTTATATATTTCTCCTATCAAATGTTTAGAGAGTCTAAATTCTCAAAAAATTGTTCTAATATACCCTTTTTTACTTGCATAGTTCCCATTTTTTTTAAATAAAATTTCTCACCTGTAAATACAGAAAAAAGGCACTTAAAGATAGACCATATTTAATTTTTAGCTCCTCAAAAGAGGCTAGTTTATCTTCTATCAATAAATCCTCCACTGTATATATTCCCTTTTCTACTAACTCTTTCTGAATTAAACCTTTCATAGATGGAAAAAAGTCTGTGTTATTGAAAATAGGAGTAAACTGTGCCAGAGAATCCCCTTCCCCAATACTTTTTTGCTAGTTTCCATGCCCAGTTTATAGTCTTGGTTGAATTTACCATACAGGCATATGGATCAGATTTATTAAAATTTATATTTACACCCAGACTGTGTAATAAAGTGAAGAAATTGATTATTTCTGCTTAAATACAGAAGCATGCTGGTATCTCCTGTCTTTCTTGAAACCAATACCCTAAACATTCTAACTGAGCAGCAATAATAGTGTTCAAATTTAGGCAATGACATGCCTTCCCCCTCCATTGATAACTGTAATTTTGTATAAGCAATTCTTGGTGCTTTTTGTTTCCAAAGGAATTTTTTTATAGCCTTGTCCAATGAGACAAAAAATGTTTTAGGAATTATTATTGGCAAAGCCTGAAACAAAAGCAGTACCCTTGGTAAAATATTCATCTTTATAATATTAATCCAGCCTAATAAGACCAGTGGTAGGTTTTAACATCTAATAAAATCTTGTTCAATTTTCTTGAGGACAGGTAAGAAATTCCGGATATACAGCACATTTTTATCCAAAGTTATCTGAACCCCCAAATACTTCAAATAAGGTTTGTGAAGTTTATGCAATGGATGTTCCTGACTGGAGACCTTGTCATTTGAAATTACTATAGCCTCAGTTTTATTCTAGTTAATTTTATAACCAAAATGTTTACCAAAATCTGTAAAGATTTGAAGTAAATGGTCATATTTATGCTCTGAGTCACCCAAAAACAATAAAATATCATCTGCTTACAGTGATATTTTATGTATCTGCTGACCTATTTTAATTCCCTTAATCCTAAAGTCATTTATAATCAAATTAGCCAAGGGTTCTATAAATAAAGCAAATAACAAGGGGAATAGGGGGCAACCCTGCCCATAACAAAAAATATTCAGAAGAGTCATGATTTGTCCTAACAGATGCCTTAGGAGAGGAGTATATGATTTGTATCCACTCCAGATATTTTTCCTCAATGCCAAAAGCCTTCAACAGATAAAATAGAAACTCCTACCTCAACCTATCAAAGGCGTTTTCGGCATTGAGGGAAAGCACCACCAGATCAATATTCAAAGAAGGGTCCACTAAGTTTAAGGCCCTTCAAACATAATGAGTTAGTCTCCTCCACACCACAAAACCACTCTGGTCAGAATGTACAATTTTAGGAATGATATCTGCTATTCTATTGGCTAACACCTATGCAAAAATGTTATAATCATTGTTCAACAATGATATGGGCCTATAAGAACCACAAACATCTGCAGGTGTTTCCTTTTTCAAAAGAAGAATTATTGAAGCCTCATTAAAGGATGATGGAAAATCTGCCTGTACCTGAACATTCTGAAACAGATGAGCCAAAAGAAGGGTCAACTCTGTTTTAAGCACTTTATAAAATTCAGCAGAATATCCATCAGGTCCTGGCAACTTGTTATTTGGCATGTGAAACAACATAGAAACATAGAACATAGAATTTGACAGCAGATAAGGACCACTTGGCCCACCTAGTCTGCATATTTCCCTACCTAATGCATAGGCTGCAGATCCTAGTTAACCAACAGCCTACTTCTTCCTACCCCCCCCACTAGAATTGCCTTATATCTGTCCCATGCATTCTTGAATTCTCCCACAGTTTTAGACCCCACAACCTCCTCCGGAAGGCCGTTCCATGCATCCACAACCCTCTCTGTGAAAAAATACTTCCTCATATTACTTTTGAGTCGTCCCCCATCTATCTTCAAATTGTGCCCCTCTTGTTCTTGCACATCTCTTTTTCTGAAAGATGCTACCATCTTGGACTCTGTTGATTCCCTTGCTGTACTTAAAAGTTTCTATCATGTCCCCCCTCTCCCTTTTCAAGTGTATACTTATTAAGCTTCTTTAATCTCTCTTCATATGTCTTCTGGTGCAGACCTTGCACCATTTTAGTTGCCCTCTTCTGGACAGCCTCCATCCTGTCTATGTTCTTGCAGAGATGGGGTCTTCAGAACTGGACACAGAACTCCAGATGGGGTCTCACCAACTGTCTGTACAAAGGGATAACAACTTCCTGTTTTCTACTGGTGATGCCTCTCCCTATGCATCCCAGTATCCCACCAGCTCTTCTTACTGCCTTCCCACATTGCCTGCCCACCTTAAGGTCATCTGATATGACTACCCCCAGGTCCCTTTCCATTTCTGTAATTGTTATTATCTCACCCCCCATCCCATTGTGTACTCTTCCCCTGGATTTTTGTTTCCCAGGTGCATTACTTTGCACTTCTTTGCATTGAATCTAAGCTGCCATATATTTTACCATTCCTCCAACCTTGCCAAGTCCCTTTGCATCCTCTCCACCCCACCTTTTGTATCAACCCTGTTGCAGATCTTTGTGTCATCTGCAAAGAGACATACTTTTCCTTCCAGTCCCTCTGCAATGTCACTTATAAAGACATTAAAGAGGACCAGTCCCAGTACTGAACCCTGCGGTACCCCACTAGTAACCCCCTTTCTTTAGAGTAAGCAATTATTAACTCAGGCTACCACCTTGGGACCCACTCCAAGGCTGGCTAACTTGTATATTAATATTTTGTGTGGAACTGTGTCAAATGCCTTGCTAAAGTCTAGGTAGGCCATGTCCACTTCCCTTCCCTGGTCTACCACATTGGTCACCAAGTCAAAGAAATTTATTAGATTTGTCTGACATGACATTCCCGCTGTGAATCCATGCTGCCTTGGGTCCTATGCCCCACTGGTCTCTAGGAACTTAACAATTATTTCCTTTAGAAGTGATTCCATCATTTTTCCTACCACTGAGGTCAAACTAACAGGTCTGTAGTGTCGTACCTCTGTCTTGCTCCCACTTTTGTGAAGGTGAATCACATTTGCCCTCCTCCAGTCCTCTGGTACTACACCATCCTCTCATGATTTGTTAAAAAGGGAGGTCAGTGGTGTCACTAATTCTACCCTGAGTTCTTTTAGAATTCTTGGGTGAATACCGTCAGGCCCCATTGCTTTGTTCACCTTCAGTTTTAAGAGTTCTTTCAGGACCCTTTCTTCTGTGAATGGACTGGTATTGACCTCCCTATCCAGAGTGCTACTATTCTTTGATTTAGGTACCTCCCCCTCCTCTTCTTTTGTGAAGACTGAGTAGAAGTATTCATTGAGTATCCCTGATTTTTCACTGTCAACCTCTGCCCACTTTAAAAATCGCCTCCACCTCTATTACCCTACTAAGATTTGTTCTATTGACTTCTGAAAAATGGGGCAGATCAATCCTTTTAATATAATCCTGAATTTCTAACCCAGTCACAGAGCCTTGCTCATGATATAATGCCTCATAATAATATTTAAACTTGTTATTAATCTGTCCCGGATCTAATATCCTTCTTCCATCAGATGCAGTGACACAGTCAATCCTATTTTGATTGTCCTGTACATTACGTTGATAAGCCAGAAACTTTGAAGGTGAATCTGCAAAGAAACAATAATTAGCTCTTGATTTATACATTTGCTTCTCTGATTTCACTTGACTAGCTCTATCTATTTTTTCTCTTAGGAGCACCATCTTTATTTTATCTTCTTCTCCCCATGTTTGCAGCATATACCTCTTCTGCTGAAGTCTCTTCCTGTTCTAGCCCATCCAAAAGTCCCCGGTATTTTTTCTTAACATTAGATTCATATGATACAATCCATCTCCTCAAATATACTTTAAGGGACTCCCAAATTATTGTCCAAGAAAAGTCATCTGGGTGGTTCCATTCCAAAAAGGTCACAATTTCCTTCTTTAAAAATGCTATGAATTGAGCATATTTATACTTGGTATATAATAGTAGAAGACAATTGGTCCATATAAACTGTTCCCCACCTTAGTGGGTACACATCAACTATTCCCCAAAAGATATTTGTTGATTCTTCCTTTAAATTGATTTAAGGTTTTACTATCTACCACGTCTCTTGATAGTGTGTTCCACTCTCTCCCTGTTCTGTTTACAAATGAATAATATCTACCATTCTTTGTTACAGTTTTCAATTTAATTTGCTTATCATGACTTCTCAGCCCTTTTAACCTTTCTTGCATTTTGATCCCCATTTCATTTATTAATTCATTGTCATTTATTATTCTAAACATCATCATTAAATCTCCTCTTTCACTTCTTTGCTTTAAAGTATAATCCTGTCCTTTTTAATCTTTCACTATATTCACTATATACTAAAAGATTATTAAATGACCATTTTTTTGAAGAAAATCTATCATTTTCTGTCAGATCTAACTCCAAATAGCATGAAGCGTGATCTGAGAATTATATCTAACAAATCTAATTGTATGTAATAATATAGTGGTAACCAAAAGATAATCTATTCTTGATGGACAATTATAAGCCTTTGAAAAAAAGAGAGAATTTTTGTAAATGTTGATACAAATTATGAAAAGGATCCACCAAGGCCAGTTCTTGAGCATAGTTGTTAATTAACTCAATAGTTTTCATCTTCCTTTCTCAGGCTGAATGTGCTCTACCCAAAGGAGTAAGTGCAACATTAAAATCTCTTCCTATTATTACAGGAAAATTAAATGGACACTGTCAACCTGTTTTTCATCATATTATTTCTAGTTGAAACCTCACATTTTAAGATTGCTTACCTTCTCTAAAATTCACTGATGTTGCTGTTTGTTTTGTCTGTCTCCTTGTTTAATAACACTGAAATGTATGGCAATGTATATTTATAAACAACCTTGTTTTGTTTACAATCCTGGATCTGTTCTTACTGCATGCTTGCTGAGCATTAGAAACACACTCAAACAGTGCAGTCACTCATAAGGCAGTAACCTCCTAAACCCTCATTGCATCACGAGGGGCTAGACTGTGTTGTGGGTTTTCCCAAGTCCAGGAAAGATGCATTTGGAGTTGATCAAGGAATGTTAAGAAACCTGTTTTGGTGTGGTAACGCCAGTATGTTGGGCAGTCTGTTTTTCACTTTTTAAAGAAAAAAAAAAGAGTCTGAATTAAACTACCAGCTACAACAACAATCTCTGCAGAATTTTGGCAATCATAAAATGTTTTTTTTTTAAACTAGGAACACTTTGAGACCAAAGGCGTTTGATAGTGTCCCTTTAAAGTAGAGGCCTGAAGAAATAGTCTGATAAAGAATACTAGGTCCTTCTCATTTGGAGCATAGACACTTATAAATGAAATTTGTGACTGATCAGTAAAAACTCTTGTTACCCATCTCCTTCAGGATCCACCTCTGAATCCACTAGCATAGGTTTAAGTATCTTTTGATAAAGATGGTAGTGCCCCTTGCTTTTCCTGCAGAAGATGTGGAAATTCCAGATGCCTGGAAGAGGTTAGAGAAACAGACCGATGTGTTTCCTGAAGTAACACGCAATCTGTTTTCCTATTATTTAAATAGTTAACAGTTTGTCTAAGTTTTACTCTATTTTTGTCTCCATTCAGGTTCCAGGCTAATATTCAAAGTATCTGCATCTAAATAGGTGTGAAAAAGAATTTTCATGCAAAAATCAGGCAGCAGGGCATCACTAACATCCAAAATTCCAGATATTTTAATAACATACTCACACTTCCAATTACCAAAAATCCTACCTATAACCAATTCCACACTAACTCTAACACATAAATTTGGTAAACCTATTCCCCCTTCCCCTTAATAATGGTAATAATTACTCTACTGAGACATACTGCTTGAACCCAACTGATGTAATCACTCTCCCTCCCTTCTAACTTTAAAGAAGCTTGCCTTAAGTTGTGTACTAGATGTTAAAAATTTAGCTAACCCTCCACCTTAACCTTGCAATCCCACTAGAATTGTCTATTGTACACCCTTAGCAAGCCAGAGCACCCTTCCCAAAAACCGAAAGAGAAAAAAAAAGCGACAAAGGATGACTATAATTCACATCCTTCTGTCCATCATTATTCCCTAGTCCCTTACTTTGACCCCCATTTGCTTTTCTGGGCTTCCCCACCCATTCTGAATATTACTCCTCTATTCAATAAACAACATACTGTATATTTATGTATTGGAAGCAGAAGAGGCTATGTAAACGTTCTGTGACCTGCTTTTTATAAAACCTGCAGCTTTTTGTGGTATAGAGAAAAAGAAGGCCTTACCATCCAACAAAACCAGCAGTCTTGTAGGGTACAACATAGTCCATGGAATTCCCTATTTTTGTAGCCAATCTCTAACCCCATCAAAGGCCTTCTGTTTCATTAAAATAGAATGGTGTAGATCAGGAAAGGCTTGAAGCTTCATACAAGCAATAATAGCCGACAGGGTGGGCGGTATTGGGCAATACTAGACCACCCAGGGGCATAATGAGGCCCAACGCTGCAGGCAGAGGGCCTTATAGCCCCTGGAAGGTGTGGCATTGCCCATACTGCCCACCTTAGAGGGTATTATTGTGCTTAGAAAATGGGTTAACATTCATATTTTCATTTAAGAAATAAAAAGTGCAAAGAGAAGAGTGAATTATTTGTATTAATGATAGTAAAGTTGTTTTTAATGTAAAATAGTCCCTCTGCTGGCGCATTTGGGAATAAAGGGCACTGCAGTCTATTGCTTCCGCACTGAGAAGCTCTTATCTCCCCTCAGTCCACAGACTGAATTGTTTCCTTTGAAACTAATCTGCCCCCCCAGTCAGCCTGTGTTCATTTTTTTTTTTTTTTTTGGCTGACTTGCATCCCTACATTATTGCATGAATGCTGGAGTGATTATATGTTCAACTATAAGATGGAAAGCACATCAGGTAAGTACATTGTGGAGAATCACTGGCGGGGTCATGGGAAAAACATTGGTTCGGAGGTAGCTATTCTTAAGACGGGACATGCTGCAGCTTCGTTGCATCTCGAGCTGAGTTCTGCATTTCATTGAGTTTTTATTTGTGCTGACAGCATTACATTAGCATCCCCACCAGAATCAGGAAAGGGCAGTGCTGTATTGAAATCAAGCAAAAGATGAGAGAACAGGTACATTTTTTATAAAATAGTTAAACAATTTTGTTTTCTTTTTATCAGCAGGAGAAAGACAAGAGGATAATGGAGCATGAGATGCTCAGTAAGGAGAACAGGCAGGTGGCATTTGATCTAGAGACTTAAGCATGAGAGCAGGGACGGGAGACTGATACTGTTAAGCGCGTTTGTACTCTGTGTTGCCAACTGCTAAGAAACTACTGGAGTTTTTATATTCTTTGTTGTCTAAATAGGGTCACTATTACGTTTGTTAGGTTTCTGTCAGAGGTTACTGAGTGGTGTTAGAAGCAGCACTGGTTATTAGTGTAGTGTGCTGTAAGATCCACAACTGATTTTATTTCCAAATTTTTTCTTCATTTATTAGATTAGCTGACTGGCAAGTGTAGTGACAGCTATTTAATGGTGTTGGAGGGAGACCTATTGACTCGCTAACTGTTAAAAAAAAATGACAGCAGTTTGAATTGTGTGGCCAGTGCTTCAAGCAATAAGGAAACAGGCTGGGCACAATGATACTTGGCTGGGCATGATGCAGGTTTGGTCTGGCACTTTTTATTTGCTGGGCATCTATTGAAAGTTAATGTACCCCCCTGTCAGGGGTACTAGCCAATGAGAGCCCAGCAAATAAAAAGCCCATTTTCTAAGCAATTATAAACAAGGCATATTTCTCTCCTAACTTTAGAGAGAATGTTTTCTCTATTCTGAAACTGCAGTGGTTTTACAAACATAAATCTGGTCTTCCATCCTCCCACCTAGGATCAAAAGCTCTATGAGCACTGTTCAATTCAATTTTTTCATCTGGAAAGTTCAGACCCATTTCTGACATTAACATCTGCTCACAATAGCATAATGGGACCCCCCCCCCTTCAGCTCCCTCTGGTAAATTGCCTATTTTATACTCATTAGTCTTGATCTGGACTCCAGATCTTCCACTTTGTTTTTTAAGGCGTCTAACTCCTTAGTAGCTACTGACAGTCTGTGGACATTTTTGGCATCAGATCTTCCACATTAGATAATCTCTGTTCAAATTGCTCAGTTCTTAAAGTGATCACATTCAATTTTTCCACCATATGAGTGAATTTTTTGTCCAAGGAAGATATGGCAAATTTAATATTTGCAAAACAAGTTCCTAACTCTTCTAATAATGATTGTTGTGAAGGACCTGAACTAGCATCTGGGTCACTTGTGCCTTCAGAATTCTTGTCAGAGCCCTGGGAGTCATGGTGGCTCTCTGCATTGGAGGGCAGGGGGTAGAATCTGATCTGATAGCTGCTCAGAATTTTTCTTTTTTCTCCCCTTCTTTATGCTACTATTCCTCTATTTTATCTTGTTTTTCTTGTTTTTCCATTTGCATAACTAATCTTGTTTTGGGGATGGAAGACATTTCAAGGAATGGCAACACATTTTTTTTTACAAACGAGAATGCAGATAAGTGATAATTGACTGCTGAAATAAAGTACATGGGGTTTTAACCCCTATTTTATTCAAACTAAATCCTGGACAATCCTCCCCGGTTTCAGAGTCTATTCTTTCACCCATTCAACCCCAAGTTTTCTTTCCTCTTCCATCTCCCAAACTGTTTTTCCTTCTACAAACTTAGCTCAGCTTCTGGTACAGATATTCTTGACCGAGAAGAGGGTTCCAATTTTTGTTCAGTTTTTTTACAACTGTCCAATTCTGCAGAAATGCCCCCTCCCACAGTCTTATCTTTGGAAGAAACAGTTCTTTCTTTCAACCAGTTATCAATATTCTCCACTGAGCCATGACCAGAGATACAAGCCTCCTTCAAGAGAACAGTTACCTGGGATTCCTCTTGTTCCCCTCGCGGTGTACTCACCATGTCCAGGGCAGTTCACTGTCTACAGGGGTCTCCTCCTCTGACCCACACTGTCCTGCTGAAGCAGAAAAATAAAGAGAACATACTTGTAGGTTGTGCTTGGGGCCAGTCGCCCATTGTTACCTGACCTGAAAAACATTCAGACCTTAGGTAATTGGGTTGTCTCTCACTCCTGCAAGCTTGGCATTCGGCGTCTTCCTGAGATGTGTTTCTTCTCTGTGCTATGCAGACAAAGTTCACGGGACCATCTGTAGCATTTGTACATGCCCACCTCCATGTTCAAACCATCCAGTTACAATGCAAGCCAAAGGGTTTAATCTTTCTTGTACCTTCATTCGCAAGGTGTAGCGGGAAGTGCTCAGTGCACACAGCTGTCCCACTCAGCCGGCCATCTTGCTAGAGCTCATCCTCTCTTCCTGCCCACATATAGAACAATTAGCAATTATACATATTGTGCCAATAGAGTATTCTTAGAAAGAAAAAAATACTCAAAACAGTTTCTGTATGTAGCATTGTATTATTAAATTCCAGTTTGACTATTGACTTTTGTTTAACTCCATATGTCCTGCCTAGTTAGCTGCTATATGATTGTGCCCACATTTGTTTATTCCACAGAGGTGAAATCCTTGGTATGATGTCTCAGTAGTTTGCAACAAATAAATTAGAGGGGAGAGATTGCATATCTTAGAAAATAATTTGCCATAGGTGTTTTGTCACAAAGATACATTTCAGGCATAGTACTGGGTCTATCATTTAAGTGGCTTTAATCCACTGATTTGTTATATGTGCAGTATATGTGCACTATAATTGCCTAAATGTTGCCTTCAATGATACCTTCAGTTAGGCCAGTTATGTACTACCAACTGGTCACTACTGTTATTTACAAAGTTTTGCCATAAAATATGGTCTCAAAATCGTCTCTGCAGTCTAGGGCAGCAACCTGTCCTCCCTGCAAAGAACTCTTGTGCATTTAGCACCAAATTAAAATTGGGTATGTGAAAAGTGCCCTGTGCTAGTGCTATTACAGAGCTTATTTTTCAGTGTTGGTCCCATTAAAGTATTTTTAATAGACAACTTTTAGCAAACTTTGAGGTTGCAATTTTTACAGTAATTTAGCATATACATCAAGATAGTATATGCTTCACAAATATAAGCAAAGTAAATGCCAGAATATCTGTTTTTAAATTGCCAATTAAAAGGAGAATGTGTCTTTCTGATACATTGGTTGGTTATGGGCTCAATTAGGCTTAAACTGCATTTAGTCACTTTCCACCTGCAAAAATAACATACCTTATAGAAAGCAAGAATTACCCCAGGATTGCCTTTATAAATTATCTTGTGTGTTTCTTTGATCCAGTATAGTACAAAGATTTTCATCAGTAAACTGACATATTATTCCTCCAGTTCTGCTGGGGGTCGGTTTTCGTTGGTGGTACAAGAAGCATCCATTTCCTAGAAGCAGTTATCTTCCTGTGTTAGGCTGACTCTAGTAGAAGCATGGGAGGGATTTAAAGATGTATTATACTGTTTTTCCTTGGGCAATGTAAGGCTCCTGTCTCTGAACTGGTAAGGGTTGGGACCATCTGTTGCTTTTCACCCTTTCTCTGGGTGGCTGACCATTTTTTCTGATCACCTTCTGATTAGATTGTGAGTATTCCCCTTCTTTTCCTAGATCTGGCTGATTAATTTTAGTGGAAGACCCTTCCTTCAAAATTGGATCATGCTGCCTGCTCTCAAATTGCTTATCATTGGTGGCAGCTGTTAAATTTGGGGAGGAACAGAGTAATGTCTGGTGTGGGGGATGAACATCTCTGTATGAATCAAATACAGACCAAGTTCTTTTGATACATATTAGTGCTTTTTGAGGATCTTCAAAAGCCATGTCAGTTTCATTTTTAGGGAATGCTAATGTAACAAGATCTTTATTTCTGCACCTGACTCCAAGCTGTTGGAGTATGTGTCTGACAAAAGTGAATTATTTCCTTTTGCTTGTGATCTCAATGAGTAATCCAGGAAAACAAAGATTTTATGACCTTGCTAGGAAAGATGTTTAGCATCTCTTGCAACTTTAAGTATCATTTCCTTCTGAGTGTATCTTAAAAAGTTAAATATAATAAAATTGTTTCTTTGATTTTCTTGGGGACTGCTAAAGATCTGTGAGTCCTTTCCAGCAATAAGTTACATTTGGTATCAAATTAAGTAACCTTTGTAAAAGGTATAAAAGAAACTCCCTCATGTTCTTTTCTTCATACCTTCAGGTACCCCTATCCATCTAAACTTTTCAGATCATCAGTTTTTTGGATCAGAAATTAAACTTGTTTAGTTTTCAACCTTACAATCTATTCTAGTCTGTACAGTGAATCCTCTTAGTGGGAGGTTCTGCTTTCTGAAAAATATACTCTGCCCTGTATATCTTTTAATTCTATATTCAGTTTGCCAGGGGATGTTTTAAGCTCTTTTTATTCAGTCAGGTATGATTTAACAGATAGGAAAATAAGTTTCAGTTCCTTGTTTTTAATATGATCCTCATCTGACTTCAGGCATTGGCCAATGAGAACAGCAGATTGTGCCATTGCCATGCCTTTACAGTAAGTTCAGTTTATTTTTAAAAGGTATCAGATTCTAATGGCAATAATACCACAAAAATTGTTAAACCTGCTTGATTTAGTTATCAATTTGTAGCCTTGAGTGTGTACTTTCTGATTTTCTACAAAATAAAAAAAGACTCAGTTTTGCAGCTGATATCAGTAGATACACTTAGGAACCATGCGTTATAGGGGAAAAAGTCAGGAAGCATAGGCAAACCAAGATCAGTTATAAACTTTGCGAGCTGAATTTTATTATTATCAATAACAAAACATATAAACATTAACAAATGCACAGAATGGTTCTTCATACTGGCAGTAAAAACATAAAACTTCCACATCTGGGAGTCTCTCTAATTCTAAAATCTGGAAAGTCAAAACATTTCTCTTCTTTTATAAGATGCCTTTTCCTGACAGTCTGACTTCTGCATCCTGTCAGAGTCAATAATCTCCTGTTTTTCACAAAAATGCAATAAGACTGTTAGATTGTTTCCTGTGACCAGAGTACATCAAGTTCCATATTATAACATAATAGAACATTCTGTCTGGGGCTTGTTTCCTGTTGGCAATTCTATTAACAAGATTGAAAAGGTCAAAGGTTTCTCGAGGTCAGCCTCTCTGTATTATAGGTTGTTATCTTTCGTGATAAACTGAAGATCTGTCTGCAATATTTCAACAGTACAATTATAGACATTTTCCAATCAATGGATCCCAGTTTCAATTAAAGACTGCATATTTTTTAACCACAGAGAAGCAAGGAGAGAAAGAAATACTAGAAACAGCAAGAAGAGGAAGGAGATAACAGGAGAAAATTGTGAGGCCATCAGAATGGACAGTTCCTAGGTGCCACAAGAAAAGTTGATTTTGCAATTGAGCAGAAAAGAGACAGACAAGTGGCAAAAATAGAGAAGGACAGACCACATCCTTGCTTTTAACTCTGTCTACATAACAAATGGGACAGGGTCATATTCAGCCCTGTCACACTGTGGGTGACTAGTTAATGCAACCATCAGCATTCAGCATGCACATGAAACTGCCCTATTTTCATTCTTAAAGTAACTGTTCTTTTTTAAACAATAAATGTTGGTTAGCCAAACTGTTGTTGTTGGATGCAACCTCTGTGTTACACGTTATCTCCAGACTCCAGTTTTCAAGCAACTTTGTAGCTGAAGTTACCTTTTTCATATTTCAGTTTTGGGATACCACTGATTGATCTAAATACCATTTTGTAAATGCTTTTACTATATCATGATGTTTTGTAAACAAAATACATAATCACATTTACAGTTGGTTTAACGAACTCATTACGGACCAAGGGCCAGATATTCAAAACATTTCCTTGGGGCTAAATTAGCACTGCCTGGTGGGCAACCTTAGCCCGGAGCACAAAGCAAGCTATACTGAAAAGAAAATAGCCAGGTGCTAATCCTGCTGAATATTGCAGTCTAAGAAAGCCGGGCAAACCGGTCTGGGAGTGCAGGACAAAAATAGCCCAGGAACAAGACAGCATTGAATATAGCAACAGGGAAGTGCAAACTGCAACTGCAGCTCATTATACTCTGTAGCAAGCCAGTATTGCAGGGGAGAACATTTTGTGTGATTGCACAGAGATGTCTTACGTCTACTGCAAACACACTTCTCAACCTGCCTCATAAATCAGGGACAAGGCTTAACAAAATCAGGGACAAAGGTTTAAAATCAGGGACACATCTTAAAAAATGATGATATCCACTCAGGAAGCTGGTAGTGTAAAATGCATTTTCTAAGGAAGAACACATCTATTACAGTAATGTTTGACATTATTTTATGCTTACAACCCCCACTGTTAGGTTATGGAAACACAATTTTTAGGAGAGACAGAGTAAACTTTTGAGGTAAAATCAGGGACGTCCCTGAAAGTCAGGGGCAGTTGAGAGGTATGACTGCAAACAACAATGTAAGCCACACACTGCAGAACTGTGCTATGCTGAAGCAAGGTTTGCCCAGGGCTAACCCGATTGCACAGTGCTAACACATTAGCCAGGTGCAAACTGGTTAGCCTGGGGCAAACTGGAGCTATATTCAAAGCTCCCATGCAAATGAGCCTACTTAGGTAATCCATGGGCAAACTGGCACATTTGCATCTCATTATGTGCTGCTTAGCATACATTACCATGCAGTTTGCCTGGTGATACTGCATGGTGCACACAGCTCCACCTTTTGGTTGGAATGGAAGTACAGGCTGGAGGATGCAGGCCAAGGCATGCCCACAGCAACCCCTTTTGGTCGGAATGGAAGTACAGGCTGGAAGTAGCAGGAATTGTGTGCTGCAGGCACAGTCAGTGCATACAGTGCACTCATGCATCTGTGAAAGCGTGACCTGTATACGTGAGTGTGTGTCTATATATATATATATATATATATATATATATATAAGACATACATACATACATATATATCTATCTATATATATATATATACTCACTCACAGATTGATAGCTAAACACAGACACACTGCTTGTGGCCACTGTGGTCATACATTCCCTGGATGATGCCCCCCAACAACATAGGTACCCCACTGCAGTAGTGGGTGACTTACAGTGGGGGGATTCAATGCATGGGACATGCATAAGGTGAACCAGGTGGGGGCGGGAGGCCATAGGCCTAGGTTCACTAGGATATGCAGCATATCCATTAGTTAGTGAACAGGGCAGATTGACTGGGCCAGACAATTCCTTCCCTGCCATCATGGTCCCTGTGCCCATGTGTACCTGTTACACACCCTGGCATACCCCTCAGCTCTTGTGTCACTGAAAAGAGAGACATGGACATATGTGGACACTCAAGATGAGGGACAGGGCAGTTGCAAGGGGTAGAATGAGGGATGTCCCTCATAAATAGGGACAGTTGAGTGGTATGCACACTGGTAGACTGGTGTCTCTCCCCCCAAGCACAATCCCCGACCCCTGGTAGCCCCAACAATCAAAGAAGTACCTGGTGATCTAGTGGTACCCCCTGCCCCCCCAGCACAATCCTCGACCCCCAGAGCAAGTAATATTTAAGAACATTTCCCTGTTAGTTTAGTGGTCCCCCCACCCCCATACATGTATCCCAACCCCTGGTGCACATTTTAAAAGTACATTTTGCCCTGGTAGTCTAGTGGTACCTTCACCCCCATGCACATATCCTGATCCCGGTGCACATATTAAACTTACATCTTCTCTGGTAGTCTAGCAGTCCCCCCACCCAGCGGTGACACCCCGCTCCTCCCAATAATGTCTGAGAATAGAGCCAACAACTGTCTCAGCCCTTCTCTCACCACCACTGCCGGTTGCTGACTGAGGTAGGAAGGAATGCTCCTACAGGTCATGCTAATGCCTTCAGCACAGTGCTATGTTTTTGAATATGCTGGTGCACCACCATTCAGGGCCCCTCCCCTCTGTCCTTCCCCTGCATACATTATGGTTAGCATCAGCACTAACTCCTAGCACCAGCACTAACTGTACTTTTCAATATTGCAGTCGGGTGCAAAGTCGGCGCCCGTTGCTGAGCTTTGAATATCTGGCCCCAAATGTAAAAAAATGGCCTTGGTTTATGAATGCCTGTATTATATCATGATATGTTGTAAACAAAATACATAAACACATATACAGTTGTTTTAACAAAGTCATTATTGACCAAATGATAAAAAAGGACGCTGTAGATCACAGATGTTGAAATAGCCATTAAAATCACAACACTATTCTACAGTGCTTTTTTCTATATTCACCATATCTTCCACTGGCACACCAATGCAGAATGTTGTTGGAAATGGAAGAAAGGGCTTGGGCTAGAGCAAAGCCAGCCAGGACTGCATGTTATAGCTATTATTGCCACTTGGAAAATGCAATAAATTCCTTTTGCTAGGTAAAGTTTTGGAGGTACTGTAGAGCCATATGTGACCAACGTAGAGCTGCTATCAGCATGGGTTATAGAAGTGATGCATTAGTTCAGAACTAAAAGCTGTATTGGAGAAAAAAAAATGTTAACATTATAAGTGGAACAAATGAAAGCTGGCTGAAGGGGAGACTGCTACTCTAACTCTCTGCAGGATGCTCATCTTTAAAATGCTGTTTTTCTCCTCTTCATTAATATTTCTGATGACAAAGTGCAAGAAATGGATGCCTACGCTGCTGATCTTTCTAAACTCTCAAAGAAGGAGAGAAAGAAGCTCCAAGAGTGGGAAATGAAGGGAAAAAAGGAAAGAAGTTAATGTTCCTCCTTCTGACCAAACCCAATCTGACAAGAAGCATCCTGTTCTGATGGATAAGTATCTGGGCAATACATACCCAGAGAGTCCAAGGAAGGCAAGGCCATCAGCCACATATAAGATCAATAGTGCCAGCCCCATACAAAAAGAAATCCCTACACAAATATCCATGGATGAGATCTCCAAAGATCCTACTGTCCCACACAGCAGATGCGACTCTTTTTATGCAACCAATAAATTATACTCCACTCTTCTTTGAGTGATTGCAAAACTTTGATGCAGAGTGGGATACCCTAGCTACAAAATAGAAGTCTTCTGAATGCCGGCTATATGGGCATGAAATTTTGTTGTCAACAGTTGTTATACAACAAATAGCTTTAACTACAAAAGCGGACTCTGCTGCTGCTCTCTTCTGTTCAGCCCTATGGGACAATACTATTGCTCATGCATGGAAAATAGAAACTTAGAAATGCTGCACAGAAAAACAATTTGAGAAGCATCGGGCTTTTGTCAATAGACGTGCAAGAAATCATAACGTGTTACTTAGTAAAGGACTTGTTCTTTACAACTCCGGATGACACCAAAAAATAGTACCACCATTGATGATACCAGTTTACCTTCCTAGAAGCTTGGAATTCCAAGTTAAAGTTCAATAGCAGCTGCAGCTATGCTTCTCTCTCTTTCTCTCTCTCTCTCCTCTCAGAAAGCCATTAATTGTTTAATTCAGTCCAAACTGGAAAGTGATTGAAATTTGATTATCAAGAAAACCTAGAAAGGGTTCTCTGTTACAAAAGCATAAAAGGTGAATATGTATCCTGATGTAAGCTCATGAACACAGGCTCACTATAATCAGTTCTTACAATTCTGGTCTGAAGTCATTGACATTGGTGGTTGTTTTTCCATAGTGTGTCTGCGTAAAGCGGGCAAAGATTATCCTGAACAGTGAAAATATGTATTTTTTATTCAGACTAGCTAGAAGAATTTGTGAGATATACTGTAGTTGGTGACTCAGAAAAATTAGGATTTGTCTTTGATTCCACAGGTGAATCAGTTTCTGATATTCATAAAACTGTAGCTGACACCAGCCTCAGTGGATTGCAGCTTGCTGAGCCATTACATCTCCATGAGTAAACATTTTTGGGATACCATTTTCACTGTACTCCTCTGACATTCTCCCTGATGTACTAAAGCCTCAGATTTATGTATTTAAGATTCTTACAAAGACTTTCATTTGGCTATGAGTCATGGCTATATCTCTAATACAATAAACCTTTATGATGCCAATTAGAGGTTTAATGGGGCTTTATTTTTTTGAATTAGTATTACTGCTTAAGATAATTAGTACAATAATTATTGTTTTTTAGGGCTTCCACCAGCCACATAATTAATGATTAAGTTTCATGGCTGATATGGTGTACCTAAATGTTTGCTATAACAACTTACTATTCCTTTGCTGATAAATATGATTAGTCATATATGAATGACTGCAGAGATGAATTATTAACTAAAATGTTTTTGCTTTATCTATCCTTATTAATTTGGAGATTCCTCTATGAGTGATGTTTTATGTTGTATTTCTAGCAGAGATAGCATTCTGTTTCCCAGTCTCCCAATGTATTTTACAATATTCTTTACTTTGTAATTAATACTTGTTCTCCCACTTTCCTACTTTAAGGACAATTTCTGCACTGTGTTTAAATGACTTATGATTTCCATGTAATGATTATTCATTTTCTGGTATTTAGAATTGTATACAGTGTGAATAGTAGGTATGTGACCTATGCTGTTTATACTCTTATTGGAAGAGTTTATAAAAGTAATACAATTATAAATAGAAGTTGCACTACATTTGGAAATTCCTAATTTTCAAAATACGTTTACACTTGTTTTTTTACTGCTTCAAAAATGTCCATAGCTGCCTTATTTTTGGAATGCTAGGGTACAACATTGTTAGTTTCTTTTAGTATGCCTCTGTTTCATATAAAATAGTATCTGAGCCAAAGTTAACATTTTCTGTCCTGCAAAATGCTACTTTTTTCAAACATATGGGATACAGTATTGAAAGCTAAATTGAGTAATTTTCAATTTGCCTGATTTAGGTGTGCAGTTCTTGTAAACTTTCATTTACCATATTCAAAAGATTCCTCTACTGTATTGTTTCATCTGTGAGCAAACACACTTTTGATGTGTACCACTGGAACTAATAGAAATTGCATAGGGACCTGATTTGCTAAGGTTTGTAGGCAATATCATCTGGGACAATTACTGGAAGAAGAATTTTGCTGGTATTTCAGTAATATCTATAAAGGACAATGGTTGACCTGCATCCTCACTAGACCACTAGAAGAAGAAGAAGAAGAATTGCTTAAAATGAGAATATTGCTTGGAAGAAAAAATACAGACATGAAGATCAAAATATGTACAAATACATGGACATATGTTACTATGGAGATAGCCCCCAATATTTCCATAGCAGGTTTCCAGCCTTTTATTTACTTTCCATTTAGAAATAGAAATGGACTTTGCTAGTCCCAATGCAGCTTTAAAAGAACATTGTGACTTTGTAAAAGGTATTATGTATGGCAATAAAGCACATAAATAAAAACTTACAGATCACACAATAAGTCAAACTGGTTTAATACTTTTCAATTCAGTGCATTCTACTTGGACAAAAAAATGTGTTGTCAGCCACCAGAGCAAAACTGGTTTAATTTAAACAAAAGTGGAACAAAATGAAGTCTAATCTGTAACTGGTACGCACATGTCTCAATGTTTTATTATAAATCACTAACTTGATATCAGCCAATCAGCAAACAGAGCTACTGTACATCTTATCCTGTGTACAGCGTGCTTTTGTGTGGGAGTGTTAGGGGAGAGTGCTAGACTTCAGCACCAGGGAGGAGGATGGCATATGATAATTTAAAAAAAAAGGTTCTAAGCCCCTTATAAATCACTCAAGCTAAGTTCAAGATACTTATAATAAGTTAATAGGACCTCCAAGGGGGTGTCTTATTGTATATGAGTCACCTCCTGTGAGACTTGTGCTGACAAAACTGCTCAGCTTCACTTCACAGTCCTCTTGACTAAATGTCATGTTTGATGTCCCTTATACTATACGTGACACCCTCAGAGGCCATACTAATTTATAATACAGTGCCTTCACACAGGTTATTTATGTATGTATTTATTTATTTATTTATTTTTATGTCTTTGATTACGGGTAGGTGCACTTGTCTGAGGACCATTTTCAGGCATACTGGGCCATAAAAGATAGCAAGGTTAAGCACAGTTACAGTTATTTACAATTTATCAGAAGTTAAGCACTCTACATACAAAAAAAAAATCTAGATCCTTGAAATATAGGTATCAGGGCCATAAAGCTGTTAGTATTCAGCAACATGTACAATCACAAGAGCAGGATATATACAATTAATCTTAGGTCAGACATTTTACATACAGAAATATAGATACAGGAATTCTGGCAAAGGGGTCATGCAGTTTCACATACTGATACAGATAGAGGAATATGGCAACAGGTTATGAAATACATTTGGGGTAAGGTAGCCTTGCTCAACAGAAAAGGGTGCAGTAGTCCTGCATCACCCCTATTCAACTCACCCTTGAGCACTACCGATGATACGGAGAGAGAGGTCAGTGAAACAACTTGAGTAGAGGGGAGAAGAAACTCCTAACAGAGTCAGGTTAGAGTGGAGTTAGGGTTGCTGGTTGGGGGAAGGATGCTACCCTGGTGAGCAAGAACACTGGGCCCTGTCTATAAGCCAGGTATTGAAGAGGGATTTGAAGGCAGAATGGGTGCTGTATGAGAGGATTGTAGCAGGAATCCCATTCCATAGTGTGGGGGCAGCAACAGATAAGGCTTTCCCACCCATGCTGATAGAGACCCTTGGTACCTCAAGGGAGGTACAGTGGATGAGCAGAGACTCCGTGAAAGGGTTCTAACTTTGACTAGGGGAGCAAGAGGGATGCATCACAGCTCGAAGGTGCTATCCATGATACAGTCAAGGGCAAACTCAAAACAGTCTTGGACTGGTAGCCAGCCAAGGGTTCTGTAGAGGTTGCAGTGATGATTTGAGAATGGCGCCATAACAGCAAAGCAGCAGGCACTGTTGTAGGTGGACATGAGTCTGGATTTGAGGGCAGAGGATGCACAAATATAGATGGGTGAGCAGCAGTAGGTGATGATAGGAGGTAGGTTACCCTGGACAATTGCAGTTCAAGCCTCGGGGGTTAGTATGTGGCATAGACGGTAGGCGGCCCCTAGTTTTTGATTCACCCTGTGAGCCACAGTATTGATGTGGTCTAAGAAGGTTAGCACCAGGTCAAGTTTGCCCCAGTATATGAAAGAGGCAACATTTTCTAGAACTGGACCATCAGGTGGTAGTGCTTGGAGGAAGGAGCGGAATAATGAATCTTGGCTACATGGGGTTTGACGCCAAATAGCATTTTTTTTTTTTACCGTTAACAATAACAAGTTAGATGAGAACCAACTAGAAGCACTGCCATAGTTCTGGGTGAGGAATGAGGAGACCTGGGCGATGGACTTGTCACTGTGGTATATAACAAGGTCGTCTGCATACAGAAGTGATTTACAGTTTAGGCTATTAGATGGGAAAGAATTAATGAAAATGAAGAAAAGTATCAGGCCCAGGATGGAATCCTGGGGAATGCCAGTAGAGACAGGGAGGGGAAGAAGAGATGACAGAACCAATGCAAACTGATTGGGAGTAGCCTGAGAGGTAGCTGCTAATCCAATCAGTGGTCTCAGGAGAGCAACCAAGGAGGTGCAGCTAGGAGAAGAGGAGTGCATGGTTGACCATGTCGAAGGCCTTTGTAAGCCCCACAAAGATGGCCCCAGTAACATGCCCATGATCCATACTGCTAAAGACATGATCAGTAAAGAGTGCAAGAGCAGAAGAGGTGCAGTGATTTTTGCAAAAGCCGTGTTGTTAGCTGCACATAAGAATGTGTTTGCTTACGTGTTCCAACAGTTGGCAGTGGACAATTTTTTCTAGGAGTTTACTTAGGTGGGGGAGGATTGAAATAGGTTGGTAATTTTCAGGACATTAGGAGTCCCCGGCTTAGAGATAGGGACAACTTTGGCAGATTTCCAGGTATCAGTCATGGAGAAGGTAGACAGGGCCAAGTTGAAAATAAAAGTGAGAGGCTTGGAGATAGCAGGGGAGATGAGTTTTAGCAGGGTAGGTGATAGATCGTCAGAACCATGTCCATGTTTAGCTACTGTATCAATGGGAATTAAGGTTCCTATGCCAATTTTCTAGAGTAGGAGTTTTCTCCAGTGACTGGTCAAAATGCAGTCTCTTAGTAACACAGGTTCTGCTACTTGTACACAATATAAAGTTTCTGCACTATCTAATGCATTGATTTGTAAAGTGCTTTGAGAAGCATTGTTTATTAAAGAAGCTATATAAATCCAAATGCTATTCTTTCCTGTTCTACTGTGGTAGCAGTTTGGATGTGTATAAACTAAAAATGCAGCACATCATAATCATTTCATTTAGAGAATGCACTTAAGAAACCCTCAAATCTGTTTGGCTGAGACTCTCTTCCAGCCATACATTTATTTCTTAACAATGTTCAGTAGAAAACAAGTTACAGCTGGCAGTGACCACTTACCAAAACATATCACTGTGCCAGCATGCCATGGCAAAAACAAAGTAACTGTCATTTTTCTGTGCTCGCTTGCAGAGAAAGCCCCGGCCCCAACACTTCACACTTTGTAAGGAGCACTTCCACACCAGTCAAACAAAACAGAGAGGGTTTGACATGCACCTACAGTGTTGGGCCTCATTGCACTCCTGGACAGTCCAGTATATCCCTATACTGCCCATCCTGTCAGTTATTATTGCTTATGTAATGGCTACAAGTTGCTTGATTGAATAATGTCTCATGATGTCAATTTTCAAAACAAAAATGTAATTATAAAATTACTCTATAAAACCACCAAATGGTAAATTTTGCAAAGACCTCAATAAGTACTATAGGCTATATTTAAATCTGAACTTACACAAGTGCAGTCATACTGCATGTGTAATTCAGATGTATGGTGTTACATATGGTGAACTAACTGCACTTCCTCTAGGCCACAAGTCAAAGAACCCCACAGGGATGGGGCAGTGCTGGAGGTGTTGCTTACAAACAGGAACAGCATTGCAGACATCACAGTGAATAGTGCCCTAGGTATAAGTGATTACAGTAGGATACAATTCAAAAGAAACAATAGGGTGGTCCAGGGTTTTGTACTGGTGCTGACCAGCTCTGACACACAGTGCAAGATCCCATATGGTAGCACTCAAAAATGACTGAAAAAAATTAAAGTCAGCAAATGGTGATAAGATCAATTATACAATGGCAAGAAAATTTCATGCCTTCTGGTTGGTCACTTGGTACCTTCAGCAGTGATGTTATTTCACAATAACATCTCCATATGAAGGGCAGCCACACAGGTGACCACAGAACAGTAAAAGAAATCCCTTCCTTCCCATGCAAGCCATTGCAAAGTGGACACAGCGCTCTCCATGCAGAACCACACTGTGGGATAATAAAGTCATCACAGCATCCCTCCCACCCAGTAATTTTCTCCCTCGCTCCACCACTGTTCAGTAATAAAATGTTTACTTTCTGTCCCTAGGAAAAACATAGCAAAATTCTTCTTTAATTTGAAACTGAGCACTGCAAGTTGGCTTTACTCACAGGTGAAAGATATCTCATTTTCACTTTCAGTTCAGATTGTTTCCCCATTACTTTTCTGCTTGCCATTTAGTGTCACCAGTTCATGTATTTCAATTTGTATGATTTATTTAATAATTTATGTCCTGACACAGTGATTGCCTTTTCAATGCCTGGTCAGTACCGCAATCATCATTTGTGCATGCCCAGTTGTTAAACAGCACTCACACAACTGAGCAGAAATGGACACACTACAGTTTTAAAAAGTGACCAAGGCACACTATTAAAATGACAAAACTGGCTCAATAAACTAGATGGCCACAAACAATTGTGTATTTCTGTGCATCTCGGACGGGGTGGGGGGGCACCAGCACCCTACTGGACTATTTTTTTCATATTTCAAATATATGCTTGCCATGCAAAACAAGAAAAGAGAAAGAATAAACGTCATATTTTTTTTTTTACTTTTTATTATTATTTTAAAATGAGCTATTGTATAATAGCAATAAGGCACTCCAGGGTGTGTGTTACTGTGTATTAGAAAATGGGTAAAGAGAAAATCATATTCAGATTGGCTCTAACAGCCTGGAACCTGGGCTGTTATTTCTCAGCAAAGCCCACAAAATAATGAGTACCACTTTAGCATGCCCCATTACTAAGGAAATCCTGGGGCCACCAAAATTGTGAAACTCGCAAGCCACCTTCTTTTCCACCACTCATTTATTGATATTTACCTCACTACAAAGAATAAAAGGAGCCAAACTGCCCCACTAAAAACAAAGAGCAAACACATTTTTAAACTAAAGAAAATGTACCCCCGTCCCATAAATCCATCCCTTCGCAGAATAATGCTATCCAAGCGCTATCCCCCATTCAACCACACTGTTTCCCGCTAAAGAAAAAAAAATTTGGAAGCAACACAAAACCAGTCTTTGTAATACCCCTGTCCTTTGCCATACTGAGCACTCTCGTTCATATCAACTCACAGCATGTTATCATGCTACTGCTAGAAAATCACACCACATTTCAAACGCCGTCAGAAACATTTACCTCTCTTCACAGCCAGTGTCCAGATCAGCAGGCTAATATTTCCCTGTTCCCACTGATGCTCTATTACAGAAATCAAAATAAAGCACTCTCCTCTTTGTGTGTGTGTGTGTGTGTGTGATGGGGGGGGGGGCTGGTCAGGAGACAAAATAGCAATGCCGGTTAACCTGGACAGCATGCTCATGAAAATAAAATTTAAAACAAAAATAATGCAGTGCCCTCCATGGTAATTTCACAAATACAGTCACTACATTACTACAATAGTTACTTATAATACTTATTTCTTTTTAAACATGTATTTTTTACTTCTGTATATTTTTTTTAAAAAAGTCCAATTTGTAAGTGTGATAATACCCTCCAAGATGAGCGTTATGGGCTATAATGGACCTTCCAGGGGCTATAAGGCCCTGCAGCATCAGGCCTCATTACGCCCCTGCGTGGTCCATTATAGCCCAATAATGCCCTCCCTGTCGGGTATTATTACTTACATAATATCACTTCTCAGGTGGTGGAAGTACTTGGCTTCACCTCATGCTTCAACCCACCCAAGGAGTGACATTATTACATAATAGCACACACCCTGCCATGCCTTATTGCTTAAATATAGTCATCATTTATTGTGATCCATCTGCACAATAGTAGAACGCTGGCCAAGTTGCCATAATGCATCAGCTGGCTAGGTCTTCATCGGGGTTGTCACAGTGATCACAGTACAGAGTAGTTTAAGACTGAATTGGGAATTGAGACTAAGCACACAAGAATGAGGGCCCTGAAACTAATAGGGTGGATTTTAAAGAAGAAGATTGTCACAAAAAGTCCATCATAATGGGGTTGCTAAGGAGGGGTAGAGGCACATCAGGGAAAAATAACAGAGGGCATGATTAAGTCAAAAAGTCTCTGCAGGAAGGACATGAGTAAAAGCAGAAAGAAAAAGGGACTGTTATGGTTCTCTAGGGAAGTGCCCTAGGTGGTGAAAGATGCTGGAAATTGAGAAATATAAAGAAATGCAGAAGGAGGAGGACAAGGAGGTGTATCAAGTAAAACAGAGGGACTTGGGAAAGGCAGTGAGGAGGAAAAGGCATAGACAGAGGAAATGATAGCTAAAGGTGTAGCTAAAGGGGGTAAGACTTGCTTTAGGTTCATAAGGGAGAAGAGGAAAACAAGGTGAGGGATAGTAAAGATAAGAAAGCTGATGGGGAAGACTACACAGAACAGGACCAAAAAAAGCTGCCATCCTGAACAGGTGCTGTGCTTCTGCTCAATCTTCACAGTGAAGGGAGGGGGCAGGACCAACAGAGAGCAGTATGAAGAAAGTAGGGATGGTAGACACAAATCCATTTTCAGAGGAAACAGTTCTGAAGGGACTTCCAGGTTTGAAGGTGGACAAGGTTATGAGACTGGACAGGATACACCAAGGGTACTAAAGGAACTAAGGGAGGTGCTAGCTGCCCCACTGATGACCTTATTCATTACTTCACTAGAAACATGCATGGAACTGGAGTACTGGCCAAAAATTGTATGAAAAGCGAAAGAGATAATTTGGAGCATGATTCTTACTGCTTGAGGTAAGAAACAATGTTTCAAAGTAATTGCACTTGTTTATCCTTAGCTGTAATGAAAACTCAGTCATAGCCATCTGCTTGTCCTCCTCTTTTAACTTCTTGCTTAACCATACCCCTTCTCTGATGCTTATACAACAACTTAGGGTATTCAAGATCTGCCACAACACAAGAGCTGCAAAGTGAAAGTTAAACATCTGATTGTGTTTGGTGACCCAGAAACAACAATTATACAATGGTGGTAGTGTGTGTATAGGAGGGAAGAAAAGGATAGACAAGCATATCAATGGTAACATCTGCCAGTTACCACTGGTTGAACACATTGGTGTATTTTTCTTAACCTTTATTTAAAATTATTTTTTTTTCATTCATATTTGTTTCTGTAGCACTCCAGATTGTCAATGGGTAATCAAAACAACTGGGTATAGTGCACCCCACCAGGGAAATGGCACAGTCAAAGCATTCGAATGTTGGGTTCATGAGGATTCCAAGCAGCAGCAACTCCCCAGTTCAGCTTTGACATTTGAGGCGACAGACTACTTTTATCTTCTCTCAAGATTTTCATTTCAAGGTTTCAATACTTCTTTGGGCTGCAATTCTGCCTTGTAGGTTAGCGCTGCCTGTTTCAGGGAGCAGTCCTAAATTACTGTAAAATCGTGTACCTGTAAAGCAGCTGCTTTCAAATTGAATACCCTGCATTTTCTCATTTTTGGTGGACTGGGAGCCACTTCTGTCTTGTTAGGGTGTTTTTAATGGTCTTTATTGAAGGAAAAAAAAGAGAAAGATGCCACAGGTAGGTACAGATTTTATTTGTTTTGGGATTGAAGGGTCTCTGGAGGGTCCTTCAGCTCTGTCACCAGTTCCTCCCCCCTTCCCCTAAGCCTCAGGTTTTGTGTTTGGTGCTTATATGCAGCTAATGTGTGATTTTGGTACATTTTAGAGGTGCTTTGGTAATTTTCCACCACAGACCTCTATTTTTTGTTTGCACATCCGCCATTAGGGCTGTGCACACACTCCTTCAAGCAGTCTTGCTGCCTTTGTATTAAGAGTGCACCCATGATGCATGTGCTTGAGCAGCACTAGGAGCATTTGTGCAGTGCAAACCCTGTTAAATACATTCCCCTATTGTGTTTGCACACTCACAAGTGTGTGCACATTCACGCTAGAGTGCTAACATTCTGCATGCACCCACTAGTGAGCACACATGCCCATTTTAGCACTTTTGGCACCCTAATACAGTTCACAGCTAATTGGTGAGATTTTTAACCCTGCAAGCTATAGGGCTATTAAATATTGTTTTTACCTGTTTTTTTTTCTGTGCTAATTTTGTTTGTTACTTCAGCATAAAGACATTTGCCCAGGTCCTGTTATTAAGGCTAATTATCATATTTTACCTCAGAAATTGTTATCTGGTACACAGTTATATCTCTCTCTGGCACCATGACTTATTGAAGACCATTAATTAGGAAATTATGTAAGACCTGCAAAAGGGCAATGAGGCCCTCCCCTGTGGTTCATTTTGTCCTCATTTCATTGCTCAGAAACCCTCAGCCAGTTCTCCAGTCTGGGGAGGGGGAGAACCTGGTTCTTCAGTTGACAGCGGCAGCAGAGTTGTGGGAAAAAATCACTTTTGTGACTCCGGAGTGAGCTTGAGCCAGGGGACATCCCAGCAGTTACACCTGACCCCTGTCAGGCCCCTCTGGTGGGGGGGCATCCAGGTACATCCAGGTGCTACACAACAAGCTTAGGCAGTGATAACAGATGTTCATGCAGACCCCAACCCTGCCTTCTTGAAGGTCAGGATGAGGATTACGGGGATCCTGAGGAAGTTCCTGACCTTAAATTAAATTAAAGAGTCTCTCAGGTGAGGAAGATGTTCTCTTCCCACTGTGGAGGACAAGAGAAATGGTAGTGGATGGAGTCCTAGTAAGGGATTCTTTTCTTCCCCATTTAATAATAAGTCCTTGTCTTTTTTCGATAGCTGAGGCCTATAGCTCCTACAGCTCAGGAGGTACAGTCAGTGGAAATGGTGGATGACAATTCAGCTCTGCCTGCATCTTTTTGGCTACTATGTGACCAAAATTAATGAGCAGCAATGGGCAGGTGTGTCTCAGAAAAAGTATGTTCCCAACCTAAGTCACTGATCTTCCATTTTTGAAGGAAAAGGGTCTCGCAGGTGGGAAGCTCCTTTGCTGAAGACAAGGCCATTTTTCTATTTCTGTAAAACACAAAAAACAACAACAACTAAAAAAACCACCACCCTGCCCATCAAAAGCTAGCAGATTCTCATGTCAACCATGTGGACTTCACATGCAGAAGGGGTTTCCCCCTCTATTAGCACAAAACATTTGTATGTCTTATGCTCCCTTTATTGTTGCCAAAGCTTTAAACATATAGGTCACTACTCTGGCCAGTTTCATTCAGCCTGACTGAAGGTGCAAGCTTTTTGCAATTGATGGCCATAACCACCACTTTCTAGGTGGTTATATACTGGAGAATTATGCGTAACAGCCCACTCGGCCTACTTCATTGTTTCCAACAATGAGGGCCATATAACTTAGCCATTCGGTCACCAATCAAGCTTCATAAACTAAGCTGTTAACCTCCCCTTGAGGGAGACTTATGGTTTGATTCTGACCTGGATACAATTTTAAAGGAGATGCAGTAAGAAGTGTTATCTTCAGTGTCAAACAACAGTGCAAGACTACCATAACCCAAGGGATCAAGGTAACTGCCGGCTCAGACAGTTCCGAAGGGGGTTCCTCCCTTTGGGATTTTTGCTTCAGAGAGTAGAGAAGCCTACTCAGGTAACAATGTTACAGTATCACAGGAGCCCTGGCCAGGTTCCATGCAGGAGGTCCAGCACCTAAAGCCTGGTGCCTCACAAGAAGGCACGCTGGCCCATCCCTTACTCCTTTTCTTTAGTGGAAGACTACAGGAGCTTTTCCTCAAGATGGGCCAAAAAAAATGTCAGACACCTTATTAAGGGACATTTTCTTCTGTACCAGTTTCAAGGACATCACAAAGGCAGGAGTTGTCAGAGACCCTGACCCCATAATTTATTCTGGGCCATAGTACAGATCCGCTAATCGAGCAAGGTCAGGGTCCTACTGGATCTATTTCATAGTTTCCAAAAGCTAGGGTTTTCAGGCTCATTCTGGATTCAAAGTATTTGAACAAGTTTGCGCACCATAAACCTTTCAAAAGGGAGTCCCTGAGGTCAATTACCCAGGATGCTCAACCAGTGGGTTTCCTTAAGCCTCAATACATCTGATGGATGAGTACCTCTACATTCCCACCCATCAATCTTACCTAGAGTATCTCAGGTTCTTGATACTAGGCCAGCCTTCCAGTACAGGGCACTCTTTTTCAGCAGTGCATCAGCCCCCTGAATTCCTTGAAGGTGTTGATAGTTCTGGTGGTTCAGTTTCAACAGGAAAGGCTTCTTGTCTATCCTTATTGAACAACCAGCTTATTCGTGCACCAACCTTGACCCTGGCAAGAGGTCGGTACTCAGGTCTCTAGAGTTGCTAGAGTCACATGACTAGGGATGAACTGAGAGAAGAGCTCTCTCGAGCCATCTCAGACTTTGGTATACCTGGTGGTATTTTTCAGCATGAAACCAGGGAAGGTTTTTATTACCTTCATGGAAGGAGACCTTATTGACAGAGGTCCAGGGGCTTGGGACACAGTGACCAGCATCTGCCCTTTGTCTGCTGTGGTTCCTGGCCTCAGGACAGGCAATGATAGATTTATTTCTGTGGGCTCACTTCCATATGTGGCCTATTCAATGGGTTTGCTGACAGCTATGATCCCTCATCAGAGGATTATCAGCCAGGTTTCCCTTCACCCCTCAGCAATGTCACTCCCTAAGTGAGTGAGTGTATGTTCAGGATCTGAGCAAGGATTCCACTGGAACTTCTCCAGGGTTAATTGTCACAACAGATGTCAGTTTACACAGATGGTGGACAAACCAGAGCCAGCTTTCTATTCTATAGAGAACTTAGTGAGCCTAACAACATCTCCACATAAATTTTAGGGAGATGACCAAGGTCTGGCTAGCTCCCCTTCAGTTCAACCATGCTGCTAAGCATGGCATACATAAACATTAAGATGGCACAGACTCAGGGATGTTTTCTAGAGGTCACCAATCTGTTGGCAGTACACCTGGCACGGGAGCTGACTGTTCGGCAGACTGACTAAGACACGAAAATGCTCACCCTGTAGAGGAGAGATTGAAATCAGAGGTTTTTAAACCCCTGTGCAACCAGTTTGGTAGACTTCAGATTGATCTGCAAGCATCCGGCTTCAATGCTCAGATCCAAGGTTCTTCGGTCATCTTTAGGTGTCCAAAGGAAAAAGCAGTGAACACTGTCACAAGAGTGGTCCTTCAGCAGCGCATATGTTTTTCTCACTGCCTCTTCTTCCAAGGGTCTTACAAAAGTAAGACATTCAAGAGAAAGCTTAATAGCACCAGAGTGGCAAAGAAGGCTGTGGTTCTTGGACCTGGTGAATGTAGCTTAGCCAGTTCTTTTTCATAGTCTGGTGGGAAGAGACCTTTGGTTACAGGGTCCTATTATCCACCCAAATCCAGGAGTTATGTAGCTTGTAGCCTGGCTCATAAAAGGAGAAGGCTCTTGAAAACTAGGTTTCACCACAAAAAGTAGTTAAAACCTTGATGGCTGCCAAAAAAGCTTCTACGTCCTCAGTCTGCACTCAAATATGGACTGTCTTTTCATCATGGATCAGAGGAAGGTTTTTAAACTTTTCAAGGCCTCAATTCCACAGAGTTTTGGTTTTTCCTACAGGAAGGCGTGGAGAAGGGGCCAGCATTGAGTACGCTGAGAGGTCAGGTTCTGCTCTTGGAGCATCCTTGGGATTCTACCTAGGAACTAGTAAAGAGATTATTAATCTTTATGTGTGGTTGGCAAGAGCTGACCAGTGTTTTGATCCCCAGTTCACCTGTGGTATCTTGATCTGGTTTTGAATGCTCTCTGCAAGGAGTTTTTCTAGCTGCTATCATCAATATTGCTTGATGTGGGGTCCTACAAGGTGTGTTCTTAGAGGCCATATGTTCAGCCAGGAGAGTTGGTGAACTCCTGGCCTTGTCTCACAAGGAGCCATACCTTATTATGGATGAACCAGGAAATATGCCTTCCATCCTTCCACCCACAACCTTCTCACTCCAAGGAGAAGGAATTGCACAACTTGGATTTGTGATGGGCAGTTAGGGTCTACCTTAATCGGACGAATGACTTTCAGAAGTCAGACAGTCTTTTTGTTCTTATGGTGCAGCAAATCAGGGTAAAAAGCCTGTAAGATAACCCTAGCTTAGGTGGATGAGGGCCTGCATATCTAAGGCCTATGTCACAAAAAGAAGAGGCTTCCAGCTCTCTTCAAGGCTCAATCCATCAGGGCAATGGCATCTTCCTGGGTGGAGAGAGGTGAAGAATCAGTTTTAGAGTTATTCAAGGCAACTACTTGGTCTTATGTCCACACTTTGACAAAGCAGTACACTTTCGATGTGAAGAGCTCTGCTGATGCAGTTTGTTGGTCACTGAGTGTTACAGGAAGCAGTTCACAAGTAATTTCTCTGTTTTTGGCGTATGGGATAATATTCTCTCCTTCCATTTTTTATGTTTGCTTGCACGCATGAGCAATAAACATTATGTGGTAGCTTAGGCGAGAAGAGGGTTATGGAGATGCGGCTCTGTGGCAGCCAACGGAGGCACTGAATTTGGGGGCTTGGCACTGGTGGACTAATGGAGGCACACTGTGCTGATGACACTGTTTCCAAAAGTGCCACCAAGTTGAAACTTTTTCACTGCTGCAAAGAAGGGCTACCTCATCATTGCAGCATCAGCCATTCCGCTGCAATGAGGGAGTGACCCTTCATTGTAGGGTTGTACCTTCCCAAGTGTAACAAGTAAAGTGAACATGGCAGTGGCTTGCCACCACCTCTCAACCCCATGAAAGCCAAATGGGGGTGGACAATCCCCCTATCGGCAGCCCCGACCCAGTTAATCTGCCGACGGGGAAGCCTACTCCTCGTCGGCATGATGTAACCCCCTTCCCCATTTGTTGTGTGCCAAGGGGGTGCCCAATCCCCCTTGGCATCATGGCCCCTCGAAACAGTTGTTCTTTGCTGATGGGAGGCCCAATCCCTTTTGGCTTAAGTACCCCCACCACAAAAAAAGCAGCTGGCACACTGGAAGCCCACCCCAGTGTGCTGGAAACAGGCCTAGAAAAAAAAACCTTCCGGCAATGTCTTTTTTTTTTTTTTTATCTCCCTGAAAAAAAGGAAACGGTCCCACACAAGTCACTGTTCTCTCCCCCCAACCTGCACCCACCCACTGTGCACCCAACCTATCTACACACCACTCACCCCATACTTACCTCCAGTGCTTGCCGTGATGATCTTTGGTGGACCGGGATCACGTCTGCACTCCTCAAAGCTGATCATAAACTGAAGAAATGCCGGTAAGCTGTATAATGGCATAAATAGGGTTTTTTCAACTTTGATACATATCTTAGGCATTTTGGGGAATTCTGGCACCAACTTTTCAACATGGGGTTATTGGGACCCCTCCTCATGAATTTGGGCACTGTCATTGTGTTATTCGGTCCTGAAAGGTGATTTCGCGGTCACTGCATGGAATCACCTTCTGGGACTGATTAACAAAATGAAGTGCCAGTGTTCATAGGTGGGCTCTCAAAAGCCTATGTTGCAAATTTGGTGAAACAAATCCCAAAATGACTGTTTTACTGAGCATGCATTGCACAGTTTCCACACAACGCTCTTAACTTTGTGAATTTGTAATATTTTTTACTCCAGATTTTGAACATTACCATTTTTCCACACCTCCTTATGAACAATATAGCTGTCATTTTAGCATCTTGACCAAAATGTGTTTTTGCACTAGAGGGAAATCAGTATTTGGGACACATTAAGAAAATCCCAGTGACACTGTTCATAAGCAGAGGTCCTAAAATGCCAATTTTGAAAATTTGGTGATGAAAGTCCATAAAATAACTGTGTTACGAGCATGCATTGCGCAGTTTCCATGCATGCTCATACGTTCACAAATTTATAATATTTTCACTCCAGATTTTCAGCATTGGTATTTTTCCACACCTCCTTTTGAACAGTACAGCTGTCATTTTTCATATCCTGCACGAAATATGCATTTACACATCACAATGTGCGGGTAGCTGTGGGAAATCAATGTTCGGGACAGATTAGGAAAATCATAGTGACACTGTTCATGAGCAGAGGTCACAAAATGCCTATGTTGAAAATTTGTTGAAAAACTTCCACTAGATGACTGTGTTATGCACATGCATTGTGCAGTTTCCCCACAAGCCCGGAAGTTTGAGTATTTTTAATATTTTCACTACAGATTTTCAACATTGCCATCTCTTCACAGCTCCCTATGAAAGATACAGCTGTCATTCTTCACATCCTGCCTGATCTGTGTTTTTGTACATCTGACACAGAATGGCATGGCCACTGTGGGAACTCAAAGTTCGGGATGCATTAACAAAATCACAGTGCCACTGTTCATGACAAGAGATCCCAAATGCTATCATGAGGTGGGGGTCACAAAAAGGTGATGTTGAAAATCTGTAGTGTAAATACCAACAAACACCCGGGGCATTGGGGTGTCTAACCATAACATCCCACCCTGTACAGACTGACAGGCATCATGGTTGTGCCTTTGGATTGCCAAATGTGATGCTCATACCATTCCACCCACCACCCTGCAGCCAGTGACAGACATCGAGGTGTGCCTTGAACTCTTGGCCCCTCAGTTCACCCATTCTCCTTTCCTGACCCATTTCAAAGTATGTCCTTATGGAATGGAGTGACTGTACAGACGAACACCCCAAGGCACACCTCAACACATGCAGGATAGGGTGAAATGAAATGGCATGAATGTGATGGGTAATGACCCAAAGCACACCCAATGCCTGTCGTCTCTGCAAGGTGGAGATGGGGTTGGCCTGAAGTTCAATACTTAACTGCCATTCCTATTCTGCATCTCTCTAACTCTTGCATTTCCAATTCTAATACCAGCAAGTAAAGATTTGGCATTGACAAATGCTTGGTTTTCTGGGTACTGCTTCTTAGAATCAATTATTTTGATTACCCATTGACAATGGAGGTGCTACAGAAAGAAGAAATTAACATCATACTTACCATAATTTCTTTTTCTGTTAGTTACAGCATTGTCAGTGGGGCCCACCCAGGACCCTAGCTCCTGTGGGAGAATCTTATCTGGTATGCTAAGAGGGATGCCCTGTTTGTGAAAATCCCCTTTTAAGTTTTGGACAACACTCTTTTATTTGCTGCACTGTGCTCATGATTTAAAAAAACAGAATTTTATTATCAATCAATCTGTGACTGCTGGTTAACAGCTTTAGTGATAACTCTTAAGGTATCCTTGTTGCAGGTAGTCTCACTGCATTCATTTGTTGACTAGAAGCTATACCTTACTGTGTAGACAGTCTCAGTTATCAAATGACTGACTGGTTAGAGCTTTCCAGTTTGCCTGACTGTTCTTCTGCAAGAAGGACCGAATCATCTACATCTTGAGTCCAATGGCGAGTTTTTTTCTTTCTTGGATGTCTGCCAGGAAGGTAAGATGGCATTATTTACAATAGTAACGAATGTTGCATGCAGGTAATTGGATATAATATATGGAAATGTGCAGCTACTATGGTACTGTGAGGTCAGTAGTGACTGGAGAGTTGCTGCTTCTTGGAATCCTCATGAGCACAACATTCTAAAGCTTGGGCTGTGCCATTTCCCTGATAGAGGTGCACTATAGATCATAAATCATGTTCATTGCTTATCTCTGTTTCTTATTCTAACTATGTCTGGTCATACCTGAAAAAGGGACATTTTGCCTCTGTGGGCCTAAATGGTTAGCAAAATTTAAGAAAGGAAGGAAGGAAGGAAGGAAGGAAGCTGTATTCCCTCAGTTTTAAATGTTTTATGCTGTTTAATAAGCTATGCTGCTTACAGTAATGTCCCACAGAGTAACTGTTATCCCTGTATGAATTAAATCACTGTTAATCATTTTGTTACAAAGTTTATTTTCTTTGTTGAAACTTTCCTTCTGTGGAATATGTTGCTGATGATTTTTTTTAGCTGTTTCATTTTAGTAAAACTAAAAAGCATGCTATTAGCATAATGTTACCTAGATGTGTTTTGTTTTCAATTTTTGATCTCCACACCCTCTCCTGATTGTGGAGAAGCACTGACATAATAATTGGGAGTAGACTACTTCCTCAGTGTATTCAGTTTGGTGTTTTTAACATTTATATATGGCCTGTTATAATTCCTACAGTAGAAGATACTATAATTGTTTTAGAACTAAAAGGTCTGATGGTACAGGTTAGACTAATAACAGGTTAGACTAACAAGTTGTGAACTACGTTTGGTATATTCAACAGACCTGGGTTTGATTCTCACAACTTGTACTTGCATACTGTTTGACCCTGAGCAAGACATTTACCCTCCCACTGCTCCTGGGTTGCCCAGGTAAGCGGCTATGTGCCTAGAGGACCTTACCAAGAGAATAAAATATAAAATACATAAAATAATTTGAAAAATATTAAGCTAGACTGTAGCCACACAGCTACATAGCCTGCATCTTGTGGAGCTGCATGTTCCTTGTTTAATTATCTATTTTTGAAAATATTATAGTTTTGAAATCCCAGAAAGTCATGTACATTGGTATTTACTGCCAAAACAAATGTTTTATAACAGGTATATACTGTATTGTTGCTGATTACATGATGCCCACATCTTTCTTTTCTTGTCTATTTTATACTTTTTTGCTTATTTGGCTGGTTCGAAGTGTTCCTTTTTTTTCTGCTCCCCTATTTTTCCTTCTTTTGCCACTTTGCATTTTAAAATATCACAATACCTTTGCTGTCAGGATCTGGGCTACAGCTGTATTCATGTTTTCTTCCTCTTTTCTTTGTCACTTGGTTCGTTAATATCAGGATTTTGAAAAAAGTCAGGGTATGGCAAGTGTAACATACAGAGGTCATAAAATCATAAATAAATTTACACTAGCATTTAATTAAGCAATAAGACATGGCAGGGTGTGTGTCATTGTGTAATAACATCACTTCTGGGTTGGGTTGAAGCACAAGGTGAAGCTGAATGCTTCCACCACCTCAGAAGTGATGTCATTACACAATAACACACACCCTGGATGCTTTATTGCTATTGTACAATGGTTCCTTTGCAAAAAAAAAAAAAGGGGAATAATATGTGTAAAAATACTGTTATTTTTATTATTTTGTTGTGGTAGGTGTACCTGTTGAAAAAAGAGTTTGTAGTTTCTATTTTGTCCAGCAGATAGCGCTATTGCTTTATGGTTTGCTTTGGTTCATTTTGTGTCTGTTTCTGGCCATTTTTCTGCGTCTGTGACCCCTGTGTGTGACCTCGCTGCTTTTTTTTTTTTTTTTTTGAGATACACATACTTATTTTGTTACTGTATGCTTGCTGTTTTAATCTGGAACTTGGGAAATGTTTTCTGCTTTTAATACTGCGGCCGTTGCTTTTGGGTGCCAGGAAGTGTAGCGAGCATATAAAGTAGCGGCCGTTACTTTGATGAGGCGGGCAGTGTGTGAAGCGAATATGCAGAGAAGATTGTGGTGCTGTGCAGGACAATTGAATGGGATATTTAGGAGAGATGAGTTTTTAGCAGGAAACCACATTTTGGGAGAAAAACTTTCTGTTTTAAGTGTCACCACTGCTGCAGTTTTGAGCAAAACCAACGAGTTGGCTCCTGTTGATATTGAAAGCATTTAGCCAAAGGTAGTGGTGCTGTGGAGAAAGACATTCATTTTTTCAATGAAAATGCAGACCTAGGGAAGAAATTACTGTTGGGTCGGGGATCTTATGCTGTGATGGCTTTACCGTCTGGCAATGTTTGGCTGTGTGGAGAGAGAACTGTATGCTTCATGGTGCTTGCATGGAGAGGGAGCAGTTTGATTTAGTGTTCTGTGGTGTCATGTGTGCCTGGACTTAATACAGTGATGTTATCGTTTAATAACATCACTGTCCCAGACTACATTGATAATCAGGACACTAGAAATTTTCTTGCCATTGTATAATTAAAAGTACAACATTCTAACTCAGTCTGTTCACTATAGAAATCTCTAAAATGTTTAGACTGAAAGGGACAGATATAACAACTTTTAGTTTGTTAAATATCTTTGATTCTCTGATCTTTTATTTTTTTTAGTTTTGTATATAGTCACAAGTGCTTGTTGTTTAAGTACTTATGTGTGTTTAGAATTATCAGAAATATAGAATCATAGAAAATGTCTGCAGACAAAGGCAATTGAGAAATATTAGAACTATAGAATCATAGACAATGTCTGCAGAAAAAGATTGGTCCATTCAGTCTGTTCTGTTACTCTGTCCTATCCCTAGACCTGCTGTCTAGATGTTTTTTTAGATTGATTAGATCAGCACAGTGGACACCTTAGTGTGTCAAATTGCTTACTAGAGATGCAGCGAAGTTGTACTGCAGTCGCAAAGTTCTGGTGAAGTCACTGACTTCAATCTTGAAGCACCTCACAAAGCTGACCATTTTGTGACAACTACAACTTCAAAAAACTTTGCTGGTACTTCCTATATAACTTTACCTTGAACATTGCTTTATGGCATATTCATGCAAAGTTTCCTTAGAAAGAGGCTGTAGGTGGGGTGTGTGGCTTGCCTGACTGAAAGATGTCTGCCTGATCTAAGAGCTTAGCCTTTGCCTACATTTTATCCTGAATAAACTGTGTGACAACCATTCCCCTTACCTGCATTTTTATATACAGTGGTAGTTGATTATCTTTGCTGCACAGACCAGTTGTTTTTTTTTCCCAGTCGGGGAGCAGTCAGAATGTTACATTGCCAAATCTGCTGTGCTGTCTGAGGCCTTTAGAGCTGTCACTGCCTTGCCATGGTGACCATAGGAGATCAAACGCCGGACTCCAGCCTACAAGAAATAAAGCAGATGTTCTCTCAGATGATGGCCCAGAAGAACAGACTTGAACTTGCAGAATAGAATATCACAACAGACATCATCTCTTTATCCCAGCAGACCAATGTCATGGAACAATGCATTGTCAACATGGAGAACCGCAATGAACATATCATGACCTACATCCACAACCAAGACCACACAATCCACTTGCTATGGCAGAGGTAGAGGATCTTGAAAACTGGAGCAGGTGGAAAATGTATGACTTGTCAGGTTCCCAGAGGGCTGCTGAAGGAACCAGTGCCCTACTATTCATACAGAAAGTCATTCCAGAGCTGTTGGTCTGCACTGGTCTATGTTAATAGAGATCGATAGGGTCCACCATTCACTAGCCCCAAGCTGGCTCCGGCTTCCGCCCTCATCCCATACTGTTCTGGCTCCTCCGATATACTGACAGGGAAGAAATAATGCCGGCAGAAAGGTACTTGCAACACATATCTTGGAATGGTCACAAGATACAAAAATTTGTGGATTATTAAATGGAGCTTTCAGACCACCCCAGAGTCTTCATGACAACCTGGAAAGCATGTGCAGAGCTGGGCCTTCAGTACTTCTTGTGATACCCAGTGGCTCTCAGAGACACCTCCAATTGGGTGACCAGAATCTTTGACTCCCCCAAGGTGGCAAAGGACTTCTTGACTGGCTTGGCTCCTCAGCTGAACGTGGCCAAGCTTTGATCCATGCCACAAACCATTGGTATTGACCCCAATTCATCTCCTAAGACATCAGGTCTGCCATTACCATCACCACTGATGGACAAGGACCCATGTATTCTGGACATTAAGAATTGCAGCAAGAATATGAGGAAGAAGGCAGGCAGGGGCAGATGCAGATAGTGGTCCCCACAGGTCCATTCCTGGAGTAGGAGCCACATCTGTGACTCACAAACTTCATGGGGGCCCACAAGCCCAGGAGTCATTTGAGGGACTTACCAGAGGATTTCCCCTCACTCTTGTCTTTGGCCATATACTCTGAGCCACCACCAGGTTCCCAGGTGACAAATTCTTGGTCTAAGGCCATGGTTTTCCCATCCAACGGGGCCTCTGACACAACTACATCCACCATCCAAAAGTTGACACCACAGCCCTCAGAGGAGATGTCCAAAGTTGGCTGATGTGAGGCGGAGCTTTTAATGACTGCCTCACTCATTCTTCTAATCAGGTCTGCACAGGTGAATGCCCCATGTTATTTGTTGCCCGTATATTGATGTCAACAATTGCTGTAACTTGGGCAGGATGAGCTTCTGATTTGGCCCATTTTATCAAAATTACACCAGTGCCTCTTGATCACTTACAGGGACATGGTTCCTTTTGCTGTGTGAGGGTATAGTTTCAGCATGATGTTACTTGTTTATCTCCGTTCTCCCTATCCTCACAGGTATTCGTCTAATGTGAACATATAAGCTATGCATGTCCTGTATATATTCAATCAGCCTGATATCCTGCTGTTGAATGGGAGTGCAGGTGGGAGGATGCCTGACAATCTAGTGCCATGTTCCTCCCCTATTCCTCAGCCCAACTAGATGATACATGGTATTCTCAACAAGCCCTTAAATTACAGTGTTGACACAGGTGGGGCTACTAGAGACAGGGGCTTGTTCTTTTCAAGTTTCAGGCGCACTAGCACTAGGGATTTTTTAAGGTTACCTATCATAACCCCTGCATTGGACAAGGGGACAGGAAATTCTTTGTTGTATTACAGAGCCCTCCCAATGCACTATCTTGGCTCCAGGAGTACCAGTGGATAGCCTTCATTTTTTGCTGCAGAGTTTTCCCCTTCCTGCTATGTGTACTCCACTATGGTCAGAAAGATAGCAGCTAGTCTTTAAGGCCAGTTGGGGCCCTTGACCCACTATTGGCCGGCATAGTCTGGACCAGATTTGGATTCTAAGTTTTTCCTTTCAGGTGGTTCAAGGTTGCAGACTGCAGATTATAGGTTTCACAGCTGATCCACTGATTAGCAGCACTCAAAGAGGATTAGTTAGAATCCGCCCTTATGGGGATGGAGTGTTTGTTTGACAGACTCCGATAGGCAAGGTTTGTTGCCAACGGAATTATTTGTTCTCCTCTCTAAATACACCCCCAGCGTTATTCGTTGCCACTTGGCTTCAAGTAATCCATGGCCCAAGGTGACAGCTTTATGATGTAGGGTTCAGGGAGGATGGGGTTCATTGTTCAAATGTTATGAGTGTTGTTTATATTTTTAAGCACACAGTATGTTGAATTATCCCAGGTTAAGTAGGTTTAGTCATGCAGGATAAGGGGTGAGAGAACTGTGTGGGGCGGGTATGGATGCCCATGGAAGTAGCTGGGGATGGGTACTAGGGTGACAAAGAGTCTCAAATTATCATTCATCATACGTAATTGCTTTGAACCCCCAGATGGAGACAAACTGGCTCACATGGAATGTTAAAGGCATCAATTCCTGGATCAAATGCAAAAAGCTGCTTACTCATCTAAAAAAATTAAAGCCCCATATAGTGTACTTACAAGAAACAAAATTGTCATCCCAGGAAGCCATGAAACTTAAACAGCAATGAGTGGGGGTTGAGCTACACAGTGCAGCAGTTAAAAAGACAAGGGGAATTTCTATTCTAATTCATAAAGACACCAAATGAATGGCTGTCAATTCCTGGGCTGATAAGGGCAGATGATGTTTACTAGCTAAAGTATCAATGCCAGACAGTCCACTGGTCCTGGAAAATATCTACACCCCTAATGAAGACAATCCAGAATTTTCCCATACTCTGAATCAAGAACTGGCACAATTCAATGATAACAGGTTGCCAGTTGTACTGGGGGGGGATATTTTAATCTTACCCCAGACCATATTATAGACAGGAATGGAGGTAATGCAGAAACACACACCAGGGCCACTGCAGCAGTTAACAAACTCATGTCCGAGCACATTCTATTGGACACTTGGCATACCCAACGTCCCAGGGCCCAAGACTATACTTGTTTCTCAGCAATCCATGGTACCTCTTGCAGACTTGACTTGTAGCTAGTTTTGAACTCCATCTAAGATCACATCACATGTGTGATAATACATCCAATCATTATCTCTGATCATGCCTCCCCTTGAAATTCACCTCAACTGGGGTCCATTGGTCCCGAAGCGCACCACATGGTGGCTTGACATTCTCCTATTAGAAGACAAACTGTTCATACAATGGATCAAAGTGGAAGCCCAATAATTTTGGTCCACCAATGATACTGGGGATGCTTCTTATAGCATTCTGTGGGAGGCCTCAAGGTCAATATACGAGGGTGAATTATCTCATATGTTGCTGATAGATGGAAAAAAAGAATGGCTGAACAACCCAATCTAGAAATGAAACTAGCCCATCTGGAGGCCAGATGCAAATATCTGCATATGGATCAGGTCCCCAGAAATTATTGGCCCAATTGATCACAGCAAATGGGACAAGATGAATGTCCACCTGATGTGGAAAGCGAGCTGGCTCTGCAGAGAATGAGAGGCCTGCATACGGGGAAGGTGGGGAGAAATCCAGCAAACTGCTGGCATGTAGACTCAATAAAGGCAAATGTCCAAGACAGTTACGAGCCTCAATGCCCCTTCAGACACCCTGGATGATTCACAAGAAGGAATCAGTAATATTATGGCCCAGTTTTATGAGAACTTTTATGCCTCCCCTACACCCCCCCTGACATGGTGAACATTGAAGCTTTTCTGCACAGTACCCCCATTCCAGTTATCCCCAAGCATCTGGCTGATGCATTAGATGCTCCCATTTCTGAGGCAGAAATGCTGAGAGTCATCAGAACAATGAACTCACACAAAGCCCAGGGAGAGATGACTTCCCAATCAATTTCTGTCAATTTCTTGGAGAAGATATCTCGGATTTTTCACTATGTGCCTTCCAGGACTCACTAGTTAGGGTATCTTTGTCCTGCACAATGTGTGAAGCAGTGTCACTGTGCTCCCAAAAAAAGGCAAAGATCTGTCCATACGCAGGAGTTACCACCCCATTTTACTGATAAACATAGATGCCAAGAACCTCACCAAAGTACTGGACACTCAACTGGAAGCAGTCCTCCCAGGCCTGGTCCACCTGGCCCAAGTAGGGTTTTTTAAGGGGCAGTTCAGCTTGGCCCATCTAAGAATGCTGATCTCTTTCATTTGCAGTTCCAACTCCTTTCCTGTACAGCAGTGGGCTTCACCATAGACTTTGAAAAGGCATTTGATTTGGTCGCCTGGCCTTATTTACTGGCCACACTGAGAAAAATGGGCATTGAGGACAGCCTTTAGGGAATGGGTGGGTCTACTCTCCTCCCCCCGATCACAAAGTTGCTAACCAATGGTCTACTATCCCCAGCATTTTAACTCATGGAATGAGACAATCAAGGCTGCCTTCTGTTGCCTTTACTCTTTGTCCAGGCCATAGAACCCTGGTCATCACCCTTCGAGAAAGGCAGGATATTCTGGGCATTCAAATAGATCAATAATTGTATAAGACCTTCCTCTATGTGGGTGACCTTCTTCTCACTCTATCTCAGGAGAACCAAACCACTTGTCATAATCCTACTTCTTACCTCCTTCACCTTGATCTTGGACCTGAGGATCGGCCAGTCAAAGACGGAAGTCACGCTGCTAAATAAACACTGCAAAGAGGAGGTGATCAAGGACCTGAACCTAAAGTGGGTGCTGGAAGACATCACCTACCTGGGGATCAGACTTCACCAAGATGTGGCTAAGCTGTGCCCATTAAATTTTGCAACACTAATTTAGTCCGCCTGGTGTGACCTAAACAGATAGAAGGCCCTTCAACTGTCCCTGGCAGGGAAAATTGAAGCAATCTAGTGTATGAAGGCTCCAAAATTCCTGCACTTACTAGCTCATCTACCCATTCAGATACCCAAAACTGGTCTTGGAGATGTGGTCAGGCAGGAGCCCAGCTATACCATATTCTCTGGGCGTGCCGAATATACAACCCTTTTGGTCGGACGTCACACAGATATGTCAGCAGGTAGTAGGTCCACAGCTCCAGGTGGATACTACACTCCTTCTGCTGGGATGCTGCACTGAAGATACTCCTAAGCATGATCCCCAGGCACAATGGGTCAGTGCTGTTGAAGCTGCAACCAAGTGTCTCCTGCTCACCCTATGGCATGACCAATTCCCTAATCCCAGGAATAGTTCCTAGCTATAGGTCTACTTGCCACGTATGAAAGGTAATCTAATTTTGCCTGTGGTTCCATGGAAAAATTCTACTGCAGCTGGAAGGCCTTCATAGACTCTAAGTATTACTGTACCAGAGTGACTAAGATTTATGATAGATCAGCTGCTAATATACCTTAATATAATCCTCTCCAGCTAACTCCCCAATCCCCATTCTAGAGCCCTATACCAGTTGTGCATGTCATATTGTATACACAATAGTTTGTGAATAGTTCAGTATCCATAATCCTGGCTCTCCGCATATAAAGGTAAACATACAGATGTGAAGTTGGTACAATGGACTTAATAGTCCATCCTATTAGAGCCTAGACTACTATGATGCATTTTTTTTTCTCTTAATGTTTAATTTAGATGTTAGGATGCCAATATGGTATCACTAGCATACACTCCTACTGTTCATGCATATGCATTTCCTTTCAATGTCTGTATGATGTAGCTGTACCAATGTTGCTTACTTGTTTATAAAACCTTACAGAGCTAGTGTACTGCCTGAAACTGCCTCAATTATTTGTAACTTTCAGATATAGTCAGCTATCACTTCTTATATCTCAAGTATTTTTTCTTTTCTGTGTGCTAACTAGAAGATTTTCCACCTGTCAGTACTGGGGTGATGTATGGAGCAGCACTCTGGATGAAAAAAAGTCAGTTCTGTTCCTCCCACTACATCAATACTGAGATTATACTGACTATGAAATCACTAGTAACCAATGAGAAACCATTTCACTGCCAGGTTTCACTTTTACATGAAACAGCAGGAAATGCTCTCCTGGTTACTAGTGATGTCTAATTTCCTGCATTTTGATTGGTAGCTTGTGAGAGTCACTGATTAGGCTGCAAGAATTGTGGTGCCCCAAGGTGTTTAGTCTAATTTCTGATGATGTAGTGGGAGGAACAGAACAGACTTTTTTTTTTCCTCCAGACAGAGTACTGCTCCACAAATTACCCCAATACTGCCGGTGGAAAATCTTCTAATAAGCAAACAGAAAAGAAAAAATACTTGAGATTTAAGAAATGATAGTGACTGCATCTGAAAATTACTATTAATCCCAACCAGTACACTAGCTCTTAATAAAGCTCATTTTGAACACTTAAAAGAGGCTGTAGGTCACATGTAATAGTTCCTGTAGGTCACATGACACATTTCTATGTACACAGTATCCTTAAGTTTCATTTTGCAGTCTGTGTGAGTGAGTGGAATAGAACAGATCTACTGCTTTTTGAGCCTTGAAAACCAAAGTATATATAAAAGTTTTACAACTTTATTTTATATATCTTTTCTTGCCTTAGAAGTGTCTTAAGTGTTAGTTGTGATTTAGGTCTCATTTTCTTCATATTTCTGCAGTTTTTTCTACAGCCTTCTATCCATATTTTCCTTTTACTTCTGTGTTCAGATGCTGTGATTCTGTTCTTGTTTAGTTATTATTTATATATTGTTTTTTTTTTTCATATTTCTGCTTTTTCCAAATTCACTTACTTTGTGTGATTTTTACATTTCATATCTTTAAACAAATATTAATAAAGATGGAGTGGAGAGTGAGAATCAGAGTGAGGAGAATAAGAAGTGAAGGATAGTGACACACTCAACAGATGGGTCATGCTTTCTCATCTGTCTGAAGAGGTCACCTTTATTTGTGGCCCCAGTAGCAGGTGGTGTTGGTAGAAAGGCCAGCAAGAAGCCTATAGCAGCAATGGCTTCTTTGTCTGCAGGAACCCCCATCCCCACTCACAACGTAACAGCAGCAGCAAATATCAGCATCTCCTGTTGTATCCGCTGTTCTTCCACCAGAAGAACCTACAAGTGGTAAACCTCTTGCGCCCTGCCCCATGGTACCACCATCACCACTGGCTGATTCCCCTGAAAAGGAGACCCTAAAACAATCCACCTCTGGCTCTTCCCCTAGGAAGCAGCACAAGTCCCTAGTTTGGAAATATTTTTATTTGGACCTCTGCAACAACAGTGTTGAGATGTGCAAACTATGCCAGATAGTTGTTCAGCATGGTTAACAGGGCATTCAGTCGGTTACTGGTGGGCAGCACACCCACATTTGAGTAAGACACCACTGTGAGTGGGAGGAATACAAGAAGGTGGCTGAGGGCCCTGGTCTCCCTCAAAGCGAAAAAAAACTTTTGACCTAGTTTCTTTGCCCTTTCTTTTTGCTACTCTCCAGACATTTGGTTTTCCCTCTGCTGTTTGTGACTAGGTGAGGATTTTAAATTGTAATCCATCTGCCAGAATTTGATGTAAAGGAGTTCTTTTGGCCCCATCGATTCTCCAAAAGGGAACTAGGCAGGGGTGACCTCTTTCCCCCTTTCTATTCAATTAGTACCTCAAACTCCTATTGTGCAATATTCAACATAATCTTGTCATAGAAGGAATCCAGGCAGGAAAGGTTAGGTATAAACTCTCCACTTATCCAGACAACCTTCTACTACATCTTGAGAACTCCTGGATGTCCATCCCTGTGGCCTTAGTGGACATTCAGAGATTCTCAGAGGTGGCGAGGTACAAACTTAACCTTGATAAAACTAAGGTCTTGCCCCTGAGTGCAAAAATACCTCGGCAGCAGATTATGGATTTGGGGCTCCTTTGGAAACCTAAAGCTATTTAATATTTGGGAATCAGGCTCCTGTTATCTTTCTGGATGTGTAAAGGAGAATTTAGTTACATAGAAACATAGAATTTGACGGCAGATAAGGACCGCTTGGCCCATCCAGTCTGCCCATTTCCCTACCTAATAGATAAGCTGCAGATCCTAGTTATTCAGCAGCCTACTTCTTCCTACCCCCACCCCCTAGAATTGCCTTATGACTGTCCCATGCATGCTTGAATTCCACCAATGTTTTTGACTCCACAACCTCTTCCGGAAGGCTGTTCCATGCATCCACAACCCTCTCTGTGAAAAAATGCTTCCTTAAATTACCTCTGAGCCACCCCCCATCTTCAAATTGTGCCCCGTTGTTCTAGCACACCTCTTTTTTTGAAAGATGCTACCCTCTTGGACTTTGTTGATTCCCTTGAGGTACTTGAAAGTTTCTATCCTGTCCCCCCTCTCCCTCCTTTCCTCGAGGCTATACATATTAAGCTCCTTAAGTCTCTCTCTTCATATGTCTTCCGGTGCAGACCCTGCACCATTTTAGCTGCCCTCCTCTGGACAGCTTCCATCCTATCTATGTCTTTGTTGAGATTGGGTCTCCAGAACTGCATGCAGTACTCCAGATGGGGTCTCACCAGCTGTCTGTACAGAGGATAATAACTTCCTGTTTCTACTGGTGATGCCTCTCCTATGCATCCCAGTATCCCCCAGCCCTCCTTGCTGCCCTCTCCACATTGCTTGCCCACCTTTAGGTCATCTGATATGACTACCCCCAGGTCCCTTTCCATTTTGTTGTTGTTAGTATCTCACCCCCCATTGTGTACTCTTCCCTGGGGTTGTGTTTCCCAGGTGCATTACCTTGCTCTTAGCATTGAATCTAAGCTGCCATACATCTGACCATTCCTCTAACCTTGCCAAGTCCCTTCTCATCCTTTCCACCCCACCTTCTACATGAGATTATGGTTGATCTACAGTGTTGGACAGCTCTATCTCTCTCCCTGGGGGGGTGATCATCATTAAGATGAACATCCTACCATGGGTCTTATACCAGTTGGGCATGCTGGGAGTATTTCTGCCTAAGTCTTGGTTCAGCAAACTCCAATCCATTCTCACAGACTTTCTTTGAAAGAAGGGTGTAGCTCACTGAGTTTTATTTTAAGCTCACTATGCCTAAGGAGCCAGGTGGCCTACAGCTTCCCAACTTTTTCCTTTTTTATTGTGCACTGCATAGTGGTAAATTTTTTCAATGGGCCACATTTATGTTGGCTCGCACTTGCGCACCAGCCAACATATTGCATTAGTAGCAGATTTGGAGGTGCGGTCACTGTTGGCCGAATGCAGGGCACACATCAGTAGGTGCGTCCCTTATTCCCCAATATGCCTGCATGCCGGTGCCACACCAGGAATAAATAAAGTGGCAAGCACATCTAAGGAAAAGTCTGTTGCAATGCAAGCAAAGCTCATCATATGCAGCGGCACCTCCTGACGTGCTTTCCCTGGTGAAAATTTAATTAAACATGGCAGCACACTGCCTGCCATAATGCCGACTTTGGGGGTGCCCAATCCCCCCGGTGGCATGCCCTGTCCCAATGTATGTGCCAATGGGGGAGCCCACTCCCCATCAGCAAAATGCAGACCCCCATTTGTTATGTGTCGAGCTGGGTGCCCAATCCTCTTTGGCTTTTGCCCCCCTGGTATGTGCTGACAGGGTGCCCAATCCCCATCGGTCACAGCATCCCCCCAAAACACATAGGTGGCATGCTGGCAGCCCACCCAGTGTGTCAAACCCCTGAAAAAGTAAAACAGTCCCTTCATTTTATTTTTTCAACCCTGTGAAAGAATAAAATGGTCCCTCATGGTATCCCAGCCCCCTCCCACAACCCGAGCCCACCCTCTGAGCACCTCACCTCCCCACACCCCCTCACACCATACTTACTTCCGGAGTCAGGTGCGATGATCTTCGGTGGATCGGGAAAACATCTGCACTCTTCAAAGTCGACCACAAACTGAAGAAATGCTGGTAAGCTGTATAACGGCATACTGTAAATGTTTTATTTTTTCAACTTTGATGCATATCTCAGGCATTTTTTTGAATTTTTGCACCAAATTTTCAACATGGGGTTATTGGGACCCCTCCTTATGAATTCAGTCACTGTCATGGCATTAGTCAATCCCAAAAGGTGTGCCTATGTGGAAAAGTTGGTGGCAAAAGTCCATAAAATGACAGTGTTACAAGTGTGCATTGCGCAGTTTCCATGCACCCTTGTAACTTTGCAAATTTGCAATATTTTCATGTTAGATTTTCAACACTGGCACTTTTTCACACCTCCTTATCAAAAGTACAGCTTTAATTTTTCACAGCCTGCCCAAAATGTGTTTCCGCATCTGTGGTGCACAATGACGTGGTCACTGGGGGAAATCAACATTTGGGACAGATTAACAAATCACAGCACCACTGTTCATGAGGGGAAGTCCCAAAATCCTATGTTGAAAATGTGGCTAAAATATTCCCAAAGTAATTGGTTCTGGACGTGTGTTGCACAGTTTCTACACATGCTCATGACCACCAATTTTTCATATTTTCACTCCAGATTTTTAACTTTGCCATTTTTTTATGCCTCCTCATGAACAATACAGTTATCATTTTCCACATCCTGCCCAAAATGTATTTTCGTCCCTGTGTCGCCAAATGGCATAGCCACTGTGCAAAATCACCTTTTAGCTAACAAACTGATTGGGCCATTCTTCATGAGGTGGGATCAAAAAAAGCCCATGTTGAAAATCTGAAGTGAAAATACCAACAAACATCTACAACATTAGGGTTCCCAACTGTAACACCCCACCCTGTAGAGACTGCCAGGCATCAGGGGTGTGACTTGGAATCACTGGCTGTAATGCTCATGCCATTCCACCCCACCCACACCCTGAAGCCAGTGACATGCATCGAGGTGTGCCTTGGAGTATTAGGCGAACGTTCACCCCTTCTCCTGTACTGCACCCATCTCAGTGAATGTCCTTATGGAATGGGGTAAGTATAAGGCCCAAAGACCCCAAAGCACACCATGACACTTGTCAGTGTCTACAGGGAAAAGTGAGGTAAAGTGGCATGAGTGTTATAGCTGGCACCCAAAGGCACACCCCGGCACCTGTCGGTCTCTGCAGGGTGGGGTGGAATGCGTCAGTTCCATACTTCACTGCCATTCCTATTATGCATCTCTAACTCCTGCACTACCAATGCCAATGCCAGCAAGACAACATTTAGTATTGACAAATGCTTGTTACCTGTTCCCATGAATGTGACCTATTGTCTCCTGTGGCTTTCTTTGAAAACCAATTATATGAACAATATGGTACGCCATATTAGTACTATATTCTAAACCTCCCACTTTCCCCCTCAGTTCCATGGTACACCACTGATGTGGTCACTCAAGGCCATTAGACAACTATGTCTATACATGTGGTTCGATTGGGGTAAAGATCTCTCTCAGCCCATTCTACTGTAGGTAACTGGCATTTGGATAGACAACCATCCAATACCATTCAATTTTGCCCATCATTGAGGAGTGCTGCTCTCTTATTACTAACTGATGGGAATCACCTTTACCTGGCCACTATCTTGCAAAAGCTCTTCAATATCCCTCTTTATCACCCCTTCAAACACTTGCAACTCACAGGAGTGGTGACCTCCTTTCTGGGCCCCTTCCCTTGGCATTCCCAATCTAACGTGGTGTTACAGTGTCACTTGCATTTGGTGATGCAACCGCATGCTGTTTTAGATTTTATAGTTATTTTCAAGAGAAAGACCTACCCAGATTGGAGGGTATATGTTTCTACTGGCAGCAGGCACTGGATTGTCATGTCGAGGCTAAGGAATGGTAATTCATTTGGAAAAGCCTTTACAAATTAATTAAACAAGATCACTACCAGTTCTTGCAGTTTTGTATTTTGCATAACTTGTGTTATACCCCCCCCCCAAGCTTCATAAAATGGGCAAGAGTATTTCTGCAGCCTGTTCCCACTGTGTACTTGCTAAGGGTCATCTCAAACATATCCTTTGGGAATGTGCAAGGTGACACATTTTTGAAATTCTATTCAGAACTCCTTAGATCCCTTTTTAGAGTTGGTCATCTTTTTTACTCCTTAGATCTGTTTAATTGGGCACCACATGGTGAATCTGTTTGGTCCGCGAAGGGCTTACATGTCTTTAATTTCAATTATGGCTAAGATTGTAATCTGCCATCACTGGATGGATGATTTCATTCCATTTTTATAAGGAATGGCACAAGGAGATATTGCAGGCCCTGGAAATGGAAAAACAGATTGCCCTTCATCAGGACAGATATCCCATTTTTAAGACCCATTAGGAACCGTTATATGCCTTACTATCAACCTCAACAAGTCCACAGGATAAACTGTAGCTGCTTGGATGCTATATGACTTTTTAATTAGTACTGGGCTCTGAGTATCTGGTCCCATTGCCTGTTGTTCTTTTAATACGTTGGTAGGTGCTCTCTGGGCATGGGGGAGGAAGGAAGGGAATACTTGGAGGAAGGGGTAGTTCTTTTTATTGCAGTGTTATTCTTTGCTTACAATTCATTACACTTCTCTTGATTGTTATATGTATTTTCTTTTAGCTTTTGAAAATTTAATAAAGATTATCTAATTGAAAAAAAAAAGAAGGTGGCTGAGAGGGGTGCAGGCAGTGCCACTCTTAGCGATCCTTTGGTGGCATGGAGGAAGGCAGTAAAACTAGTGATGGCAAAGTGAACAGTTGCCAGAGGGAGGTACTGATGAAGGAAGTGTGACCTGCAGCCAGTCTCAGGGTCTCCAGCCAGGGACAGCATGTAAGACCCAGCTGCAGATCCTCCTACATCAAGATTTCATGTAAGAGATGAAGGGGCACATCTCTGCTTTGAGATGGGAGACCTTAGTTGCAGAGTTGTGTCCATGAAGGCCACCCTCCAGACACTGTGGTCAAAGTAGCAGTCACTGCTAGCGGGAATTGTGGAACTCCATGGCGGAGGTACACCCTCTTTCCCACCTACCCTCTTTCCCACCTAAGCCACATATGTCTTAAATTCCATTGCACCTATTTTTTTCATATCCCAGATATTATATATTCTAGCTACATGGCACTACACTGTCAGTCAGTCTCCCAACACAGCAACAGTACCTCTAACTTGTAATTATTTAGTGCCCAAAAACGCTATATGAAGAACACATTTCCATTTTGCTGATGTCCATGAAATTTGATATACTTGCTACATGCCTCATTGCTGTGCCAGTCAGTCTCCCACCACAGCAACAGCACCTCTAACTTGTAGATAACTGTAGTGCTCAGAAATGCACCATATGAAAAACTGATTTCCCATTGTTGCTTATTTATAATAAATAATATACACTTGCTACATGCTGCTGCGCTGTATCAGTCAGTCTCCCACCACAGCAACAGCATCTCTAACTTGTATTTCACTTAGTGCCCAGAAATGCACTATATGAAGAACTCATTTCCTATTTTGGTCATGTCCAAGAAATTATATACACTTGTAATGTGTCACAGCACTGTGTCAGTCAGTCTCCCACCACAGCAACAGCATCTTTAGTTATAGTTAACTTTAGTGCCCAGAAATCAACTATGGGGATTTTCCATGGTGCTGAGTGTCTACATGCCACATATCGAAGGTGTAGACACTCCACAGCCACTGTGCCCCTGTGCCTGATTCACAAAGGAGACACGGGCATATATATGTGCTGGATCACCCGACCAGCCAGCAATCTCCACAGCTGGGACAGTCTGGGGGAGGTGGAGGAGGAATGCCCACACTCTGCACTATGCTCAAAAGCATGGAGTGTTGGGTGAGGGGGCACAGGCTACACTTTCCAGGGGCAGACATAGCCAGTACACACACCCCTATGGTGCCTCCACCAGCCACAGCAGGAATGTAGGGCACAAACAGCCCTCCCAACACACTGCCCTGGTACTCAGGTTCCACATGGAGGGCCAGTGGTGGCCACCCAGGCACCCACTAGGCCCAATGCTGTGGCCACCATGGCAACCTGACATCCATGGTGCCCCATGGGCACAAGGGATCTAGTGGTGGATGGGGCCCGGCATCCCATTGGATACCCGCCTATGTCCCAGCAGTGCCCCATGCACCTGCATGCTAGGGGTGGAGTCATGGATGAGGGCCGCATGGTGGCTGTAAATATGGCCACCGTGCATCATTCCATGGGTACAGGGCTGCACATTCAAGATACACACCTCCAGAGGACTTCCGTCATGCGATGGCTGCCTGATGGGCATGCTCTGAGTCACTTCCCACTCCTCAGCTCACAAACTACCCCCTTTTACTTGATTAAGCCATGCTAACAGTGAAGAAATATTTTTTTAAATACACTGCAAAGAGCGTGATCACAGAATCAGAGAGACTACTCGATCGATTTAATCTTAACACGATGATGAAACCTCAGAGGCCTAAGCATACACCCCCGCTGTCTCCAGAGAAAGATTTGCTGGCAAAGCACACCAAAGAGGAGGCGGAAGGAAACACCACTCCACAGCTATTGAGGTTGAAACTTTTTGAAGGATTAGCCCCAATTAAAGATTCCCTTCAAGCAGTGGTAGGAGACTTGCAAGCGCTTAAGAAGCTCTATGGAGAGTTTAGCAATTAGTATCAATGACAACAGTACACATTTCTTCCTTGGACGATTGGAGGGCTCAGCTGGATCCGGAGATTGTTTCCTGTGACAGAGCCTAAGAAAGATGGAAGATAAACTGGAGGATCTCGAGGGTAGATCCAGAAGAAACAATTTAGTGGTACTCGGACTTCCAGAAGGTGAGGAGGGAGTCAACCCTATCTCCTTTATACAAAATATGTGCACTAAAATTGCTGGTCTTTCGCCTAATGGCCCAACATGTATTGTTGAGAGGGCATATCGGGCACTGAGGCCCACACCTCCAGTCAGCTCTCCTCCTCGACCTCTACTATTCAGACTCCTCAATTATCTGGATAAGCAACTGATACTGGAGAAACTAAAAGAAGTGAAAGAGGTCCAATGGGAGAGTGCCAGAATAAGGATAGCACAGGACTTGCCGATACCAGTAAGGCAGAAGTGTACTGAGATGCATCTTATTGTGGTTAAACTCATTGCTGCAGGAGTAAGATTCAGAATGCGTTATCTGGCAATTTTGCAAGTGAATAAGATGGGGCTATGGATTTCCTTTGAGAATGTGGCTAAGGCTACTACAGAGCTCAAGAAATGTTATTTGGACTTGTTCCGTTGAATAAGGGTGATGTCCCATTATCGAACAAATGCCATGAATTATTAAGCTGTATCTCTCTAATGAACCAGGTTAAGTATAACCTGGTCCCTTGAATAATGTTTGTTTTGCTTCGGCTGATCAGACCTCTGAGCAGTACTTAGATGCATTCTGGGACATTGAGCCCCAGGGGAGAAAATAAGTTAAAAGACACTACTAAAATTTTCCTTATTGGTTTGCTTTATGTGGGACTATAATCTGCAGGATAGTGGATGTCCAGATCTTTTGACTAGATTCAAATGGAGGCATGAAACAACATATTTGTCCGTGCAGGTGCCAGACCTCAAGCTGTTACAAGGACTGGTTAAATGGACTCTCCATGGTTTTTTGCTCCATAGTAACACTCTTATTTTTCTTGTTAGTTTGGTACTTATATGGCTAATTACCACCAATCATATGCTTTGAGAGTCATAGTTGAGTAGAATTTAACATATTACATGTTTGTTTCCATTTTGAGAATGAGAACTGAAGGGGGTTAATTCAGATATTTGGGCTTAAGTTGGGGGTGGCTGAAACTGTCTGTTTGGTGGGGAATAAGATTGCAACTGAAAAATTGGAGGGAGTGTGTCAGTGGACTGGGAGTATTAAGATAACTGTTTGGGGTTACACTGTTTTGTTTAAGTTTAGAAAGATTAGTGTAATATTACAAGTGGATACCAGAAAACAAGTGCTAGGTATAATTGCTAGATTAATCAAGAGGTGGCAGGCTTATAGACATGACTTACCCAAAGGTGGCATGCCAATTACCATTATTTGTGTAGCTTTACCTTACTTTAAATACCTTGGACACCCAGGTCTCCAGGGATGGAAACCCCCTGAGTTAGAGTTTGACCCTGACCGTCAATGGCAGTGAGGATTATATCCTGGAATGTTAAAGGGGCCCGTTCTCGAGCTAAACGTTATCAAATTCTTAGACACCTGGAAACTCTATAATGTAATGTAGCCCTATTGCAAGAAACGATTTATTAGATACGAAGGTAATCTTTTAGGAGAAGACAAATAGGACAAGTGTACGCTGCAGGCAATGCAACAGCACAACGAGGTGTAGCTATTTTGTTTACCAAGAGGACTCCATTTAAGTTACAGCAATCTCAAATTGATACACAAGGGAGATTTATATTTATTAAGGAACTTCTAAACCATATTGAAATTATCTTGGGATCCATATATGGACCTAATATGGATTCACCAGAATGTTTTGTTAAAATAACAAATGCCCTGAGCTTGTTGCTAGACTACCCACAGTAATGCCTGGGACTGGAATTTGGTCCTTTCACCAATCCTCGACAGATCAGTATGTAAGGAAGTAGTCTTTCTCCAGCTCAAAGAACTTTAATGGAATGCATTAAAAGTTACAACCTCAGTGATCTCTGGAACTACTAAATCCTACAGCTAGGGATACACTTTTTATTCACCAGTTCATAAATCATTATCCACATTGATTACTTCCTAGTTAATACTCCAGTTCTTGAAGGCTTAATAGGAAGTGGTATGTCCCCAAGGGTTATTTCTGATCATGCGCCTGTTTGGATGGAGGGTGCAATCTCACATCAGACAGTTAGAAATAGCATATGGAAACTGAATAGACAGCTTTTACAGGATGAACAGGCAGTGAATTCCCTTAAAGAAACAATTACCCATTTTCTTACACAAAACCAGGTGTCAATACAGGATAATGGCAAGCTCTGGTGTGCCCTAAAATGTGTGGTTAGGGGAGAATGTATCCGCCTATCCACCATTCGAAAGAAAAAGAGAGAGATGTTATCCTCCTCGCTGTCATCAAAAATTCAAATCCTAGAAAATCAACAATTTAACCAACAGACTGAGGAGACACTGGAGCTTTTAACTAAACTAAAGAATCAGTATTCAGAATCCTTACAAGAACAAGTTCAGTATATGCTTTTTAAGACTCACAGTAAATATATAGGACAGCGTGATAGAACTAGTCACTTATTAGCTCTTTGGCTATGAAAACAAGAAGAGTCTAGGATTGTGGTGTCCCTAAATTCTTACTCAAACAATTCCCTCCTTACTACTAAGGAAATTGTTAAAGAGTTTGAGGTATATAACAGATCCTTATATTCTCCACAGTTACCTATCCCTCTATTGCAGAGTTTCAGACTTGTCTTAATGATATTCTGCTCCCATTCCTCCAGCATTCACAAGCAAAGCTCCTTGAGGAGGCCATAATCCAACAAAAATTATGGGAGGCAATGGATTTGTTCCGGATAATAAGGCCAGGCCCAGATGGCTTCCACCTCGTTTCTACAAAGTGTTCAAGGAGCAATTATCGCTCTTAATATTATCTTTGTAATTCTGGACTCTCTGATCCATCATTAGTAGAATCCCCCATAATAGTACTCCCAAATCGAATAAATCTCCACAGATGGTCTCTAATTATTGACCAATTTCCTGATGAATTATGACATAAAGTTTTTCGCAAAGATTTTGGCCACTAGAATAGCATGAATTTGGACCCCATTACTTAGTTCAGAACAAGTGGGATTTGTAGCTGGTCACTCTTCAACCGACCACCTTAGGGAAACAGTTTCATGTTTTTCTGTATCCAGAGTAGCACCTTACCAAATGGCATTGGTGTCTCTGGATGTGGAAAAAGCATTCGACAGGGTAAGTTGGACTTTTCTATTTGAAGTTCTCAAAAATTTGGCTTTACCCAGAAATTCATAAAGTGGATACAACTATTACACACTCTCCCACAGCAAAAGTGTACTGCAATGAGATTTTCAGAGTTATTTCCCTATTTTCTGAATGCACCAAGGATGCCCTTTCCACCTTTATCTTTAACCTATACCTGGAACCACTTTTATACCACCTTCAACATTCTCCCCAGGTACAGGGTATATAGATTGGTGAATGGGACCTTCATCTTTCGGCATATGCAGATGACATTCTGTTGCATGTCACTAATCCCCAAACTTCTCTTCCAGCGATAGTATCTATTATAGATAAATTTGGCACATTATCTAACTACAAATTGAACATAACTAAATCAACAATTATGCCACTAAATGGTCATACTCATCATTCACACTTAGAAAACTTTCAGTTTTGTTGGGTGACTCAAATGACCTATCTAGGCCTTTTACTAACAAATGACTTATCACAGATTAAAAAATAGAATCTTGATGTTAAATTAGGAATTATAAAACAGGATCTTGAAAGATGGGCCTCTTGGTATCTTTCACTACAAGGACGAATCAATGTAGTTAAAATGAACATACTTCCAAGACTTTTTTATCCCCTGAATATGTTACATTTTTATCTTCTGCAAACCTGGTTTAGGAAAGTCCAACAGATTATTTCCAAGCTTCTTTGGTAATCGCAACCACAGAGGAGGTCATATATTAAGCTTGGAGCTCCCAAGGACAAAGCGGGCTTCAAACTGCCAAATTTTTTTCACTATTATCTAGCAAGCCATATAGCTAAATATTTTCTCTGGTACTCCCCTATCCTTATTAGAGCGGCACCTATTTATGAACCATTATGGCTAAAAATGGAATGTCTAGTTATTAGACACTCTGGTATTTCCCTAATAGCTTGTTATATATTACTCCTAAAAAGGCTCTAAGATTCTACCAAATTAGCTAATATGTAAGCCCTGAAAGTTCATGCCCAATTGTGTAAAGTCCTTAAATATGATAATACTAAGGATATTTGCCAACCTATTTATTTAAACCCAAATTTTATATTAGATAACCCATATCTAAGACCTGCAAGAGTAACCTCGAACAGGACGTCAAAATTCTGGACTTATTGGGTCAAGGTAAGATTAAGGCTTCACCTGACCTTCTTAAAACCTTAGGCCTTCCTTCCAATCAGGTATTTAAAGCATTCCAAATTAGACACCTTCTAATATCCATGTTGGGTAATGGTATTTGGGATACAGACCAAACAGAGCTTCTTAATATGTTTCATGACCTGGTATGGAATCCTCATGCATTATGCAAAATAACTGCTGAGTTATATCCACTAATCCATACAGATATCTGAGGAATATCATCATATTGGACAATTCAATTCCCGGATAAACAACTTTGCTGGTACAGTATTTGGAAAGCAGTACATTCCTATACTTCTAATGATAAACAGCGTCTAATTCAATTCTACATAATACATAACATGTATTTTACTCCAGCAAAGTTATTTACCATGGGCAAAATACATGATCCCAGATGTAATAGATGTGACCTAAGTGAGGGTACAGTATATCATATGCTCTGGGAATTTCCCTTAGTCAAGTCCTTATGGAACATAATTAAAACCAAACTTGACCCCCTTCTTGTAGTGGAGCCCCGTTTTGAACCCAAAATATGTATCCTAGGAGTCTACACCCAAATTCCAGTTCTAGAAAGAAGATATGCCATGGCCTTAATTTCCCATACAGTCAAGCAATTAATGTTAAGGCATTGGAAGGATTCCCAACTCATGCCCTACTCTGAATGGTTGCAACAGTTCTTACATAATTTAAGAATAGAAAAATGATTGCTAGTCTTAGACACAGCCCAGCTAGTTTTGATAAAATATGGAGCAAGATTTACATTGACCTCACTTACAAGGTAAAAGTAAGGAAGTGGCTACGGAAACTACCAATATACTTGGTACCTCAGTAGAAGCCTGCTAGCAGGCCTTAACCCTAGCACTTATTAGGGAGGTGGTGGGATAAGAGGAATGTTAGGTATATATTGTGGAATGTGTTTAGATTTAGGGATAGTAGTTAATAATAGGCTGATGTAAATTCAAGGCCATAATTGCTTGTACTTATTTACCTTTTTATTTCTGAGCCTGGTAACATGATGTATGTATGACTAAAGCAAAATAAAGCATATTTAATTAAAAAAAAAAGATACACACCTCAGGTATGTTATTCCTGCCCTGTGGAGAATCACCCCATATGAAAAACTAATTTCCCATTTTTGTTTATGTCCAATAAATTATATACACTTGCTACATGCTGCTGGCTGTGTCACTTAGTCTCACACCACAGCAAAAACAACTCTTACTTGTAATTCACTTAGTGCACAGAAATGCACTGCATGAAGAACTCATTTTCTCTTTTGGTCATGTCCAAGAAATTATATACACTTGTAGCATGTCACAGTTCTGTGTCAGTCAGTCTTTCACCATAGCAACAGCACCACTACTTTGTAATTCACTTTAATGCCCAGAAATGCGCTATATGAGAATCTCATTTCCCATTTTTGTTCATCTCTATGGAATTATATATACTTGGTACATGCCTCAATGCTGTGTCAGTCAGCCTCCCACGACAGCAACAGCATCTCTAACTTACCATTACATCAGGTTGGTAAGATCCAGAAGATGCCCTGGGGCGAAATGGAACCCAGAACATGGTCCACCATGTCTGGTTTCCATACCCAAGAGGCACTACTGATTGTGGTAGGCCGGTGATCTGGGCAGCCAGAGAGGTTTGACCAACTCAGGCGGTGTTATGCAATGCCATGTCCATTAAAAACAAGACTGCAAGTATTGCAGATCTTGTTGAAATGGTGGACCTGGCATGTATCACCGAGACCAGGCTGGATGAGAACTCTGGTCCCATTTCAGAGGCTTTAACTCTGGTTGGGTACTCGGTGATACACTGTCTGAGATTTGATCGCGGGGGGAGGGGTTACGGTTTGTTTCAAGACCAAACTTAACCTCCTGAGTATACCAGCTGAGGAGACTGAGTCAATTGAGTGTACCGTAGTAGCAGGTATAGGTTATCAGATCACCCTCATCTACCGTCCACTTGGTGATAAGAAGCGATTCCTCCAGGAAGTTGCGGACTTCGTCGTCGATATGGCATTTGAGTCACCCAGACTGATGGTTCTGGGTGACTTCAATGCCTGGATCGATAATGAACTCTCTCAATTTGGACAGTGCTTCCTCCAGTTGATGACATCTTTGGGCCTCACACAGGTAGTTACCACTACTACTCATAAACATGGACACTCCCTTGATTTAGTCTTCCTCCAGGAGATTGAAGCCTCTGACCTGGGGGTGGAACTAGTTGGGTGGTCCGATCACTACACTGTGGAGTTTAGTTTTAGTGCTCCCCTTCGTAGGCATGCCCCTGTAGAAATGGTTAGGTTTTGTCCTTTATGAGATGTAAGTTCTCAAGGCCTGGCAGCAATACTTGACCTTTCATCCCTCCCAGTGGCAAACAATGACCCAGAGACCCTTGTGATGGCCTATAATTAGACCATTTTGGTGGCTCTGGATCTCATTGCTCCAGTCTGAATTCATCCTCTCTCCCTTCACCCTCGATCCCCATGGTTTGATGGGACTCTGAGGGAGATGCGATGACTAGGATGAAGGTTAGAGCATTGCTAGTGGAAATCCACCCTTGATGCTGACCACCTTAGATTGATGGACCATTATCAAGCCTTTCAATCTGCAATCACCCATAAGAAGGTGAAGTTCCTGTCCTGGGAGATTGCTGCTGCTCAGAATCAATTAGCTCAGTTGTTTCGAACTGTGGACAGACTGCGCAACCCAGCCTGTCTACAAGTCTGAAAAGCCTTTTCACAAATAGAGTGCAATGAACTTGCTCAATTCTTTGCAACTAAGGTGGCTGACATCAGGGTGGCACTCCAACCTGCACACTCTATGGGTGTTGCTTTGGATCAGCACAAGGCCACTGCTTCTCAGCTTTCCTGGAGTACCTTCGACCGACCGGAGTTCATGGATGTCATGCGGATCATCCAGAGTGTGCACCCTATGTGCTGTTGTTTGGACCCAGGATCAACTTCCCTAATTTTGGGTTGTATTGACTCCATCAGTCCCAGTCCTAGTACTGATAGTCTGGTGCTCCTTGGAATCTGGTGAGTTTTCTAGCTCCCTGAAAGAGGCAGTGGTGACACCACTCTTAAAGAAAGCTTCTTTGTACCCAGGCTGCCATGCAAACTACAGACCAATCTTTAACCTTCCTTTTTCAGAGAAGGTGATTGAGAAAGTAGTGGCTGCACAGTTGGAGGACCATTTGACCATCCATGACATCTATGGACCCCTCCCAGTCCGGTTTTCAAAAGAGACATAGTATTGAGACAGCTCTGGTTTGGGTGCTCAATGATTTCTTGATAGCTAGAGGTTGGAAGAGCCGTTCCATCTTGGTTCTTCTGGATCTCTCTTCAGAATTTGACACTGTGGATCATGGGGTACTGCTTGGTCACCTGAGGTACATCTGTGGACTGTTGGGTACAGTCCTCAGGTGGTTTACATCGTTTCTCATGGGAAGAACTCAGAGAGTGGCGTCTGGGTTTTTTCTTCAGACCCAGTCTCTCTGGTGTTTGGGGTATCTCAGGGTTCAGTGTTGTCCCCCATGCTGTGCACGTTGTATATGCTGCCTCTCAGAGACATTGTAAGAAGGTATGAGCTAAGGTTTCACTGCTTGTGTGATGATACCCAGCTCTACCTTGCTTTTCACCTGACCAAGATGGAGCTCTCTCAGTCTTTAATACCTGTCTCACAGAAATCCAGATGTGGATGGATTGCAGCTGGTTGAAGTTGAACTCGGAAAAAACTAAGGTGCTGGTTGTGGACCCAGGTCACCGGATGGGGGGGGTTGGGAGTTGGTTTGCCCTCTGGACTTTTTCTTGATGACTTATCACTCCCAACCTCTGAACAGCTGTGAAACCTGGGGGTAATTTTTGATGCAGTGCTGACCCTGCATTTGCAGGTGTCGGCTGTTGTCAAATCTTCCTTTTATCATCCAAGGAATATCTCCAGGATTAAGCAACTGGTTCCGTCTGGTGATCTTCCTATTCTGGTACACCCTTTTGTGTCCTCACAATTAGATTATTGCAACTCCCTTTACCTAGGGCTTCCTGGGATGGAGATCTACCACCTGCAGCTGATGCAGAATGCAGCGGCCCGGCTTTTGACGGGATCGTCTCAGTCCTGTCATATTTTGCCAGTGCTATGCGGACTGCACTTGCTGCCAGTACAGTGGTGGATTACTTTCAAAGTCGGTCTTCTGACTTTTAAAGCCCTACACGGACTGGGCCCAGATTACCTGAAAGAGCTTCTGGTCCCTTACTGCCCTGGGCGATCACTCCACTCGGCTGATGAGGGATTGCTAGAGATTCCAAAGGTGTTTTGAACTTTTCTGGGGCCAGAGCATTCATGCATGCAGCTCCTACCCTCTGTAATTCTCTACCCTGTCAGTTACAGTAGTGCAAAGCTGTGGAGGGATGTAAGCAAGCTTTAAAAACCTTTTTATGGCACCAGGCATTTGGTGACTGATTGATTGATGATATGATGATACTGTTGATTTTGTATGATTTATGTTTGTTGATGTTTGATTTTCAGTCTGTTAGGTGCCTTGGTACTTGAAAGGTGCCATAAAAATAAAGTTTTATTATTTATTATTATTATCATTATTATTATAGTTAACTGTACCCTTACAAAAAGAAATCCATTTTTGATTGCTTTCAGCTTACTTCTGTTTTAATGTTGTTTTTCTGATTTTTTGTGGATTAATCATGTCTTCTTTTCTGAAAAGGATGTTTTCCCTCAACCACTGAAGATTTATTTAGGATTTAAAAATGCTTCTAAACTTGTTTCAAAAAAGTAAGACTAAAAATGGCCTGAAAATAGATTTCCTTTTTCAGTTCAAATGCATTTATAGGCCTATCTAGTGGATTTACATATTTAACACCATCCCTGCAGTAATTACTGCAAAATGCCACAACTTGTGAGGATTGGATAGGCATATCCTCAATGGGCTGGTAAGTATTCTTACCTAAATTTGAAACCAAAGGTTGTGTTATTGCTTTTCTACTTATTACTATTAATGAAAAGAAAATGTCATCTTTTTTAATTTTTAGACTTGTAAGCCAATGAGTATAATTGCCCGTTTTCATCAGCAATAAGTTTAAAAAACAACCATATTCATTTTGAAGTTATCCGTACAGATAGTTCCATATAACATAATACAGTATTATTTGTCAAATATGGATAAATAAAATAATACAATTGAAAAAACTATGTCGAAGAAATCCTGTAATAAACTAGAAATCCCATAACAGTATCATTCAAGTCTTGTAATAGTGTCATTTACAGCTCATAGGACTATTGTTCTGAGCTCTGAACAGTAGTATTAGTAGCATAACCTAACATCGCAAGCTGACAAATTTGTTGTGCAGAGTGGGAGATGGCTTTTACTCTAACTTTTGTGTATAATGTAACCCCCTTGTTACCCGGTGTTACTAGAATCCCAGTAAGACCTAGTGGTAGGCAGGGAAGGCAGCTTGTGAAACTCCAGTTAAATGGATTTCACACTGTCTCACTCTGTTCTCTGTCTCAGCTGAGACTGAGGGATGACATCACCATAGAACTGTCACAGCTGCATGAGCCACAGTGGAATCTGTAGCAGAGAGTTGGAGTAGAATGTTGGGAGGTTTGAATAGTAGTCTGTAGGTCAGTTGGTTTTTGGAACTTGTTGTGATAGGAGCACAGCAGCTCTGTGTTAGGCTCTTGGAGCCTCAGCCCTGACATAGGGCTACATTTAGGAAAAAGGTATGTGTGTTTCCACATAAAGAGAGACACAGAAGCTAGTTTTAAAGTGGTGGATACCGCTGAATCGGGTCTCAGTGCCCCATCCCTGAGGGGATGGGGCAGGAAAGGTTTGCCTGCATATTCCAGGGGCAACCCCCTGGCTACTGCTAGTGGAGAAGCTGCCTTATTTTGACCAAGAGTGTGGGCAACAAGAAAATTTTGTGATTCGCCTGTGTGGCACCTGCAACCAGAGGGTGAGTTTCTGCTCTTTCTAAAGGGCCCATGTTTTCATCCTGGGACTTGTGTGATAGTGGGGATTGGACTACTGAAGTATTGGGAGGCCTAGAGCAATAGGCTTAGCCAAAAGTAAAAGTATGTTCAAGTCCAGTACATAGGGGAAGTCAAGACATGTAGAGGAGATGTGACATACGTCTACCCAGTAATCTAGATTTCCAAGCTTTCAGAAAAGAGTTGTTTAGTTTCCAGAGAAGTGGCCGGGTATGGATTGTGGGAGCTGGAGGTGGGAGACCCCCCATCTTTAGTGACCAGGTCCACCTCTACAGATTTGCTCTGTGGATTTCTACTTTGCCTCATGCACTTGGCCAGTGATGAGGGAAGTACCCAGATGTGGGATTGGAAGGAAAATTCCCTCTAGGAGTCGAAGGCTGTAAGGTGGTTTGGGGAGCCACCAATTGGAAAACTGGTTCATTCCCATAATGGACAGCGGATCAAGTGGCCGGCGGGGGGTACAAAAATGGAGGCACCGCTTTGGATTTAATTCTGGGGAGGAAGGTGCTCGGGCAAGGGGGCTAGCATTTTGGCTGTCTGGCAGTGGGTAGCCCAAAAAGCTGAAGCAAGCTAACTAGTGTGTCACTGTGTGCTGTGGATCGTATGCTGCTGTTTAAAATGCCAACTGTTTACCAAGGAGCAGTAAAGCTAAAAGAGTGTGCCCTTGTACTGCATCAGTTGTTTACAGTGTTTTTGCCTGCTTTTAAAAAAGAACTGTGGTAAAGAAAAATGTGGAAGACTAGGGGTAGCAACAGGAAAATTGTGCCCATGACATTGGAAATGCTTTTTGAATTAAATGAGGGACTTGCAGGTGTGAATGGCTATGTTAAATGGCTGAAATGGGCTCCCACCGTGAAGTCAGTTGAGAAAAAAAAAATGCATTCTGCAGTTTAAATTTGCCTGCTCAACGATCGCCATGAGGAGAAGAGCACTCGCGAGGAAGAAGAGGCTCATTTGCATGGTGTCGTGTGATTGGTGAGGCTGCAATCAGTCCCCCCTCAGCCAGCTCTACAGTGACTGCCCAGCATTCGAGAGGAGCATGAGTGAGTGCGTGTACTGGCTTGTGGAGGAGCATCACAGAGAGTTAAAAGCACTGTAAACCACCTAAAAATAAACTTGTTTGTTTAAAATCAGGGCTCAACCTGCAATTCAATCATCTAAATTGCAAGTGTGGTGGTCGAGGAGATGATCGGAAGGACTGCCCACCCGTTTTCCTTCTGAGTCCTCCAAGACTGGCTGCAGGCCGTTTCCCCAATCGCAGCTAACAGCTACTGATAACAGTAAGTTCCAACAGTGAAATTGCTCAAACAGTGATTTTCTGACAAAAGCCATCTAGATATGTGTGCAGTAGTGTAGTCGCTTTGCAAGTAAAGACTGTGTCAAGTTCTACCAGCAAGTGCAAGTCTGCTAAGCTATTGACTGTGTGCATCGTAATGAGTTCAGCATCAGTTTAAAGTTTAAAGCCAGAGAGAGACTGTGAGTTGTAGCTAAATGTGCAGCACTAGTTTACAGGCAATCCTGTGCTTAAAAACCTGAAGCTTTAAGGGACTGTGAGTTAAAGAAATGTTTCCAGCATGTGAAAAGTCCGTGGAAAATCATGTAAATGTGTTTAGAAAAAGAACAGTGCAAGTTTGTGGAGTTTGAGCAAAAGTTATCAGTAGTGTGTGTAAATCAGATGCGCAGTTGCTTGACATAATTTCTGAATGTTGATGCACAGGAGTGCTGCCGCCGCCATTACAGGGTGGAGTAGTAAAGTAAACACAGCAGCAGAGGAGCCATTTTAAAAGCAAAGAAAGTGTTCAATAAAGTGGGACTTTCAGTTACAGTGAGCTTTTGTTTGTTTTTCTGCAGTTATGGCTTCAGGACCAGCTCGTTACCCGGATCATGCCCGGGTTGCAGTAACAGCAGCAGTGAATAGACTGAGGGACATTGAAAAGTGGTGCTATGGAGGACAACTGCCTCCTCATGTGGCGATTCCTGGTTATCCAGTGCATGTGTGTCAAATATGCTTGAATGCTGGAAGGGACATCTTCATGATACCTCACTGTGCTGGGTGCCTGGAGAAATATGGCTTGTACAAAGTGCCCCAGATTCGTTTGGCTCCCACATGGACAAAGGTTCAGGAATCTACAGTTGGCAGCATACAGCACCAGGTGGAGCCTGTTGAAGAAGGCCCCTTGGGGGAGTGTGGCACAAAGCTAGAGGGTGCAGATTTGGAGACGGAACCAGAAGTTGAAGTTTCAGATGCTGGATCTCAAAAGGAAAGTTCAGATAAAGCATCAGTAGACCCCTGGAGGGGCCTAGCCCAAGTCTCATAGGAGAAGATGAGATGCAGGAGGCCTTTGAACGGGAGGTGTCGACCTCCGTGCCTAGTGATGAGTGGATAGTCTCAGAAGTGAGGACGACTGCTCACTCCTGGGCTCAGATACTTAGTGAGGAAGAAGATGAGGGGGAACCTATGTGGCCTTGTGAAAAAGGAACGGGTACACAGCTTCAAGATCTTGCCTCGGAGGAATGCATGGAAGAGAGTGGTGATGCCACTGCCCTTGCTATGCAAGAAGAAGAAGTCAGGGATCCGTTTTTAATCTCGTTAAGGATGCAAGCTGGCAGAACCAGGACTGGCCACCCCCAAGCCAGGCCAGCGGTCTCAGGTTGACCAAAGCTAGTAAAGAGGAGAGACTGGTTCATAGGAAGGCGAATGAGATCTATGGTATGACCTTTCCTACCTTTCCTCAGAAAGCCTGGGAGGAGATTGAGAACAGCAGGAAATCCTGGATCTGGGCTGAAGCAATGAAAGGTGTGCATCCTGGGGCAAACAAGCATGTAAAGGACAGACTGTTTCATGAGAAATATACCCAGTGGAAGAGAGGCAGGACACTGTTTATGGACAGAGTGCGAATAGTGGACGGAGAGGGACGTGAAATCTCCCACTGTGTGAATAATGTGTGCCCAGACGGGGTAATAATTCAAGCTCCTGACCCCTGGTACTATTGGCCTCAATGCAAGGACCTCCCAGCAAATGTGCCTGTGCCTACTAAATGGAAAACCGAGCAGTGGTAGTCAATACTGCCACACCAGCTTGTGAAGTGCCTTTATTGATCTGCCAATATGGACATCCAGGACTCAGGTGCCCCACATTCATCAGTTCTACAGTGTACTGGCCTTTCCAGAATGCATCGACTGACCCACCAGATGACTTCATATCCTTAAAGGACACCAGCCCAGCTGTATCCTGCTTCATTGTCTGGTAATCGGATGACGTCAGACCAGCTGTTTTCCTTTTTGTTCCTGTTCTAAGGTTCCATTTCCAGAGATTACATCAACCCAGCAGTTCCCAGATGTGCCCTCCTGTGGTTCCTGGAAGATGTCTGCCCAGCTGTATTGGAAGAAATGCTGCCAGGGAGAGTCTTCATCTGAGGTGCAGGTCGGTTTCAGATTTTTCTTTCTACAAGGGGCTGGTAAGTCCGAACTTTTCTATCTTTATGACATTGCAGTACACACCTACACTAGCAGACTCCAAAATGTGTGACCTGTCCTCAAAGACTCTCCCCTCGGGACTTTGGCATGATAGAACTGTGCTTCACCGGCTCCGGCCCAGGAGAGACTCTTTAATGGACTAGCCTTTGGGCACTATGGTCACTAGTTGGGACTTTTAGGGCACTCCATCCCCCCAAATGTGTATTGTAAATAATGTCATTGTTTTCTACTGTTTTCTAATGTATATACTGTTTTTCTACCTTTTATAAAAAAATCTTTTTGGGATTCTTCAGTGTTTTGATGGTAGGGGTTTAGGTAGACTGTGTATGCAGATTAGGAGTGTGTGTTGTCTTTCTTTTTCTTGCAGGTGGTCCTGGAGAAGATAGAAGAGAAGACAAGAAGAGGAGGAGGGGCTCATCAGAGTTCCTCACTAGTACTTTAGTGTGTAGTAATTTAAAGTACCGTGGTTGATGTTACTGTATTAACCCTTTCCTTCCACAGGTGTGGTTGTGTGGGTAGGGAGGAGGCAGTAAAGTGATGTAATAATGTGGTATTAGTTTTTTGGTGTGTGGTTGCAGGTTGCCCAAGGTCGGGGAGGTCCTCGGGTTGTTTTTGGTTTTGGGTGATAAGTTAGAGGCAGATAGATTTTCCCTAGAGGGCTAGGGAGGGATAGAAAGGCTGTGGTCCTGAAGGGCCCTAGGGACTGCAGTGCTGATCTATTACTGCTATGATCCGGACAGTTTTACCAGAGCCACTAGGCGTCCATAGTAAGTGGGTAGTGTAGAGGCTGATATGCCAGCTAAAGGCCTTTAGGCCCTTAGTGTTGCCTGCCTGTGCTCGCACATGGTAGGAGGGGGCCTGATCACCCCCTCCACAGGTAGCACATAGGGTGGGATGGCCTCAAGCAGGGTAAACAATGACTGTGGACAGTCATTTTCCTGGTCAAGGGCGAGTGTAACCCCCTTGTTACCCGGGGTTACTAGAATCCCAGTAAGACCTAGTGGTAGGCAGGGAAGGCAGCTTGTGAAACTCCAGTTAAATGGATTTCACACTGTCTCACTCTGTTTTCAGTCTCAGCTGAGACTGAGGGATGATATCACCATAGAACTGTCGCAGCTGCATGAGCCTCACCCTGACATAGGGCTACATTTAGGAAAAAGGTGTGTGTGTTTCCACCTAAAGAGAGACACAGGAGCTAGTTTTAAAGTGGTGGAGACTGCTGAATTGGGTCTCAGTGCCCCATCCCTGAGGGGATGGGGCAGGAAAGAGTTGCCTGCATATTCCAGGGGCAACCCCCTGGCTACTGCTAGTGGAGAAGCTGCCTTATTTTGTCCAAGAGTGTGGGAAACAAGATTTTGTGATTCGCCTGTGTGGCACCTGCAACTGGAGGGTGAGTTTCTGCTCTTTCTAAAGGGCCCATGTTTTCACCCTGGGACTTGTGTGATAGTGGGGATTGGACTACTGAAGTAGTGGGAGGCCTAGAGTAATAGGCTTAGCCAGTAAAAGTATGTTCAAGTCCAGCACATAGGGGAAGTCAAGGTGTGTAGAGGAGGTGTGACATACGTCTACCCAGTAATCTACATTGCCAAGCTTTCAGAAAATAGTTGCTTAGTTTCCAGAAAAATGGCCGGGTATGGATTGTGGGAGCTGGAGGTGGGAGACCCCCCATCTTTAGTGACCAGGTCCACCCCTATGGATTTTCTCTGTGGATTTCTACTTTGCCTCATGCACTTGGCCAGTGATGAGGGAAGTACCCAGACGTGGGATTGGAAGGAAAATTCCCTTTAGGAGTCGAAGGCTCTAAGGTGGATTGGGGAGCCACCAATTGGAAAACTGGTTCATTCCCATAATGGACCACGGATCAAGTGGCCGGGGAGCCGGGCCAGTGGAGAAAACCCAAGTAGTGTACAAGTCGGGCTGTGTACCCAAAGCTGCATGCAAGTCCGGGCTGTGTGCCTGGTGGGTTCAGAGCCTGAGGGCTGAAACGTGAAGAAGTGTACTGTTGTCTCTAATCTGCATTACCAGGAATGTAGCCCCGTGGGGGTCCATCTATGCTTTATTTGTTCAGTTTGGATGTGAATAAAAGCCACACTGTAGAATCCCATTCCTGGTTCTGGACATTACAGTTATTGCTTCCTGTGTTTGGGTTTACTTGGTGTCCCTGTGCAGAGTAGCCAGACCTAGACCCCTGTGCTGAGTAACCTTATCGTCCCGAACCCAGTCCCCACCAGGTACTGCTGTCAGCTTCAACAGCATGCCACCTGTCGTTTTGCAAAAGGCAGGGGTCGGGGTTACAAAAGTAAAACATTGCTGCTGATGAGAAACTGCAGAGCTACCTCGATAATGGCTCTCTAAAGTGAATTTCCAAGCTGTAGGTGTGGGGTTTTGGCCATTATAACCCATTACAACAGTGTAAGTCCTAATATATGAAAAATAATTTTATGTTATGCCTGTTGGGAAGGAAAGGGGTCGGAATTCAGGTGAGCTTGGAAGGGATCATAAATCAGGTAGCTCAGTGAGCAGCTGATTCCTTTCAGTTCCTGGTTTGCCCCCACAGACAGATATTTTATGACGTCCAACCAGGAAGCATGCAGGGACCTGCCCTATTGAACACTATGGGCCCTGATTCTAAAACGGGTTACGCATGTCGCAAGGTGACTTGCACCAAGCCCAATGACACAAGTCATGCTTTTGTGACATGCATTATTCCGCTTGCTGTTCCAAGATGCATCCTGTGCCATGGCATGGGTGGCCTGTGCCCAAGCAGACGTCCACCAGCTGTAGCCCCTATGACATGGTGGAAGGGGGGGTTATGGCAGTATCTCCACCCTATTCTGAAAGGGCATCTGCCATAACCCCCTTATGCCATTCCAAGACACACTGTGCCACTGCAGGATTAGACCAGCAGTTAGCTGGTCTAAGGGGCATCCATCCTTGCCAAACAGTGGTTGTCTTGCCCCACAGTGCCACAACATGTACACAGACATGCCCCATGGGCACTTCCCATCACATAGATATCCCCAGTTCTGGGGAGCCACCCACGGGCACCCAGGTCCATTTTCTGTGGTGCCATTCTCATACCTGTGCTGGACTGCTAACCCCCACCATGTCCCCCAGGGGCTTGTGCACTTGTTTCATGGCTGGGGGGCTCAGTGGGTGGCTGTTCCCTGCAGATGGTGGCTTGCAGCACCCAGGTCCATTGCACTATTCCTGTGGCTGCCACACAGTGCAGGATGTAAGTGCCGGGGTCTTGTCTGTCTTGGAATAGGGCACAGGATCCCTGGCGGAGGGGCATGTCCAACTCGTATACGCCAGTGAGTTGCAACATGTATCTAAGAATCAGGCCCTATGTGTCTAGTTTGAAACTTCTTTTTAAATGTCAAAGCAATCTCTGGCACATCTGAAAGCACTACAACAAACTGGCCCCTTTATTAGTTAAGTGTTTGCTTTCATAGCTACCAGTTATCGCTTTATCGCTTAAAAACAACTTTTTAAACCAAGCCACACAGATTTCAATGGGACATGTCACCATGATCTCCTGTTTATATGCCATAAAATGTCTGAGCATGTGGGCATTGCTGGCAGATGGGGAAATATAAGGGATCAGCTGACCATCGAGCTTGGCCCAATTTGTGATCTAATTCCTCAGGAGAAACAGAAAATTATCTTTCATGGATCATAGGGCTTGCACTTCTATAAGTAATGTGCTTGAAAGCTCAATACATCATGAGGTAAATTTCCTTTAAATGAAATAGTAACAACTGAAGACAGAATCTAATTTGTAAAATTTTCTGAGAATGTGAGTACCATAAAAAAAATTTGCATTTATGCCTGGTTTACAACTTCAGTAAATGGTGATCGCGATTCTCAAGGCTTTTGGATTGGCACAAGGGGCTAGCACCAGAGGGAATGGTACAAAGTGCCCCTTACACCAAAAGATATGCCTGGAGCGATTCTCAAATGCAGCCTGCATCAGCTGCAGGCTGTGAGCATCAAAGGGGGCTTGTGCCATCCTTGTGGCACAAAATGGGCTGTGGCATGATGCTAGGGGACATGTGGCAGCTGTAAGCTGCTATATCCCCTAATTAGGCATTCGATAAACCTTCCCATAGGACAAACTTCTATGTTCTCTTAAATCAGTCAGGCTTGTCTAAGGGTACTAAGAACATTGTCTTCTGGGAAGGTTTGACCACTTGCACCACTCTCAGAGCCCTCCCTCAACATGTTCCACCATCCTACCCAATCCCTTTTTAGTGATATTAATCACAGCCCTGGTAATCTAACAGCCCCCCACCCCTGATGTGCCTGTAAATAAAAATATTAACAAAATCATTCCTGGGTGGTCTAGCGGATCCCCTTCCTCTCTCTCTGATGTGCCTTTATATTAGAATATAATAGAATAATTCCCTGATGGTCTAGTGGACTCCCACCCCCCACTGGGGCAGGTAGTGCCCACTACCTTGCTCCCCAATCTCAAGACAGACCCAGCGACCAGCTCATCCCTCCTCACACCACCACAGTCGGCCACTGACTGAGCTGTCAAGGAGCGTGTACTGTATACAGTACACACTTTGTGATTGACTGTTCACTCAAGCTGTCAGTCAGCATGTTTGTACTGTATCGAATACATGCTCCTTGACAGTTCAGTTGGCAGCCAGATGTGGTGGTGTGAGGAGGGCCATGCCAGTCATTTGCTCTTTTTTAGGATGGTGGGAGCGGGGTAGTAGGGAACTGCCTGCCAGGGTGGAAGTCCATTAGACCACCAGGAAAGATATATTAAATTTGTATAGGCTAATTGGGATAGGGAATGGGGTCCACTAGACGACCAGGACATGATTACAGTAATTAGAAGGGATCAGAGCTGGTGTGGTGCTAGCTACAAGGGCTGTGATTTTATGTAATAAAAGGGATCGGACTGGGGTACTGATAGCCAACAGCAACTGCTATCCATGGTTCTATTGCCACATGACCATTCCAGAGCTTGCAGCACACCTTCCAGATGCACTGTTTGTTTGGCACAGGGCCACAGTTGCCATATATGCCATGGGACTTTGCTGACGGGACACTACCCAATAGTAAATCTGGCACAGGGTCACTGGCACACCAGTGATCAGCACAAGATGCCTTTGGAGCAGCTTGCACCGACCTTTGAGAATCAAGCCTGCAACACCTTGTTTACAGTGAGATCTATATTTTTACCTTATACTGATGGGGTTGAGGCCTGAAACATCAAAATGGACTTGTGGATCATACAGTGAGTAATGACTCTGGTGGGATTTGAACTTATGTCTCCCCAGGCTAGTGTACATTTGTGCAACAACTTTAAGAACAACTTTCATGCATTTTTTTATCTGCTTGCAAAATTGTCAGGAGGCTCCTTTACCTGAAAGGGAGTCCTCCATAGTGGTGGTAAAATGTTTTGGTTCACCCCATAAAGCAGGGAAGGATCATATTTTGCACCTGATGGGGCTATCCTCTCAATCCTTTCCACTTCCTGATTTCCGATGCCATCCCTTCACTTCCTTGTAATATGATATAATTATATGCCTAGTGTGGGCACGTGCTCCATGTAAGCCTATGGAGCATGGATTTAAAAGTTATTTTTACCATTTTAACCTGATTTGCAATACAAATCAGAGCCTTGTTACTTGAATACTTGCTCCAGTTTGTATTACAAGTCTGGTTGAAGTGGTAAAAAATAACTTTGAAAACCACTGTCCATAGGCTTGCATGAAGTATGTCCCCACACTAGGCATAAAATTACATCATAAAACAAAGAAGCATGGGGACGGCGTTGGCAATCAGAAAGTGGAAGGGATCACATGGCTAGCCTCTCAGGGCTAAATACTATCCAGTGGTACTCTGGTATCACAGTGGTAGGCAACATATCGATTTTCTTTCGCACTGGTAGTGCACTGACACAATGGTATCTATGGCATTTTACCATGTTCTCTCCTACATACATACACACTGATAATACAACGTATCACATAATTTAAGATTGCAGTTCCCTCAAACACTGGCACTATAGTAGCACCATGGTATCGTATTATTTTAACATTTCAGGTTTGGCACCTCTCACAGCAACCACTGGCCTCAAGTGGTAGCACAGTTGTATCAGTATTAATCTCATTATACTCTGTTCTACAGTGCATTGTTAAGATAAATGACTCCTCACTGAAGTCCAATACTTAATTGTGTATTAAAGCAGTCATTAATTTGTCTTTGAAGACTAATTTTAGTAATTTTAAATCATCTTTAATCATCATCAGAGGAATACTATCTCAAAGAATATTAAGTTCTAAGAATTGAACTGATTATTTGTTTAAGAAAATTGTTACAAAATGAAGATTAGGAATAGCTCTACAATGCTCGTCAAAGTATAATTTTTGAATAAACACTGAACCATACCTGAAGACTATAACCAGCTGTCTCTCGCATAATGTGTCACCTGAATTGTGCTGAAGTCTTCTTTTGTATTACTGTTCCAGTATGCAGTGCAATATTTCCATTGTTTTCCAGCAAAAAATGTTTTATTTTATTTTTTTTATTTATCTATTCTAGGATTACAAGTACCTTTGAGCCAAGGCTATTTTACAAAGGTTCCACGTCAGAAATAACAAACAACAAGGAAGCAACAGTGAAATAACAGTAAACAATTCATGTACAACATTGCTATTGAAAGGGGTCAATTATAGGAAGAATAAAGGGTAGAGGATGAGGAAAAGTGTAGGTATTTAACAGAGGCAGCTTTAGTAAGATGGTGAACACAGCGAGGACGCATATGCCCACAAGGAATGGGTAGGGTCAGGCACCTGGGGTGGCAGAGAAACAGGGATGAGAGGAGAGAGGGTGGATGAAGATACAGCCAGAGGCATTTGTCGAACAATAAATGGGAAGGAGTGATAGAAGAGAAAAAGGGATCAGGGTGGGGGGATAAGTGCTGTAATGGGACAAGGAGAGACTAATGAGGTGGTATGAAGACCTGAGATTTGAAGTGGTGCCTCAGGAGCTGGGGGGAAGGGGACTGGGGGGCCTGGGGTTAAGCAGTATAAGTTAAGATTTAAGCTGTGTAGATCATCATCTAGGAGAGGCAGTCACAGGAGCTAGAAGCAATGAGATGGGCCCAGAGTCTGGTTTTGAACAGACCTAGTGTTGTGGCAGAGGAGATGGTGTGGCTGAGACCATTCATCCGTAGAGGAGTCCTATAGGCGAAGGAGTGCTGGCCCTGTGTAGTTCGACAGTGAGGAACTTGTAGAATCTGGGTTGTCGAGCTCCTGGTGTTCTGTCAGTTGATGTTTTGATGTAACAAGGCAGTAACACGGGGTGTGAAGACCAGGTTGATTTTCCCACTCATAGCACATATGAGATACTTTGCTCGGTTGGAAGCTGCAACATGGATTCATTCAAAAGGGCACAAGACTGGGTGAGGCAGTGGGCACCAGTTGTGAGTCAGCATGCTTTGTTAAGAGCAGTTGTTATACGTCAGAGAGTGGATGTCGTGGCGGAGCTGTAGATAATGAGGCCATAATCAATAATTGATACCACAGAGCTCTGGATAGCAATCTTTAGGGCCTCTGGGGTGAGGTGCTGCCTGTACTTGTAGAGTAATCCAAGGCGTGTGCTGGCAGCTTTAGCCATGCTGTCGATGTGAGCCATATAGGTGAGATTGGGGTCAAGCAGAATCACTAGGTATTTGAAAGAGTAAACTGATTGAGGACAGTCCCTGCTTGCAGAGATGGCAAGGGTGTTGCTTGTAATGGTTATGTGAACTGCAGAATAGCAAGAACTTGGTTTTCTTGTGATTGAGGACTAGTTTGTGATTGGAGAACCATGTTTCAGTGGCACTGAATCTGAGTTGGAGGCTGTGTTGTAGTGGTGGAAGGTCCTTGTGCGTAGAAAGATAACAGCATCATCCATACAGGATGATTTCTTCTGAGCAGGATTGTGGTAGGGAGTTTATACTTACAGAAATGCAAAATACGATATTATCCCTTCTCGAGTCCCATTCTGCTATATACAACCAAAACTTAGACAATTAGTTTGTGTGTAATCTAAACACTATTGATCACAAGATACATTAAAATACCATTAGTTTCCATTAATTTTCCATTAAATCTAGTCAAACCTATTAATTCTCACCATGAAATCTTGTTGCATTTTTTCAATGGCTTAAGTTTTTTGTCATTAAATTGGTATTAGTTTTTAAAGAATTGTTTGCTTACTGCATTAAATTCTTAAGATATCCCATTAATGAATCATAGAAATCTGTCGGCAGAAAAGGACCACTCTGGCCCATCAAGTCTGCCACTTATCCCCCCTTCACATTTGTTTCATCCCCTGCCCCACTCTTCACATTTGTTTCATCCCCCAGTCAACCCCTTATATCTGTCCCATGCCCTCTTGAATCCTTCCACTATTTGGCCCACACCACCTCTTCAGGCAGTTTGTTCAGCGTTCCACCACCCTCTCAGTGAAGAAGACTCCCTTACATTGCCCTTAAATCTTCCTCCTTCTAATCCTAAAGCATGCCTTCTCGTTTTAGCACTTACTTTCCTTATAAATAAGCTCCACTCCTCCACCTTATTAATCGTCTTCATGTACTTAAATGCTTCTATCATGTCCGCTTGCTGCCTCCTCATCTCCAATGGGTACAGATCCAGCTTGCTGCACCTCTCCTCATAGGGATTCCTATGCATACCATGCACCATCTTGGTTGCCGTTCTCTGAACCCTTTCAATCTCATCTATGTCTTTGCATAGGTGAGGTATCCAGAACTGTATCCCACACTACAGGCGTGTTCTCACTGTGGTTTTATAAAGTGGCATCAGCACCTCCCTCCTTCTACTTGTTATTCCCCTTCCTAAGTACACCATCATTCTATTTGCTTTACCAACCACCTTTCTGCATTGGTTACCCACCTTAAGGTTGTTCAAAATTATAATCCCCAGATCCCTCTCCTGCTCAGTTTGCTTTATTACCCCTCCCCCCCTGCATATACGGTTTGTGGGTTTTTATGCCCCATGTGCATTACTGTACAATTTTTGGCATTGAATTTCAGCTGTCATGTTTCTGACCACCCTTTTAGAATCTGCAGGCCCTTCCTCATAGCCTCCACCCCCCACCGTGTATCCACCTTATTACAGATCTTTGTATCATCTGCAAATATGTAGGCCTTCCTCTCTAATCCCTCCACTATATTACTGATTACATACATACATATATATATATATATATATATATATACAGTATATATATATATATATATATATATATATATATATATATATAATGGTAGCATGGTAGTGCTACCATAGTTAGGGTTGAGTAGCATTTTTAAGGTTAAAGGGTGAAACTTTGCACCTTAAAAATGTTACCACTATTCAACGGATTTGCCTGAAATTTGGTATGCACAGTTGAGCACAGTAGATCCTGGGATCTGCCAACTTTCATACCGGTTGAATATACGGCTGCGGAGTTATTAAGTGACATCTGAATGCACAGTTACCTTTTTTGTGAATTCTTTGCTCATGCCTACAGGTAGCGTGGTTTATGCTACCGATCCGAAAACTTCAGGGAACATGTGGTCAGGGTCCCTGATGTGCCTTTTGAAGATTTCATGAAAAAATATTAAACAAGTTCCCATTATAAGTCAATGGGAAAAGTTAACAAAAAGTTTGAAAGTGTCGCAAATGCACTTTTTAGTGTCACAAATGGCCCTAGTAGTGTCACAAATCTGCCATTTTGTTTTCAGTACTGATCAGTATAATGCTTGGTGATTAAAATTGGAAACCTCTAGGGACACAATTCTTTCTGTGTTCACCTAGTCAGACCCTGAAACACACCAGAAATATGTTTTTCAAATTTCTGGAAACAGTAGTGTCACAAAGTAGTGTCGCACCTGTGACACTTTTGCAGATTATTGCGTAAGGTGGCGCGATTTGCGACACTACTTTTCAGACTATGGCCAAAATGACAGAGTTCTTTGCCACCCTACAGTAAAGAACAGTTGGGTCTTTTGGGCTCAAATTTGGAGGAACACAGCCAACATCTCACAGATGTGCCTTTTCATAGTTTGGCAATAAAATATTGCATGGATGCCAAAGTTACTGTACTCCAAAGTTGACATTTTCCCCATAGACTAACATTGTGGCGTCCACTTGCTTTTGCTTTTAGAGACATGTATCTCGAAAACAGTGCTAGATATGGAATTTTCATCACAATTTAGCAAAAACCTAGCCCAGAAACTCATGAATCATATGAAATTTAAATATTTTTTCTACGTCATACGGTTCCTGAGATATCAGCAATTTAGTATTCCAACAGCTAATTTTCTGCTCTGAGGCCCATTATTATGCATACATTCTTTCTACACACTGTGTTTCTTTGTGCAGCTGTTGGGCAAATACAGGGTGCATGCTTCCATTACTGTTACATTTACCATTCCCACTTGTGTTTCTGTACCCATTTGCATTACCGTTCCGTGTACACCACCGTGTGAGGTACCCTTTGCGTTCTTGTTTGCATACACACTTGCGTTCACGTTTCTGTTTACTTTGCCATTACTTCTGCTGTTACCATTACCATTTGCATTTCCAATTGCCGTACCGTCACCGTGCTTGTTATGGTTTGCGTTTCTGTACGCGCTTGCATTTGCATTTGTGTTTCTGTTACCTTTGGTGTTATTGTTGCTGTTACTGTTACCATTTGCATTTACAATTGCAGTACCGTGACCGTGCAAGTAACGGTTTGCACTTCTGTACGTGCTTGCTTTCACATTTCCATTTCTGTTTCATTTGGCATTATTTTACTTATTACCATTGCCATTTGCATTTCCAATTGCGGTACCATGACCGTGTGCATTACGGTTTGCATTTCCATATGTGCTTGCATTTGCCTTTCTATTTCTGTTTCCTTTAGCATTATTTTTGTTGTTACCATTACCATTTGTATTTGCAATTGTGGTACCATGACTGTGGGCATTACGCTTTGCGTTTCCGTGTGTGCTTGTGTTCGCCTTTCTGTTTCTGTTCCCTTTGGCATCATGCTGTAACACTTAATATTTGAATTTATAATAGCGGTACTGTGACTGTGCGCATTATCAGTTACATTTAAGTACACGCTTGCATCTCCATTTACGTCACTGTTTGCTTTGCCGTCACTTTGCACTTGCGTTTCTATTAATGTTTGCATTACCTTTTACGCTTGCATCACCAAGTGCATAACCATTAGCACTTGCATTTGCATTGCAGTTACCATTACTATGTCACTACACATCACCTGATGGGAGCACGGGGCCCGAAGGGCCCGCGCTCCCACCTCCGCATTCTATTCACTATTAATGTCTTCATTCTCAAAAAAGGAAATTCATGGCAAAAACTCTGTTTAATGCTATTTAAGGTTGTTCCACAGTGACAAAAGCAAAAGAAATTTGGTGTTAGGGTTGAAAGCCCCTTACTAGCCGCCCCCTCACTGGCATCAGGGTGTGCGTTGGGCTCGTCGGTCATAACTCTCACCCATTCTCCTATACCCCAGCTTGTTTACACATGTGATGGCATGAGAGTTAGGGCCGACAAGCCCAATGCACACCCCGATGATGGTTGGGGGCAGGCTGGGGGGGTGCAAGGGGGCTCTCAACCCTAACACTGCATTTCCTTGCTTCTGTCACTGTGGAACAACCCTAACAGATGCATTAAATGGAGTTTTTTGCCATGTGTATATATATATATATATATATACAGAAAAAGATTGGCCTCAGTACTGACCCCTTGGGGGCATACTGCTTGTTACTCCCTTCTCCATGGAATACACCCATTTACCATCACCCTATGGCATCAACCAATTTTCCACCAATTTAGTTATTTTCTGTCCCACCCCTAAGCTTTCTAGCTTATTTATCAGCTTTCTATGTGGGACAGTGTTGAAGGCCTTTCTGAAGTTCAGATAGGCCACATCCACAGCACCCCCCGGTCAATCACCTTCTTCACCCAATCAAAAAATTCTATTAAGTTCGTCTGGCATGACCTCCCATTTGTAGAAGCCATGCCTACAAGGTAGTTGAACACCCTTTCCTTTTTTATAATTTAAACTTTATTAATACATTTCCCTTTATAAAGCGCAGTTACAGCAAATCAAAGTGAGACATAGCACATGCACAATAAGAACTGCCAGCCCACCCCCCACCCCACCTCCCTTACAGCAGCAACAAGACTATATTAACCTAAAGTGCAGTGAATATTTCTGTTGGACATATGAGTAAGACTAAGGTGTGATATAATCCTCAGTGAGACAACAAGAGTAAGGAATAGAGGGGATCCCATATTTTACCATACACTGCTAGTCTGCTATGAAGACTTGCAATCGTCCTCTCTGTTTGGAGATTAGCAATGATTTCATGTAGCCATTCCTGGAAAGAAGGGGCGGATTGGTCCTTCCAATGACGTAGAATGAGATTTTTAACAGAGAGAGCAACCATGGAAATATGGTATTTCCTGATTCTAACTCTAACCAGGGACATGTCCCCTAGAAGACAAACCTCAGAGTAAAATACTCCTGAAGGCCCAATGCAGGTGAGACATCTTAATTGAATTCCATAGAGAGAAAACTTTGGGACAAGACCAGAACATATGGAGGAGTGTTCCTTCTTCTTGCAAACACTTAGTACATGTACTAGAGTTTGAGAAACCGCATTTTCTTCGTTTAATGGGGGTACAATACATATTATGTAAAATATGGTATTGCATGAGATGCAATCTATCTTGGGAAACGTACTTATGACAGGATCTCCATAGGGATCGCCAATCCAACTGGTATTGAGGGAGGAGTGAGTTCCAGAAACTAGTAGGTCTGAAGGAGTTCCCATATTTTTTATAGTACAACACCCTGTATAACTTGGATATGATGCCTGAGAATCCAGACAATAGGGAAATTTCAGGCATCAAGGCTGACACTTTCTGAGAAGGGGGAAAATTCCCCAGGGCTAAAGTGAGAAGGTGTCTTAACTGCATGACCTTAAAGTGAGATGAGACCGGAATGAGAAACTTATCAATAATTCCACCTGGGGACAGCCAGTGCCCTTCCTCATCTACCAGGGAAAGCAGTTTTCCATTGTCTAATTGAGGCAAACATTTGCAGGGAATCTGCTTTCTGTTAATAGTAAAAGATGGGGAGTTCCAAATAGATTGAGCTAAATCAGTCTGAGGAGAATAATGAAAAAATAAACATAACTGTGCATAAACTCTTAAAGAGATATCTATTGTGGTGCAGTCAGCCATCCTTACATGAGACAATTTGAGGTAAAATAAAGTTAAGGGATCCAGGCGTTTAGATTTAATTGCGTCTAACTCAATCGTAAGCCATACTGGTTGTGCCATTTCAGGGCCTGGGGATATCCATCTCACATATTTTGCTAGATGACTGGCCCAGTAGTATAATGCCATATGGAGAATTCTCAGCCCCCCCCCCTCAAGTTTTGGGGCAGCTAGCTTGTAATTCGCCAAACAGGGATATTTATCAGCCCAGATAAATCTAGTAAATATACCATGCAATTTTTTAAACCAGTGTATAGGAATAAAAGAATTGAGAATGGATAAGGGGTAGAAAATTCTAGGAAATACATTCATCTTAATAATGTTAATCCTGCCCCATAATGATATAGGAAGTTTGGACCATCTGTCAAGGTCGTGAATAACAACCTGTGAGAAAGAGTCCAGATTATCTTTAACTACGCTAAGGGTTACGGGATAACTAATGCCCCAATACTTAAGTGCTCTAGGAGTCCAACCTAAGCCTAGGAACAAATATCGTCCTTAAATACCTTGTGATTTAATGGGAAAATAAGGATTTACTAGCATTCAACTTGTAGTTGGATAGCTCGCTAAATCTGGCTATTCCATTCAGTAAGGGTGGTATTGATGAAACCAGATGGGAGATATGTATCAGCAAATCATCTGCATACATGATGAGTTTAATTTCATGGCCCTAACCTGGATACCTCGTATAGAAATATTTTGGAGGATGTATTGAATGAGAGGTTCCAGGTATACGTTAAACAACAGAGGCGGTGGGGGCAACCCTGCCTAGTGCCTGAATAAAGTGGGAAGGAATTGAGAAGGCCCGTTAGCTGAGATTCTTTCTGTAGGGGATTTATATAATGCAGCAACCCAGGATATGAATATCGGAGGAAATTTAAGGTATTCAATACCTTAAACAGAAAGCTCAGTTCACCCGATCGGATGCCTTCTTGGCATCCAAAGAGACCAGGCCTGCAGGAACTCAGTATCTCTGGTAGCCGAGAAGGCGTGGGATAAGCGTACACAAATGATCCGCCCGAAGAGCATCCCTTCATAAATCCTACCTGATTCATACTTATTAACTCAGGGAGTACCACAGATAACCTGTTAGCTAAAAATCTTTGAGAGGATTTTAATATCCTGATTTAGGAGGGATATAGGCCTATAGCTCTGGACGAGTTCAGGGTCCTTGTCTGGCTTGGGAGAAGCACTATCAAGGCTTCAAAGAGATGGCAGTCAACCTCCGTCCGGATAGGATATGCTGAAATAATCTATTAAGTATTGGTAATAAAAGTTCTCGAAGCGTTTTATATAGAAAGGAAGAAAATCCATCAGGCCCGGAGGTTTTATCTGAGGGTAAACCATTAATAACCTCAGCGATTTCTTCCTGAGTTATAGGAGAGACCAGAGAGTCTATGTAATGAATCTGTCAGATACTTCTCCATGCTTACAGCTCTGAAGTGCTCCATGTCCCCATACAGCGTTTTGTAGTATACTGTGAACTCTTGAACTGTCTCAGTAGGAGATGTTTTCAGAGACCCATCTACAGATGCCCTGATAGAAGGGATAAATCTCACTGATTCTTGTTGCTTAATACGGAGTGCCAATAGGCGCCCTACCTTCTCACCTTGATCAGTATAACTAGCTTTAGTGCATATGATAGCTAACTCTGCCTTTTCCCGGAGTAATTCTAAATATTTATCTCTCAACACTAGGAGCTTAGCCTCATCCTCTTCTGGGGAATTAACCGAGACATTGGATTCGAGAACCCGAATTTGGGATAACAAGGATAATAATTCTCTTTCCTAACTCTTTCCTAGCATCGAGAGCTAATAAAAACGTCTCGTGTAGGCCTTAAAAGCCCCATATAATATCCGGTTTGCACTATTTAAAGGGTTGGACAGAAAAAGGCCTCTATGTGCTCCCTTTATGGTTTTGCAATATTTAGAGTCTTTAAGCAGTTGGTCATTAAGCTTCCATCTTGTTTCTCTCTTTGACACATCCTGGATTATCAGTTCACACAACACCAAAATTGGTGGAGACAGGGCCAGAGCTGTATCGAGGACCTAACCCCAGGCAGGAGAGTCTGAGAAATGAATATGTAGTCAATATGGGACTGCTAGCCGTGTGCTAAAGACCTGCATGTGAACTCCTTGGAATCCGGATTTAGGACACACCAGACATCACAGAGCCCACACTGATCCAGTAGGTTTCTAAAAGCCCTCTGACCTGGGGAGACCCCACCTCCGATCCGTCACCTGACCTGTCAAGGTTTGAGTCTACAACTTGATTAAAATCGCCCCCCAGGATAATCCTTATGGGTAGGAAAGGCAGGATTACATTTATAAGTCTCATGAAATAGCCAGGATCATCTGCATAAGGACTGTATACGCTACCCAATAACAATGGTATTGACCACAGAGTTCCTATAACTAAAATGAACCTACCTTCAGGGTCCCTAATAACTTGAGTTGAAACAAAGGGAATGCCCCTGTTAATAATAAGCATAACCCCACAGCTATTTGAGGAGCCTTGTGTTTCATACACCATCCCCGCTTGTTGTCTTCTTACTTGTGAGGCTTCCGCTTCTAATAAGTGCGATTCCTGTAGAAAAGTAATCTGAGTACGTAGTAGGCTTAAGTGTTTGAGAACCTGATATTGCTTAGATTTTTTCTTGATCCCCTTAACGTTCCACATTGCAAAAGTCACCTCCTTGGCCATCTACTAAAGACTACTAAGAGTAATAGATTCGGCCCTGCACTCAGGTGTATAACACTAATAATCTAGCCCCTCCATTGCTGCTGTAAGGCCCTCCCACCACCTAACCCCCACCAGAGCCCAAGTTTAAACCCCCAATACACCCCCACCCCCAACACGAACACATAGCACTACTCCCCTCCCAACCCTCCAAACTGTCACAAGCAACGCTAGCACAGCACTGGATCATATCCTCCCCTCCGCCCCAAAACCTATCCCTCACTAATGATCACCCTCATATCTCTAGATATAAAGCAGTTAATAAATTGCATTAATGAGGCCTTAATGTCTAAAGAGTGGTCTCGGACTTCCAGAGCCTGTGAAAATATATTAGTGAATCCACTAGTTATCGAGAGAGGAAAATGAAGCTGGATGTTATAAATGTGAATATGGCAGGGCACCACAAGAGTCTAGAGTGGGAGTTGAAAAATGCTTGTCCCCCATGGGGAACTACATCATGAACCAGAGCCAGAGAAAAACTGATACGGAGGGGTAAACCCATTATCAAGATGAGAACGTGAGAAGCAAGAAGCCGGGTGAGAGCTGAAACGGGATCCTGAGATGGGAAAACAATAAAAGTAATTACTCAGGGGTTACTGACCCCTAGTTCTGAACCCCCCCTGCAAAACCAGGATGGCATAGCAAATGAAAGCAGTCCCTCTCGAGGCAAAATGACCGGACCTGCATTACATGGGTGAACCACGCCTTCTTGTGGTCGTAACCTAATCCAACCGACCTGCCAAAAGCACCCTGAAAGCCCGAAACCGCTCAGAAATCTGAAATCCCAACATATAAAAACTGATCAGAAGGCATAACCGAAAACCTTTCCCTGTGTGCCCCCCCTAGAAACTAAACATGTAACATTATCCCAGATGCAGTCCGAAGCAAGCCCTCCGGAGGCCCCCCAAGGATTCTCCCTGAAGCACTATTCACACCAACAGGCCAGGGCCTGAAAAAAGTAAGAGTCAGGCCATATACTAGTAGCCCAGTTCTATTAGAGAGCATAGACTCAGCTGAATTCCATCATTAGAAGGAGTGTTCTCCACACAAAAGAAAATAAAATAAGTAACAGTTCACTCAGAAGTTCCCGGTGAATCCCGAAGATCAGGAGGCCCTCTCAGGTCGTCTGGAACAAATCTGGCAACGCCAATTTAAGGCTTAGTAGAGCAATTTCAGGATCCTCAAAACTGAGCCATGAGCAATTTACTGAGACTTGTGACTTCACTGGGTACCCTATCCTGAACTTTAATCCCGCCGCTATGATCTTAGATACAATCAGGTGGAAGGCTTTCCATTTCAATCGGACTGAACCAGGGATGTCTTGAGCAATTCTCAGCTTCGCCTTCTCCCATCTGACTTTTGCAGGGCTTTGACTTTCTGTAAGAGATGCTACTTTTCTAGGTAGTTCAGAAACGGCAAATGATGGGGCAAGGAGGGTCATCAGGTGGGGTTTTGGTCGAGGGACGGTGAGCCCGTTCTATCATATATATTGGGCCAAAGGGAGAGGGACCAGCGACCCTTTCTACCAGCTTCTGGACAAAGACTACCGTATTCTGGCCTTCTTCCCTTCAGGGCCGAAATTACCATTATTTCTCCGACTATGGCCTTCCAAATCTTGAGTTCGCTTCTAGGCGAGATAGCTTTTGTTTCGTTAATAGGAGTTCAGGATCCAGACTTTCCAATTTTCTCTTGATCGAAACTATTAGGGCAGTGTTGTCCGAGACTGTAGAGAAACATCCTCTAACTTTCTGGAGAGGGATTTCAAGTCAGTTGCCATATCTTTCATCTCTTCCCCAGAATGGTTTAAATTCCTCCAGGAATCTGTTAAGAGTTAAGGTTCTTGATCCCAGCTTGACACGAAGGATCCGGTTTGTCTGGGCCACTCGGGCTTGGGAATTCTTTGAGGCCTTCTCAGGGAGTGGTGGGGGTATGTTTCTGCAGGCTTTCTTCATATAAGCCTCCATTTACCACACAGATACCCAAAACAGGAGCACAAGCTATTTAGACACAAGGAGAACTCATAGGCAGGGAATTAGTTGAGGTTTAACGTAATTAAATGACGAGTTTATATTCGGGAGGCAGGAGCTTAGCAGAGGAGCTTCTACTCAGCACTCTGCATCACGTGATCCTCCTGAACATCCTTTGTTTTATTAACATGAATGAATGGTGACAAGAGCTCATTAAATATCTGTTTTATTATTTCTAGTGAGCCTCATCAACATTCATTTTTAAAGACAGAATTTATACCCATTAAATTATTATAATGAGCAATACTTTAAAACAAAAAAAATGTATTCATGCTTTATAGCTCCTCTGTGGATCTGATGAGTTGCTCTGGCCCTCCCTCAGAGGGACTAATACTCCGACATGAACATGTCAGGTCATCATGGACCCCATCGGCTCCAGTATGTTTTCTGCCTGTTTTCTCCCCGGCACCCGAGCTGTGCAATGGGTGAGGCAGCTGCCCCCACCTCCACAGAAGCAGCCAGATGCCCTGGGTGGGTGCTTTCCCATCATCTTGGTGACACGCCTGTGCCAACACTCAGCTACCACTGGCTGTCAGTCCACAGTGCGCTGCACTGTCCCCCCTTCCCAATGAAGGAGAGCTGTCTATGAATGCTCAATCCTTCTTCCACCTGCCATCCTGAGTGACCTGAGTCTGTTCCTGAACCTGGGTCACTGGCATGGTGCGAGGTGTGGTGGTATCCCTTGATATGGGCAAGTCAAATTGAGTGACTCAGTTTGACCACCTGTGAAAAGAACGAGTGTGAAAGGAGAGCGAATGTCAGCAGAGCGAGTGTAAAATGACAATAACCGGGATGGATGGATACAGTGATGGTAAAAGGAAGGTCAAGTGAACAAGGATATTGGAAGTAGTTTGGCCAGGCAGTTCCCAGCTGGTCATTTGGTCTTGTGGAGGTAGTGTATGCCTCTGTTGTGTGAGGACCCTAGTTTGGATCTGGCTGGTCTGTGGGTGTAATGTGTGGTTCTTTTTGTGTGTGTTTGTTTTGACTTAAAAAACTTTTGTCACGTTTCTGCTCCCGCCCTACTGGATGTGGCCCCCCCTAATCTGCAGATTGCCCCCTAAATAGCCCTATCCCAAATTTTCCCTCTATCCCAGTAGCAGACCCCCTACAGTTGATTACAATAAGTATGGGGGGATGAAGGAGGCAATCCCCCCGAAGAAAAACTTCAGTAGATATCAGCCCTGTAACGCATGATGCAGATCATTGCTGTTTTTGAATGAGCTGTAGTGCAGATCACTGTTCTTGTATTTGGCAATTTGCAGTCGCTGTTGTTGCATTCAAGATAGTGTCTTCGCTGTTATCACATGGAACTGTGTGGCATCTAGTGCCTTAACCTTCACCACCACCGGACCAGCATAATGAGCATTTCTTACCATTAACAAAAGTCACATTGGTGGCAAAATTAAGCAGAATGATGCCCTTGACACTCTCAGGCTGATGCTACTGTCCACGATGGTTTGTGCTAAAGAATTATCCAGAGAGTGGAACCCCAAAGGGCCCACCACCAAAAGGGTAAGACATGACAGGGTGGACATTATGCTGAGATAACTAACTACCCAGGGTGTGATGAAGCCCAGTGCTGCAGATGGAGGGTCTGACTGCCCCTGGAAGGGTGTCTGTCTCAGCATAATGCCCATCCAGGAGTGTTTTATTATACTTAGAAAATGGGTAATAGGTTGTTTTGTTTAAAAAAATTAAAAGAATAAAAAAATTAACAAAAAGAAAATACAACGAAGGTTTGATTTTAAAATTGAAATAGTTCCTGCACTATCTGTCACTAGGAAGAGCTGTGATTTTGTGTCTTGCTGCTACCCTGTCCCCACTGCCTTCTCTGAGGACTGAGAGGGAATGGCACACTATCTGTATAGTTTTATTTATTTTCTCCTCTTTTTTTTAAACATCTTTTCCCCTCATTGCAGCTTTCAGATGTTTTCTGTTGACAATTTCTGGTCCTCTCTGCCTGCTGTGAAGACCAGGAGTGACAGTATGCATAGTTTGACTTTTTATTTTATTATTAGCTTTAAGGAGTTTGTCCCCTGTTGCGACTCTCAGCCTTTCTCCATCAGTTCTTCCAAGTCTTCACTGCCTGCCCTGAGGACAGGGACTGTGTGATTAAAAAATAAAGTATTTCCTGGTCCTCGCTGCCTGCTCTGAAGACCAGAGTTAGCATGCATCATTTCAGCAGTGTTCTCAGTGTAGCAGCTGGGTGGGTGGCAGATTGGTGAGAGAGAGAGAATGAAGTGCGATTTAAAATATGCCAAAATGTAAAAAGTAAAAACAATGCCAAATTTGCTCTATCAGAGTGAAGAATGAATAGAGAAGATTACAAGGTGAGAAATGGAGCTTTAGGGGTGGGTAAGTTTTTTATTTAAAAAAATGTCTTTTAAAAATGCAATGGCTCTCATATTCAAATAGACCCGCAAGCACACTGCAGTGCTTCCACTGCACTTATGCGCAACCTGGCAGCTGTAGTATTCAGTTGAATAGTGCATGGTACAATCTGTTGGAATATTGGGTTGTACTGTTGCAGGGGGAAGTGCAGTAATCCTACCAGCTTGAATCTGTGTGTATATCGCCCACAACGAATAGTGCTGTCCAAACAGGATGGTGCCAAGATCCCTGTGGGCAATGCTTGGCTCCAACTTATAAATCAGCCCATTGGGCATGCAAGGTGCTAAGGGGACATTTAAATGCCCATTATGGGTTCATTTTCATCGGGTGCAGCAGCCCTTAGCACCATTGACACTGTACATGAAGCCCGGCTAGTGGTACCCCTCTGCTCACCCATCCTTGTCACCATCAATGCTCCCCTGAGTCTAATCTTCCCTTATACCTGCTCAGCCAGCTGCCATATTAGCTGTCAGTGGGTTGTACATAAAGTTTCACACTTACTGACAGCTCATATTCTGGCCGGCTGAGGAGGTGAATGGAGGGCTTTGCTGGTCACTGTATCTTGCTACGATGATCTTTGGCCAACTTGGTAGGGGAAGTGTTGGGAAGTGGTTTGTAAGTAGGCAGATCAGGTGGGGGTTGCTGGACCACCACTGATACCTTGTATGTGTCAGAAAAGATGATGGGGTACCACTAGCCACCAGGGAGCATTTATGACGATGGGAATGGGTGACTGAGCACACAGTAGACCACCAGGGAGTACAAATACTGATGGGAAATGGTGACTGGGGGGACACATTAGACCACAAGAGAGCAATGACAGTGAAGAGAACAGATGACTACAGGTGGGCAGCTGCAGTTCAGCTGTCTGCCTTAGGTGTCAGGGCACAACATTTGTGCCCCATTTAGAGCTGGTTTCTGGTGGTGATACAGCACCACTTTGGGGTCTGTTTAGCATTTCAGCAAACCTTTGAAAATGCCGTTGCCTTAATATGCATTAGGTGACCCTTTTTATGCTAGGGGTATTTTAGTGCCTTGGCACTGCTGACTTTAGAACCTATATGGGCCTTTAAATATGGCCCACCCCAAGCACAGATGCAAACATGGGTAGCTCTGTGCAAGCCATTTTAGTACTGGTGCTAACTTTTGTATATGAGGCCAATGACCTAAACTGGCACAGTGATATTTTTATGTTATGGAGCACCTGGCACCAATACTTTTCTTTAGTGCACATTATGCAGAGATAAATGCACAGCTGCCAGCCTGTCACAGCCTATCGAAAGCATGGAAAAATAGGGAGGGAGCTAAAAGGCTTCCTACTACTCCTGTAGAGCTCACCAAAAATGAAATTCCTCAGTTTGGTTATCATTGGTAAATAAATGGTTGAAAATGTTGGTTCCCCAATACAGCCTACCCATATTGATCCTTTGCCCCCCCACCCTCGCAATTTAATTTTCTGTAATGATTAGTGCATCTCGAAAACTGGCCTTTTTTGTTAAACTCATTTTATTGTAGAAAAGAACATCAAATATATTACACAAGTTCTTATCTACCAGGACGAATCACATAATTATACAAGTTAGGCATCAGACTTTTAATATGTTTCTTTCACTTTAAACATCTAGTCACATAGTAAGAAAAACTACAACTCCCAAAATTCATTGGGGGCATCAAGAGCTGCATGTGGCTTAATTCCTCATGTGACTGCCTGATCTTTCTTCATATTTGAATTTGGAGTTGAACGTCTCGGAGCTGGACACTTTCTACATGGATAGCTGAATATATTTAAACATTTTCCAGGTAAAGTACTATATTTAGAAAAAAACTTTACAGCTTTTTATCTGAGCAAATCTGGACTAAGCTATAGATTGAGAAAGAAAGATTTATTTACTGCAGATATTTCAGTGTTTGAATGGATGTGTAGGAGGGGCTTTTTGCTTGCATTAGATATTATATTTGATTAAAACATTTGCTTATGTTAATCTATTATATCAGTAATACTGGGACCCTTGTGTTTGATTTTGGTTCTGTTTTTGAAGTTGCTGACTGTTTACAAAATACTTCCTTATATACACTACTTGTGGAGGAATTTATATTTGATTGCATATCCTGTTTGTAAACTGATGTAAGAAAGCTGTGCTTTACGTTTGATATTGTATTTAATTAGAACTTTGGCATATGTAAATCCATTACATTAAATAGAAATGCTGGGATCGATTATCTGTTTTTTCTGAAGAATGCTGAAAGTGATGTGCTCAGTCTGAATTTTGGAGTACTGTATGTTTTGTGTTAGTGTCTCACATTTTATTTGTACTAGGTTGAGAGTATGGGATCCCTGGTTTGTGGAATGGTGATCTGGGGAGTGGGTCTACTTGCAGAGAAGGTGGTCCAGGGAGGTTCTGCTGTGGATTGAGGGTGGGTCCCACTCCTGGGAAGGGTGATCATCTGGGTGTCCAGCTCCAGGGAGGGAGTTCAGCTGGTGGAGGCAGTTTCATTGGTGGGAATGATGGTCCCAGGGGTCCAGCTGCAAGGAAGGTTGTCTGCTGGGTGAGGCTGGTCCAGAGCATAAAAGGGTGAACCAGCTGGAGGGAGGGTGACTGGTGGTTGTTGTTGGTGGTGGTGGTGGTGGGTTAGTACAGAGATGGAAGGGAGGTCCTGTTGCAGGGCTGGTGGTCAGCTGGGTGGGCTAGAATGGGGCTTGTGGTGGGTCCAGCTCTAGGTAGAGTGGTTGGCTGGGGAAGTGCTGGTCCAAGGGCTTGGGTGAGGACAGCTGTAGAGACTGTGGTCTGTTGGTAAGGCTGTGGGGTTCCTCCAGCTACATGGTGGTTGTTTGCTTTGTGATTGGAGGCTGGTCTGGATCAGGAGGTGATCAGCGGGGAAGAATCTGGTCTGGAAGCTTCGTGGTGTTCTAACTCCAGTGAGATTGCTCATCATGGAGAAGCTGAAGCTAGAAGGGTTGTTCAGCCGCATGGAGGGTGGTCTGGTGCCTGGAAGGGGGATCTAGCAGAGAGGAGGGTGATTGGCTGTGAGTGGGAGGAGACTGATCTGGGCACTGGATGGTGGGGGTCAGATCATAATTGTTGGGATATATAATGGCCAACATTGACTTCTCGGGATGAACTATTGACTACCAATAGTCATAAGAACAGTCTGTCAGTTCATCCATTAGTGTAAATATTTCCCCTCTATATCCCTCAACTGATAAGGCTATTACTGTTGGCTGCAGTCAACTCTCCCCAGAGAAGGAGAGTGACCCTGTGGGTGCTCGATCCTTCTCTTTTCAGCCGCCCGCCAGCAGACCAGGCTCAGTACAAAACCCGGTCGCTGGTGTCGTAGCGGTAGCACTACCACAGTGCTGGCGGATGGCCCTTTAACCCAGTTTTAAAGCTGAGCGATCATGTGACATTCCCAAGGTCATATCCTGAGCCAGTGACCATGGTGAGATTTGAACTAGGGATCACCGGGCTCGTTTATGTAATATTTATGCTCTCCTGTAGCTCTTGTACCTCTCTAGAACTCTGTCCCTACTCTTGCTTTTATTTTTCCTTATACTAATCATTTTTTCATTATTTCTACAGGTCTGAGAGGATATTGACCCCTGCCTGACAGGACATATACTTCCTACATATCCGATAAGTATTGCTTATGTTTAACTTTCCCTATTGATCCCATTTTGTTCTTTAAGAACTATGGATCCTTTAGACCCCTATGGCTATATTTTTTTGTTTCTTTTACAGGTACAATTGGACATCACTCTAAGACACCATCCCAGGCTCCTCAGGACCCAGGTAAGAGATCTCTTTTCTGTGCTAGGTAGGCAAGCTGTAATGATGTAGCTATAACTGTGCCTTGCCTATCTCCTGCACTCTTTGCATTGCCTATGCCCATGACACATATATCATGTTAATGCATTTGCAGCGGAACATCAGGAATCAGAATGCCAGATTCAGCAGGAATACAACAAAATGAATATGGGTGCATTCAGGTTATCACACAGCATTTCCTAATCCTGCAGGAAGAAGAGTTTTTAACTAAAACAGATCTGTCAGTTTAAGGGGCTTTCCATCACAGTGCCAACATAAATGTGTGGGACAGCCCTGAGTAAGTTATTAAGGATGGTAAATCTTTGCCTCCCTCCCAGGTTTAGGTCCTCTGCCAAGGTTCAGAAGGCCTGGCATTTCTCATTGATGAAGAAGGCCAGCAGAAGCTGATTTTCCACCATGGGCAGAGGTAGCTCCCTTTAGGTAAAACATGGGCTTGGTAGTAGGCAAGCTTTGTCTGTGACCCTTTTGAAGAACAGAATAGCATGATGTCAGGTGGCTGAGATATGGTGCTGGGTGTTGCTGCTCCAGGTGCACTGAGAGGGCTGAGTAGGGTAACACGCTGATAGTGACCCCTTGTTTATGCTGGAATGCTACCTCCAAGAGGGTTTGCAGGCTATGGGCCAAGTCTGGGCTGGCACCTGAATCGAGACAACAACACAGCATTTGTCCAGCAGGAAATAGGTTGACCTTTTGGGGGGGGGCAGGATTGGGAGGAGTAGAGCTGTTACTTACATGCGGGGGCTGATTATGTAGTATCAGGGAGAACAGTCTCAGCCTAAAGTATGTCAGGAGCATTGGTAGAGGCTGAGGGGCAGGTGCAGCAAGAGAGTGGAGGTATTGTGAGTGAGAGATGGGCTACTGCTGTATCTCTGACTGTGAGGAAAATACAGCAGGAAGTGCAAGTGGCTTTATCGCAACAGTTGGGCAAGGAATGCGCACACTTAGTATAATCTTTATATTTATTATTATCCTTGGGTCTATATTCACATGTTGTAGCTTTTCAAGCAGGGAGCTCACTCTGTGACACTGAAAGAGGGAGACAAGCAAGCAGATGTCTCATTCTCATGGACTTTATCCAGAATTCACAACCCACACATCAGCTTGTCATCTGCAGGACCACACACCTAGAAAGAACAAAAAAAGAAAGTAATTGCAATTCAACCAGTCCATGTAAGGGCTCACAACAGTCATGCTACAGATTAGTAACACTTCTGGTTCTTATTGCCATCCACAACATGGCACCACACTCAAAGTACTTGCACCTGGAAACATTGAGGGGCATTGCCAATCTAGTCTTCTTTCTAGTTCTGTGTAATCTGCCATGTGACAAGGTAGGTTACAATAATCCCATGCAAAGAATGAAAGTAGCGCAAACCACAATGAATCCAAGTTTGAGACAGTGTGTTTGGTTGCAAAAACAAAGTGCCAGGTGTTGCTTTATTTGATACAAAACCATGGATCCAAGGGCAGTTGCTTAAACAAACTCTAGCAACTGCCCTTGGCTCCTTGATTTTGTATCAAATAACGCAACACTGGTACTTTTTTTTGCAAACAAACACTGTGTCTCAAACTTGAATTCATTGAGGATTGCACTACTTTCGTTCTTTGCATGGTATTTACTTTGTTTGTATTTGTTGGCACATCCTTGATCCCTATTCGTGAGTGCCAACTACTTCCTGACTTCTAGGTTACAATAATAGCTCTTAAAAATATATGCTCTGATCTCACTGCTCACACAAGCTACTTATTTACAGCAGAGCATGTTTATGTGGTCAGTGGGTGTAACAGCATGCATGGTATTAGTGAATGAGACAGCATGCATGGGGGTATAGAATCTTGAGGTGTGACAGCGGGCATGGTGTTATGGGGTCAGTTGGTGTGACAGCATATATATGGGAGGAATGGGGTCGTTAGGTGTGATAGCATGCATGATGGTATAGGTCAGTGAGTTTGACAGGGTGTATGGTGGATGATGGGTGTGATAGTATATGTGCCATTGGGTGTGACAGCATGATTGGGGGCACATGGTCAGTAGATGGATGTGACAGCATAAGAACATACGAAAATAGCCAGTAGAAGAAGACCTCTTGATCTATCAAGTCTACTCGAACTGATGCAGGGTACTGGTCTTGCATTTACACTAGTGACCCTGCCCCCCCTCCTACCCATTTAGCCCCCCTCCCTTTCCCCTTTCTTGGTTACATGACTTCACTCTATGGTTGTACAAGTTTGTCTTGAAAGATCCCACAGAGTCTGTCTCCACCACCTGTTCTGGCAGCTCATTCCAAGCAGACCCCACTCATTCTGTAAAAAAAATAAAAAATAAAAAAAAATGCTTCCTTACATCTTTTCTGAATCTACACCCCATCAGTTTTAGGCTGTGTCCCCTAGTGATGGCATTGTCTCTCTTACTGAAGAGGACCTCTCTTTCCACTCTGTTTATTCCCTTTATGTACTTGCAGGTCTCTATCATATCACCCCTCTCCCACCTCTGTTTCTGGGATCCCATTTTCAGGGCTCCTAGCATCTCCTCATATGATCTGTCCTGTTGCCCCATTATCATTTGAGTTACTCTCCTCTGGATCCCCTCCAGCATGTTAATGTCCTTCTTAAGGTATGGATGCCAATACTTCACCCTGTATTCTAGATGTGGTCTTACCAATGTCCCATACAATGGCAAAATAACCTCAATCTGCCTGCTACTGAAACCCTTTGCATTACATCCAAGGATCCTATTCGCCTTCATCACAGTCTTTTTGCATTGAGCGGAATATTTCAGGTCACTAGTAATTATCACCTCCAGGTCCTTTTCAGAAGTCTCTTCCTGAACTTTCCCTATGTAGTACTCTGTCCTTTGGATTTTGGCCCCAATGTGCATCACTTTGCACTTTTTGGCATTGAACCCAAGCTGCCATATCCCTGATCATCTCTCCAGTCTTTTTAAGTCCTCCCTCAGCTCTTGTATTCCTTCCTGGGTATCCAATCTCCCACAGAGCTTTGTGTTGTCTGCAAACAGGCACACTTTGCCTTGAATGCCTTCTCCAATGTCTCTAATAGAGATGTTAAACAATACTGGCCCCAACACTGACCCCTTGGGACCACACTGGTGATCTCTTTGGTGCTTGAGAACTCCCCCCTCCCCCAACTACTCTCTGTGTTCAGCCACTAACCCATTTTCAACCCATCTTACTAGTTCTCTCCTACCCTAGGTCCTTCAGTTTCATTATCAACTTTCTGTGTGGCACAGGATCGAAGGCCTACTAAAGTTCCAGGTAAATGGTATATTGTCACTGCCCTTGTGACCACATCAGAGAACTCTATCAAATTCATCTGATATGATCTGCCTGCAACAAACCCATGTTGTTTCTTGTCCTGCAGACAATTCTCCTCCAAGTACAGCTTGATGAGTTTTGGACATTAGTGCTTTTGATAAAGGACTAATGTCCGAAAAACATCAAACGTGCAACATGTGTGTGGAATAAATTGGATTCTATTGGAATCTACTGGAGCCCCGCGTGTTTGTTTATTGGTTGGTAGGTGCCTTCTCTGCCTGAACTGTGTTGTTTGTTTTTGTTTGGAGCACCACCCTTCCTAGTTCAGCCTTTCTCCTGATGCTGTCATAGGTGGAAGATGCTGTCTGGTGCTCGCATGCACATCTGTGCACATACTTGTGCACCCTTGCTGCTCACGTCCTAGGGGATGGAAGAGCATGTGAGACTATCCTGGCTACCCAGGTAGCTCCTCCACATACTGAATCCATTCTACGGCAGATCAAGTCCTGGTCGACACCAGTGTGATGGTGCTGTGGTGGCTGAGCAGAAGGGAGCCAACCAGAGTTGCAGGTGGACAAAAGTAGTAATAGCTGGTGGGAAAAAAAAGGTTAACAGGTGTCCAAGGGTGATGGTTCTCATTGTAGCGATGGGTCAGTGAGCAACGTGGCTCAGTACTGGGACTGGTCTTCTTCAATGTCTTCATAAGTGACACTGCAGAAAAATTGGCAGAGAAAGTAATGCCTTGTTGCAGACAACAATACCAAAATATATAAGGTGGGCACTAAGAAGGGAGTAGAGAGAATGTTCGTGGCTCTTGGAGAAACTAGAGGAGTGGTCTAGATCATGGCAGTTGGGGTTCAATGCCAGAAACTTCAGAATCCTGCACCTAGGGCATGCTATTCCAGAAGCTGCTTTATAGGATTGGGGGGTGGTACTGACGGTCACTAAGCAGGAAAGGGACCTTAGGGTTATTACATGATCTTAAAGTTGCAGGGCTGTGTGACAAAGCTGTGCGTAATACTAGCAGGATGTGGGGGTGCATTGGGAGGGGTATCAGCAGGAGGAGGAAGATGGTAGTGTTGCAAGTGTATCGCTCATTAGTGAGACCCTACTTAGAGTAGTGTGTCCAGTTCTGGAGGCTGCAACATAGAAAAACATAGAGTGGAGGTAGTTCAAAGGGCAACTAAAATGGTGCATGGGTTGTACCAAAAGCCCTGTGAGGATAGACTGTGGGTTCTCAACATGTACAACCTAAAAGAGAGAAACTCAACAGGGGACATGATGGAGACCCACAAGTACCTAACAAGGGTAAACAGGGTGCAAGGGGAGTCTCCTTCAAATGAGAAAGAGCACCTGTATTGGGGGGGGGCATGTGATGAAGCTTAGGAGGGGTAAGAGGGATGTGAGGAATTACTACTTCACTGAAAGGGTAGTAGACACTTGAAACAGACTGACAGCAGTAGTGGTGGAGGTAAAAAATGGTGGGGGGGCTTAAAACATGTGGCATAGACATAGGGAATATCTGTAAATAAGCAGGGAAGAGGAAGGGTCACAAGACCATTTAGGGTTTGTAGAGAAGGACTTGGCAGGAAACATCTGGGCAGACTAGGTGGACCAAGTGGTTCTTTTTCTGCTGACAGATTCAGTGTTTCTGTGGGTTAGTAACACTTCTTTTTTGCAGTTGTCATTGTTTTTCTTTTTTTTTTTTTTTTTTTAAGTAACATAATAGATCTGCTTTTTGTTTTCTACAGTTTATTTACTGGCGATTGAGGAGAGCCGAGTGCTGGGGGTGGTGGCAGTTAGTGAAGCTTGGGGGAAACCCAAGTGAAAGAAAGTCCTTTGTGGAGTTTGCAGGTAGGCAGCTTTTCAAATAAATGTTTGTTTGTCCATTTTTTTACTAGACTGTTCTGTGTGCTGGCAGGAGCCTCTGGTGGCAGTTGTAGTGACATTGGGGAAACCAGAGCAGAAGTGTGAGAGAGGGAGTGAAGGATCATCACCAGCGGGGTTTGAGCTTCGTTTTGGAAAAAAATATCTGACCATTTTCTATATGTTTTTGGGGAAAGTGGCTCTGGTGGCAGTTGTAACAAGGTTGGGAAACCAGGAGGGGTTATCACTTGTTCTGTTTTTGAAGTAGCAGTTTTAAAAACATGTGTGTCTACTTTGCATATCAAGAGGTGTAGAGGACAGAAAGCAGCATACACAGGGCGTGACAGATGGAATGCAGTTCGAGCAGCCAGTTGAACAAAGTTTTGATTATTAAGGCAAAAACAACATTCCCAAAAAACAGTTAACAGAAAATAAATGACTACTGCATGGTAGGGGAGCATTACTAATGACTACGTAGCAGGTGGTGTGAGTGAGGGCAACGCCTGAACACTGGGAGAAACAAAACTAAAGAGAGGTATGTAGTGCCAGACAGCGGGGTGAGGTTGTGTGGACGAGTCTATTGTTGTACATTAATTGAGGATGACATAGTAATAACTGTATAAATGTAAGATTCAGCATTCATACACACAGTTACATGGATAAAGGGATTTATTGCACTCCATTTATGTCAACCCCTACTGCATAAACGTATTTATATTTACAGCGTGTCAGGGCTCTCTCTGTTTTCCGCAGTGTGTTTTTAATTATGGTTTCTCCTGGACCTTATGCTGTTCTTTTCCTCCATCCAATCCATTAGTCAGCCCCTGGTGCTCTGGCATTAGTTACTGTGTAGCTCTATTGTATTCAGTGCTTGCTGTTTCCATGCTCTCCTCAGGGAGCCCACCTTTCTGCCTTCCACCCACAGCTATTTTTAAGTCAATTACAGGCACTGGCCTTCAACTGCAGTGCAGCTTGTCCTGTCTTGCCCCTATTCTGTTGATTTGCTTACCCAGTCCCTTTCTACCAGGCCCCTCTGGGCACCAACAATCTGCCACCATGTGACTTAGCTGGCAGTTCCTGCCACCTACTGCTGACTGCCCACCCTCTGGACCCTCTTAACCAGCCCTTTGGGGTCTCTTTACATAGCCACTTTGTGGCTGATCGGTAGAGGGACACATATTTGCTCCAGCCTCCTCCCCCTCCCCAAAATCTCCATCTTCCTCCCCACCCACATAGAGCAGGCTACAGCCTGAACTCTGTGGGCTGAGAGTTGTAAGTGCCTGCCGGCACTGTCACTGTTGAGCAGTAGCGCTAAACTGATGGCTGCATAGCAACATCCACAGCATTTCTGGTCAGCGTTTTCTGACCAACCTACCTGTCTGCTACATACAGTGGTGCCCAGGACTACCCCCCCGCACACACTAGATGCCAGGGAAAGGTTAAACAGAATAACCAAAAAAGCCCACACCATTTGCCACTGGCCTCGAGGCATTTGGCCTACAACACCACCAGGGCTCACAAATGTCCCCTTTTTAACTAATGCAGGGACCACTAACCCAGGAGCATCCACACTAACCCATTAGGGCTACTGTTTAAATCTGCTGGCCACCAGCAGGCCACCTATGGGTGTAAAGGGAGTTTTGCTGAGCCCCCAATATAAAACTCCCTTCCTTTACTCCACTGCTGTACTCTACCCCTTATTTTTATTTAGTATACTTTTTGGTCATGGCTACCAAGCCCTCAGACCCCACGTCTGCACCCGCTGTGTCCCTTGCTACTATATGTTCCTCATACTAATCTATTTTTCTCTTTATTTCAACAGGTGTGGCCTGACTTTATATCAATCAGATAAGTATCTTAATTTAATTCTACCCCCATCTGTCCTCTTGGACCTCCGACCTGTTGTGTCTCCTCAACCTTCTCTGTTCTTCCCTTTCAGGTCCTACCAGAATTCCCAAACCCAGGACACCACAACTCTGGATTTCCTGACTGATGGGGCAGATAAGTCCTATTAAATTACCTAACTGCCCTGTAAGGTGAGAGGCATATAACAAGGTACCCACACCATATCGTAGTAGCAACTTGATTTATGTATTTTTGGCTTGGAGAAAAGAGCTAATTTCAGCACTTTCCTACCTGGTGTTTGTAGGAGGTCTCCACTAAACAGATCCAACCTCATTTACTCATGGCATTTTATAGTAGAAGGCTCTAAGTTGGTAAGACTGCAGGCACAGACAGAGACAACTGAACCCCACCACATGCTGAACAAACTGTTAACCTTACACTGACTGAGGTTAGTGACATTGTAAGCATGAGACTTGAGTGCCCTCATGATGTCACTAACCTCATGAGGTGCGAGGTGCAGTCTGCAAGGAGATGGGTTCGCTATGTGTAATGAAATGAGCAGGCTGTTTCTAAAACATACACGTGACCGGGTTTGCTATGTGTAATGATATGAGCAGGCTGTTTCTAAAACATACAGGTGACAGGCAAACCCTCTCATGAGTGCTGATTTTAAAACAGCACCTAGTACTTAAGTTATTTTTGCTGGTTGCTGTTTTGAAATCTGCACTCTTGAGGGTTTGCCTGTCACCTGCTCTAATCCAGGCCCTGTGTCCGGTTTGCTGGAGCATGGGTGTGATGAGGGCAGCTGTTCAGAGAGTAATTCATTTTCAAATGGTGAATTATTTTCACTGAACATTCCTAGAAGGTGGATTACTGGTTTTAGAAACCACTGAAGAAATTGGCTTTCTATTGATATTCAGGCTCAATCGCCATCCCACCAACCCACAGCATGTGACCACCTGCTCTGTTAGTGAGCTGCTCAATATAGCATGAAGGCACCAGTGAGTGAAAGGGTGTCCAGAGTGGTGAGTGTCACTGATAAGGCTAGGAAGATCAATTTCTGCATAAATGACATACTGCTTCCTCCCTTCCGATCATGCACACTGTCGCAATCTATTCAGCTTGTGGACTGGTAGAGCTTGTGGCTGAATGTGCTCTGGGTTAGGGAGGGAGGGACCAGGTTATCCTGGATATCTTGCTTCATGTGGCCTCCAAATCATGGCTTGTGGTTCAGTAGGGGCCTAACATATATAAATAATGATGATCTGGGGGTGGGGGCTTTTGAAAATGGCAAGAGTATGCTGTTTTTTGTTATCTGGGTGGAAGAACAGGGAAGGGGTGATGGTGTAAGTGGAGAGTGTGGCCTAGGGACTAACCTTTGTCACCTGGGAAAAGGACAGTTTTTTTTTTTATTAATTCCCTTGTATGAATACCATGAACAGTGGGAAATACTTGGGATGTTAGCTGGGATTTTGTGATATTTGGAATTATTATTCAGGATGTGCCCACCCATAACTGTTGGTGTTTTGCTATCTATATGTGTACCTTTGTTCAGATTTACAAACATTTTCCAATTTTGTTCTGTTTTACAGTGCTGACCAGATGTTGTCCCCATATTTATTTATGTATTCACTGACCGATTTATAGAACATCACTGACCAGGCTGGCTGATAGAGACTAGTGCACCATTTTCAGGAGCAACCCATAGTTATTTACAGTCAGTTCATAAACAAGTACAATTATACAGACAGTTTGTGTGGTAGCAGAGATAGTACATGCTAGGTATTAGTTAAAAATGGTATGTGACACCGACACAGCAACCTACATCATTCGTCAACAGGTCACTGTGTTGGTGTGCCTGAGACAGGGGCACACTGTCTCCTGGTCTTGCAACCCCTCCTTGAATAAACTCCTACTTTAATATTATAGTAGTATAGTAGTATTTAGTACGGGGAGAGCCCCCTGCATGGGTGGTTCAGAGGCAAAGCCCTCGATAGAAACACAGACCAGGAGGCAATCAGGATTTATGTCAACCGCAACTTGCAATCGACATCAATCTTGTCACTGTGATGCCGGTCGATGAAAGTTTTGTCGAACTGGCATTGCAGAGCCATTAAAAACAATAATTGGTTCAGTATTGTTCTATAAAAAAATGAGACATTCAAAGATACAGCTAAACTTGTTTTGCCCAAAGAAATCATAATGGATTATTTATGCTTTACATTTGGCTGCATATGCAGCAAAATATGTAAATGAGCAGGTTCTGGCTACAGTTACATTTCTTTATAGGAATATTCTATTTATATTGTAAATGCATTAAATCCATGGATAATGCATTTACAGTGTAAACAGAATCTTTTTGAAAAGAAATACAAATATTGAAACATAGAAACATAGAATTTGATGGCAGATAAGGACTGCTTGGCCCACCTAGTCTGCCCATTTCCCTACCTAACGGATAAGCTGCAGATCCCAGTTAACCAACAGCCTACTTCCTCCTACCCCCCACTAGAATTGCCTTATGTCTGTCCCATGTATTCTTGAATTCCACCACTGTTTCTGACTCTATGACCTCCTCAGAAAGGCTGTTCCATGCATCTACAACCCTCTCTGTGAAGAACTACTTCCTCACATTACCTCTGAGCCTTCCCCCTCTATCTTCAGATTGTGCCCCCTTGTTCTTGCACTCTCTTTTCTGAAATAAGTGCTCAAAATGCACCATATGAAAACTCATTTCCCATTTTAGTTATGTCCAATGAATTATATACACTTGCTACATGCGCACGCTGACCAGTCTCCCACCACAGAAACAACAACTCAAACTTGTAATTCACTTAGTGCCCAGAAATGCACTATATGAAGAACTCATTTCCTCTTTTGGTTATGTCCTAGAAATTATATACACTTGTAACATGCCACAGTGCTGTATTAGTCAGTCAGTCTTCCACCATAGCAAAAGCACCACTAATTTGTAATTCACTTTTGTGCCAGAAGTGCACTATGAGAAGAACTGATTTCCTATTTTGGTCATGTTCAAGAAATTATATACGATTGTAACATGCTACAGTGCTGTGTCAGTGAGTCTTTCACCACAGCAACAACACCTCTAACTTGTAATTCACTTCAGTGCCCAAAAATGCACTATATGAAGAACTAATTTCCTATTTTGGTCATGTTCAAGAAATTATTTATACTTGTAACATGCCACAGTGTTGTGTCAATCAGCCTCTCACCACAGCAACAGCACCTCTAACTTGTAACTTGGTAACTTGGTAAGTTTAGACAAAGTAGACCAAGGTCCATTTAATTGTCTCCCACTCATAGTGGGCTTATATATTGGTATATTTCTTAATAGTTGTAAGCAGAAATTTGTCCAATTCCATTTTAAATGTACTAAATGTCATTATCTCTATTACATTCCTTGGTAAGCTATTCCAAATTAAGGGAGCTCGTATGTTATAAAAATTCAAATGCCTGTTCGATCTTGCTCTGTTTATAAAAATTTGTTTATCACGTGATCTTGAATTTAGGTTTTTAGGATTCCAGATTATGCTACATTGGGACATCAAGGTATTATTCTCCAGGATACCATATAAAAATAATAGATCACCCCTTATGCGTCTTAATTCCAAAGGGTACAGATTAAGTTTAGATAGTCTATCTGCATATTCCACATTCTGCAAACCTTTTTATTGACTTTGTTAAACGTTTTGAATCTTTCCACTCTAAGTATGTCTTTCTTTAAGTAAGGACTCCATATGGGGAACCATAGTCAAGGTTGGGAGTACATAGGTCTTATATAATTTGAGTATACACTCACTATTCCTTGATATGAAAGCTTTATTTATAGCATACATTATGCTGTTACATTTACCTATTAATTTAGAAATGTGCATATTAGATGATAGTCTGAGTTTATCCAAACACCCAAATCCTTTTCACTATTGCTGTGTTTTATTTTTTTTGTGTCTAGAAAATATGAATATTTTGGGTTATTTTTTCTAAGATGAATTACAGCACATTTATCTTCATTAAATTTCATACCGTTACATATCCCCCATTCTTCTATTAGATTTAAACTATTTGTTAGTTCCATATGATCACTAAGAGTTGTAACCTCACCCCCTATTTTAGTGTCGTCTGCAAATTTAGTTATAAGGGATTTAACACCCATACTCATGTCACTAATATAAAGGCTAAACAACAGGGAGCCCAATACAGATCCCTGGGGGACTCCACTAGTAACACACCCCTCGTCCGATAAAACAGTGTTGATGCGAACCCTCTGGGTATGGTTTGCCAGCCAATTTCCAATCCATCTAATAGTGTTTTTGTTTAATCCAAGTTTGAGTAGTTTAACTATCAACTGATTATGTGGAACTATATCAAACGCCTTCCCCAGGTCCAGAAGGATTACATCCATTGGTCTACCACTATTTAATTTAAGGCTGACATGGTTGTAAAAGGCTAATAGGTTGGTGTTACAAGACAGGCCACATCTGAATCCATGCTGAGTAATATCCTGAAGCTCCAATCTTATGATATCTTCATCAATGCTATTTTTAATTAGCCTTTCTAACAATTTACAGCAAACTGACATCAAACTGATTGGTCTATAGTTTTTTACACAGGATTTATTGCCTTTTTTGTGAATAGGCACCACAATGACCTTTTTCCAATCCAATGGGACCTCACCAGTTTCCAAAGATTTATTAAATAACTTTGTAAGAGGATCAATTAGCACATCTACAAGTTTTTTCCATACGATCGTGTCAATATTTTCAGGTCCTGAGGAGGAAGATATTTTTAATTTTAATAGTTCTTGTTTAACAGCTTCTTGACTAATATTAATAGGAGGTTCATTTTTTACATCAATAATACTACTATTGGTATTTTGTGCCTGATATATAGATGTAAAATATTTATTGAAATTATGGGCTATATCTTTGTTGTTGGTAATAGTTCCCCCGTTAACCATCACTGAGGTAAATTTTTTTGAAACTCGTTTATTACCATTTATATAGGCAAAAAAAGCTTTTTGGTTTTTATTTGTTGCAAGATTATTTTCAAATTTAATTTTGCCTTTTTTATAATAATCTTAAGCAATTTCTGCTGTTTTTATAGTTTATATAATTTGTTTCAATAGGATTCTTTTTATACTTCTTAAAAGCTTTATTCTTCCTTCTGATCTGTCTCTTTATATCAATGTTAAACCAATGGGGGATATAACCTTTACTATTAACAGTTTTGTGCTTAGGAATGTGATTTATAATTGTTTCTTGTATTATATTTATCAACTTGTCCCACATAAGATTTACCCCTAAACTGTAGTATGATTGCCCCCACTCCAGTTTTTTGAAGACATCAATAATTTTGTTCCAATCTGCTTTTTTATAATTTAAAGATTGTGTATATTTTTTAATTTTGATATTTCCAATGTTAAATGAACATTCGACAATATTATGGTCACTATTACATAGATGTGGCAGTATGTCTATCCTATTGATCTTGTCAATACAGTTTGTAATAATCAAATCCAAGGTACTCTTTCCTCTGGTAGGGACATCAACCATTTGTTGGTAACCTTGGGATGTCATAATGTCCAGGAATGTTTTTTCGAAGGCAGTTGTTGCTGTATGCTCCAACCATTTGATTCCAGGGGCATTCAAATCGCCCATGATCAAGAAGTCTCCAAAGCTTGAAATTTGAATAAATTCTGCTAATAAGTTATTATTGTAAACGTTGTTACTGTTAGGGGGTCTATAACAGATCCCTACGTTCAGTTTAGGTAAGTGTGGGAAAAGTATGGCTATCCATAGAGTTTCAGGAATATTATCTGTAAAGTCACTTATTTTAATTTCTTGACTTTGTAGGAAGTCGGAGATATAACAACATACTCCCTCTCCCTTTCTCCCAGTACAGTTTTTGGTGAATAAATGGAAACCATCAATATTGTTAGACCAGTTGTTTGATTCTTCCCACCAGGTTTCTGTCACACAGATAATGTTAATGTTTTCCTGCTTTATTCGTAATTTCAGTTCACTTAATTTATTACCTAAGCTTCGTGCATTAACATTCCAAATTTTCAGTCTACTTAGGCCTTTATTTTTTAAACTAGTTGGTTGCAATAAATTGGAGGCGAGATTTATTTGGATTTTTCCTTTATACCCTCATCCCCCCTGTTTACAAGTTTAAATTGGACTTAATGATGTATTCGAAAGTCCTACCTAATTTATAGGCTCCTTGTCTACTCAAGTGCAGCCCATCCCAACTAAATAGTGAAGGAATATCATGAACATTTTCCCAATGGGGTATAGATTTATAACCTGACTTGAATGTCCATTTTCTTATCCATTCATTAACAACTTTGCTTTTACATGTTGTGTGATAATTTGCTCTAGGAACAGGAGTGTTTCAGAGAACCATATTTCACAATAAAGTTTGTCAGCGTTTTACCAATATTAATAAATTCCTGCTTGATCTCATTAACAGATAATTTTCTTATATCATTTGTCCCTACATGTAAGATAACCAATGGATTTGGTCCAGAATTTTGTAGAATATCCGGCACATTTTGTATATCTCTAATGCCAGCTCCTCGGAAGGTAGAGCAAGCTATGTTATGCTTGTCAGTTCTACATGCTATTTTGTCTGTGTATTTAACTATCGAATCTCCCAAGACAAAAAATTGTCTACTCAAGCTATTTCCATCATTTAAGGGGTAAATCTTATCAGAATTTAATAAAACACCATCTCTTGTACTATGTTGATTATGAGTATGGCCAGAGACAGATATAGACTCTTCTTCTCACCCATTAGTTTCATTAGATACTATTTCAAGCATAGGGTCAGTTAAAGGAGCATGGATATTTGCACTCGTCTCCTTTGTTATTATATCAGGTCTTGAATTATGTCGAGTCATCCTAGAGTTTTGCTTTTGGGGAATAACATCTTGTGTCAGCTCAACTAAGGCATTTGTGTTATCCAGGCTAATTAAAGGGTCATATCTGTTTGACAGTTTAATATTATTCCCAATAGCCCTTCTTCTAGATTTGGATTTATGACCAGGATTCACAGTAGTCCATTCTTCAGCTTCAGCTTCACTATTTAGACTGGTTTCATTTGATTCACATCTCTTTCTTTTCTCATAATTCCCCATATAATTTCTGGATAGAGTAACATGTTCACCATTTATGTATTTCCTTGTTATTTCTAGTACTGTTATGGGGAAATTCACTAGTGAGATTGTTTGATTTTCCTGACATTTTCAATCACTGCCAGTCTCTTGTAGAAATTTTCTATATCTTCCTCAGTACACTATTGCTAGTACATTTGACACATATAAAAGGTGGTCTGGGAAGAGGTAAATAATGCATACATCGAACAGGTATTACATTTAATACCTGTTTCGCCATCCAATGTGATTATTACATCCCTCATATTGGTTTTGTCTGTTATTGTTTGATCTACACACAGGTCTGGAGTAGGCTCCAAGGTTATTAAATCAGCCATGATCTATAAACTTCCACTTAAACGAGGTATTCTGAAGTGTTAGCTTTACTTACAGACAGGAGAACTTACGTCCACCTCACTCTATTACACTGCCACACTTTCCACAATTGACATGCGTGACATGCTGCATGCGTGTCTTTGCGTGCATCTTCACGCACGCAAGTGCACGCTCACCCTGCTCGCTGCAGGGCTATCTAAATAGCGAGTGATACCTCGAAGTAACTCGCGCTTCCTGGGTATCCTCGCTACTCCAGAGTTCGATTTTTTATCTGGATAACCCTTGGGTGAGACTTATAATAACGGTTTACCCCCTTTAGAGTGCTTCTGTCAAAAATAAATGAATAAAATATGAGTAGTTTGGGATTGTCCTCTTCAGACTACTCTCCTCTGCCTAGGATGTCTAGGGCTCCAAACCTCGCGAGATTACGAGGTGTGCAATAGTTCAAGTTTTATCTAGTGTTTTATAAAAAAGCATACAAAGTTACACTCATTACAGTAAGTTCCATATGAAAGAGTAGCGTATAGGTTTAAAAACTTCAGGTAAATCAGTCAGCAAGAGACCTGCTCACTGCAGGGCTATCTAAATAGTGAGTGACACCCGGAAGTAACTCGCGCTTCCTGGGTATCCTCGCTACTCCAGAGTTCGATTTTTTATCTGGATAACCCTTGGGTGAGACTTATAATAAAGGTTTACCCCCTTTAGAGTGCTTCTGTCAAAAATAAATGAATAAAATATGAGAAGTAGTTTGGGATTGTCCTCTCCAGACTACTCTCCTCTGCCTAGGATGTCTAGGGCTCCAAACCTCGCGAGATTATGAGGTGTGCAATAGTTCAAGTTTTATCTAGTGTTTTATAAAAAAGCATACAAAGTTACACTCATTACATTAAGTTCCATTTGAAAGAATAGCGTATAGGTTTAAAAACTTCAGGTAAACCAGTCAGCAAGAGACCTGCTCGTCGCAGGGCTATCTAAATAGCAAGTGACACCGGAAGTAACTCGCGCTTCCTGGGTATCCACGCTACTCCAGAGTTCGATTTTTTATCTGGATAACCCTTGGGTGAGACTTATAATAAAGGTTTACCCCCTTTAGAGTGCTTCTGTCAAAAATAAATGAATAAAATATGAGAAGTAGTTTGGGATTGTCCTCTCCAGACTACTCTCCTCTGCCTAGGATGTCTAGGGCTCCAAACCTCGCGAGATTACGAGGTGTGCAATAGTTCAAGTTTTATCTAGTGTTTTATAAAAAGCATACAAAGTTACGCTCATTACATTAAGTTCCATATGAAAGAGTAGCATATAGGTTTAAAACTTCAGGTAAATCAGTCAGCCCAGTTAACTTTAGTGCCCAGGAATGCACCATGGGGTGATTCTCCATGGTGTGGAGTATCTATGTACTGCATATCCATGGAGCATAGACACTCTATGGCCACTGCGCCCCTTTGCCCAATTCCCCAAAGGAGACACGGGATACATGCCAGATCCCTCAGCCTATAAGTAATCTCTGTGTGGGCGGTCTGGTGGTGGTGTAGGGGGCATACCCATGCTCAAATGTGTGGAGTGTCAGGCAAATGGGGATACAGGATACATGTTCCAGGGTCAGACGTAGCTGGCACGTGCCTCCCCCAGGATGCTGGCACCAGCCACGGCAGGGATGTAGGGGCATGGATTGCCCTCCCAACATGCTTCCCCAGCCATTGTGTTCCACGTGTAGGGTCAGTGGTGGCTGCTGAGCACCCACTGACACCAATGCCATGACAATGCTATGGCAACCTGACATCCATGGTGCCTCATGGGCACAAGGGATCTAGTGGTGAATGGGGTCCAGGTATCCCATTGGATGCCTAACCATGTCAGAAGTGCCCCACACACTTACATGCTGTGGGGCAGGGTCTTGGATGGGGAGTGCGCAGTGGCCGGAGGATGTGAATGTGGCCACCCTGCGTCATTCCACGGGTGCAGGGCTGTGCAGGTGGGATACATGCCTCCAGCATGTTATTCCTACCCCTTGGATAATCCCCCCATATGAAAAACTCATTTCCCATTTCTGCTTATGTCCAGTAAATTATATACACTTGCTACATGCTGCTGCACTGTGTCACTCAGTCTCTCACCACAGCAACAACAACTCTAACTTGTAATTCACTTAGTGTGCAGAAATGCACTGTATGAAGAACTCATTTCCTCTTTTGGTTATGTCCAAGAAATTATATATACTTGTAACATGACACAGTGCTGTGTCAGTCAGTCTTTCACCATAGCAACAGCACCACTAATTTGTAATTCACTTTAGTGCCCAGAAATGCACTACTGTATAAGAAGAACTGATTTCCTATTTTGGTCATGTTCAAGAAATTATATTTGATTGTAACATGCCACAGTGCTGTGTCAGTCAGTCTTCAATGACAGCAACAACACCTCTAACTTGTAATTCACTTTAGTGCCTAGAAAATAACTATAGGAAAAACTAATTTCCCACTTTTGCTTATTTCCAAGAAATTATATGTACTTTCTACATGCCTCAAAGCTGTGCCAGTCAGTCTCCAACCACAGCATTTTTCTCTAGTCACAGAATTAATATTTGATGCTGCTGTATGCCACCAGCAACAGTGTTGTGACATGCAAATTATGCCAGACAGTTGTTTGGCATGGCAAAAGAGATCAGACACTTAGGCACTGGTGGGGTGCATACCCATCATAGAGTGAGGCACGACTGTGAGTAGAAGAAATACAAGAAGGTGGCTGAGAGGAGCAAAGGAGGTGGTACTGCTAGTGGTCCTTCTGTGCTGCACGGGGGGCAGTGCAGCAAGTGATGGAGAGGTGCACAGTTGCTGGAAGGGGGGAACAGATGACAGAAGTAGGTCCTGCAGCTGGACTCTGGGGCTGTGGCCGGGGAGACCCCAGCTGCAGATCCTGCTCCTTCCCAGTTAAGAGAGAATTAGCACAACTACAGTATGAGGTGATATGGGTGACTTCAGATGCTAAGGCATGTTCAGGGATGCCAAACACCTGATGCTTCTCTCAAACCAGCAGACTCTCCTTGAGGGAAAAATGAAATTCCATGGTGAGGATGCACCTTCTGTCACACCTAGTCCATAGCAATGATGCACACTATATGAAGTTTTCATATGCCATATGTTACCAAGTCCCAGAAATTATATATGCTATATGCTGCTGCACTCTGTCAGACTCCCACCACAACACCTCACTTTAAGCACTATAGTAGACAGAAATGTTTTACAGATAAGATGAGACCTATGAAGACAAAGTGATATAATTTAGAAACCAGTCCTCTCCCTGTTGTGTTGCGTGGCATCTGTGAAAGCAAAATTAAAAATAAAAAAGTATGAGAAAAAACTAAGCTTTGGAAATGATACTTACCTTCACACTGGTGATGGCCATGCTATGTAATGGCACAATGGTGCCCCAGAGGGTAGGAGAAGGAGGAGGAGGCTTGTTGGCTGCTGAGGATGAGGCAGCATGAGAGGAGACCTTTGAACACAAGAGTGACATTATCTGGAGTCTAGCTCACTCACGGTCTTTAGTTCCTGTAAAAGGAAAATGAAAATAGAAGAGTACACACCCTTGCTCCTTCTATACCTCCCTTTATATTCTTCCACTTCCTCTACTTCACCAGTCTCACTGTATCACCTTCTTTGCCAAATACTGGTTTGGGTCCCTTCCCTTCTACCCCTCCTCACTGCTTTCCCCCGCCCTCTCCTCTACTTACTCTTTAGGCTCCAGGGATTCCCACACTTCTCCATCCCCATCCTTACTCATGTGCTGGACAAGCTGCTTTCTCCTACTGTTTCCCTTCCCTCTGGAACCTGCTCCCTTCTTTCCTTCACCTCTCTCCCTGTCTCCACACCTTCAGATACATGCAAAGGCATATTCCTGCCCCCACCCCCATATCTGTCACTCCACTACTTGAACCTTCAAACCTTTAATTCATTGTTTTTCTTATCCACCCTCCTGCCTGTTACGCCCTAAATCTGGGATGACTGTGCTCACTGCATTCAGGCTGCTCTCTGTTCAGTGTAGTGCATAATTTATGCACTCTAGCATGCATTGTTCAGTGTTTCTATGTATAAATCCACATACTGTTCAACTCCTTACAGCTGTTAATTCACATGGTACTTCTCCCTTAAACTCCTCATTTAGACTGCTTACATACTTTGCATTTTATGTATTTGCAGTTTTAATGTTTGTAATGTTTTTATGTCTGTATTCCCATTCCCCCCAACCCTGGGTTGCAACTAGAAATGAGCCTTGGCTCAGAGTGCCTTTCCTAGTTACCAACATTTTCAATAAATAAATAAATAAATAGATAAATAGAAACAAAATAGGAATGATATGTACTGTCACATCAGTGATGGCCATTATGGGTGATGGCACAACAGTGCCCCAGAGGTGGAGGAGGAGGAGTAGGCATCTTGATGGCCAGAGGAGTCAGCAGGACAACAGAAGCAAATTAACACAGTAGTGAATGTGTCTGGCATTTACACTGGCTTAAATGTCTGTATTTCTATGGAGCATGCATGAGATAGAGGAAAAGGAGGCCCATGTTCTTCCTCGGGTATAGTGTGGAGCATCATCAGTGGAGGCAGACATAGTACCAGGTTCCCATTAGGCTGGTGTCTGACATTCTGGCATTTATGCAAGGCTCAAAGCACAGGTATTTCTGAAGACATGCTTTGAGATGGATGAGGAGGCCCATGTTGTTCCCAGGTGAGGATGGCTGGAAGAGGAGTGGAAGAAAGAGTGCCAGTGTTACATTTTCCTCCTTCTTTCTATGTCCTCCAAATTAGTCAGTTTACTGCTTCTCATTCACAGCAACAAATACCCTCTCTTCATCCTCAATATCTGAATATTTACCACATGAGACTTCTGCATCCATTATGGCCACATTTACTACTGTGGTGGGTGATTCTCCTTCCTCTGCTTTATCCTGGTATGTCAGTGCTGACCACCGTGATGCACTTCTGTTTGGAGGTGTATGTGCACTGTTTGTTTTAATGAATGTCAACATAGTAACATTTTGGAGGCATAAGTTTGTAAATTGGACTTTCATGATTTCCCTGCTGCATCAAACACGCCTGCATCCATCCTGAAGGGAATCAAGCACTCACTGAATGATAAGTTTAAATGCTACATTGACAAGCATTTAAACTAGCAAAGATGCAGGCCAGCAAGGAGGGTACCTACTTGCTCACCCCCACAGCTAGCAGTGGAACCAGTGAACCAGAGGAGTGGCTATCTCTACAAAGCAGTGTGCAAAAGATGGAGATTAGCACCCAAGAGGTGGATAGGCAGAAAAGTGGCAAAATTCAGCAGAAGGGCAGACAGCAAGGAGAACCAGGGATAAAGGACAACCAATGAAGGGGCTGGAGTAGAACAGCGAAACAGTCTAGAGAGGTCAAATCATGGAAAGCCATGTGTGCAAATGCCAGGAGCCTTAGCAACAAGATGGAAGATCTGGAGGCTGTCATGGTGCAGTCAGACCTGGACATTGTGGCCATCACTGAAACCTGGTGTAATGATAACCACCACTGGGAGATGGCCATACCTGACTACAACATTTTCAGAAGAGACAGGGCAGGCAGGAAGGGAGGAGGAGTGGCACTCTATGTGAAAAAATGACATAAGGGCCACAGAGATCCAGGAGGAACAAAATGGGAGAGAGATACTGTGGGTTAAGCTGGAAAGGAAAATAGGGCCAGCCATCTGCACAGGTGTGGTCTATAGACCACTCCCCCAGGAGGAAGAAACAGATAGGGAGCTGATGCTAGCTATCCAAAGGATGGCAGACAAGGGTGAGGTAGTACTGGTTGGAGACTTCAATATTCCAGACGTGGACTGGAGCATCCCAGCAGCAGCATCAAATAGGAGCAGATTTATCCTGGACTCCCCTTCAGGGTGCCTTCCTCAAGCAACTGGTCATGGAACCAACTCGGCAGAAGGCAATACTGGACCTTGTGCTCACAAACAGGGACAGTGTGATGGGGGTAACAGTGGGGGAGCACCTGGGGAACAGTGACCACCAGTCATTGTGGTTTGAAATCTCAGAAAGAGCAGAACCAAACCACACAAAAACACGTATCCTGGATTTTAGGGGGGCAGACATTGGGAAAATGGCAGATACTTGAAAGAGGCATTAAGGGGAATGGGACAGGAATCAGGGGTTGAGGAACAGTGGGCAGTATTTAAAATGGGGATTACAAGAACAGCAGAATTATGCATTAAGCAGGTTAGCAAGAGGGAAAGGAAGAGGAGACCATTATGGTTTTCCAAAGAGGTAGCAAAGAAAGTGAAAGCCAAAAAGATTGCATTCAGGCAATACAAAAAGACACAGGCAGAAGGTGATGGGGAGAAGTACCAGGAGAAGCAAAGGGAGGCAGGGAGGTCAGTAAGGGAAGCCAAAGCTCAGACAGAAGAACACATTGCAAAATCAGTGGGTAGAGGGGACAAAACCTTTTATAGGTACATAAGTGAAAAAAGAAAGGCAAAGGGAGGGATAGTGAGACTGAAGGGGGAGGATGGGGGCCACGTGGAGGATGACAACAGTAAAGCTGACGTTGAACAGGTATTTCTGCTCAGTCTTTACTGAGGAAGAGGAGGTAATGGGTCTGAAGGAGTACAAGGGTGAGAATGGTGCAGAAATGGACACAAGTCCCTTTACATGAGAAAGGGTCCTGAAGGAACTGGAAGTAATAAGAGTTGATAGAGCAATGGGGCCAAATGGGTGCTCCCCAGGGTCCTAAAGAACTAAGAGAGGTGGTGGCTGAACCTCTGGCTATCCTGTTTAGCTGATCACTGGAAACAGGGGAGGTACCCAAAGACTGAGGACAGCAGATGTAGTCCCCTTATACAAAAGTGGAAACACAGAGGCGGGGAACTACAGACCAGTCAGCCTCACCTCGGTAGTGGGAAGATCATGAAAGCACTACTGAAGGAGAGATTGGTGGGACATCTGGTTGTCAATGGACTACAGGACCCAAGGCAGCATGGTTTCACCAGGGGAGGTCATGTCAGACCAACCTCGTTGAATTTTTTGACTGGGTGACTAGGGAGTTGGATCAGGGGAGGGCAGTGGACTTGGCCTATCTGGACTTCAGCAAGGCCTTTGACACTGTGCCACATAGAAGACTATTACACAAACTGGGGAATATGGGTGTGGGCAGGACAGTAGTGTGGTGGGTAGGTAACTGGCTAGGTGGCAGGACACAGAGGGTGGTGGTAAATGGCTGTCACTCCATAGAGGGAAGAGTGACCAGTGGGGTACCCCAGGGATCAGTGCTGGGACGGTCCTATTCAACATCTTCATCAGTGACATTGCAGGACCTAGAAGGCGGAATTTCACTGTTTGCTGATGACACAAAGCTCTGTAACAGAGTAGACACACCAGAGGGTATAGACAGAATGAGAAGAGACCTGCAGAAACTTGAAGAATGGTCAGGGGGTTTGGCAGTTGAAATTCAATGCAAAGAAGTACAAAATAATACATATGGGGCACAAAAACCCTGGCACAATATATCAGTTGAGGGGTGAGGATACAGCATGCACCAAGCAGGAAAGAGATCTTAGGGATATCATCTCTGATGACCTCAAGGTAGGGAAACAGTGTGACAAGGCAGCAGGTAAAGCAAATAGGATGCTGGGATGCATAGGCAGGGGCATCACAAGCAGGAAAAAGGGAGGTCATAATTCCACTATACAAGACACTAGTGAGGCCCCACCTGGAGTACAGTGTACAGTTCTGGAGACCTTACCTATGTAAGGACATAGACAGGGTAGAGAAGGTTCAGAGGAGAGCAACAAAGATGGTGCATGGATTGCATTACATGTCCTATGAAGACAGGTTGAAGGAATTGAACATGTACTGTACTCCCTGGAGGAGAGGAGGGAGAGAGGGGATATGATAGAGACATGCAAGTATCTTACAGGGAGGAACAGGGTGCAGGAATACACTATTTTTAAGCAAAAAAGATGTTCCAGGACTAGAGGGCATGGGATGAAGTTAGAGGGAGGATGATTCAGAGGAAACGTGAGGAAGAATTTCTTCACAGAACGGGTGGTGGACAAGTGGAACACCCTGCCAGAGGAAGTGGTGGGGGCTGAAACAATCACAGGATTTAAGAATGCATGGGATAGACATAAAGGAATTCTGGAGGTCAGGGGTAAGGGGCAACAGACTTCTAGGAAAACATAAACTGAACTTACAAGCTCAAATGGGCAGACTGGGTGGGCCATAGGCCCTTATCTGCCGACACTGTCTATGTATGTTCAGAATTAACAATAGATAGCTGGAGCTTAAATATTTAAAAGCCACATCTACCAGTGCTGGCCATTCTTTACGTTTTTTGTTCCAACACAGCAGGGGTTCATCATTGGCTCCAAGGTGCTTGGAGTCTGGAAAAGCACAAGATATGTTCGCACTGGGGTGGCAATGCACAATTAAAATAACATACGCGGTATCAAGAACAAAACTGGTACTCACCTCTTCAGTATCTGGTCCTTATACCGCTTGCTTCCTTTCATCTTGCATTTAGTCTTCAGCAACAAAGGAAGAACTTTAAGGCTGACTCTTGAAACATGCAGTGTTTAATTCCAAAAGGCAACAGTGCAGAGACATACATGCTAGCAGGTCACATCAGGTCATACAACCTAATGTTTCACTCCAGTAACCTTACGTTTTTTCAAAGGTGCCACCCCTAGATGTACTCAAAAGTATGGCAGCTTAGGTTCAATGCAAAGAAGTCAAAGTAATGCACCTGGGAAATAAAACCCAGGGAATTATTTGCAGATGACACAAAATTCTTTGCAGATGACACAAAGATCTGCAACAGAGTTGATGCACAAGGTGGGATGGAAAGGATGAGAAGGGACTTGGCAAGGTTAGAGGAATGGTCAAATGTATGGCAGGTTAGATTCAGTGCTAAGAAGTGCAAGGTAACGCACCTGGGAAACAAAAACCCAGGGGAAGAGTACACAATGGGGGGGTGAGATACTAACAACAACAAAAATGGAAAGGGACCAGGGGGTAGTCATATCAGATAACTTACAGGTGGGCAAGCAATGTGAGAGGGCAGTGAGGAGGGCTGGGGGGATACTGGGATGCATAGGGAGAGGCATCACCAGTAGAAAACAGGAAGTTGTTATCCCTCTGTACAGACAGCTGGTGAGACCCTATCTGGAGTACTGTGTGCAGTTCTGGAGACCCAGTCTCCACAAGGACATAGACAGGATGTAAGTTGTCCAGAGGAAGGCAACTAAAATGGTGCAGGGTCTGCACCCAGAAGACATATGAAGAGAGACTAAAGGAGCTTAATATGTATAGCCTCGAGGAAAGGAGGGAGAGGGGGGACATGATAGAAACTTTCAAGTGCCTCAAGGGAATCAACAAAGTCCAAGAGGGTACCATCTTTCAAAAAAAGAGGTGTGCAAGAACAAGGGGGCACACTTTGAAGATAAGGGGGGGTAACTCAGAGGTAATGTAAGGAAGTATTTTTTCACAGAGAGGGTTGTGGATGCATGGAACGGCCTTCCAGAGGAGGTTGGGGAGTCAAAAACAGTGATTGAATTCAAGCATGCATTGGACAGTCATAAGGCAATTCTAGGGGGTTGGGGTAGAAAGAAGTAGGCTGCTGATTAACTAGGATCTGCAACTTATCCATTAGGTAGGGAAATGGGCAGACTGGGTGGGCCAAGCGGTCCTTATCTGCCATCAAATTCTATGTTTCTATATGTTTCTATGGAAGAGTGCACAATGGGGAAGGGGTACTAACAACAACAAAAATGGAAAGAGACCTTGAGGTAGTCATATCAGATGACCTAAAGGTAAGCAAGCAATGTGAGAAGACAGTAAGGAGGGCTGGGGTGGATACTGAAATGTACAAGAAGAGGCATCTCCAGTAGAAAACAGGAGGTTATCCCTCTATACAGACAGTTGGTGAGACTCCGTCTGGAGTACTGTGTGCAGTTCTGGAAACCCCATCTCTGCAAGGACATAGACAGGATGGAGGCAGTCCAGAGGAGAGTCTGCACCAGAAGCCATATGAAAAGATACTAAAGGAGCTTAATATGTATACCCTTGAGGAAAGGGGGGGCAAGGTAGGAACTTTCAGGTAGCTCAAGGGAATGAACAAAGTCCAGGAGGATAGTATCTTTCAGAAAAACAGATATGCAAGAACAAAGGGGCACAATTTGAAGAAAGAAGGGGGCTGGCTCAGGGGCAACGTGACAAAGTATATTTTTATGGAGAGGTTGGTGGACACATGGAACGACCTTCCTGAAGAGGTTGGGGTCAAAAACAGTGGGGAATTCAAGAATGCATGGGACAGACATAAGACAATTCTGGTAGGGTGTAGGAAGAAGTAGGCTCTTTCGTTAACTAGAGTCTGCAGCTTATCCAATAGGTAAGGAAATGAGCAGACTGGGCGGGCCAAGCAGTCCTTATCTGCCGTCAAAGTCTTTGTTTCTATGTTAATCACTATATAGAGTGAGTATCAACAGGTACTGCATATTGAACAATATTGCCAAACATGGGGACACCCACATACCTGATTTTAAAGTGCTAAACACTACTAATCAGTGCATTCACAATACAATTACATCCACAGACCATAAACATTCAAAATACAGTTAAAAAACATTTACAAGTCTGGCTCAGTGACATTCAACCACTGAGGTATATTATATTCTATGGAGGTATATTATATATAAAATAATTAATAAGGTGGTGTGTTTAACAAGATTTTATACACTACACACTGGATGCTACATAAAGCCCGAGATCAGGCTAGAGGGGTTTATTTAAGCATCAATGCTGAGAATGTGTGTAAAATTCAAGTTTTACACCACCCCATCATTTTATTTTATATAATTGCTGAGGAGCATTTTCTTGCCACAGCAACTATATAAAATAATATTACAATGTTGTTCAGCCATGGCTGGCTGAACGAGCTGTCTGTCTATGCCCCATTCTGTGTGGGACTGAAGTGCAGCTTGTTCAAACTCTTTTGTGATTGCTTCTCTTCTCAAGTAAAACAAAATATAGTGAAAAAGTCTGTAGTAAGTTAAACTTACTCGCTGTGGAGTCCAAATTCGAGGAGTGTAGCCAGTGTAGTGACAAATCATGCTTCCTGTCAAAATAGCCACGGTTCTCAGGTTTACATGACTAAGGGAAGATTGCAGGTGGCGCATGCGTGGAGCGAGAGAAACCCGGCGAGTGTTTGCCATTATAAGGATGAATTATAGCTGGGTTTCTCTACGGGGGAAAATGCTCCCCAGTTATTATAGTCTAATAAATTCTGTGGAACTTCTCATCTGGGAAAAAATCTGTAAAAGGATAAAACACAGTAATTCTGTCTGTCATTCAATATTTCCCTAACATATCATATACTTGTTTTGCCTGTTATGCTTCTATAACATATTACCAGAAGGAACCAAGTACATGATACCTCTGAAAGGATGGGGGTGGGGGGAAGAAGGAAAGGGAAGGGGAAGAGAGGAAATAATTTAGAGGCTAGTGTCCTACTACAAATTCATTCAGAGGCTAAAGAACCGATTATCCAGCAGAGAATGGGAAGGGTGGGGTAGGGTAAGGAAAGAGGGATAATGTTCTTCAAGACTTCTTGTTCTATATTAGATATCAATTTATAAGAACAAAGTTATCCTTCAAAAATGGAGTTAGGCCTAACTCCCTGTTTAATCCTGGCCAGGAGTGAGCTCCAGAAGCATTCTTTCTTCAGCAACAAGTTATTATACTATCCAACTCTTTGATTAGGCAGGACTTCTTCTAAATCTACAAAGTAAAACTCATGATTCTCTTTCTCCCTATGCTTAGAGCTATGCAATGCTGTGGTATACTCCTTGTCCTCATCTTTGGAGTCTCTAATGTCCACCTCTGTATGCTCTGAATTGGCACTTCAACTTGCCAACACAATGTTCCCCACATTTACAGACGGCTATATACATAACTCCCTCAATGTCACAGGTTACTAGGGTTCTGAGTTCTATCATCTTGCAGTTCCTGCAGTTTACAGTTTCTTTAGTTTTTAGCACAACCTTACATGATTGGCATGTGCCACAAGGCAATGAGCCTTTAGGTGGCAGTGGCAGTCATGTAGAAGCCCTTCCCACTGCTTGTGGCTGATTGCTGTGAACTAAACAATCTCTTAGGTTTGCTCCTCTTTGCTCCTCTACGATACACTGCTCTTGGTGGATCATTACGTATATCATCCAAAAAGGGGTCTGCTATTAAGATATGCCAATTTCATCCAGTCATTTCTATAACTTAATTAGCATAAGGGGAATAAGTTGTCAAAAATGTATCTTACCCAGAGTGTTGTTATTTTGCTTCTTTCTTGCACAAATTCAAACCTTGAGATACCTTCTATACAGTCCCTTGCTTCTCTATATCTGCCATACAGTATCCCCTTCAAAAAAACATTTTTCCAGTTCCACTGACTGTTCCATGAAAGACAGGTGTGTACTACAGTTTCCTTTTATTCTATGAAACTGCCCTTAGGGATGTTCCTGATCATGCAGCATTGGTGATAGCTGCTAGTCAAAGAAGGGTATTCGGTCTGTATGCTTTGAAATAAATTTATTTCCTCCCTTGAGGTCATCAAATTTATCTTAATGTCCAAAATTCAATCTCTTTTGGACTGCTTTTAAGACTAAATTTCTAATTCTCATTTGTTGTATGCATAAACTCACAAAGCCTGCAAGCTTGTAGTGTCACCATGCCACACAACCAGGACATCATCAATAAAGTGCTTCCACAGTTCCAGATGTGGAAGGAAAGGATTCACTTCTGGATTATATACCCATTTATTTTCCCACTTGGACAGATATAAATTTGTAAAGTTGAGGGTGTACTGTATGTCACCCCCATAGCTGTCCCCTTTTGTTTGCAAAACAATCTTGCCTTTAAATGAGAAATAATTATATTTCAAGAAAAATTCTGATAAATTAACCCAACATTTAGTTAGTGGCATTGCATCTACCCCTCCAGAGCATCTATCTGTTGTTGGTGTGAGATATTTGAATACAAGGACTCTATATCCATGTTGCTAGCAATGCACTCTAGGGATATGGATATCCTCTAAGACACATAAAATGTCTCTTGTATTTTCATATTGGATGGAGTCTGTTTCACAAAGTCCCAAAAAAGAATCCACATGTTTTGAAAGTGGCTCAGTTAAAGATCCAACACCCCTTATTGTGGGTAGCCAGGAGGGTTATTCAAGGATTTATGGACTTTGAATAGTATATACATCACTGGTTTAATTGGAAATTCTGTGAAAAAACATATATTTTGTTGTATCATCAATCCACCCATTTTGATAATGTCTCATAATTTCTGCACCCACTGCCTTCTTATAGTCTTAGACTAGATCACTGTCCAGCCTAGTGTAGAATTTTGTGTTCTTTATCTTTCTCTATGCCTCATTTTCATAATCTTGAGTGTCCATAATGACAATACTGCCATCTTTGTCAGTTTTTTTTTGTCAATTTATGGTTCCTTGTTAGGTTAAAGTGCATCTTGTTCAACCCAGCTCAAATTTTGCTATCATAATCTTCTTTGGCAACTTGTCTTTTCTTCACACTTTTGTCTGAATACTTTTATGGCTCTGAAAGGGGGTGCAAAAAATGTTTTTTTTTTTTCAAAATGAGGCACGGTACTACAGTACAACTTTGAATATTACTCCTTCTTGATGTTGACTCCTCTCATTTCTGTTTTCTATTTGTTTCTGTTTTATTGAAATGAAAATGTAGACTAAGTTGATGACACATCTTGTGTAAGTAGATTATATTGAATTCATTGATATTATTTATTAGTACAAAAACAGACCTTTTGAGAGAACCCTGTTTTCAATGTGAGTCAGTTCTTGAGATGAAAGATTTATGACATTCAATAATGGCCGTTCCCTCATGTTTTGCCCTGCCCCTGCCTCTCCACCTGTACTGTAGTTGTTCCTCTGTTCGGTCCTGCTACATTGATTTCCTCTTACCACTAACCATCCTTCCTTGATGTATTCTTCTGTGAATGCCACATGTTGTAAAGGGGATCTGTCTGTTTGGTTGCCTTTTCTTTGGTAGATTACTGTTCCCACTGCCTTCCTTTAAAAAAGGCTCAGTCTCAGAGTTTTCTCCATCAATATCACTTGAAGCCAATGAATAGTATAAGTTCACCTCCTCTCTATTTTTTAATATTGATCTTGGATTATCCCCTTTATATTTTTTTCTAGTTATATATGATTTTTTTATAATCATTTGTATCTCTACTGCATTTAGTTATTTCATTGGACTCAACCTTCTTATCTTGCTTACTAATTGAATGGTTTAACTTATTGCAACACAGTTGATAGAATGGTTTTCAAATTCTGCAAACTCCCATTTTCTGTCCTTTAACTCTTTAGCAATCTGTTTCTGTGCCATGCTAGAATGTTTCAAAATGTAGTCTATTCATTTAATGGATGTTTCTTTCACAATCTCCTCCCAGTTCTTAATAAGGTCTTCATTGCCATGTCCAAAAGTAGGTCTCTTCAAAATTCTAAGCCCCTAGGTGCTTATTTTACTTTAATATATGCTTCTAGTGAAGACTTCTGCCAATATAGCCTGAAGGTTTTAATACTGTCTATTCCAATTTAAAGTATGTTGTTTTAAAATTATGGTTATCCCTATCATCTGGAGCAACTGCTACTGCAGTTTCCAGGAAAGGAGTCCCAGTATCTCCATCAATGAAAACAGAGCCAATCATATCTAATGACCCAGCAGCTGTCATGCTGTCAGTGTTATTCACAGCTGACATATTCTGATTAAATGCACTTTACAACAAACTATTTTTTTTATTTTAGTATTTGGAGATGGAGTTTTACTTAGTATAACCTATGCATAGCCATAATATTGAAACTGGACAAACAAGAAATGGCCTCACCAAGGTGGGGTGCACGTTATACATACACAGTATTTTGTAAAGGGGATCTGTCTGTTTGGAACCTTTGAAAATGAGTCCTTGACTCAAAGATATTAATCCTAAACTGAAATAAATAAATAAAAAATAAATAAACAGTATTGTGAAGAAAACCAGCACTTCCCCTTTTGATATCTGGTCCTTATACCTCTTGCTGCTTTTCACATTGTGCATAGACTTCGGCAAAAAAGGAAGAACTTTCAGGCTGTCTCTTGAAATATGTATTGTTTATTTCCAAAAGGTAACAGTGCAAAGACAGATGTGATGGTGGGTCAAGTAAAGTCATACAACTTAACATTTTGTGTAGTAACCATTTGCTTTTGCAAAGGTGTTGCCCCCTAGATGTACTCACTGTATGAAGTGGTTATCAACAGGTGCTTCATACTGAACAATATTTCCAACACATTGGCACCCACATACCTGGCTTTAAAGTGCTCAACACTGCTAATCAGTGCATTCACAATACAATTACATCCACAGACCAAAAGCATTCAACACACAGTTAAAAAATGAAAGTCTTGTTCATTGGTACTCACAGAAGTATATTGTATTCTAATAAATTTGAAGGAATTTTTCATACTGGAACAAAAATCTGTAAAAGGAGCAAATACAGTAATTTTGTCATTCATTAAATATTTTTCTAACAGATCATATACTAGTTTTATCTACTATGCTTCTATAACATATTCCCAGATGGTGCCATGTACATGATACCTTTGTAAGAATGAAGGAAAGAAGGATGGGGAGGGGGAGAGAGAAAATAAGTTAGGCTAGTGTCCTGTATTGTGAATTAATTCAGAAGCTAACAAGTCAATTATCCAAGACAGAATGTGGAGGGTGGGATGGGGGAAAGTGGAAAGGGGAAAGAATGGGAGTTAAAACTTCTTGTTCTATATTAGATATCAGATTGAAAAGAACAAATTGAGTCCTTCAAAAATTGAGTGAGGTCTGACTACTCACCCATTTAACTAGATCCTTTGCTGTACGTAGATCATCTAACTTTATCAACAGCCTTTTCTTTGGCATTAAGTTGAATGCCTTGCCGAAACTGAAGTAGAGTATTTCCACTCCATATCCATTATCCACTGCCTTACCTACTTACTTAAACAAAGCATACTATCAGGCTGGTCTGACAACACCTCCCTGTCATGAACCTTTATTTTGTTTTCTATCCTGGAGCCCATTTCTCTCCAGGTAATCCACTACATGCTCCTTGACTAGTGCCTCCCTCACATTACCCACAACAGAGGTAAGATTAGCAGGCCTGTAGTTTCTTGGTTGCTCCTGGTCCCATCCCTTGTGGAGAGGAACTACATCTGAGACCCTCCAATCTTTTAGAACCATTAAGTTGAATGCCTTGCCGAAACTGAAGTAGAGTACATCCACTCTATATCCATTATCCACTGCCTTACTTACCTACTTAAACAAAGAATACTATCAGACTGGTCTGACAACACCTCCCTGTCATGAACCTTTATTTTGTTTTCTATCCTGGAGCCCATTTCTCTCCAGGTAATCCACTACATGCTCCTTGACTAGTGCCTCCCTCACATTACCCACAACAGAGGTAAGATTGGCAGGCCTGTAGTTTCTTGGTTGCTCCTGGTCCCATCCCTTGTGGAGAGAAACTACATCTGAGACCCTCCAATCTTTTAGAACCTCACCTGACTTCATTAAACCAGGGGTTCAGTCAGTTATTATGGCAGTTTTCTGAGCATCTTTGGGTGCTTTGCATGTGGTCCTGGAACCTTATATATCTTCAGGGCAGCAGGCCTTTATTTGACCCTTTCTCCTGTAAGTATTACCTTCCTCATTTCTGGGCTACCCCTTGCAGCAGCTTTTATGCTGCTTTGCAGAAAAGGCCTATTATTTTCCATTATGAATACAGAGCAGAAGTAGTCATTTAGAAAGGCTGCCTTCTGATTATCCTCCTATATTACCCTTCTTCCCTCTAGCAGCCTTACCATTCCACCTCTTGTCTTTCCGTTTTTCCCCAACAGTCTCTGAAAAACTGTTTTCCCGTCCATTGACCTCCTCTGCAATGTGCAACTCTGTGTCTGCTTTTTCATCCCTGACTGCCTCCTTAGCCTCACAAATCTTTATTGTATTTGCTCCATTCCTTTTCCCGCTTCTTGTCTTTGTATATGATGAAGGCCCTTTTTTGCTCTCAGTGCCTTGCTGATGTTCTTAGAGAACCAGACTGGTATCTTGTACCTGTTTCTCTTACTTGTTTCTCAAGCATGATTTTAGATGCCTTGAAAATGTCCCTCTTATTACTCCCATATTTCTTCCAGACCCTTGATTTTGTCCACATCAACCAACGTATCCTGTACCACAATGGAGCCAGTTGGGATGCAATGCAGAAATGCTGTAGTATATCACAAAATGCTGCAATATACTGCAGGGAACAGTGCAATGCAATGGCAATTGAGTCCTTCTGTCATGCAGTATATTGTCTCATGTAACTAACTGCAAGTTAGCAAATTGCATTGTGGCTGGCTCCGTTGTAATTCCTTAGTAAAAGTCTGCTCATCTGAATACCAGAACCTCCACCTTTGATGAGGGTATACTGGTATCCAGGGCCAGTTAAGAACCATATGGTTTGTGGGAAGGAACATTATTTGTGTAATTGATACAGTACTTGACAGGTCCAACCAAAACCCCATTCCATTATTGGAAAATGTTCAGGGGCTGGAGGAACTAATGCATACATTCTCTTCAGTTGTGTGTGGCAGCACAAGCACCCTAAAGAGAGGCAATACAGCTTTTACTTGCATTCTCATAAATCTTATGCTAGGTTAGATCTTGTGTTATATACCTCAGGACTACTCCACTGGGTGAAGCGAAATACCAAAATAGAAGCGCAAAGCCTATTAGCACTCAACAAATGTTAGAGTGAGAAGACCAAAAGACCAAAAATGGGAGGCGTTTTATAATTAAAACACTCTAACTTTAATAAGGTCATCATGATTATAACACAGTAAGCAAATAGTGCTGGTGATTGCTACAAATAGAAAAACACCCCTAGCGCCTCAACTCACACGAGTCTTCAAAGGGGTTACTAGAACCAATCATAGGCTTATTTATAAATGTTCAATCAATTAATAATTTATGAGCCAGTGATTAAATTATTTAAAGTGATATACACCAAAAAAGAAGAAAGAAAAAAGGTACCAATCGATTCTCATGATTAAAACAAAACCTGACAATATTTCTCAACATTTCTTAATTTTTACATTCAAAAAAACACATTTATAGATTTTTGAAGAAGTCAGGTAAATAATTCCAACCGGAATCCTGTTACAGAAAAAGAAACAAAACGAAATTAATAATATTTCAATACAAAAAGAAACATTTTTAGAACAAGGCTACTAAGGTAACAGTCAAAAAATATATCATTTAATATCAGGGAGAGAATCATATGATTCCTTTAGACCTTAAGAAATGGTTTAATATCCCATTTATCGTTAAGGCCATGTGGCCTCATGGAATTCATTTTAAAGATCCACATACACTCCCTTTTTAAAAGTTTATTTGCTCAATCCCTCCCGAGGGAAAACTAGCAACATGCTCAAGCCCCATAAATTTTAAATGACCTGGGTTGAGTTATGGCACAGAATAAAATGCGTCCCAATAGGAGTCTTAGCGTCCATTAATGATGGATCTGACATGCTCCTGGATTCTCTGCTTTAAGGGTCTTATGGTTTTACCAATGTACAACAAATCACAGGAACACCATAAGACATACACCACACAATGTCGCATGTGATTAATTCCCTTATGTCAACTGTAACACCTCGTTCTTTGAGATGTTCAAAGGTTTTCCAATTACACTATATTTACAAATGTTGCACCTTTTACAAGAAAAAAATCCATTCATTCTTTTTGATATCCAGGAACCTGTGTCGGAAACACTACTCTTTCTCTCCCTGTTGTGAACCACCATGTCTTTAATATTCTTAGCTCTGCAGAATGAAACCCATGGCTTTGAACCTACTGCCTGTCCAACTATTTCATCTCCTGTTAACATAGGCCAATAGTTATGTACAATATTGCCTATCCTTCCTGCAACATGGTTAAATTCAGTGACAAAACTGCAAATCTCAGGATCAGTAATGTTATTTCTCTTTTCTAAGATTTCTTCCCTATCCATCTCTCTAACCCTATCTAAAGTCTCAATAAGAAATCTTTCATCATAACCCCTATCTAGAAATCTAGATAACAGCTCGCTCGATTGTATCTCAAAATCTGTGTCAGTACTACAATTACGTCTAATGCGCATAAGCTGACTGAAGGGGATAGATTCTTTAAGTTTCGGGGGGTGGGCACTGTCAGTGTGAAGCAAAGAGTTCATAGCTGTTTTCTTTCTGAATGTCTTTGATTTAATATCAAAGACATTATTGCCAATATTTTCACTTGTGAGGTTCAAGTCTAAGAAATTTAAACTCTTATGATCAAAAATATATGTGAAGCTCAAATTCAATTCATTATCATTGAAGTAATCAATAAAAGAACGAGATTCACTTTCATTTCCTTTCCAGATACAAATGATATCATCAATAAAATGGTACCATTTCACAATATGTTTTAGAAAGGTATTTCTACTTTCGTTCAACACATGATCCATCTCCCACCCTCCTAAAAACAAATTTGCATAGCTTGGAGCCATAGAGGCTCCCATAACTGTAGCCACACTGTTGCTGATAAAAGTCCTTCTAATTCGAAAAAGTTATGTTAAGAATGAATGTAAGTGATTCCAAAAGAAATGTTGAGAAATATTGTCAGGTTTGTTTTAATCATGAGAATTGATTGGTACCTTTTTCTTTCTTCGTTTTTGGTGTATGTCACTTTAAATAATTTAATCACTGGCTCATAAATTATTAATTGATTGAACATTTATAAGCGAGCCTATGATTGAGTACCCCTTTGAAGACTCGTACGGAGTCGAGAAGCCTGGGTGTTTTTCTATTTGTAGCAATCACCAGCTCTTATTTGCTTACTGTGTTATAATCGTGATGACCTTATTAAAGTTAGAGTGTTTTTCACTATAAAACGCCTCCATTTTTTGGTCTTTGGTCTTCACTTCACTCTAACATTTGTTGAGTGCTAAGAGGTTTTTGCGCTCTCTATTTTGGTATTTCATTTTGATTTGGGATGGCCGCCCCTTTGAGAGCTGCATGGTTGTCCATGGGACTATCGTTGTGGTGTTTTCATTTGGATTTCTACTCCCGCAGGTGGACTGGGTAGAATACCATCCAGCACTAGAATCAGACCACTCTCTTCTGCAGTTAGGAGTATACTGCAAAAACTGACGGTCTTAAAATTAGAAAAAAAAAATTGTGTATTTTATCCTTAAAATAAGCAAAATTATCTACCAATGGGGTAAGATAATTATCTCACTAAGATTTTTAAAGAATAAGATAATATAACTCAATTTCTAGATCTTACATAAAATCTTAGTTTACTTAAAACAAGATTATAAATCTTAAAATATGATCTGGGAACAAAAAACAAGAGTACTTAGGCATACTGTAATAAGCCCAAATAACTTACATTAAGTGGGGTTAGCCAAAATCCAGATATTTCTCTGTCTAATTTAAATATGAAAAATCTAGCAAATATCTTAAAATGACTTTATTAAGAAACAAGATTTTCCATGTAGGCAATTAAGGCTAAAAATAAGAATATTCTCACCCAAATTGTGTTCAATTAATCTAGAAATAAGTGAATTGTGCTAAAAGAAAAATACATTTATCTAAAAACAAGATTAAAGAGCTACTGACACATTCCATGCAGGCAACCCATACAATGGAGTTGCGTGCCCTAGAAGCTATTTTAGCCATCTATTGCATTTTCTTTTTACTTACATAAAGAGTTAAGTCCATAAAGCCTGTTTCATAACTTCCTTGTACAAGCTCAGTGGCCTCTGTGCACTGCAGCCCCACTGCCTAAAAACAGCATAATGATGACACCAGGTACAGTAGAAAACAAGGCTGTAAGTACTCTATGGACACCCCTCCCCTTGTCCCATTAAGCACTCCCCAGTGTCAATAGCACCTCTGCCTTATCCTACCCTGTGCCACACACACTTTGGTGTCCAGTGGCACCTGTCTAACCCTCCCCACACTGTGATGAGCATTCCCTGGTGTCAAGTGGCACTTGCCAAGCACTCTCTGCATCCCATGACACCCTTCTCCATGCTGGTTATTGGAATCCAGTTTTAAAAGGGCTTATCTACAAACTGCCTCTGTACTTGACTGGAGTAAATGAGATTAGGTATTAGCTGGATGTTAGCAGCATTATCTCAATGGTGGCATGCACTATATGGTACCCAAGCTTGTCCGCACTTTTCAGAAATAACCTCTTCTTTGTTATTCGCAATAAAAATACACATGCAAGGAGTCAATTATAGCCCCCATCCCCTTTAACAAAGTAAGGAACCAGACTATGGGTTTGCGGCAAATGGATAGTATGCTTTTTTACAATGCTTAAGACACTGAAACTCTATTTTGACAGATATTCATGCTGTAACAAGTAACAAAGTGTTTAAAGGCTTGTTAAAATGTTCAGACATTTGATTTAGTTAGTACCTTCCCCACAAAAACTGTGTTTCTCTATCCTCCCCTGTTGTAAACATTTTGGGATACATTTTGCATGAAGGGTGCTATGAAAACTTTCTACAGTCTTGGTGAGGGGAAGGAAAAGAATGCTGCTGTCATTTGGTGCACAGGGCATTTCAAACAGCACAGAGAGAGACCTGGAACACCAGCACCAGTCTGAACCCCCATCCATCTGACAATCACAGATATCAAATATATATAAAACTACATCATGTGACATTCGTATTTCACTTCTCTAATGTTAGTGGTGCAGAATAACTTGCATATAGGGCAGGGGAAATTGTTTAACCAGAAAAGGCACACTAAGCCAGAGTTTGTTTCCAGGTGTAACCTGGGATCATAGAAAGTTAAATGACTTGCTTAGGGTAACAAAGTGTATAAGTGGGCTGATGGCATTCATATCCAGGTCTCCAGGTTTGCAGCTCAGTGCACTTATACACTATGCTACTCTGCCTCCATGCTTGCATATGATGACTGAGTGCCCAAAAACAACACATCATGTACCTCCATGTATATATACAGTATAGACTCGTTGCAATAAACTGCATTAATGTAGACATTAGGGCTGAAGAATGCAAATTAAGAAAATAAAAGAAAAACAGGGTTTTGAGACTCAGAGTCTTGGCAAATCAGTTGTGTGGTGTTCCTTGGGGTTTCCAACATAGATGACCATCCTCCCAGCCCATAGCCTCCTGCCTGAAGCACAAGAATTACAGCTCCAAGCCAGTGCTTCACAGGCAATTACTGATACTCTTTGAAGAAAATAAGTATGGATCAGCACATGTGGCTAACAGAATTAGTCACTGCTTTCTTCCCACAGGCCCTGCATGATACAAGAGCTCATGTTTGCATAGGGGAAGGGGTGGGCATTTGGCTTGACAACTCCAAGGAACACCACACCACTGATTCATTAAGACTCAAAACCTTAATGTTTTTGTGTACTTTGTGCACTTTGCATTCTTCCACTCTAATGTCATTATTAACATATTTTTTTGTAGTAAATGTCCCTCCTTTTGTGATAGTGGAGATATTACATACTCTGCATCACCAACCACCCAACAAGTGAAAGCCTACAGTTCATAATACTTTGGGTTCCACCATAACAGATTGACATCCTAGCACAGATAAGAGATCTGTTACCTAGTTCCTGTGGAGCTTAGGATAAGGGTGTCTCAGGGGAACAGCCACTCGTGCTGTACCTGTAAACCAAGAACAGCAAGGGGTCACAATGGACCTGCAGTACTTTGCAAACTTTGGCAAGCAATGTAGTGTAAACAAAAAACAGTACAGATTGGATACACATGGTCAGTGTCCTCCTTCACCTGGTCAATGTCCTGTTAGACCTGTAGACATAAAAGGGAAAATGGGTCAGTATTAGGAATAAAAATACTGATCAGCTGGGTCGGTTGGGAAGGACCTGCAGAGGTTGAAAAAAAAAATGTGTGTGTGTGTGTCTGTATACCGGACCGGTACCTCACTATCAACATGGGTTTTAGAATGGATTTGGTCACTCAGGGGCCATCCTGGGGGAAGGGGAAATTCTGTGTCCTTAGGAATGATCTCTCTTTAGGGTGGGGGTCCATGTTGCTCCACCCATCGACCAACACAGGGCAGGATGAAGACACCAGCTGTTGTGCTCCTGCACCATTGATCGGCTCCAGACTGCCAAACTGGTAGACAGTCTCGGGAGGGGGAGGGATTGCCATGGCCAATGAGTCTCCAGAAGAGGGAGATGGGGATGAGGATGATGACCCTTCCCCTCCTGCCTACCACCCATGGAGAGAATCTGTGGCTATACCTAAGGTCCATGTTTAGTCCCTGGGATGGTGGGTGATGTTGCTTGGTGGCTGGTGATAGTATGGTACTTCTCGGTGGTGCAGGGCCTGCGGCAACTGGGGCTTCAAGCTGGCAGTTGCTATTTTTCCCCACTTTAATGCCTGCCCACTTCTTCCAACACATTCCATAGTCTTGTCAGACCTCAGCATACATGTTGGCCCAAGTATCTCTGAACTCTACCTTACTGTAAGGCAGCATCAAATGCACTAACAAGTTTATTAATTGTTTAACTGACCTGAGCAGACCCAGAAGACCCTCAGACCACTGGCATTTGTACACAGAAGGACCCACTGGGTAAAGCGAAGAGCTTCAGTGAGCATTTGGTGATGCATTTCGAAGGTGCAGCTGATGTAACCCCAGCCAGGTATACTCACTGAACAGTCTGTTATATCAAATCTTATTAAACAGATACATGTAAATAAATAAATAAATAAAAAAAAGCTGGAAAGAGATGCTTCAAGTGCTTTACCAATTAAACCAATTTTTTTCTGAGACTAAATGGGACTTTGCATACCCCCAGTCTGAACTAGCCTACAGCTCAGACACTAGTCACACCTCCTTCCTTGAACCCAGACCCTAGCGCACCCCCCCCCACAGGCCCCTCAGGTACCTGCCAGCTCCCTTCACAGCACCTGACACTAGCATGTTTCCCTTACAGCCCCCATGACAGTAGCCTCCTAGGCTGTACACCCTCCACAGTCCCCTACCCTGACTCCCTCCATTGCCCAAGACACTAACCCCCTCCCTCCACTTCCCAACACAACCCTGCCACACCACTCCCCTCTCATCCACCACAATCCCTCTGAACACCGCTCCTTCTCTAGGCACCCCACTTTTCTGAACCCATGGATATCACCTCCCTCCTGGGCCCCCTGACTACCAGAAACCACACCCTTCCTCCATAGCCATTTGAGAATCACCCATACCCTTGTTGCACACCTTCCCTGCAAGGCCCCTGGACATCACCTCTCAGACACCTGAGGCACACATACACCCTCCACTGCACTCTCCTCCATGGCCCTGACACTAGCCCCTCCCTCCTTGCCTCCTTCATAGTCCCCGACCTTAGCTGCCCATCTTTCAAAGCCCCAAACACTAGCATCCCTCTTCCCCAGACACTAGCCCCCCCTTCATGGCCCTGACATTAGGCCCACCTCTTTCCTTGGCACCAGACAATAGCCTCACCTCCTTCACTGGGGTCAAAATTGGCACTGTCCCACTAGCCAAAATGCAGGTAGATTTTGTATCTAGCTAGTAAGATTTTCCTTTAGCTAGCCCTGTGGGCTTGTACTGGAGAAGGTAACACTTCCATAAGTACACCAGCTGAGCCAGTGGAAAAGTCTGTGGTGATTTTCCCAGTCACTACCCCTATGGTTAATGGCTACAAATCTTAATTTTGTCCTTTAAATTAAATATGACTTACCTGCTCTGTCTGAGTTGCAATATCCAGAGTTTCATTGTCTTGGGTTTGGAGTATTCCAGTAGGACCTAAAAGGAAAGCACAGAGAAGGTTGCAGAGACTCAAGGGTCAGAGGCCCTAGAGGAGCGATTAGGAGTAAGAATTAAACAATATACTTAACTGAAAGGCAGACAGCTAGTGTCAGGCCAGACCTGTAGAAATGAAGGTAAAAATAGGTAAGTATGAAAACTTATAGTAGAGTGAGAGAGAGATACAAAGGTACAATACAGCATAGGAGTAAAGAAACTGGAGTTTTAGTGGAAAGATAGTTAAAGAGCAACCTCTATTATAATAAAAGTTTTAAAACCGCTAAATTTACATAAAATATGTTTTAACTTTACTGTTTTGTGTAGTTGTTGTTTTAACTTTCCTATGCTGTTGGTCTACTAAATATTTTAGGTAATGCAGCACTTATTACAACAAGACTTTCAAAATGTATTTGACTTTCCCCTGCTAACCACACAACTGCTGTTTGTGACATCACAGTCTGTAATGGTGAGCACTATTATGTCATACAGTAAAAAAGGCATTGTAAGGTTAACAGGGAGAGGCAAATGTTTTCTATACAGACTTTTCAGATTGACAACCAAGATGTGCTGTAAATCTTGGAAAGGAACACTGAAAATGAAAAAAATGTATTCTCTAGTAAATTGTAAAAGCTGAATCATCTTATGAAAGCACACACGAAAGTGTAGAGTTGCTCTTTAACATCAAAGCAAGAGAAACAGGGATATAGTGATAGGGGATAAAATAAAACAAAACAAACAAACAAACAAACAAAAAACAGGAAACAGAAGCTGCTTTCCCTATGCCCTGACACAAGAGCTGTGCTGCCCCAGTTTCCCAGCATAGATGCTGTTGTCCCAATGCCTCAACACAGGAGCTGCACTCCCCCAGTCTCCCAACACAGGACCTGCTGTCTCCGTGCCTCACCACAGGAGTTGTGGTCCTAGTCCAAGGCCAATGATTTTCTGTTTTTAATGGAAAACTGGTATAACACAAAATTTGTCATCAGTTTTAAACCAGAACTTTGGAGTCATTTTTTATGAGAAACTCCAATTTATAGCAACCTTTTGGACAAACCCCTTCATTTTCAGCTTCATTTTTGTATAAAGCATGTAGATTTGCCCTCAGTCTTGTGGAAAAAATGGATTTTAAGATTTTGCTAAATGATATTGGCCATTTTTGAAAACAGAAAATCATTGGCTCTACCAGTCTTCCAACACAGGAGCTGCTATCCCAGTGTCCCAACACAACAGGTATGCTACCCGATCTCCCAACACATGATCTGCTGTCCCTATGCACCAACACAGAAGTTGCACTCTACCAGTCTCCAAACACAGTTGTGCTCTTTCAGCCTGAAGAGACAGGAGCCGCAGTCCCCACCCTGACACAGTAGCTGCACTCCCCCAGCCTCCCAACATAGTCTTGCAGTCTCCAGACACAGATGCTGCAGTACCTACCCTGATGCAGGAGCTGCGCTCTGCCTCCTGACACAGAAGCTGCACTCCACCCCCAGCCCCCAAAACAGGAGCTGTGCTCCGCTTCCTGCCACCAACACAAGAACTGTGCTCCTTCCCCACCACCAGCACAGGAGCTGCATTCCTCCCCCCCCCCAACACAGGAGCTGGGCTCCACCCCCACCCCCCAACACAGGAGCTGTGCTCCAACCCCACCTACTTAATGCAGGAGCTGCACTGTCCTGGCCCCCAATACAGGAGCTGTACCGTCCTGGCCCCAACACCCAGGAGCTGCGCTCCCCTGCCCTCCTCAGACAAAGAAACATAGAAACACAGGACATAAATAGAAACTGTTGGCAGAAAAGGACCTCTTGGCCCAACTAGTCTGCCCTAAAGTCCCTATCTACTGTGCTACCATAGATCCTAATTGATCTCCAGCCTTACCCACCAGCCCTTTTACTAAGGGCCCCCTGTGTCTATCCCATGCATGTTTGAAACTTCTTACCATTTTGCTACCCACCACCTCTTCTTGGGAGGCTGTTATAGGCATCCACCACTCTTTCTGTGAATAAATATTTCTTCACATTCCTCTAAGTCTCCCCTTCCAGCTTCATATCATGCCCCTCATCCTTGAGCATGTCTTCCTCTGCAATATGCGCCTCTATACCTTACCAATACCCTTGAGTTATATGAATGTTTCTATCATCTCCCATTTCTCCCTTTCCTCTAGTGAGTACTTATTTAATTCACTGAGTCTTTCCTCATAGGGCTTCTGATGCAGGCCATGCACCATTTGGTTGCCCTTCTCTGTACCGCCTCCACCCAGGCTATGTCCTTCCTGAGATGGGGCCTCCAGAACTGGACACTGTATTCAGGTGTGGTGTTGTCATTGATCTATGTAAGGTAACACCACCTCCTTTGTTCTGCTTGTAATACCCCTCCCTATGCACCCCTGCATCCTACTAGTCTTTCCCACTGCCTTATCACACTGCTTTGCTTCCTTCAGGTCATCAGATATGATGACCCCAGATCCCTTTTGTCATTGTTAACATCCCTGCAAAAAATTATACATGTCCTTGGGTTTCTGTGCCCCATGTGCATAATTTTACGTTTTTGGCATTGAAGCCCAGTTGCCAAGCCCTTGACCAGTCTTCCAGTGTTTTTAGATCTTCCTTCATCCCCCGGTGTGCCCATTCTGTTGCAGATTTTTGTGTCATCCGAAACAGTCATACCTTTCCTTCCAGACCATTTGTTATGTTGCTAACAAAGACATTGAAGAGGACCAGTCCAATACTGACCTCTGTGGCACCCCACTGGTTACCTTACTTTCCTCTGACTGAACTCCATTTACCACCACCCTCTTAGTTCTGTTACTAGCCAATTTACACTGCAGCAAATTGAGTAATCTGTGCAGCTGTAACTCCCATTCCTACCCCACAGACTCTGCTGTTTACTGCTCTGTCCCTCTCCGACTTCATACCCTTTGTCTTCAGGTGCCCCAATCACATGAAATTCTAACCTGCTTCTTGTCTTTCTGCAGCCTGTCCTCGCACCTTCTGACATTTGGAGTTCATGAGGATGCTTGCTTTCCCTCTCCACAGGCACAGAATGGCCTCCCAGCAAGCCTAGGTACCTTCCTCCTACTGCACAACTTATGAACTTGGCACAGCGCTGTTCCCGCCCACTCACCCTACGCTAGTGTTGTATTTATAGGGTGAAATAATGCAATCAGCTCACTTTTCCAAACCTGCTCTCCCAGGGTCCTGGACTCTCCCTTCCCCCGTCCCTCCTGTCACACTTCACTTCTCCCATCCTAGGACAAAATCCTTGTCTCATTATCTTTTAGCTACTTGCACAGAGAGGTGTGTAGCGAGATCCTCAAGTAAGCCATCCTAATCTCACTCTCCTCTGTAGGCACATGTACCATAGCTATGTAACCGGAGTCAGGACTACCTCACTAGACAGCTTGTCCTACCACATTAGTTGTCAGCCTTGGTCTGCTTTCTCCACTGCCCTCACCACAGCTCCTTGAAAACTGCTTTTTCTATTCCCTCTTCCCTCAACATATTAAATCAAATCAAACTTTATGTTAATGTGCCTTGCCAAAGAAAGATCAAGGTGCTGTACATAAAAACATTTAAAATCCAGATAAACAACAATAAGATGCATTTAAATTAAAATAATTATAACTGTAACAGATGGCGGCAATAAGTTTTGTTTAAGTCAGGAAATGCAAGGCTGAATAGGTGTGTTTTTAGAACTATTTTAAAACTCTCGATGGTCAGGCACTGTCTAATCCAACAAGGTAAAGATTTCCACAGGGTAGGAACCACAAAAGCAAAAGAATGGGCCCCAGAGGTCTTAAGTCGAACCCTGAGAATCTCTAGCAATCTCTCGTCGGAGGAGCGGAGTGAACCGAGGGGGGTGATAGGGACAGAGAAGATCTTGCAAGTAGCCAGGACCCTGTCCACGTACAGCTTTAAAGGTCAGTAACCCAACCTTGAAGGTGATCCACCAATGTACAGGCAGCCAGGGCAGGCCGCAGAGCATGGGATTGACATGTCAAGACTTTGATGTGCCAGTTAACAATCTGGCCGCCGCATTCTGCACTAGCTACAATTGGCGGATATCAACCCCCGGTAGCCCTAGATATAGGGCACTGCAGTAATCAAGGCACAAGGTTACAAAGGCGTGAATCAGTGTTGAAAGATTGTCATATCAACCTAGTCCAGCATCCAAACCCTGGTCTGCCACCAAGTATTCTAAGGGCTGTGAGGACTTCAAGATAGAGCTACCCCCCCCCACCATGAACCCAGCAGCTACAAGTGAATAGTGTGCAGGCAGCCTACCTAACCCCAATGCCCATTGCATCTGCTAGATTTTATAGGTGAATAGAGCCCAGTAATTTTAGACAATTCAGACTACCTCCCCAACCCCTGGTCATTTCTCTTGGTCTCTACCCTTCCACAGTCATCCCCCATCTCCCCTCCTCTAGTTGGTATTTACCTAAACTCCACCCTGCTCCCCTCTGTCAAACTTAACCTGTCCAGGACTACCTGAAACCCTTAAAGGTCCCCTGTAGCAGCTACACAATATCACAGAGGATGCTTTACTTATGTCACTCTGCCCTATTGCTAGCCCTCTTATTTAGTACAGACAGCTGCACTTACTTTCTTGTCCAGGACTCTTCTCCAAACCATACTTACTCCACCTACACTAGTTTGACCCACTCACTCCACCTTCTGCCATTGTATTAAAACACTCACTCCTCTCCTTTGCCTGCTTGGAAAAGATTCATGGTTTCCAACTAGGCACCTTTATAGCCCACTTAAGCACCCCTCAATTACTAGTCAATGGATGACCTAAACATAGACCCTGTTTTTTTTAATTATATACACTGGGTCCCCCCACTACAATATCTCCTAAGTAGCAACATACAGCCAAATTCTGGAGCTTCTGTAAATACCAGTAATCCATCTCTCAACAATGCCAGTGGGTAAAGGCACATGGGCTAAGAATAATCAATATGAACATAAATAGCCTTAGTTACAAAATACATGAATTGGAGGCCTGGGCAAACTCATACTCCCAGATATAATCTGTGTTACTGAAACCTAGCTCAACCCCCCATCCCTCCTTCCTCATGAGGTGGCACTCCAAGAATACCAAGTCTTCAGACAGGATAAATGTGTTAAAAAGGGGGTGAAAGGGTTCTAATCTGTGTGAAGTCCTCACTAAGTGCCAAGCAGATCCCATTACAGACCCAGCCTAACTCCAAATGTGAGAAAATCTTCATCAGTCTACCACTAGGGGGTACCAAATCTCTCCTAATTGGCTGCATTTATAACACCCCTAAGGTTGCAATACATACCTAGAGTCATTGTTACAGGCCCTACCTGAGGAAGAAAGAATAATCCTCTGAGACTTCAACCTGAACTGGCCCCAATCAGTTCCCTCTGACTTAAAATCCAAGCTAGATGATGACCACCTTACTCAGCTTATCACCGAACTTAACCATCTGAACATGAAAACTGGGAGTCAATACCACCCATGACTGGATCCTTGATTTTAAACCCACTTGAATCCAGCTCACAGGTGTTTTTTCTAATTCCATAAGCAACCACGCCCCCACTTTCTGCATCTATAAAACCAACAATCCCCTCCCCCCACCATCTTTTGGGCCATGGATTTCTCCAAATTCAACCCAGATCCTTTTCATAACTCCCTAGCAGAGGTGTGCTGGTCACTAATTGATGCCACTGCCTGCATAAACTCAGCCTTATACTTCTTCCTAAAAAGCTTATCAGTAGCTAATAGGCATGCCCCACTTAAACAATTAAGAGTAAAGGCAAAGAATCCAGATGGCTATCCAGTCACTTAAGAAACTCATGCAGATAAGGGATGCTGCCTTGTATACATTCAAAGCCTCAGGGCACTCCTCTGACTGGCAGAAATAAAGAGATTACGTAATAGTTGCAACAAAATATTAGAACCGCAAAAACAAACCTACCTTAAAAAACTGCAATCCAAAAACCTTTCCAACCCAAAACGTTTTGGGCAAAAATCAATGTCCTACCAAAAGGAAACACCAGACCTCAACTGCACGATATTGTGGTAAACAGAGAGCATCTCACCAAGCCAGATGACTCTGCCAATGCCATTAATGAGTTCTTCACAGATCTCAACAAATGTAAAACCTTCCCCACTACCCTCCACTGCCTCAACAAGTTTATCTAGAACTTCCTACCACCCCCAACTTCCACTTCCAGCTTAAAACTGTGACCAAATGGGAGGTTCTCAGGCTATTAAGAAAAATTAATTTGACAGGGTCTGCTGGTCACAACAACCTAGACCCATGGCTGCTACAAGTCCCAGCCCCAGTCATAGCTTACCCACTAACCCAACTCTTTAATAGGTCCCTACTCAAGGGGATGTTTCTCACAGCATATAAAGTTGTACTAGTAACTGATTCACAAGGGGGGACCACAGGACCTAGCCAAGAACTACCTCCCCATATCTGTCCTCAGCAACCTTAACAAAATATTGGAAAGAATCATATACAACCATCTCCAGGACAACATGGAACATCAGAGGCAGTATAGGCAGTGGTCTAAGGCTCCGAGTTGCAAATCTGGTGTCATCCAGCAGCCCAGACCTGGGTTTGAATCTCATAGTTTCCACTTGCATACTGTGTGACCCTGAGCAAGTCACTTAACCTCCTTGTGCTCCCAGGTCGCTCCTGTAAAAAAAGCTTTCAGCTTAGTGTGCTATACCTGGTTAAACAACTAAATAAATAAATAAATAAATCATAGCCTCCTTATACCCCATCAGCACAGTTTCAGAAAAAGCCATGGCACTGACACTGCCCTGGTAACCTATCCTCTGACAATCTTCACAGCCCTTGACTCTGGCCAGATGACTAGTGCAATATTCATAGACCTAACAAAGGCATTCGATTTAGTGAACCACCAAAACCTATTAGCAAAACAAATCCCTCTGTTTAGATGATCTGGCTTTGAGTTGGTTCGCGAGTTACCTCTTGAGCAGGTCTTAAAAAGTTAAATGGAAAGGGGTAGTATCAGCATCACGCCCCATCGGGGATGGCGTCCCCCAGGGTTCAATTCTGGGGCCCCTACTCTTCTCCCTGTACATAAATGATTTACCTAAGAGCTGCAGGGATGCAAATCCGATTTTTATACGTGGACGATGCAGTCGTACTGTATGTAGATACTTTCACAGTTCATTCCACCTACTATAACAGACCTACTCACAAGGGATATGCAGTCCATGGAGTCCTGGTTTCCCACCAGCAAACTAGTACTAAATGCTAAAAAAAAACAAGGTAGTACTCTTTGGCCCCAGAAGCTCAGATCTTAAAAGGTTGCACACCTTTACCCCTACTCTCCTAAACAGTACCCAAATTAAGGCCATTGACCATATTAAATACCTTGGGATGAATCTCAATCAATACTGCACTCTCAAGATTCACACAGACCACCTAACCAAATCTCTAAATCAGAAACTGGGTCTCTCACCACCTCGCTCCATTCCTCATTTTAGACTCACAGCATCAGATTGCTAATGCCATTCTTCTCCCTACCTTACTCTACAGACAAACAGTCTCTTCTCCCTCAGGAGTACTGAACTTCACAAACATAAATCTCTATACCACAGGAAGATTCGGCAGCTGTGTTTGCCCCCACCCCAAAGAACGTCACTGCAATGTACTGAACTCACTTCAGTGGCCGACACTGGAAAAATAAATTGCCCACACTCCTCTGCCTAGCCTACAAGCTACAGACCAACAAAGCCACCCCTAGCCTTAAAGATCTGTTACCCATAAAACCTCCCGGGCAACCTCTTAGATCCTCCACCCCCCACCAACTATTAGTCCAGTGCACAAGAACTACTGCCGATGACAGATCATTTACCACTGCAATCCCAATCATATGGAATGCCCTCCCAGCCAACCTAAAGGAATTTGCATCTATAAGTGCCTTCGAGAAAGACCTAAAAGCACACCTGCTTAAACTTGGCATCTCTAACTGTAACCGCTGACTAAATCTCTCCTCTTGAGCCTTTTCTTGCACCTTCCTGGCATTTGCATGGCCATCTATCTTAACTATCATGTGAATTTAATGTATGTAATGTACAGTTTCTTTTTTTGTATGTAATTTCTATGGTCTAGAATGTCTTAATGAACTTGGGAACAATTTATGAATATCTGTCAATTCTTCTCCATGTAAATCTATGTATCATGTCAATTCATCTATGTAATTAAGCCTGGGTCACCCCTGAAAAGGGGACTTCTTAGTCTCAGTGGGCCTACTCAGTAAACAAAATTGAGATAAAATAAATAAAATTTGTACCCATGTTACTATCTTTGGACCCACTGCCATACTGCATTGCTTGTTTACCAGTCTGCTGTGTGGAACAGTGTTGAAGCCCTTACTGAACTACAGGAAGGCCACATCCACCCTCTTCCCTGATCCACCTCCCTGGTAACCCAGTCAAAAACATAGAAACATAGACTTTGACGGCAGATAAGCACCACTTGGTCCACCTAGTCTGCCCATTTCCCTACCTACAGGATAGGCTGCAGATCCTAGTTAACCAACAGCCTATTTCTTCCTAGCCCCCACAAGAATTGCCATATGTCTGTCCCATGCATTCTTGAATTCTCCCACAGTTTTAGAATCCACAACCTCCTCAGGAAGGCTGTTCAATGCATCCACTACCCTCTCTGTGAAAAAATACTTCCTCACATTGCCCCTGAGATGCCCCCCCTCTATCTTTAAATTGCGTCCCCTTGTTCTTGCACGTCTCTTTTTCTGAAATATGCTACCCTTTTGGACTTTGTTGATTCCACTTAGGTACTTAAAAGTTTCTATCATGTCCCCCTGCTCCCTTCTTTCATAAAGGGTATACATATTAAGCTCCTTTAGTCTCTCCTCGTATGGCTTCTCTTGCAGACCCTGCACCATTTTAGTTGCCCTCCTCTGGACTGCCTCTATCCTGTCTATGCCCTTGCGGAGATGGGGTCTCCAGAACTGGACTCAGTACTACAGATGGTGTCTCATCAACTGTCTGTACAGAGGGATAACAACTTCCTGTTTTCTGCTGGTGTTGCCTCTCCCTATGCATCCCAGTATACCCCCAGCCCTCCCTACTGCCTTCTCACATTGCTTACTGACCTTAAGGTCATCTGATAAGATTACCCCCAGGTCCCTTTCCTTTTTTGTTGTTGTTACTACCTCCACCCCCATTGTGTAATCTTCCCCTGGGTTATTGTTTCCCAGGTGCATTATTTTGCACTTCTTTGCATTGAATCCTAGCTGCTGTACTTCTGACCATTCCTCCAACCTTGCCAAGTCCCTTCTCATCCTTTCCACACCTCCTTGTGTATCAGCCCTGTTGCAGAGCTTTGTGTCATCTGCAAAGAGGCATACTTTTCCTTCCAGTCCCTCTGCAATGTCACTTATAAAGACATTAAAAAGGACTGGACCCAGTACTGAACCCTGCGGTACCCCACTAGTAACCTCTATTTCTTCAGAGTGGACTCCATTTACAATTACCTTCTGTGTCCTGTTGTCCAGCCAGTGTTTCGCAGGCTACCACCCTGGGACCCACTCCCAGGCTGGTTAATTTAACTATTAATCTTTTGTGTGGTACTGTGTCAAAGGCCTTGCTGAAGTCTAGGTAGGCCATGTCCACAGCCCCTCCCTGGTCTACTATTTTGGTCACCCAGTCAAAGAAATCTATTAGATTCATCTGACATGACCTTCCCGCTGTGAACCTATGCTGCCTTGGGTCCTGAGCCCCACTGGCCTCTAGGTACTCAACTATTCTTTCCTTCAGAAGTGACTCCATCACTTTCCCTACCACAGAGGTCAAACTGACAGGTCGGTAGTTTACTGCCTCTGTCTTGGTCCCACTTTTGTGAAGGGGAATCACATCTGCCTTCCTCCAGTCCTTGGGTACCACAACATCCTCCCATGATTTATTAAAAAGAGTAGTCAGTGGTTTCACTAGTTCCCCCCTTAATTCTTTTAGAATTCTGGGGTGAATTCCATCAGGCCCCATTGCTTTGTCCACCTTCAGTTTTAGGAGTTCTTGCAGAACCCTTTCTTCTGTGAAAGGGCTGGATCGACCCCCTATCAAGAGTGCTTCTGTTAATTGGATTAGGCACTTCCCTTCCTCTTTGTGAATACTGAGCAGAAATATTCGTTCAGTATCCCTACTTTCACTGTCCCCTCTTCCCACCCACCCACCATTCATTCTATTCAGCCTCACTATCCCTCCCTTTGTCTTTCTACGCTGTCTGATGTACCTATAAAAGGTTTTATCCACCTTCTTAACAGAGTTGGCAATCTTTTCCTCAGTTTGGGCCTTTGCTCTTCTGACTTCCCTCCCTGCTTCCTTCTGCCTTAACTGGTGCAGCTCTCTGTCCTGTTCCTTCTGTGTTTTCTTATACTTCCTGAATGCTATCTTTTTCTCCCTGACTTTCCCAGCCACCTCTTTTGAGAACCATAGTGGATTTTCTTTCATTTTGATTTGTTTATTTGCTTCACACAAAGGCTTGTTGCCTCTGTGATGGCAGTTTTGATGATTCCCATTGTTGCTCCACCCTCCTTCTAGCCTGTTTGCTAGTGCTTTTCTGAGGCACTCTCCATCTTGCCAAAGTCAGCCCTCCTGAAGTCCAGTACCCTCACTTTTGTAAAGCTTGACTCTGTAGCTGAGTTTAACATGAACCACACCTATCAGGTTTGTTTCTCAATCTTCCCGTGAATCCATGCTACTCAGATCCTGCAATTCACCGGTGATAATGTAGTCCCCAATCATTTCTTTATGTAGAGTTTCTATACACTGCCCACCACCAAAGCCAGGCTTACAGGTCAGTAGTTTCTGCCTCCTCCCTATTCCAACTTTTGTGTGAGTGGGACCACATCTACCTCCTCCATTCCTCCCCAAACTTCACCATTATCCAGTGATAGATTGAACAGGGCCATCAGAGCACTTCTCCCAAGCCTATAATTGTTAGGCCTTCCATTTCCCAGATCTTCAATCAATTTCATCCACGTTGTGGAGTTGTCTAATGACAGAGTGCTCTCCATGAGAACAGCCTCTTCATGTCACTAGTCCTCTCCTCACCCCCCCCAGGTCTTCTGGGGCCCAGTGGCTGGCTTGAATCTTTTCTTCCCGAGTGTGGGACCCCCACAGCTTCCTTTCCTGGTCATCACTCCTCATGTGCCCGACCACAGCTTCAGTGACTATGTCCTCTCCCATCCAACACCTTCTTCCCCACAAGGTACAGCTGTGGCACTATTCTTCACCATCCTCAGCCTATGAATGCCCTTTGGCATCCAGGCTGTGGATGCTGCCATCCTCACTGGACCTTTTTGGCTGGCATTTGCCCTTTGACATTGAGGCTGGATTCAACATTGTTAATCCTGCAGCTTAGTACCCAGTGACTTTAAAAGACATCTCGTGGCCAGCTATTCCTGTCAGCACAGGGGTTCCAGTCCCCTGTCGAAGCACATGGTGCCATGCAATTCAGGCCACCATCTCTCTCTTTCATGCCGTCTGCACCCCTTATTCCAAGGGCTTGATCTTGGCAGTCAGCATCGATGTCTCCCTTCAGCTGACATGAGTGGGCCAAACACAGATAGTGGTGGTCTTCCATTCCATGCTTACCAAACCTTGTGGGATTTATGCAGGCTAAGCTTCCCTTCCCATGGCCAATCCCTGCAATAGACTCCTGCCCTTCCAGTGGGGCTGCAGCCCACTCTTCAGGACTCAGGAACCTTGCTCCCCTTCAGGACTGGGGATGAGGATGGATGCTACCCAGACCTCATTCCTCCGGATGAGGCTGATAACAGCAGCAACAGAGGAGCCACTCCTTACAACTCCTCACCCATGGATTTGCCGATGGTGAGGAGATCCCAAAGCACATCCTGCACTCCCCAGATGATCCCTCTTCTTTCATGGTTATGAGACAGTTACACTCAGCCATGGACTTCAACACCGAGGAGCAAGATAACCGCTCAACTTCGACTGTCTACTTATTTGTGACTGGCAGACATCCCTCCTCTAGTCATCCCTCCCTTAACTGAGCATGAGTATGCCACTATGTCTACCTAGCACCAGCTAAATTTGATCCCAGCTGTGCCCAGGAAGTCAGATAAATTATATCAAGTTTCAGCAGGGAGGCCTTTCTTCACCGACCAGCCTCAGGTGGATTCGATGGTCATCAGTGCTGCCCATGACCACACCAAGAGGCAAAAACATCTCAGTTCCTTGCCTCCAGATAAGGAGTCCTGGAGGCTAGATCTTATTGGCAAGAGACCCTTTGCCTCTGCCACACTAACCATCAGGGTGCTGAACTACTGTTGTGGACCTGGGATCGAATACCAGTATCAGCTCAGGGACCAGGCTTTTGAAACTGTCTGGGCACTCCCAAAGAACTCCATAAAACAGCAGCTGTAGTCTCTCAAAGCTGGTTCAGACATCAGCACCCTCCTCCTTAGCGTTGCCTATGATGCTGTACATAACTCTGCCAGGGCTGCCATGGTAGGCATTTACCTGTGAAGACACTCTTGGCTGAGAGTGTCAGGCTTTGTCCAGGATATTCAACTGTGAATCCTAAATGCCCCCTTTAGAGGTTTCAAACTGTTTGGCTCAAGTGTATGGGACATTCTGTCCATCTTTAATATGCCCTTTAGAGGTTTCAAAATGTTTGGCACAGGTGTACCGGACATACTGTCTCAACTGTAAGCCTATGGCCACACCCTGTGATCAGTCCACTCCATGCACGACACTAACCAGCCCAAAAGTGGTCAACAATTGCCCTTTCTTTGGTTTATCCATAGACCCAAGCCCTCCAACAAGCCTCAGGGTAAGTGCCGGGCCACCCCTGCCAGGCCCACCATCTCCTCCACCACAGGGAAAAAAAAAAAACAGAACAGGAGGAGCTTCTCCAGTTGACCCTGCCAGTTTGGCCTGACTTCTTGCCCGACCACCCCCCTATAAGACAGGAGGAGGTGGTGGTAGGGAATCACTTCTCCATACTGTTGGACAAGTGAAGAGAAATCACCAGAGATGCCCGGGTACTACAGTCCTCTTACCCTCCAGACCACATTCCAGTGACCTAGGATGAAATCCACTCCTTGTTGCAAAAAAGGGTCAAAGAACCCACCCAGAGAATCAAGAGGGCAGGGGGTTCTATGCTCACTTCTTCTTGATTCCCAAATGCACAGAAGATCTCAGGCCCATTCTAGACCTCCAGGAGCTAAATATGTTCATTAATTATGGATGGTGACACTTCAGGGGTTGCTACTCATTCTGCACCTGAAGGATTGGATTTGCTCTCTCGAAAGAAAGGATGCCTACCTGCATATCTAGGTACATGCCTCCCACAGATAGTACCTAAGGTTTCACTTCCAAGGTGCACACTCCTAGTTCTGGGCCTTGCCTTTTGGCTGGTCCTCTGCCCCTTGGGTGTTTACCAATGCTTGGCAGTGGTAGCAGCTGCCCTCAGGCAGGAGGGAGACATGTTTTTCCCCTATCTGGATGATTGTCTTCTCAAAGTCCAGTCCAGAGAGCACCTGTTTCAGTCTCTGGAACTTACCACCTGTCTATTTCAGGCTCTTGGTGTCACAGTCAACCTGTCTAAATCAGTTCTGACCCCCCTATCAGTGACTTTAGTACATAGGGGCAGTCCTTGATACATCTCAGGACATGGCCTTCCTACCACAGGAGTTGGCAAGATCATCTTAGAGCTTAAACCCACCTTCTGTACAACAGCCACTATGTCTCAGCCAGAACTTTCCTCCAGTTCTTGGGCTTGCTGGTGGCTATAGTCACAGTGCCTCTAGTCAGATTGCACATGAGGATTCCCCAGAGGACACTGAGGGTCCAGTGGGACCAGCGTACTGAGGGCCTGGAACAGCTGGTCCTAGTCTCTTCTCTGGTAAAGACCGTTCTGCTTTGATGGATGGAACCCAGTAACCTGTTTTGAGGGGCTCCTTTCCTCATTCCTTCCCTCAGCATATTCTCACAACAGATGCTTTGGAGTTGGGGTGGGGCGCATCTAGGGCCCCACAACTCACAGGTGATGGTCCCAGCTGGAATCCTCTCTCACATAAATGTCCTGGAAATATAGGCCATTGTTTATGCCTTGCAGGCCTTTCAGACTCGGCTATCTCCAGGTCTTCTGCTAGTGCAGATGGACAATGTCTGTGTAGTCCACTATATCAACAGACAGGGGGACACTCACTCATACCCTCTTTGTCTGGAAGTGATGAAAGTCAGGATATTGGGCTCTGGATCACGGTCTAGAACTGTCAGCCGTCCATGCATCCAAAATATCATGGTGGACAGCCTAAGCCAGTCACAGTCAAAAACACATGAATGGGAGATGCTGACCCAAGTAGTAGAAGACCTGTTCAACAGGAGGGGTTGTCCAGAGTTGGAACTTTCTGCATCCCCATTCAACACAAAACTGCCACTTTTTTTTTTGCATGCTCGATCCAGAGTCTTTTGTTTTCTGGCAAGATGCATTGTCCCTCTCCTGGAAAGGGAGGTTGCTGTATGAATTTCCTACCTTCCCCTGCTTCAGTGGGTTCTGATCAAGTTCCAGATGGAAGGGTCCATGATGATCCTCAGCGCCCCTTCTGAACTCATCAGATCTGGTTCCCTTTACTACAACAGCTGATAGTAGAACCTCCAATATCCCTTCCTCTGTGCACGGCTTGCTTTCCCAGAAGTGTGGCACTCTGGTCCATCAGATCTCAGATCCCTGCATCTTCATGCCCTGGCTCCTGAGGACATAGCCATGGCTTGGTTCATGGTGTCACCCAAGGTGGCTGATGTCCTGGTGGTGGCTAGGAAACCTTCCACTAGGGCCACTTATTCTATGACGTGAAACAATTTGTGCCATGGGTTGGCTCACATCAGGCTGATACATTCATTTATTTATTCATTTACTGATAACTAGGATTAAACACCTTTGAACCAGAGGTTCTTTTACAAAGGTTCTGCATCAACAAGATAATGCAAAGTTACATAATACTGTGGAAACTCAAGACAAATCCAACAATACTGACATTACAAGAAGTAAAACCTGTAAGGCACATGCTTAAAAATACAATACCAATTAAAAAAGAAAATAATCCAAGTGAAGAGACACATATGGCCAACTTGAGTATATGATTTAAGAGAGAGAGCTACGCAGTCGATAAGGGGACTTTGTTGGTAAGTGCTTAGGAGGAATAGATTAATTGGGAAATAGGAAGAAAAGGATACAGAGGAAGAGACAAGACAGTCGGGTGATGGGGAAAGGTGCTGGGGTAGTGACAGCAAGGGGTTGGGGAGGTGATGTATGGGGCGAGGGATGTTGTGAGAAAATGAGTGTAGCAGGGAAGTAGGCAGAATGGAGGGGGTCAAGTAGTAGGATATTAGACAAGATAACAGGGAAATTAGACTTTGAGTAGGAAAAAGATGCATGAAGTGGTGATTTAACTTAGGGCGGGTAGTCACAATTGCTGAGTGCAGAGAGGTGTTGGTGTAATTTAAATTTAAAGGAGCCAAGGGTGGCCTCAGCAAGGATGTCTGAAGGGAGGCAGTTGAGCCAGGTAGGGGATCTAAACCTAAAAGTTTTACTGTGCCAGAGTAGTTTGACAGAAAGGGACAAGGTAGGGCTTCTGGTTCCGGTCCATGACAAGATGAAAGCATGAGAAATTTGCTCCACAGCTAATCTGGAATAAAATACCCTCTCCAGTTAACCTAATATATCAGTACTTAAAAGTTCAGTATGCCGAGAGGGAATAAAACCTCTGATCACATACCTGCAAAGATATCAGCTGAAATGGCTGAGGAATCACATTTGGAATAATCTGACATGCAGCCCGGCCCTGACTACTCCGAGATGCAGGCTAGTAAATCCAGCATGACCGCAAGCCGCACTCCAAAGAACAAAAATAAAAAAGTTAAACTCTACACCATCTATAATGAACTTTTGTTCTTTCTGGGCTGAAATCAAACAATTGTATGGAGAAATCAGAAAGGAGATTATGCAATTAGAACAAAGGGCTGATGACTCAGAGTGCCAAATCACCGTGACAGAAAACAGAGTCGATGACATAGAAACACTTGTACAGCAATTAAAGGCACAGCATGAGATTATTGAGGAATGGCAAGATAAATCGAGCCCTCCATAAAAACATAAGGGTTTACTGTATCCCTGAAGCCTCAGAGGGACAGATATTAAAGATTTCCTTGGCACTCTTCTTAAAACAGCATTGGAGCTACCATAGGACTTCATTCTAGAATTTGAAAGGGTGCATCGAGCTCTAGCTCCCAAGCCCACGTCTCTAATCTACCCGAGATCCATAATTGCACGCTTTAGTCCTACACCATTAAAGATCAGATATTAACAACAGCATGAAGCAATCAAAAAGTTTTCTATAGACAACAAAGATTCCACATCGACCATGATTATGCCCTGAAGACTCTGCATTTAAGTCGAGCATACCTTCCTCTCCAACCAGTCCTCAAGTCTAAAGGGATCAAGTTCTCTACTTCCTACCCCGAAAAGCTTATTGTGCACCTGCCAGAGGGAAAAAACGAGAGTACAACATTGCGAGGAGGCTAAAGAAGACCTTATGGCCTGAGGGATCTCATTTCCTGAATGCACAAACTCCACAGCATCAAAGGATCCTCTTCCACCTCGATGGCAAACTCCAGTGAAAACTCTACAAACCTCTAGAGACAATCGAAGTGCCACAAGACCTAAAGTATCATCTGGAAGCCTACCGTCAAGTGAACTCACAAACGACCTGACTCCTAAACCGAGCTATCTCGCACTGGATTACTTGTGTTCTATTCCAGATAAGACAGCTGCTGGGGTGGGGGGGGGGTATGGAAAAAACTGAAACATTTCCCTGGCATCAGCTACCCTGTAGACATTAGGCCCTCTAAAATCAGACCCTCTATAATTGGATGCTTTGGACTGACTGTCACTCTGGGTTAGAAGATGCCATTGCCCTCCCCACCACTGTACTCTTTCTGCTGAGCCCCCCAAAACCAGCCCTGTATGATGCACTGATGCTCTGAACTGGGTTAATCATAGGGAACACTGTCACAGAACAAAAAAAAAAAACATACCTGGGGACAATTTAAAACTTCAGGCCATTTCTTGACTTTTAAGTTATGATATTTAACAGGCAGGTGTTGAATTTCCAGTAATGCTATTTTTCTTTTATTTATTTTCAGGAAGCTATGAGTAAGTTATGACTTCTCCGTAGATCTATTATTACCCTATCCCATTCGTACTTTTAGTTTGGATTACCCCTTATTTGGCAGGCTATGCATTAATAGCTGTTATGTTTTGGGACTTTTTTCACCACCACGGGACCTGGAAACAGAGTTATCCTGGCTTTACCTCCTAGTCTAAATGCCAAGTTTTTTTTCTTTGGCATATTGGGTATAATAGGGAGAGCAAAAAGGCTCACCCCCACTTTGAAAGTTGGTTGTTTATGTTTCCAGCTATTGCAGATATTGTTTAAACATAATGCCACTATAGTGTTGACAAATGTTTGTTTAATTGCATTATTACGCCCAGCTGGCCGTTTATTGTTTTAGGTTATGTATCCATACTTTTTCTTACCCATTATTAAAATAGAAGAGACTGGATTTTTGCTACAAATACAACTATTAATGTGAGACTTAATGCCAATCTGCTAAGACATTCTCAGTTTAGACTAAATGATATTCTAATAACAGCTTAGTGCTTGTTTAATGATGGAATAAGACTGGACAGTGATGATAAGACCTCATTATATAGATCACTGACACTCCTATACATGGGGACACTTAGTGTCAATCAAGATTTTTTATTACACCGTTCTTCCAGGTGACAACAGGAGAAGGGGTGATACCCCATTTACTAGGCTTTTGGCAGCTCAATTACCATGGCAAATACATCCTTAATATTGTCAATGAATGTTAATGGCATTCACAATCCCATAAAAAGAGCCAAGTTAATGAAGTATTTAAAATTAGAGAAACCAGAGTTAATTTTTTTCCAAGAGACCCATCTCTCGAGTTTTGAGCACACTAAGCTCGAGAGATTCGGTTATCAAAAGATCCTGTCCTCTTCGAACAGCTCGAACTGAAGAAGGGGGAACAGCTATTTTAATCCCTTGAAGCACACCCTTTTGTTCGCAAATGCAATTAATAGACAAGGAGGGATGGTACATAAAAGTAACTGGCTAGCTTTATTCTAAACCAATAACTTTAGCTTCCATCTATTTCCCACCTATCTCTTCCTTGAAACTAGCCATAACATTTATAAATTACCTCCTGTCAATCCAACAGGGCCAGCTGATAGTAGGAGGGGATAATAATGTTACTCTTAATCCCATTTTTGATGCCAACCCTCAACGAAGCATAGGTCCTCTCCTATCCAAAATAGCTCAAAAGACCCTCCTGGTATAGGCCTGGAAGACCTATGGAGCACTTTCACCCTAAAGTTCAGATGTACATGCACCAATCTCTAAAATACATAGCCCCACCAGACTGGACTATATTTTTAGCTCAATAGAACATCTCGAGTCAGTTCAAGATATTTACTTTGGAGCCACACCCCTCTCGGACCACAGACCTGTCTTTGCCAAATTTCAATTCGTAGGACCCTGTGTAAATCTTTTCAGTGCTTAAATGTGATGCACCTTAAAGACCCAGAATTCCAAGATCTAATCCATAAAATGATCCCAAGAATTCTAGATGGTAACCCAAAGGGGAACATCTCAGATGCGTTAAGGTGGGACACTCCTAAAGCAGTTCTTAGAGGTGAAGTCATGCAATATGCCACATATAAAGAGAAAATGAGGGAGCTAACCCTTACTAACCTACAAAAAGAACTTAATATACTGCAGGAGTGACTACACGGGGAGACAGGTCTGTCTACCTAATAAGAAAACTGTAAAACAAAATAAAACAAATACTAGGCCTTCAAGTTGAACAGCAACTATTATATCTAAAACTTAACTCCTATGAAGGAGGGTCAAGGGAGCTAGAAATCTAGCTAGAAAGCTTAGAGGTGCTAGAACATTTGAGAGAGAGTGTTTACCACTGAGCGTCTCCTACACCACCCACAATCTATCAGAAAAGCCCTAGCAGGCTATTACAAAAGATTATAAATGGAGAAGAGCAACCCATGTGACTTTCAGATCAATCACTATTTAGAAAGCCTACCCATACCCAAACTCCCTGAAGCCCAAACCGGATTCTCTTAGCAACCTGTAACTAAGGAGGAAATAATGAAAGTTATAGCAGATGCCAAATCTTTGAAAGCCCAGGCCCAGACAGCTACCCTATGGAATTTTATAAAGCTTTCACAAACTACTATTCCCTACTTTATTGGAAACTGTGTCAGAACTCCAACAAGGAAAACCCACCCCACCCTCTTGGCATTATGCTGAAATAGCTGCAATTCTCAAACCCAGAAAGGATCCCCAATATCCAGAATCTTACCATCCTGTATCCAAATTGAACTGTGATTACAAAATCTCTATGTCAGTCCTTGCACATAGGCTGGATAATTTGCTTCCCACCCTGATAGCAGGAGATCAAGTAGGATTTGTCACAAAGAGGCAAGCGCGTGATGCAGTTAGACGTGTCACATTAATAATAGAATATGCCACCAGACACCACATCCCTTTGACCCTGTTGGGGCTGGATGCTGAAAAGGCCTTTGACAGGGTCTATTGGGCTTTTTTGTGGGCAGCCCTAAAAAACTTTGGGATACCAGAGAGATTCACACAACAGATCCAAAATGTATACAAATCCCCACAAGCATTCTTAAAACTAGATGGAGCATTATCTGACCCCTTTCCTGTATCTCGATGGACTTGCATAGGCTGTCCCCTCTCCCCCTTATTATATGCCTTCTATCTAGAACCCCTGGCTATTACTATTAGAAATTCCCCAAAGTACTTGGATTGAGTTGGGAGGCAACCAACATAAAATTAACTTATATGCTGATGATATACTACTCACCTAACTGCTCCAGAGACATCCATACCCACAGTCTGAGGCATATAGAATTATTTGGGAAATTAGCAGGCTATAAAATAAGTGACACTAAAACAGAAGTTTTAACTTTCTTTTCTCCCCCACTGCCAGACCTCAAAAGATTACCCCTTCAGATGGAATAAAATCTCCATGACATATCTAGGGATCCAACTTCCTTATGACTTTGGTTCAAAATTTACCATCTCTAGTTGTACTATCACGCAACAAATATCAGATAATTTTTTGGAGTGGTCAGACCTCCCTATACATTTCTTGAACTGCATTGAAACTATCCAACAAAATATTCTTCCAAGAATCCTATTTTTCTGGCAGATCCTCCCCATGGTCCCGTCTAACATTTATTTCCAAACTTGCAATAAAATGATTGCACAGTTTATCTGGAGGGGTAAATCACCTTGACTCAAATTTTCGACATTGCAACTACCTAAATCAAAAGGAGGACTTAACCTCCCAGACTTATGTTCCTATGCCACTGCAGCTCAAATGCAGACCCTAATGAGTCATCTAAACATAACCTACCGAGCATCTTGGAAAGAATTAGAACAAACTCTAATAAACAAAGTGGATATCCCCTATTGATGCTAGGAACCCCCACACTGTTTCCCATTAACAAAGTTCCCTCCATTCATAGCCAAATCTTGTAGACAATGGATATATGTTTCGGATTCACTTCTTTGTTTTCAGAGAAACTCTATCTAAGATTTCTGAACTTCAACATTATATTTCTTCCAAAATAACCAACAACAGTAGCTAGAACTTGGGCATCACAACTTAACTATGTCGGGCAGCTAATAGGCCCATCAGGCATACTTCCCTTTACAACACTTCAAGATAAATATAATATACCCCAATCCTCCATCCCATACTATCTTAAATTAAAAAATACACTACAGTCACATGAAGATACCTTTGCCCAAATTGCTGAATCTCCCTCTTCCCTAATAAAACTGTTTATATCTTGTATGGAGGACCATGAACAGGAACATTTAACTAATCAATTATATAGTGCCCTTAGAGAATATTCAAAAGAATCTACAGAACATGTCAGACAAAAATGGACCTTGGAAACTAAAGAAGATATAGATGTTAATCTCTGGAACTCCAGTGCCTTACAGTCACTTAAGGTCCTCAGCTTCACATATTGGCAAGAAGTTGCCTGGAAGTCCAGAATGTGTTTCTTCAGAATCCCCCATATAGTAGTCAAATACTTAGGAACAGGACAGGATATATGTTGGAGAGGCTGTGGTAAACACAAGCGACTATTACACAATAATCTTGGACTGCCCCTATTAAAACAATACTGGACAGACATCCTAGATGAGATGAAAGATATGTACAATTGCCCACCCTCTTTACTCCTACATATATACCAGCAACAGCTCCCCCAGAGAAGTGAATTTAAGATAGTACTTAAGAGAACTACTCTGCTTATATTAGCAGCGAAAAAAACAAACACTAAACTCTGGCACAATAAGACTGTCTCTGCGAAGGAGAGCTGGAGAGTCTTAACTTATGAAATGTACAATATGGAATGCCTGACTGCAAGAATAACATCCACATCAAATATTTTAATACACTCTGGCATAGCAGGGTAACATATCAATGAAATCACTACCTGGATTTTGTACCTTGAAGAACTAATTGGTATATCACATAAACACAAATGTGCTATAGTTACAACTGAGATAACTTTCCTTTTCCCTTTAGCCTATTTTACTATTTTGTCTTTTATACCAACCTATCTATTTTCCCATTCCTATTTCATGCCCACTGCCCTCACTAACCCCACTTACCTACTCCCCAACCCACCCTTAGATATTAACTTATTCTGTTTATAGATCTCCCTACCTATACTGTGCTCTACCCGATAACTGATTTGATGCTACTAAATGAAGTAATATAAGGTAAAACAATTACAAAATCAAGATAATCACAAAAGCGAAACTTTATTAAACGTAGTAACAACTGTTGTCATACTGCTAAAGCATTTTTCAAATAACTGTCATCTGTATAATTCTATAAAAAATATGGATTATCAGAATGTACTGTATGTATTGTCTCACAAGGTCTCTTAAAACTGTTATAAAATGTTTCAATAAAAATTCAATAAAAAAAAAGAAAGGGACAAGGTAGGTCAGTGTGGAGGCACTCCAAGTGTTGCAAGGGTTTGGGGATGGCAGAAGAAGAGGCAAGGTGACTGGGGGAAGGGTCAGGCCTAGGTTAATGTTTTTCACCAGTATGCATGTCTGGTAGATAGCTCTGTCCTTGAGGTTCAACCAGTTAGTCTGCATCGAAGATTGCACATGTGGGTGCACTTGTGGGCACTGTTATGAATTGGCAGGCCTTCTTCAGTGACACTGTGATTCTTTGAGGGCAGTATCAGAGGCTGCACTGTAAATGACTAATCCATAATCTACAATAGATATGATTGAGCTGGTAACAGCTAGTTTGAGTGCCTTAGGTGTCAGGCAATGTCGGTGCCAATAGAGGATCCCAATTCTTGAGTTTCTAACCTGAAATTAGGTTGATGTGTGGAGCAGGACAGAGGACTGTCGATGGTTATACCTAGATGCTTGAATTAATGGACTTGTTCGAGAGGTAGGTTTTGATTGTTTAGGATTGTTAGGTCGGTAGATTCATGTTTGTTGTGTGGGTTAGAAAAAGCATAACCTTCATTTCTTTTAATTCAGAAGTAGTTTATGTTATGCAAACCATTGCTTTCTACTTCAAAGCCAGATTGTAGGTCTCTTGAGGGAAGGAGGGGTCAGTTTGGCTGGAGAAAGGACAGCATCATCCATGTAAAATATGATGTTATGGCAGGCTATTGTGAATTAAACATTCTTGTGTTTTAGAGGAAGTTTATGAAAGTATTTATGAGAGCTATAATACTCCTGAGCTTTGATTATACTAATTGCACTGTGTAAAACCCTTGTGGTGAATTTGGACGTGGTGTAAACCTAAGTATATCTAGTTCACTGTGCCATGCTTAAATTCTTCTTGCTGGATCTTGCATAGGTCCCACTCTGACTTGATTGATTAATTGATTAAGTGGGTAGAGTGTCAATTGAACCTAGAATTGCCTTAGAATTCCCTTGGTACTGGTCATTGGAATTTGAATTTAAAAGCTATTTTGCCCTTGAGGGCATATTATTCTGTTATTGTATCATCACTATTATTGCATTTTATAGTCCTTTTGCCTCTTTTTTCTTGTATGATTGGGCGATTAATATTCTACAATATTCTATTATATTCTATAATAGCATTGTCCAGTGCTCACAAGAAGTGGTAAAATGCTCAAAGGAAAGGGCGGTAAAAGAGGAAAAATACCAAAGGATAAATTAAAAAAAGGAATGAAAATAATGGATGTGTATTTAATGATACACGATGCATTACATCTAACCCAACTGAGCAAACATTTTTTACTTATGCTGAGGCATTGAAAAACACTACAAAACTGGCTAGTGAAAAGGTAGAAGATATGGGGCAAAAACTAAAAAATGAGATAGACAGAGCAGAAAAGGATACTTATTCAGTCAGTAATGATGACCAAGAGCTAATTATAAATACTCAAAACTCTCAAAAGGGGAAAATAAAAAATTGAAACTAAGCATCATACTAAGAAGATGTTAGGGATGGCAGACAGACAAACTAGTCAGAAAAATATTACTGATTTTTTTATTACCAAAACTAAATGCAATATAAGGGAAAACAAAGCTCAGGATGCTATAACCCCCCAGGAAGTGTTAATTACAGTCACCCAAGAACATGGGTATTTCCCCTAGAAAAGTACAGGACTCAAGATTTGAATTATATAGCCCCTTAGAAATCTTATCAGGACTGTCTGTAAATTTTGATAATCCCAGTCAAGAACCAGTCAATGATGTTGGGATAATAAGAAATAATTGTTCTGTACTGACAGGATCCCCAACAACAGTATTTGAGAAAATGGATAAGGAAGTAGAACAAATAGTAATAAATGAAGATTTATTTGACCAATGCCCAGACACATTATCAAAGTATACTTTTAAGGCATTAATGCACCCTGTCATGGCAAACATAGTGCTGTTAGAAGCACTAAGGGACTTGAAATTTAATATGGAAAGTTCTATTAACATTCTATTTTTAAAATTACAACAATTGGAGGAAAAATGGATGAAGCCATCTCCCAAAAAAGGACCGACAAGTTCTCTTTCTCATCAATCCATATCCCAGACAATCAATCAAAAATAAGAAGAAAGGAAAGTACCAAGAAACATAAGGAAAAGAAAAGGGGTGGGAAGAAACATACAACAAAAGTAACAAAAATATCAGAAAGAGGTAACCAAAGAAAAACATACAAATCTTGATTTAGTAAGAAAGGAAAATCTAAAGTTTGTGGAAGATCCTGTTAATAATACTGTAGGAGGAGAGAGAGGAATATCTGAAGAAATTGCATCTATAGAATGCAATAAAGCTCTTCTGATGAGATTATTGAAGTAATCAATGAAAGCAAAATATTACTTGACAGGAATGAAGTCTGTTTATGACTTGATGGTGCATTTCAGAAAGCAGATGAATCATCATAATTATAAAAAGATCTTATTGAGTATTTAACAACTGCAAATTAGAGCATACCCCAAGCTAAGGACAATATCATTATGGTATGCAGGGACAAAAATATGGAGAACAAACCTGTGCATGCATTAGTCCCTGATATGTCCTTAGCAAAAGTCCATTTGAGCTAAAACATACAGGCTTTCCACATTAGGTTATATGGGCCCCTGTCTCCTGAAAACCATCACAGCCCACACTAAGCAGCATTCTGGGATTGGAAATTACTTAACTTTGAATAATTTCAAGGGAATTTAATAAAACTACAATGGATTTTAGAAAACTTACATCAGATAGTAGGGACCCAAACCCTATATTCTGTCTATTTTTGGTATAAACAGACTTATGGGAGAAAATGAGGAAGTCTTGTTTGCCTATATAAACTCCCTTATAGGATCACATCTTAAGAGATCGAAGGAAGAAAAAGTGCATTTGTTATGCAAAGAGAATATCCTTGGATAAAGGACAGCCAAATAGATGTATTATGTGCATCAGCCAATTTATTTTCCTGATAAAAAGTAATGTGGAGATTTTTGATAATGTTAGCATACTAATAGAGTGGAATTGTTTAATTTGCATGATGAAAGGTCTAGGGCTGTGGTTGTAGAACATTGACTAGAAATAGCAGATGAAAATTCCTCAAAACTACTTTTGATTCTTTACAAAATAATTCATTTGTTAAGATGGAATCTTGGAACATTGCAGGATTCTGCAATAAGTTAGCAGACCAAGAATGTATGGAATTTCTATCAAAACACAAATTCTTGCCCTACAAGAGATGTGGGCCTCAGAAAATATAAATATTAATAGATATCAAGCAGTATTAAATTCAGTTGTTAGGGAAAATAAATTTGGTAGAGCAAAAGGGGGATTTGTAAAAATAGGACCTAATATTACAATATTAGAAATTTTTAAAATGTACACAATTATATTTTGGCTATCATAGGCATAGATCAGGTTAAGTTGATTTTGGGTAATGTATATTTCCTTCTGTATAATAAATGTTACCAGTCTAGAAACATCTGGAGTCGATTGGGGGCTGATATAGATGCTTGCCTTCTTAAACATCCAAAGAGTATTTGTATAATATTAGGGGATTTTAACCCTCGCATCTCAAACCATGATAATTTTATAAATTTAGAGAATCAGTTAAATCTCATGTTCTGTAAAAATAGATCTAGTAAAGACAAAGGTGTAAATGACAGAGTCAAGTTTGATTAAATTTGTCGATGATAATGCTCTAATGATTCTGAATGGAAGAATAGAAGGGTATAGGAGGGTGAATATACCTTTTTTCTGGGGTGGGTCAAAGCACAATAGATTACATTATAATTAGCCCTAAGTATTTTTGAAATTTGTTTCACTAAAAATTCTCACGTGATCGAAAGTGATCATGCTGCCTTAAGTTGCTAGTTAAGTCAGATAAAGGTAATATTTCTTGCAATCTGCCCCTTGTGCCCATGGCACAATTATGTCTGGAAGGAAACAGCATTTGAATTTTAAATCCATTCATGGAATAAAGTAAAAATATACTGAGAGAATTTGAAAAAAAAGTAAGCACAAGATCAAGAATGGGAGAATATTGAATGGGTAAATGCACAATTAAATAAACTTAATCAGGACTTAAGAGCATCGCTTTATATAAATGTTAAATCAGAACCAAAGAAAGTAATAAAAACATGGTTTGATAAAGAATGCAAAATTGAAAAAAGGATTCTTAAGAAACTTATTAGAAGGACTAGAAACAATCCTTCTAAGCAAAACTGTGCTTTTTTAAATAGGGCTAGGAATATAAAGAATTCTGGATCCCTCTTCTAACAGTGTTCTTTAATTTATGTGTGAGACATAATTGTATCCACATTTCATGGACACGTAACATTATAGTTCCGATTCATAAAAGGGCTCATTGTATGAGCCCAAGAATTTCCACCCTATTAGCTTACTAGATATAAGTTCCAAAATATTTTCAAGATTGCTACTGAATAGAGTAAACGAATGGGTCGAACTGACCTCCCAAATTTCAATCCACCAGGCTGGTTTCCAGGAGGGTTTCTCCATGACCGATAATTTGTTCTGTCTAGCCTATCTGATGGAAAATATGTACTTCTTAGGAAATCTAAGTTGTATGCAGTTTTATAGATTTTGAATCAGCTTTTGATTCTGTAAATAGGTTAAAGCTATGGGAACTCTTATATCAGAAGGACTGGATCCAAGTCTCCTTAGACTAATCCAAAGGCTCTATTCAGGTACATCTACATATATCAGGTATGATAATGAAGGCAGGCTGTCTCAGCCATTTGAATCAAATTGTGGAGTCAAACAGGGATGTCTATTGAACCCTGTTCTCTTTAACATGTACATTAACAAACTTTTAATATTTCAAGATTCAGAAGTACTTGATTCTCCTAAAATAAATAATATACTAATTCACTCACTGGCATACGCAGATGACCTGGTAATATTTTCACTTTCCAGAGCTGGGATACAGAAGAAACTTGATATTTTGCAGATGAAATGTAAATCACTAGAACTTCGGATAAACATAAAAAAATGGTTTTCAGGAATGGTAATCAGAAAGTGAAAGGACTCAGGTTAAGAATCGGAGCGGATAACATTGAGACAGTAAAGGAATATTGTTCTTTGGGGGTTCAGTTAACTTCTACATGCTCTTGGTCTGCTCATATTACTAACCAAGTAATTAAAGCAAAATTAGCCGAAAGACCATTATTGAAGTTTAATTATGCCTACAGAGGAAATACAATTGTACCCACGTTAATTGCTGGTGAGGCAAAAATCCAACCATTATTGTTATTTGGTTCAGAAGTTTGGGGATATGTAAGTAAGATGGATTTGGTGAAGCCCCAGTCATATTATTATAAAGCGCTCTTAATGGTACCTACCTCGACCTCAAATACAATTTTAAGAGCAGAGCTTGGAAGAGTTCTGATCTACTGCTTCAAAGATCTTACACTGATCTCATATTGGATTAAAATAATAAATCAAGGGAAAAATATACTTCCAAAAACATGTATAAAAGAAAAAAATGCAATGGGCAGATAAAGATTTACCATTGTTATTGCTTAACGGACTTCAAAGCAAATTAAATCAGATAGATATGAGGCCATTTGTGGACGGATTATATTAGAGGATTCTGATCCTCCTCAATATAGAGAACCGTAAAAAAAACCCGTATTCTAGGAAAAGCATAGACATAGGCACAAATAAGAAAACAAAATGTGCAAGATGGTATAAGGAGAACAAAATTGACCATGCTTTAGAATTATATCTTTTTTTGGTTGATTTCATCATATAGAAAAGCTATTACCTGGATGAGGATGGAGTTAGTAAATTCAAAGTACACATACAGTATTTTAATATTGCCAGCACTAATGATGATGTAATAGGGACAGACAGGTTTTGCCAGTGTTATAAAGGACATGAAGAAACTGTGAAACATATGTTATTATTGTGCCCTCTGTATAAAATGGCTAGAGATCAATTTTTAAAGAATTACTTATCGATTTATGCAGACTCTGGTTATGATGTGATACTTATTCTGCTGCATCCTCAAACAGTAGAAGTTGCAATTCTGACTGCGAAATTTTCAAATTTTGTTATTAAGAGTAAAAATAGAAATTATAGGCAGTTAAATTTAAAGAGATAGACATGATACTGTAGAAAGTGTGGATTGATGTTTTAGGAACTTAAAATGTTTTTAATACTGTTAGGATAAATGTTATTTATGTCTTTGTGTTTTTAAACCTGGTATGTATATTTTCTACAAACGTTTTTACGTGAGGGTTATTTCTTTTGTTTTTTCTGGTTTTTTTGTATGTAATAATGAAAATAATCAAGTTACTTGTTATCTTGGTTGATCAAATAAAAATGAATTGAATTAAATTCTCTCTTTCTCTCCCATTTGACTTTCCAAATGCAGTGGAGCATGATCTTAGAGATTGATTTGACCTGTGTGACATGTCACTTCTTTGTCTGTGTGTTTCTGTTGCATATAGTAATAATTAATTCTTGTGTATGTGACATTGGGTTGTGAATAATGCATATAGTCTTTCTGGGCAAGGTTTTTTTTTTTTTTTTTTCAATTATGTTTCTAGCCCTCAGCCTGGAACTCTCTCAGGCCTCCTGCTCTCATCAGCTTGCTCTACCTCCCGCTGTGTTCCTCAACCATCTTCAGGTTCATTGTGGTTCCCTGGGTCGGGCAGGTCAACCCGGAGAAACCACAGGGGGCAGTGGTGGGGAACCAGCATTAGGAGTCTGGCAGTGGCTCTGGCATGGGCCATTGTCTATCCAGGGCTTGGGGGTATTTTGCAATGTTTTATGCCCTCAACAAGGGATGTGCAATGCCGCCCAGCCCATGATGTGGGTGCTTCCACCCATGTCCAGAAGGCAGCTGTCTGACGTCTACCCCTAGCTTGCTAGCAAGCCCCTTTATGTAGCAGTGCCCCCGGTCTCCACCGGGGGCCGCTGCCGCACTGGGATTCCCCTGGATCTCATCCCGAGAGAGGAGAGTAGTCCATTGGAAACTCAATCCTTTCTCTCCCCTGCTGATCCACGGTGGTCCGGACTTGTTTCTGAACCCGGGTCACTGGCATGGCGTGAGGTGTGGTGTCCAGTGCCTCAACCCTTAGTGCCTCTTTCTGGGCAAGATTTAAGGTTCTCCAAACATCTACCCATCCTATTTGCACCAGGTTAGCGGTGTCCAGGTTTGAATTCCACATCATGTTCAAGTCACCTTCCATACTGAAGATACCTGTAGCATGTAGGAGAATTTTATCTTTGATATGTCTAGGCCTGAGGTGTCAGATCAAGGATATATATATATATATATATATTATATATATATATATATATAGTCAGACCTGTTTAATCCATGCCTCTTTAGTCTGTATGTCTGACATTCTGAATGAGAAACAATGCAACAGATTTTTTTCAGGTTAATGACCTCTTTAATACGTAAACCTGAGACTCTGAATCAGTTTGCATGTTCTCATTAACAAGGCTGATTAATTCCCCTTGTTTGTGACCTCCTAAATCCATTTCTAGTGAGATAAGGTGGAAGTGCTAACAGGTCTTAATAGATTGTGAATTGGCAGTGTTCTTAATCCCCGCTAATCCTCTGGCATGTTACCTCGGCTGAATGAAACACTTCCCTTAACTGCCCGAGTGTATTCTCCTGCTGCTGCCAGTTTAGGTTCTTCTCAATTCAGCTTCTTTTCCCAAACATTAAAGTGGCAAGCAGTTTTAAAATTTTAAAAGTGCTGTGGATTTTATTTTATGAGCTTGGTCCCTGACCCCATTATGCTCCACTGTTTAGAGCCCCATTCAGCTCTGCTCCCGTTGTTGTGGCACTTTAGCGAAGCCGGTCCCCATCCCACATTCAGCTCCTGTCCTTTAATTTGCTTCCTGATCTTGTTTCTGCTGCCTTCATTGCCAAAAACACTTTTTACCCATCGTTCTTCTCCTCAGTCAACCTGTGCAGAGCACCTCATTCCACTCCCTGGCCAACCTAAGTGAGCCCCATTTGATCCTGTTTCTGCCTTTCTCACATGAAACCCTGCAGACCCCTCATTCTGCTCCCCATTCAAGCTATGTGAGAAGCCTGGTTGCTGTTCCATAGTTTGTTCTCCTCCTTTCAGTTTTCTGAAATGATTTTATTGATTTCTGTTCTGTTTTAATGAGTGCAGCTATGCATTCCTGTTTCTACCTCTCTTTGCCATGAAACCCTGCCTGACCCCTTGTTCTGCTCCCATGGTCAAGCTGTGTGAGAAGCCCAGTCACTCTCATTCCAATCCCCAGTGGACCTGTGTAGAGCCTTATTTGACTCAGTTCCTATTGATGTGCTGTTATTGCACCCTTTGAGAAACATTTAAACACATTAACATTTAATTTTATTCTTTTTATGAAGTTACAAGCTGAATTTAGGTTCTAAGTCATTTAAGGGTAATTTGTAAGATTTAGGAGAATAGGAGTGAAATAATTTTATTTAGGTAGTTATGGTTATACAGGGTCTATGAATTATTTCTTTTTTTTAAGAAGAGTTTCTGAGTCCGTTTTTTTTTCTATTACACTGCCCAGACTCTGTACTTTGTGAGCATTCTGTTCTTGTGGGGACAGTCATTGTGATATCCATTTGGCTCACCATAACCAAGTGAATTGGATGCTTAATTTCCTGCCATTATCAAGAGTACTTTTGGAGAATTTTTGGGACATTTACAGAAATTGACTGACACTTATGGAAATCTAAATGGATCTTGAAGATTAGACTGAAACATTTGTTTTTATAGCTTCACATTAATCAACGTCTGATAAGCACCTAAACAGTCATTATAGTGTTCCAGCTTTTCCTTTAAGTGTGGCAATTTGAAGGGAATGTAAAGAAAGAAGCTCAAAGAGTGGATTGATTTCCTTTAAATATTTTTATGTTAAAAGTGTCTCTGCTCTTAAGCATATTTTTACTGGTATAAAAAATTTGCTAAGAGCCTGTTTATGGATTCTTTGGATTTTTAATAGCTGGGCCATCAGGATATTGGGTGAAAGTAATGAACTAATTAAAAACTGTTACTTGATTTTGGTACATGTTATCTTTGTGGGTGTTTGAGCTTGATGATCTCTACTCTCTACTCTCTTATGGACTTTGATCTTTATTAAACATTCTTGTGTTTTAGAGGGACATTTTATGAAAGTATTTATGAGAGCTATAATACTCCTGAGCTTTGATTATACTAATTGCACTATGTAAAACCCTTGTGGTGAATTGGCACGTGGTGTAAACCTAAGTATATCTAGTTCCCTGTGCCCTGCTTAAATTCTTCTTGCTGGATCTTGCATAGGTCCCAGTCTGACTTGATTGATTAATTGATTAAGTGGGTAGAGTGTCAATTGAACCTAGAATTGCCTTAGAATTCCCTTGGTTCTGGTCATTGGAATTTGAATTTAAAAGCTATTTTGCCCTTGAGGGCATATTATTCTGTTATTGTATCATCACTATTATTGCATTTTATAGTCCTTTTGCCTCTTTTTTCTTGTATGATTGGGCGATTAATATTCTACAATATTCTATTGTATTCTATTCTATTCTATAATAGCATTGTTCAGTGCTCACAAGAAGCGGTAAAATGCTCAAAGCAAAGGGGGGTAAAAGAGGAAAAATATCAAAGGATAAATTAAAAAAGGAACAATAATAATGTATGTATTTAATGATACACGATGAATTACATCTAACCCCACTGAGCAAACATTTTTAACTTATGCTGAGGCATTGAAAACACCCACAAAACTGGCTAGTGAAAAGGTAGACGATATGGGGCAAAAACTAAAAATGAGATAGAGCAGAAAAGGATACTTATTCAGTCAGTAATGACGACCAAGAGCTAATTATAAATACTCAAAACTCTCAAAAGGGGAAAATAAAAATTGAAGCTAAACATCATACTAAGAAGACGTTAGGGATGGCAGACAGACAAACTAGTCAGAAAAATATTACTGATTTTTTTATTACCAAAACTAAATGCAATATAAGGGAAAACAAAGCTCAGGATGCTATAACCCCCAGGAAGTGTTAATTACAGTCACCCATGAACGTGGAATTTCCCTAGAAAAGTACAGGACTCAAGATTTGAATTATATAGCCCCTTAAAATCTCATCAGGACTGTCTGTAAATTTTGATAATCCCAGTCAAGAAAAGTCAATGATGTTGGGATAATAAGAAATAATTGTTCTGTATTGACAGGATCCCCAACAACAGTATTTGAGAACATGGACAAGGAAGTAGAACAAATAGTAATAAATGAAGATTTATTTGACCAATGCCAAGACACATTATCAAAGTATACTTTTAAGGCATTAATGCACCCTGTCATGGTAAACATAGTGCTGTTAGAAGCACTAAGGGACTTGAAATTTAATATGGAAAGTTCTATTAACATTCTATTTTAAAATTACAACAATTGGAGGAAAAAATGGATGAAGCCATCTCCCAAAAAGGACCGACAAGTTCTCTTCTCATCATCATATCCAACAATCAATCAAAAATAAGAAGAAAAGGAAAAGTACCAAGAAACATAAGGAAAAGAAAAGGGGTGGGAAGAAACATACAACAAAAGTAACAAAAATATCAGAAAGAGGTAACCAAAGAAAAACATAAAAATCTTGATTTAGTATGAAAGGAAAATCTAAAGTTTGTGGAAGATCCTGTTAATAATACTGTAGGAGGAGAGAGAGGAATTTCTGAAGAAATTGCATTTATAGAATGCAACAATAGCCCTTCAGATGAGATTATTGAAGTAATCAATGAAAGCAAAATATTACTTGACAGGAATTAAGTCTGTTTATGACTTGATGGTGCATATCAGAAAGCAGATGAATCACCAGAATTATAAAAAGATCTTATTGAGTATTTAACAACCGCAGAATTAGGCATACCCCAAGCTAAGGACAATATCATTATGGTATGCAGGACTAAAATATGGAGACCAAACCTGTGTACATTGGTCACAAAGTATGTCATAACAAGTCCATTGAGCTAAAACATACAGGCTTTCCAAATTAGGTTTATTTATCTATATGGGCCCCTGTCTCCTGAAAACCATCACAGCCCACACTAAGCAGCATTCTGGGATTGGAAATTACTTAACTTTGAATAATTTCAAGGAAATTTAATAAAACTACAATGGATTTTAGAAAACTTACATCAGATAGTAGGGACCCAAACCCCTATATTCTGTCTATTTTAGTATAAACAGACTTATGGGAGAAAATGAGAAGTCCTGTTTGCCTATATAAACTCCCTTATAGGATCACATCTTAAGAGATCGAAGGGAGAAAAGTGCATTTGTTATGCAAAGAGAATATCCTTGGATAAAAGGACAGCCAAATAGATGTATTATGTGCATCAGCCAATTTATTTTCCTGATAAAAAGTAATGTGGAGATTTTTGATAATGTTAGCATACTAATAGTGGAATTGTTTAATTTGCATGATGAAAGGTCTAGGGCTGTGGTTGTAGAACATTGACTAGAAATAGCAGATGAAAATTCCTCAAAAACTACTTTTGATTCTGTACAAAATAATTCATTTGTTAAGATGGAATCTTGGAACATTGCAGGATTCTGCAATAAGTTAGCAGACCAAGAATGTATGGAATTTCTATCAAAACACAAAATTCTTGCCCTACAAGAGATGTGGGCCTCAGAAAATATAAATATTAGTAGATATCAAGCAGTATTAAATTCAGTTGTTAGGGAAAATAAATTTGGTAGAGCAAAAGGGGGATTTGTAAAAATAGGACCTAATATTACAATATTAGAAATTTTTAAAAATGTACACAATTATATTTTGGCTATCATAGGCATAGATCAGGTTAAGTTGATTTTGGGTAATGTATATTTCCTTCTGTATAATAAATGTTACCAGTCTAGAAACATCTGGAGTCGATTGGGGGCTGATATAGATGCTTGCCTTCTTAAACATCCAAAGAGTATTTGTATAATATTAGGGGATTTTAACCCTCGCATCTCAAACCATGATAATTTTATAAATTTAGAGAATCAGTTAAATCTCATGTTCTGTAAAAATAGATCTAGTAAAGACAAAGGTGTAAATGACAGAGGTCGAAGTTTGATTAAATTTGTCGATGATAATGCTCTAATGATTCTGAATGGAAGAATAGAAGGGTATAGGAGGGTGAATATACCTTTTTTTCTGGGGTGGGTCAAAGCACAATAGATTACATTATAATTAGCCCTAAGTATTTTGAGAAATTTGTTTCACTAAAAATTCTCACATGATCAGAAAGTGATCATGCTGCCTTAAGTTTGCTAGTTAAGTCAGATAAAGGTAATATTTCTTGCGATCTGCCCCCTTGTGTACCCCTGGCACAATTATGTCTGGAAGGAAAACAGCATTTGAATTTTAAATCCATTCATGGGAATAAAGTAAAAAATATACTGAGAGAATTTGAAAAAAAAAGTAAGCACAAGATCAAGAATGGGAGAATATTGAATGGGTAAATGCACAATTAAATAAACTTAATCAGGACTTAAGAGCATGGCTTTATATAAATGTTAAATCAGAACCAAAGAAAGTAATAAAAACATGGTTTGATAAAGAATGCAAAATTGAAAAAAGTTCTTAAGAAACTTATTAGAAGGACTAGAAACAATTCTTCTAAGCAAAACTGTGCTTTTTAAATAGGGCTAGGAATATAAGGAATTCTGGATCCCTCTACTAACAGTGTTCTTTAATTTTGTGTGAGACATAAATGTATCCCATTTCATGGACACGTAACATTATAGTTCCGATTCATAAAAGGGCTCATTGTACAGGCCAAGAATTCCACCCTATTAGCTTACTAGATATAAGTTCCAAAATAGTTTCAAGATTGCTACTGATAGAGTAAACGAATGGGTCGAACTGACCTCCCAAATTTCAATCTACCAGGCTGGTTTCCAGGAGGGTTTCTCCATGACCGACAATTTGTTCTGTCTAGCCTATCTGATGGAAAAATATGTACTTCTTAGAAATCTAAGTTGTATCATGCAGTTTTTATAGATTTTGAATCAGCTTTTGATTCTGTAAATAGGTTAAAGCTATGGGAACTCTTATATCAGAAGGACTGGATCCAAGTCTCCTTAGACTAATCCAAAGGCTCTATTCAGGTACATCTACATATATCAGGTATGATAATGAAGGCAGGCTGTCTCAGCCATTTGAATCAAATTGTGGAGTCAAACAGGGATGTCTATTGAACCCTGTTCTCTTTAACATGTACATTAACAAACTTTAATATTTCAAGATTCAGAAGTACTTGATTCTCCTAAAATAAATAATATACTAATTCACTCACTGGCATACACAGATGACCTGGTAATATTTTCACTTCCAGAGCTGGGATACAGAAGAAACTTGATATTTTGCAAATGAAATGTAAATCACTAGAACTTCGGATAAATATAAAAAAATAGTTTTCAGGAATGGAAATCAGAAACTGAAAGGACTCAGGTTAAGAATCGGGCGGATAACATTGAGACAGTAAAGGAATATTGTTCTTTGGGGGTTCAGTTAACTTCTACATGCTCTTGGTCTGCTCATATTACTAACCAAGTAATTAAAGCAAAATTAGCTGAAAGAGCATTATTGAAGTTTAATTATGCCTACAGAGGAAATACAATTGTACCCACGTTAATTGCTGGTGAGGCAAAAATCCAACCATTATTGTTATTTGGTTCAGAAGTTTGAGGATATGTAAGTAAGATGGATTTGGTGAAGCCCCAGTCATATTATTATAAAGCGCTCTTAATGGTACCTACCTCGACCTCAAATACTATGGTAAGAGCAGAGCTTGGAAGAGTTCTGATCTACTGCTTCAAAGATCTTACACTGATCTCATATTGGATTAAAATAATAAATCAAGGGAAAAATTCTTCCAAAAACATGTATAAAAGAAAAAATGCAATGGGCAGATAAAGATTTACCATTGTTATTGCTTAATGGACTTCAAAGCAAATTAAATCAGATAGATATGGGCCATTTGTGGATGGATTATATTAGAGGGATTCTGATCCTCCCTCAATATAGAGAACCGGTAGGAAAAAAAAAACCCCGTATTCTCTAGGAAAAAGCATAGACATGGCACAAATAAGAAAACAAAAATGTGCAAGATGGTATAAGGGGAACAAAATTGACCATGCTTTAGAATTATATCTTTTTTTTTTGGTTGATTTCATCATATAGAAAAGCTATTACCTGGATGAGGATGGAGTTAGTAAATTCAAAGTACACATACAGTATTTTAATATTGCCAGCACTAATGATGATGTAATAGGGACAGACAGGTTTTGCCAGTGTTATAAAGGACATGAAGAAACTGTGAAACATATGTTATTATTGTGCCCTCTGTATAAATGGCTAGAGATCAATTTTAAAGAATTACTTATCGATTTATGCAGACTCTGGTTATGATGTGATACTTATTCTGCTGCATCCTCAAACAGTAGAAGTTGCAATTTTGACTGCGAAATTTTCAAATTTTTGTTATTAAGAGTAAAAAGAAATTATAGGCAGTTAAATTTAAAGAGATAGACATGATACTGTAGAAAGTGTGAACTGATGTTTTAGGAACTTAAAATGTTTTTAATACTGTTAGGATAAATGTTATTAATGTCTTTGTGTTTTTTAAACCTGGTATGTATATTTTCTACAAACGTTTTTACGTGAGAGTTATTTATTTTGATTTTTCTGGTTTTTTTTGTATGTAATAATGAAAATAATCAAGTTACTTGTTATCTTGGTTGATCAAATAAAAATGAATTGAATTAAATTCTCTCTTTCTCTCCCATTTGACATTCCAAATGCAGTGGAGCATGATCTTAGAGATTGATTTGACCTGTGTGACATGTCACTTCTTTGTCTGTGTGTTTCTGTTGCATATAGTAATAATTAATTCTTGTGTATGTGACATTGGGTTGTGAATAATGCATATAGTCTTTCTGGGCAAGGTTTTTTCTTTTTTTTTCAATTATGTTTCTAGCCCTCAGCCTGGAACTCTCAGGCCTCCTGCTCTCATCAGATTGCTCTACCTCCCGCTGTGTTCCCAACCATCTTCAGGTTCATTGTGGTTCCCTGTCAGGCAGGTCAACCCGGAGAAACCGCAGGGGCAGTGGTGGGGAACCAGCATTAGGAGTCTGGCAGTGGCTCTGGCATGGGCCATTGTCTATCCAGGGCTTGGGGGTATTTTGCAATGTTTTATGCCCTCAACAAGGGATGTGCAATGCCGCCCAGCCCATGATGTGGGTGCTTCCACCCATGTCCAGAAGGCAGCTGTCTGACATGTACCCCTAGCTTGCTAGCAAGCTGTTGTATGTAGCAGTGCCCCCGGTCTCCACCTGGGGCCGCTGCTACACTGGGATTCCCCTGGATCCCATCCCGAGAGAGGAGAGTAGTCCATTGGAAACTCAATCCTTTCTCTCCCCTGCTGATCCACGGTGGTCCGGACTTGTTTCTGAACCCGGGTCACCGGCATGGCGTGAAGTGTGGTGTCCAGTGCCTCAACCCTTAGTGCCTCTTTCTGGGCAAGATTTAAGGTTCCAAACAGCTACCCATCCTATTTGCACCAGGTTAGCGGTGTCCAGGTTTGAATTCCACATCATGTTCAAGTCACCTTCCATACTGAAGATACCTGTAGCATGTAGGAGAATTTTATCTTTGATATGTCTAGCGCCTGAGGTGTCAGATCAAGGATATTTATATATATATATATATATATATATATAGTCAGACCTGTTTAATCCATGCCTCTTTAGTCTGTATGTCTGACATTCTGAATGAGAAACAATGCAAACAGATTTTTCTCAGGTTAATGACCTCTTTAATACGTAAACCTGAGACTCCGAGTCAGTTTGCATGTTCTCATTAACAAGCTGATTAATTCCCTTGTTTGTGACCTCCTTAATCCATTTCTAGTGAGATAAGGTGGAAGTGCTAACAGGTCTTAATAGATTGTGAATTGGCAGTGTTCTTAATCCCCGCTAATCCTCTGGCATGTTACCTCGGCTGAATGAAACACTTCCCTTAACTGCCCGAGTGTATTCTCCTGCTGCTGCCAGTTTAGGATCATCTCAATTCAGCTTCTTTTCCCAAACATTAAAGTGGCAAGCAGTTTTAAAATTTTAAAAGTGCTGTGGATTTTATTTTGTGAAGCTTGGTCCCTGACCCCCATTATGCTCCACTGTTTAGAGCCCCATTCAGCTCTGCTCCCGTTGTTGTGGCACTTCATGAAGCCAGTTCCCATCCACATTCAGCTCCTGTCCTTTAATCTGCTTCCTGATCTTGTTTCTGCTGCCTTCATTGCCAAAACACTTTTTACCCATCGTCTTCTCCTCAGTCAACCTGTGCAGAGCACCTCATTCCACTCCCTGGCCAACCTAAGTAGAGCCCCATTTGATCCTGTTTCTGCCTTTCTCACCATGAAACCCTGCAGACCCCTCATTCTGCTCCCCATTCAAGCTATGTGAGAAGCCTGGTTGCTGTTCCATAGTTTGTTCTCCTCCTTTCAGTTTTCTGAAATGATTTTATTGATTTCTGTTCTGTTTTAATGAGTGCAGCTATGCATTCCTGTTTCTACCTCTCTTTGCCATGAAACCCTGCCTGACCCCTTGTTCTGCTCCCATGGTCAAGCTGTGTGAGAAGCCCAGTCACTCTCATTCCAATCCCCAGTGGACCTGTGTAGAGCCTTATTTGACTCAGTTCCTATTGATGTGCTGTTATTGCACCCTTTAGAGAAACATTTAAACACATTAACATTTAATTTTATTCTTTTTTATGAAGTTACAAGCTGAATTTAAGGTTCTATGTCATTTTAAGGGGTAATTTGTAAGAAGTTTAGAAGGAATAGGTGAAATAATTTTATTTAGGTAGTTATGGTTATACAGGGTCTATGAATTATTTCTTTTTTTAAGAAGAGTTTCTGAGTCAGTTTTTTTTCTATTACAGTGCCCTGACTCTGTACTTTGTGAGCATTCTGTTCTTGTGGGGACAGTCATTGTGATATCCATTTGGCTCACCATAACCAAGTGAATTGGATGCTTAATTTCTGCCATTATCAAGGAGTACTTTTGGAGAATTTTGGGGACATTTACAGAAATTGACTGACACTTATGGAAATCTAAAGGGATCTTGAAGATTAGACTGAAACATTTGTTTTTATAGCTTCACATTAATCAACGTCTGATAAGCACCTAAACAGTCATTATAGTGTTCCAGCTTTTCCTTTAAGTGTGGCAATTTGAAGAGGAATGTAAAGAAAAGCTCAAAGAGTGGATTGATTTCCTTTAAATATTTTTATGTTAAAGTGTCTCTGCTCTTAAGCATATTTTTACTGGTATAAAAATTTGCTAAGAGCCTGTTTATGGATTCTTTGGATTTTTAATAGCTGGGCCATCAGGATATTGGGTGAAAGTAATGAACTAATTAAAACTGTTACTTGATTTTGGTACATGTTATCTTTGTGGGTGTTTGAGCTTGATGATCTCTACTCTCTACTCTCTTATGGACTTTGATCTTTATTAAACATTCTTGTGTTTTAGAGGACATTTATGAAAGTATTTATGAGAGCTATAATACTCCTGAGCTTTGATTATACTAATTACTGTGTAAACCCTTGTGGTGAATTGGCACGTGGTGTAAACCTAAGTATATCTAGTTCCCTGTGCCCTGCTTAAATTCTTCTTGCTGGATCTTGCATAGGTCCCAGTCTGACTTGATTGATTAATTGATTAAGTGGGTAGAGTGTCAATTGAACCTAGAATTGCCTTAGAATTCCCTTGGTTCTGGTCATTGGAATTTGAATTTAAAAGCTATTTTGCCCTTGAGGGCATATTATTCTGTTATTGTATCATCACTATTATTGCATTTTATAGTCCTTTTGCCTCTTTTTTCTTGTATGATTGGGCGATTAATATTCTACAATATTCTATTGTATTCTATTCTATTCTATAATAGCATTGTTCAGTGCTCACAAGAAGCGGTAAAATGCTCAAAGCAAAGGGGGGTAAAAGAGGAAAAATATCAAAGGATAAATTAAAAAAGGAACAATAATAATGTATGTATTTAATGATACACGATGAATTACATCTAACCCCACTGAGCAAACATTTTTAACTTATGCTGAGGCATTGAAAACACCACAAAACTGGCTAGTGAAAAGGTAGACGATATGGGGCAAAAACTAAAAATGAGATAGACAGAGCAGAAAAGGATACTTATTCAGTCAGTAATGATGACCAAGAGCTAATTATAAATACTCAAAACTCTCAAAAGGGGAAAATAAAATTGAAGCTAAACATCATACTTAGAAGACGTTAGGATGGCAACAGACAAACTAGTCAGAAAAATATTACTGATTTTTATTACCAAAACTAAATGCAATATAAGGAAAACAAAGCTCAGGATTCTATAACCCCCAGGAAGTGTTAATTACAGTCACCCATGAACGTGAATTTCCTAGAAAAGTACAGGACTCAAGATTTGAATTATATAGCCCTTCAAAATCTCATCAGGACTGTCTGTAAATTTTGATAATCCCAGTCAAGAAAAGTCAATGATGTTGGGATAATAAGAAATAATTGTTCTGTATTGACAGGATCCCCAACAACAGTATTTGAGAACATGGACAAGGAAGTAGAACAAATAGTAATAAATGAAGATTTATTTGACCAATGCCAAGACACATTATCAAAGTATACTTTTAAGGCATTAATGCACCCTGTCATGGTAAACATAGTGCTGTTAGAAGCACTAAGGGACTTGAAATTTAATATGGAAAGTTCTATTAACATTCTATTTTAAAATTACAACAATTGAGGAAAAATGGATGAAGCCATCTCCCAAAAAGGACGACAAGTTCTCTTTCTCATCAATCCATATCCCAGACAATCAATCAAAATAAGAAGAAAGGAAAGGTACCAAGAAACATAAGGAAAAGAAAAGGGTGGGAAGAAACATACAACAAAAGTAACAAAAATATCAGAAAGAGGTAACAAAGAAAACATACAAATCTTGATTTAGTATGAAAGGAAAATCTAAAGTTTGAAGAAGATCCTGTTAATAATACTGTAGGAGGAGAGAGAGGAATATCTGAAGAAATTGCTTGTATAGAATGCAACAATAGCCCTTCTGATGAGATTATTGAAGTAATCAATGAAAGCAAAATATTACTTGACAGGAATGAAGTCTGTTTATGACTTGATGGTGCGTATCAGAAAGCAGATGAATCACCAGAATTATAAAAATATCTTATTGAGTATTTAACAACCGCAGAATTAGGCATACCCCAAGCTAAGGACAATATCATTATGGTATGCAGGGACTAAAATATGGAGAACAAACCTGTGTATGCATTAGTCCCTGATATGTCCTTAGCAAAGTCCATTTGAGCTAAAACATACAGGCTTTCCAAATTAGGTTTATTTATCTATATGGGCCCCTGTCTCCTGGAAAACCATCACAGCCCACACTAAGCAGCATTCTGGGATTGGAAATTACTTAACTTTGAATAATTTCAAGGGAAATTTAATAAAACTACAATGGGATTTTAGAAAACTTACATCAGATAGTAGGGACCCAAACCCCTATATTCTGTCTATTTTTGGTATAAACAGACTTATGGGAGAAAATGAGGAAGTCCTGTTTGCCTATATAAACTCCCTTATAGGATCACATCTTAAGAGATCGAAGGGAGAAAAGTGCATTTGTTATGCAAAGAGAATATCCTTGGATAAAAAGGACAGCCAAATAGATGTATTATGTGCATCAGCCAATTTATTTTTCCTGATAAAAAGTAATGTGGAGATTTTTGATAATGTTAGCATACTAATAGTGGAATTGTTTAATTTGCATGACGAAAGGTCTAGGGCTGTGGTTGTAGAACATTGACTAGAAATAGCAGATGAAAATTCCTCAAAAACTACTTTTGATTCTGTACAAAATAATTCATTTGTTAAGATGGAATCTTGGAACATTGCAGGATTCTGCAATAAGTTAGCAGATCCAAGAATGTATGGAATTTCTATCAAACACAAAATTCTTGCCCTACAAGAGATGTGGGCCTCAGAAAATATAAATATTAGTAGATATCAAGCAGTATTAAATTCAGTTGTTAGGGAAAATAAATTTGGTAGAGCAAAAGGGATTGTAAAATAGGACCTAATATTACAATATTAGAAATTTTAAAAATGTACACAATTATATTTTGGCTATCATAGGCATAGATCAGGTTAAGTTGATTTTGGTAATTATATATTTCCTTCTGTATAATAAATGTTACCAGTCTAGAAACATCTGGAGTCGATTGGGGCTGATATAGATGCTTGCCTTCTTAAACATCCAAAGAGTATTTGTATAATATTAGGGATTTTAACCCTCGCATCTCAAACCATGATAATTTTATAAATTTAGAGAATCAGTTAAATCTCATGTTCTGTAAAAATAGATCTAGTAAAGACAAAGGTGTAAATGACAGAGGTGAAGTTTGATTAAATTTGTCGATAATGCTCTAATGATTCTGAATGGAAGAATAGAAGGGTATAGGAGGGTGAATATACCTTTTTTCTGGGGTGGGTCAAAGCACAATAGATTACATTATAATTAGCCCTAAGTATTTTGAGAAATTTGTTTCACTAAAAATTCTCACGTGATCAGAAAGTGATCATGCTGCCTTAAGTTTGCTAGTTAAGTCAGATAAAGGTCACTTGTAATCTGCCCCTGTGTACCCTCGCACAATTATGTCTGGAAGGAAAACAGCATTTGAATTTTAAATCCATTCATGGGAATAAAGTAAAAAATATACTGAGAGAATTTGAAAAAAAAAGTAAGCACAAGATCAAGAATGGGAGAATATTGAATGGGTAAATGCACAATTAAATAAACTTAATCAGGACTTAAGAGCATGGCTTTATATAAATGTTAAATCAGAACCAAAGAAAGTAATAAAAACATGGTTTGATAAAGAATGCAAAATTGAAAAAAGGATTCTTAAGAAACTTATTAGAAGGACTAGAAACAATTCTTCTAAGCAAAACTGTGCTTTTTTAAATAGGGCTAGGAATATAAGAATTCTGGATCCCTCTACTAACAGTGTTCTTTAATTTATGTGTGAGACATAAATGTATCCCATTTCATGGACACGTAACATTATAGTTCCGATTCATAAAAGGGCTCATTGTACGAGCCCAAGAATTTCCACCCTATTAGCTTACTAGATATAAGTTCCAAAATAGTTTCAAGATTGCTACTGATTAGAGTAAACGAATGGGTCGAACTGACCTCCCAAATTTCAATCTACCAGGCTGGTTTCCAGGAGGGTTTCTCCATGACCGACAGTTTGTTCTGTCTAGCCTATCTGATGGAAAAATATGTACTTCTTAGGAAATCTAAGTTGTATGCAGTTTTTATAGATTTTGAATCAGCTTTTGATTCTGTAAATAGGTTAAAGCTATGGGAACTCTTATATCAGAAGGGACTGGATCCAAGTCTCCTTAGACTAATCCAAAGGCTCTATTCAGGTACATCTACATATATCAGGTATGATAATGAAGGCAGGCTGTCTCAGCCATTTGAATCAAATTGTGGAGTCAAACAGGGATGTCTGTTGAACCCTGTTCTCTTTAACCTGTACATCAACAAACTTTTAATATTTCAAGATTCAGAAGTACTTGATTCTCCTAAAATAAATAATATACTAATTCACTCACTGGCATACGCAGATGACCTGGTAATATTTTCACTTTCCAGAGCTGTGATACAGAAGAAACTTGATATTTTGCCGATGAAATGTAAATCACTAGAACTTCGGATAAATATATAAAAAAAATGGTTTTCAGGAATGGTAATCAGAATGTGAAAGGACTCAGGTTAAGAATCAGAGCAGATAACATGGAGACAGTAAAGGAATATTGTTCTTTGGGGGTTCAGTTGACTTCTACATGCTCTTGGTCTGCTCATATTACTAACCAATTAATTAAAGCAAAATTAGCCGAAAGAGCATTATTGAAGTTTAATTATGCCTACAGAGGAAATACAATTGTACCCACGTTAATTGCTGGTGAGGCAAATATCCAACCATTATTGTTATTTGGTTCAGAAGTTTGGGGATATGTAAGTAAGATGGATTTGGTGAAGCCCCAGTCATATTATTATAAAGCACTCTTAATGGTACCTACCTTGACCTCAAATACTATGGTAAGAGCAGAGCTAGGAAGAGTTCTGATCTACTGCTTCAAAGATCTTACACTGATCTCATATTAGTTAAAATAATAAATCAAGGGAAAAATTTACTTCCAAAACATGTATAAAAAAAATGCAATGGGCAGATAAAGATTTACCATATTGTTATGGCTTAACGGACTTCAAAGCAAATTAAATCAGATAGATATGGGCCATTTGTGGACGGATTATATTAGAGAGTTCTGATCCTCCTCAATATAGAGAACCGGTAAAAAAAAACCTGTATTCTCTATGGAAAAGCATAGACATAGCACAAATAAGAAAACAAAAATGTGCAAGATGGTATAAGGAGAACAAAATTGACATGCTTTAGAATTATATCTTTTTTTTTGGTTGATTTCATCATATAGAAAAGCTATTACCTGGATGAGGATGAAGTTAGTAAATTCAAAGTACACATACAGTATTTTAATATTGCCAGCGTTAATGATGATGTAATAGGGACAGACAGGTTTTGCCAGTGTAATAAAGGACATGAAGAAACTGTGAAACGTATGTTATTATTGTGCTCTCTGTATAAAATGGCTAGAGATCAATTTTTAAAGAATTACTTATCGATTTATGCAGACTCTGGTTATGATGTGATACTTTTTCTGCTGCATCCTCAAACAGTAGAAGTTGCAATTCTGACTGTGAAATTTTCAAATTTGTTATTAAGAGTAAAATAGAAATTCTAGGCAGTTAAATTTAAAGAGATAGACATGATACTGTAGAAAGTGTGGATTGATGTTTTAGGAACTTAAAATGTTTTAATACTGTTAGGATAAATGTTATTTATGTCTTTGTGTTTTTTAAACCTGGTATGTATATTTTCTACAAATGTTTTTACGTGAGGGTTATTTCTTTTGTTTTTCTGTTTTTTTTTGTATGTAATAATGAAAATAATCAAGTTACTTGTTATCTTGGTTGATCAAATAAAGATGAATTGAATTAAATTCTCTCTTTCTCTCCCATTTGACTTTCCAAATGCAGTGGAGCATGATCTTAGAGATTGATTTGACCTGTGTGACATGTCACTTCTTTGTCTGTGTGTTTCTGTTGCATATAGTAATAATTAATTCTTGTGTATGTGACATTGGGTTGTGAATAATGCATATAGTCTTTCTGGGCAAGATTTTTTCTTTTTTTTCAATTATGTTTCTAGCCCTCAGCCTGGAACTCTCTCAGGCCTCCTGCTCTCATCAGCTTGCTCTACCTCCCGCTGTGTTCCCAACCATCTTCAAGTTCATTGCGGTTCCCGGGTCGGGCAGGTCAACCGGAGAAACCTCGGGGGCAGTGGTGGGGAACCAGCATTAGAGAGTCTGGCAGTGGCTCTGGCAGGGGCCATTGTCTAACCATGGCTTGGGGTATTTTGCAATGTTTTATGCCCTCAACAAGGGATGTGCAATGCCGCCCAGCCCATGATGTGGGTGCTTCCACCCATGTCCGAAGGCAGCTGTCCGACTTCACCCCTTGCTTGGGCAAGATATCATGCCCCTCAGATGAAGAGTCCTGTCTCCACCGGGGCCGCCACACACTGGGATTCCTCTGGATCCCATCCCGAGAGAGGAGAGTAGTCCATTGGAAACTCAATCTTTCTCTCCCTTCTGACCCCGTGGTCCGGACTTGTTTCTGAACCCGGTCGCCGCATGGCGCGAGTGTGGTGTCCAGTGCCTCCACCCTCAGTGCCTCTTTCTGGGCAAGATTTAAGGTTCTCCAAACATCTACCCATCCTATTTGCACCAAGTTAGCGGTGTCCAGGTTTGAATTCCACATCATGTTCAAGTCACCTTCCATATTGAAGATACCTGTAGCATGTAGGAGAATTTTATCTGTGATATGTCTAGCGTCTGAGGTGTCAGATCAAGGATATATATATATACAGTATATACAGTCAGACCTGTTTAATCCATGCCTCTTTAGTCTGTATGTCTGACATTCTGAATGAGAAACAATGCAAACAGATTTTTTCTCAGGTCAATGACCTCTTTAATACGTAAACCTGAGACTCTGAATCAGTTTGCATGTTCTCTTTAACAAGTCTGATTAATTCCCCTTGTTTGTGACCTCCTAAATCCATTTCTAGTGAGATAAGGTGGAAGTGTTAACAGGTCTTAATAGATTGTGAATTGGCAGTGTTCTTAATCCCTGCTAATCCTCTGGCATGTTACCTCGGCTGAATGAAACACTTCCCTTAACTGCCGAGTGTGTATCTCCTGCTGCTGCCAGTTTAGGTTCTTCTCAATTCAGCTTCTTTTCCCAAACATTAAAGTGGCAAGCAGTTTTAAAATTTTAAAAGTGCTGTGGATTTTATTTTGTGAAGCTTGGTCCCTGACCCCATTATGCTCCATTGTTTAGAGCCCCATTCAGCTCTGCTCCCGTTGTTGTGGCACTTTAGCGAAGCCCGGTTCCCATCCCACATTCAGCTCCTGTCCTTTAATTTGCTTCCTGAACTTGTTTCTGCTGCCTTCATTGCCAAAAAACACTTTTTTACCCATCGTTCTTCTCCTCAGTCAACCTGTGCAGAGCACCTCATTCCACTCCCTGGCCAACCTAAGTAGAGCCCCATTTGATCCTGTTTCTGCCTTTCTCACCATGAAACCCTGCTGACCCCTCAGTCTGCTTCCCAGTCAAGCTGTGTGAGAAGCTTGGTTGCTGTTCCATAGTTTGTTCTCCTCCTTTCAGTTTTCTGAAATGATTTTATTGATTTATGTTCTGTTTTAGTGAGTGCAGCTATGCATTCCTGTTTCTACCTCTCTTTGCCATGAAACCCTGCTTGACCCCTTGTTCTGCTCCCCTGTCAAGCTGTGTGAGAAGCCCAGTCACTCTCAACTTATGTCTAGTCTATCAGCATTCAATAATACTGTTCTGTGGGAATGCTTGGGCTTAGAAAAGAGGATAATAACTGAAACAACTAGAAACAATGGATGCCATCTCAAAGGGTGAAATTACAGAACAAATAAGTGAGGGGTCTGGATAAATCAAAGAGTGGTGACCCTGTGGAATGTACTTTCCAAGGATATAGTATACAGTGATTCAGTGAATACATTGGCAATGAAATTGGATTTGGCTTTTGGTTAATTAGTCTATTTTGAGAAATGTCAAGTCTTTTTGGTGAAAGCTATGAACTTGTAATCCAATTTATAAACTTACAAATAGAAATTAACAGGAGGTAGGTTCAGGAGAGATGTGAGGAAGTAGTAATTTATGGAAACGCTGGAGGAACCTTGGAACTGTCTGTCAGCTGAAGTGGTGGATGCAAAGAAAGGGGATTCAAGCAGGGCTGGGACATAATGAAGGAAATAGTGGTTACTGGGGGCAACATGACCAAGGAGGAGACTGAAGAGAGGACATGGAGGGTTAGTACCCTGGAGGAACAGGAGGTTCTAGTGATTATAGGGAACTTGGGGGGATTGAATAGATATTTTGTGTTTTCTGCTGTCATTATCTATGTCATTGTCATTGTCTATTTCTTCATGGTAGAGAATTGGTTCTCAGACTCAAAGCTTCTCTTAACTATAACAAAATGAAGACCATGATTTTTGCTTCCAATCACAATAAACATAGGAACTTCATGCCTACATGTTGTCAACAACAAAATTACCACCTAGAGATGGTAAACCTCTTCCAATATTTTGGAATTATGTTAGATAGTGCTTTGACTTACTCTCAGCACATTGACCAAGTTGTTAAAACTGCAAATGCTAAATTAGGATTACTCTATAGAAACAAGTCATGCTTTACCAATGATGCCCTAAGGATAGCAGTGTCTAGTTCAGTGTTATCAGTCATTGACTGTAGCCTGGTGGTATATGGTGCTGCTACTTCCATGGCTCTCAGAATACTCAAAACAACCCTCAATAAGGCCTGTAGGCTTGTGTTGGGTGCTCAACGTTTAACTCACATGTGTGAGCTTTACACCCAAAGTAGCTGGCTAAACTTAGAATGATGAATTCATTACGAGTTATGCTTGCTTGCCAAAAAAATAATGCTACCAATTTCCCCCACTGGAGTTCAGAACCTTCTCAAACAACCTAACATATCCAGGTGCATTAGGAGTCTGAATGACTAAGCTCTGACAGTACCGTTCCATAGGACTTCACAAGGTCAAAGGTCTTTTGAGTAGTGTGCACCAATCTGGCTCCACTCTTTCAGTGAAGATCTACTTGTTGAAGCCAAACTCAGCCCTTTTAAAACATAGCTTAGATCTATACTAACTCGGGCTAGTGTCTGTGACTTTGATTCCTAACTCCCCTCCTCTCTCATCAGTCTTGATTCACATCTTTCTATCTCTCCTCGCTTACTTTCCCCATCCTCTCCATTCTTATATATTTTAGTCTTTCTCTGCCTCCTTTGACACTTTCCACCACCCTCCCTCTCTGGCACTGTTAAGAACCATTTAGTAGCTGGGACCTGCTGGCCTCTGGTTGTACTAATCCATCTTCAACCTTTCTCTTCATCACCCTACACTCCTCATCTTTCTTTCTATGTTCCATCTGCCTCTACCCACTCCTCACCTCCTCCATCCTCCTTAGTCCTCTTCCTGTGCACTTTATGCTACTATTTACCTCTCACTATCCTCCCATTGTTTCCTCCTTTCCCTTCCTTATTTTCCCCTCTTCTTCTTCCTCTTATCGCTACCTCCCTCCTAGTTTTCTTTGCCTCCCACCTCTTACCTGCTAGACTCCTCTTTTTCCCCTTGCAACCTATCTTGCTGTAATCTGTGTACCATTTTAGCACTTCTTGTACTTGAGGCCAGTCTTATTTTGGCTAGCATTGGTTTGCACTTAGATAATAGAATTGTTACTATTTTACATGTTCTGGCTGCTTAGATTTCATTTTTTTTCCTTTATTTTCTTTTGTTTTTATTTTTCTATCATAAGTTTATACAAGCTAGTTTCACTGTGTTCTGCAATCACTGGATGTGGAATTTTCTTTCACTCATTATTATCTAATTTGTCTGTATTATTAGAATACTGTTTTTTGATTACCGTTCTCTGTCATGATGTAGAACCTCTGAAAATGAGTCCTTCACTCAAAGACTTAATCCAAGACTGAAATAAATAAATAAATGTTTCTATATTTCTAACAATTGTGTCCACTTTTTAAGTAAGTGTAAATCATATGGTATTTCTTTCATGTTTACAATGGTTTTAAACTCTTCTTTAATGTGTACCCTTTTCTCTAGGTTACCATTTTTAAGCAATTTCTCAAAGTTTATTTGATTTTTTGTTAAGGTCCAAGGAGTTCAAAAACTCCTAATCCTGATCCTATTGTCCCATTAACATCTTCCAGTATACTTCTCTTAAACCTATGGAATCCTTTGCCAAATTGTGGTATTAGGTGTGGAGACTCATACCTTATATTTCTATTTCTAAAAATTAATTTACATGTCTCTAATGAATATTTGATATAACTGCTTCAAATATTTAGGACATACAATGACAGGCCATGGTATAACAACAAGATTTAGTAACACAGATACAGTAACATATTGCATGTTATTGTAGACAGATTTCTCCATTCTCTGATAAATGTACATAGTATTTACTACTGATGGTATAGCATTCTTAGAAAATAATCATTTACATTTTTGTGCAATAGGAGAACTACTATTAATAGAAGAATTCTGACTTATGTTTGTAAGATCATCAGGGCTCAAGGTGATTTTAAGCTTGATACCTTTCTTTGTTAGCAACACTTTGTATAATTGAGCTGCTGTTTCTAGAAAAAGCACAAGTAATTGCCTGGAGTAAATGGTCCCACATTTGATATGTTGAGAATCTAGAACATTCAGGAGTGGTATGTCACATTTTTTCTTGTGCTGGCTAACACTCCAAAGTTTCTCTATGATTTATTACCATTTTATAGTATTATCAGTACCCTTTTGTCATACATTATGGGGTCATCATAATGCCAGTATGGGCATGTGGGTAAAATGTAACCACATTGCCTTTTGCCTCATCCCATTTTCAGAATTGGAGCTGTTCCTGGTTAAGGAATCCTCACATCCAGTCTTGCAAAACTGGTGCAAAAGTTGACACTGGTGAACTAGGCAATCTCATTTAAGCCTTTCTTCCTACTGGACCTTCCCTGCCACATTATTATTGCATGTGATTTGTTTTTGTCAGTTCAAGGAATAAGGTGAAAGATCCACATATGCTTGTACAACCTTCCAGCCATGGGCAGTACTGGATCCTTTATGTTGGTGAAGTAGCAGGAGCAATTTTTTCTGTAAAAAAGGATTCTGAAAAAAAAAAGCTTACGATATGTTAATTACCACATTTCAAATGAAAACAGTTAATATGGGCATTCCCCACTTAGAGGACACTTACATTACCACTACTTTGGCTGTGGCCTGAGCTGTCATGGTATGCATTGAAAAAGCCTCTACCAGTCCTGTGGATGCCAGCCATACATCACCTGGAATTCTCAAAAAAACAAACAAAAAAAAACCAGAAAAGAAGGCATCCCCTTCCTCACTAGTAGGTTAGACAATGGTTTGAATTGATTTTTATGTAACATAGATTACTGCCATATCCTCTACTTTTAATTGCTTTTCAGGGCATTGTTTGTCCATGAACATTTTATTTGCATGTTGAGTCTCATCAATGTTGGTAAAAGTTGTAGCATTACACATACCCTCTCTTCTGGTGAACAATGAAAAAGCCTTCTATAAGAGTGAGTTTGTTTTTGTAGGAGCAGTGTGCATCTGCCACCATTTTTAGGGTGTTATTTCTGATTTGCACAGATTGGCATGACATTATTTTTTATTAGTGGCTACTTTTAACACAATTTAATTTTTAAAAATGTTGCTTGCTTACCATGCGCACATCAGTTGATTTTGTTATGCCTTGTTTAATCAGCTACTGCCAAAAGCTGTTAGTTATGAGGGTGAGGGCATACGGAGGATCCATGTCTCCCCCAAACTTGAGCTTCTTATTATGCAAGGAGATCAGCTTGGGCATTCTATTGTAAATGGGAACTTAACTGAAAAGTTACCAACTGCATAGTCACTTAAAACAAACAAATTAAATACATAAAGGTTAGGAGTGTGTCATTTAAGGCAGTGAAACCCCAGTATGGAGTAATTATTTAGAGGTTTGAGATAACCTCCCCAGGCACCCCTTCCACTTTAAATCAGTCAAGATGTACCAGGTTTGAAATTATGTTACCAAAGCCATTAGCAAGTCCAGAACCAGCAATGACTCACTCGACCTCAAACTTCTATCCACACCCTTGAAAAGTACTCTGGCCATTGACCAGATTTATAACCTCTCCCTCAGCCTCAGCCAGTTCCCTGACAAAAGGAAATCTGCCACTGTAACCCCATACACAAAAGTGGTGTCAAAGCTGCCCATGAGAATTTCTGTCCAATCTCCATCCTACCTCCCCTCTCAAAGGCACTAGAATGTATTGTTACTGACCAGCTGACTGACTTCCTAGACAAGCACATCATCCTATGCAGGCAGCAACACAGTTTTAGAAAGAAGCATAGCACCTCCACAGCAATACTTGAATTCACCAGTGCCATCCACCACTCATTGGATAATGGGCAGAAAACTGGTTCTACCTTCATCGATTTAACAAAGGCCTTTGATACGTCCACCACGACCTCCTGCTTGTCCAGCTCAGAAAGCGGGGCTGTCACCCAACTCTGTAAACTGGTTCAAAAGCTACCTAGACAACCGGTCTCAATGAGTAAAAATTGCTGACATGCTCTCAGATGCCAGACCAGTCCACTCTGGTGTCCCCAGGGCTCTATTTTGGGCCCCCTCCTCTTTAGCCTGTTCCTGAACTCGCTAACAGATTCCTGTCCAGAGCAAATCATACTCTATGCAGATGATGCTGTAATCCTAGCCTCCCACCATGATCCAAAACAACTGCAAGAAAATCTCCAGCATGGCTTCACATCAATCGAAAACTGTTTTTTAAAGCACAAACTGTTCCTAAACCAGGAAAAAACAAAGACCATTTTTTTCAGCAGCTCTCACAACAAAAATAAGCAGTATCACCTCCCCATCAAAACCAAGCAAGGAGTCGCTCTTGAACAAGTCCAGACTTTCAAATACCTTGGCATCACCCTTGACTCCTACCTCTCCTATGCTGCCCACATTAATACTGTGACGAAAGCTGCAAACATCAGGCTGGGCCTACTATTCTGTCACAGGAAACATCTAACCCCCTGAAGCATTGTCAGTCACCATCCAGAGCTCAATTGTTTGCACTATTGACTACAGACTCATCATTTATGGCTCCGCTACTACCTCCTCTCTCAAATGAGTTTCTACCTCCCTCAATAAAGTCTGTTGACTCGTCACTGGAACCTACCATCTCACCCATACTTGTGACCTCTACTCTCAAACTGGGTGGTTGCAACTCAACAGTTGAATAAAATATCAAACCCACATCACAGCTAAGAAAATAATGATGGACAGAGCTCCTCCTAGAATCTGCTGTCTCCTAAACCTAGAAACAACAACATCAACACCAGGAGGTCTAAACCTCAACTCCTGCAAATCCCTCCGCTGCTCCTTTGAACCCAAGACCAAGGTCCTGCACGCATAGGGCACTCAGTTGGCTAAATAGTCTCAGTAGTGACATCTCTGCCTCACCCATGCTGGGCGCCTTCAAGTCCAAGCTCTGCCTCCCTTTTCTTGCCTCTAGCTCCTGTGACTGCCATGACTAAGCAGTACTCCCACCTTGCTGCTTATTTTTTCTGCTGCCTTTTGTTGCATCTCCACCTAGCACCTTGCCTATACTACACTGCCCTTCTGATGAACTTACTCTGTCCATCCTTGACAAAGCCTCTTAGGCTGTCATACCTCTACCCTGGTCTCTCCCACCCCTGCCCTCTCCTTTCCTCACCTCTCATTTCTTTTTTCTTGTTTGTGTACACTTCTGTGTGTTTCATGTAGTAACCTTGTAATAACATGTTATGACCATCAGTGTTACTGATTGTGCTATACTGTAATCGAAAATATATGCCTGGACTCACTGACGTGAAACCTTTGTAAAAGAGCCCTGGCTCAAAGGTGCTTATAATCCTAGACTCAAGTAAACAAAATAAATAAATAAATACGGTAATATGTTTATACTGCAGAACTTGTATGCACAGTAATATTGGAATTTTGTTCCATAGAAAAAAAAAGATAACACTTAAAATTGTTGGCAAAAGTTAAACTTTATTTTGTCTAATGAGCACTTTACAGTAAAATTCTTTTATCTGTTGGATTGGATTTCAGACAATCACTCCTTCTTGAAGAAAGGGTCTGAGAACTCAAGGCCATAACAATTTGAATATGCTTCTTATAGAAGCAGCTCTCCACTTCTCCTTTAGAGAAGGAGAATCAGAAAGCAAAACAATATTTTATTCTTAACTAGAAATATGGTAAAAGAAAAAAACTGTTTCCTATACAATAGGGGTATATCAAGAGTTAGGACCCCCTTGCCATTGAGATGAATCAAATGTACCAATGTAATGTAAAAGCTACAAATAATTCTAAATGCACGAATATTAACAGCTGAAGGAGAATCTTCTTGTTTTCCATTAACAATTAAGTATTGAGCCTCCCCCATACTGTTTATTACTGGGTTTAAATCACTTAAAAGCTCATGACATACTGACAATTATCTGCACTCTGAAGGGATGATTTCAGTAGGTACATAGGGTGGGAATTTTAATCACATTAGTTGAAACACTTCCTTTACTTTCATAAAACCCATTCATAAAGCACTTGCATAATCCATACAAGTATTCTTGTGTAACCTTGATTCCTTTTTATCAGTCTGCATTGTCCCAGATTCCCCCTTCTTTCCCCCACAAAAGACAGACCACCTGTATGTTGTTGTGCTCAGATTGGCAATCAATTTATTTTATATATATATATATATATATATATCTATATATAGATATATATAGATATATATATAGATATATTTATATATATATTCATTTCATTTCCATTTCTCATTGTCATTTATTAATGTCTTTTACAATTTTAATTGTATTGCATTCAAAACTCCAACTCTGATCCTCTCTCTCTCTCTCTTTTCTTTTCACTTCCCCAGGTGAAAACCTGGGTGCCTTCTTCTTCTCTTTCCTGGTAGGTAACAGTGAGAACCGAGACCTCTTTTTATCCTTCAGTTTCTTCTTCTTCTCATCACGTTTCTTTTCCTTCCCCTCCCTCTTCCCTCACTTTTTCCCCACAGCCTGTCTCCAGCTTGCGTTGGATGACTGACCTTTCCCCCTTTTAGGGTTCTTCCTCTTCCCCTTTTTATTTATCTCCTTCTTGTCTCCTCCATGCCTCAATAAAACCCATAATTTCAGTGTTAAACATATTTATTGCTAGCTCTGACAGGTGCACTCCATATGGCCTGTAGAATACTTCTACCCATTCTTCTACCCCTCGCACTATTATGTGTCATCCCATACTCCTAACCAAAGTTCCTACCCTTCTATTCATCTTCCTCCTGGCTCTGATTATTGTTCTATGGCTATGTTCATCTCACCACACCCTCCTTGGTATCATGTCTGAGCAGGCTATGCTCACCCTAGGCCACCATTGTCGTATCTTCCCTAAGTCTTGTTTTAACTGCATATACGTATCCACCCATGGCGTCCCCCAAGGCCATTACCCCCAAGGTTACAATAATTAAGTCTGGGATGGGCCTCCTTTCCTTCATGTCCCTCAGGGTAGGAAGCAACTGTGCCCATCTCATCCCTCAGATGCCACACCACATGAGCCTACATTGTCTGGCATCCTGGTACAGCTGCTTTCCTCCAGCTTTTTTCTCTGTTCTCTTTTCTGCCCAATAAATGCATGTGTGCCCGCAGATCCAAGCTTCAGTGGTCCTCCCTCTACCTATAGAAGTGAAGCAAACAGACATCTTAATCAACTTTCTGCCTTGTTTATATTTTTATATTTTTTTAAACCCCCACACTCTTTTTTCTTTATTGCTTCTGTAGACCACACAAAATTGACATGTTCATCTCAAACCTGTATGTCTCGAATATACCTCTTATAGCTGACAGACTGCCAGCATCCCTTTTTCATCATACTGTTCACTGTTTCCCTTGCTGCTGCCCACTTTGAAGCAACCCCTATTCAGAAAGAGTGAGAAGAAGAATTGCCCAGGTCCTTGCCCAGGTATTCCATGCCCTTTTTTAGCATGGCCATTACTTGGTAGCCCGTCACTCTCTTCCCATACCTATGTACTAATAATCTCCCATCTTTAATCCTGCGTTCTGCAGAGTATGCCCACAGAGCTTTTACTGGGCACACTGTCCCGTCCACTTGAGCCTTAATGGTTATTGTGCCCTCTTTTCCCACCTGATCCATTTTCGACCTTTTAACTAGGATTTGTATCTCCTTCTGCCCCCAGGTAATGTCTCCCCATTCAAACCCCCGTCTGTGTCCTTCCTGCCATGCCCTACCACCTCACTCACTCTCAAAGCTCCTGCAAACATCTCCAAGTAAATTGTGTAAAATAATTGTGCCTCATCCTTGGATCTGCAAATTGCTGGCAGTACCCCCTTTAATTTTGCTAGCCAATGGTCTTCTATTGGCTGTCTTCCATCCTTGGGTCTTTGCTACAGCCTCCTCCACCCTTGCATCATTCTCCATATCAATATTGACTTCGAGGCTCTTTCCATCTCCTTAGGCTACAATTACACTAATCTCTGCTAGGTAAACCCCCATCATGGCGTGAGCCATACCTCTCTGCCATTGATCCACTGTAAACTTTCCTAGCTGCTCTTCCATAAGTGGCCCACTTACCTCCATATGGTGTGTTGCCCTGAATGTTTGCAATGCCCGTCAGGCCCCTTCATAGGCCCTCAATGTCCATGGTGACCATGAGTTGCGAAACAGCATTTCCGCTCCCTCTTGCCAACATCCCAGATGTTTGTTGATATGGGTGTGTTCTGTTCCTTTGCTGCTGGTGCCAGCGTCTGGAAATGATCCAGTTGCAGATGGGAAAGGCTGTCAGCTAGGGTATTTACTACCTCTTCTATGTGTTTGGCCCTGAATGACATGTTCAGTTGCAAAGCTCTTAATACCAACTGTCTCAACACCCTCATGACCGTTTCAGATCTGGACCCCTGTTGTTTAGAACCTCCACCACAGATTTGTTGTCACACCAGAATGTGACCTTCTGATTCCTTAATTCCTCCCCCCATACCAGGGTGCAGGCCCAAATGGGCATGATTTCCAAAAGTGTGATGTCCCTTATCTTCCCATCTCTTACCCAGTGGCTTGGCCAAGGCTCAGAGAACCATTTTCCCTCAATTAGCCCCCCCACCAACCCCCTGAGAATCTGTATACAGCTCAAGGTCTGTGTTGTAAACCCACTCATCCTGCCAAAATGAGGAGCCATTATAGCTGCTGAGGAATTCTTCCATACTTTAAAATCTTCTTTCCCTCCCCTTGTGATATCCACCCAGTGGTGTGGTCTGGTTACCCTGCAGTGGCCCTCACTAGTAATCGCTTAGTGAATGTCCTTCCTGGCCCAATTGCCCTACAGGCAAAGTTCAAATGTTCCATTACTTGCTGTACCTGCCTCAATTGCACCTTCTCCTGCTCATATGCACCTGAATCAGATCTCTAAAGTTTGATACCTTAGTATCAGGCAACCTAAAAACCTTTTTGTGCATCTATCTCGATACTCAAGAATTCTAGAACCTTACTGGGTCCTTCTGATTTATCTGGTGCTAATGGTACCCCCAGTTCTCTACACAGATTCTGGAAGCTAGTCAACATCTATTTTGACTTCTCCGGTTCACTGCCTATTAACAAGAAGTCATCCAAGTATTGTATGACCGCTCTGTAACCCATTTGCTCCTGGAATATCCACTGCAAACAGGTACTGAAAGCTTCAAATGTGGCACAAGCTATGGAACAACCCATGGACATGGCCTCGACAAAATAGTACTGTTCCCCTATCTTGAAACCTAATAGATCCCAATCTTCCCATCTTACTGGTAGCAATCAGAAGGCAGACTCTATGTATGTCTTGGCCATCCATGCATCTGGTGTCACCCTAATAATCTGCACTGCCTCTTCCAGTGTTCCATAAGTGACTCTACTGTGTTCTTCCCTTATAAATCATTCACTGAGTCCCCTTCTGGAAATGACAGGTGCTGAATCGCCCTATTTTCCCTTCCTGTTTCTTAGGAACCAAGCCAAGTGGGGAGATCCTCATATTTGCTAATGGGGGAGTGGGGTATGGTCCTTCTACTCTCCCCACCTCTTTCTCTTTCTCTATCTTTGTCTTCAATATTTCTTCTTCCCCTTAACCAACCACAAGTTGTTAGTCTATCTTGCCCATCTTGGGCCTTCGCATCACAGTGGGAAACCAGTTCTCAAACCTCTTTTTAATGTTTAAACTACCTCTCTATCTGGGTAACCTTTTAACCATCTCACCCACAAATCTATTTTGATAGGGGTTTTTGCTATTTGAAATTGTCCCCTCAACCCCCACCCCGACCCTCCCATCTCTAATTGTTCCTAGGGTTTGAGTCCCCCTTCCCCCATATCCTCTGCCTCTAGTTCCTCTATTCCATGGCTGGCCTCTATAGCCATGGCCTTCCCGAAAGGGCTGTTGGACAGTACCTTGCCCCCTCCCCCAAGGGCCCCCTGTGTCCAGGTAGTCCTGAATTTACTCGCAAGATGTACCCCCCCACATTTTGAGTAGGCATGATGGAAACAAAATTGAGGCCAGGAACAGGATGCCCTATTATAACCCCAGCAGCATTTTTGTGGTACTTCCTCGCTTTTTCCTGTGTCTCCCTCTGGCATGGAATGATCGGTTACGTAGTCCATCCACAAATCTAACTGCTTTGTATCCCACCTCATGTCCCCGTAGGTTGCCATCCTTTGCCGGAAAAATTCATCATAATATATCCAGCCTACCCTCCCTTTTGCCTTCGCTCTTCTAATGAGCAGCGAGTACGTAATGAGAATGATACCCAACTCTGGTTTCTTTTCCTGCACTATAGCCGCGTATGTGGCGAAACCCACAACCACCCATCCCATGTCTTACCTTTTGTAAATTTGTCCTCTTCTTTTTTACCCAGCAAAACTACCACTGCTGCCATCTCATTCTTCCCAATACTCTTCGTCTCCTCATATTTTGCCACTGCCTCCCTACTGACTAGGGCAAAAATGTCTACATACTCCCCATTCCATATCTTTTCCTTAGTTTTTAGAGGTACATGCTCCCCTATTCTCATCCCTGGGGCTCCTATCTCCCTAGCACCTCTTCATGTGCTCTCTGTCACCTTTTCCACCTCTCCTCAACAGTTTCTCTATCTGATCTGATCTCTGCCAGTGTTGATTCCATCTGCTCTAACCCCCCTGTCCCGAATGCAGTAATAATTTGTCCTATGTATTCTTTAATGCTGCTCCTTACTGTGCTTGATACATTATCTGTGGGCCTGTCAGTTCCCTGCAGCCTGCTACCATCCAGAGACCTTGGCCTGGCTTCCTGCAGCTGGACCACTGGCTGTGGCATCATCTGCAGGGGAACTCCTGTGTTTGGAAGATCCAGTCTGGGTTCGAGTGGTGTTGGTACCACCTGCTCCAGGGGAGGTACTGATGGTTCTGGTACACAGGGCTGGGGTGGTACTGGGCTTACAGGTCAGGGGAGGAACCACCATTGGCAGTTGCAGCCAGCACAGGCTCCCACTCGTGCCACTCCCCACTGGTCATTCCACCCACCACCACCCTTTCCTTTCCCTCCTTCCACTTCTCCCCTGGATCTCCCGGCTCCTCTTCTTCCACCCACTGCCACATCTTGTTAGCTTTTCTGCCAGTTACACGATGGCCTTATAGGCATCTTTCTTTGAGGGCTTGTTTTCTTAGGTGCCATCTCACCTTCTTGCCTGTATAAAGCTGCAAATAAACTGAAAAAAGGCATTTTATTAATAAATTTCCCTATTGTCCTAGTCTTGCTTCAATCAGCCAATTCCAACTCTCAGCAACTCGATCTTGTCATTCTTTAACTTCGTGAAAACCTTGTGTTGTTGGTTTTTTTTTATATTCCCCCAGCCTGCCTTGCCCCCCCCACTTGGCTTGACTGTGCCCACAAACTGTGGCTCTTTATTTTCTTTTAGCAGTCACTCTGCACCCTGGCATTACTCCCTTCACCTATAGCTCCCCCCTCAATGCACTAAATCCTCCCCTTATCCAGTCTTCTGCATCATGGGCCACTGGCCTGCTGAATGGCCTGCAAGCCCCATCCCAATCTAGCCCTTTCACCTCCCTTGGATTTGCAGGCCTCAGGCCTGCCACGTGACCAGACGCTCTCACCCTCCTTGCACCCGCCGACATCGGCGGTGTCTTCCTTCTTTTTGCTGTCGCTTCTCTGCCCCCTTCCCTGATTAATGAGGAATAGATTGGCACCGCATGTCTCCTTTGCATTTCCCTCTGCTACATTACCCGCTGTTAGTACAGAAAAACTCTGGGCCACTCTGCACCTCAGGTCTGCCACGTGGCTGGCAGGCCCAGCTCCATCCACCCCAATCGCTGCTTTCTTGCAGGTTCTAGGCCTTTCTTGCAGGCTCCAGGCCTGCCTTGTGGCCACCAGGCCCAGTTCTCATCTGCACTGCACCCGCCGGAAGGTGGCATCTGCTGTCACTCCTTATGCTGCTATCCCTCCCCCCTGTGCCCTAGAAGCCTGTGTCCCACTGATCTCTCTTGCCTCACTTCAGGGGCTTACCTGAAAGCTCCTCACCCCCTGTTCACATTGTGTGACATCATGCCACATGGTATCCTGAGGCTCAAGTTCCCTTTTTTCGTCCCTTGCCATGGCGTGTGACCTCATGCCATGTGACTTCATCCTGCTTGCGGCCACTAGCCATTCCTGCTGGTTCTCAGTGTCAGTCGTGCCCCTGCAGTTATTCCCTCATTCCATCCTTGGTCCCTTTTAATGCTATGCACGTCAAACTCCCCACACTGTGACCCATTTTAAGTTTGCAAAGCCTCCGCTCGGCTTTTCTGCGATAAAACCTCCCCACATTCACTGTTCAGGTGGCCCCCTCCATGGCCTGCACAAGCGGTCTGTTCAGCACCTTATGGCCACTCCAGCCCCTTGCTCCATCAGTCCGCTGACTCTCCCTTCTCCAGTGGTTGCTCCTGTCCACTCATAGCCCTTTTCATAACAAGGCCCTATCTTTGTGGAATTCCCCACTTTTTCCCATTCACCACAGCTCGAGCGACTCATTAAGCTACTCTCCCACTATTTCTTCACACAATTTCCTCACGCAGGTAAACTCCAGTATTCCTCTGCAAGCACAAACTAAACCACAGTCTCAAGCAATTCTAGTGCAAGCCCATTTTAAACACTTTCTTCACACAGGTAAATGCCAGTATTCCTCAGCAACAAACTAAACCGCATTCTCAAGCAGTTCTAGCTAAAATCTCTTTTAAACCAAGCTCATGCAGGCTCCATTGCTAATTTAAAACACAGTTCACAAAGGTAACTAACAGCATTTTTAACAAGGTCACCTTAAACAGGCTCCTCAAACAAACATGATCTTTTTTATCTTTTTTCCTTCTTTTAAAAAAAACTTCCTTCCTGGTTAACATAGTTGTTGGTTTTTACCTGCTTTAACCTAGTGCAACAAACCTCTACTCCAATCGATTTAACCAATCTGATGTGCTGTAGTTCCTCTGTAAATGAAACTTCAGCAAAAAGTGGCTGAACTAGCTCTGTGCTGACCTTCTTGTACCCTCTTAGCCCCCTTCCCTTCCTGCAGCATGTCCATTGTCCTGACTCCATGTCCCTCCCCTCCTTTTCCCCTCCTTCTGAGCAAACCACTTCCAACAACAATAAGGGGGGAAGTGTGCACCAGGACAACATGGTTTGCCCCTTAAAAGGCAAACTCCATTGCCATTATGTGGGTTCTAATTCTGTGACTTGAATGTCATCATCATAAACACCATGCCATTGTTATTACTCAAACATTTATTTATGTACAAAAAATATATTGGCATCAATTGTATGCAGACTAACATAGCTAATTTTGCTTGCTCATTAATCTGGAGATACTTTTGTTTATGGAGACGGTCCACTATATATTTTTGTTTTCAGAAACTACATTTGTGAAGGGGAATAAACCATAAAACACTCTATTTTGCATCAGGCTGTAAATTGCACAATAGTAAATAATCGCTAGAGACAATTTCTCTCTTTGTCTTTGCTGCTGATATAATTAAATATGCAAATCCTTTAACCTTGACACTATGAGGAGAAGAATTTCATTGTAAAGTATTCAAAGCAGAATATGGCAACGCCATTCAAATAGCACTATGCACCTTTAAACTGCAAGGCAAGACATAACATTAACTTTAGAAATGCTCACTGTTTTTGTGTTGACTGAGCTGCACAATCTCTTAACAAGCTAATCAAGATAATATTTCCCAAAACACAGCATAGCTTTTCTTTCCCTCTCAGAGAAGAGGAAAAACTTTGTTTTACAAATGCACACTGCAGACTGTAGGGCTGTAAATGCAGTTTAAAACAGAAACATAGAAACACAAACTTTGATGGCAGATAAGACCACTTGGCCCACCTAGTCTACTTCAGCCTCCTACCTATTTGGATAAGTTGCAGATCCTAGTTAACCAACAGCCTACTTTCTACCCCCTACCAGAATTGCTTATGTCTGTCCCATGCATTCTTGAATTCTCCACTGTTTTTGACCCCATGAACTCCCTAGGAAAGTTGTTCCATGCATCCACCACTCTCTGTGTGAAAAACTACTTCATTGCATTGCCCCTGAGCCATCCCCCCTCTATCTTCAAATTGTGTCCCTTATTCTTGCACATCTCTTTTTCTGAAAGATGCTACCCTCTTGGACTTTGTTTATTCCCTTGAGGTACTTAAAGGTTTTTATCATGTCCCCTCCTCTCCCTCCTTTTCTCAAGGGTATACATATTAAGCTCCTTAGTCTCTCTTCATATGGCTTCTGTTGCAGACTGCACCATTTTAGTTGCCCTCCTCTGGACTGTCTCAATCCTGTCTATGTCCTTGCAGAGATGGAGCCTCCAGAGCTGCATGCAGTACTCCAGATGGGGTCTCACCCACTGTCTGTACAGAGGGATAACAGCTTCCTGTCTTCTAGTGGTGATGCCTCTCCCTATACATCCCAGTGCCCCCTTCAGCCATCCTCACTGCCTTCTCACATTGTTTGCTTACCTTTAGGTTGTCTGATATGACTACCCCTAGGTCCCTTTCCATTTCTGTTGTTGTTAATACCCCCATTGTGTACTTCCCCTGGTTTTTGTTCTGCAGGTGCCATTTTTGCACTTCTTTGCATTGAATCTAAGCTGCCATATGTTAGACCATTCCTCCAACCTTGCCAAGTCCCCTCCCATCCTTTCCATGCTCCCTTGTGTATCAACCCTGTCACAGATCTTTGTGTCATCTGCAAAGAGGCATACTTTTCCTTCCAGTCCCTCTGCAATGTCACTTATAGAGTCATTAAAACACACTGGACCCAGTGGTGAACCCTTTGGTACCCTGCTAGTAACCCCTCTTTCTTCAGAGTGGACTCCATTTACTTTTACCCTCAGTGTTCTGTTGTCCAGCCAATTTTTTACCCAGGCTTTAAGGTATTTGTTCTCTATTAGCAACACACTACTTCACACATTTTAAAAGAAATTGCAGTCTAGTTTCTCACTTACTGTTGCTGAGATAAAACATTTTTCAAAACATAACCTTAAGCGCCTTTAATCACAGAGAACTGCCTTTTCCTAACAGTGGTGGTGTGTGTATGTGTGTGTGTGTGTGCATGTGGTAAGTGCAAGGAGACATTGACAGTTCTCTTCCCTTGGGTGATCATCCCCAATAATTAAGACATAAGTTAGATTAGTAAGAAAGGCAGAAAGGTGACTGGCCAGTCAATATAGATAGTACAAATCCAAAGATCACAACCGTGAGTAGCCCAGGTTTGAAGGGGTGCAGTTAAGGGGTGCTAACCTGAGAAAATGCAAAACTAAGTCCAAGGTACATGTACTCCAGTGGTCAAAATAAAGCTTTACACATCCGGTAGTGTTTTAAGGCTTTAATAGCAATAGTAGTAAACGCCATGATGAAGGGTTAATTCCTGAAGCATTAGGGTTACGTGGCGGTGATGTGTGGTCTTAACATATTGGTCTAATTTATTACTATTGCTATTAAAGCCTTGAAACACTACTGGATGTGTGGAGCTTTGTTTCAACCACTGGAGTGCAGATACTGTACCTTGGACTTTGTTTTGCAATATAAATAGTAGACAGAGGAAGATATTATCAAATATGTTGCACGTTCATTTAACCTTTGTCAATAAAAATTTGTCCTGTTACAGCTAGAGCTTTATATTCCATGCACTGCAGCTGTTTAAACGTATTACATGTTGCACATGGCAGTCCATCTATCTCCTTATTTAGACCATAGGCTCACTCTTGAAATGTCAGCACTGCACAGTTCAAGCCTTGAGCTACAGCTCCTTTGTGTTTCTGACCTGGGACTTTTTTGTTATTAAGGACTTCCTTTTCCAATGTGTCCATTGTATAATACCATGGCCCTCTAAGCCCCCTTATAGCAAGAGCAGACAATAGTCCTCCTCTATGACTCTTAATATTATTCTTTGCATAGTCTCTAACAGATTTTTTTGAGTTCCCTATTTTGAGCCACCAGAGGCGCCAAAAGACAAAACTTCCCCTGGTGGCCTGTGCTCAGGTTGCAATGCTAAGTACACAGAGATCCAATGCACTTAAATCTGTGACTGCTGGCCATCCCTGTTAGGGCACCCACTGTTAGATTTTGAATAATAATAATAATATAACTTATACCAGAGGTGCAGACCAGACAGAAATACAAATATTCACCATAGCATTTCTCTTTATTTAGACCACCAAGATGTAAGCTCACAGATGATAAGAACGAAACACATTTACATTTGCATCACACTATGCCTAGCCACCTCAGCTAACAGTTGTAGAGACAAAAGTATTATACTTATAACTCGTCTATCCACTGAGAAACACATGACATCATCATGCCAGCCATCTGGATAGCAAATGTCTGCAATAAACTCAAATTTATATATACTAAATGTTGGCTATGTATACACAATGTCTTCCTGGGAAATGTGCGTACACATGATATTTCTTGTGATAAAGTATGATTTGTCAACTTTCTATATTATTAGCTTGTACAAAATAAGATATAACTAATATTTTGCAACATTATCTTATACATAACAAAAGACAGTTCATACACCAGATATCCTAATGATGTTGCCAACAATGATAAGGTTTCTTTCTCTTTATTCCACAAAACCTCCTAGGCATTATCATCCACAGCTGCAAAATACCCCAAGTTCTTACTTTTTTATAAAATTCACCGACTAACTACTTCTAGGTTAACCCTTTGTATTCTCATATTATGTATGTTGGTATTGTAATATATATATGATTTCTACTCAGGAAAGTGCTGTTTCTGCCTCAAAAGAGAACCATGGTTTAGAAAATAAAAACATTTTACAAAATAGTAAAGCCCAACTAGGTGAAAATGAACTTGAGAGATCAGAGCTCTGGTCTCCAGAATGGGCCTCGCAACAGGCAGGTTGGTTGAAAACTATGGTTGATACATGCGTCCCAGACCCATTGATCTAATAATGTAGCAGTTCAAAAAGGTATTGGGGGGGGTGAGCTTTTGAAACCGTTTATTCTCCCTGTGGAATGCAGGAGAAAAATAACAAAAGGCTGACTCTGCACAAAATAAACAGGTGGCACACTCATGTGAATCTGAGCAAATGGACAAAACTCCTGAGGTCACAAAGGAATGTATAAATAATGATAACAGTGGGGAAAATTCTGAAATGGTTAGTAAGCCTACTCCTATAACAGTAGGAGAGTCTATAAAAGATACTGTGCCCCCATTTACACCTGATTCACTATTAGAAGGCACTTCACGAGATTTTCAAGGAGCTTTTCTATGCACCCCCGGGTGGATCCTTTAAAAATTGCAGCAAATGATTCTGCACAAAGGGAATTTTTTTAAACCTTTGTTAAATTTGTTGAAATTGTTTCAAAATGAGGGAACCCAGCTCCAAGGAAAAATGCTATTAAGCTATTTTAGAAAGGTGGTTTAGACCCCACCACTGGCAGAATTTATGTTGCCCAGAACTTTATGAAAAACTCCATGAAATTTTTTGCATCAGAAATCTTTGCAGTGATTCACATGGGAGACTCCAAGTTTGTTATTGATTTTAAAACTAAATCTAGGATAGAGTGCTTCTGTGACAAATATAACAAATTAAAAGACACACCTTTATAGACTCTCTTGATGGCAATCCCTTTGACTAAACCTGTCAGGGTAATAGAAACATAGAAACATAGAAGTTGATGGCAGATAAGGACTGCAAGGCCCATCCGGTCTGCCCATTTCTTTTTCTACCTTAAAAACTTTGCTCTGTCAGTGATCTACCTATTCATACTCATCTGTATTGCTCCCTTATGTCTATCCCATCCCTGTTTGAAGCCCTGCACTGTATTCATAGCCACCACTTCCTGATGTAGGCTGTTCCATGCATCCACCACCCTTTCTGTGAAAAAAGAATTTCCTCACATTCCCCCTTAATCAGCTTCCCTCTAGTCTCATGCTGTGTCCTCTTGTCCTGCTATTTTTCTTATATTTAAACATGTTAGACTCTTTCACCTTGTTAATGCCCTTAAGGTGTTTGAATGTTTTGATCGTATCACCTCTCTCCCTCCTTTGCTGAAGGGTATACATATTGAGCTCCATTTATATGTCCTCTTATGTCTTCTGATACAGTCCCTGGACCATTTTGGTTGCCATTCTCTGGACTGCCTCAATCTGGGTAATGTCCTTGTGAAGGTGTGGCCTCCAGTACTGCATGCAGTACTCCAGATGGGGCCTAACCAGTATCTTGTAAAGAGGGATTATTACCTCCCTCTTAAGACTTCTGATACCCCTACTAATACACCTTAACATCCCCCTAGCGTTAACTTACTGCTTTAGAGGTCTGCTTGGATGATTTCAGGTCATCGGTGATGATGATGCCGAAGTCTCTTTCTTCCTTTGTTACTGCCAGCAACTCCCCTCCCAGCCTATAGGTGGCTTCAGGTTTCTCTTCCTATGTGCATGATCTTGCACTTATTTGCATTAAATCCCAGTTGCCACTCTTCTGATCATTTTGCTAGTTTATCCAGATCTCTTCTCATTCTGCCCACCCCATCTGGATCATCTACTCTGTTGCAGATCTTGGTGTCATCTGCAAACAGACAAGCCTTCCCTCTAGTCCATTTGCAATGTCACTAATGAAGATATTGAAGGGACTGGCCCCAGCTGGACTGATCCCTGAGTCCCCCACTTGTGACTTGCATCTCTTCCCGACTGTATACCATTTACCACCACTCTGTTTTCTGCCCGTCAACCAGTTGGCCACCCAGTTGACCAACTTCTGACCCACCCTGAGCCTACCCAGCTTATTTATCAATCTTCTATGTGGAACAATGTCAAAAGCTTTGCTGAAGTCAAGGTAGGTGACATCAACTGCTCCCCCTTGGTCCACCACTCTGGTTACCCAATGAAAGAAATCTATGAGATTAGTTTGATAAGACCTTCCTTTTGTAAACCCATGCTGTCTTGGGTCCTGTGCCCCTATGGATTCCAGGTGTTGCACTATCCTTTCCTTAAGGAGTGCCTCCATAATCTTGCCCACTACTGAGGTAAGACTGACTGGTCTGTAGTTCCCTGCCTCCTCCCTGCTACCACTCTTGTGGAGCGGGATCACATGAGCCCTTCTCCAGTCTTCTGGGACCTCTCCTGTGCTCAGAGACTCACTAAACAGTTCTGCTAATGGCTCTGCTAGTTCCACCCTTAGCTCCTTAAGTACCCTGGGATGTATGCCATAAGGTCCCATTGCCTTTTCTACCCTGAGCCTAGCAAGCTCTTCTATGACCCTTTATTTTGTGAAGCGAGTAGTGCTCACCTCCCTCCCCCCTGTGTCCATGGTGCTGAGCTGTGGGCCCTGCCCTACCTTCTCTTCAGTAAATACTGAGCAGAAGTATCGATTTATGATAGATGCTTTTACATGGTCCTCCTCCTCCTCACATGCCCCCTTATCCCCATTGATCTTAGCAGTACCCCTTCTGGACTTTCTCCTTTCACTAATGTATCTCTAGAAAGTCTTGTCACCTTCTTTTACTGTTCGTTGCTAGTGTTTCCTCAGTTTGGGACTTTGCCTGCCTTACTGCCTTCCCGGCTTCCCTTAGGGCAGTTTGGTATGCCTTTCTATCTTCATCCCGCTGTGTTCTTTATATTTCCTGTAGGCCAGCCTTTTGGCTCTGACCTTTTCTGCTACTGTATATGAGAACCAAAGTGATTTCCTTCTTCTTTTGCACTTCCTTTTCTGTCTAACACAATGGGATGTTGCTTCAAGTATTGCATCCTTAATGCTTGCCCACTTTGCCTGTACCCCCTCACCTGTATTTCTTTTTGTCAGTGCTAGCTTAACTCTGTTGGCCATCTTATCAAAGTCAACTCCTCTGAAGTCCCATAGTTTTGCCTTGGAATGGGATGATTTAGATGTAGTGGCCAAACTGAACCATACCTTGTGATGGTCACTGGCCCCCAGGTGACCTTCTATGTGGAGATCTGTGGTCCCTTCCCTGTTGGTCAGTACTAGATCTAGGATAGCCCTGTCTCTTGTGGGTTGTTGTATCAGTTGTTTGAGGCCCTCCACCTGCAGGAATCCACCATGTGTTTAGTTCTGGCAGATGTTCCTGCTGGTATTGACCAATCTGTATCTGGCATGTTGAAATCTCCCATTATCAGAACCTCCCTTTAGCTGTCATGTTTTGTATATCTTCTAACAGTAATGTGTCTATGTCCTCCCTGGTCTGGGGGCCTGTAGACAACCCCAGTTCTTATGCTGTCCCATTTCCTGTTTCCAGGGTGACCCACAGTTCTTCTGGCTCCTTATGTGTATTCTGAATTTCTGTAGCTTTGATATTTTCATTGACATACAGGCCACCCCCTTTCTGCACCTCGTCTCTTCTGAACAGTACATAGCCAGGTACTGAAGTCTCCCAAGTGTGGTTACTAGTAAACCACACCTCACTGATTGCTACTATGTCCAGTTTAGCCTCTGACATTATTGCCTGCAGGTCTGGGATCATATTTCCCAGGCTGTGAGCATTGTTTACATGATTTTCCATTGGCCAGATTTCGGTGTGTTATTTGTTGGGTGAGGTTTGGCATTTCTCCTGTGCATCGTATGGGGAGAAGGACCTTTTTTCTTACCTGGTGATGCAAATGAACTGCAAACATGCTGAATCCCTGTTTGACCGCTAGCTGAATGGGGAGGGGTGTTCTTCCCATTCGACGTATAGGGTGCTGCACCCCTCTCCCCATATGCTATTTTAAATATTCTGCAAATCAATACATTATTTAAGAATGAAGGGGTAAATATTTCTGATATAGTGTAGTGGTAAAATAAGAGATGTGAAGTCCTAGAAAAATCTATGCCAATGATTGACAGTGAACAGATATGGACTGGGAGGAGAGCGTTGGAGGATCAAAGTCAAACTAATTTTGTCAAATGCAGGAATAATTCATTTAATGAACAGTTTTTTACTTTGGTAGATACATGGGATTGATATTTCATCCAGGACAGCCAAAGTTCTGTTGTAAATGTGGCCAAGACTGCACATCAGTAATTCCTGTTATACATCTAGGTATAAAAATTGCATAAAGTATGGGCATTTAGCTCCAGCAGGTACTGTACAAAGCTGTTAAGGTGTAATTTATGTGAAGGGAAAGGGCATTCATACAATCAATATCCTTGGGCATCTCATAATAGTGATGGTGGTTATTAACAGGAATTGATAATGAGAGCTCAACAACATGGGGTGGCACAGGTTTCAGAATGCTGTATGGAGCCTTTATAGAGGAGAAGACTGTACCAAATGAGGCAGGGTCCTCTGAATTGGAACAGTCCCAAGTTGAAAAAGAAAGAGGGTAAACACCTGTAAAATACTGGTAGAAGTAGCTACTTTTGGAATTCTCTTGAATACCTGCCACAGTATAGCACAGTGGTTTAAGGCCTGAGCTGCAAATCTGGTGACATCCAACAGACCAGACCTGGGTTTTAATCCCACAGCTTCCACTTGCATACTGTGTGACCCTGAGCAAGTCACTTAACTTCCCTGTGCTCCCAGGTTGCTCCTGTAAAAAAGCTTTCAGCTTAGTGTGCTACTCCTTGTTAAACAACTAAATAAATAAAAATAAATAAATAAATAAAACTGATACAACAGAGCAGGATGATCTCCAGAATGCAGCACTCCCTAGTTCAGTAACTACTTCTCACACCCCTGAGATGCTCCCCTTCACTGGATGAGGCTCCTTCTCAGATCAGTAGCAAGAAAAGAAGATCCAGGATCAAGCAAGTAACAGAGAAAGCAGTTAAGAACAAAACTAAAATTGTATTCAAGGGCAAAGGCTCTTCAGCCTCTGCTTCAGTTCCTAACTCAAACAAATACACTGCCATTGCACCAGTGGAGACTCATGGAGAAGAGGAAGACTCAGAAGCATCCCCATAGCATCTTCTTTAAAGATTCTTCATTAAACAGACAAGATGTTTCCATAGAAACATCTGCAGCAAAAAAGAAGAAACCAGGTCCCAAAGCAAATAACCTAGGATTTTGGTAAACAGTTTCCATTCTAGTTTACATAAATGTCTTCCTTGACTATCCCTACAGTTAATATAAACAGCAACAAAAACTATAAAAAAGATTGATGGTGTAGCTAAACTGGCCTCTAGAAGTGGTGGCATTTGAATACAAGATATTAGATTGAAAACTTCCTGTGAAATAATGATGACCACTAATTTATAGGAAACAGGTGTGTCTTTTTAGTCAAATGGAGGGAGTTCATGTGAGGGGTCTGAAATACTTTTTAATTAACCCAACTGTAAAGTATCCTCTTTGGTGGATATTCATCCTGGTAGGGTATTATTTTTAGGAATATAATTTCACTTTAGTAGAATTCATCTAATAAATGTTTATACTTCTAAAAAAAAGGTCCAGTGACTAGAATTATTTAAGGAGATCCAACCCAACTTGCGTACACTTGGATTGTGATATGGTGAGAGGGCTATAACTGTGGAATGGCAAGTACCAACTGGTTTAAAGACAGATACACTACTTTGTTATACAAACATTTTCTGAAACAATATAACAGCTGGAAATTTTAAAGATGCCTATAGGTGGATAAATGAAAGTAGAGGAATATGTATTTTCTGGGAATCTACGCTACACGGATTGATTTTATTTTGATTTCTAGGGCAGTTCTAGTGCAGGAAGCAAAACACAAGATTTTGAATTCTGTAATCACAGAACAGTTTGGGTTTGCATAACTTGGGGTTCAGGATGTAAGCAACAAATGGAGAAAACTATGAGCAGCAAGAATTTCAATATTGTGTCTTTAGGATTCCATCATATCTTGGTGAGAGGACATTAAACTTAGTTTTACATTTTTTTTTCCTGTAGTTTCAGGGAAAGCAGCCACACAGCAGTATTTAAAATATTTTCTATGAACACAGTTGCAACACTTATTTTTCAAAACTTAAATTGAGAAAAAGGATTATAGTGCTCCAACAGACAAAATAAAAAAAAGACTTGTAAAATGTAATATAATAGAACTAAATCCTTATACCGGGAGATGAGATTCGCTACACAGAATATGGAACAATCCTTTAATCCCTATAAGGATTAAAAGCAGAGAACAGGAAACAAAATGTTCCAAGATATGTGATTCTTACCACTATAGCTTAATTCCTTGTTATTGGCTTAGTAGTAGCTCTACATAATTCATGTTTGGTAAGGGTGTTACTGTAAACTTTTCTGCACCCTTTTTGCTTTCTAGAACTTGAGACTGTACTTATTGAAGGATGAAATTTTCTTTATGTTTATAGTAGACAGAGTATTTCGATAAATATGGTTTATCTTATAAGATAATTGAAAACTGCATTTACTGTAATTTTTGTATTGTTTATGATGTGTTTTATGTTATATGTTCAAGAGTAACTTAAGTGCAATATAACAGGACTGTCTTGAGAACAGGATTGTATAATCCTAATGACTAGAATTCCTGTATAAAAGTAAAGCTTTTATCCAAGTATCTTTTATCTAAGATATTAGGTTAGAGAATGGACTAGTAGTGTGCTGAATTTTCAAATTCTGGTGCAACAGAACTTCACAGAACTTTTAACATTCCACTGAGATTTCACCAAATTTCTTTGGGAGTGGAACAGTAGAATTTCATGGCAGAATAATGCAGAGTGGGTTCTCCACTCAATTCAATTATGTGGATGTCAATATTTTCTGTGAAGATGGTTGGGGAATAATTTTCCATAGGAAAATGTGTTCCGCAGGATAATATTCTGTGTATCACAGCAGATGGATTTCCACAGAAGGACCAGTAAAATTCTGATCGGAATTCTACCAGTGAATGTTCATTCCATACTAATTCAGCTGGTGGGATTCCACATTCTGCAGAGCACTAGAATGAACACATTGAATCTACATTATTATAAGGGTCTCATGAATGCTGAAATCTGATTGTCTGTCAGCATTCTGAGAGCCTTATGCTAACCTACATGTTAATATGCTTGTATAGCCTGATCACAGCAGCACTGATTTACTTGGCAAGGTCCTACATACTTACACTGTCAGCATTCTGTGTGTGGAACTTCAGTCTGCCATTTTATTGCAATGCTGATAGTGGCAAACATACATAAATCAGTGATAATCAATACTTTACTATGATCTCCCAATCTATTCACATGATTACCATTTTATTAAAGAAATTTATCATAAGGAACACAGTAGAGACACTCCAATGTACCACTACAAGTCTCTGTCTCAGGCATCAGTGTCCCCATCTGCCAGAGTACCCCTAACTTACTGTCTGTCTTCAAAAAGTATATTAGTATACTGATACTGATTCTGAAAAATGAGTGAAAAAAAGGACAGTTCAGTAATAACCCCATTTCCCCAAATGTCAATGCAGATGTCTCAGACTCCTGATGTATTTAAAAAATGCACGTTCATGTTGGCAGTGTCTTCAGCACTGCCAAACAGAATGTCTCAGACTCCTGATTTATTTAACAACTGCACTGCTGAATGCTGCTGATGTCTTAAGCGTTGGCATGTGGATGACTCACAGGAGTGAACAGGGCAGCAGAGAGTTTGATTGTGGCTGTTTTTTTTTATTTGTTTTATTGTTCTCTAGCAGCTTGAGTTTCACCAGCAGCATGCCGCTGTATCGAAGACAAAGTGCTGATGATCATCATGGAAAATGTGCGCTGAGGGCTGTCTTGTCAGAGACGGTTAATTCATGTAGCAGAAAAGTAAGAATTAACAAGTAAACAAGCTGCACAGCTGAGTAAATGTGTTGGGGGGGATCTGTTTGATGGTAATGGACTTGGCCTTTGGTACAAAACTTCAGTGACAGGCAGAAAATGGTTGAAAAAAATGCACACACAGAGCGAGCGAGTGAGCAAGAGAGAGAGCATGAGCCACGAGATCGCGGTAACATGTTGACCTACTATGTTTTTGTGATCTAGCATTTACAGTACTTCCCCTTAGGTACCATCAAACATTATGGGGGAAAAGATTAAGAAAAAAAGAATCAGTTAAACAAGTTAAACAAATAGATGTCTTTTTGTGTGTGTGGGTGGGGGGGGTAACTGTTTGATACTGATGACTGACTTCTGGTTATCAGAGCAAATGATCACGCCCAGCAGACAAAGTTTAAAAAACCCACACTGGGAGAGCCATAGGGTCCCATAAAATTCATTTTAACCTGTTTCTACAGTTTTTTTTAATTTAATATATTTTATTCAATTATCAAAAAAGTTTCCAAAATACAAATAATGCATTAAACAAAACAACAAATGTAACATTAGTCCTAATACATATACATTGTAGTAACTATCTGACCCCAACATAACCCCTTCCCCTCCCTCCCTTCCCATTGTCCTATCCTTCCCCAACCCTCTTCCCAAAGCCAGTCCACTAACTATAACCCTGCAGGCCACATCCCTAACCCTATCAGGAAAGCAACTAAAGAGAAGTATTATCACTTTCCCAATCAAAGTAAGGAAGTAAGGGGGAAAAGAAAATTGTACCAGGGGAATCTTATTTATCTCCATCTATAGTAGACTGCACCCATACTTCACTTAAGGAGGAGAAATATGCATCAACTTAGTGTGACGAAGCAATTGTTCATAAATCATGAAACTTCTCCCATATAGCATTGAATTTATGCAGAGCATTTCTGTAACTAGCTATAGTTTTCTTATTCTTAAATTATACAGTAACTGTTTCTACAGTTTTCATACCATGCTCGAGATGGTCGCCATGGCAGCTCCATCTCATGACCAGGCCAGAGCTCATAAACTGCTGCGGAAGGACTTTTTTATTATAAAGTCACTAAGAATTGTAAAAAAAAAAGTTTCATAAACAGAAACATACTGATTTTTTTATTACACTCAATTATAATAATAGCAATAATGAACTTTGGGAGTTACGTTAATGTTCAAGTTACTCACCCCCTGGTGGAAATATGGCACTCAGCTATGCCTCGTGACACATTACATCCCCAGGGGGTGATTAACTAGGACATTAACGTAACCCCCATCATTCATTATTGCTTACTTAGTTAACTTATTGGGAGCTGTTGAATCAAGAGGCAGTATAGTGCCCGTGGTTTAGGGCACTGACCTGCACAACTGAAGATCTGGGTTTGAATCCCACAACCCCCACTTGCATACTGTGTGACCCAGAGCAAGTAACCTAACTTCTTTGTGCTCTCAGGTCACACCTGGAAACAAGCTTTCATGTAGTGTGCCTTTCCTCATTTAACAATTTCCCCTTCCCCCTTCCCTTTTGTACTAAATCTTTTGGAACTGCTACAGTTACTTTTCCTGATGCAAGCTAATTTTCATCTTTAAATCTACCTCATCCCACACAATGGGAAGGATGGAATTGACTAGACAACTACTCAGGATGAGGTTGGTACAGTCATTAAGACAATGCAGTTTGGGGATGGATGGTTTGGGTATAGAATTTCATAATACCTTCAGCAGTGAGGTAGTGCCAACTTTAACTACATTGTTTAATGTTATTTTGGCAACTAATTCTCATTCTGACTCAATGACAAAGGCAATATGAGTAATGTTTTATAAAAAAAGAAGATGAGCAAGGTCTGGGAAATTGGAGGCCCATAAAATAATTTAATACTGATTTTTAAATTCTAAGTAAAAGTTTAGCTACTACATTATTGAAAATTGCAGGACATTTGATAAGTTCACATCAATCCTCTTTAGTTCAGAATACAAAAAATACAGGATAACCTAATTCTTCTACGGAGCTATTTTTTAAGGGAGATAAAGGTACCCTAAATCCCTTCTGATCATCAGGGCACCCATTGGAATGCACCCATCATTATGATGCCACAAGGGGAAATTCACCATCCCCTCCTCAAGGTCCACCCTCCTAAGTTAGAATGATTAGAAACTTGAGCATGGAGGGCTCAAAAAAGAGGGGACAATGAAACTGTGACTCGGTGCCTTAATGACCGGGTGCATTGTACTTAGCCTTGATCAAGAGAAGCCTTTTGATTGTGTAGCCCATGATTACTTGTTCTGTTTTTTGATAGCATTCAGATTACCTGAAAATTTTTTGGCTGGATTCAGACATTCTATTTAAATTTAGAAGTGGTACCAAATGTGAATGGGTGGCTGGGGGCTTCCATCTCAGTGAAGCGAGGAGTCAGACAAAGTTGTCCCATGAATCCTCCTTCTGTTTTTAGCATTGATCCATTTTTGAGACATTTGTTGATGGATGAAAGTGTATTTGGAGTATTGCTGGCCTCTGGACTTCAGCCCCTGACAGTACTAGCATATGTAGATGATGTAGCTTTGATCTTAGCTTCAGTTGGTTCAGAGGGGGCAGCTTTGCAACACTTTAATAAGTTTTCTAATATATTGGGCTCCAAAATAAACTACATTAAAATCATTGGAACTACACTAAGCATAGCACCCATACCAGTAGGAGGAAAACTAGACTAGTTAGAAATCTTAGGAGAAAACCTTAACATTTTAGGAATTAGTTTTGGAAAAGGGGATATGGCAGCTCAGAATTCAGATACTTGTTTGAAAACTACAGCATCAATTTCTGCAAAATAGCAACATTTTTCTGAGAAAAACTGGGTTTGTTTATTAAAACCCTCAATGATTCCCATCTGCTTATATTTCAGTTATAGTAGCTTTCTCCTTTAACATAGGAAGCAAAGTTATACACCCTAGTTTTTCGGGTCCCATGGGGAAGTCAGCTCAACTGGATAAAAAAGGTAGACCACTTATAGGGCAGTAAAAGATGGGGAGGGGTTACTAACCATGATAAATCCTTTAGCCTTCTCTTATTGTAGTTCTAAATACCATAATGTTTGCATAATATTGAGGCCTGCAGGACAGATTTGGAGGACAGTTTTAATGGAATTGATGAGGCCAGAATTACAGGTATGGGGTTCATCTAAACCAAGAAAACTGAATCAATATTAATGAGGCCGCAGAGTATGCCAAAGTAGCTTTTCAGAAAATTATGAAATAGAGAATCACATACTATCATGTGCAGCCTATATTTAGAAAGGCCCTTTATCAAATAATTATAGCTAAGGCATTTACTTCAGACCTCAGTTTTTCCTAATGCCTGCCAGATAAGATAGACATAGTTCTGACACAACTTACAAATAATCAAGTACCAGTTTTTCCATGGGATAGTGTGTGGCTGAGCTTCCATGAGAGATTGGGGGTCTGAAATAACCATAAACATAAATAAATGGAGGAAAGATTGTGCTGTAGGAGTAGTTGTATTCATACAGTTTGTTGGAGACTAAAGAGCACCTATTATTTGAATGTGGATACATATTATGGAGATAGGATGGAGGGGAATGTGAGAAGCCTAGGTAACGAATCAGTGGAGTTACAGGTGCTTCCAGAAGTTGGGAGGGTGGACATTGCGAGCATCATAGAAACATGGGCCACTGAGTACCAGGACTGGGATGTGATAATTCCAGGGTTAAAACTGTACAGAAAGAACTGTGGGAGGGATGGGGTGGGGTGGCAATCTGTATGAGGGAAGGATCAAATGTACAAGGGATAAGGGAAGAAAGGAGCATGGAGGAAATTTGGATGCAGCTCATGGATGCCAAAGGAAGGAAGTTGAGGTTCAGGGTGGTGCATAGCCACCATTCCAGGCAGAGAAGATGGATAGAGAGCTAACAAATCAAATCAGAAGGGTATGTAGGAAGGGGAACATGGTCATAGTGGGGATTTCAACCTGCCAGAGGTGGACTGAACATTCTGGTCACCTCCAGCACTAGGAGCAGGTTCTCCTGATGTGATCCGGGGAGTCCTGACACGGCTGGATGATGGACTCACTAGGCTAGGGAGCAAACTAGACCTGGTACTACTGAATGGAGAGGCATTGAGGGAAATAAGGGTAGAAGACCCATTAGCTGACAGCGATCACAAAACGGTATGGTTTAACATCACAACGAGCAGAGAACCAGAGGAATCAGCAACAAAGCTGGTGGATTTCAGGAGGGCGGACTTGGGAGGATGCAGTAGTTGCTGAAGGGAGACTTGAGGGCATAAAGCAGGGATGCACGTGGAGCAAAAATGGACATAATTAAACAAGGAATAATACAGGTGATGGGAACGTGAACCAAGCTACATAGCAAGAAGAACAGAGCAAAAAAAACAATGCTGGCTAAACAGGGAGGTGATGGAGGGGGTGAGGGCATAACTGAAGTTTAGAAGGACAGGGAAGGAAGAGGACAGGGAAGAGTACACCAGATGGTCTAGAGGAGTGGCCAGGAGGGTGAGGGGGGCAAAAGCCACAAGGAACCTAGGTTAGCACAGGGAATAAAGGCAGGGTGAAAGACTTTTAGATATATCAGGAGAAAGGAAATGCAGGGATGGTAGGAGAATATAGTGGGGGTGTGGGGAAAAGTGGAAGGAACAAGTGGAAGCATTGAATGAATACTTTGCTCAGTGTTCAGGCAGAAGAAAGGGGCACCAATACCACCTTTGACTGGGAGGTGGTGGGGGAAGAGGTGGGGAAGGGAGGACTGATGGCCTGATCGAGAGTAGTAGAGTATTAGAGGAACTGAGAGTATGAAAAGTAAAGAAGTCATCTGGGCAGGATGTTATCCACACCAGGGTGCTGCTGGAGATGGCAGAGGTTCTGGCAGAATCACTTGGACCTCTTCAACACCTCCTTGGAAATGTGTGGTGCCTTAGGACTGGAGGATGGCTCATGTGGTGCCATACACAAAAGTGGTCCAGGGATGAGCCAGGGAATTATAGGGCAGTAAGCCTCATGTCCATAGTGGGTAAGCTCATGGAGATGATGCTGAAAGAGAGGCTGGTGGCATTCCTGTAGGACAATGACCTCCAGGATGGGATGCAGCATGGGTTTGTCATGGGGAGAACCTGCCAAGCTAATCTTATACAGTATTATGACTGGATGACAAGGGAGCTGGATGGAGGCCATGCAGTGGATGTCCTATACTTGGACTTCAGCAACGCATTCAGTTAGGTGCCTCATGGGCGAATAGGGGGGAAGCTGATTGGAGTGGGAGTGGAGACAAAGACGGCATGCTGAATTTCAAACTGGCTATGTGGTAGGCTACAAGGGGTGGTGGTGGTCTCTGAGTCTTGACCAGTGATGAGGGGTGCTGCAGGGCTTGGTACTGGGCCCTGCTATTTGGGCTATTCATCTTGGACATTGCACATGGGGTGGACAGCAGGGTAAGCCTGTTCACAGATGACACCAAAATGGGTGCAGTAGTAGAGGAGGCTGGAAGCAACTACAGGAGGACCTAACCAAGCTGGAGGTGGGCAGAGAGGTGGCAGCTGGGGTTCACGAGAAGAAGTGCAAGGTTATGCATTTCAGGCTAAGAATCCAAGTAGGGAGTACTGGCTGGGTGGGGGGAAGCTTGGGATCACTGAGGAGGAAAAGGACCTGTGGGTAATGGTAACAGGGAGCATGAACAAAACAGCACAATGCAGGAAAGTGGTGGTGAGGGTGAACAAGATGCTGGGGTGCATAGTGGAGGGGTTCAGGCATCCAGGCGAAGGGAGGTAATCTTCACAGGTCAGGTCACTAGTCAGGTTGCACTTGAGTACTGTGTGCAGTTCTGGAGGCTATATCTGAGGTGAGATGTTAAGCTGCTGGAGGTAGTGCAGTGGAGGGTGACAAGAATGACTCAAGGGACGAAGGGAAGGGGCTATGAGACTAGGCTAGGAGAACTGAATATGTACACACTGGAGGAGAGGAGGGATAGGGGAGATATGATTGAAACCTTCAAGTACTTGAAGGGAATCATCAAGGGGGGAGCGGACAGGGTGTTTAAACTAAGGAATGGAAGAGATACTAGAGGCACAGGCTAATAATAGAAGTGGGTAGATTAATGAGGGATATGATGAGGCATTACTTCACAGAGAGGGTGGTGTTGAGGTTGAATGATCTATCAGTAAGGGTGATATCAAGCAAAATGTGGATGGCTTCAAGTAGCATCAGACAGAGAAAGTGTGGGTAAGGGTGGGGAGGTGGTGGAAAACCAAGGGAGAACAAGAGGGGTGGGGAGAGGGGCAGCTGTAACCTAGTGAGCTAGCTGCACAATCAAGCAGACATTTATAGACCAGGAGGTCTATTTCTGCTGGCTCATTCATATGCTTGTATCTATTACAAGTTTTTGAAGGCAGGTAGCCACGGATTTGGCAGGAACTCTTATATGCTAAACTAACATACAGTGAGTTCATTTTAGGTATTTATATTGACCCTTGGAAAAAATAAAACACAGAGGGCTCCATTCTCAAAAGTCAGCCAGGGACCCTGTGCCCCATTCTCAATTGGTAGGATCCTGGTGGCAAAGTCCCATAGCTTGTGGCAACCGTAGTGGTGCACAAAACAGAGGGCACACCTGGACAGGTTGCCACATGCCATGGTGGCTGTATGCAATGTCCCTAAGATTCCCTGGTGGTCTAGCAGACCCCCCCAAGCACCTATCCCCTGTTACTATAAATAAACATTCCTAGTAATCTAGCACCCCTCCAAGCCCCAATTATTATAAATAAACATCCCTGGTGATCTAGCAGCCCCCCAAGCCCCAGTCCCACCATTATAAATTACGAACACCATTGGTGGTCTAGTGGTCCCTCACCACCCCGCGCTGCCATGCAGTATACACCACCCCACTCCTCCATCCCCAAACTGAGACAGTGACTGGTACAGCCTGCTGTTCTCCACCATGGCCGGCTGCTGACTGAGCTCTCAATGTGTACTGTGCTGTATTCAGTCCGGTCTTATTGATTGACAGCTTGCAATGGTGGATTGGGGCTTGGGGGTGCTAGATCATCAGGGATCCTTATTTATAATCAGGGTCAAGGTCTGGAGGTTGTTAGATCACAGGGATCTTTGTGAATAATAATGGGGATCCAGGCTTAGATGGGGGCCGTTAGATCACCAGGGATCTTTAGTTATAATAATGGGGGATGGTGGATGATGTGGGCAACAGCACATTACAACAAATTGCCAAACTCTCCTTAAGGACAAATCTCTGAGTACCCTTAGACCAGCCCTGCCTGGTCTAATGGTACTTAGAAATGTGCTTTCAGGGACAGTTTTGGGAATCTTAGTTTAGGGGATTTGGCTGCTCGTTTACCACTACAGTCCTTACATGACGCCACAGCCCATCTTGTGGCACATGGGCACTACTGGTGCAGGCAGCCTGAAAATGATGCAGTCTGCCTTTGAGAATCATTCCCAGTGCATCTTTTGGCACAAGGGCACTTTGCACTATTCCTTGTGCACAAGCTCCTTTCGCCATGAAGAGAGGTTTTGAGAATCGCGCCCAGTGACTTTGCAGGTTATTTTGCTCTTTGAAACATTATATTGGGCAAGCACGACTTACATGTGTTCTGCAACAAAGACAGTAACATATCAAGAATTATTAAGTAATGCAGTCAATTCTACGGAAGGGATGATGTAGAAAATGTATTTAGACTTCCTAAATATTAAATAAGAGCCCATGGAAGAATTTATCTTTTCTACATGAATAAAAGGGATTTTTTCTATTATCTAGAGATTCTGTGAAATAAATGTGATTGTGATTTTGTTGTTGGGTTCTGTTATCTAGAGTCTAGAGACTGTCTGAAAATAAATGTGATTATGGTTTTGTTCTTGGATTAAAGTACAATTTTGTATGTTAATTAATGATTGGTAATAATAGTACTGGAATATCCTTTGTTTCATTATGTTCTGATATTGATTATCTTGAAATGTATTTTCTTTTATTCATATAAAATACCCCTCTTCTTCGTCTTCTTCTTCTTTTGCTCTTTCATTAAGTGATTTACTTGAATGCATTAGAAAAGAGGTGATATCCTTATATTTAGCAGAGAGTCTGAAATGGTCAGGCATGCATCTCAGAAACTTGGGCAAGCATTGTTTACAGTGTGTGGGTAGCATCTCAAAATTGTACTTGAGTTAAAAAGGGGAATATACATAGGAGCCACATACAGTAATTTTCTAAATATGAGATATGATGCATGGGATAAATCGTGGTATTAAGGCTTGTATTTGTAATTTTGCAAATCATTTATGTTTAGGTAATGTACTGTGTTTCAATAAAAATTCTCTTCTTCAAAAAGTGTCATGGGATCTTTTGCTCAAGCTGGACAGTGACCAGATTGGCAGGAGGGATCTCAATTTAACTTCTCATTCAAAGAACAGCACCTCACCAGTGCAGCAGTCCATGTATTGCACTACAGTGTCAGTTATGGCATTAGCCCAGTTATCTGATGTGGGGCTAGAATCCACAACCATCTGATCTTCTACCCAAGAGGTGAACATTCTATGTACTCAGCAATTGTCACTGATTGACTTATAGGGCCCTTATCCCCCTACTTTTAAAAACCTACAAGAAATAAAATGCTAAAAACAGTTTTCATTAAAAAATTTAAAGTCAAGTAGTAAGTATTGTGTTTGTGCACTTTTGCTTGCTTGTTTGCAGGTGCAGCTGATGTGGACCTGCAATTTCAATCATTCTGTTCTGTGCTAATGGTAATGTTTTAAAATGCTTTAAAAATGTTTTTGTACTTGTGTAGCTATGAAATAGTTTGCATAGGTATAAAAACATAATGTGTTGCACAGTTGCAAGTTTTTAGGAAATGCATACCTACTGTATCTGTTACTTGCTTTTTTTTCACTATAGAGGTAAAAGGTTCTACAGTATAACTTTAAGAGGGTCTCTGGGTCTCTAAGTCATAGTATAATACACATATGGTAAATATAATAATGAGTAATTTGTGCTTTTAAAGTGTGTAATGCCTATATTGAGGTTTCACTAGTAGTTCCTGGTAGTGATGCTGGGTTGTTCTTGATCAGTTGTCAAGCCTGAGGTGCCCTAGTATCCAGTGAAGGTAGCCAGTAGCCAGGGTGCTACAAGGTAAAAGATTCCCAAAATATGCCATCTATATCCATCTTCAGTTGCCATCCCCTTTAGTCATGACTTTTAGGTCCCCTGTGACTTCTTGCCTATGCTGGCCACAGGAAAATAGTAGTCTTGTAAGCTCATTCACAGGGTGTTGAGGGGGAAGTTTGTTGCAGTGAGAGGCTCTTGCTGAGGACAGCAAGGTTTCTGCAGGTGGCGAGTGTAACGCCTGTGACCTCGTGGGGTAACTAGGTCCCAGTTTTATGGGTCTTTACAGTTAGCAGATCTGGACAGCAAAGAGTTAAATTCCTGGGCTCTCTTAGGCCCTCTGTCTATCTCCTGGATAGAGTTTCCAAGTGGGAGGGGCCATGCAACAGCATACACCATGATGAAATGCTGCAACTGTTTTCAGTGGCTCACTGAGAGACTGATCTTAGTCTGACTGAAGAGAAGCACAGATGAACAGAGTACGTTTGCCTGTCCTGCTGAAGGTCCCTATTACCATTAAGACCATTCCACACAGAAGACTAGGAAGCAAGTGGAGTAGATTAAGACTGGACCCAAAGGTGGCAAACTGGATAAGAAATTTGTTAGGGGATAGTCAGCAGAGTGTGGTGGTAAATGGGTACTCACTATGGTGAGTACCAGAGACAATCAACTGTAAGAAGGCAGAGTTCCTTTCCAGGGAGATTATTGCTGGGAAGAATCGACCAACTACACTTTTTTGGACTGCAGACAGGTTTTTACATCCTGCCTGTCTGCAGCCAAAAAATACTTTTTCTGATGTGTTATGCGAAGAGCTTGCTCAATTCTTCTTGTACAGGGTGTCCACCATCCAGCGGGGAATTCCATCAGTGAGCCAAAGTGTGGCCGACAGTGGTCACCTTGGGCACCCAGAGAGCACTCTGTCTATTTGGGGTTGAGTTTAGACCATTTGAGGTGACTGAGGTCATTGATGTTGTTCACAGGTTGAAGCACACATATTGTGAACTGGACCCAGTGCCGACACAGTTCTTGATGGGATGTGTCAACTCTATAGGCCCTGTGTTTGACTTGATTGTCTGCTGTTCTTTGTCAGAGGGGGTCTTCCCAGATGTCTTGAAGGAGGCACTGATGAGATCCCTTTGGAAGAAAATATCTTGAGGCCAGACAAATTACTGTCCCATCTCCAACCTTCCATTTTTAGGTAAAGTTGTTGAGAAGGTTGAGGTGCTTCAGCTTGAGAAGCACCTCATGGCTCATGATCTATACAAGCCTCTCCAGACTAGGTTTCATGTGAGGCATAGCACAGAAACTGTGTTAGTTCGGGTGCACAATGACCTTCTCAGGGCAAGAGATCGAGGAGAGGGGACAGTACTCGTTCTCCTTGATCTCGCCTCAGCCTTTGACACGGTGGATCATTGTGTGTTACTCGACCTCCTGAGGGAATTTTGTGGACTCACCAGCACTGTCATCTATTGGTTTGAGTCTTATCTCATGAACAGGAGGCAAAGGTTAGTGATGGGGAATTTCTCCTCCTCCCCTAGCCTCCTCTCCTGTGGAGTACTTCAGTGTTCAGTCTTGTCGCCAGTGTTATTCACCATTTACTTGCTGCCCCTGGGACAGCTTAATAGAAAGTACAGTTTGGGGTTTCATTGCTATGCAGATGATACCCAGCTGTACCTTCCCTTTTGCCTCTGGGACATCCAACGCAGTGGACGTGCTAAATATTTGCCTTGCTGAGATCAATGACTGGATGGCTTCCAACTGGTTGTGAATGAACCCCAATAAGACAGAGGTACTGGTAGTGGAGTCAAACAGAGGGCATGCTAGGATGGTCTCTGGTGCAGAGACAAGACTTTTTCTGGGCTCAGTGCCACTGAAGGCCTCCTCTAGGGTGCATGATCTTGGCGTTATACTTGACAGTGGACAGATGATTGAATCCCAGGTGTCATCCATTGTCTGTACTTGTTTCTATCATTTAAGGAATATCACCAGGTCAAACCCCTAGTTCTGCCCCTTGACCTTCCTACCTTGGTGCTTGCCTTCATTACATTGAGGCTTGACTACTGTAATGCGCTCTACCTCAGGGTCTTGGGATGTTCCCTCTGCTGGCTGCATCTAGTGCACAACACTGCTGCCAGGCTGTTGACGGGGCAGCCTAAGTACTGCCACATCACCCTGGTGCTGTGTGAATTGCACTGGCTGCCAGTCAGGTGAAGGAGCCTCTTTAATGTGGGCTTGCTCACCTTTAAGGCCCTTCATGGCCTGGGCCCTGGTTACCTGGTGGATCTTCTTACGCCTGCTACCTCAGTCGCTCCCTTCTTTTCCTCCTCTAGGGCCTCCTTGCAATTCCCAGGACAGGGTTAAAAACTGCCAGTGACAGAGATTTCAGTGTCGCTGACCCTGTCCTGTGGAATTCACTACCATCAGCTGTAACGGAGGCCCCTTCAGTAACAGTATTTAAGACCTTCCTCAAGCCTTCTTCTTCAACCAAGCTTTCCCGGACCCTGTCTTTTAATTACTGCCTAGGTAGTGAGATACTGAATAACAGCGTTTGTCCCAGGCCACCTACTTATTTATTGATTTTTTCTGATTTTATTTATTATAGCTGTCTATCTTAATATTGTTATATTTGTTGATATGTTGTTTTATTTGTTCTTTGATTGTGTTTTTGTGTACGGCGCCCAGATACCCTGGAATTGGGTGTCTTAAAATAAAATTTGCCTTGTCTTGCTTTTACATAAATGGAGTTTACTCTGTGGAAGGGAGGGTGCTTCAGGGATCAGTGGTGGGACCGATCCTCCTTAATATCTTTATAAGGACATTGCAGAGGAGCTGGCAGGAAGGTCTGCCTCTTTGCAGATGACACCAAAATGTGTGATAGGGTGGACACACCAGTGGAGGGTGGAAAGGATGATCAGAGATCCGATAAAACTTAAGGAGCGGTCAATGGTATGGCAGCTGGACTTAATGCGAAAAGTGCAAACAATGCACTTGGGGCACTTGAAACTCAGAAGTGGAGTACAAAATGGGTGGAGTGGTACTGAAGACCACCAAGCAGGAAGGAGACCTGCAGGTAATGATATCTGATGACCTAAAGGTGGCCAAGCAATGCAACAAAGCAGCCAGAAGGGCTATTGGGATGTTAGCTTGCATAGGGAGTGGTATCACCAACAGAAAGAGGGAAGTGGTGTTGTCATTGTATAAATTACAGGAAAGACTCCACCTAGAGTACTGTGCCTGGTTCTAGAAACCACGAGCCTGGTTCCAAAAGTGGCTGTGATCACCACAGAGGAGTTGCAGTAGGCTGTTTTACTGAAGTGCTGACTTGCATCAAACTTGGTATTCCAGAAGCAGATGCCACAAGTCCTGTCCGCAGCAACTTTATACTATCTCCCTGATGGTCTAACATTGTGTCCATGGGGGGGTTACCGTCACTATGGGGCTTGTGCCAATCATTTGGCTCAAGCTGCCATAAGTGAAAATGTTACAACTGTGTCAACCCTTCTACAATGGCAAGAGTTGCTTCAAAGGACTTTGACACAGTTGCATCAAACTTTGTGGTGTATGCAGAACATATCATAAGCCCTGCCCACCTTCTGGAACTGGGTCACACATCTCTGAAACAACATAGACAAAGTGGAAGCAGCCCAGAGGAGGGCACCTATAATGGTGCAGGGATTGCATCAGAAGCCCTAGATGGAGAGACTAAAGGACCTTAGTATATACACCCTGGAATAGAGGAAGGGGGTTCTTTGTGATAATGGTGATTGCAGAATAACGATCGCTGTTTGGGCGAGTGTACATTGCTGAAAATGAATTTCAGTGAGGCACACTCATGGCGAATGGCAAGAGGGCTCCCATGGTCTATGGGTTTCTTTTCAATACAGCCTCTTGGGCGGCTTCACCCCTGCACCCTTTTCCTATCGGATTCTCAGCTCCAAGGGGGTGCATGTCAGGGGGGGTGAAATACTTAAAAAAACACAAGACACCTAACAGCAAAAAAAAGACACGCTGCACTGGACCTGAACCCTGTACTTTCCAACCAACCACACTCAACAGCACGCTAGTGGATCAGCTTGGCAGCTGCCTGCCACACACCTTCCCACATACCTTCCCTCCTTTTCCTCGCCTCCCACACGTGTGCGTGCATATACGTGCATACACTTCCCATTACTCTACCTCACCCATCCAGGTATCCAGTTGCTACCCAGCCAGGTAGCCCTGAACACAGGTGCCATAACTTAGTCGCCGTTATTGTAAGAGCTCAATTGCAGTTGCCGTGTTCACTGGGTATCCATGAAGGAGAGGGGGGATATGACAAAGACCTTTGAATACCTCATGTGGGTAAGTAAAGTAATGTAGAGGAGAGAAGTATTTCTCAGATAAAAAGCTACTCAAGAACAAGGGGACATGCTATCAAGCTAGAAGGGTGTAGATTTAGAAGAGACATGAGATAGTATTACTTCACAGAAAGAGCGGTGGCCTCCTGGATTAGACTTTCAGCGGAGGTGTGGGGCAAAAATAGTGGTGCAGTTCAACAATGCATAGGATAGGCATAAGGGAATCTTAGGGGAAAAAAATGGAGAAGGGAAACTTGGCCAGAGATCAAGTAGAGTCTGCAGTGATACAGTAGTTAGGGAAAATTAGCAGACTGGGTGGGCAAAATTATCTTTATCTGACATTAAATTCTAGTTTCTATGTAGGGATGTGTACAAAGAAGGTGCTGTCAAGAACTTGATCAAAAACACCCAATCAATAACCTACGTGATCAGTACAAATATGCACGGTCCAAAACATGCTAGATTAGATATACTAACTCCAAAACCATATGGTGCTGTTATGATCTGGCATCTTTTGACCATGCATATTTGCTGTTGCAGTTTTGACCGGACACCGACAAAGAATGCCTGGAGCATTGAGTCATTGTAGTGGCCATCTCCTATGATGCCCCACTTGTGGGGCTTGATGCCAAAGAGGAATTTGGTAATAGGAACCATAAGTAATTTATTGATGCCTATCCCAGTTTTAAAAAATATATATATATTGGTTTGCTGATCAGTATCTGTATTAACCAGGATTTGCCCACAATGGGAATGTTTGCATGCTTGAGGGGGTTAGACTTCACTTTCTTTGGAAGACTGTTTGCCTTCCTGGTACTAATCTCACTGTAGAAGACAGAGAGGGCTTCCTGAGAAAAAGAAGGAAAGGGTCTTCTGACTAGAAGCTAAGGGCTCCTGAGTGTGGGCCAAATGTATGAATGACACAGGAGTGTGTTAAAATTGAAGGACATGCACTGTCCTGGTCTCTGATGCCTGAGGGAAAATTTTTGAAATAACTCAGAATTATTATAAAATTGGAGGATATGCACTGTCATGGCTCTAATACCAGTGTGGATGGATAAAAGATTGCTTTAAGGATTTCCTACATTGCGATTAAACTGGACAGTCAGTACAGTGACCAGCAAAATATACCAGTTTGCACTCTTTCTTCACCTGCAGCCACAGGGTGACTGTTTATTCAGTGCCATATGTACCATAATACAAACCTACTGCTTGATTCTTTACCATGACAGGACATTGTTACATAGAAACATATAAATTGTCAGCAGATAAGGACTGCTAGGCCCATCTAGTCTGCCCATAAGCTCATGTACTTGATTACAGCTTCTAACCCTCCCACTGCTTTACCGCTATGGTTGCATGTGTACAGTGTGTTTCTGATGCCCCAATCAGAGTTCCCCATAGCTCCACTGACAGGTTCCCAGTTAAATATAAATGTTTGTAGCTCACCACCTGAGAGCCAAGAGTCCATCTTGCTGAGAAAAACCCTAACAGAGGGTGGGTCATACATTAGTTTCTGAGAGGTATAAATAAAGTACATACTTGGGACCTGTTCATTACAAACTGCAATGCAGTAACAAAGGGGCATAAATGGAGACTGGTGTGTGGGAGGTTTAAGATGGCCATTAGGAAGTTTTTCTTCACAGAGAGAGTGGGAGATCAGTATAATAGGCTGTTGAATGGGGTACTGGAGGTGGGGGCTATGACTGGATTTATGGTCATATGGGACAGATTCCAGGGCTTGGTGATTCTTAGAAGGGAGGTAAGGAGGGTGTATTAACAGAACCTGTCCAGTAGTTAGCCAACGGGTCAACAGGTAACAACTTAGGGCAGACTAGGTGGACTTCAATTCTTTTTCTGCCATCACTTTCAATGTATTTATAAATTCATCCAAACCTTTCCTGGCAGTCTAATGGTTCCCCATCCTTAACTGATCCCAGTAATAACAAATCTATAGTGGGGAATACATCACTGGTTATCAGATGGATCCCCTTCCCTGACCTAATGCTTGTCAGTATCTTGGATTTGATTTAAACCCTGACTGGTAGTCTCATGATTCTCTCTCCCTCACCAGTTCTCAGGAATAACAAAACTATAGTGGCCATAAAGCCATGTTTGTTTAGTAGACCCTCTCCCTCACTAAATGCCCATTAGTATCCTGGGTTTAATCTAAATTCTCCATAGTAGTCAAATGGTCCCTACTAGGGATGGGAGAACTCAGTGAAGATCTGACCCTTATTAAATAAGAACCAGAACATGGTGACGTCCTGATTTATCCTGATTAGTTCTGATATATTGACCAATATTTGAAAAAATATGAAAACATGCATTTAATTGGCCAAAGTCACTCACATTTGACACAAAGGCCCAAAGGAAATAATCTAATGGATTATTTGTATAAAAATTGAAGTAAAACTGCTAAATAAAAAAGCAATCTGTCATTACTAGCCCCTTCATGGCTGGCCTATAATGGTGGCATATCATGCTTGGGACCATGACATGACTATGTTGGGAGAGACAGAGACAGAGACAGAGACAAATGCAAATACCTACAGTATGTCATAGAACCACCAAGCACTGCAGGCACTGCCAGTTAGCTAAGATTTCTGTTTTATGTTTGCTTGTGCGCATGTGCAAGAAACATTATGTGGCAGCTTAGGAGAGATGCGGGTTGTGGAGGCGCAGCAGTGTGGCAGCTAACGGAGGCATTGCATTAGGGGGCTTGGCACTGGTGAACCAATGGCGGCACAGTGTGCTGTTGACACAGGCTTCCAAAAGTGCTACCAACTTGTAATGTTTTCGCTGCAGCAACCAGGGGCCACTTCGTTATTGCAGCGTTTGCCATTCTGCTGCAATGAGGGAGCGACCCATCATTGCAGAGTGGAACATTGCATAGTGTAATATTGTTTGAGAATGGGGCAGCAAGCTGCTGCCATATTCACAAACAACATTATATATTCCCTAGTGCCGAGGGGTGCCCAATCCCCCTTGGCATCATGTGCTGCCCTCAAAACAATTTTTGTCTGCCCACTGGGGGCCCAATCCCCCATAGGCTTCATTCCCTCCTTCCCAGTCTAATTTGCTGATAGGGAGTGGAACTCCCCATCAGCATAATTCCTCATTAATTCAGCCACTGTCATGGCATTATTTGTTCCTAAAGGTGATTTTGCGGTCACTGTGAGGAATCACCTTTCGGGACTGATTAATGAAATGACAGTGCCAGTGTTCATGAGGTGGCTCTCAAAAAGTCTATGTTGCAAATTTGCTGGAAAAAAATCCAAGGAATGACTGTTTTATGAGCATGCGTTGTGCAGTTGCTAGGCACTCTTGGAACTTCATGAATCTGTAATATTTTCACTTCAGATTTTCAACATTGCCATTTTTCCACACCTCCTTATAAACAGTACAGCTGTGATTTTTCACATCCTGGCCGAAATGTATTTTCGCACTCCCGGCGCAGAATAGCACAGTTGCTGTGGGAAATCAGTGTTCGGGACACATTAAGAAAATCACAGTGAAACTGTTCATTAGCAGAGGTCCTAAAATACCTATGTTGAGAATTTGGTGATGAAAGTCCATAAAATTACTGTGTTACAAATGTGCGTTGCAGTTTCCACGCACACTTGTAACTTGGCACATTTGTAATATTTCCACTCCAGATTTTCAACATTGCCATTTTTCCACACCTCCCTATGAACAGTACAGCTGTCATTTTTCACATCCTGACCAAAATGGGTTTTTGCACATCCAGTGCAGAATAGCGTGGTTGCTGTGGGAAATCAGTGTTTGGGACACATTAAGAAAATCACAGTGACACTGTTCATGAAGCAGAGGTCCTAAAATGCCTATGTTGAAGATTTGGTACAAAAGTCCATAAAATGACTTGTTATGTGCATGCATTGTGCAGTTTCCACGTATGCTTGGAAGTGCAATCATTTTAATATTTCCACTACAGATTTTCAACATTGTCTTCTCTTCACACCTCCCTATGGATGGTACAGCTGTCATTCTTTACATCCTGTCCGATCTGTGTTTTCGTACATGTGGTGCAGAATGGCACTGCCACTGATGGAACTCAACGTTTGGGACACATTGACAAAGTCACACTGCCACTCTTCATGAGAAGAGGTCCCTAATGCTTTCATGAGGTGGCATCACAAAAAGGCCATGTTGACAATTTGTAGTGCAAATACCAACAAACGTACAAGGCATCAGGGTTTCTACCCATAACGTCCTACCCTGTACAGACTGACAGGCATCGGGGTGTGCCTTTGGATTGCTGACTGTACTGCTCCTGCCATCCCACCCCCAACCCTCCTAGCCACTGACAGTCATCGAGGTGTACCTTGACTCTTTAGCCCCAGACTTCACCCATTCTCCTATGCTGCACCCATTTCAGTGTATGTCTTATGAATGGGTGACTGACAAAGCCAACACCCTAAGGAACACCTCAACACGTGTTGGTGTCTGCAGAATAGGGTGAGGTGGCACAGCATGACCATCATGGGCGATGACCCAAACACTTACCCCAATGCCTATCTGTCTCTATAGGATGTAGATGGGGTTGGCATGAAGTTCAATACTTCACCACCATTCATATCTGCATCTCTAACTCCTGCATTTCAGTGCTAATACCAGCAAGCAAAAATTCGGCTTTGACAAATGCTTGTTTATTAATGGTGCTGTGTGGTATTATTTTGATTAATGTTCCAATCAGAGCCGAACAAGCCAAAGAAATGGATATGAGTGATCAAATGAGCAACACAAAGAGATCCCACCAACCTTACCTATGTGAATGATGCAGTTGCTTGTATGCCACAGTGTACTGTGGTATATGGTACACTACCTGGTCCAAAAGGTGGTAATGTTTTCTAGTACTACAACTGCTTCTACTGAATTTGATCAACATGCTGAGGAATGGATGCTGATTCCTTAAAGAAGAAAAACGAAAGACATAGTGATCACCACACAGGCAGGCAACCAGTCACATGTGCAGCGCAGTCATAACAAAGTTTGCCACTGCCACCTGAAGACCTGATGACACACAACACAACTCAATTACATCCTTCTTAGTTCCACAATTGCTTGCTGCCAGCCGCTGCAAGTAATTTAAGTATCTAAATAAAATATAGTATTATAATCTCAGCCCAGTTACTGTAAGTGAGATGTAACCAGGCTAGCATACCACACACACAAACAAACAATAAAGAAATTATATGAATTTTCCATTAAATAGCATTTTTTTTTCTGTGAAGTATTGACAGTCAAATAACGGGGACATGAGAAATATACAAAGAGTATCCAGGTTCTGAACTTTCAGGCATCTGCTAAGCCATGCATGCATTGTATGAAAATTAAAACAGTACAGTCAGGATCACTTTGAGGGCAACAAAAGAGACAAGTACAGTAGCAGCCACAGACACTGCCAGCTATTTCCCAAAATTTCTGTGATATTTCCAGAAGTATCTCTTGCTTTATGCATTTCCACAGTAGGGACAGCAGAGAGAAACTCTTTAGAAATGTTGCAAAATATCTGGAAATAGCTGGCAATGTCTGTGACTACTACTGTAGTAGTAGTAAGAAGGACTGGAGTAAGAACACAAGGTGACAAGTAGTTATGACTCGTAACCATGACTCATGACAAAAAGTGATAGTAATAGTAGTTGACAACAGTACCCTACCTTACAGATCAGATGGTGGTACCTGGTACCACCAAGTAAGATTGCGATAGAAATGCAGTTGCTTGCTGTATTTGGAACCCATTGATGTTATTTTTTCTATTCTGTGCTGCTCATGTGATCACAGTGGCCTGGCCTAGCCTGTCCTGACCTGACATGTTGCAATTAATTGCAGCCTCATGTAGTAGACCCTATTCACAAAGGATTTTCACCACAGGCACAAATTCTTGAAAGTGTTTTGTGCATAAGGCCTGCTCGGAGCAGTTACTGTATGTTTTATTCGGGTATCATATTTGAGATTAAAGTGAGGAATGCTGACTTTGAGAAACGTGAGGGGCTCAGCATTTTCTGGTGTCAAATGGGATTGTGTGTCATTAATGATATTACCAGCTGAACTGAGCAATTGTTCTGAACAGACACTAGTTGGAGGGTAATTCATGTACTTCATTGCAATGTTTACTAAAGCAGGCCACATATTTTGTTTGAATTTCCAGTATTTCAAAGGATCAGCATTCCAGCTGATATTGGGCTCTGCCAGGTACATTTCAGCAATAGTCTGTGCTGAAGCTGTGCTACAAGAGGCAGATGAAGAATGTTACTATAACATCTTCTAAGTGACTCAGAGACATGAAGCTGAACCAAGTGACTGTGGGACAGTGCTATCATGCTTGGCTGTTGGTGAAGAAGAAGATTCGACTGCAGTGGCTGAGGAGGAGGAAGAGGGGGAAAATGCTGCAACAGTAGAGGATGGGCCACCTGATGCTGTGGTGCTGTGTCATGAAGAAGATTGTGAATGTGGTGCTGCTGTTGTACTCTGTTACATGACAGCACACACCTCATCAATTATTTCTTGTTTGTTTCTCTCAAAACAAATGCCATCATCATGACTCAATAGTTGCTTCAATTAGTATTGTGGGTCCAAGATTGTTAGTTACTGTAGTAATCAGAATGAAGCATTTTACATAGTTTGTCATCTTCTTAAACTTTTTTGGTCATACGTCTCATTAGATCTTGTTTTATTCTAGAGAGCAACCTGTGTGTGTCAGCGCCACTGGCAGCCTATGTGATCATGGAACTGTCTTGCTTCTCTAACTTTTCCCTAATCAGATTCACTCTGAATTTTAAAATTTATATTAGGGGTATCACCTGGCTCAGAGTTGCTGTGCTTGTACTAACCTCCCTGGTGATTTCTTCAAATGGCTGGAGCAGTACAATGAGAAACTTCAGCATGGCCCACTGAGGTGGAGTGATACAGACGTCTGCATCACCAATTTTATTTTCTAAAATGCACTGTCTGACAGCTTTTTTGTTCCAGCAGCATTTGTAACATATAAAGGCTTGAATTTCATTGAGTAGAAATGTCTTGGATCAGTCTGTGCAAAGGTAAACTGTGCTCCTGCTGTATTTTTCAAACAAGTGATGGGCTTTGCTTGAGTGACTGAAATGAGTGCATATTCTTTTACCAGTGCTAATGACAGCCTTAATCTCCTGTCATCATCAAGAAAAATGTGAACTATTAAATTTAAGCAATTCACAAAGCAGCAGATATGAACAAAGCTCATCCTCCTGGGCCTTCCTTATGATGGACCCATTATCTGCAACTAAAAGCCAACTGACAGTTCCTGTGAAATAAACCATTGCTGTGTTGTTTTTTTGAGCTCTTCATTGATGTTGCATAAGGTATGTTCAGATGGAAAATAAAACATTCTTAGAACAACAAACTGCGATGCTTCACTGTCCCCACTCCCACGTGAATTATCGAAACATGCCCAATGGGCCTTGACAGACATGAAGAGTTCAGGCTGACAACTTGTCCAGATATCTGTTGTGAGATGCACCACCCTCCCAACAGCACTGCACAAGACGTGTCTTAATTTTTTACATACAACATTGTAAAGATCGGAATCCCTGTTTCAAAGTATTTCTTCAATTAGAGATGCAGTGAAGTTTAGCTCCAGCTAAGCAGTAGAGCAGAATAGCCCACTTCGCCTTGTTTTTAGCCTCGTGAAGTGGCCATTAAAATGCACTACTTCACCCACTTTGCATCATAATAACTTTGCATTACTTACTCCACTTCACTCCGCTTTATTTTTCTTTTTAAAGGCAGAGAGAGTGAGTATTGAAACAGCCACTGATCATATGGCTCACAGTCTGCAGATCACATGCTTCAGGAAGGAAGTTACTCACATAAGGCAGTAAAAGTCTTTCACTTTTGCCTTACCTAGTGTGGGAGAAAGAGCTGTGTTTGAGAGGAGATGCAGGAGAGAGAGAGAGAGAGAGAAAGAGTGACTGAGATAGCAAAAAATCATATAAACCTTTTGAATTTGTTGTATAATTAGCTGATTTTCTTGTAGTTTAATAGCCTATTTGTTGTCTTGAGTTGTGTTTGTGCACCTATTTCAGTCTAGTATTTGTTCATTGTTAATTTTGTGTGTGTGTGTGTGTGAGAGAGAGAGAGAGAGAGAGAGAGGAAAGAGAAGAATGGAGAGAGGTAGTTTTCATGCATGGAGTGGAGATTGTGTAGGTGTACTCATGTGTGATGGCACCCCGCATCTGAACCAGAGCACCTACCGGGCTAGTGGTCCCTTCCCTGAAGCAGGAGGTTGTGGTGCCATGGAACACCACCTCTGGTGGCACCTACCAGTGCACCCACCCAGTGCCACCACCTGCCATGGCCCCTGCACCAGCAGCTCAGGATGAAGTGAGGAGGAGTTGCAACAGTTGCAGCCACAGCAGCAAAAGTTTCCCACCCCAGGCCCCAACTGAGAACCAACAGCAGCCGCTAACAACATCTGGGCTCCGCCTCGCCTGTGCCCAGTCCTCCTGCAGCTCATTAGTGTGGAGTTCTTCACTGCACTGCCTGCAGACACCAGTGTAATGAAGTGCAATCGATGTGGTGTGGTGGTGCACTGCATCCCTGGGAAGTCATCTGGGCACAGGTAGTCAGTGCACCCACATATACAACCACCACTGTGCAGAGAGGCAGGCCAAGCTTGCTGAACAGGGCAGGAATGCGCCACTGGCCCTGTTGGGCAACAGGTGGCAGCACAGCCTCCACTTGCAGGTGTCAAGAGGGGCAGGCCATGGAAAGTGGCTGCTCCACAACCTGTAGGTGATGGTGGCAAGCCTGCATGAATACCTGCCACACATGCTTATTTGGGCCTGATGTGGAGTGAGTTGGACCATGGGAACCACCAGATTGACAACATGGAGCAGCATTTGGAGTGCATGGATGTGCACCAACTCCAAATTATGGCCATGCTTCAACTGCTGCTTCCACACCATAACATTGATCATTAGTTTTGTTTTCTTTGCACCCACCACCGCCTCTGTGAAAAATAGTTCCTTCACATTGGCCTGATCCATCCCCCTTATCTTCAAATTTTGTCCGTTGTTGTGCACATCCCTTTTTTCTGAAAGATGCTACCCTCTTGTACGTTGTTGATTCTCTTTCGGTACTTGACAGTTTCAATCATGCCTTTTTTATGTGGTTTACATATTAAGCCCCTTTAGTGTGTCTTCATCTGATTATAGCAGATCCTGCAACATTTTAGTTGCTCCTTCTTTGTACAGCCTCCATCTTGTCTATATCCTTGCAGAGATATGCTTCCAGAACTGCATGCTGTGCTCCAGTTGAGGTCTCACTGCTGTCAAACTGTCCCGAAAATGCCAGACTCCAGATCAAGAGAAATAACATGATGAAATGTGCTGAAAAGTCTCAATTATTTCCTGATGCACTGCTTTATGCATGCACCCACTCTGTATAAGTGTGCACCCAATAATGGCTGCTTTTAAAGTGTCCCGAAAATGCCAGACTCAGATCAAGAGAAATAACATGATAAATGTGCTGGAAAGTCTCAATTATTTCCTGATTCACTGCTTTATGTGTGCACCCACTCCCACAACAACTATGGCACCTGCTGCTGTTCCTGTACTTCTATCTTCTGCTGCCTGCACTCACTAGGTTGATGCACAGTGTCTTGCCAGATGATGATAGCCACAAACGACCATTGTGTGAACAATGATGTGATGATGCTATGGCAGATCGAAAGTCTGCTGCACTGGCTATAACATGATGCCCTGTGTGTGTGTGTACTCATGCTACCATTGGTAAGTTACTGTACTTTGCATGCTCATATTTTTTCACAGAACCAGACATATATCTATATCTATATCTATATCTATATCTATATCTATATCTATATCTATATCTATATCTATATCTATATCTACATGTAATCATTGCTGTTTTTTTCTCTCACAGGTCATCCAGTCATACTTGGGTTGTGCACTTTTTGGCTTGCTGATGAATTCTGCTGTAGGAAAACTGTCAAGCAGGAAAGGTAAGTATTTTTGGGAGGTGGGAAGAATCATTTGGAAGCAAGTTTCAGTAATGGTTTTGTTTTGACTTTTATAGGTTTTCTTTGTATCCTCTAGATTCATATAAGTTGCATGTGTTCATATTTGAAGAAAGCACCGATGGCAGCACACAGCACTGAAATGTTACCTGCAAACAGATGAAGAAGAAATAATTTGAACTTCACTGCACTAACACATTCTATTCTAACTAAGTGTGGCTGTTACTGTCTGTTATATCCAGCATAACAGATACCAAGCTATTAGTAAGCCACACCAAGACCAACTAACAAGTTTAGTACTTGTGACATGCACTGGCCCACTGTCTTAACTTAAACATTTCCAATCAATATAATAAAAAATTCTGCATTCAGAGGCACTGTGTTCTAATATCATGTACTGTACATCTGACTGACAGTGACACCCTATAACTTTAGGCTGTATGCACAAGCATGGTTTCTGTTATGGTAATTATGGCCCCATCCTAGCTACCTGATAATCAAATTATTAAATAATCAAAAAGTGGTATTAGAAATTGAGGCAGTAACAATGCCCTATAAGATTCTACAGACTGCAATGTCAGTTTCATGTCCAAAAAGTCAATCCACTGCAAAAGAAAATAAAAATAGAGAATTGATCATCATTCTTAAGATTTTTTACTTTTATAAAACTAAATGTTGCAGGTGCAAGCAGCAAGAACAAATTACTCTACTAAGAAGATACAGAAGCTCAGGGGTGGCTCCAGATCATGTACTGTACATTGAGCTTGACCAGTATCAGTTCAGAAATCCCTTGCTCTCTTTACTTTTGAATTGTGCACTATCTGCTTCAGTTAACAATAAACAGATTATGTTTTGGTATTTAGTGATTTTCAGAAAACAGAAACACTGTCAAGTTGAGAATTAAATAATGATTCATTTTGGGCTTTTAACGTAGGGCTGATTTCACTGTAATGCCGCCGAACTGATACAGTGGGGATTGCCATCATAGACTGAAATGATGACAAGATGTCCTCAGTTACTGAATATATTGAAGCATTCTTTTGAAATAATATAGTGTGACTGTGGATACAGACCATTGGACACTTGGCTGAATTGCATTGACTTTACACAGTGCAGATTTTTGATATCGACTGAAAAGATGAGAGGACATTCTCAGCTTGTAAATAAGCCACCTTTTGAAGTAATACAGCCTGATTTGTGACACAAACCTTAAGACACTTGGGACCAGACAGTCAAACCTTTCCTGGTGTGCTAAAATAGCCCAGAAGTAATAGGCTGCAACTGTATATTCAAAGGGATAGCCCTGGTGTTAAACCTGCTGAATATGGCATGTTAATGAAGCCGGGCAAGCTGGTCTGGAGGTGAAGTGCAAAATAGCCAAGGAAGTAAGAAAGCACTGAATAGTAAATAAGTCAGCTCTGAAAATAGTAAGCACTCAGGCAGTGCAAACACCCACAGAAACAGTGCAGAGAGGAGCCTGCAGTGCCCTGGAGCACAGGCAAAGAAGCACAGCCTTGAATGCAACCACAAGAGCAGACAGCAGTGTGCAACCCAGAGAATTTCACACAGACCCAGCCATGGCAATGGCATGTAAAACTAAATGACCCAACAATGGAACCCCATGCAAATGACAAACCAATGAATATACCCCAAGTACCCAATAATGACACTGGACACAGTAATGTAAAGAAGCACTATACATGTACTTCAAAATGCAACACACCAGTGAGAAAAAGCAAAACAACACAAACAAACCAGTAATGGGAAACAGAAAATGAAAACAGAAATGGCAATACAAAAACTGAATAAGGGAAGACAGGTTGGCAAAAAAAGAACACAACAGCAGCACCCCAGTATTGTGCGTGGGGAGTCAGAAAATCAAAATTGGGCCAGAGCCCTCAATGTTCAGCATGCTGCTGTGCAGTTGGAGCAGACACTCTCACCTCTAGTATGGTCACCACCCTCCTGGTGTCTGATATGATGACGTCCTGCTGCACATTAATTGTCCTCTGCTGGCATACTATCCTGTGCAGGAGTTCATCCCTGCCCGCCGACTCCTCAGGTCATGAGGCCCACAGTGAGTGCCTCTAGGGACCTACAAGAAGAAGGATTGTACATGGACAGAAAGGTGCAATGCAAACCCCAGGACAATGGTCCAGGTGCGGAGAGCACGTCCCATCAACCATGCCCACACAGCCATACTATGAGAAACCACACACACCACCCAACACATGCCTGCATGCCACAGAAGGATACCACAGGAAGCACCCACCCAGCCAAAGTACACTGGTGGACAGGGAATGCCAAGGCAAACACCACAGAGCAGAGGAAGCCCATGGCCCAGTACAGTACACACTGACACAGTGCAACCACACAGGCACACCCCCAGGTGACCAGGACAGTGGCCTAGAGCACAAAGGAAGCCGTGTAACAACATACCGGTTGGGACATGCTGCCCAATGGAACAATGCAATGATGATGACAGAAAAGCAGAAACATCCCAGGAATGTGTACAACCATGTCACACTGTTACAGATTGTGACCTGTACTGGACAGAAGCAGGCCATGCATATGGTTGCCCATAGGCCTTGCATATGGGCCTACGGGCAGACTGGATATGCCAAGCAATCTGTAACTGCTAAAAATGTCCACTGTCCATGAATCGATGCAGTGGGGACCCCCCCACCCAACAGCAGGATAGCAGAATGCGATGTGAACATGCAGTGGACAGAGTACCCCAGTCACTGCAGACATGCAGCCCAGCAAATCACCCCCCCATCACAGAACAGCAGTATGCCACTTGCCCATACCATGCACAAGGTAAGCCAGGACAAGTCAGTAACACGGCCCCATCCCCACACCCCCATACCAGTACAGCAGTACACAAATCAGCCATGCCACGGACATAGAAAACCAGGCCATCACAGTAACCAAGCCCCATCAGCAGCCCCAACTCCCATGTGGTGTAGGTGACCACATACACAGTTGACAACCGCAACACCACAGCACAGAACACATGGTGCAGCAGTGCAGGCAATGCGGGTACATGTGCCACCACAACTGCCCCATTAACTGTGCATCCATGCTAGCATAGGACAGCCCCAGCCCACCACAGCCATTGCAGGGTGGAAAGGACATATAGTTCAACATCTGTGCTGCAGGACAGAGTCATACCACTGTACCCATAACCGAGTAACATGGACTCGGATATGTGTTGTCCAAATCCACACTGGCAACCATTGTACAAACAACCTGCTGCACATGCATGATAGTGTGTGAACAATGTATTGTACTCACGCAATGCACCATGCTGACCACTACTGCTCTCCTCTGCCCACTGTTCATGGCCTGGTACCCTCCTGCTGTCCTCCTGGGGCCTCATGACACTGCGGTCTGCAGGGTGAAGAGGGAACACCACCATTAGCACCTGCATGGCTGCAATGTAAACACTCACCAATGCCCATGACTCATGGTAGAAGTACAATCCCTGCCCCCCTCCAGCGCCACATATTGCATGGCACACAGCATGCCATCTAGTGATGTTCTCCCAGTGTAGTATATGTACACACTGCAGCATGTGCACCACACAATAACATGGACAGAGGTATGGTGGAATCAACCACTCTCACATGCACAGTGTGTGGCCCTGCACAACCCAAGGGCAACATACACACAGATGTGGCATATGGGGGGGTGAGGAACATTTACATGCATATAAACTGACCAAGAAACAGAGACACACACACACACACACACACACACATATACTCAATAAGCAGTCTTGTGGCACAGGTATACAACTACCTGGCACTGGCACTGTCCCATCCCGGACCATGCACCTGAAGCACTCGAGCATCTGTGTCTCATGCCACTGCATGTACACATAGTGATGTCTGTACTGCTCCCCATCCTTTGTAATGCCTGTCCGCTGTGACAGGCACTTGGAAATGGACATCCTCACTTGCCAGCATGGCCTGTCCCCTCCCTGACCACACTGAAGAGCTGCCTGTCCTGCTGCAGCACCAGCTCCACAAGGTTAGCCAGCTCAGTATCTTCCTACTTATGGTCCCTCTGGACCACTGCCCTGACCCGTCTTCCTGATGGCATCTCCGGTACTGGCACTGCTTTACCTCCAGGATCTACATCCTAGCATTACTGCCACTTCCTGCTCTGTAGGCCTGCAATTTGTCTCACTCATACCGTTGTGTGGCACTATGTGTTTTCATGGCTATGCAAATGCATTAGTGCCTCACTAACTGGAAATGCAGGAAGTGGGCATGCATAACTCCACTGTGACCCCCGTGTATCCTAATGTGAGCATGCATGCTCAGTATGTAGTGCAATAGCCACATTGTGCAGTGCAAAGCACTCTTGCACAGCTCAAATGGCGGGTGTTACTTTTGCCCAGGGCAAACCTGTTTGCCCAGCACTAAACTTTGCCATATACAAAGGTTTTATGCAAATACATGGAAATGGACTTACTTGTGTAGTTGGTGGGCAATCCACCACATTACCAAATCATTACAGCCTCATCTGCATGATTTAGTATGTGGATTGCCCAGCCAGACTATTTAACTGCTGTCAGAGCTCAACCTGAGGGGCATAGAGGTACTGCAGGCCGAAGTAGGAGTGTATGCAGCACAGTAGCAGGCCCAACATGTCACAGGAGGCAGACAATGATGAGCAAGGTAGGTTTCTCACATGAATGTCAATCAGAAACTGCACCACTACATGGTTTTACAACATTTGGTACTCTGTACTTGACATGTACTGTGTGTGTGGTTGTTGTAGTGGGCCTGTGTGTGTACACAGCATTGTTGCCTGCTATTCACCTTGTAGTAGGCCTCTGTATATACAGTGATCACAGGTGCAGCAGGCACGTGTGAGCAGGCACAGTGCAGCACTGCTGTGGCATGGCTAGACATGCATACACTGTGACTATGGCCCAGTACGCATACACAGCACCACATATTGCAGCTGCTTTGCCTTCACTTGGTCTTGCAATGGTGGGGGGAGGCAACTTTGGGCAGGCCCACATGGCCATTATGTTCCCCAGGCATATGTGCTGTGTGTGGTGTACTGCACAAACTGGTACACAGATACATGCATCCACACAGCTACACACAGTCAGTCACAGCACACACCATGCCCTGACCAATGTTTGTCTACATTCCCCACAGTCGCCTCATGAGGTACTTGCACAGCTGTGGTTTCCCAAGTTCTCCAACGATGAGTTGAGGTCACTCATGCATGGCTATCTGTCATGGTTGGAAGCAATGCGATGTCACAGGAGCACAGACGCCACTGTCAGGCTGATGTGGGACCAGATAACAGTGGAGGTTAATGCTATGGGCAGCCGTGGGTGCACAGTGGAAGCTGTGCAGAAACAGTGGAATGACATGCAGCATTGGATGAAAGATCATGAGGTGTGACACCTAAGGGAACTGCATGCCACAGGTGGTGGCCCAAGACAATCAGCACTGACAACCATTGACCCCATAATGGAAGCTGTGGCAGCGAACAAAAGTACAGTGGCCATACCCGGTGTTGAGGGTGGTGGATGTGAGACACTGCTGTTTCTAGAAAGCTCATGTGAATTCATGTCCAGTGTGTCCAAACAGACCTGGGACAGTCCTGCTGCCACATGTGCCACTGTGTGTCTGTACTGTCACTAGCATCATGGTGGTGGTCATCATGTGTGTGTTGGTATGTAGCATTGCATGTACTGTGTGCATTGCTGGGTCTGCACTATGGTATTCAGATGTATGTCTCTGCATGTGTGCACATTCTGTGTGTGTGTGTGTGTGTGTGCTAGGTGTGAACAATGGTGTTGAGGTGCACAGTGTGGGACTGGTGGCACTCTAGACTACTGCATGCTGTTGCATTGGTGTAGGTGTGCGCAATGCCATCTCTGACACTCACAATAAGTGTTCTTCTTTCCACAGCCCAATGTGCTGGACTCCCAGATGTAGAGTGTGCTGAGGATGATGGCCCATCAATTATCAGGCATCCAGACAACATGGTCTCGGGGGCAGATGGGGTGTCACCAGGTCTGTCAGGACTGCAGCGGCCACTGCCATTCTGGATGTGTTTGATGGGGATGTGGATGAGGAGGGTGATAATGAGACAGGGTGATGATGAACAATCATCACAAGCATGGACTACCTGGACATAATGGCTGGGGGGGGGGGTTGTCAGCATTGGACGGTGAATTTGAGGCTGGGCTGACAGTCTCTGGCACTACGGCCATTGCGGAAGCACCACCAATATGACAGCCAGTGCCCCTACTGCTAACCAGACCACCCATGTTTTGCGGCACCAGGTCTGACACCATTGCCATGGGTGTCACTGCCATCTTCACAGTGGTGGGTGTCATCCATGAGAGGTCCACAGCAACACACGTGCCAGGCCCCAAGACCGCCACCTGTGAGTAGCACAATGGCTGGGCAGGTGGATTGCCCTCATGATCTGCATGTTGCGGCTGACACTGCGATAGAGCTGCATGATGCTGCACAGCCCATTTGCCAGCCATGCACCGCAAAATGCCACCTTCCACCCCTACCCACTGTTCCTGTTAACCCTGCACCCCAGGGCCATAGGGGACCTGAACCATGTGTGCTGTTATAATATTTGGTTATATCACAAACAGCTGCAATGCAGGAGCTGCATGCCATCAGGCATGAGATGCGACTGGAGCTGTCCCTGCTCTGAGAGACCATGCACACGGGCCTATTGTGTGCAGAGCAGCAATCTGAGGAGCACCATGCCCATAACCACAATATGCTCTGCAATGTGTTTGGGGAGCTCACAGGGGCTGTATGGGAGCTCACAACCGCTCTGCTCCCTTGTGGTATTGCAGGGCAGAGGTGCAACACTGGCCAGCAACATCAGAGGTCCACAACTGGATCACGGCGTGCTTCCACTGCACATTCCAGACAGTCTGGCTTGATCAATACCACTGCACTGCGCTCTCCCACGGGGATGTCATGGCACAAGGGATGCAGGTTGTCCATCACACCAAGCCCCCATCAAGGTAGTGGTCATACAAGGGTGACAGCTTCACAATTGTCAACATCCAATGTCTCCTCTACCCAGAGTACCCCACCTTCATAGGTGCAAAGTTGTGAGTCTGTTAGTGTCAGTGGTGGCAGACTGCACTGATGGCATGTGCATGCCACTGCATCCTGCATCCACCCCACATCCACACATGCACCACCCTAGCCAGTTACACATCACACTTCAGTCCCACAGTCACATGTGTGCCATGTGTGTAGTGTGCCACATTGCTTCACATGTCACATTTCCTTGTATTGTTAATAAACATTCCATCACATGCTTATTGTCTATGTTGTGTTTACTCACTTGCCCATCAGGGTGAAGGTTGCAATGATGACATTCCTATGCTCCTGGAACCTCCTGGCCATACTGGTGTCTTGCAGTTTGAGTCCCCCCGGTCCCCTAGCTCTGGGTCACTGTCTGATAGTTTCTTAGGTTCTGTGTGCACATGCCACAGTTCAATGCCATGTTGTAACATGCAGCAGGCAAGGAATATGCAGCATACCTTTGAGGACTATACTGTAGGGCATTGCCAGACCTGAGGAGACAGCAGAACCTTATCTTCAGCATGCTAAAGACATGCTTAGTGATGTTCCATATTGTGACATGTGCCTCATTGTAATCTTCCTCCACCACTGTGAATGGACAGGGGATGGGTGTTGGTAGCCAGGGTCTCAGAGGCTAGGCACTGTCCCCTGTGGAAACATAGCCACATGTCAGCATGTGTTTACTGTGCTGGTCACAAAGTTTACTAGACATCCCTTTATCAGGACCGTTCTCCTTGCATCTCCCCCCTCACTCCACATCCTATTTACTGTTATGTGGCAGTATCCTGCCACTGGTTGTTGTCCTGTGTGCCTGCTGCTGGTACTCACTGACAATGTGTCCACTGGGTATTATGCCTTGCTCAAACACCTGGCACAGCCTTGACCTGTGCCAGATGTAGGCATCATGGACATTGCTGGGGAACATGGCAAGCGCATTGATGATGCACCCCAATGCATTGAACACCACCTGGCAATTGACCTGGTAGCACTTCCTGTTGATGTAGAGGTCTCCATCATCACCAGGTGGTGCACGGATGGCAACCTGGGTGCAGTCAATGGCACCAAGTACAGCTGGTAGGTGCGCAACCTGATAGAAATGCTGTATTGTCTCTCTGTGCTCCTGTGCTGTGCTGGGGAATACTATGAATTCAGCAGCATGTGGCACAAAAGCTCCCAGAAACTGGGTCAGGAAGCGCAAGATGGCCCACTGCGACATGCTGATGGTATCACCTACTGGGGTCTGGAATGTCCCAATGGCTAGAAAGCACATCACAGCTGTCACCTTCTGCTCTACTGACATGACATGGCTGTGTTGGGTGTTAGGCTGCAGCTGTTCATGCAGGAACTCGCATAGCTGCCTCAGCATGACCCTGTTCAATCAATGCCAGTCCGTGAGGTGGTCATCTGACAGAATCTCGAATGATACACTGGGCCAGTACCTTCTGTGTGCAGCATATCTCCTCCTTGGCCTATGGTGTGGCCCAGGGTGGGCCTGGTCCCTTTCTTCCTCCTCCACTACAGCTGTCATTAGGCACACCACCACAGAATCACATGCAACTGCCATATTGGTTTCTGGTCTCTCCAGGCTACACACCCCTCCTTCTGTGGTTTGCACTATGTTTAGGCCTCATTTTTATAGGCGGTAACTAGTGCCATGCAAAGTGCTGTGCAACTGCATCTTGTGCCACCCTTGCAGCTTTACATATAGCACTGTGCTTGTATGCATGGTCCTTCCCCTCCCTTTGCCCCATGCTTACATTATCTCGCTGGGCTGGCACAAATGGACTGCGCCTGTACTATTTGATCTTTTGAATTTCACATGTCAGTGCTATTCTGGTGCAATTTGGTGCAATCCATTTTTGCCCAGTATAAAGCTTTGAATATCTGGCACGTGGGATGATTTTAGGCCCTTTGTATAGCAAGTACAAGTTTCTAGTTGTTCACTCTTTACTCCTTAACATAGCAGTTTGAGAGCTGCTGACTTATAGGGGAAACTATGTTCACTTGGGTTTCTGTAATAAACAAGACGGGACAGTCACTCTTATTCCATTGTTTGCTTTCTGAACTGAGGAAAACATTCATCAGGTCTTTGACCTATAGAATTCCTTATCTCCTATCAGTTTAAAGCATTTTCTTGACTACTATGTTTAATAGCGAGGTACACTAGATTATAACTGAAATTCACTTCCATTTGAAGTTACTTTTACAATACCCAGTCCAGCCTCCTATTTTCTAAATGGTAAATAAATAAATCAGGGTCACTGATCCTGTGTGCACTGCTCCCCATAATTAGCTACACCATCTTATTTTTAAAGACTTATATTGCCTCCCTGCCTAGGTACCCCTCCCAAGGATCTCTCTCATTCACTTTACATTAGTCTGAACTAACAGCTACTGTCAGAGTAATATGTATTCCACAAAATAAATATTTCATTGGAAACACTTCTTAATTAATTTACATTTAATAACAAACAGACAAGGCTTTGATATGCAGTATGTGATCACTTATTTATTTCATGAACAGGAACCCAGAACTGTGTTTTTTAACTCAGTGGAATATGTAAAAGGTTTTAAATAAAAACTATCTAAACTATGTTAAAGCAGAGCTTACAAATGAAAAAGGCCATGCAATCCCATCATAAAAGACAATAAGGTGTTAATTTCTAGTTGAAAATTTTTATTTCCACCAAATGGCTGCTGTCTTTGAAGTAGTTCCATAACAGATTTACAAGGACAATTAATAAACACTGTCCATTTTCAGCCACACTAATACTATTAAGCAGCTGCATTGTTTTGCATGTTTGTGGGAAAGGTGCTTCTTCCCTGCAACTGCCTAAAATTATTTTCTATGCCATCTCTCAGAAAAGTCAATTGTCCATACAGCACGTTGTTCATCTGTGCTTAGGTGGATTCAACACCCTTAATCCCATTTTCTTTGTTGAAATTCTGCTTCCTAACCTAATATTAATTTCAGAGTTCTTTTGGGAACCATTTTCTAGTTCCATGCATTGTTACTGTGTGATACCGGAATTCAAGCAGTGCATCCCTATTCCAGGATGGATCCAATAATAGATTTTGGCTTGACCTCCCTTTCTTTCAATCTCCCCAAGTGAGAAAACAAACAAACAAACACAAATCTATACAGAAGGGAAGGACTTCACTGAAACTGAGATTTTGCAGCTTTGGTGTGCTTTCCTGGCAAATGTGGTCCATTTGTTCACATTTAAAATACAATAACATTGAGATGTAAATTAATAGGAACACAGGACAGCTATCACTTTTTCAATTAGATCTCCATAGAAATCCATTGCCCAAAAAGGCCAAAATATTAACTTCCAGCATCACAGCATTGAGTTTCAAAAGTCAGTTGTGTGCTAACAGTGTTAACACCACATAAAATGTATTAATTCTTAGCATATTCACTGAAAAACATCCTCAGAAGACAGAGATTGCACAAAAAGACTGCCAGAAAAAATTAAAACTTGCTAATATAATACAGTAAATAATTTCATATGCAACAAGAATTATAAAACAACATACAGACACACACACACACAAAACAGGATTATTTTCCATAATAGATTCTGCAAGGGTGATTAATAAACACAGTCCTTTTTCAGCCACTCTCATGCAATTAAGCAGCTGCATTGTTTTGTGTGTTTATGGGAAAGGTGCTCCTTCCCTGCTGGGATTTTAATTAAATGCACCTTATGAAACATCCAGTTGCCTATTATGTGGGGCTAACCAGTAAAATGCACCAAAGAGTTCAGGTCTTGATAATTCCAAAATTTCAAATGGAGGAAAAGGCACACAAAAAAATTTGGAAATCAAACAGAACGGCATGATAGTAAACTTGTTTTCCCACTGAAGACCATTTGGTGCCACCAGAACATTTAACTTCACATGAAGGGAAAGAGGATTCTCAACTTAACTAAATAGGTTTGCCTCCTAAAAAGGCAGACTCAATTGTCCCTGGCCCTGAACAATGGAGTGGATGTAGGCAAGGGAAAAAGAGGCAGGGAAGGAGGGAGGGGTTGGGGCTGGGGAGCTAAGGACATGCTAATGAAGGAGAGAGATGGGCAAGGGACCTACAAAAGAGGCAGAGTCTCAAGACATCTGCAAGGAGAGGGGAAGTTGATTGGGTGAGGGAAGAGAGAGAGAGGGATGAGCAAAGGCAGGTTTAAAAGAGGCAAGCAAGGCAGAGGAAGCTCACAATTTTGCTTCTGTAAAATTTCTTTACAGGAAAGCACGTCAGTTTGCAATTACCCTCATATAGCACATCAGTGTGGCAGCTGATTTTAATTTCTTTAGCTTTTGAGCCACTGAGAGATAATTTTGGTAGCTTGTTGATCCAGGCAGGTGGTTTTTGGATACCTAAGGTAATTTTGTTGGTGAGTCGGTTTGTTTTGTTACGGGGGTAAATAAAAAGAGGTATATGCCGATAGAAGGAAATATGCTATTGCGGGGCAACAGTATCGCTGGTCATATCACATAAAAGATAATGATTGAAGGTGTTGTGGATTAAGCAGGTGATGCAGGGCAGTTTTGAAATGTTTTGGATTGTTGGAAACAGTATTGAGAAGATTGCACAGGCAATGCCTGGTTTGCAAGTTACAGTCAGCATGGTGGCTAATTGGTTTTGTCATGCATCCTGTACCGGGCGGCAGATCTGGAGTAAGAAATACCATTGCGGGAGTGAGGCTGGGACTGTGAGCCAAGTTTGGTGCTCAAGCTTAGTAACAATGTTGTTAGAGTTTTGGGAATGTAAGCCACGCTGGTAGGAATTTAAGGCTAGGAGGCAGGTAGCAGCACCGCGCTCATAACCACTGGGAGAGTTTGGTACCTTAGAGCTAGATCAAGGATTATTATGACCCATGTGAGGTCGCGGGGCAGTGGGCCATATAGCTGCCCATGAGATGGAGGTTTGGGAGTTGAATCCTAGTTAGGAAGAATTTTAAGGGGATATGGTCATGATCTTGGGAGCAGATCAGTGGACGAGATATAGCGGAGAGATGAGACACTCTGGCTGAACTGAAGCCGGTAATTTACTGTTAGAAGTAAAAACATGGTCCCACATGGAGCAGTAAGTTTCAAGTCCCAAAAGGCAAAAGTCAGTCTCTGCAACAGGAGTAACAGATGCTGGTCTAGGGGCACTTTGATCTCATTGGGGATTTCAGGGGAAAATGGGTTTTCTCTTCCCACCGGGAGCCCAATGGGTGCAGCAATTCTGGCAGGTTGTCAGCCCTCTGACCTACCAAGGGAGGGCAGGAGCATCCAAGATGCCTTGTCCCAGTTCTAAATAGACACATGGCTGCCAGGATGGGGGAGTAGTGTCGGCGGTTTGGTGGATGCCATTTTATATATGGCAGGCGACCATGAGGGGGGCCACCATCTTAGATAAGGGAGACAGAGCTCCCGGCTTGGGATTGGAATGGAAAATTATGAGGGGGAACCAACTGCAAGATAATGTAAAGCCAATGGCTTAGTGGATGGGTCATTGGACATCGTTGTCAAGGGCACAGGGTTCAAGCCTTGTGGGAGAAAAATTTTCTTTTGGTGCTGCAGTTGATCTTGTTAGTGGAGACTATTGTTAAAGTGCCCATATATCTGGAACATAGATTGTAGGTCCTGCGATGCTAGCTTATGGGAATTGAATGGATGTTGCTAATAGAGGCTATGGTTAAAGTGTCCATATATCGGGGAAAATAGATCATAGGTCCTGCGATGCTAGCTTATAAGGACAAATGGAGCAATTGATGAGGCACCGGAGTAGATAAGTACTTATATGAATTCCAGCCATTCTACAACATGCTCAGAATGCACAGCAGGGTGGGTGGACCATACATAGTCAAGGGCATGAAAGAATAGAGAAAACAAGCATAATACAAAAAAAAGGGGGGGCAGCGGAGGGAATAAAAAAACCCATAAAACATTAGTTGTTAAAGTTAAGGCGACAGGGGGAAGAGTGCCTGAGAAGGGAGGCCACCATCCCCTATCCCAGCAGCCATTTTAGAAACGTGGTCAGCCACATGGCAGCCACCATTTTAAGAAGGCATACGGCTGGGGGGGAGGTTGCAGCTGGGATGGGGCAGGCCTAGTGCATAGGAACTATATATAATAATAATAAATAGATATAATAATACTATGCAAAACTGCTATAAATTGGAGAGGGGAGCCCAACCGGGTACAGCGAAATATTGTGTTTCTGGCAGAATTTTGTTACTTGGTACGAGGTGGAAGACAGGAAAGCACCAAAGGTTAGTGTTTTGTTAAGGTACTTGCTGAGGCAGCCGAGTAGGACAGGACTTTTTGCAGCAGGCTGTTTCTGGGGGTAGGGAAGGTTAAAAGCACACAACAGGGCCTGAAGGGGGGCAAAACATAGCAAGGGGTTTCATTGCAAAAAAAAAGGAAATAGGAAGGGGGGATGGAGGTTTCGGACAATGAACCATGGGGACTGCAGGGAGTTTTCTGATACTCCAAAAAAAGTAAACTAAAACAGAAGATAGTTTATTTAAGAGTTTCATTGGGGGACAGGGTAAGCACACTTGAAGAACCATGGGAAGGGGTTCAGGGGGGACATTTGAAAGAGAAATTCTGTAATTTAAAAGTAACAGTTTCTACTTAATTTCAGCTTCAGGTGGCAGAACAGTACAGCATGGTGCCCGGGAAAGGACCACCATTGAAGAGGAAGATTGTAGAGTCTTTATGGACTATGGTGGTGAGGGGGCAACCAAGGCCCTGGAGGAGCATGGAGGAATGCCAGAAGAGACTAGAGAGGAAAGCGGGGGCTGAAAAAAAAAAAGAAGGGCGCATTAGGTGGGGTAGCAGGGGGCGCTTAAGATTAATACAGCCAGAGGGGCAGCAGGACTGGGCCACCACCGACACTGGTCGCAGAACCAGTCTTCTGGTCTGCTCCAACACCCCAACCATCCCTCTGACTCCACAGGCCTCCAAAGAGGTGGCAGTGCCTTCCTGCTCCTACAGCAACTCCCAGTCCACAGGTCAGTGTCCATCAATGAACCCACTAGCTCAAAGCACGGGTGGGGCTGTCCCCTCAACACAAGAAGGAGGGCCACACATCAGAGGGTACTTCTACATGGTGGGAATGGTTGGTAAGCACCTGGGGGAAAGAAGCAGGGGGGGGGTTCAGATTTCAGGATGTAGGGGAGGGGAGTTAAGCCAGAGAAAAGGATAGAGCCAGGAATGAGTGGGTCCTGGTGGGACTCAGAAGCCTCCATATATCCTGATCTTTTCTTTTACAGTTGTGCTTGAGCTGAAAATTGAAGGTTACTGTGCTTCTCACAGGCTGCTGAACCCAAATACAATCACAGGGTCCGCATAGGAAATTTTTAATTCAGGTTATGCTACTAAAATAAGATAGGGCAGTCATTACAGAGCATATTTCCCCAGGCAGGTCATTTTGGCATTAAACACTGATAGTTCAAGGCAAATGGAAAAGCAGGGAGATTATCGGCAAGGTTAGCTCCCATGTCTCACTCACATAGGAATCTGACCCAATTTAGTGAAAGAGATGGGTATGCAAGTGGGTGGGGTGGGGAGATGGAACAGTGAAGTGCAAAGGTGTCAGTGGCCTGCAGGCATTAGTTGAAAGGAAAGGTTGAGTCAATACAATAGAGGCCCGGCAGGATAGATGCAAGGCAGTTTGAAATGGTGGGGGTTTTTGTCAGCCCACAGGTCTGGAGAAAACCAGACAGAGCAAAAATAAAATATATATATATATATATATATAAAACTAAATACACAAATAAATAAGTGAATAAATGGTGATGTTAGCAGGGTACCGGCGGCACCACTCAGGAAACAATCAATAATGGACAATAATCCTTTTAATCTGGAAGGTGAAGTAGGCAGATAAGAATGACAAACAACGTCCAGGGAAGGTGTCAGAAGCTAGGTTCCCCTGGGGACTGGATGTGTAGGTGGGCTGAAGCAACAGATGGTAATGCAAAAAAAGGGGGGGGATCATTTATTCACTCCTCAGACAGAACTGCCAGGGGGCTGATGGGACAACCAAAATTAGAGCAGCTATCTCTGGATTTTTTCAGTGGATAAGAACATTGCAAAAAATATCCAGGGCATCTGGTAGATTAGCAGAACATCCTTAGTACCCTTTCTGTGCCCAGGCTAGACCAGTTCAAGTTATCAGGTAACGAATAATGGGCAGGGGGGCACTGTGTGGTGTGTCGTTGCCACTAAGCCTCACTAAGATGGACATGGTACCCAGTGAATGCTTTGCTGAAGTTTTATTGCCTCCCACCCACCAGGCAAGAAGGAGAAGGGGGACAGGGTTTATTTGAGGGGGGCTTGGATGGTCTGTCAAAGGTGCATGACAGTAGGCTTCTGGTATGGACATTGGTGGACTGCCAAAGGTGGATGGCAGAGGAAAAAAAAGGGGGGGAGGAGGGGAGGAAGGGAATGATAAAGGACTATGTGGATAAGAAGACACAACTGAAGGAGAGAAAAGTGGTATCGGTCTGCACCGTTACCTACAGGAAACAGAGGAGAAGATGGCACCCAGGTTTTCACTGAAGAAAAGGTAATGAAGAGGAAGAAGGGTGGGTGATTGGATAATTTGCCCCTGTGGTGTTTGGCCCAGTGGGCCACCTTTAGACATCTACCCAGAGTTAGCCACATGCCCTTACAGTCTAAGGGAAACAGAGTGCTGTGCACTATGTGCCCCATATAATACGCTAGGTGCAAGCTGCAGGAGGTATAAAAGAAGGAAAAGCCTAAACTTTGGGTGGGGTCAGGTCAATCATTTACAGTTGGGTTTCAAGGCATAGGAGAAGGAAATGGGTTTCAGATTGTTAGCAGAGCATAATTACTGTAATAGTCAGTTGACAACATACAATGACTAAGGGGGAGTTGAGAGTAACACAAGGACGGACAGCCCTTCCAGGGATGTGATCATATGGTTCCCATGTTTGGAGTTAAGGAAATCAGTTGGATGCAGAAAATAAGAATGGGGCAGCACCGCAGCATAAATATCATGTGTCTGTCCAGGCACAACAGTGTATGATCAAAGGGTTTCTCCTGGGCAACTAAGGAATAGGAGCTCAGGCTAAGTAGCCTTGGGAGAAGGGCAAACAGGTAAAAGAGCAAGTGTGTATACAGCAGCCAGCTGGTTCCCACAGTGAAGAATGGTGGGGTAACCTAGAGTCCTTCTTTCCAGCCTTTTCTGGCAAGTTTAGAAGCTGTGGTTTCATCATGGGGACCAATTTAACAAGGAACAGCCAGGGACATGGGACATGGCAAGGTCACTGGCTCCTGGCAGCCATAGTGAAGGAAGGATTTTGTATCCGAGGGAAGGTCGTGATGGTTAACTCCTCTCTCCCCATACGGAGGAGGCAATGACAGAGGTTGCTGAGAAAGGGGAGAGCAGGAGAGGAAAGAACAAAAAAGATATATATATATATAGCCGGGGGCGGTAATTAAGAAGAGGTCAGATGAGTGACCTGCAGGATTCATTACTATGCAAAGTCGACAGGCAGGATCTGAGTTAAGTCTACCAGGAAGGGAGTATTGGGGATGCCTGTGGGCATGGGGTGGTTATGCCCTTTCAGGAGGTGAGTTTTACCGAAAAAAAAAAAAAAAAAAGGCAAGGAGGAGGAGCGCACCAACTTGGGGAGAAGTCCACCATCCATCATAAACTGGAGGTGGGCTAGTGGAAAAAGAAAGGTGTAGGTGTTCAGGAGAGGGGCAGACTGCTGAAGGTGGGCAGCAGGTCTTCCAGGACTGCCAAAGGTGGATGGCAGAGAAAAGAAGGCACAGAAAACAGGGAGGGAAAGGGGTGGGATAATTTGACTCAGAGGGCCACAGAACAACACCAGACAGATGAGTGATTTGGGTTTGCATCCATACCCAACAAGAGAGAAGAAAATTAAGAGAGCACCCACCCCAGTTGTACATCTGAGGGTCAAGAAGAGGAAACAAGAATGAAAATATGGTTATGAATATTGTGGCAGCCCCCCAGCTTTAAGTCAGGGGGCGAGATGGGCAAACAATGAAGAAAATGTGGTTTATGGAAATTATGTATAGTAATGATAATAAGGAACATGAGTTTGTAAAAATATGATGATGGAAATGTTGTGGAAGTGAACTTTTGGAAAAGAATATAATAAATGAATTGCCAACTGATCATCCACACAATTGAAGTCTGTGTTTTCATTGGACGGGGCTCTAGGGACAAAGGGATACTAACTCTGATAAATATACATTTATTAATAAAAAGCTGAACACAGCAGCAGAACACTAGCGCATAAGCTACAATAAATATATATTTGTTACTAAGAAGCTTAACTCAGCAGTAGCAATCCCATCAATGTATATTTATCAGTTCTAATGTGTTAGTGTTTATTTAATCAGCAAGCTGTGTAGCCAGACTCCAGTTCTGTTGTTGTTGATTATACCCTAATACTGATTTGGCACCATTATAGTATCAACCTTGTTGATAGTGGTCCCTCTCCCAGCCCAATTCCTATTTTGATTTATAAATATAGATTCCCCTATAGCTGGCTGTCCCTTTTCCCACTTAACCCTCTTTAGATATATTAAGTTTTATCACCTTCATGTATGTGGTCCCTACCCCCAGCCAGATCACCAGTTGCCATAAACTACAAAAGAAACAATTAAGCTCCTCAATGGACATGATAAATTGAAGCAATGTAGGAATGTAAAGTTTAATGTCTTGCGCCAAATCAAATACTGACCACCTGAATTTGTAGTGAGCAGGACTGAGAATTACATTTTTTCTGAACAAATAGAGAGCAAACTGGGTACAGACTGAGTGTCTTTTTTTTTCTACATAACATCATGTATTTACTTTATTTCTATATATACCAATCATCAGACAGTGCACAGACACCAGGAGTCTCATTTTTTTCTGAGGAATGAGGGTATGCCAGGTACAGAGAGCATTTGTGAGACAAAATCCAGGATGTCCCTGACCAACAGGAGCAGCTGAGTGAGAGCCTGACTGGTGGAATGTATGCATTCTGCTGCCCAGATGGCATGGTTGGTATTGAAAACTGTGCATAAAATATCAGACTCTGATGGGGGGAATTGCCAAACTAAGAGTTACAGGAGGATATATGCAGCCAAAATGCATGTGTGTGTGTCTGTACGAGTGTTATCAGAATGGCATTCATGACTTTATGTTTACATAGAGTGCTCTTCATTTGACCTTGAGTACAGGCGTAAGCCACATAGATGTGTTCCCAGTTTTGTTTCCACACATAACCTTTTCTCTCCATAGTGTCTAGCTATGCTTAATTGGCATGATATCAAATGCAGTTTATTCTCATGGTTATTCTAAAGATAGATTGAATCTGCAAAATTATAATACCGATTTCTTCCAGTTGTTTCCCTGCCCAATTTTATACTGAAAAGTCATTTCAGATATATATATATATATATATATATATATATATATATACTTAAAATATCAATGGGTCACCTTGTCAAAGGAGTAGATTTGTAATACGTCTGAGCAGCTCTGTCCTTGCTAGGTTCCCAGGAAAGAAAGTGTTAATTTCTCTTAGTTTTATGAGTTTAATTAAAACTACTGTGAGCATGAGGGAGGAAGAGAATTTTTCTTTTTCTCTTGTAAGTCACAGTGGTTCTCTCTCTCTGTGTCTCTCTTTTCTATAATCCTGTGCTGTAGTAGAGGAGTTTTAAACATTAGGACTTTAACAGCAGTAAAACGAAAATAAAAAAAAAATCCCATAAACAAATATGGTACAGCTCACTGTCTCTAGAGCTGTGATTTCAGACTCTGCTGTGTATGTCTGTGCCCAGAGCTCCACAGAGACACATACTGTAGCTACACTGACCCTCAGACAGGAATCCCCTCAGCAACTGCATCAACTCTGAAGAGACAACATACTGTACAGCCTACTAAAAGCATTAGGATGTGTTATAAATTCCCCTGTAAGAGTTCCTGTAAAAAAGGCATTATATTTTAACATCAATCTGTTAAAATTCCTATTAAATCAATGTTTCAATCAGTCAATTACTTAATCAGTCAATCGATCTTTATTTTACCAGGCAAAACACCATTGAGTAGAACTCATTTATAAGATTGACCTGGGTAAGGTACACATAAGATAACTATGACATGTCAGTATGGTTTCAGCAAACATTACAGGGCATAATGACAACAAAAATAAACAATACATATGATGGCAAAGAATAACAAAGTAACAAGGAGTCATCAGAAAATATTGTGCCCTATAAACAAATATTCACAGTGCAAAACAATATATACAATATCTAAACAATATGTACTATAAAATCTTTGATGAGAGGTAGAAGCGCTAGGAGACACAAAAAAAGGAGAATGTAAGTGACATAGAGACAGTGCAGCTGAGGGGTAGGAGTGATAAGAAAAACAAAGTACAATGTTTGCAGAGCATCAGAGAAGCAAGTACATAATTCACTGAAAGAATGTGCAAACACAGAACTGGGAGGGCATGACTTATGACCAATTTACAGAAACGCATTCTAACTTCGGGGATGATAAGTGTGATGTAGGAGATGCTTCTCAGAGGGTAGCTTCCAACAGAGCATGCAGACTGGCAATCTGAAATATACTGTGGAAGCTTATTGATGATTGCTATGTAAGTCCAGGAAGCTGCATTTTTTTTGTCTTCTAAACTTGAGTGACATCCAGCCCAATTTGGAGTATTGGAAGCAGTGATAAGTGGAGTATGGTGCCCCAGTAATAAATCTTAGCACACAGTGATAGAGGGTGTCTAACTTAAATAAGGCAATGGTAAGACCTTGACCATACAGGAATTCTGCATAGTCCAGCAATGAAAGAAAGGTGGTTTGATCCAATCTAGCTTTGGCTTCCTGCGTGAGCAAGTGCTTGATGCAGAAAAACAGACCAAGCCTTTGTTTTAATTATTTTACAACTTCCTCGATATGGTCAACGAAGGTCAGTTTATGGTCAATCCAAAAGCCTAAGTATTTAAATTTGTTCATGAACTCTAGAGAATCCCCCAATAGGGTGATGATTTGAGGTGCTGTACCTAACAGGCAGATATTAGATGCATTGACTAGGGGTGAAAAGAACATGGCCTTTGTTTCTTTTTTTTTTTTGGCATTTAATAAAAGTTTCAGATGTAGAAGATTTTGTTGCAAGTAGTTAAAATCAAGTTGTAGGTCCTTACAGGCAAGATCGGGGCGGGCCTATCGATATAAAGAAGAGTATCATCAGCAAAAAGGACAATGTTAGCAGATGAGATTCCTGAATTAATATTGTTAATACAGATTGCAAACAACAATTGACCTATGATAGACCCTGAGGCATACCTCTCAGAAGAGTTTTAAATGGGGAGAGGTCCCTGTCTGCTTTTACCTGCTGTTGGTGACCTGTAAGGTAATTGGTGAACTATTTCAATGCAGTGGAGTCCAGACCATTGTTTAGAAGAATGAGAAGAAGCAAGTCATGATCCACCATATCAAAAGCTTTGCTCAAGTCAAGGAATGAGACACATACATCATTTTTTATCATCCAAGGCCTTTAGGCAATCATTAGAGACTTTTGCAAGAGCAGATACAGTGCTGTGACCTGATCTGAATCCTGACTGTACTGGGTTAAGCAGATTGAACATTTCCAGGTGTTTCCTAAATTGGGAATTGACTATTTTTTCTAGCAATTTGGAAAGAATGGAGAGAAGAGATATAGGTCTGTAACTGTTTAGATCACTTGGCTTGCCAAACTTAAACAGTGGAATGACATGAGTGGTTTTCCAGACAGATGAGAGAATACCCTAGAAAACAGAAAAAATTGAAAAGGTGGGCAATAGGAGCAGCCAAAAACATGGTAACCTAAGTTTAAATAATATGGGTCAACATAATCAGCACTCATGCGCTTCCTGGTATCAAGTTCTGTCAGAAGGTCTTCCACTTGTTTTAATGAGATAGGGCTGAAGGAAAAGACTGGTACTTGAGCAGGGATGGCTGAAGCTAAACATGATGGGTCCTGAGCACAAATCTGAGCACATAGATTGGAGGCAGGAGAGATCTCAAAAGCTAACCCTGCAGTAGCAAAGTGATTGCTAAGGAAACCTAGGATCTTCCATTTATTGGTAATGAAGGAACCATCAGAGAAAATTTTAGCTGGAAGGGAATTAGCTGGGCTATGTCCTTCAATGTCCTTTAAAGTCTTCCAAAATTTTGCAGGACAATTGGTATCTATTGATTTTCATTGTGTGTTCTACAGTACTGTATATTGTGACTGCTATTCACAGTATTTCATGTGTTTTATCAGGGGCTATTTTAATACATAAATTAAAAAAATACAGTAATTCCCAGCATTAATGCACTTCAAGTATGCACCCCATGTATTGTAGTTATAGCACTCACTTTAGGTTTGGGCCATCCTGTGTGCAATGAGTGATGACAAAGTTGCTGCAGAAAATACATTTTCAAAAATTGTCATTTCACTTTTAAAGGTCTTGGAGCAGTCCTGTAATGAATTAGCCAATTATATACAATATTGTATTGTATATGATGTGCATGTGACTCATAAATAAAATTCAAAGTTGTGGTGGTAATTAATCATTTGTAAATGAATGAGACGTGCGTAGAAAATAATGCACTGAATGCAGTACACAAATACTACAAGTTAAAAAATAAATAATAATGCATAGTTTACACGATCCATCAACAAAAACACCTGCACCCAGTTCCAAGCGCATCTGAAAATTACTCCAGAAAGTCTATTGGCAAAACTTGTTCAGGATGTTCTACTTTGTACTCGGAACAGTAAGCCTTGTAATTTTCAGATGCACTTTGTTGCACTTTAATAAATTATATTTGCTATTGGAATCTGGCGCTGGTGTTTTTGCTGCTAAATATTTACTTTTACCATGCACACATGTCAGGAGTGGAGCAGTAGCATTTTGCCATTATAGTTTACATGATGCCTCTTTCTCTTACATATTTATTTATTTAAAATTGGTGACCGGAAAAGGCACACTGAGCTGAGGCTCATTTTCAGGTGCAACCTGGGTCCATTGAATGGAAAGGAATAAACATTGTTACAAAAAAGTAACTTACAAAGATTTGCAAGAACTTAATATGGTTTGGGCATGATGTATGCAAGGTAAGGATAAATATATAGTTGAGAATACATATACATGTCTAACAGTTTTTTTTACTGGAACACTTTGAGGCCCCTTATTGGGGGATATGGAGCAGGCAGTGGTTTCATTCACATATCAGGACTGCCTTGTACAGTATGGGCTGCATGCCCATGGCTCTTGCTCTACACCAATGGGCGTGCAGCCCTACCAGACAGTCAGTCGACGGGTGGCGGGGTAGCAGGTGGGTGGATGCTGCTCCCGCCAGCTGCCGGGGAGCTGGGTGGGGGCTTCATGGGTGGGTGGGGTGGGGGACACTAGATCACCAGGGATATGGTCTGGGGTGTTGCAACATTTTGCAGCCCGCGATGAGGCTTAGCGGTCCACTGGACCACCAGGGATCTGTTCTTGGGGGTATGCAACATTTTGTAGCCCGCGATCGGGCTTAGCGGGTCCACTGGACCACCAGGGATATGTCCTTGAGGGGTTGGACTCTGTGCTGCCCGTGATCGGGCTGGTGGGGGTATTTTACAATTATGCCCATGATCGGGCTAGTGGGGGTTTTATTTAAGCTTATGCCCGTGATTGGGCTAGTAGGGGTTATTTAACCTTATGCCTCGATCGGCCAGTCGGGGAGGGGATTTTCGCTTTTGCCCAATCGGGCCAGTCGGGGTGAGGATTTTTACACTTTTGCCCACGATCGGGCTGCAGGGGGGCACAGGAGTAGGTTGAGGGCCAGCTACAGGTGGCAGCTGCTGTGTTCGCCCTGCAATGCAGAAGCTCACCTGTGCGGGCCCTCGACACCTCTCTTTTTTGGCTCAAAGTTGTGCAGGCGCAGGTTGGGGATTGCGCCTGCACAACTCTGCACAGCCCGCTGAATATCGGGCTGTGCAGTTTATGAATGGTTCCTCCCCCTCCAGTTCAGCATGCATTCATTTGCATTGTGCTGTTGCTCAGCTTGCCTTGGGAGGCACAACTGCCTCCTGCTGAATATGGCAGAATGGCGCAATTTTGGACTTGCGCAAGCACAACCCTATTGCGCATGGCGCAAACCTTTTGAATATCCAGCCCTCACTGTATGTGTCATATGTTGGTCTGAAGCTAATCCTGAAGGCTACAAGGGATCCTGTTGCTTCAGTTACAGACATAATGCTGTAAAATATAGCATGTCAGCAATGCTGGCGATAAGCTACTAAAGTTACTGCATAAAAAATCTGAAGCTGGACAAACATCTCTGTTGGGAACCAGAAAAATATTCCATATACTAATTTCTTTTGCTGAATACAGCCCAGATGTTTAATAGGCTTCACCTGTAAAAATGTAAAGTTATCCCCTGAATCACAGTACTAAATTTTAAAGTGGGATATTTTTTCCTTTTTTTTTTTGAGGGGGAAGTCTGGCATGGTCACCATCTTATACTGTCTTTAGAACATTTTATATGGATTACAGTATGTATTGCCGGACAACACTGAACAGAAATGATAAGAACTAGGAGACCCACTTTGTTGTGCATTATGTATCATGCTGAAACTGTTGAACTCTTTCAAACTATTAAATTGGTAGAATGGGTCCTGTATCTTTGAGCAATATTTTCCTAGCTACAGTATATATTTATTCAGCATGCTACTGTATTTACTGATAGAAACATAGAAACATAGAAACATAGAAGTTGACGGCAGATAAGGACCGCAAGGCCCATCCAGTCTGCCCATTTCTTTTTCTACCTTATAAATGTGTCATCGGCCTTTGCTCTGTCAGTGGCCTATCTATTCATACTCATTTGTATTTCTCCTTATGCCTATCCCATGCCTGTTTGAAGCCCTGCACTGTATTCATAGCCACCACTTCTTGAGGTAGGCCATTCCATGCATCCACCACCCTTTCTGTGAAAAATAATTTCCTCACATTTCCCCTTAATCGGCCCCCCCTCTAATCTCATGCTGGGTCCTCTTGTCCTGCTATTTTACTTATATTTAAACATGTTAGACTCTTTCACCTTGTTAATGCCCGTAAGGTGTTTGAATGCCTCGATCATATCATCTCTCTCCCTCCTTTGATCAAGGGTGTACATATTGAGCTCTGTTAATCTGTCCTCATATGTCTTCTGATGCAGTCCCTGCACCATTTTGGTTGCCCTTCTGGACTGCCTCAATTGGGTTAATGTCCTTGTGAAGGTGTGGCCTCCAATACTGCATGCAGTACTCAGATGGGGCCTAACTAGTGTCTTGTAAAGAGGGATTATTACCTCCTCTACGACTTGTGATACTTTCTACTAATACACCCTAACACCCCTAGCCTTACCTACTGCTTTAGAGGTCTGCTTGGATGAATTCAGGTCATCAGTGATGATGATGCCCAAGTCTCTTTCTTCCTTTGTGACTGCTAGCAACTCCTCCCTAGCCTATATGTGGCTTCAGGGCTTCTTCCTATGTGCATGATCTTGCACTTCTTTGCATTAAATCCAGTGTTGCCACCCTTCTGACCATTTTGCTAGTTTATCCAGATCTCTTCTCATTCTGATCATCTACTCTGTTGCAGATCTTGTGTCATCTGCAAACAGACAAGCCTTACCCTCTAGTTCATCTGCAAGGTCACTAATGAAGATGTTGAAGGGACTGGCCCAGGACTGATCCCAGAGGTACCCCACTTGTGACTTGCATCTCTTATGACTGTATACCATTTACTACCACTCTGTTTTCTGCCCATCAACCAGTTTGTTACCCAGTTGGCCAACTTGACCCACCCTAGCCTACCCAGCTTATTTATCAATCTTCTGTGGAACAGTGTCCAAAGCTTTGCTGAAGTCAAGGTGAAACAACATCAGCTGCTCCCCTGCGGTCCACCACTCTGGTTACCCAGTCAAAGAAATCTATGAGATTAGTTTGACAGGACCTTCCTTTTGTAAACCCATGCTGTCTTGGATCCTGTGCCCCATGGATTCCAGGTGTTGCACTATCCTTTCCTTAGGAGTGCCTCCATAATCTTGCCCACTACTGGTGGTAAGACTGACTGGTCTGTAGTTCCTGCCTCCTCCTTGCTACCACTCTTGTGAGGATGCACATGAGCCCTTCTCCAGTCTTCTGGGACCTCTCCTGTGCTCAGAGACTCACCAAACAGTTCTGATAATGGCTCTGCTAGTTCTACCTTTAGCTCTTAAGTACCCTGGGATGTATGCCATCAGGTCCCATTGCCTCTATCCACCCTGAGCTTAATGAGCTCTTTGTAGGACCCTTTCTTTTGTGAAGGAGAAGCTCATCTCCCTCCCCCTGTGTCCATGGTGCTGAGCTGTGGGACCTGCCCTACCTTCTCTTCAGTAAATACTGAGCAAAAGTATCTTTAGGATTTATGCTTTACATGGTCCTCCTCCTCACATGCTCCCTTTCTCCATTAGCTTAGCAATACCCTCTCTGGACTTCCTCCTTTCACTAATGTATCTATAGAAAGTCTTGTCACCTTCTTTTACTGTTTCATTGCTAGTGTTTCCTCAGTTTGGGACTTTGCCTGCCTTGCCTTCCCTGCTTCCCTTAGGGCAGTTTGGTATGCCTCCCTATCTTCATCCCTGTGTTCCTTATATTTCCTGAAGGCCAGCCTTTGGCTCTGACCTTTCTGCTACTGTATTTGAGAACCAAAGTGGTTTCCTCTTCTTTGCACTTCCTTTTCTGTCTAATACAATGAGATGTTGCTTCAAGTATTGCATCTTCCATGCTTGCTCTCACTGTATCTTGTTGCAGTCTATTATTTGTTGGTTATCTTATCGATTCAGCTTTCTGAGCGGCCTCTGGGAATGGGATGATTTAGATGTAGCCAAATCATCCCATTCCAAGGCAAAAATATGGGACTTCAGAGGACCTGACTTTGATAAGATGGCCAACAGAGTTAAGCTAACCCTGTCAAAAAGAAACACAGGTGAGGGGGTACAGGCAAAGTGGGCAAGGAACTGTGTTCTCCTTGATTTCTTTGTTCCTTTGTTATATAGCATGACATAAAATACAGCTCTGTTTGTGTCTATAGGTTTCTGTCATTGCTTAATGTAATGTATATATTTCTTTTATATGTTTTTTATTTACCCTTGAGATGTCCTGTATCTCATGAACCACTCTACATCGTCACCATAAAGGGGGAGGTTTCAAAAGAGGTTTTGAGTTTGTATCTACACTTTTTAAGACATGTCCCCAATCTGTTTGTCTGTCTGTCTGTCTATGTATATATCTATCTTTCTATCTACTGTATCTATCTATTTATTCAACCCGGTTCCATTGTAAAATACTTCACTTGTCACAGAACTGAGAACATGGGAAAGGGCAGGTGGTTTGCAAAAGCAGGGATCCCTTGTGACATAATTTATTAGCCAGAAAGCAAGCACACACCTGGCAACAATGGTTACAGAGCTCCTTTAGCCCCAGAAAAAAACAAACTGCTGAATGTTTTTGAAAGGTGAACTCATAGAACACTCAGTATTTGCAGAAAATATTGTATTAGTTTATCCTTACTGCCACATCCTTACTATGGCTGACTGACATTATCACCACGAGGATGGACAATGGCCTCATAACCTCCGCTATTTTCATAGACCAAGTCAAGGCCTTTGATACAGTCTCAAACCCTTTACTCCTATCCTGTCTCAGATCAACTGGTTTATCCCCAAAGCCACAGATTGGTTTAAGTCTTATCTGTCAGACAGATTTCATTCTGTCCGTATGGAGGATGCCATCTCCCCTCCACTTCCCATTACCATGGGAGTCCCACAGGGCTCTGTTCTCGGGCCCCGCATTTTTTCTATCTTCCTTAACAATCTCCCTCAGGCTTGCACAACACCAAACATACACATGTATGCAGACGACACGGTACTGTATACAACTGACATATTAGTCCCTGATGTCACCTACAGGCTGCAACTGGACTTCAACAATATAAAATACTGGTTTAAAAAGCACCACCTCATTCTAAATGCAAAGAAAACACTCTCTATGACTTTCAGAACTCGGCAGCGGCTAGTCAGGTTATCCTCCTTACCCTCACTCCACACCTTAGATGGTTCTGTACTAGAGGACACCTCCTCCTTTCTATACCTCAGAGTTTGGCTGGACAGAAACCTAAATTTCTCAGTACACATTGATGCCATTCAGAAGAATTCTGGCCTAAGCTAGGGGCCCTATACCGAAACATTAAATGTATCCCCCTTCCGGCAAGACACGAATTGGTACATAAAATGATTATGTTAATTTTTGATTACTGTGACTTAGTTTATGGAGCTTCCCCCCCCCAATCCTCCCTTTCAAGGCTGGACCCTCTTTTTAACTCCTTCTGCTGGTTTGCCTTAGATGCTCCAGCCTAGACTCAGCATTGCATACTCTATCGCTCTCTGAACTTTCTATCCCTTGCCGATAGAAGAACCATGCATGCGGCTAAATTCACCTCAAAATTTTGGCTAGATAAGCTCCCTGCCTACCTCTCTTCATCCCTATCTCCCCCTCTCCCCTCTAAATACACCCTTAGATCTGATGACTCGCGTTCCCTGAATATACCCTATAGAAGCACTACATCAGGCCAAATAGCTTTCTCACATTGACTACCTAAACTTTGGAACCAGCTACCATCCAAAATCTGACACTCCTCCTCAACCAATTCTCTCTCCACATCCTTAAAAAACTATCTAGTGACAAACTGTAATTGCACCTACTCCCCTGGTCTAGTCTCTGCCGTGGGTCTATTTCTCCCCCACCCTCCGGCATAGCCAACTAAGGTCTCTCTGATTCTCCGAAACGTCCTGCAATATTTCCATAGCTTCTGATCTCTTGCTGTTTTGTAAATATTCCACAGCTTGTGATCGCGTTGTAAATTGTCTATGTACAATGATGCTATTTCTTGCAGATTTGTAAATTTACGCAACCTGTGATATCGTTTAATTGACCATGTACAGTGAAACTATTTTTCCTATTGTGCTGTATACTGATGTACTATGTAAATACTCTCTCTCCCCCTTCCCCAAGAATGTACCGTGAGATGGGCATCTTGTTGCTCAGTGTAATTCTCCTGGTAAAACCTTTCAATAAATAAATAAATAAATGTTTCATCTATTAATTGGCAATTTTCTTTTTGGAATTCATTGATGTATATTTACTGTACCTCTGTACAAGGATAAACACTATTTTGCCCACACAGTTTCAACTTTAACAGACTTTGCACACTACTGCAATTAAAGGTTTAGCAGGACCATTACAGACTCATTAAATGCAGAATTCAAGTTGTTTTCTTCAGGCACCCCTCTCTCATCAGTGCAAGAGAAGGTTAGCAGTGGGTAGTGGGGGTTGGGAAAAGTGATGGATGTGAAGCTGAAAACATGATGAAATGCTCTGCATTGTGGCTTCCACTACAATACTTCAATTATTTCTTCACCCCACCCCTAGCACTATTGATGCATTCAGAAGACAATGACAACAACAATGTGGATAGAAAAAACACTCTCCCCAAACAGGAAGAACAAGGTTAGCACTCAGTTGTTGTTGCAAAAATTTATTTACTCACTCAATACCATATACCATATACAGATTTGGCAGTTTCAGCAGACAAGCAAGCATTGGTAAATGAAAATTTGGCTAGTCCAAATGTGGTTCTCACATGTCTAAAAAACACTTTAATTCTGCGAACTCTTTCTACGATAAGGCTGGATCACATCACACACCCATTTACATTTCAGTGTCCACTACTGATGCCTTTCTTCAGAACATGTAACTACCGCAAAGCAGCTTACTTAAAAGACCCTCAATTAAAGAGACAGTACTTTAAACATACAAAAGTGCTGACCGTTTTCTTCTAGTTTGGGAGAAAGTGTTTTTCTATTGAAATGTCCTGGTACAGTGCACCCAACCAAACTGGTATATGCTTACAAAATACAGCATATTTTTGTGCCTTGTGACATATTCTGTGACTTGGCACAACACTGTGGACTTAGAAAGGCCAGCATGAATATTAGCACCAAATTAACTCCTCTCCCACTTGCAATCAGTTTCAAGTGAGGTCACTAGTGAATACAGAGTGGTGTGAATAGGTGGGGGAGGAGTGTCCTGAATTCCTCACCTTTTCTCTTGGTTTTTGTACTACTGATTTTCTTTACAGATCATTTTATGATTTTAATAATGATGTTACTTCATGTAGTATCTGTATTTGTTCTGATGCACTGTATCTTAACCCCATGTCAACAGAACACACCTGCAGTGGGTCCCAACTCAATGTGCTTTGCTGTCTAAGTACTTTAAAATAAATAAAATGTTTTTTGAAAGTGTGTATATGTATCACATAATTTGTCCCATTTAATTTTCTCAACACTGTTAGTCAGGTCTGTCCTGGAGGCCATTTCATTATTCACAGATGGCTGGTATAAATGGTGACAACATTTTGTAGACACACTTTTATTATAGAATATATTGAGTCACTGGCTGTATTCAGACTTACAGTATACTTACTAATTGATTTATTTCCTTTTTGGGGGAGATTTTTCTGTCTCTGAGTACTTTACAAAATCCAGTATTTCTTTTGTTCAGTGCTAACCATTTACTATTGTGATATTGTGAAGTTGCCTGCAATTTTGGAATTGCTGTATCATTCAGTCCGTAAGGGATACACCATATTTGTCTCCTTTATGGTCAAAGCCTCTATGCAGCCTCCTGAGATCCTTGTTCAAAAAATGTCTGATGGGAATAACCTGGCTTAGAGTAGCATTCTTTTTGCTAATCTGTTGAGCTGCTTCTTCAAAGGGAGTCAAGAGCAATATAGATGCTCCATGAGGCCACACTGGAATGAATTCAGCACAACACCATCTGCTACATTGTGCTTCATGGTATATTTGTGGACTGTTGTATTCTGTGTGAGAAGTCTCTCACTCATGTAAAACGTTGAGTTCCATCTTGTCGGGACATCTTGTTTTAGTTGCTGATTGGCAAGACTTTTTTTTTTGGAGGTCAGCCAAGATACCACCTGATTTTACAGAGTGAGTAAAATGGTCCCACATTTTATTTGCAGCCCCTAGTAGCATTACTATACTGTTGTCACTGGAGATGAAAGCTCATACTAACAGATTTAATGAGTGTGCAAATCATGGAAGGTGAGTAAAACCACCATGTTTCAATGCAGTAACAATATTGGTGCCATTATTTGAAATAACAAATTCAGTAGTGAGTCCCAGGGGCTCTAATCACTCAGAAATTTTCTCACACAACTCTTAAACAATATTGCCAGGGGTGTGATGCTTACCTGACCTACCTGGTCACTATCTCATATCCTCTACAGAACACATCAAAAGCATGCAACAGGAACAGCTTGGTAGGGAAAAGCTAGAGGGTGCAATACCACAAAAGGGTATATACACGGTAGTGCACCCTCTCACTCTTCAGAGGCAGAGGATCAAACCTCTTCTGGGACAGGGGGCCAGTGAGCAGCTGCTGTGGCTTGATGGGATGAGCCACAGGCAGCAAGGAAGGCAGTGTGTCTGTGGACCGGGTTTTGATTCCTGGTCCCAGACACATGGAATTTTATTTTCTCGCACTTTGTGCAAATTTAAGTGTAAACCCCATCAGAGTTTGTTATTTTAGTTAGGGGGTTCGGGGCACAGCCCGCCACAAAACACAGACATATGCTGCTGGCAATATATTGTGCTGCATTGGTAGTGTGGTATATTGCTTCAGCATAATGTCTTGTGACATTATGACCCGTGCCCTTACCAAACATGGTATTGCAAAGAACTGCCATTATTTGTCTTCCTTCCTGTACACTGCTGCTTGTGGTGGTGTTTGAAGACAATTGTGATACCCAATGTGCTGTAATGCACATTTAATCAGTGGTTTGAGAACTCATTCAAATGTCTGCGTCCAGTTGCACAGAACCACATTCACTCCCTTGAAGAGCCAATTTTATTTTATTTTGAATTCATTTGTACATTTTGGGAACAGCCACAGTCACAAAATATGTATGGTTTGACATGTTGTAATGTAGAGCAAATTATTGTAAAAGGGCTCTAAAACCCTCATTCTCGACCACAGAAAATGGTTGCAGGTCCTTGGCAATCAATTCAGCTATTAACTTATTAATTTTTAATGTGACTTGATGTGATCTACTGTAGGCAGTTTTTGCTCAAGCTTCACAGTAACGGCCTGCTGTTTAGTTTATGCAGGGGAGCAAAACAAAGGATAGCAGTGGTGAAGCTATAGCTTGTCCAAATAGTTTTGTCAGTGAAGTCGACATGCATATTTTTTTCTGCCCTGTCTCTCAGTCTCTTCACCATCACTATTGTCTGTAGGATTATTTTCATCACAGATATTTTACCCTTGCTCAGTACTGCTACCTGGCCATATGGTTGGATGTGCTCTTTGCCAATGCCTTTTTAATGATGTCATCCTGAACTGGCCCCTCACTTTCCCCCTGCTAACTTCCAGATGACAAAAGGTGCAGACAGTAAAACATTCATTGTTGGGGCTTACATGAAAATGGCTCCACACAACAGAGGTGGAACGTTTTGTCATCATGCCAGGAACTGCAGCAATTTTGGTGGCAGTTGTTTCTGACCCTGATTCATGCACACTGTGGCTGTACCCAGAAATGCTGCCATGATTATTGTCTTTTTCACTACTAGTTGTGGCTAGTGGTGGTGCTTGCTGTATGTGTCTTCTCTTTTTGGGTGGGGGAATCCAGGTGGCATCCTCTACCTCATCAGTATCTCATTCTGATTCATCACCATTGGGAGAGCATAACTGTGATACATTATCTTGTTCTTGTACATTTACATCTTCTTCAACAGCAGCACTGCTTTCTGATGATGGGGCACGATATGCATGAGTGCCATATCGTGGAGTACATTGTTCGGTGGTACTAGATTGAGCCTTTTCCTTAATCATTGACTTTCTAGGTGTAACTGTTTTGGCTACCTGTTTTGTGTTTTACTTTCATCTGATTTGTCTGGCAATGCCAACAGTGCTATGATACTTTGATCAGGGATTGATCAATATTCTTTTCTTGTTCTGATTGTGTTACTTCATCTTTTTTCGGTTATGTTGCTTCATTTTCATAAATTGCACTAATTATATTTTCAGCAGTGAATTTCCTTTTTATGAATTTAATTTTGGGAAATATTTTATTAAGTGTACTTAAGTGTTCAGTGTTCAGTCATACAGTTGGTGTTGGCCACATGTTTCATTTCCATAACAGACTCTGATTTTGAATCCATTTTTGTGTCAAACTTAATTGCTTACTTAGCAGTATTAGTTCAGATGCAGAAATGGGCAACACAGAGTCTGAGACATCCCTCCATCACAGTCTGTATGGAACTATGACCTAGTAGTAGTTAAGGCACAGAGATGGGCAACACTAAGTCTGAGACGTGACCTCACCCTTCACAATCTGTATGACACTATGACCTAGTAGTAGTTCAGGTACAGAGATAGGTAACACAGAGGCTATGGTACTGCAGTATGACCTAGTAGAAATTCAGGCACAGAGATGGGAAACACAGACTGTGAGATGTGACCCCCCTTCACAATCTGTATGTCACTATGACCTACAAGTAGTTCAGTCACAGAGATGGGCAACACAGAGTCTACATTTTTGCAGTATGACCTAGTAGTAGTTCAGGCACAGACATGGGCAACACAGAGTCTGAAATGTGACTCCCCCTCACAATCTGCATGACACTATGACCTAGTAGTAGTTCAGGTACAGAGATGGGTAAAACAGAGTCTATGGTACTTCAGTATGACCTAGTAGAAATTCAGGCACAGAGATGGGAAACACAGACTCTGAGATGTGATACCCCTTCACAATCTGTATGGCACTATGACCTAGTAATATTTCAGGCAGAGATGGGCAACACAGAGTCTGAGACGTGACCCCTTCACAATCTGAATGGCACTGTAACCTAGTTGTAGTTCAGGTACACAGATAAGCAACACAGAGTCTATACTACGACAATGTGACCTAGTAGTAGTTCAGACACAGAAGTGGGCAACACACAGTCTGATATGTAACCCCCTTCACAGTCTGTATGGGACTGTGACTTAGTTGTCGTTCAGGTACAGAGGTGGGCAACACAGAGTCTATGCTATGGCACTATGACCTAGCAGTACTTCAAGCATAGAGATGGGCAAAGCAGAGTCTATAGCAGTATGACCTTTTAGGGCAGCACAGAGATGGGCAACACAGAGTCTGAGACATGAGTGGCGCACCCCCCTTCAAAATCTGAATGGCACAATATGCCCCTCTCAAAATTACCGAGGCACTATGACCTTCAGACAGAGTCCTCCTATTCTGCCTGACTCTGCTCCCCTTAATATTTTTTTTCTGCTATCTGCTGTTAATTTTGTTGGTCTCACTCTCTCTCTCTCTCTCTCTCTCTCTCTCTTTCTCTTTCTGTCTCTCTACTCTCTCTCTCTCTCTGACTAGTAAAAATGCTTTTTTACTGTGGGTCCGCAATGTCTGCACTCTGCTGTTGTCTACCTTGCACTCTGCTGTTGTCTGCTGTTGAATTCTTTGATATATCTCTCTACTCTCTTTCTAATGAAACATTTAATTTGTTTTTACAGAGTACTGTGCTGTAACATCTGCACGCTGCTGTTGTCTGTTGTTGAATTTATTGGTCTCTCTACTCTCCTTCCCTGTCTCTCCTTCACTCTCTCTCTCTTTCTAAGGAAAGAAGAAAATAAAAAACATTTCATTTTCCTCTTTTTTTTTGGAATCCCTCTTCACACACACATGACTACCTACTTTCAATGCAAAGCCCCAAATGTGCTTGGTAAACTGTTTCCTAGGGATGTGCTGTGGTGGTTGACACACAGGATTGGCTAGAACATGAGTCAATCATGGAACAGAGACCCTCAATTCTTGGCTCCCTTCAATGCCCCAGTATCACAGGTGTTTGCCTTTGTTGATCATGTGATGGCCCAGAGATTTGGGAGTATTCATTAGAGATCAGAAATATTTTGTTTTTTATTATTTCTGCACCCTGGCCTGACCTGCCTTGTTTAGTGACTTGCATGCAGTACTAGTGGTTGAGAGTGTTATTTCCAGACTGGACCGCACTTCCAAACCAGGATAGCTTGGCAAAGTGGGTCAAAGTTATAAAAGACTGGGTTTTGCTGATCAGAGCCAAGTTGGCTCAGTCTGGGGTGTTCGGAAGTGTGGCACTGCTGGTTCACCCATCCCTAACCTAAAGAAAAGATAAAGACAAATAGTAGATGAGCACTTCAATAGCTGAATTAACAATGTTTTCAAAAAAATGATGACTTTAGATTAAAATAGAAAAATAATCTGAACTACAAAGTGCTGTATTACAAAGAGCAAACATGAGGTACTAAGGAAAGGGAGGGAGGATAGGCTAAATCATAATATAGTTATGGCTAGAATAAGAAACACAAGGTAATAAGTAAACCTCATGAAGAGGGAAAGGAAACATGTTCAATACCTGTAAAAGACAAATATCGTGTGTCACTGTGATGCAAAATTGCAGAGTGTACACCAAGAGGGGTGTCTGGTTTGGCATTTCCTATAGACAGTACATGTTTTGTGTATGCATTTCTTTAAGAAGTGTATAGTGTTCCCCACTTATACCTTGGAACATGGGCATGTGATCACATAAACAACAAATGAGGTTGACCTGGAGGAACAAATGATGTGGAGGCTGAGATGCTGCCCTGTTTGCAGACAACTATCTGCCCTGAAGGAGGAAGTTGCCCGTCTTTCGGCCACACTGGACAGTGGCAAGGGAACCTCCCCCATCCAGGGAGCACCAGATCCACCGCCACTACCTCAGAGGTTGCGAAGAAAGCACAGCAGTTGGACCACAGTGGACTCAGGGAGGGTAAGGGTGGTGGAACAGAGGCACACCCAGTCAGTTGTTCCACTCCATAACCCATACACCATTCTGGGGGAGCATAGTTCCCCTATGGATGCACCCGCAGAGGAGACTAAGGAGGGTGCAGACAACTGTCACAAGGGAGGTCCTCAGGAAGGAGGCAGAGGGCACCACAGGGAAAGAAAGCAGCTCCTGGTGGGGGACTCAATTATTAGGGGGATAGAACTGGGGGGAGCAGGGGAAAACTGAAGTAAGGTGCCTGCCTGGTGCCATGGCTTGGAGGGACAGGAAGCACATCCTTAGGATCACGAGAACAGTTGCACGGGAGTCTGAGCTGGATGTCATTGTCCACCTAGGGACAAATGACTTAGCTCATCATGAGATTAGAGCAGTGCAGAAGGACTTTGTAGAGAGTGGGTAGGGATTAAGACAAGTAGCACACACAGTATCCTTCTCAGAGGTGCTGCCTGTCAGTGGCATGGGTGAGGCGAGTGTACTTTGCACCATGCAGTTTAACAAATGGTTGAAAAAATGGTGTGGAGCACAGGAGTTTGGCTTCATTGGGGTCTGGGGTTCCACTTGGAGGGACACCAGCCTATACTGGCAGGACGGTCTGCATCTGTCCAGGAAGGGAACAAGTCTTTTGGGCAATCGGTTTAAATGCTTCATTGGCAAGCCTTTAAACTAGTCAAGGGGGAGGCACTGATAAGCAGCAGGAAAATCCCAGCCTCCCCCTACAAAACAAGGGTACTAAATGAGAAAAGACCAAGGTAGAAAGGTCAGTGGGGATGCCGCTACAGAAGGTAAAGCCATCAAAAAATGGAGAGCAATGAGTACCAATGCCCGTAGTCTGGGTAACAAGCTTCCTGAATTAGTGGCCTTGATGGAGGAGGAAGATCTGTGTATCGTGGCAGTCACAGAAACATGGTACACACAGAACCATGACTGGGACATAAACATACCAGGATACACTATCTACAGGAGGGACAGGGAGGGTAAAAGAGGAGGAGGAGTAGCTCTCTACATAAGAGAAGAAATCAAAGCAACAGAACAAAAGGGTAAACAAGGAGGAGAAGAAGCACTGTGGGTCACTTTGGAGGCAGGCAATGGCACCACAATCCGCACAGGGGTTGTATATGGACCCCCTCTCAGGGGGAGGAAATGGACAAGGAAATGATAGAAAGTATACTTAGAATGGCAGTCAAAGGGAGATATTGCTGATGGGTGATCTGAATATGCCAGATGTTAACTGGAGTGCAGTTGCAGCAGCCACTTCTAAGAGTGGGGTTATTCTAGATGCCCTACAAGGGGCATGCCTTAGACAACTAGTATTGGAGCCCACTCGAGAGGAGCAATCTTAGACCTGGTTCTCTCAAATGGAGATGAAGAGAGGATCACAGATGTGTAAGTGGGTAGCCATCTGGGAACTAGTGACCATCGAACAGTATGGTTCTACAATAAACACAGCAATAGAGTCAGTCAACAAAGACAAAGGTACTGTATTTTAGGAGGGCTGACTTTGTCAAAATGGGTGAGTGCCTAAGGAATGCACTAGCAAATGGGCACGAAGGAGGGGTGGAAGAACAATGGGGAATAATAAAAACTGTCATCACAGAGGTAACAAGCATTTGTGTAAAGCAAATCAACAAAACGAAACGAGGTAAGAAACCACTATGGTTCTCAAAGGAAGTGGCAGTGAAGGTTCAAGAGAAAAAGAAAGCATTCAGGAAGTACAAGGAATCACAGAAGGAACAGGACAGAGAACTGTACCAGTTAAAGCAAAAGTAAGCTGGAAAGGCAGTCAGAACAGCAAAGGCCCAAACCGAGGAAAAGATAGCCAACTCAGTTAAGAAGGGGGATAAAACCTTTTATAGGTACATCAGGGAGTGAAGGAAGACCAAAGGAGGGATAGTGAGGCTTAATAAAGGGGAAGGAGGGTGGGCAGAGGGTGACTGTGAAAAGGCAGAGATACTAAACACATATTTTTGCTCAGTATTTACAAAGGAAGAGGAGGAGGTACCTAAAACAAACAGTAGAAACACTCTGGATACAGAAGTTGATACCAGCCCATTTACAGAACAAAGGGTTCTGAAAGAGCTCTTAAAACTGAAGGTGGATAAAGCAATGGGGCCTGATGGGATTCATCCCAGAATTCTAAAAGAACTAAAGGTAGAACTAGTGAAACCACTGACTACCCTCTTTAACAAATCATGGGAGGATGGGGTGGTACCTGAGGACTGGAGGAGGGCAGATGTGATTCCCTTCACAAAAGTGGGAGCAAGGCAGAAGCAGGAAACTACAGACCTGTTAGTTTAACCTCAGTGGTAGGTAAAATGATGGAATCACTCTGAAGGAAAGAATTGTTGAGTATCTGGAGGCCAGAGGGCACAGGACCCAAGACAGCATGGATTCACAGCGGGAAGGTCATGCCAGACAAATCTGATAGATTTCTTTGACTGGGTGACCAAAGTAGTTGATCAGGAGGGTTGTGGACTTGGCCTACCTAGACTTTAGCAAGGCATTTGACACAGTCCCACACAAAAGATTAATATACAAGTTAGCCAGCCTGGGAGGGGTCCCAAGATGACAGCCTGGGTAAAGAATTGGCAGGAGAATAGGACACAGAGAGTAATAGTAAATGGAGTCCACTCTGAAAAGGGGGTTAGTAGTGGGTACCGCGAGGGTTCAGTATGAAGACCGGTCCCTTCAATGTCTTTATAAGCGACATTGCAGAGGGACTGAAGGAAAGTATGTCTCTTTGCAGATGACACAAAGATCTGCAACAGAGTTGATGCACAAGGTGGGGTGGAAAGGATGAGAAGGGACTTGGCAAGGTTAGAGGAATGGTCAAATGTATGGCAGCTTAGATTCAATGCTAAGAAGTGCAAGATAATGCACCTGGGAAACAAAACCAAGGAAGAGTACACAATGGGGGTGAGATACTAACAACAACAAAAATGGAAAGGGACCTGGGGTAGTCATATCAGATGACCTAAAGGTGGGCAAGCAATGTGAGATGGCAGCAAGGAGGGCTGACGGGATACTGGGATGCATAGGGAGAGGCATCACCAGTAGAAAACAAGAAGTTATTATCCCTCTGTACAGACAGCTGGTGAGACCACATCTGGGTACTGCGTGCAGTTAAGAAGACCCAATCTCCGCAAAAGACAGAGACAGGATGGAAGCTGTCCAGAGGAGAGCAACTAAAATGGTGCAGGGTCTGCACCGGAAGACATATGAAGAGAGACTTAAAGAGCTTAATATGTATAGCCTCAAGGAAAGGAGGGAGAGGGGGGACATGATAGAAACTTTCAAGTATCTCAAGGGAATCAACAAAGTCCAAGAGGGTAGCATCTTTCAAAAAAGGTGTGCAAGAACAAGGGGACACAATTTGAAGATGGGGAGGTGGCTCAGAGGTAATTTAAGGAAGTATTTTTTCACAGAGAGGGTTGTGGATGTATGGAACGGCCTTCCAGAGGAGGTTGTGGAGTCAAAAACAGTGGTGGAATTCAAGCATGCATGGGACAGTCATAAGGAAATTCTAGGGGGTGGGGGTAGGAAGAAGTAGGCTGCTGGTTAACTAGGATCTGCAGCTTATCCATCAGGTAGGGAAATGGGCAGACTGGGTGGGCCAAGCGGTCCTTATCTGCCGTCAAATTCTATGTTTCTATGTTTCTATGAACAAATTATAAATTATTGAATTTGTACTTTTAATTGTACCATCTGGTTCCACAAATTCCTTGGTGACATGCCAAAATTTGCATATGTTACTCCTTCTACATTTGTGGTTACCATGTGGTGGTGGAAGGAGCCAATTTCCTAATGTTTCAGTGGCAGGTAATTTGTACATACTATATGTCTCCATGTTAGTAACATTTTCAGAACATCGGTAGGTGATGTGTGAGAGTTACCATTGAAGTTGAACAACTCCCAGTCTCATTTCAGCAAAGTTCAGTGTTTATTAGCAATGTTTGCCACCATAGGGGCCAAGTGATTATATTCAGTAATAAAGTTAACATTAACACTGGCATCTGTGCATCTGTGTGGCTGTAACAATGCAATTCTGTCTAAATTTCTGGCTCTGTGCAAAGTCTTATTAACTACCTATTCAATGTATCCTCTTGCCAAGAATTTGTCTTTAAGCTCCTTGGCTTGTTCCTCAATGAGAACAAATGAAGAACAATTTCTTCCAACATGCAGAAGCTGGTCATTTGGTATAGACTGAATGAGGTGTAAAGAATGAGCAATTTGTGTCTCCAAAATCACATTGCCAGATGGTGGTTCCTGTAAGATTTAATGATCACTTCCCAGTCCTACATGCCTTCTAACTATACAGTAAGTACAAAATGTGGTTACCCTGGAATTATTAATGGCTATAAACATAAGATTCAAATTGTTTTGTTTATTGAAATCTACAAATTGCATTGCTGTTTCCCTGTCTCTCCTCCAAATAACTATAATTACATTTATGCACCTGCCCCAGAAACCTATCTGGATCAGATATAGGATGTGGTCATGGTTGAACAATATGGTGCTCTCCCATGAACCCATTAATAGGTTGGCATAGGAGGACCACATGGTGACATAGATGGCCATTCCACAAGTTTGGATATAAAACCTTTTGTTGAAAGAAAGTAGTTCAAAATCAGGATAAGAAAAACTGCTTTAAAGATAATGTCAACTGGAAAGAGCTTGCAACCTCAGTGATACTCAGATGGTATTTGAATGCTTTAATACCAAGTTCATGTATGATTGAAGTGTACAGTTATGCCACATCTGTAGTAAGCCATAGGTATTCAGAGGACTAGACAAACTTCTCCAATTTGGAATGAACATCCACAGTATTGCGCAAATACCTACAGTGTAACAACAATCCATTGTATAAAACAATCTAGAAACATGAACAGTTTGGCAGCCAATGAACCCTGTCCAGAAATAATAGGATATTCCTCCAAGGAGTGACTTAAATTTGTTACGACAAAACAGATCACTAACTGTTTCTAAACTTCTATTTCATTTTTCTATAACTCGCTCACTTATGCGCTTAATCTCATCTTATATTAGATGCTTAAAATATATAGACAGAATGCTTCTGGTGCCTGACATGGTTTTACACTGTGCCATTATAAGTACTCTATTCCTTTAACCACTGTATTTAAGTTAAGAAGTACAGTGACATAACCATGCCCCCTGATAAAGGGTTGCAAGCAGGACCCAAAGCAACCGGGCTACATGTGCTAATGCTTCCAAGTTGGTATCATTAAACACCGGAGTCTTTTACAGCAATAACTTGATTTTTTTTTAATTATTTCTCTGTAACTGAGCACAGCCTCCTGTTGATTCTAATATGGAACACAATTTTCCATACATATAAAAAGGTTATGCACATAATAACAAAAATATTCATTACATGAGCATTTGACATGATTAAAATATGCACTTTCAAACATTTCTTGAAAGCTAGAAATGAGTTAATTGGGCCAGCCCAATGTTGTGGAGAGGTGAGGTGCTGGAAGCCATACCTCTGCCCAGGCTGGAGACCAAGGTTTGAGAATGGATCAGGGTGGCTCAAGGCCCAGTTGGGGAAGGAGGATTAAGCATCCCAAGGAAAACTCTCTTCTATTGGTGAGTGGGGCCATTGGTCCCAGCGCACTTGCCACTGAGCAGAGGCTGGGAAACAGCACAAAAGGATAAGCAGAAGTGGGCAGAGGTGTTATGAATGCAACCAGCATGAGTGCCTAGATGCTTGTTTGTGTTTGCATCATGTGTAGTTCCTATTGGAAAAATGGGGAACCACCCAGGCTTGCTCAACATCCCCTGTAGATCCCAAATGACCTTTCATAGTAGATTACCCACCAAAAATGGCTCTAAATAAATGGTGGTTAACCAGTAACTTCAAAAGAAGAGTCAGTGGTGGGGCTGGGGGGATGCCACTGGGGACCAGGGATACCAGGAGATAAAAACAGGAATATGAAAAACAAGAAATGAGTTTGGTGGTTATGCACCTGTAAAGGAGGGGAGTTTTAATTTTTTTCAGATTGATAGGAAAAAGTTTGGTGCCTCGAGCGTATTATCCTAAAAGGATAAGCAAAATGTGTGTCCAAAATATGGTAAAAGCTAAAACTGACAACCAAAGAAATCACACCAGACTAAATAATTGAGGCAATTACACTAGTGGTTCTCCACAAGATTAAGCCTTCATTGTATTTGATCCTTACATCCAACAGAAGCCACTGAAGTTCAGAATAAAGACACCTCATATTAAATAATATAAGGAGGCCCAAGTCAAAGCTTTAATTTTTCACAAAAAAGCATGTGCCTTTAAATAAAACATGCCTCCCTATACAGCTATATATATATATATATATATATAGAGAGAGAGAGAGAGAGAGAGAGAGAGAGAGAGAGAGAGAGAGAGAGAGGCTGAAGAAAATTGTTTATTCAGATAATATGATGAGACAAAAATAGAATAAGTTGGATAAATAACTAGACAAACTGGACAAAAGCAAATTCAACTACAATAAGGGACAATAAAGTTACTTGCTATAACCAAGCAATGCATCTTGTAAATGTATTTGTTCTACAGTTGAAAACAAAGGGTAAGATGTAACAGTTGCTACATACCACAGGAGTTTTACGAAAAGTTTTTTTTTTTCAGCCTGCTGGTCTCCCAGCCTCCCTCTGGTCACCACTTTGATATGCTTGTGCTTTCTCTTGGCATCATGCTGAGGATGAGTGCATACAACAAAGCAACTACCAGTGGAAAAAAAAAACATAAGACTGGCAAACCACTGAGCTAGCTGAGAATAAACTCTCCACCTCCACTAGCACTTTAAGTAGCCTGACAATTCCATTACATAACCTTAAAGCAAAACAGCCACTTCAAAGCAAATGTGTTTTCAAATAACCTGCTGCACAGAGTCTATTCAGCTCTTTGTAACCATGTTCACCACTATTTCATAGTAACATTGTAACTTAAGGTCAGGGAAGACTCTAGATTCATGAGTCCCCCACCACTGCTTGGTGGGATTTATAAGTTTGTTATATAAACATACCAATTTATGGGTATCTCAGTTTTGAGGGATTTTGCCCCAATTAATGATTGAGGGCTTGGACAGAATTTAAATGTAGAGTTAGAGCTTGGTCCATCATGAAGATATGGGACTTGGTGGAGATAGGGAGGAATAAGTGAAAAGTGGTTTCACTAACTGTGGAGTGGATGTTTTACATGTATGGGCTAGGATGGCATTGGCCTAATATGCCCTTGCATTTGATAGGTGGGTGGTTGCACTCAGTGACTGTATTTTTTTTTTTGAGGGGGTTCTCCACACAAATTTCCTGCAACCCAAGTGATGGCAATATTTGGCTACTGTGAAAGAGTGGTGAATGTCATTACGTTTGAAACATTTGGCAGTCTTTACCCCAGTTCATTTCCATCCCTTCTAAAAAGCTGGATAGGACCTTCAGATGTTTGACCTGGTAATCACAGTATATTAAAACAAGCCATCTTTTTCCTTGTCTCAGTCCTGCTCTGAAGGTATTCATTTCTCAGGAAACTGTATGTGAGATGATCTTCAGACATGGGTATACCCAAAACTGTACATCAAATTCTCTCAGCTCAATCCAGATTTTACTGAAGTCTTTTGGTGTACACTTTTAAGCAAAATGTATTAAATCAAGGTCTGTAATTACTCTTGCATTAATTGATTCTTTGAATAGAATGACATGTTGCATTGGGAACCCATTGCATACAACTGAAACTTGTATTCTTTGTAAAATACTATAACTAGAGTACCTTTCCTGGTCACAGCAGAAGAATGAGAACAATATGGAATTATCAGAATAATGTTTTGAAACCAGCAATTGAATAAGGAATGGAAGTGTACTGTACTTGCTCCATTTAATGTGATAATTATTTTTACCTGAGTTGATTTCATCAAACTCCCACACAGCACAAGGATTGCAGTGACTGACAGAAACATTTGTAACAACTTACAGTGCCAGTGATCCACATAACAATTAACCACAGCAAAATCAAACTTATATTTTTTTCTACTACAATCACCAGTGACTGTCAGAAAATGTTTTTGCCAAAGACCTTAAAAAAGTTCTTTCTAGTTACCGCCATCCTGAGTTATCTTAAAATGATATTACCGATCTTCTCCATGCAGTTGTAATCTCCATTGTGACCATGCAGAAATGATGGCAGATTCACCATGCAAATGGACCACAAGGCCATCCACAATACTTAGCAAACCATGCAAGGTGGTCATATCATTTGTGAACCACACTGCCAAAAAAACATTTACTGGTCAATCATATGGAAATTGATAATTATGTATCCAGTACCTCAAGTGGCTACAATGGGGACCAGACTGTTTAGTGTCCTACAATGTGAAATCAGAGTGGACCTTATTTAACCACATTTTGGCTGTCATTTTTTTTTTACAACAAACAGGTTTTGCTGGTGCCAGTTAATCAGTACATAGTGTTAGAGGCGTGTTGTTGTTCCATTCTGTTTGCCCCAGTCCCCATTACTATTTTTCCAGCCAGAATGGCACTTTAGCTGCCAAATTTCATGGGTGTTTCACTCTGTTTTGAGCATGAAGATGACCCACAAGTGGCATTAGGATGCAACCAAAGAAAGAGTCTCCTTGCTGGCATGTGCAGTGCATCTTTCGGCTCCCACCACTGTTATTTGGTGGTGGGTGGTCAATCACAGTACATTCATCACTATATTGAAGTTGGAGATCAGTTCTGTTCAGATGCAGTTTGGCATGCAGTCAGGATACACTGCAACAACTTTTTACTCCTGTCTTCCTTTGAGTTTCCACATGCATCTGCAAGACAAAGGACTGAAGGTTCATGGTGGTCATGGTGTGTGTATTTGCTTTACAGCAGCCATTCCCTCCTCTCCACAAAATATTTATTCTGACTAAATATCTCAGGAAGAGAAGAAAATTATTTTATACACTTCTATGTTGTTTAATGTTTGAGCTAGGGTTGGGATGAGGTTATATTAGGTGTTTAAAACAGAGAAATGAAGCTTGTTACTCCTTTCTGTACAGCTGACCACTGGGGGCATAATAATTGCCAACTTGTACAGGGTTTTATGTCATAGGGCAGCTGACCACTGCACTACACCTCACATACCCTCCCTCCACTTCCATCCATCATGCGGCATAGTCCCTCCCCCACACACGTTTATATATAGCGACACCCTATCACTGTAGTCGCCTACCCGATATCCCATCGCTACCCTGCCAGGTATCTCAGAATCACAGGTGCTATGATTGGGTTGTATTTTTTGCAGTCACTCAATCATGGTCACCATGTTCACTGGATACCCTTGTACAGGTACAACTTATGCACGTCAAGTGAAATGTGTTTTTGTGCCCACGGCATGGTATTTACAATTTTCTATTTATTCCTTTACAGTACAACAGCGAGCAAAAGATAACAGAGCTCAGCTTGCAGCTGGGTCTGCCAGCTTTTCTGACAGGGCTTAATGGGCTGTGTTGTGCTCCTTCAATGTCAAATGATACATCTTTTGAAAATATTAACAATAAAAGAAGGTCACATAAAAGAATCACTCAAAAGTTTGACAAAAATTAGAACAAATTGACTATTGTGCACTTTAAAGTGAACTGTATCTATAGGAATTGTTTCAAATACTTGATCTACTAGGTTGCATCTCAGACCGTGGAGATCAAAGCAGAATGCATATCTCTTTTCTCTGTGCTAGACAAAGTAACATGACTACATGTGCTGGCTCAGAGACTTCTTGAAATGTCCATAAATTGACCAGAAAGATTTTTTGAGATATTATTAAACTCTCTCCAATTAGTAAGTCTCAAATTAGACTAAATAACACACTATACCCATTAGTTGGTCCCAAAAAACACATTGTGTACCACTTGAGGTACAGTATTTGACATCAGTATGTGCTGCTCACACAGCCTGATTCACCTGTGTCTGTTACGGTGTCTATAAGCAGACCAGTCCATTGACAATAAGAACTCACCTTATATCACGTACACAAGACCAGGTACAGCCAAATGGTTACCAGCATAACTGGTCCACATTTATGCTGCTTTATTTCTTAGTGATTGCAAAACAGAACATTAAAATACATCCATCCATCTGAAAAGATTATGCCAGCTCCAAGGAAATGCTTCAGTTAAATAAATCAGGCTGTTATATTTTTTTCAGTCTCACCTTGGCCCATGTGTGCCACTGATGCTAACTTATCTACTTCTTGTTTTATAACATCATAAGCAGCACTTGAATTGCACATGTGTGAACTGTCGTATACTATAAGTATGGAGTAGGCTATGTCTTGTGGGGTATGCAGGAAGTGGGAGTCACCTGTGATGGAAACTGCACAACTGCAAATGAGCCAAAAGCAAGCCTCCTGAAGATGATGCATGTGTGTGTGCCTGTGTGTGTGCACACATGGCATTTACTAAGTATATTTTGGGCTGGAGATAATGTGTAGACTAGATTCCTGAATGGTTTGGTATGTGGATGAGGGGTCCATGAACTGTGGTTCTGTAGATTGCAGCGTGCAGGTTAGCTATCAGTATGTGTACTCTAGGTTGGTGGCTGGGATACATAACTGTGGCAGGATGGATCCATACTAGGAAAGAAGACAGTGGTGCAATTACCACTGTAAGGAGGGTGTCAGCAAATTTGATGGACTAGTGGTTTTCAAATGTTGCCAGTGGTAGTGAGTTGAAAAAAAGAACACCAAAACCCAGCCCCTGAACTGAAAAACACTGTGACTCCTCTGAATGCCATAATGAAAAAACAAACAACAAAAAAATATTCAAAGTTACACTGGTCTCCTGATCCTGTCCCAGTGATGCCACAACTGCCATTGCCTGCTCTTCCACCAGCAAAGTGTAAAAGAGTAAGTCCATTTCTAAATGCCTCACACCTTAGTGTTGGGCAGCCCCAGATACAATGTTTGCACTAAATGTACTGTTTTACCTTTTTTATACTTCCTTTATTATGGTAGGCCCAAAGGGCTTGAGAGATCATGTCCATACAGATAGATCATACCTCTATTACATAGAAGTACTGTTTTACCTTAGTTGTTTATGCATTCAAATATTTCATCTGGTTGATCCTGCCACCTCTCTAGTTTAACAGGTAAACAATAAGACATGACAGGGTGTTAGTTGTTCTGCGATAACCACACACCTAGGTGCATAGTAAGGCACGATGCTGAAGAGCAAGTGTCCTTTCGCACCTAAAGGTGAAGTCATCACAGAACAACCAACACCCTGGAGTGTCTTGTTGCACTTATAAAATGGGTTATGATTAGCAAAAAATGACACCAACAAGTAGTTTGCATTTGTAAAATTTTATAACATTTATTTAAATAAGGACTAGATAATTTCTTAAAAAAGGGAGAAAAAAATAGTCCCTAACAACACTGTTTGGGATGGTCAAAATAATATATTGTTTAGAACCGCATGATGCACTACTTTTTTGAAGTGATCAAAATAACAACAGAAAATAAAGCCTCCTCATAATGTGGAAAATTTTAAGTTTACTTGTTGAAATTGATGAATTGCACCTTGCCATGGAATACAGGGTTTATGAGCTTGAAAGGCATGTTTTCTAGAACTGTATTTCCTCTTGATGGTGTTTCATGCTCATTGTCGGTGAACTTATATTCAGGCTCTGGCTTCTGTTTCTTGCTTAGACTCCATTTCTTGATTCTTGCTGGAAGATTCAATCTGCTGATTTTCTTTTGAATTTGTGCCTGGGTTCCGCCCCACTTTTCAGGTCTTCAGCAGAGGCACTCCAATAGCTTCACAATCTAGCTTCTGATCTGTGCCAGTGACTGCCATAATTTCCCACGCCTGCAGTCCAGCAGTACAGTTGATAGTAGATGCAGAGCTGTGGCTCTAATAGAGTGGTTTGTGTACCTTTGGCTGAGGTTACACTCCTTGATTAACCTGTTAACTGTCTTTTCCCTGTTGTAATAGATTAATATTTTTTCACCAAACCAGTAAAAGGCAAATCTGTGGACCAAGCCCTTTCTACCCTGAAAATTTCAGACCAAAATTCCAAACCATCTGCATGCTAGACAATGACAAAAGAAAAAAAAAACAGCAAAACGACTGCTGATTTTAAACTTTTTTTCACTATCAGGATCTTGGAATCCTCACATCTGACAGAACTGAAACTGGGAACTTCAAGAGATCTATTCCCTGAGACAATGCAGGCAAACATGTCTTGCAAATCTTTTGAATGGTTGCAAAAATATTGAAGTGCAAAGTGTCCACAAAGGTGATTTAAGATACTTGTTTTCAGTTTGAATTCAAGAAATGGAATGTTTACTATGTATGGTATACAAGAATTCAAATCTCTGCTCAGTTCTATGGGCAGAATGTTCACCCCACTATAATACAACAAAGGCCTCAGATGGAACCAGGGCTTTTGATTTATCTATAGTGGTTAAATAGCACAGATTTTCCTAGTAAGCAGGTGAGAATAGAAGGGGATTTTCATGGTCAGCAAAGAAACACCATATATTAAATTGTAGGTACTGTAGTACTTCATTTTTAGGGCTGCATGGGTGGAGCGCCGCTGACATGTCACCATCAGTATTTCAGATTAGCACTGTGGAAGCATGTTACAAGACTGCTGTCCTGTGTGCTTCCACAGTGCTGCAGCATAGTTTTGAGTGGTTGTGCTTATGCAGTGCTTCCCCTTCGCCAGACACATTAACACACCCACTATTGGGGGAAATCTTTTTCTTCCGTAACTTCAGAAGTGATGGCCACCATGTAAAACATGGCTGGCAAGTCAGACTGCAATGCAAGAGTATTGCACATGTGCAGCTCTGGCATCGCTGCCATCTTGTGGATGGCATACACCAGCGCCGGTCATAAAACTCACAAAAGCTACAACTATCTAGCAGCCACCAACATTTCAAACAGTTTCACAGGGAAAGGTCCTGACAAGGAGTATTACCAATCTGTTGTTAATAACTGATATTTCTACAGTACGGAAACCTTAGTGATAATGCATGATCACGAGCTACGAGGCTTTCTGTGCTGTCGAGGCTGCTGTAGAAGAAGCAGCAGTCTAGTTGAATCTGAAGCAGACACAGCACTGACTGGTAACAATACCTAGCTTCATGATGGTATCAATAGTTTAAAACTTGGTGTGTTTCACTTATCTGGCAAACAGCTGGAATTTGTAATACAGTGTGTTTCTTTAATGCTGTTCGATTCTGCTCTGCTCTTAAACTTTTTTTTTTTTTGAGTTTGTTGAAAACTCTGCTTGAAGTTCCAATTAATGTGATTAATATTTACTACACATGATGATGACTGTACAGTACTGAAATGCCTCCAGTGCATCATGCTGGTAAAAGCTCACTGCAGCCAAATCAGTGAAATGATGCTAGACTGCGGGACCTACAACCTGTTGTAACCCCAGCAGTGATATTCCCACAGTGACTGAGGGTGAAGTGGTGTGGTGGAGGTGGAGCACAGCAGCAGCTCCAGCTAGCCCCTATTCAGTCTGCTATACAGCAGGACAGCAGTTCAACTCTGTACAGTGTCGATGGCGGTGCTCATAAATGCTATTCCAAAAACAACTGCTGGTGAGTACTGATGTGCACATAATAGCTTTGTGCAGCTGTTTCATCTCTGACCAGAGTTTGCTTAACTTACATATGTGTGTGTCTGTGTGTGTGTGTGTGTGTGTGTGTGTGTGTGTGTGTAAGAAGAATACTATGAGAACAAATAACATTTAATTACTATGTTTTTTAAATTTAAGGCAGTTTCATTTTTATGGCCTAGTTGAAGGTTTTTAGCGAGTAAAGGTGACAGTCACATTTGTGATGGCAGTCAGAGATGTGTGGTAGTATTGATTTTATTGTGAAGAGTTTGCCAGATCTTCTTCAAATGTGGTTGTGCTGGGATATCACCACTGGGTTCCAAGTTCCTAAACCAATCAGGTTTCTGGATTTTGAAATCACTTTTTATAATCTATGGCACCCTCCCTCCACCAGAGGTGCATCTCATAATCTCCCATGGCTGACATCACAGCTGGGAATAAACTGCAGTAAGTCAACTAGCTCACATAGGATTATCAGAGCTATTACAGTATTTGTTGCTCTGTTTTCCTCACACACTTGTCCTGCTTCCCTACTGAACAGTATACCTGGGGAAACTATACTTGGGTTCAGTATGGCTACAGGACTAAAGCAGAAAATCTAAGCTATAAATAGCTCTAATACTTGTATCTGCTAGCTTAATCTCCTGCTGCTGCTCCCTGGCTGTGACATCAGCTGTGGGAGATTTTAGGATGTGTCCACATGGGCGGAGATCACAAAATGTGAGGGAAGAGGGAGAACAAACCAACCAGACTAAATATTCAGTATGCAGCAACAACTAAGAAAAACAAGCCGTTTAGTCTAACAGTGTAAATTGGTGCTGTGCCAAACTAAGGTATGGACTATTTACATAATGGATGTTTTCCTTTAAAGCATACTTCCTGAATCACTGCTGTAGAGTTGGAGCAGCCAGCAGATCAGGGAGAGTTGATGGCATTGCAACTGTACAGATAAGGTGTGTGAAGCCCAAAGACTAAGAAAATTTTATTTCTTAACTCAGGGCATTTATTTTGGTGGGGAGGCAATGTGTATGTGGACTTTTGCTAGCTGTCTGGTGGGTGGCCTCAAGTAAACTATTAACATATCAAGTGGAGTGAAGTGGATTTTAGGAGGTGGGGGGTTGTGTGAACTACAGTATGGAAACAGTCTCAGGTTGTCAAAAGGCAGTATAGAGATGGTGTCAGCAGATTATGGCAACTGGGACAGACAGTTGTCAGCTGATGTGAACACAGGGGGCCAGATTTTCAAATGGTGGCAGACAGATTGCAACATGCCCTGCACCAGAACACTTTGAACCTGGTAGTGCACCAAAGGCTTTTGTCACAACTGTGTCAGATTTTAGTATGTCAGATTCAAATGCAATATTTTACTCGGTTTACGGTGGCTTGCACCAAATATTTGATGCAAGCCCCATGAAAAGGGTACCCAGGACTGATGCAAGCTAGACCAGCAAAAAGCTGGTCTAACTTGTGGCAATTGTCACATAGGAGAGAAAATCCTGACTACCAATTGAGTGAATGCTGCAAGCTCTGTGAGTCGTATATATGGTGCACCAAGGGCTTGCGGCATTCACCAGTGGTAGAAAATCCAGCTCAGGATGTGCATATTGGGGCTGGATGGGTGTCAGAAGATGCCAGGGGTATGAGTAATGTACATCTTGAAATGTAGAGGCTATTGATAGATGGACAGGGCAAAGGATAATCATGCTGGGCAAGGAGAGGGGATAAAAATGTGTTTTGGGAGCACTGAGGCTATCAGCCAATGTAGAGATATGGGAACATTTTAGTATAAAGGAGGGATATCGTTACTGTGATAGTGATGGTGTGCATCAGTCAGTCATGTATGCTCCATCATGGAAGGAAGAAAGAAGAACAAGTGGATTCTCTATAGTGTAACAAAAAAAAGGACAGCAAAAGAATGCAAAACTCAGAAACACAAATTGATATATGCAGGTTAGCAAATACTTTATTTTCTACTTTAGTGCATTTCACTGTTTTTCAGGTACTGTATTGCTATGAATTGCTCAACCCAGAAATCAGGCTATCATACGCACAGTTCTTGAGTTGCCAGCTCATACTATACTGCTCAATGAGACCATCTTGCAGTTAGTGTCCACAACACAATGTTGTCCTTGTCTGTGAGTACAGGTCACTGGATTGTCAAAGGGAGGTCTAGCAGTGGAGCTGAGCCAGTAACTGGGCTTCTAATCAGAACCATCTGCAAATGGATCACTTACTCAATACAAACGGGTGATTGTAGGTTTTGGTAGTACAGAATTTGTTTACAAATGCAACAGAGTAAACCATAAATTAGTGAAACAGACATTTTATTGCATTTGTAAGTAAGTAAATGAGGGCAGAAGCTATTCCACAATTAAGTTTGGACAAACAAAAAATTTCCACGTGAAATTCATGTAATTTTACTTTTCCATGTAGTCAGAATTTCTATAAAATTAACAATAAAACTGTGCAAGATCTGCTATGCATCAGTGTTATTCGTTACAAACAGCATTTCTCCTCACTGGCTTTGTTTGTCCTTACAGGCTTTATAACTCTCTTCCACCTACAAATTAGTTGAACTTGTTCTCAAAAATCATGTAGCATTTCTTGTCCTTTATGTAGAGGTTTGGTAGTTTTTGTGAATTTTCATATTGTGACATTTCTTCTACATTTCCATGGAAATCCTTATTTTGTGTTTTTTTTTTTTTGCTAATGACAAAATGAAATATGCAAAACTGAGAATTTTAAACAGCCTTAACAAGAATTTTAAAATAGGAATATAGAGCACATAATGGGGAAGAATCACGTAGGGTCAATCAAGATGGCTTAAGACATAATTTGTTATGGTACAATTAGGTACAGCAGCAATAAGTCCAAGTTGGTCCATAAAGATAAAATTTAATCTCAGAGTGATATAAGGAGAAAAGCAGATGGGTCAGGATGTTGTCCCACAGGCTAACAATTTTGCAGGAGGCTGCCTACCTAACCATTCCCATGAATGTGGGTTGAGGAAGGGTAACTGGTCAGGATTCATAAGGGGGTGAGGGTGAGGCATAAATGTTCTTTCATTTTTCTATTTGCCCTGTAAAGGTGGTAGTCACAAAAGATACTACAATACATTTAAATATTACATTTATTGCACATTACTTTCCCTATTGAGTCCCTCATCTTCTAAGAAGCTCACATCTAGTTAAATCCCAAAAGGCAGCTAAGGGAAGTGCTTGCTCACTTGGCTTTGGGTTGGGCCCTGTAAATTTGGTTTGGCTTCAATAATTCAGTTGAACCACATAAGCACTCAATGTAGTAATTGGCATATAGTAAAGTAGACTACCAATGGAGGGTGAGTAAAAAAGTCTTGGAATTTTTTTACTGTAGATTAGTTTTGGTAGACAGTGTTGGGATGCCTTTTCTGGGGATTAGAGTACTTGTAGTGGTATGACAGACTGTGACCCATTAAGGCCACTCATCCTAGTGCACAGCTACAGTAACAGTTAAAATTTATTGCTGAGCTGAAGGCTTATACCCATAGTAGTCTCACCTTTATCTCCATAACTGTTTTTATATTCTCCCTGACCCCCATATTTTCAAATTATATAATAGTTGCCCTCACAAAAAGTATGCATGGAAAAATATAAACCAGCATTTGTCAATGCCAGAATGTTTGCTTGGTGGCATTAGCACTGGAAATGCAAGAGTTAGTGAAATGCAGAATAGGAATGGCAGTGAAGTATTGAGCATCACACCAACCCACCTTCACCCTGCAGAGATGGACAGGCATTGGGGTATGTGTTTGGGTTGCCACTCATAACTTGCATGCCATTCAGCTTCACCCTATCCAACAGACACTGACATACAGTATGTTGGGGTGTTGCCATGGGGTATTCAGCTTTACAGTCACCCTACTCCATAAGGACATACACTGAAATGGGTGCAGTATAGGAGAATGCAGTGAACTTTGTGGCAGAGAAGTCCAAGGCACACCTCGATGCCTGTCACTGGCTGCAGGGTGGTGGGGTGGGGGTGGAATGGCATGAGCAGTACAGTCGGCAATCTAGGGGCACACCCCTGATACCTGTCAGTCTGTACAGGGTGGGAAGTTATGGTTAGAATCCCTTACACCCTGGGCGTTTGTTGGTATTTGCCCTACAAATTTTCAACATGGACATTTTGTGACCCCCCACCTCATGAAGGCATTTGGGACTTCTTCTCATGAACAGTGGTACTGTGAGTTTGTCGATGTGTCCTGAACTTTGAGTTTCCACAACGACTGTGCCATTGTGTGCAAGATGTACAAAAACACAGATCGGGCAGGATGTGAAGAATGACAGCTGTACCATTCATAGGGAGGTGAGAAGAGATGGCAATGTTGAAAATTTGTAGTGAAAATATTAAAAATGCTCAAACTTCTGAGCATATGTGGAAACTGCACAACACATGCGCGTAACACAGTCATTTAGTGGAATTATTTCACCAGATTTTCAAGATAGGCATTTTGTGACCTCTGCTCATGAAGACTGTCACTATGATTTTCTTAATCTGTCCCGAACATTGATTTCCCACAGCAACTGCGCTATTCTGCGTCAGATGTGTAAATGCATATTTGGGGCATGATGTGAAAAATGACAGCTGTACTGTTCATAAAGAGCTCTGAAAAAATGCCAATGTTGAAAATCTGGAGTGAAAATACTACAGATTTGCGAAGTTACAAGAGTGCATGGAAATTGCACAACGCACACTTGTAACACAGTCATTTTAAGGACATTTGTCATTAAATTTCCAACATAGGCATTTTAGGACCTCTGCTCATGAACAGAGTCACTGTAATTTTACATACAAACATGCATACGAACATATGAACATACGAATCTGCCATGAGTACACTCCAATTGGTCTATGTAAGTCTGCCCGAGTGTGCAGCTAACACCTAGATTGTAGCTGCCCCAGCCTCAACCCCTCAGTTCCTCCCCACTTGTCGCAGCCACTTCCCTCTGACTCTTCCTCTTGCTTTATCCCACTCCTTCTTAAAGCTATTGACTGTCTTACATGTTACCACCCCCTCTGGCAGCATTACAACTAGACACCACCCTGTCAGAGAAGTAGTGCCTCCTCATTTCCCTCTTGAAACATCCCCCTTCAACCTTAGTCCATGCCCCTCATCTCTCTTCACTCCTCAGTTTAAACATCCCATCAGTGATAGGTTTATTTATCCTCAGGTATTTAAGCGCATCCATGCATGTCCCCCTACCCCTCCTCTCCTCTAGTGGTGTACATGTTCCAGCTCCTTCAGCTTAACTTCACATTCCTTTCCTTCCATCCCCTTTAACATGTTTGTTGCCCTCCTTTGCACCTCCTCCAGTAACTTTATATCTCTCCTCAAGTATGGCCTCCAGTATTGCACACAGTACTCTAGGTGTGGTCTGACCAATGATCTGTAGAGAGGTAGGATCACATCCCTGTGTCTGGATGAGAACCCACTTGCGATACACCCCAGCATCCTGTTTGCCTTTGCTGCTGCTCTCCTGCGCTGGGCCGAGTTGTTCATGCTCCTAGTTACCAACACCCCTAGGTCCTTCTCATCCTCTGTGATCCCCAACCAACAGTCCCTCTTCTTGTTCTTAGCCCTGAAGTGCATCACCTTACATTTATTTGCGTTGAATCCTAGCTGCCACTCCACTGACCATGTCTCTAGTTTGGTTAGGTCCCCCTGCAGTTTTTCCCATCTGTCCTCTTCATCCACCGCTGCCCCCAATTTGCTATAATCTGTGAACAGACTAACCCTGCTCCCCACTCCATGTGCTTTATCAGAGATAAAGAGCACAAATAGTACCGAGCCCAGCACTGACCCCTTGTGGCACCCTGCTGGTCACTGCTCTGGGTGCCAAGAGCTCCCCCAACACCACCACCCTCTGCACCCTCCCCTGTAAACAGTTCTCTATCCATTTAGTCAGCTTTTTTCCCCACACCCACTGCCCTCAGCTTCCTCCCCAGTCTCCCATGAGGCACTGTATCAAAGGCCTTACTGAAATCCAAGTACGGGACATGTACCGCATGACCACAGTCCAACTCCATTGTCACCCAGTCATAATACTCTATTAAGTTGGTTTGACAAGACCTCCCTGAGACGAACCTGTGTTGCCGCCCATCTTGGAGGTCATTACTCTCTAGGAATGCCACCAGCCTCGCCTTCAGTATCGCCTCCATAAGCTTACCCTCTATGGATGTGAAACTTACTGGACGATAATTTCCTGGCTCCTCCCTATGCCCATTCTTATGTATGGGCACCACATGGGTAACTCTCCATTCCTGGGGCACACACCCCATTTCCAAGGAGGTGTTGAACAGATCTGCCAGTGGCTCAGCCAGCAGTTCCATCTCCCTCAGCACCCTGGGGTGGATGTCATCGGGACTTGGTGCCTTGTCCACCCTTACTGCCCTCATCCCCTCTAGCACAATACTCCCTGTGATCACTTTGTCCGTCACCTTCTCCATTCTTTCTCCACTCCCCCAGCCCATTGTGGTAGTGGACCATCCCTCTCCTTAGTGAAAACAAAGCTGAAGTACTCATTTAGAATTTCCATGCTTTATCCTCACAATATGTTCCTTGTACTTCCTCTTTTCCAAGGCATACCTAAAAAAGTCCTTTTCCCTTCCCTGTATGCCCTGTGCGGTCCTTAATTGCCTGGAGGCCTTAGCTTTTTTCACCCTCCTGGCAACCTCCCTTGACTAACTTCTGAAAGTCTCCTTATCCTCTCTCTTCCCTGTTCTCCTGAACATCCGGTATGCAGCCGTCTTTGCCCTCACCCCTTGCAGCATTTCCTTGTTCAGCCAGCATGGTTTCTTGGCTCTGCTCTTCTTACTCCTGGCCCTGGTGCAGGCTACTGTGGCCTCTGTTAGCCCAGTCTTTATGACTCCCCACTTTTGTTCTGCATCCATCCCTGGCCTTATATTCTAGAGTCTCCCTTGCAGTATTGCTCCCATCCTCCAAAAGTCCACCCTAATAAAGTCCACCACCTTAGTGCCTGTGCCTCCTGCCTTCCTGCTCAGCACGACAATGTGTCACACTGTTTGGTGGTCGCTACCTGCTAGTGGGTCCTCCACCCTTACTACCCTCACTGCCTCCCCCATTTGCCAGTACTAGGTTCAGAGTGCTACCAAGCCTTGTAGGCCCACCTACTAATTGCATCAAAAGGCCATCCTGGAATTCATCAAGGAGCACCTGCTCCCTGTACTGCTAGTGGCAAGGGTGCTCTAGTCAACCCCTGGTAGGTTCAAATCCCCCACTATCAGCACACTCCTTCTTCTACACATCCTCCTTATCTGCTCTGCTAACTCCCCATCCAGTTCCCCGGATTGGACTGGTGGTCTGTACACCACTCCCAGCCTCAGCTTTCTGCCCTTGGAGACCAGGAGCTGCACCCAAAGTGCCTCTGTCCTCTCCTTTTCTCCCTCATCCCTTACGCATTTAATCCATTCCCTCACATAGAGGGCAACCTCTCCCCCCCCTTCCAACCACGTGGTCACTCCTGTATATCCTGTATTCCAGGATTGCCAAGTCCCAGTTATGGTAATCTGTGGCCCAAGTCTGTGACACTGCAGCAATATTCACCTTCCCTTTTGTTCCCCAGGCTCCTTGTGTTTTGAGAGATCACCTTCCACCCGTACCCCTCCTTCTCCTCACTCTTCTCCTACTTGGCCTGTGTCCTTCCTCCCAGTAGTCCGCACCCTTTCTTCTCCTTATTCTTACCTGGTGGTGGTATGTTCTGTATTACATTCAAACCACTCTGCCAGCTTCTTCCCAGGGTTACTACACCTCTGCCTTTACCTATATCTGGGGGTGAGCTCATTAGGCTCCCTGTCCAGACCTTTCTATCAACCTCAGTCTTTGGCCACCCACCCACTAGTTTTAGTCCGCCTTAGTGAGATATACTCCTCTAATTCTGCCTTTAATACTCCCCTCCCCTTCCTGCTCAAGTGTATCCTGTCCCCCGTGTACAAGTCATTATTGCCCCAGACCCTACCCCAGTTAGTCACTAACCCATAATTTTTGATGTGGCACCAATCCCTCAGCCACTCGTTCAACTCCTCAGTCCTACCCTTCCTCCCCATGCTTGCACATGGTACCAGGAGTACCTCCGAGAATGCCACTGACCCCCCAACCCACTCGCACTGAATGCATAACTACTCAAACCTCCCCCTCACTACTTCCACAGTCTCCCCAGCCAAGTTGTTTGTACCCACATGCAACACTAAATTAGGTTTCTTACTCCCCCTCACTACACACTTGAGCAGTGCCTGCCCTGCCCCTACTGCAGTCAACCTGGGGAGAGCTTCAATCCAAATACAGTTGCGCATTTCCCCCCTTCTGCCCCATCTCACCCCTTTCAGTATAGAATCCCCCATCCCTTACTCCTTTCCCTTCTATTGCCCCTTCCACCACCCTAGTATTTGTTCTTCCCTGCCCCTTACCCACACCAGCTGCACCCTCTGTGACTTCCGTATCAGTACCCCCTACTTCCACCTCCCCCCTTTTCTCTGCCTTATTCCTCCCATCCTCCTTGAACCCCTTCCCAGCCTGACTACTTCCTACTGGGCTTTCCATGTCAACCACCCCTCCTCCCCTGCTGATTTCCAATGCCTCTCCTATCCTTGCTGTTGTCTATTTAAAGCCCCTATTCCCTTCTACCCCAATAGTGATGCCTCTCCCATCCTTCCCCCCTTCCGTAGCCTTCTCTCTTTTAGTCACCACCCCTTCTTCCTTACTAGCTCTCCTTCTACCCTTTCATCCTCGCTATCTTTTCCCCTACCTGTTGCCATTTCTCTCATGCCCCGCTTGTCCTCCCCTTCAGTATATTCCTGCTCCCCTCTCTCCATAGCAGAGGCTAGAATCTATTCCTAGTCTATACCCCTCCTACATCTCTCTCCTGTATCAGTTCCCCCCTCCTACTTGTTCTCCTCCATGCCAACCCTGGTCCGACCCCTGGTCCCTCCGTACCTGCAGCCATCTGCTCTCTCCCCTGGTACTCCTCATGGTCTCTTCCTCCCCCATCAGGAGGCTGCCCCCCTCACCTTGGACACCCCTTCCCTTCTCCTCTCTTTTCTGCCAGTGCCTCTGATACTGGGGTCAGTTTCAGTCCCTAGTTGTTCTTCCTCCATCCCCTCTTGCCATCTCCTATTCCCCACCCCATCAGGATGCCTACCATACTCATCTGCCCTGCCAATTAGACTCCTCCCTAACCTCCACAGTTCCTCCCTCAAACTAGCCAGTCATCTACAAACTATACATGCCCCCATTCTCCAAGCCCAGTCCAAGATCATGATGGACCCGCACCCTGCTCTGTACATCCCACCACCCTTCCAAACATGCCCGTCCTATTGACATGTGGCACCTGCCCAACTTTGGCCCCCATCTTATGTTATGGGCTCTTACTCCCAGTTTCTGTACCCTACTACAACTGTTGGGCCCCTATTTACTCAAATTCCTGGTCCCTTCCAACACTAGTCCTCATACTGCCGACCGGGTTAATTCAGTCTCAAATCTCATCCATTAGATAGTGTATTACTGTAGCATTCCTAAAACCTTCTTGTCCATTTTTCACCCCTCAGCTACCATACTTTTTGTTCTCAGGTCTCAAATAGTTTCACTTAGCCCAGTTAGAAACTCCAAGTATTACTCAGCTCAGAGAAATAAACAGAACAACTAAATCTATATTATTACAGCAATCCTAAAAGTATCCAATATTTGCTTTGTCTCCACCCCAGAGACCCGCTGTAATGTAGGACCACAGAGGGCCGGGGGAGGGGGGCAACTCTAAAGTCCTGGAAGATCTCCATTGAGCTCAATCACTCCCCTCTCTCACTCACTTGTTCTATTTCTCCCAGCGCTGCAGGCTGCCCTTTTGTACTTTTCTGCCCACAAAGAAATCTGCAGCAGTCCCAACAGAACTCCACTGAGCTTACTTATTCCCCTCTCACGCACTCATTCTGTTTCTCCCAGCGCTGCAGGCTGCCCTTTTGTATTAGGCTCCTGCCTGCATTTGGCGCCTTTTTCTGCCCACAAAGAAGTTCACAGCTGTCCCAACTGAGCTCCCTTGAGCTTGCGCACTCCCCCTCTCTCACTTACTCATTCTGTTTCTCCTGGTGCTGCAGGCTGCCCTTTGTGCTGGGCCCCTACCTGTGCTGGCACCTTTTCTGCCCACAAAGAGATCTACAGCAGTCCCGACAGACTCCGTTGAGCTTACTCTCTCCCACTCGCTCATTCTGTTTCTCCCGGCACTGCAGGCTGCCCTTTTGTACTGGACTCCTGCCTGTGTTGGTGCCTTTTTCTGCCCACAAAGAAATCTGCAGCACTCCAGACAGAGCTCCATTGAGGTCCCTCACTCCCCCTCTCTCACTCACTCATTCTGTTTTTCCCAGAGCTGCAGGCTGCCCTTTTGTACTGGGCTCCTGCCTGCACTGGTGCCTTTTTCTGCCCACAAAGAAATCCACAGCAGTCCCAAAATAAAAGAGCTCAGTTGAGCATGCTTACTCCACCTCTCTCACTCGCTCTATTTTAATCTGTCCCAAACACTGATTTCCAAAAGTGACCGTGCTATTCTGCGCCAGAAGTGTGAAAACACATTTCAGCCAGGATGTGAAAAATGACAGCAGTACTATTAATAAGGAGGTATGAAAAAATGCCAGTGTTGGAATTCTCGTGTGAAAATATTACAAATTCACGAAGTTGCAAGGATGCGTATAAACTGCGCAACACATGCTCATAACACAGTCATTTTATGGACTTTCATCACCAAATTTTCAACTTAGGCATTTTAGGACCTCAGCTCATGAACAGTGTCACTGTCATTTTCTTAATCTGTCCTGAAAACTGACTGCCCACAGCGACCACGCTATTCTGTGCTGGAAGTGCGCAAACACATTTCAGCCAAGATGTGTAAAATGACAGCTGTACTGTTCATAGGAAGGTGTGGAAAAATGTCAATGTTGAAAATCTGGAGTGAAAATATCACAAATTCGTGAAGTTAAGATCGTGCTTGGAAACTGCGCAATGCACACTCGTAAAACAGTCATTTTTTGGATTTTTTCTACCACATTTACAACATAGGCTTTTTGAGAGCCCACCTCATGAACAGTGGCACTGTTGTTTCATTAATTGGTCCCAAAAGGTAATTCCGGAGGGTGACCATGAAATCACCTTTCAGGAGTGAATAGCGACATGACAGTGGCTGAATTCATGAGGAAGGGTCCCAATAATCCCATGTTGAAAGTTTGCTGCCAAAATTATCAAAAATGCCTGAGATATGCAACAAAGTTGAAAAAAAACCTGTTTATGCCATTATACAGCTTACCCGCATTACTTCAGTTCTCAGTCTGCTTTGAAGAGTGCAGACATGTTCCTAGTCCACCTAAGATTGTCGCACTGGGCTCTGGAGGTAAGTATGGGGTGAGGATGTGTGTGATGTGTGAGGAGGCAGGGTGCTCAGAGGGTGGGTGTGGGTTGTTGGAGGGCCACGAACTCAATAAGGGACCATTTTCTGTTTTACAGGATTTTACAGGGGCATTTGGCACACTGAGGTGGGCTCCCAGTATGCCACTTGAGTGTTTTGGGGCCTATAGCCAGCAGGATTAGGCACCCCAATTGGTACATACCGAGGGAGATAGCTGAGGAGATTAGGCACCCTTGAAACACAACACATTGGGGGACATTATGCCAATGAGAAGTGGGCTGCCTCATTGTCAAATTGAACTGGGAAGGGGGACTGAAGCAGGCGAGGATTGGACCCCCTGTTGGCAAGAAAAACTGTTGGGGAGCGCATGATGCTGAAGGGTTGGGCACCCCTTGGCATACAACAAATGGAGGAGGGTTACAATGCTCTCATGGGAAGCGGCCTCCCCATTGGCAAATGAATTGGGTTGGGGGCATAGGGATGGCAAGGTAACACCCTGCAATGACGGTCACTCCCTCATTGCAGTGAAATAGCTGATGCTGCAATGATGAGGCGGCGCCTGATTGCAGTGGCAAAAACATTTAAAGGTGGTGGCATGCTGTCTGAACTAGTGTCAGCAGCAGTGTGCCACCATATTGGGGAAAGCTGGCCAAGCCACAAAAGGCACTACAGCCATTGGCCCCCACTGTGCTGCACCTCCAAAACCCCACTTCTCTCCTAAGCTGTGACAAAATGTTTCTTGCACATGCATGCAAACAAATATAAAATAATGAAATGTAATCATATATAAGGCATGACAGTGCTCTTCAAAATATTTTGCCATCCATGGATGGAGTTTTTTAATTTTTTATTTTTTTATCATTTTTATATTCTTGAACCTGGAGCACAACAACTACACTCCCTGCTGCCAGTTTGGGTTGTAGTCAATTATATATGAGGTTGGACTGGAAATTGTGTGGTCAGCTGGTCACTCAGTCTATTATTGATGCATTCACAATGAGTGAGCTGAGGTAATAAGTCTAGATGAACTGATAATTACTCACATGAGTAACACACATAATCATACTGAGCTTGTTGGTAATGACAATGGGAAATTCATCATAGTGTCATTAGAAGGAGGAAGTGTACTGGTGGTGTGTGCCTGAGTAGTATTTGTACTGCCACTACAGCCTGGAGGGAGAAGTGAGATGTGGTACTTGTGCCAGGGGAAGTCTGAGAAAATGTGTCACCAGGAGGTGTAGCAGTGGGAATTCTGCAGTAGTGAATGTCCCTTATTGGACATTTGAACAATCTAATGGGTATTTGAAATGTATCTGTGGTTAGCCAAGACTTCAAGATTCTCTGGATCTAACCTTGAATAATGCTGTGAGGCAATATCCTCAATGGCACTGAAACATCTTTTGGAATGTTACTGAAGTTGAACAGCATCTGAGGAAATACAAAGTTACGTCAGTCAGTGGTAGCCAAATGACTCATCTGTCTTGGCAGAATTTGATTGAATCATTATTTTGGCGAGATAATGACTGTGCTATGTAAGACTGCATTATGTACTCTGGTAGCAAATCTGGTTCTATCTCCAAAATGTCTCAGTGGATCTGGCATTTAGAATCTAAAAGCTATAGATATTTAAAATTGTTGTCCAGGAACTGCATACCAAACAGGAGCTCCTTTCCATGTACAACCTAGGGGGTAAACAGGGGAAATTAACAGTAAATGAGGTACAAATATGAAAGAAGTCCAAATAGTTACAGCAAAGTAAATGACTTACAGTCTATGCAGTAGCAAGCTAGCAAAATGAGCTTATACTAAGACAAAGAACAAGGAACAGGAACTCAGAATGGCCAAAATGTAATAAGTACAAAATCATGATATGGAATGAATAGTAGAGAGTAGTTGCATTTAAGTAGGTATAAGTGGGCTCGAGGAGAGAGGAGGAAAATAAAAATATCCTGGGCAGGAGTAGCATAATGTGCAACAAGGGACATCAATTATTCAAATTAAAGGGTATGGGTAAAGGCAAAAGGCAGGATCATGCTGGTAAGACAGAAGGGATAGGAAAGAGGGAAGAAGAAGAAGATTTCTATTTGCAGGCACAAGAGTGAGCAAAATGATCCCTGCATAGGATTTTGAGAAAGATGGGAGAAGAGGAGGAGGAGGAGGAGAATGAGCGTATTGAGTGGGGAAGGGGTTGTCCAGAGAATGAGATGACAGGAGTAGAGGACAGCATTTCCAGCTGTGGTTTTGCACTGAGAAGTAGTAAAGAATCAACCATCAGATGAGCTAATGGAGTTGAAGGAGAAAAGAGAAATGGGGAAGAGTGAGGAGAGATAGCAAGGAAGAGAAGAGAACCAATTTTTAGCAAGGAAGGAAGAACAGTGAGCATGGCACCAATCCTTAAGAGACAGAAGAGGGGGATTCTGATAAAGGGATCAGTGGTGGCTGAAGGTGGGCAGTGTAGGGCAAATCAACAGAGGGGAGGAATTAGGTCAGCATATATAAACACTGGCTGGGCCATCTTAAGGATAGTCTCACAGTAGACCAGGAGTCAATGGCAGGACATATTGCAATATAGGGTGACATGCTTGGTGCAGGGCTTCTGATGCATGACATTGATATGGGATGAAAGGATTTCAATCCATCCAAAGACTAAGATACTTCAAATGAGGGACTTCAAGTCAGTGAATCAAGAGTATTAAAGATTGGGATATCTGGAAGCCTGATAAGCCCCTACATAGTGCCATAAATATTGGAGGCAGTATTTTTGGCCTTAAGAGAGAAATGGTTCCAGTGGAAGCAGCCTTGGATATCAGAAAATCATACTTCAGAAAGAATTCTAGCTTAGGTGCAGGGGTTCCAAAGGCAAAACATACTGCATCATTTTTGTGTCACTGGAGTTACATATGAATATGCAAAAAGACTCGATATTAGGAGGTCATTATGGAAGTTAGAGAAAAGGGTATGACCAAGGATGGAACCCTGTGGGAATACAGACTGTTTTGGAGGGATATTGAAGCAATAATACCCGACAGGGTGGGAAGGTATAGCCCATACTGCCCACTCAGCAAGATATTATTGCACTTAGAAAATGGGTAACAATTAAAACAAATGACACTGACACAATGTTTTTACAGTTTCAGAATAACTGAATTTGAATTTATTTAACTTTTTGAGGGTTGGGAAAAAATAATCCCACCCCCAAAAAAATAAAACAATAAAATGGAGTTTTACCACACTTGTTGCATGGTCTGGAAAGTGGAATGTCATCCATTACTTTGTATAACATTGATTGGAGCAAAGCAGTTACAGTTAGATGGTGTGAATGAATTTCCTGAGCTTGAGCCTGCAGATAGCAGGGATGAGCAGCTTTTTACTTTTTTCAGTTCGTCTTTCAGCTTTTTTGCATTTGGAGAGATATTTTCTTTTTGCTGCCTACAGAGTATGTTACAGTATGACACTTCTTCCTGTTGTCATTGGTTTGATCCCAGTAATTTGCAAGGCTTGTTTCTTTGAGGTGCCCTGCAACATTAATAATGTCCCTGTTTACCAGACCAGTGTTGAAAAGTAGCTGTTCTGCTGTGGCTCTGATGCAGTGGTCTGTATACCTTTTGCTCAATTCAAATCCTGTATTGAGTTTTGTCATGAGAGAGCCAAGGTCATTCTTAGTCATTGCCTCATTAGTGTACCAGTACTGCTGCTTGTCGAAGTATTTCTGGGTAGGCACCAGTGGTGTAAATAAAAGACAGCAGTGTCAATGGATTTCTCAGACAAGTACTTTATGAAGGACTTAACAGGGAAGAGCTGATTTACAGCCTCTGAAAACATTAAATCTTTGTAAGTATCTCTGTTTGCCTCCATTGGTTTCTTATGGTTTTTAGTTTGCTCATTATGAGCTAGCATCACATATTGAGAGTCGCGTTTGTCTGTTTGTAGAACAAAGGACTTTGGAGTGAGCTCCCACAACCACTCCCAACTTTGCCTGGCCATGTGGATCTGTATGTCGAACCACCCTTTGTGGATAAGGCTAGGCTTAGCACTGGGAGATATGGCAGGTAATGTTCTCAGTTTCCTTAGATCAGTGGGGCAAATTGCAGGGTGGTTGGCACGCCCAGTCTTTCTGTTGCTTTTGGATTCTTTGTAACACAGATTCAGCACATTGCTGGAAGAGCGAAAACTCAGATTGACAATCAGACTGGTATTGTGGTCTATAGCGGGGCTGTTAAGGCGATGGTTAAGCCCTGCTCAAAGAACACAGTACCTGGGGATGAAACATTTTTCTCCTACAGTGGTCCTTATCTCCACATAAAATTGACAGTGACTACTGTTAAGATGTTCAAAAGAGTCATCTTTCTAATCAGGTACACAGTTTTTACAGTCACCAAGTCATTAAATATTTTCAATGCCAAAACGGTATTTTTCTCATGTTTATCTCTTCCCTGTCAGCTTTAATTAGATCTAACTGCTCTGTGGTGATATCAACATACCTTTTACTGATTTTTTTATTTTTCCTTTTTTTACAGATGGTGCTTTTGGCAGAGGTCGGAATGTTTATTTTAAGACAGCGTTCAGAGTCTGGAAGTCCAAAACTTCAAAATTAACAGATAGGAACTTGGACATGATTTTTGTTCTGTGAATCAGACAAAGAAATGGATCCCAGTTACTGACTAAATTGTTTTGACAATTCTAAAGCTTCACATTGATAATGGATGATAGTAGGGCAACTGGCAAAGGGACTTGGTATCTCCTGGTCTCTGTTGCCACATAAATTCCCACCTTGCAGGGTGCTTGGCTAATCAGAAAGTGGGAAATAGCCAGCCAATTTTTTAAGCAAGCAATAATACCTGATAGGGAAAGCAGTATTGGGCAATACACACGGGGCTTAATGAGGCCCAACACTGCAGGTGGAGAGTCTTATAGCCCATGAAAGGTCTGAAATTGCCCATACCACCCACCCTGGAAAGTATTACTGAGCTTATAAATGGCTAACAGTAACATTTTAATAAATTTAAATACAAAATTAAAACAATTCTAAATAAATGTTAAAAAGGAATAACAATTAGTTTTCCTTGTAAAGTAGTTCCTGTACTGCTATTCTTGGCCAGTAGAGGGTGCTGATGTTTAGGAGACATGTTTTAGTAGGCTTTACTGCTATCCCATGGTTTCATGGGTGTTGTAGTTTGTGTTAGGGACAGTTTACTTTAAGGTTGTCAGCATGGTTACAGAAGAGACAGGCAAATACTTTGTTTCTTTGAGTTTCACAATGTTTTTTTGTTACTGTATTATTTCTGGTGGTTTTTTTCATTTCACTCAAGGAGTTCGGCATTACACCGGAAGACTGCAGCAAGGATACTGGTCCAGAGAGTGTTAACGAGTTATTGGGAGCACTACATCTGTAAAGAGAGGTGATTTAAAAAAAATCATATTTAGAAAGATTTAGAAGGTGCTGTCATGAAAAGCACTGTTTTCCTGAAGCGGGCAATTGGGATGGACTTTCGGTGAGCTAGGCAATCTCACAGTAGCACTTAGCATGCAACGTGCTAGCGCTACTTTTAACTGAAAAAGCATGTTTGTTTTCTGTCAGAGTAGCACTTAGTACCCGAAGTAGTAGCGCTAATAGTTTAAATGGAAAAATCATTTTGTCTTATTTTTTTTATGGAATAAAATACAAAAGAGAATGTGAGGTGGGCAGGAGGGGGTCATCCCTCACTAAGTCAGGGGCAAGAAATGGTGGATGCTGCTGATTTTGACAATTCAGGGTTCCATGGATACCTTCAGTTATGAGCACCCCAAATTGGTACTTGTTATCAAGAGGGCATCTATTGAAAGTTAAAATACCCCCTGTAGTGGCTCTCAGCCAATGAGAAAGCTCCATGTATCTAGCCAATTTTCTAAAGTGCATCATTGACCTGGACTGACTGGTGATGATTAGAATGCTAGCAGCATATCCAGCTGACTGTGAGACTAGAAAGTCTTGCTCCCACAAATTGTCCAGAAGGATGATGTGGGCCATGGAATCAAAGGAATTAGCAAGACTGACAAAGACAGCTGAAGTGATCAGGCTCTGGTCCAGCCTCTTCAGGAGGGAGTCATTTATCCAAAGTAGGAAGAAAACAGTGGATGGAGATTTGCAGTAGCCATACTGGAAGTGGGGGTGAAAAGAGGACATGTCAAGAAACAGAACTGTAAGATGGCACATTTATCCTGAAAGTTTAGCCAGTGCAGGAAGGTGGGAGATGGGATGTTAGTTCCCTAGCCAGGAGGAGTCACTCCTGGTGAAGATGAAGACTAGGTTTACTTCCAGGCCCAGGGAACTATACCTAGATGATGCAAAAGATAAATAGGGTCAATAACAGGGACAGCAGTGGTGAGGGTAGAGAGGTAAAGGAGTTTGGGTTCCAACTCATCTGGACTGTCACTTATAAAGGGGTTAAGAAAATATAGACCAGATAGAATTGCAGTAGTAGGCATAAGAAGAAAATGAAAGAGGTTGTGAGGAATGGAAATGATAGAAAGGAGGGGAAGGAGGTCTGTAGGAATAAGGGGAGTAAAAGGAAAGAACGGAGGGCACAGAAAATGAAAACACATTTTGGATACAGTGAACTCAGCTGATTCAGAGATTGGGAAGCTTCCAAGCTAGAAACCTGAGGCTGGATTCACAAAGACAGCCAAAAACCCCACAGCTGTGGAAAAAAGGCCTGCAGCACTGTAGATATGCTGGTGTGGTATATTCTTAAAGAAAAATTGTGCACTGGCAGAAATCCATAAAAAAAAAAACAGCAGTTGCGGAAATTCAGCAGCTGCGGAAATTCTGCAAATGCTGAAAATCTATAACTGAGGATCCACAGCTGCAAAATAAGGCTTACGAGGTACAACAGCAGGTGATCCATATTAGCTGGAGCAGCAGACTTTGAAAGTCTTGCCGTAGATGTAGGTGAAAGTACCCACAGAGAGACCAGCAACCATTCCCTCAACTGAGACCACTGCAGCACCACTGGTACCAGCAAAACCATGCACCACACTGGCTGTCTGTGACCGATGGTCATGTCTCTCCCTGGAGTGTTTCTGTTGCCTGCTGCAGCAGCACTCAATGCAGGCTGTTCAGCCTCTACTGCCTGTTGGGCTCCTTCATGGGCTGCACTGGGTCTGGTGGTTGTTGATTATTGTCTTTCAATGGCAATGTGTGCTAGTGCTGCTGTAACAGCTGCCACTGATATACCCCCACTGGTTTGCTATTACTTGTGCCTGGCCTCCACTATAATTGTATTTCAATTATTGGGGCATTGCATTTTGCTCAGGGAGTGTTACACCTCACTCTCATGTGTGCAACATTTTTTCCACAATTGTGGAAAAACACTGGCTGAGAATAGCCTTTAAGGGGTTGTGCCATACTTATCAATGCCTTTTTTTCCTCAGGAACTTTCACAGCTGCACTTTTTCCACAGTCCATAGTGAATTTTGTCTGCAGCTGTGGAAGTTTTATGTGTAACAATCAGAGAAATGTCCCTTTTTTTTCTGCAGCTACAGAAATTTTGGGACTATGGGAAGGTTTTGCACCTTCAGATTGTTTTTTGAATCCCCCCCTCAGAATTTCACTCAGTGGGAGGGGTTCAGAGATGGGCTGAATTGTCTACAAGAACGTGGTAGCGGACTTAAAGTTTTTTGAGAAATAATTTACCTTGGAATACCTGGTAGCCTCAGTGCTGTCATTCTGAAGTGGTTTGTACCTCAGTACATCCTCATCAAATCTAGAGGCCTTACGGAAGTTCCAACCAGAGGCATAGGCTTTATACGAGCAATGAACTGTGTAGAGATACTAATAATGTAGGACACTGGCAGAATGGATCTTCAAAGTGAGCATGTTTGCACCACATACATATGAATTTAGAGTGGATGTGAGAAAGGGCTTCGTCTGTGTAATGTACATTGAGATGGGTGCCCAGTCTGTTTGACAAAGACCAACATGGAGGAAGGACAGGTCCAGAGACATGAACAACCTACACCAGATGTGCTTTGGAGGGGGTTAGATGTGTTCATAAGGCCAATATTATGGTCATTGCAGACCATTCATACAGGAGAGTGCTAGCTGCAAGGATATCATGAGGATACAAAGTGAGGCACTAGTTGATGAAAGAGTGAAAGAGTAACATGGTAATTTAGGTTAGATGGGAGTCTATAGCCATGACTACAACTCCTCCTTTTTTCATGAGCATGGTTAAAAAAAGTGTAATGCGAACATAGACCAATTTATAGGGATTCTCTGTCCACTCTGCTTCTCAGGGTGCCCAGTGACTCCCTTGGTAAGCAGATATCTGTTCAGAATTACCTTGAAAACCTCTATTATCTTCTTGCCCATTTTCTCCACTGGGAGACTGCTTCATAGTTTCATCTCCATCTGGGAGAAAATATGCCTCATACTGTTTTCCCTCAATTATTCACCCTTGAGCTTCAGGGAGTGTTCCCATGTTCTGCTGCAAGACACCAGATCAAAGATCTGACTGCTTGCTCTTTTTTATACCCTTGAGTATATGAAAGACTGAGATCATGTCCCCTCTCAATCTTCTTTTCTCCAGGATGAATATGTTATGGATCTCCAGCATCTCATTATAGCTTTTGCCACTCACACTGTTGATTATTCTAGTGGTTCTGTTTTGTTCCATCTTAACTCTCTCAGTATCTTTTTTTGTGTTAAGAAGACCAGAACTGCATGCAACACTTCAAATGTGGCTTGATCATAGCTTTGTAAAGTGGCAGGATTGCTTCCTCTGTTCTGTTGGTTATCATTTTTTGATTGACTCCAACATTCTGCTTGTGTCAGTATTTGGAGGGGTAGGGGCTGGGGCATGTGGACTCAAAAATTAGCTAGGAGAGTTGGAAAAATGAATGTTTTGAGGAGGGGAAGAATCAATTCATACTAAGATACATGAGGACAAGGAACTCTTTAGAGCTTCAAGCTTAAGTAAGGAGGATGGGGGTTCAAGAAATGAGTCAGAGTTGGACTGATAGCAAGACTAGATATTGGTACCAAAGACAAGAGGGAGGAAAGGAAAGTGAGCTTGTTCATGAGAGGAGGAGCAGAGGACTGGAGTATGAAATCACAGCTGAGAATGAGATTGGCTTAAATAGCCTCTCTGTTCCCATACGTTAAATGATCTTATCCATGGAATGCATTTCCTGAGATCACAATGTCCACATCAGAGGTGCAAGAAGAAAGCTAGGTCTGAATATTAGGGTGTCACGCTTGTACTGAAGAACCCATAGCCTATGTTGGCCTATGTTATATATTAAATTCCATACAATAAGATAAAAAGTAGGGTTGTCAGAACTTGCTGACGTTCTAGGTTCTGGTTCTGGTTCTTATTCTAGTCTCGAACATTTGAAAATGTTCTAGCATTCAAATCCTTTTTAGAACTTTTTTAAGACTAGAACCCAGTTTTTTTAATTGTGGTGCCAATAGTGAAGATAATAATGAGGATGCAGCAGGATGATGGCCAGTACACCATGTAGGAGTTACAGATATTTTTAAATAAAAATGAAGAAAGTATTTTCCTCCCCAAGTCCCATCACCAGTCACCCAAAATATTTATGTGATTTAAAGATGCCACACAAATGAGTGCTGGGTGATACACGGTCCCACAATGGGTACACAGCAGTCAAAGGAAACACAGCAGGATGATAACCAGTATGCAGTGTAAGAGTCACAGATATTTTTAAATTAATTAGATATTTTTTCACAAAATCTCATTATCAGTCACCCAAATTTTTTCTGGGATTTATAGGTGCCACACACATTGACTCCAACATTCTGCTTGTGGGAGTATTTGGAGGGGAGGGGGCTGGGAAATGTGGACTCAAAAATTAGCTGGGAGAGTTGGAAAAATTAATGTTTTGAGGACGGGAAGAACCAATTCATACAGTACTAAGATACATGAGGACAAGGAACTCTTTAGATCTTCAAGTTTAGGTAAGGAGGATAGGGAGTTCAAGAAATGAGGCAGAGTTGGACTGATAGCAAGACTAGATACTGGTACTGAAGTCAAGAGGGAGGAAAGGAAAGTGAGCTTGTTCATGGGAGGAGGAGCAGAGGACTGGAGTATGACATCACAGCTGAGAATGAGATTGGCTTAAATAGCCTTTCTGTTCCCATATGTTAAATGATCTTATCCATGGAAAGCACATCCTGAGATCACAATGTCCACATCAGAGGTGCAAGAAGAAAGCTAGGTCTGAATATTAGGGTGTCGCGCTTGTACTGAAGAACCCATAGCCTACGTTGGCCTATGTTTTATATTAAATTCCATACAATAAGATAAAAAGAAGGGTTGTCAGAACTTGATGATGTTCTAGGTTCTGGTTCTGGTTCTTATTCTAGTCTCGAACATTTGAAAATGTTCTAGCATTCAAATCCTTTTTAGAACGTTTTTAAAACTAGAACCCTAGTTTTTTTAATTGTGGTGCCAATAGTGAAGATAATAATGAAGATGCAGCAGGATGATGTCCAGTACACCATGTAGGAGTTACAGGATATTTTTAAATAAAAATGAAGAAAGTATTTTCCTCCCCAAGTCCCATCATCAGTCACCCAAAATATTTCTGTGATTTAAACATGCCACACAAATGAGTGCTGGGTGACAAATGGTCCCACACTGGGTACACAGCAGTCAAAGGAAACACAGCAGGATGATGACTAGTATGCAGTGTAAGAGTCACAGATATTTTTAAATTAATTAGATATTTTTCCCAAAATCTCATTGCCAGTCACCCAAACTTTTTCTGGGATTTATAGAAGCCACACAAATTGACTTCAACATTCTGCTTGTGGGAGTATTTGGAGGGTTGGGGGCTGGGAAATGTGGACTCAAAAATTAGCTGGGAGAGTTGGAAAAATGAATGTTGTGAGGAGGGGAAGAACCAATTCATACAGTACTAACATACATGAGGACAAGGAACTCTTTAGAGCTTCAAGCTTAGGTAAGGAGGATAGGGGTTCAAGAAATGAAACAAGTTGGACTGATAGCAAGACTAGATACTGGTACCGAAGTCAAGAGGGAGGAAAGGAAAGTGAGCTTGTTCATGGGAGGAGGAGCAGAGGACTGCAGCATGACATCACAGCTGAGAATGAGATTGGCAGAAATAGCCTGTCTGTCCCCATACGTTAAGTGATCTTATCCATGGAAAGCAGTTCCTGAGATCACAATGTCCACATCAGAGGTGCTAGAAGAAAGCTAGTTCTGAATGGCCAGTATGCAGTGTAAGAGTCACAGATATTTTTAAATGAATTAGATATTTTTCCCAAAATCTTATTGCCAGTCACCCAAAATATTTCTGGTATTTAAAGATGCCACACAAATGGGTGTTGGGTGGCACACATTCACACATTGGGTACAGTGCTGTTAAAAGGAACACAGCAGGATGATGGCCAGTATACCACATAGGAGTCACAGATATTTTCAAATGAAAATGAAGGATGTATTTTCTCCCCCAGTCCAATGATCAATCATCCAAAATATTCCTGGGTTTTATTTAAAGATACCACATAAATAAGTGCTGGGGGGCACACGGTCACACACTAGGTACTGTACTATCAAAAGGAACATAGCAGCATGATGACCAGTATGCCACTAGGAGTCAGAGATATTTTTTAATGAATGAAGTATATTTCTTGCCATGTCCCATTGTCAGTCACCTGAAATATTTCTGGTATTTATTGAAAGATACCACACAAATGTCTAGGAGCACACAGTAGAATGATGGACAGTAAACCACGTAGGAGTCACAGATATTTTTAAATGTACACCACAAAGGAGTTACAGATATTTTTAAATGAATAAGATATTTTTCTCTCCTGCATAAGTTACTTCACCCAGAATATTTCTGGGATTTATAGCACCCCCAATAGTACCCAAATATGTGACGTGCGGCATACTTTGACAAATGGTCACACATTGGGTACAGTACAGACAAAGGGCACATAGCACAATGATGGTTGGTACGTCACATATGAGTCACAGATATTTTTAAATGAGTTAGGTATTTTTCTCCCCAACTCCTGTTGTCAGCCACCCAAAATATTTCTAGGAGAGGAAACAGTGACACTTCCCAGCCCGTCTCCCCCAGTGAAGTAACCCCACCATAGTTTATGCTGCTTGTTTCACAAGTCCTTTCCCTAATCAACCCACACCTTGTTTTTGCTTCATTTAAAAAAAATGATTTTTAAGCAGTTAGGCAAGACTGTAGCAAGTAGCAGCAAGTGCCCTCCCCACCCCAATCTCACTTAATGTGTCAGCCTCTTGTGCGTTACTTCCTGTCTCTACCACCAGTCTCTTGATGATATCCCCCTTCTGCCTGTTCTTTTCAGTTCCTAATTCTTACATATTTTTTTCTAATGCATTGTAGTAGCACTACTACTAGTGATTGCCTTGATCTAGAGCGAAATATTTTTCTGCCACCCCTGGCCACAAAGAGATGAGACAGAAGGGATAAGAGGCCATCTGATCTGCTACTAGCTCTGTACCTTATGCTGACTAATTTGACTTGTGCCACCAGTTAGACTGTAACAGAGTTACATGACTTTACCACTGTGCACTGAGCACAAGTCACATGAGATTACACCTTGGGCTACAGTAGTGAGAGACAGCAGTAGCACTGTACCTTACCCACCCAGCAGCAGTGAGTCCCTCCCACTGTCCAATCAAAAAGTCCACCTGGCCTAACTGTTCAGCAATGGCCATCCAGCAGTGACTCCCTCCCCCAGCCTGACAGCAGCATGGCCACACATTTGCTTCCCATTCCCTTTCTCATGCCCAGGATGCCAAGACCACCCACTTGTGTGCGACCCACCATGAATCCCTCCCACAACACAGTACAGCACAGCCTGGAAAGTGATCTGATTCCCCTCACAGATAGGCACCACACTTTAGTTCCTCCCCCACTACCATGGCACACTGTCCAAGACTCCACACTCACATTCACCTGGCACCTGCCTGCTTGCTTGATGCATGAGGGGAAGTTAAACAGAAGAAAAAGGTCAAATCGGCTGCAAATGCTCCACAGTTTGAGTTCTAAATTAGAACTCGAACACCAAGGTTTGAGCATGGTTCGAATGTTTTTAGAACTAGTTCTGACAACCCTAATAAAAAGCACTCAAGCCTTTGGAGGAGGTTGGGTAACTATGATGTGGTGTCAGGGCTGGAAGTTGAGCTCAGTATCTCTTGACTGCAGAAGCAGAAGGCAATGATGAGCTACTGGGAGAGAGCCTTTCTTTAGTGGGAGGGGGAGGAGAGCAGGATATAGACTTTCAAAGGTTTCAAGACTGAGGGAAAGAGAAGGGGAGAGACTAGGCATGGGTAGGGTACATAAATACAACCTGCAGGTACCTCTAAACTACCCAAAATTACACTAAAAATACCCTGATGAAAAACAGGGAGTTGGCGGGTACTTATTACTCAGTTCTACTACCCTATTACCCTACTCTAACCATAACAAAAATGTGAGACTGTTTTTGACTGTAGGCTGTATACTATTACACTGTTTGTTAGGTGCCCTGAGCCCTGTTATTTATGAGGCAGATACAAGAAAGCTGCAGCTGCTCTCATTGAACCTGCTGCTGTTTCCAAAAATGATACCCATTCTGGGCATTGATGAGGCAGATGCATGAGGTGCAGCTGCTCTGCATGGTCCTGCTGCTATTTCCACAAATTATACCTATGGTAGGCATTGATGAGATAGGTACTAGAAGCGCAGCTGCTCTGATTGAAACTGCTGCTGTTTCCAAAAGTTATACCTATGGTGGGCATTGATGGGGCAGATAAAAGAGGTGCAGGTGCTCTGAGTGAGATTGCTGATGTTTCCAAAAAGTTATACCCATGACGGGTATTGCTGAAGCAGGTATGAGAGGTGCAGATGCTCTTAGCAAGCCTACTGCTGTTTCCAACAATTATACCCATGCCAGGCATTGATGGGGCAGACACGAGAGGTGCAGCTGCTCTGAATAAGCTGGCTACTGTTTCCAAAAATTATACCCATGGTGGGCAGTAATGAGGTAGGTACCATTAGCATCAGGGATGCTGTTTTAATTGAAATGTGTAATGAGATAGGAGGGGTGTACCATTAGCACTAGGGATGCTGTTTTAGTTCTAACACAAACTGGTGCAGGAGGGGGGGTACACCACTCCACACAGGATTTTCTATTCCATTCATACATAACCTAGTCATCATATTTGGGATCCCTGTTTGCAGGCTGTTCATGTTCAGGGCCAGAATCACATTATTCAGTGTTTGGGATAATTGGGAACTTGTCAGCATTTATTTTGAGAAATGTAAACCATTCCACACTTACAGGCCTTAGTTTTCTTTGGTCAGTGACTATTCCTCCAGTTGCACTAAATATGCATTCTGAATATATGCTTAAGGTAGGCAATTGAGGTACATTATTGCAAGATTTGCTAATTCTGTCCATATTGTTTTCTTTTGTTTCCAACAGAGTCATGGCACTTCCTCGAGACCAATCATGGTTTGGTCTCCAAAATACTCCTGGATCATTGTGCTGTGGTGAGATGGTTTCTAGTCTGGCAGATGAATAAGCTGCCCTTTCTTTACAGGATACTAGTCCATGTTGTCACAGGTGACTCAGAATTGATTTGCCTTTCTAACCCTGAAGATAGGATGCCCAAGAAGTAGCTGTAGTTGTCCTTTCCCTCACTGATGGCACTGGTGATTGTGAAGAATTTATAGATGTGCTATTGTCTGCACCAGAGGCGCGCTCTGATTGCTCGGCAGAGTTTGATTGATGTATGTCAGTTAATGGTGTTGGTGGGCAATGTCACATTTGGTCAGCAGATGATCTCTCCAAGACACAATATAATCCCTTGCAGGAAGGATGGCTTCAATATTCTGCTTAAAGCAGGGATCTAGCAATGTAGGCAACACATAGATGTTATTCTATAATATGTCATTTATTCTCTGATCAGTCGACAGTCTGAGACTAAAGTCATCTGCCAGCATAACAGCTGTGGTGTCTTCTTTTGACTGAAAGTCTTTCTTTCTGTCATCAAGAAAAATGTGAATAAATCTTATATGAGGAAGAATTTGACTCAGATTTGCACTGTCCACACTGACATCACATGTGGCAGCTTCAAATTGCTCCAGTAAGGTGACCAAAGAGTCAAGTGGACTCCAACTGCTGGAACTGAGCATGATGTCTACTTTGCCTATTTGATGCTGCATGGTATAATCACGTACAGTTTTTTTCTGTTCAAGAAGCCTTTTCAACATGCAAAATGTTGAATTCCAGTGGGTTGGAACTTCCTGCTTTAATGTATGCAGTGGTAAGTTGTTTGACCTCTGCAGCCCCTTTAGGATTCTTTTGTGCTTTAACAGAGTAGCTGAAATGTCCACATATTTTCCTAGCAAGACCTAACAGGTTTTCAACATTTCTTTTTCCATTTAAGAAATTATGGATGAGAAGATTTAAACAATGTGCAAACAAGGTATGTGTTGGTAGTAGCCATCTCTAACAGCTTTGACTATGTTGTCATCATTATCTGACACTATGAAACCTGGAGAGAAGAAACACTGAGTAAGCTATTTTTGGAATTGTTTTTGCAGCTCCTGCAAAATATTCACAGTAGTGGCTTTCCTCAAAAGTGGTGACACATAATACAGCCTGCTTTCTACTGCTTATGGCAGAGTGAGGATTATTACTTTCTGACTGAAACCTTGCCCATTTATCTGACAGTCATGTAGTCAATTGTTTGGTTGCTGGTCCATATATCTGTAGTTATGTGAACCTGCTTCGCCTCAGAGAGTTTCAGCCTCGACCAGTACATGCCCAGCTCCCTCCCACCCCATTTTCCCCTGCCCCCTCCAAGTCTCCCACTCCTTGTTCCATTTCAGACACCTTACCCCTGCTGAAGTGGTCAAGTTAATCAGAACAAACAGCCCCAAACCATACAAAGGCACTAACAACATTGATGTCAGAGTTCTCCTTCTTGTCTGTGACTCCCTGCCATCACTCTAACCAACATCCTCAACCACTCTCTCTACATGGGGTCCTTCCCCAAAGCTTGAAAGTGCACCATTATTAAACCCCTTCACAAATCTGTCTCCAAGGATCTTGTATTCTGTTACTGTCCCATCTACCTCAATGCCCCTCTCTCCAAGATTTTAGAGAAACTGGTCCATAGGCAAACCACAGAATTCCTCTCCAAATACAACCAGCTCATGGAGGCCCAGCATGGGTTCTGTGCTCATCACAATACTGAAACTTGCCCCATCAAGTTCAGCCACTCCACTGACAAAGCAAACAATGAAGTCCTCTACACCGGTGCTGCGTTCATGGACCTCACCAAACCTTTGACCTCATTGATCATGAAGTCCTCCTCAGTACCCTGGCTGGCATCCATTTCTCACCTGAGGTCTGCCTTTTGTTCAAGGAATACCTAAAGGGTAGATGCCATCACATCATAATAAGCTGTGTCCTTTCCGAATCCTGCCCCATCAAATATGGTGACTCCCAAGGCTCCACCCTGGGCCCTCTTCATTTCTCGCTGGTCGTCAACTCCCTGCCTGACATCTGCACCTCTTCCGAACTCATTCTCTATGGTGATGATGCAGCCCTTTTCTGTCAGGACAAAAACCCCACCACTCTCTTTAACAAACTCCAATTCGATTTCAGTAGACTTCTCTCCTGGTTTATGTCCAAAGGTCTGATACTCGACTCCAAAAAAACTAAGTTTATGGTTTTCTCCAGCCCCTCAAACATCTAGGCCTTGACCTCTCCATGTATGACAACCTTGGTAACTCCATTGAAAGAGTCAATCAGTTCGGGTACCTTGGCATACTCCTGGATAGTCACCTCAATTTTGATGATCATGCAAGCCACGCAATCAAAAAAGCCCGCCAATGCCTAGGCATTCTACACAGAACTAAATGGTACCTTAACGGGGAATCCAAATCTCTCCTAGTATCCAGCTTCCTCCTAACTGTCTTTGACTATGGTTCACTTGTTTCACTGCCCCGCTTTTCCATCAAAAACTTCTCCAGACTTCAAAGCTCCTATCACAGTGTTATCCACTTTGCCAATGGTCTCCCTAAACTCACACACACTATGACCTTCATAGGTTTACCAGTCAGCCCTCCCTTAAGGTATGCCTCAACTTTAAGATGGCCACCTTCTTCTTCAAACTCTCCTGAGGGCTGCTACCGGATTTCCTCATGTCTCTCTTCCAGACAGCCACCACCACCAGGACTACTAGACTGTCTTCCACTCTATCTCTTTCACTGTACCTTTCTGCCAGACTACTCAAGGCTAGAAAACATTATCCTTTATGGGACCAAAGCTCTTCATCTCTGTCCCTCTTGAACTAAAATTCTGTCCTTCCACAAATGCCTTCAAACACAATATCAGGAGAGATTTCACCCTCACCTACTCCTGCACCTGCTCACAGCCCTAAACTGCACCCCCCCCCACACTCTGTCCTCTCACCCTCTGTTTATCCACCTCTGGCACTTATCCCCCAGCACTTGTAGTATTGTTAATCCACCTAGGCTAGTTTTAAAGTGCACTTAAATTGTATTTCCCACTGATATATTGCTTTATTTTTTAACCCTCACTGAATTCTTGATGTCACCTATTGTAGTTGTTAATTCACCAAGGCTAATTCACAGTTTGCCCTTCAGTCTCTATTTTCATGATTTTTATTGTTTCATTGTGTTATCCCTCCCTGATATTTAATGTTCTTTGCTATGTTTGTCTCATGATTGTTGTATGTAACTGGACGCTTGTGTAAACGGGCAGCAATGCTCACATGCCTTTCCAGTATAAACAATAAAAATGAATGAATGAATGAATGAATGAATGAATGAATGAATGAATGAATGAACTGTTTAATGACTTCAGTACACACCAAATCATATAGCTGTAGAACAGCCTTTTTCAAGAAATATGTTTGAGAGAGAACAATGTACTGTAGTTCAATTCAGTTTATGAGCTTGAGGAAATATTTTTGGGCAACAGCAGCAAAAGGGAGTAGATAAACAGCCAACAGCTCTGCAATGGCTTTATTTAACAGCTGGCATGTTGGATGCTGGTAAGTAAATTTTGATCTCATCACAACGCTCTTTTAATGTTATTTGGCAATGCATTTTTAATTTTTGGGGTAATATATTTTTCACACCTTTTTCATGTGGAATACTACTACACTTTGAGATTTTCCAGTACTTGATGGTGTCAGAAAACAATCAAGTTTGTCTGGGAAGAAGAAAATCACACATCAAGTGATTTAATGTTACTTTCTGCTACCATTTCATTATCACTATGGTTACTGCCACTACCTCCACTACTGACCATACCAACCACAATGCCCCTTGCCTTGCCCAACTTAATTGGGTGTTTTGCCTTTGCATGTTGCATCATTACTGATGTTCTGAAATTTGCCGATTTGCCACCATGGCTCATACTCTTTTTGCACAGACTGCATACAACTTGAGAGTTGTCTGCAGGGTCAATATAAAATAATTTCCACAGTAAAGAGTTACTTTTTTGCTTTGTTCCATGGTGCCTGGCACTATTCTTTGTACAGTTAACGGACCTGGAGAAAACCTTACACTTCCATTTCCTTATTGCCATGATTTGTTCTCATTCATACTTATCTTCTTATTCTTATGTTTAGCATATGATTTCTTTTTTCTGCACTTGCTGACTCAAGCCTTACAGCTGCATCCTCTCCTACCCCCTCATTTAAACTACCAACCTTGGGGCCAAAGCATGAAGTGGTGGGAACTACATATGAATTTAACATAACTGTGGCATGCATCTATGCAGTATGCAAGGCACCCCAGCAACATTGCATTCACGAATGGCCATGTATGCTGCGCAGACACAGGGGGCATGCCAATGCTGGCCATTTCGCAATCCACTCAGTGCATGGAGGTTTTCTATTATTTTGTTGTTTTGTTGAATTTTCTTGACCTGGTAAGCTCACTGGGCCTAGAAGTCCCCTTTTCAGGGATGATCGGGGGAATGGGGATACAAATGGTAAGCAACTGAAATTGAACCAGATTAAGCTGTTGGTGGTATTTTTAGTGAATGAGGGAAATTTGGCCTGGACACGGGGGAAATTCCCCTACTTTCCAGTAGGGGGATTGCTGGCCAGTTTTGTTGCTCAGGCAAGATGGCCACCTCCATGGCTGGTGAGGAGCAGCAGATGATTATTGAGGAACATGTTTCTATCTTGAATTCACCATGGGCTGTGTCAGATATGTGTACGATGGATCCTGCTGTTGGAAATGTTCCACTTACTACAGACTCCGATGTGGTGGAGATGGATAACCTTGAAATGCTGATATCTGCTGTTTCTGCTGAGGAAAGTCCTGTAGATGAAGAAGAGGTAGAGGACGGTTGTTCGAGTGAAAGAACAGTGCCTGAAGCGTCTTCTCCTTAGGAACAGACTTTATCGGAGCAGCTCCTGGCTGCAGAATGGCAATATTTTTTTTATGAAATCCCTGCTTCAGCAACAGATTCGAGCTCTTAGGCTTGCTGTTCCTAGCTCAGCTGTTATCAAGGGCCAGACTGACACTTCGGATGTGGTTCCTTCAAAAGTGGCAGAAATCAGCTGGGCGGACTGTGTGAAATTGAGCGAGACACGCTCATCAGGTAATTCTGTTATTACTGTTCAGGCTGAGACAAGAGACTTGTCGTCTAAGATCCATGGTTGTCCTGAGGAAACTTCCTCGACTCGTCCTGCTTTGGCAACTACCTCACATTCTAAGGACTGGTCTGTACCTAAAGTTTAGCAAGATGCAGGGTTGGTGTTTAATTCAGATACCAAACGATGGGAATCTGGTCTTTCTCCCATATTGCCTTCCCCAGATATTTCTGCTTGCACTCAGTCTTTGTCCCCTAGTTTTAATCTTGCACTTGATCTTCCTTCTCATTTAAACTTGAACAAAACCCTATTTTGAATTTACCTACAGATGCATTACGGACTCCTAGCACTCCTACACCTGCAGCTGAGGAGCTGATTAACAGGCCTTTGAATATGATAAATCTCTCTGGTACAAAACCTTATGCTTCCCTCTTTAAGACTCCTATTTTTCTTGCTAAGCATCATAATGCTGTGTGCTTATTATATACTGGTGGATTACAGGAGCTCCCTGATATAGTTTTTGTTACACGACAACTTTAAAAAACTCAATGAAGTTTTTTGCTCATGAACTTCATGCTTTGATTCACGTTTCTGGTGAATCTACTTTTGATATCAGCTTTAAGATGGCTGGGGGACTGCAACACTTTTGGACTCATTATCATTCCCTTAAGAAATCACCTTTATGGTCACCCTTCATGGCTACACAGCTTTCAAAACCTGAACATAAGATTGTTACAGTTCTCTTTTGTAACAAGGGTATGAGTGTCCATGACTTGATACACTGGTTAAAGCAGAAATGTACTGTTTTAGAAGACCCCCAAGGCTATCTTTGACACTGAGAATAGTTGGACTGGGGGTTGGAGAGTAAAGGTTTTGTTACATAGGAATGACCATGGACTATTGCATTTATCCAACTCTTTTTTTCTGGGCCGAGACAGAGGTGTCTTTTTTTATCCAGGACAGTCTAAAACATGCTAAAAATATGGTTCAGAAGGGCATTTGAGCAGTGTTTGTGATCAACTGAGATGTACAGTCTGTGGGGAATTGGGGCATGTGGGTTCCCAGTGCTTGAATGAGTGTTTATGTAATTTATATGGGGACACTGGTCACACTTTTCAGAACTGTACATTAGCTGCCCATAATGTTTGTGATCAGGTAGATGGTGAGGAACAACGGCTTCTTATTACCCTAGCCCCAAAAAACAGGAACAGTATTTCTAACCTTCTTTCTCCTGTGAACCCTCCACCTCCAGAATGCCCCCAGTCTACCATCCCTTTGCAAGTGCCCTTGCCCTCCTCTCCAGTTTCTGAACAGCCTACACCTTCTAGTGTTCCTGTGACTACAAGTAGGGATGGTTTGCAAGTCTCGCCCCCAAAGGTTGTGGACGTACCTGTTCCTTTAGTCTCTACCATGCCTCCCCCCCATGCAGGTAGATTCTGTGCTACAAAAGCGGGTGACTCATCATAGACCTCCTAGGACTCCTCCCACAGGTCTCAATTGACCCACAACCTGTTCCTTTGGCAAATAAGTATAATGTTATTCTTTCTGAGCATTTTGAGGATGAGTCTGACACCTCTTCCTTGGAGTCCTCTCTTCCTGAGACTTCCTCCCATCAGTGTGCTCTGAATCAACCTTCTTAACTACAGAAGAGAAAAGTCACAGAGAAGTCCAAGGACAGGGGGTACTCTTTAAGAAAGGGTAGGTTTAAATGATACCTTCCTTTACATGCTTTGTAATGGATTTATCCTTTTACACAGTTAATACGAATAGTATTAAAAGGCCAACAAAACAGAACGTGGTGTTTTCCTATCTGGCTAACATTCACCCTGGTGTTGTCTTCCTACAGGATGTTCATTTTCAGACTACTTGTGAAATTACAGCTGCACAATCCTCCTTGATGTATGGCCCTTCCTTTTGGTCCATTGGTCAGGATGTGGCATCTGGGGTGGGTATTCTCTTCACAATACCTTCTATTCATTTGCCTAAATTGATTGATCTGGTACCAGGCCGTGTCTTGCTCCTTGATGTGATTATTCAGCACACCACATATAGGTTGATCAATCTCTATGCCCACAAACTAAAGCTGACTGCATAGCTATCCTGAAAACTATTCAGCCCTTTTTGTATACTTCGGTTTCTGTTGTTTTTGCTGGTGATTTTAACTGCAGTATTACAGTTAAATTATTAAATAAACCTACCCAAAATAAAATATACTGTGATACCAATTTCTTATGAGATGCTATCTCCAGAGCAAGACTCACAGATGTCTGTTTCAGTAAGACTAAATTGCTCACTCCTACCTTTCATAAAAGTAGTCTGGCTACCCGCATAGATTATTTTTTTATTTCAGAATCTCTCTCTGTAGGACTAGCTGCCTCTCACCCAGTGTAATTGATGGATCATGTTCTGGTTTTCTTTTCTTTGTGTCATACTCCGCATATTATTAAAGGTCCAGATGTATGGAAAATGAATGTTTCCTTGCTGCATAAGGAATTTATGATGATGGCTATCCAAGATTTCATTGCAGCTTGGAAGACCATTTTCTTTTTTTTTGATGACCCTGCCCAGTGGTGGGAATCTAAAAAATTTGATTTACAAATATTGTATAAACATCTTAGTAAGGCTCTTTCTCATAATCAGTATTTTTCTTACTTGCATAATTGGACTCATTTCCAGTATTTATTAACATTGATGTCTGAAACTAAACAAGATCTGACTTCACAAATTTCCCAACTCCAGTCAGAATTACTAGCGCATCATGATCATAAGTTTAAAGCTTTATCTTTTCAGCAAAAATATAGTGTTCAGGGCTCTTCTGCAATGATCTGCCCCTTTGATAGCTGTTCTCAAAAACTAGCGAAAACTGAGATGACCTGTCTCTTTTCTCCTGATGGACATTTGTGTAAGTCCCATGTTGAAATTATGGATGTAGTTACTTGTTATATGACCACAATGCATGGGCCTTTGGATGCCCAGGTGGAAGTGGCCCACGCTTTCTTGTCTGGTTTAGATATTCTGGTGGTGGACTCTATCTCACTGCAGAATATCTCTAGTCCAATTACTGTACATGAATTTTTAGATGTATTGTCTTCTCCTTCTACTGGGAAAACCACCTGGTCCTGATGGGCTATCTAATGAACTGTATAAACTTATTGGACCTGTTCTTAAAGAGTAATTGAGCATGATGTTTAATGAGATCTTATGCACAGCGCAGATCCTGCTTACTATGAATATGGGAATTTTAATTTATATCTTTATAAAAGAGGATAAGACTGACATCCGTAATTGGAGACCAATTAGTCTCTTGAATTCCGATTCTAAGATTTTGATGAAAATCCTGACAAATCGTTTATCTTTGTTTGCTGCTATGGTTATTTCTCCTTTGCAATTTTGCTCTGTACCTGGGAAGCATATTGAGGATTTACTATTATTGATTAGGGAAATTGTTGAATATAGCAAGGTTGGGGTGGTGGAAGGATATTTAATTTCCCTGGACCAAACAAAAGCTTTTGACCTGGTCTCCCATGAATTCCTCTGGTCTGATCTGGTTTACTATGGAGTCCCTCGGACTTTTGTACAGTGGCTCAGTGCTATCTATAAGACTTCTACAGCTATTCCTTTGGTTCATGGTAGGAAAGGCCCAATGATTCATGTCCAGAGAGGGGTTAGGCAAGGCTGTCCTCTCAGCCCCATTCTGTATGCTTTCTTCCGTGCCCCACTGCTTCAGAAAATTGCGTCTCGTGAATATTAAGCATTTGCTTGTTAACACCTCTAGTACCCACACCTCTATAGTTGCTTATGTGGGTGATATGAATTTATTAGTGGTAGATGAGGACTCAGTCCAACTTGCTGTATCTGTCTGTACAGACTTGGGTCTCTGGTCTGGTGCATCTCTGAATATTCCTTAATGCTCTGGATATAAGTTGGGTTTTACCCTTATACCCATTTCTTCTTTGGCTGGTATCACTATTCATCCAGATTCCATTGTTATTTTGGGGATTCATTTTGGACTAGGGAATTTGGATGAATTGAATTGTGATCCTAAGTTAGAGTTGGGTAAACAGAAAGTTGCTCAATGGAATAGGTGGAAGCCGAATAAGAAAAAAACGGGTTTATTTAATTAAAACTTTTTTGATCCCGTTTTTTTTTATACATTAGTTATGTTTCTCCATTGCCAAAAAAGTATGAAACAGCTTTATGGAATATTTTTTCAAGCTTTATGAGGAAGTCGCCTTAACCCTATTAAACGAAGTATTACTTATTTACCGCTGAATCATGGAGGTTTAAGTATGGTTAACCCGATTTTATTTTCTAATATCATTTTCTTTCACTCTAATATTAAACCTGTTATGCTGTTTAAATCTTCAGGATGGGAAATTTTACTATATAAAAGATGCCAGGTTTTGTTTGACCAATCGACCGCAGAACGCCTAGGTGTGCTTCGAAAATCATCTACCATTTCGAGCTATCTTAGATAATCTTTTCTGAAGCTGAAACAAGGGCATCTTACAGTTGATCAAGTTGAAACTTTCTACAGGAAGCAACTTTACACCCATCTTTTACATTCTCTTTGTTTTGTAGATCAGGTTTTTGATAAATGTCCAGCTAATAAATTGTCTGCTTTGCAGAAATTACTGACTAATCAGAGAATTCCAGTCGTCATGTGGGATATGCACTGGTTGGCTTGTCATGAGAGAATTAATATTGGTGCTAACCATGAACACAAGCAACTGACGGAAAGACTTTGTCATAGATCCCAGTGTATTAACAAAGAAGAAACTATTGCACATTTATTTTTTAATTGTTCTTTCATTTTTGATTTTTGGGATTTTGTGGCTCAGGAATGGGGTGTATCATTACTTTCCACAATGTCTTATGATATCCTCATGTATGGTGCCATTCTGCTTGCTTGACGGGTTTGGCATATCAGTACCTTACGAGTACTGATTACAAGTTTCAAGTGGCAGATCTGGTTGGCTAGATGTGGTTTTACTTTACAGCAAAAAGTGGGGTCACATATTGAAATTTTGAGAAAGGTTGAGCTGGATTTGAAGGAGCACTTTTTGAAGGAAAGAAACATCTTTCCAAGGGATAAACTGCTTTCACTGTGGAAAGGCCTCCCTTGGATTACAACCACGGATGCACCAGTTACCTGAATCTGCTTCCCTTTTTCCCCCTTGATTGATTTTTTTCTCTAATGAGTTGTATGATGCAATACCACTTTTTTATTATTGTTTTTGATAATGTCCCCCACCCTTTTGGTGGGGGGGGGTCTGTTATGATTCAGGTGATTGTATGATATAATATTTCTTTTACTTTCTTTTTTGTTGCTTTTCTTTATTATGAGTTGTATGATGTACTGCTGTTTTGTATTCATTGTTTCAATAAAAAAATTCCCTACTCTTTTGGTGTGTGTGGGGGGGGGTTATGCTTGGGGTGCTTGAATGATGCAATGCTTTTTTCAGTTTTTGTTGATTTTCCTTATTATGAGTTATATGATGTAATACCGTTTTGTATTATTATTTCTTTCAATAAAAAATTCCCCTACTGAACTGTAGGGGTAGCGGCTGTCGATTGTCAGGATGGCCAGTCTGGACAAACCTCTGGTGGAAATGGATGTGGGGTGTGCATGACAGCAGGCCTCCTCTTCCTACATAGAAATGCAAGAGGCTGCCAATGCTATTTTAGCTGCAGCAACATTTGTTGGTTTTGGACTCCTCTCAGGCTTTGGACAGCCTGAATGAAGATACGATGAAGGGTATGCGTGATATGGGTTCTATGTCGGCTCAACAAAAGGAGATGTTACTTAAAAAAGAAATGCTGTTGAACGAGCTCAAAAATATTGAAGCAAAGTTAATGGAAAGTAAAGCAGAGGAAGCGGCATCTGTCAAAGGTGGGGGAAGCCTGTAAGTTTAGCAATGAGTCAGCAGAGTGCTGACGTGGCACAGGCTGCAACACATGATGCCAGATGGGAGAGCCCTAGTTCATTGGAAGATGCTATAAAAGCAACTGCGACTGCACAAACTGAAAATATTAGCACAAAAAGGAAAGAGAAAGGAAATGAACAGGCTGGCAGTTTGAGCAGTGTTTCATCTGTGTGCCTAAAGCCTGCAGCTGCACAAACTGGGAAAACTGTCACAAAAGGAAAAGGGAAAGGAAATGAGCAGGCTGGCAGTTCTAGCAGAATTTAGGCTGTGTGCCAAAAGTCTGCCGCAACAAGCAAAGCTCAGCAAAAAAGACTCGGCATATGCACCAAACAGAGAAACTTTGAGAAAACATAGAAAAATAGAATTTGACGGCAGATAAGGACCGCTTGGCCCACCTAGTCTGCCCATTTCCCTACCTAACGGATAAGCTGCAGATCATAGTTAACCAACAGCCTACTTCCTCCTACCCCCCACTAGAATTGCCTTATGTCTGTCCCATGCATTCTTGAATTCCCCCACTGTTGTTGACTCTATGACCTGTTAAGGAAGACTGTTCAATGTATCCATAACCCTTTCTGTGAAGAGATATTTCCTCACATTACCTCTGAGCCATCCCCTCTCTATCTTCAGATTTTTCCCCCTTGTTTTTGCACATCTCTTTTTCTGAAAGATGCTACGCTTTTGGACTTTTTTGATTCACTTGAGGTATTTGAAAGTTTCTATCATGCTCCTCCCTCCTTCCCTCGAGGCTATACATCTTTAGTTCCTTTAGTCTTTCTTCATATGTCTTCTGATGCAGACCCTGCATCGTTTATTATTTATTTAATTATTTATTAAATTTTGGTGACCGGGTAGGCCCACTGGGCCCAGAAGGTCCCTTTTTCAGGGGTGACCTGAGATAACAATACATTTATAATACAGCGGTTAATCATTTGGTTACAGGATTATACAGGCTTACTTGTGCTGTTGCATTCATGTTTATCTTCATGACACAGTTTTAACTAGAATGCTGCTTGGTCTAGTATTAAGCATGGCAAATTGATGTGAAGTTTTCAGCAGGAGTGCAACCTCCCATGCAAGAGATAGCATATTGGGTTTGGGGAACCAGGGGGCCCTGGATAATGGGAGAGGTTCCTCAGATGGCTCATTTTTATGTTGCTTGCACGCATGCGCAAGAAACATAGTGCCATCATCGGAGATTTCGGAGGTGTGTCACCTCCTCCTCCTATTCAGTCAGTGAGCTGGCAGGCACGGACCCTGTAAGCCAATGCATTTTGGAGCTGTCTATGACGTGCTCCAAAATGCAGTGGCATAGAGTTGAAAGGGGGAGCTACGCTTCAGTGAGCAGAGATAAGAAGCCCACTGAGCGTAGCTCCCCATGCAGGCATCGCGCGCCCCCGCGCACCTACGTGTAGCCGATGGGGTGCCCAATTCCTGTCGGCTGAGCCGCGCCTCCTCCCCAGTGTAGGTGCCACGCTGGGAGCCCACCCCAGCGTGGCAATGAGTCCTTTGGCCGACGGGGGTGCCCAATCCTCTGTCAGCTGAACACCCCCAACATCCTTGTGCCATGCTGGAGCCCACCCCAGCATGGCAAGCAATCCCACGATGTCTTTTTTTTAAACCTGAAAACAAAAGCGGTCCCAGCGGCGTCTCCCGACCCCCCACAACCCGCACCCACCCACTGCACCCAGCCTCCCCACACCCCCCCTCACCCCATACTTACCTCCGGACTCTGGCGGGACGATCTTCGGTGGACCGGGAACACATCTGCACTCTTCAAAGCTGACAGCGAACTGAGGAAATGCCGGTAAGCTGTATAATGGCCTAGATAGCGGGGTTTCAACTTTGTTGCAAATCTCAGGCATTTTTGGGAATTTTTGCACCAAATTTTCAACATGGGGTTTTTGGGACCCCTTCTCATGAATGATGTCACTGTCATGGTGTTATTCGGGCCTGAAGGGTGATTTCGCACAGTGACTGTGCAGTGACTGCAAAATCACCCTTCGGGCCTGAATACCACCATGACAGTGACATCATTCATGAGAAGGGGTCCCAAACCCCATGTTGAAAATTTGCAAAAATTCCAAAATGACTGTTTTAACGAGCGTGCGTTGTGCGCAGTTCCTACGCAGGCTCGTAAGTTCGCAAATTTTCAATATTTGCACTCCAGATTTTCAACATTGCCATTTTACCACACCTCCTTATGAGCAGTACAGCTGTCATTTTTCACATCCTGCCCAAAATGTGTTTCCGCCCATGTAGCGCACAATGGCGCAGTCGGTGTGCAAACTCAATGTATGGGACACATTAACAAAATCACAGTGACAGTGTTCATGAGCAGAGGTCTTAAAATGGCTATGTTGAAAATTTGGTGAAAACATTCCTAAAGATGAATGTTTTATGAGCGTGCGTTGCGCAGTTCCTATGCACGCTCGTAAGTTCGCAAATTTTCAATATTTGCAATCCAATGACTTCCAAATACCTAAACAGCACATAGAAGCAAGCAATATTCGGCATTGACAAATGCTTGTTTGAGATGGTTGGTGTGAGAGTGGGAGGCAAGCTATGAGCCAAGGCAGAGGCACTTGGTTATGGCAATCATATGTGCTTTAAGTCTAGTGTGGAAGTTCACAAGTGAGGAGGCCTCCTGCACCAGAGGAGGGGGGTTGTTCCACAGGTTGGGGGCTAGGGAGGAGAAAGATCTGCCACCTGCATTTTTTCTTACTCTGAGGACTTTCTGTAGCATTCGTTCTGATGTCCATAGACTCCTAGGGTTTTGTTTCATTGCTATAGTTCCTACTATGCTGGGAGGGGCGGGCAGTTTTAGTAGCTTGTTGACCTGGATGAGCAGGGGATATTTCATGCGAGTGGTCAAGGAAGGCCAGTGTAGCTGGGCCAGTGTATCACAGTGGTGGCATTGCGGATGGTCCTGGGTAGTGAACCAAGCCACCTTGTTGTACAGGATTTGCATCCTGGAGACCTCTTGTTTAGCCATGCCCTTTATGATAGGTGTGGCATAGGTCTAGGTTGGGAGCAGGACACTTGCGGCAATAGCTAGTCTAGCCTCAGGGATTAGCTGGTCCTTGAGTCGGTACAAAGTTCCAAGTTTACAGTGTAAGGTCTTGGTGATCTGGTCCACATGGTCCTTGAAAGTGATAGTTCGGTCAAGAGTCAGGCCTAAGTATTTAAGGGAGGGCACTACCTTGATGCTTTTTCCAGTGAGCGTGGTAAGGTGCAAGGATGAAGTCCTGTCATTACCAAGTGATCTGGGCCCGAATAGCATCGCCTTGGTTTTGTCTGCATTTAGCACCATTCTGTTCTGTCTCAGCCATGCCTCGATGGATGAGAGGTCCTTTGGAGGAGAGGACCCAGAGCAGCTACGTCCCCCAGGGATCGGTAGATGACTGTGTCATCAGCGTACTGGATGACCGAGCTTTCCCCACAGTAGGTGCTGAGGTCATTGGTGAATAAGGAGAATAGGAGGGGGCCAACGATTGAGCCCTGCGGTACTCCCTGTTTTAGGGGTAGTGGTCCCAACATAGCTCCTTACCAGGAGAATCTCTGTGTCCAGCCTGTTAAATAGCTCTGAAACCACTTTAGAGAGTGGGGGTCTAGGCCAACATTGTTCAGTTTCTGATGCAGGAGATTGTGGTCGACAAGGTCAAATGCCTTGGACAGGTCTATGAAGACTGCACATCTAGGTATCCCTTTGTCTATTGATCTGAGTGCTTCATCCGAGAAGTTAATGAGGGCAGTATCAGTCCCGTGGTTGGCTCTGAAACCGTGCTGAGAGGGAGCTAGAAGCTGATGAGCCTCCAGGTAATCCCAGAGCTGGTTGTAGACAATCCTTTCTTGTAGCTTTGCAAGTGTGCAGAGCAGGGAGATAGGGGGGTAATTAGTTAGGTTTTCCCTGGGGCCAGCTTTGTGGATTGAGACCACATTGGCCTGTTTCCACAGGTTAGGAATGATTTCTTCCCTTAGTGATCTTTTTAAGAGCCAAGTCAAGGGCCTGGAAAAGGAGGAGGCCCCTGCCTTGAATAGCCGAGGGTTTATTCCATCGGGACCCCCTGAGCCTTTGACTTTCAGCACCTTTAGGAGGGCTAGGACCTCTTTTTGCTTTGCTAGTCTCAGGTGGAAGGAGGGTCACTTGTAGTGAGTTAGTTCACCTACGTTCAGCGCAGCGGTCTGGGAGGTCTACCCAGCCTTGTAGGCCTTGAGGTCTGTGAAGTGGTTGTTAAGGACCGCTGCTATTTGTGAGGGGTCACTCACAAGCTGACTGCTGACCACAATGGGGCAAGGTTCTGTCTTATTGTTACCCTTGATTAGATCATTGACATGATTCCAGAATTGTTTAGGGTTACCTAAGTTGGTTTTCTGGAGGTTTGTGAGATAATCCCTTTTAGCAAGTTTAATGGCACTTTTGGCTTTGTTTCTTAGTGCTTTGTAAGCTACAAGGTCTGCCGGAAGGGAAGAGAGCTTGTACTTCTTCCAGGCCTTGTCCCAGCTGATCATGAAGGATTTGAGGGATGGGGTTATCCATTTGTAGCAGCTGCCCTTTCCTCTTAGTCTTTTTAGAGGAGCAAAGATGTTGGCAGCTGTACATAGTAGGTCCTGGAAGTATTTGAGGGCCTTGGTCAGAGTAGGGAGGAGTGTTTTTGGGCTCCAGTCCCAACTGCTTAGGTAATCATTAAATTGCCCCTCCTAGAAGTCGGTGTAGTCACGGGCGGTGAGGATTCTGGGCTGGATCCTAGGTGTGCTGTTCTTCCAGATACAGAAGATTGGGGAATGGTCACTCAAGGAGTCTGCCATTGTACCAGCAAGCTGGGTGTTGGCAGGGTTGGACACCAGAGCTCAGTCGAAGGTGGTGTGATTCCCAGTTTTGTAGTTTGGTCTGGTCAGTTCAGAGATGACTTGCGTCAGACCTGCTTCTTGGGTCAGTGACATCAGGGCATGGCCAGGGTCCTGGGCCCAGTTGAGGTTGAAGTCTCCTAAAATGAGAAGCTCAGTTGAGACTTCTGAGGCCAGGGCATTTATGATGGCCTCGAGGGATTGAAGGGCCATCTTTGGAGGATTGTAGACACACCCAATAGTAATTTGCTTGGTTTGTCCAAGGGTAATGCGGATGAATATAGATTCTCCATCAGAGAGGGGGCTTTGCTGCAGGCTTAGAGGTGATACAGTAAGGTCTTGTTTGGTATAGATTAGTACGCCTCCCCCTTTTATGGACTCCCTGTCCTTTCAGAAGAAACTATGGCCCTGTGCCTGAATCTCATGGTCAAGGATGTGGGCTTTTAGCCAGGTTTCTGAGTTTGCTAGGACACCGGGCTTGTATAGGTCAAGCCAGGCTTGGACTTCATGTATTTTAGGTCTGATGCTACAAACATTCATATGTGCTATCTTAAGACCCTTTGCAGACACCCAGCGAGGGTCCTGAGAGGATGACACTGTGATATTGGTGGTGCTAGGGCCAGGGTTGGGCTGAATATCTCCTGCCAGGAGAAGCAGTGCAGCTATCAGGCAGAGAAGCTTTGGGCTAGGTAAGGTGAGTGGGTTTCGTCAACTCATCCTGCCTGCAAGGTAGAACAGGTCATAACATATGCCCTTTCTTACCATCTCATGAGCTGATGATAGAGCAAGCCAGCTTGAACTGAGCATTCCATTATGGAAATTAAAGGGGGGGCCATTATGCAGATGGCCCCATGATTCAGGATGACCTGGGTTGATGATCCTGTCCACCCATAGTAGAGATAGTGAGTAGATTAATGCAAGAAGTATCCCCCTATTTGGGAGGGGAGCGCTTAGGTCTCATGCACTTCTGGGTGCTGGGGTTGATGCAGGCATTTGGCGAGGTGCTATTGTGTAGTCATGATCAGGGCAGCAGTAGAAGGGTACAACCAGCCAAGTTGGTGTTAAGTTTAGCTAGGGTCAGCTCCCTCCTTTTGGTCTAGCTTTGTACTTGGGGAGTGCCCCTGGCTCAAGTTGAGCTTTTAGAAGCAGTTATTGATTAGTGTTCTTGGGTAATGAGCCACCGACTACCCTGTTATAGGATATAGGTTTTGGTTGCCCTCCTCTGGACAGTCTCTACCCTGTCTATGTCTTTGCAGAGATGGGGTCTCCAGAACTGTACACAGTACTCCAGATGTGATCTTACCAACTGTCTGTACAGAGGGCCAACAACTTCCTGTTTTCTACTGGTGATGCCTCTCCCTATGCATCCCAGTATCCCCCCAGCCCTCCTTACTTCCTTCTCACATTGCTGGCCCACCTTTATGTCATCTGATATGACTACCCCCAGGTCCCTTTCCATTTTTGTTGTTGTCAGTATCTCACCCCACTTTGTGTACTCTTCTCCTGGGTTTTTGTTTCCCAGGTGCATTACATTGCACTTCTTTGCATTGAATCTAAGCTGCCATACATTTGACCATTCCCCAACCTTGCCAAGTCCCTTTTCATCCTTTCCACCCCACCTTGTGTATCAACCCTGTTGCAGATCTTTGAGTCATCTGCAAAAAGACATACTTTCCCTTGCAGTCCCTCTACAGTGTCACTTATAAAGACATTAAAAAGGACCAGCCCCAGTACTGAACCCTGCGGTACCCCACTAGTAACCCTCCTTTCTTCACTGTGGACTTCATTTACTATTACCCACTGTGTCCTGTTGTCCAACCATTGTTTTATCCAGACTACCACCCTGGGACCCACTCCCATGCTGGTTAATTTGTTTATTAATCTTTTGTGCGGGACTGTGTCAAATGCCTTCTCAAGTGTAGGTAGGCCATGTCCACAGCCCCTCCCTGGTCTACTGCTATGGTCACCCAGTCAAAGAAATCAATTAGATTTGTCTGACATGACCTTCCCACTGTGAATCCATGCTGCCTTGGGTCCTGTGCCCCATTGGCCTCTAGGTATTCAACAGTCCTTTCCCTCAGAAGTTATTCAATCATTTTCCCTACCACTGAGGTCAAACTGACAGGTCTGTAGTTTTCTGCCTCTGTCTTGCTCCCACTTTTATGAAGGGGAATCACATCTACCCTCCTCCAGTCCTCAGGTACCACACCATCCTCCCATGATTTATTAAAAAGGGTAGTCAGTGGTGTTACTAGTTCTTCCCTTAATTTCTTTTAGAATTCTGGGGTGAATCCCATCAAGCCCCATTGCTTTATCCACCTTCAGTTTTAAGAGTTCTTTCAGAACCCTTTCTTCTGTGAAAGGACTAATATCAACTCCCCTATCCAGAGTGCTTCTATTCACTGGATTAGGTATTTCCCCGTGCTTTTCCATTGTGAATACTGAGGAGAAGTATTTGATCAGTATCCCTGATTTTTCACTGTTGCTCTCTGCCCAACCACCTTCCTCTTTGTTCAGCCTCGGTATCCCTGCCTTAGTGTTTCTTTGCTCCCTAATGTACCTATAAAAGGTTTTATCCCCCTTCTTAACCGAGTTGGCTATCTTTCCCTCGGTTTGGGCCTTTGCTATTCTGACTGCCTTACCCACTTCCTTCTGCTTTAACTGGTACAGTTCTCTATCTTGCTCATTCTGTGTTTCCTTATACTTCCTGAATGCTATCTTTTTCTCCCTTACCTTCCCCACCACTTCTTTTGAGAACCATAGTGGATTTTTTCTTTCATTTTGATTTGTTTATTTGCTTCACACAAAGGCTTGTTGCCTCTGTGATGGTGGTTTTGATGTTTCCCCATTGTTGCTCCACCCCACCTTCTTGCCTGTTTGCTACTGCTTTTCTGATGCACTCTCCCATTTTGATAAAATCAGCCCTCCTGGAGTCCAGTACCTTCACTTTTGTGTGGCTTGACTATATAGCTAAGTTTATCATGAACCTCACTGTTTGGTGGTCTCTTGTTCCCAGATGGCTACTCACTTCAAGATCCAGAGATCCTCTCTCCGTCCCCATTTGAGAGTACCAGGTCTAAGACTGCTCTCTCCTGAATGGGTACCAAAACTATCCATCTGAGGCATGCCCCCTGTAGGGCATTGAGAATGACCCTGCTCTTGGATGTGGCTGCAGAAAAGGTGCTCCAGTCAACATCTGGCATATTCAGGTCCCCCATCAGCAATGTCTTCCCTTTCTCTAACATCCCAAGGATGCCTTCTATCATTTCTTTGTCCATTTCCTCCCCCTGAGACGGGGGTCTGTATTCAACCCCTGTGTGGATTGTGGAGCCATTTCCAGTCTCCAGGGTGACCCACAGTGCCTCCTCTTCTTCCTGTTTACCCTTTAGTTCTGTTGCTTTGATCCCTTCCCTTACATAGAGAGCTACTCCTCCTCCTCTTCTTCCCTCCCTGTCCCTCCTGTATCTTGTGTACCCTGGTATGTTGACATCCCATTCATAGTTCTCTGTGTAACATGTTTCTGTGACTGCCACAATATCCAGGCATCCCTCTTCCATCAAGGCCACCATTTCAGAGAGCTTTGTACCTAGACTTCGGGCATTGATACTCATTACCCTCCATTTTTTTATGGCTTTATTTCTCTTTGCCCCATCCCTGTCCCTACTACCTTTGTCTTTTTCTCCATTTACCCCTGCCCTTCTCCCTATCAACTGTTCTATCTTGGTGTTCACCTCACTAATGCCTATGCCATCCAGAAACAATCACCTACAACTCTCCCCTCCACCCCGGGGAGTGCCTTCCTTCCTTTCAGACACCTATTTCACAAAGGCCAAGTAGCAGGTTTGGTCACAAGTGACTGCAAATATCTCCCAGCTACAGTTCCTCCCTGGCAAATTAAAGTTAAAACTAAAAAAAGTTCACCCCAAAAACAGAATCAATACTAGTTACTTACACAGGTCCAAAAAGTAATAATTCAGTTCAGTGTAGTCTAGAAAATAACCTTCTTGATTCAAGGAAGATGCGGCTGCTTTCTCACTCTCCCAGTTTCAGTCTCAGCAGACAGAGACCACAAACAACTCCATTTATAAATCCTCAGTTCAACTAGGCCCCTTTCAGCTCCTCCCCTTAATAGACACCTATTTCACAAAGGCTAAGTAACAGGTCTGGTCACAACTGACTGCAAATATCTCTCTGCTACAGTTCCTCCCTGGTAAATTAAAGTTAAAACTAAGAAAAGTTCACCCCAAAAACAGAATCAATACGAGTTACTTACACAGGTCCAAAAAGTAATACTTCAGTTCAGTGTAGTCTAGAAAATAACCTCCTTGATTCTAGGAAGCTGTGGCTGCTTTCTCACTCTCCCTGTCTCAGTCTCAGCAGTAATCTCAACATCCTGAACAGATTTTTTCCTTCCCTACAGACTAAATGAATTCTGGCTGGAGTAAAACTCCTGGGGAACAGATGAAAGCAAGTACTAAGGAAAATGACACTTCATCGAGTATTTCAAATATGGACCTTCCTGGCACTTTAAACTGGTCTCCTGCACAGGCTTTGCAAAATGTAGGGTGGGAACAAGTGACTGATGGGAGCTGGTCTCCAGATAAAATGGACCCAAAATATATTGCTAAGTTGGCAACTACATTTATTTAGTTTTTGTTGACCGGGTAAGTGCTCTAGAAAAATCCTGCCTATTTTCAGGCATGACCCAGGGAAGGGGGATACAGATGAATGCCAACTGACCTTGAACCAGATTAAGCTGTACATCTCCAACTTCTACAAATGTGGCCACCAACATAGTGAAAGACAAGAGCTCCAATGAACCCTGGGGTGAGATTTTAACTACATCTGTTACTGGCATGACTGATATTTCAGGGGAGTATATGGTTAAAGAAAATATTGATGGTTTAAATGCACTGCATAATCATGAGGGGAATAATGAGGACCTACTTTCAGGTTCTGAGGAGCCTATTAGATTAGGAATGCCAGAGCAAAGTGTGGATGAAGATGGAGGGGAGGGGAGAGGGTTAAGAACCCTATTATGAAGTTGTCTGACATTTTTCAAAATAAGGGGGAACCTGCCCCATGCTGGAATGCTGTCCAGTTACTATATAAAGGTGGGCTTATGGAGCCTCCAGATAGAGTATTTATAGCAAAACAACTGCTGAAGGGCTCCCTAAATTTTTTTCTTCTGAGATTTTTGCCCTTATTCATCTAGGGAACAGCAATTTTGATGTTAGTTTTAAAAATGTATCTGGTCTAGATAAATTTTGGGCACAATACAGTAGATTGAAAATACGTCTTTATTGGTCCTCTTCCTCGCTGTTCCTCTGTGTAGGCCAGCAGTTAAAAATATAACAATTATGTTCAAAAATGAAGGCATTAATATAGAAGATATTTTGTATTGGTTACACCAAAGATGTGAGATTTTAAATAGGCCAAGTCCCACATTGGATAGCGAACAAATTTGGGATGGGAGTGGAGGGTCGAGGTGAAACTTATTATTACTAACTCAGGTCCTAGCTAGTACTTTTTATCTGGGGAGAGACAGAGGGCTTCTTTTTATGCAGGTCAGCCCAGTTCATGCTTCAAATGCAGAGCCAGAACGCATTTAAGTTCAACTTGCAACACTGTAAAATGCAGCCATTGTTAGGAATTTGGTCAACAGTCTAGCAAATGTTTGAATTTGTTTAGATGTAACCTTTGTGAGCAAACAGGCCATTCATATGGAAGGTGTCTGTGGGCCTCACATAATAGAGAAGACTGTCCTTCATAGGAGGGCTTGATTAACATTGCCCAACAGCAACAAGCTAAAAGGGCTGCAGAACAACTCAGGGACAAGAATGTAAACTTACAGGGACAATCAGGACCTCCAGAAACACTGGAGTCACATATTTTGGAAACAACCATTCCTGGTCCAGTATGTTACTCTGACCCAGACATTTCCCAAGTCACTCATGTTGCAGTACCTCAGCTCCCTGTAGCTCAGGAGGCCCTAGATTTGGAGGTAGTTTCAGGTGATGAAAGTGATCCTGCATTAATCATGCCCCCACCCCCCCATAAAAGAGTTTTTTAAAACTGTCAAGCAAACCAAGATATCTAGATTGTGAAAAATAGTGTCCAGAAATGGTGGGGGTCCTGGGAAAAAGAATACTCCAGATCATGGAAAGATGGTAATAAATTTGCAGTATTATTGTCAGAGGATGGGGATTCTGAAGGGGTAGGTACCGATTCCTCCTCGGTGCTCTCACACACGGACACAGATGAAGGGGGGAGCACAGACTGTATTGCAAAAAGAACTAGGCAAAGGCAAAAGGCGCCAACCCCATGACATTCTAACTTATGACGGATTACTCTAACATTCTTGGACAACTCTCTGTTAGGTTGATTAATGTCAACAGTATTAAAGGAGATAAAAATTTAGCAGGTACCATGTTGACATTACAAGAAACAGCTTATGACATTACTTGTATTTTGGATACTAGGTTAAAAACACACAGAGAGCTTGTAAGAGCTTCCCAAGCATGGCAATTAGGGCCTTCTTTTTGGTCCCTGGATACAGAAACATGTGATGGGATAGGGATTTTGTTAGCCAATTCCAATTTGGTAGTTACGAGATTAATAGATATTTGTCCAGGTCAGGCCTTGCCATAAGATCATCTCCTATCAGAAGGAAAGGTTTTGTCTAATTGCAACCTATGCCCCACGGACTAAGGCTCTTAGGGCTGCCTTATTCAGAGAGATCCAACCCTTTTTGCACACCTCTTGCTTGGTTTTGTGGGCTGGTGATTTTAATTGTAGTCTACAGCTACAAGATAGTGGGTTACAATCTGAGAAATCATACTATGTTTCCACGGCCTTGAAGCAGATTATTTCCCTAGCTGACATGAAGGATTCTTACACAGCCCTTCATAAGTCAGAAGGGTTTACTTTCTTTAAAAGGAGGCTTCGAACTAAAATAGACTTTTTCTTTGTTTCTAAGATTTTAAAAATACTGTCAAGTCAAACATACAGATATGAATTTACAGAGCATAAGGCAGTATGCTCGTAAGTAACATGGGAAGATTCACCAAGATGTTGGAAATCAAAATGGAGGCTAAATACAGCACTGCTGTCTGACATTAAAATTCAGAAAAACTGGATGCGAAATTGGTATGCACGTCTCTCAGTGGTAGAGTGCTACGAGGATCTCACTTTATGGTGGGAGGACACAAAAAAGTCATGGCAGGAGTTATTTCAAAATAGGGCAAACAGAGAAAGTAATAAAAATTATGTAGATTATTTAGGCTTGAGACAACAGCTTCAACATTTATTTTCATTATCAGAGAATACATCTTTTAATTATGGGCTACAGGTAAAGGAATTGAAAGCACAATTTCAGAAATTGCAATATAACAGGGCTCAATCATTAGGTCAGGAGGCTAGATTTGGGATAAAAAGTGGGAAATGTACAATAGACCCCTTTAGGGACTGTAAAGAGAGAGTAGAGTCCAGAGTAATAAAAGAACTAATAAATGGTGCTGGGGGAAATATTTCCTTTCCCTTAGGTCTTTTAGATATTGTTAAAACCCAAATCCAGAATGTGTTCAGTGTACAACCCATAACTGAGTCTGCAGATAAGATTTTTACTGATTTAAAATTTCCTCAGGTTGCTTCAGAAAATATTAAGCTTCTAACTATGGATATTACTGAACACAAAGTTGTAGAGGTCATAGATAGCTTTAAAAAATTAGTCTGCACCAGGATCAGATGGTATAGGAACTGGCTTATATAAACAATTTAAAGTTTCTTTAGCTCCTGCCCTGATGATTATTTTCAATTCTATGCTTAAAGATAAGAATGTGGCTCCTTCTATGAGAAAAGCAAGCCTAGTATTAATTTATGAAAAAGGTCCTCGGACTAATGTAAACAATTGGAGACCTTTAAGTTTATTGAATATAGATGTCAAAATTTTAGCAAAGATTATATTAGGTAGGCCTTCTAAAATAGCAAAGTATGTCATTAATGAAACTCAAACTTGTGCAGTTCAAGGGAGGCAACAAAATGATAATTTAATTATTCTAAGGGAAATTTTTCATAAAGGAGAAAAGGGGGAATTGTCTGGTCTGGTAATAAGCTTAGACCAAGAGAAAACTTTTGATTGTGTAGCACACCAGTTTTTATTTTCAGTCCTAGAAGCTTTTGGGTGCCACCACACTTCATAGATTGGATTAAGGTATTATATAAAAATGTATTAATACTCCCCAATATAAATGGGTGGTATGGGAAAAAAGTTACTATACATAGAGGGGTATGACAGAGTTGTCCTTTAAGCCCGCTTTTATATGTTTTTGTGTGGATATATTTATTAGACTGTGTATACAGGAACAAAGGGTATATGGTTTTCACATCCCTAATACTTCCTATGCAGTCAAAATATTGACATATGCGGATGATGTAGTATTGACTTTAGATCATAAAACAAATGAGTCTGCTGTAGTGGACATTATTAAACAGTATTCATTAATATCAGGATCACAAATAAACTTTGGTAAATGTAGAGGATTCCCATTAGGAGACGCTCCTATTCCTATTTCAGGTACAATAGGGAGAATAAGAGTAACTACCAAACCCATGAAAATATTAGGGGTGGTCTTCAGAGCTCAGACTGGGAATATGCAGAACTGGGAACTTAGTATATCCCGTGCAGAGAGAATAATTTCAGGATGGAGGAAAAAAAAATTGGGAAATCAAAAAGGGTATGGTTGATTAAGACATTGTTGGTTCCTATATTCTTACACATTAGTTACATATTTCCCCCTCCTAAGGAAATTTTGACCAGACTTCTAAGTATTTTTTTTTCAAGGGTTATGGGGCTTAAGACTAAATCCCGTCAAAAGGGAAATTGTGTATAAGCCTGAATCAGAAGGGGGTTTGGGGATGATCAACCCCATTTTCTTTTTTTGGAGTGTATTCCTTGATTATAATTTTGGGAAATTTTTTAGGCCTTGTGATGTTTTTTGGAAACCCTGGGTAGAGGATTGACTTGGGCCTAACCTCCTGGCATGGGCACAACACAAACCAAGAATGTTTGGTAGAATTAATTCTCTGCCTATATATGGTATGGATAGTATAAATGGTGTGGTGAAATGGCAGCTATCCTTGGCAGAGATTGTTACCTTGGATAGGAAAATGATTTATCAGTATTTATTGATAGTTGAAGGGAAAGGGGAAGTAGAATTTACACTATGCACTGATGCCCAAAAAGTATTCATTTTAAAACAACTAATAAACCCTAGGGTGCCTATTTATATTTGGGATTAGTTATGGTTAGGGAATTTTGGAAGACTTAATGTTAAGGGAAACAATAAACATAAACAGCTGTCTTAGAGATACTGTCCAAGGGAAGGGTGATGGCAATTTATTGAAACACAGGAACATTTATTTATTGAATATCAATATGCTCAGTTAGTATGGAGGATTTTAGCCAAACAATTGGAAGAAAAATAATTTTTGAATTTAAAATATCCAGAAGTGGTATATGGGAATAACCATGTTTTTGTGTGGGGAAGTACAATGCTGAAACTATTTACATTAGTTTAGGTATCATTCACTATTTTTTGTAGCAAGCTAGATGCCTTTGGATCTTGCAGCAAAAATTGATTCACCAATGGACTGTTTTTACCAACATAAGAACAGCTGTACAGCACTTATTAAAGTATGACTTGTCTAAATATTCAAGGTCTAAAATGTCACACCTATGGATTAATTGTGAGAAACGGGGGTAACTGAAACGTTGCATGATATATTTATATTTGTACCATTTTTAATTGTATATGTATTTGTTTTTGTTTGTTTATTCTGTAATGAAGTCCAAAATGTTCTAATAAAAATTCCCCTACTCCTTTCGATAAGTGCCATGGGATCTTTAACATCCACCTGAACTACCACCAATCCTGACAGATGGGACCTCGGTTTAACATCTCATCTGAAAAATGGCACCTCAGAAGTGCAGCATCCCTCTCATGCTGCACTACAGTGTCAGTATTGGGATATTAACCCAAGTGCCAGATGTGGGAACTGAACTCACAGCCCTCTGATCTCCTGGCCTCAGAGACGAGTGTGCTACCTACTTAGCCACTGACACTGGAGGTGTGCCACAGATACTTTACAAGGTACTGTCCCTTGACCCCACCATGTATGGATGTGCACCCCATCCCATGCAGTGGCATGGAAGTGAATAGCATGCAGGAGATGACTGCAGAATCAATGGCATCAAATGACAATGATACAGAAGAGTGAATGCAGGTCATAGAGCAGCCTGAATGGGAGGACCAGCTGGTGCCATGGCCATGTGAGAGCACATGTCGATGCCTGTCCCCATTCCCCGAACTTCATGGGGGGCCAGGTGGTGTCCATGTTAGCGGACATCAAAACACACTATCAGCAGCTATACAGGGTACAGTCACTGACCACACCAGTTGAGGTGAAGGCTAGACTGTGGCTAGACATCCAAAGTGGTGTCAATGCCACTGGACTAGAGGCACACACACCCTGGAGGCCATAAAACACAAATAACATGACCTGCATGCAGTGGTCAAGAGGAAGATCACGTCAGCAGCATGGGCATGCCAGGACACCAGCAGCAGCTCCCCCAGTGAGGACAACCAGCTCACACTGGTGGAGCACATGGTGGAGGACACACAAATGGACATCGGCGTCCACAGTGAGGTGGATGGTGTGGACACCATAGAGGGTATATAGGTGGATGATGGGCACTTGAATCCATTGGCAGTGCCTGCAGGCATGTAATAACAGCACTCTGTTCCCCCCACAGCCCGGTCCAGTCAGCCATGCAGTTCAGTGGCACTAGAGCCACACAGACGGGACACTGCAGGAACGCTACTGGCAGAAGAGGACACCAGGCAGGCTGGATATGGAAATGATATCTAATGGTGTCACATGCACCCCTGTGAGCCCTACAACATGGTCTGTGCCCAGCTGAACTAACACGCCCTTCTGCCCCACAGGTACAGGGCATGACACCAAGACCCACCTAGAGATCAGTACATAGGAGGTCAGCATCCCCGATGTGACCAAAGAGAGGTCACAGGTGACAGCCATGGTCCACACTGGAGGGAACACTAGCAGTGGACAGCAGTAGGCACCAAGGTACCAGGAACATCAGGAGTAGAACGTGGCCGGTGGCAGACCACAGAAACTGATGCATGGACCACCAATACTGGATGGCAGTGCCCCTGCTGGCCATGAAACACCAGTTGATGAGGACAATCCTGATGAAGAGCTGTCATGGCATGTGCTGGGATGTAGATGTATGGAGTGCATGTAGGCCACCACGGTGGACAGATACTGGGAGCTGCACAAGCTCGAGGTGGCCCGGCTGATGGAACAGCAATGCAATACTGATGCACTGCTATCCCTGACCACAGAGGTTTGTGGTATGCAACAAAGCATGTACCACATTGCAGACACCCTTGAGTGGCTTGTGGACAACACTGCAGGCACAATGTACCACACTCGGCCCATGTCGGGTGGTGGCATACACAGGTAGCCACTGGCATAGACAGCCCTCTGCACCCCCCCCAGTGACACAGCCAGATAACATAGCACAGAGGAGAGCAACACACAAGATGCAGCACCATCATGCACGCATACAGTGGATGCCCACCATGTAGGATCAGAGGCCCAGAGCACACAAAGCAACGAGGGCAGCATAGCAGAAGATGCAGGGAACATAGCAGAGCTGACAAGGTGGACACGGCTCATCCTCGAATGGGCCATACAACTAGTGGAAGGCGTCCCCATGGCAACAGCAGACAACAGGCACCAACCTGGAGGATGGGAACATGAACCTCTGCCCAACTGCTGGTCAAGCCCAGTGACTAGCTATCCCAGTAATGATGCACAGCTCCAGACAACACTCAATAACACACAGGTGTAAAGCGCCAACATGGGCCCACCCACCAATGTACAGCACCAACACACACACCCCCACTGATGTACAGCACCAACACATGCCCCCCATTGATGTACAGCACCAATACATGCCCCCCACTGACATACTGTGCCAACCCCCACAGTGAAGCACTGTCCCCTTCCAACACACAGTGATGTACAGCACCCGTGTGGTACAGCAATGGAATGGTGCACCCACCCCTATATGCATAATGTTTTCTGGCCCCTACACAGGGCCACCTCCACTGACATTGGTGGACTGCACCACCACCATGAACACTGTCCCCCAGTGCACAGGGAACACCCGCACTGGGTGCCTGCCAGGAAGGCCTGTGCCACATACACACTGTGGCAGGCACAGCTGAATGGTGGCACATGGGCAGGTAGCCATGCAGAGGGGTATGGGAATGCATAATGATGCTTGCCAGGACTGTAATGTATGGCACCGCATACCTTACCCACAGACACACACTAACCCTAGTAGGATGACTGGCCACATGGGCCATGCACGTGCAGTGACCCACGGTGTGGCCCCCCATGGCTGCACTCAGCACGAGGACTCATCATCGTGCACTCCCCCACCATGTATGCCGCACAGACAAGGCACCATGCTACAATGCCCATGGAGGGACCTGACACATATGCACATTCATTGCAGCTGAGCTCTGTTCCATTGCATGCACCACTGCACACCTGGAAATGCCTGTGCAGCCCCAGGTGGATATGCTACCACTGGAACGTGCCCTGCATGAGTGCCGCCCATGCCTCATGCCTGCCAGCCATCTCCAGACCACAACACTCCCTCACGTCCCTATCCCTAGGCAGTCCATCCAGCTTTGGTGCCCCCAGTATGGGCACATTATGTCACAGGGCTATATTGTGCAGCATGGCACAGACCGTGAACACCCTGCATGCCTTTCTTGGGGCCAGAATTTACATCCCCCAGGTATGGTCCAGGAATCAGAACTGCATCTTCAGGAGGCTGATGGTCCTCTCCATGATGTTTCTAGTCTTCCAATGTGCATGGTTGCAGGCTTCCTCAACAGCTGTGGTGGATGCCAGGATAGGTGTGATCAGGTACAGCCACAGATGGTATCCACTGTCACCTGTGCAGGGGAGACAAAGGCCAGAGTCATACGTGTGTCTTTATGCTGCATGACAGGGAACACACATACAGGGTGCCTCATCCATTCTCACCCAACAGCCAGCTGTCAATGCACCCTGAAAGGAGTATGCCACCAAGGTGTGAGGCGTCCAGTATGAACAAGTAATGGCACAAGCCAGGGTACTTTGCGCAGACGTTGGTGAATATACCATGCGTGTCACACACTACCTGGCAGTTCACACTGTGGAACCCCTTCCTGTTCCTGTATGCCTCCTCCTGCATTAGTGGTGCCAGTATGCTAATATGGGTGCAGTCGATCACACTGTACATAGTGGGCATGCCATGCATGTCATAAAACAGCTGCTTCATCTGCCGAGCATCAGCCTCTGCCATCAGGAAGGTGATGTGTGTGTGCATATGGTCCAGCAGGGCCTTCATGACCTACATCACGGCCCATGACACAGAGGACTGGCATACGCCCACCGTATGGCCAGTCACCCTCTGGAATGAGCCTGTGGCATAGTATGCCAGTGCACACAGCATCTTCATCTTGACTGTCATTGACCTCAGCCAGCATGTCCATGAAGAGATGTTGTCTTGGACCATGTCACAGAGCCTGACAATCATGAGCTATGGCAGATGGAACCACTCAATACAGTGTATCTCCCACAGTGTGGTGGCATCCAGCTGTGGACAGAATGCTCTGGGCCATGGTCATGGCCATATGTGCAGCAATATCTCCTCATGAAACAGGTGCATGTTCAACAGCAGTCTGGGACATATCCTGCTACGCCATGCAGTTTCCAGTAAACCGTGCGGCCACACTGCACATCTGCTTAATTCTGCCCAGTGCACCTGCTTGTGTCTTTAAGGGGGCATGGCATGCTGCACAAGTGTGGGTATCCAGCATGGGCAGTGTACACATGCGGGCACACATGCCCGTGCCTCCCTGCATCATGCATCGCCCATTCAGTAACACTGCAGGCATGGTGATGGCAGAGATGTACCATGTGAAGTGCTATCCACAGTGACTATGGTGTGTGTTGGAGGGAACCTCTGTGACTCCATTGGCTCTGTCACCCTCTGGTTGGTTCAGGGCCATGACTGGGTGAAAACCGTGCCATCTGTCTGTGTCTGGGGGTTGTGCGGGGTGTGTATGCTGTGCAGTGCCCTAACCCATGTTTGATTTTCTGTTCCCACACAGGACCAGCAAGGCAGTCCACAGCGCATGGAACTCACCCTGATTGAGCAGCCAGATGGTGCCCCCATCATGGTACTGATGCTGACACAGAGGAGGATGAGATGGTGGCTGCCATTCCACAGGTACTTGTCCAGGGAGGTGGTGGATGTGTTCATCCAGTACCAGGGTGACTACACAGACATGTGTAGGGTCACTGTCTCATCAATGGTGAGTGCATGCCATGTGTTGGGACATGCTGTGGGTGGGGTACTGTGTGTTCACGGCCCAATGTGTGGTTCAGCTGTGTCCACACCCCACAGTGCAATGTGCACATGTCCTGGTGAGGGGCTGTGCAACTCTCTGTGGGTGCTGCTACAGAAGAGGAATGGCTGTACCTACCCATTGGGCATGTTCTGTTGCCAGTGTGTTCCCAGACTGTGCTGGTTCCACTGTGGGTGCCCTGGCTGGGACTGTGTGATGGCACTGGTCATGCCTGTCCCATGTTGGGTGTGTCATCCCTGTATGGCTTTGTCACATGGCCTCCATTCTATTGTGCATGGCACTGCCTGATGCAGTGGCTGATCATACCCCCCCACAGGTCATCAACACCCACAGTGCAGCCCGCTGGGGTGACATGGCTATGTGGGGAAGATCTGTCCCTGTGACCTAGGCCATACACCCAGGTTTGTCCCACCGTGGCTGCCCCACTGCCAGGCAGCACCTGTGTGTGGCCTCTGCCATGCATGGCCAACAGTGGTGTAAGTGCCTTGGAAGGGCCATGCAGTGTGACATTACTTTGTCTTTTCTCTACATAGTGCTACAGAGGGCCCATCCATTGAAAGATGCAGACCCAAATTGGGATGGTGCCCATTGAGATGATGAGGTGAGCAGCACCAGTGAGGAGGAGTGGCAAGGGTGGGCCTCTACCCAGTGGCACCAGTACCAGTGAAGAAACACACTAATTGCCAATACCCCCCGTGTGATGTGTTTTTAAGCATTACTACCCTGACATGACCTCAGTGTGCTTGAAAAAAGCTTTTGTACCATGCTCATTGGTGTGGTTACTTTGTCCAGGGTGTGGGTGGACAAGGTGGGCTGTGCTAAACTGGTGTGGGTGGGTGCAGTGGATGGAACAGTCCTGGGGAATCTGGGTGCATGTGCAGGTCTGCTGCTCATGTGGCAGCTGTTTGGCCCATGGTCCACCCATGAAGGCCCTGCTGGGTGAGGTGTCAGTGCTTGGGTTGCAGGCAGAGTGGTTCACACCTCTTGCAGTGTGCTGCACACCTGGCTGACTGTCTAGACTGGTGTGCAGTGTTGTGGCACTCTGGAGCAGCTGCACGCTGTCAGGCCACCTGGGTTGGCCATCCCATGCCATACCTATTACAGGCACACACTGTGGCTGGCAGCCAGTGGTGGTGGTGTGCCTACTTCACACTGCAGGCCACATTCCACTGGGAGCATGGCCATGGGCCAGTCTGTGTGGCACACTGCCTGTGGCAGTGGCCATTCCTGCACAGTGCACACACCTGTTCAGCATGTGCCCTGTGGCCTGCTGGCTCCACAGCCGGGTGCATGTTCCTGCATGGGCATCGGTTTCCTGGGTGAAGCCATACCCATGTTAACATTTGAGCGGTGCACTGCATACGGCAACACGGGACGTGTTGAGTAGTGGGAGGGGGCATCGGTGGCCATTTGCCACCTTCATCAAACCATGTGCTGCCCTATGACATCTCTGTCAACATTCACTACCACAGTTTCTGAGCTTATACTTGAGGAGAATGCCTCCTTGCATGCTGCTTCAGCAGTTGGAAGTCTCTTGGTACATGTGGCAAAATGTTCATAACCTCTATGAGTAACTCCAGTCTGCTTTTACTGAAACTCTACTATCATTTCATTGCCAATGTGCTTTTTTGGTTCAGGACATTTAGTGCCAGTCCTGGTGATGTTTTTATTATTGTCACTACGTGTTCTTTATTAGTCTGATGATTCATATTGTAAATATCATTAACAGTTGCACGTGCAACAGTGCTATGGTTCCTTTTTGTAGACTTAGTCTGGGAAGTACTAGACACAGCCTGAAAGTTTCACTAACTGTTGGACAGACAGTGTAGCTGACTATGTCACAGTAATAATGACAGGGTTTGGGCCTCATGGGCACCTCACAGACAGTGCAATGCAGCTGTAAAAGGATTTCACTATGCTGCACACAAAGACAGTGTAGCGAAATCACAGTAATAAATGACAGGGCTCAGGCCACCTAGCAATCAGTGTAATACAGCCATAAAAGGCTTTTACTATGCTGCAGACACAGATAGAGTAGCTATGCCACAGTAATAAATAACAGAGCTCAGGGAACTCAACAAATTGCATAATACAGCCATAAAAAGCTTTCACTGTGCTGCAGACAAAGACAGTGTAGCTATGTCACAGAAATAAATGACAGGGCTCAGGACACCTAACAAATAGTGTAATTCAGCCATAAAAAGCTTTCACTATGCTGCAGAGACAGACAGTGTAGCTATGTCACAGTAATAAATGACAGGGCTCAGGGGCCCCAAACAAACAGTGTTGTACAGCTGTAAAAGCACTATGCTGCAGAGACAGACAATGTAGCCATGTCACAGTAATAAATGACAGGGCTCAGGGCACCTAACAAACAGTGTACTGTACAGCTGTAAAAGGCTTTCACTATGCTGCAGAGACAGATGGTGGAGCAGACTACTATGTCACAGTAATAAATGGCATGGCTTAAGGGCACTCTAACAAATCACACAATGTAATATACTTTTAATTTCTAACCACCTGCCCAGTGCCTTCTGTTTTTGGCTATGGCTTTTCCCACCACCTTGCTACTTCTCTGAACTCTCCCCAGTCCCCAGTACCACCTCCATGACTGAGGCTACCCCCACCCTCTTGCTGAGGTTGTTTCTCAGTCCCGCACTATTTCTCCATTTGCTCCTTGTAGTGTAGGTTTTACATTTTTTTCATATTGATCAACTTTTAAAGTCAAGTCATTGACTTTACAGCCATGATTTACACTGCAGCATGAGCACCCACAAAGCTGCTTCCACATCAACAACAAACAGACTGCTACCTGCTGGATTCTGTACCACAGGCTCACAGCAGACAGAGCACAGACACCATGGACCAATCAGCTGTTAGCTCGGTGTCATGTGCTCTGATTCTGCAGTGGTTCCGTGAAGTACCCTACAGACTGCCCTAGATGCTTGTTTCCAATTTTAAGTCCTTTACCCATTATACATGGCAAACTTCCTGACTCGAGAATTACATTGTTATGTCAGGTAGGATTGTACATTAACCCAGACTACCCTACCTGGTGAAAAATAGGTGATACCTGCATGACCCGACCCAGCTACCAGATCGGCAGCCAATGCCTAGAGGAGCCTACAATTAATAGGACTAGAATAGAGGGATGTGGGTGCTAGGAGGCAGTGGAGGAAGAGAGTAATAGGAGTAGCAGATAAAGCATGTTGTGACGAATTAAGAGAGTACAGAGGAGGAGGAGGAGGGAGAAGATGGAGGTAGGACTTAATAAGGAAAATCATGAAGAGAGAAATTAAGATTGGGACAAAGGATATAGAGGGGTGGGGGAGCAATTATAAAAGAGAGGAGTAAGATTGAGCTGAGGGGAAATACCATGCGTGTCACACATTGGATTAATGGAAGGGGAAGGAAAAGGTAGAGTGGGTAGAGAGTAGTGATGGTAGTAACTGGGGTGAGTTGCTAAGGCAAGTGAATGTACTATAGGTAGATACAATACCAGATAAATCAGAAGTAACAGACTATGCAAACTATAACACACACCAGAACTACTGTACAATAAGCTAATACATGTGACTGGTTTATCTGAGAGTGTTGTTTGAAGCCAAGAAAAAGAGTGACACCACCCATGTCTAGATAAATTGCTTAGAAAGATATTTGTGAGTAACACTGACACATGCATTGCAGCAATGCATGCAGCAGATTACTGAACATCTTGGCCACATTTTTTGATCTTTGTTTAAGGGCAAAATTCAAATATTCATTATATAATTTGGAGGCAGGTTGCAAAGGTGTTTGACAAAGAAGATCAAACAGGGGAAAACTGTTAGAGAAGGATGATTAGAAACTGCTACTGCTGCTGACCAAGAATTTACAGTGCAACACTCATACCCAAACCAGAAGTGCTACTACTGACCTCAATTCAAAAGATAATTTAAGCAACCCATGAAAAGGGAAATCAGACTGGAGCATGCTGTACTATGAGACATACAAGTTGACAAAAGCAAGTGGTACTGCAGTGTCTTCTTAACAGCTTCCTAAAATTACAGCAATAAAAATGTGAGAACTCCATCTAAAAGACAAATGCGTGCATGGCAGCAGGAAAGCAGAAGTGCTGTGTGAAGTGTTTTTCTATACTGGTGTAGTGCAGCATAATGAAACAGTTAACCATCACAGTGGTTTGATGTGCTGCAAAATGATTGACTTTGCTCATGGGTATCCTTTACTAACAGTGATTCTGTGACATTTCTCCTTTACTTATATTAATAAAACTGTATATGCAGGTGTACTGTAGCCACTGCCCACAATTCAGTAGATGAATCATTGTTGTCCTGGCAGCAGAAGTTCTCAGTGAGATATTCACTGAAAGAGGTAGCTATTAAATATGTCAGCATACTATCTTCTAGTAAATATCCAGAGAGGAATCTTTAGTGCTGCAGGTCCCATCATAAGTAAAAGGACAATCTGTATTAAAGCACTAAATGTTGGGAGACTCATCTTTCTGAATAACTAGTTAAAATTCAAAGGCACTGCTCACAAACCTGTATGGAAGACTACCATATAACAACTCCCATGATAGAGTTTTTTTTTTATTTTTACCAGTCTGCACAACTTTATCTTCTTCTCTTTCATAAAAATTCATATTGGGCCCTATGCACAAAAGTACGGAAAATATGCCAAAAACTGGTTTAAGCGAGGCATGCAGCTATGTAGGACATAGTGCTATGGAGGTATGCAGCATTCACCAATGTCTGTACTCACAGGGAACATGGCAGGAGGAGCCATGCAGCGGAATGCACAGGCATTGTGGGCGGAGCACCAATACATGGGAACACCCCTTGTCTCCGCCATATATGACATGGCACCACCCCTGCAGAAATGCATGGCTGTGAATGCTGCATAACAGAGTGCCCAGTATGCCATGGTGGACCAGGAAGGAGATGCTGAGCAAGAGGAGCAGTAAATGAAGGAGGGTGAGGGAGGTTGAGGTCGAGGATGATGTGGGCGAAGATGTGGGCAAGGACAGGGTGGTGGCCCGGTCCCATGAGACCAAATTCACCAGTGGGCAGGTCACAGTAATGGTAGCAAATATACTGCAGAACTACAGCTGCCTGTATGTGGCAGTGGCCCCAGCAACACTGGCTGAGGTCAAGGCCTCGCTGTGGCTGGATATACAGGCTGTGGTCAATGCCGCTGGGACCACGGCATGGACCATTGTGGCCATTAAACATAAATGGCAGGACCTGAGGACCACCGCCAAACATAAACTCACCGCCGGTGGAAGGACACACAGAGGCATGGGGGGGGTCACCCTGCACAGACAGCCACCCCTAGAGTGACTGGTGGTGGGAGACACTGACCGATGTCACCATCCACAGAGAGGCAGAAGGTGTGAATGGCATGGCAGGTAGGGATGACACACATTCATGCGGCGGTGACAGCACAGCCAGCACTGTGCCCCATTAACCGCCATGTTGCATACCCACAGGTGGCACACAGTCTAGAAGGAGCAGTGCAGTGCCCACCAAGGAGCAACCTACTGCCACTGTTACATCAGCAGCACCTGCGGTAGGTCAACAGGAAGTGGAGCGTGCAGGTAAGTATGCACATACCAGTGGGGTGCATTGGAGGGCGATAGTCTAGCAACCACTTAACAAGCAGTATATATAGACCAACAGGTATGCAGCAGTGATAGAGTCACTGATGGAGATGGCCACAGTGGAGTAAAGCACAATTGTCCCCCATGAAGAGGAGACTGGGACTCGCAGTGACACAGCCTCAGGGACAGACACGCAGCCCTTCCATGGGGGAACATGTGGCATGGTGCACCACACACCTGCTCAAAAAGTGAACACCGCACCACAGACCAACAGAGGTGGCCCCCACGGGCCATCCCAGCAACTGCACACCATGGCAACACACACTGACAGCAGAGACAGGGGCCCCTCTGACCACACCCAGACATGCACCAGGTCTGCACAGTCCCAGACATACATAGAGGTCCAGTACCATCAGCTGTAGTAGCTGGAGTGTAACAGGCTAGAGGCACAGTGATGCAACACTGCGGCAGTGGAGTTACAAACCACAGTACAAAAGGCCATTCACATGGATATCCTGTGGAGCGCAGTGGCATTGGAGGGCATCCAAGAGCTAGTGCAGCACACCCCACCAGGGAGCAACTGGAACAGCTTGCATGGGCAGTGACAATCGACATGGGCACACAATACTCACCACCTGCAGGCCACACACCGCAGATGGAGGGGCCACAGCCAGACACTGCCACACCATGCTGACACCATGGCCTGCATGTCCACCAATAAGGTTGTGTGGGCAGCGGACATCCAGCTGACACAGGCTGATGGTGCAGCCAAAGGGCCATTGAAGGGTGATGTGCACGTGGCTGCAGCAGACCCCACCAGTAGTGAGGTCTCTGGCATGGACAGTGCCACTGTGAGAAGCAAAGGCAGGGGTGAACCCTGCAGCAGGGAAATGGCACACAGACTCAGCAGCCATGCATCCACAAGGCTACAGGCATGTCCAGGCACCGAAGGAACAGGGTAGTACAAGAATACAGTGCCATGTGGCAGGGCACAACCGATATTGGCACACGCACAGGCACACATCACAGACCTACATGCCCAAATGTATGACTCTGTCTGCAGAGGCATGGCACAGTGCTGCACCACACAAATACACACACACCCACAGACACAAACACACGCGGCCGCGTGTGCACACACACACACACACACACACAATCGCACACCCACCCACCCGTTATGCAGTGCACTCAGGTCAGCTCTCATCATTGTGCACCACCAGGCCCCCACCCTGGAATGTGACACCCCTGCACACAGCGGATGAGCCACAGTGCCATGCACCCCGCTGCATTGAGTCGAGGTGGTGAGGTATGCCAGGGCCGGTGCCATGGCTGTGGCAATACCCACATGCCCTCCACAAGCACCTGCTGGGCCACACAGCCACCTACCATCCCTGGCACAGGGACAGGATCTGCATCATCATCCTCATCCCCCCTGGGGTCATCGGGAACCACATCAGCATTGGCACATTCTCCCTCTTCATGATGTTGTGCAGCATGGCACACACTGCGAACACCTTGCACACCTTTGCGGGACTCATCATAAATCTGCTGCTGGTGCGGTTCAAGCTGTCCTATTGTCCTCTTTATGATGGCCCAGGTCTGCTTGTGTGCCATGTTGTAGGCAACCTCTGCAGGCATGGCAGGGGCATGGAACAGTGTCATGAGATTGATCAGCAGTGAATATCCTCTGTTACCTGCAGTTGGGGTGAAATACATCATTACATGTTTGTGTATATTTATTTATTAAATTTTGATAACTGGATGAGCTCACTGGGCCCCGAAGGTCCCTTTTTCAGGGGTGACCCGGGGTTTACATAGTATATTACATGGTATAGTATACAACATGAATACATTACATAAAACACATCAAGACATAACACAGGGCAATACATAGTTGCATTTCAGCTGGTTACATATGCTGGGTTGGTCATATAGGTTGGTGTAGTCGTGGAAGGTATTTCCCTGGAAGGGGGGATGGGGGCATGGGGGTAAGGCCCCTGTGCGTGTTGTGCTGTGATGAGTTAGGCTTACGCTTAGGGGCCCCTTTTCTTTAGCAATTGCACTTGTATGTGGCCATCATATGAGCCTTCAGCCTTGTGTGGAAGCTGTTGGTGGAGGTTGCTTCCTGGACACCTGGGGTCAGGGAGTACCATAGTATGGGGGTGGTGAGGGTGAACAACTTGCCACCCATCTTGGTTCTAACCCTAGGCACTGCAAGGAGTGTCTGGTCCATCGTGTGGAGGAGCTTAGGGTTACTCTTTCGGGCAATGAGCCCGAAGAGGCTGGGAGGAGGGAAGGGGCTGAGTAATTTAAAGGTTTGGCAGAATAGGGGGTACTGGAGCTGGGCATTCCAGGAGGGCCAGTTTAGTTGGGACAATGTGTCACAGTGATGGGTCCTGGGGTCAGATTGTGTGGTGAACCAAGCCACCTTATGATAGAGAACTTGTAGTCTGTTCATCTCTTGTCTGGCTACTCCCTGGACCACTGGGGCCGCATAGGTAATGGTTGGAAGTAGGACGCTGGTGGTGATGGAGGCCCTGGCAGCTGGTATCAGCTGGTCTTTCAACCTGTACAGGGTCCCAAGTTTGGCATGAATATTTTTGGTTACCTGGTCTACATGTTCCTTGAGGGTGAAGTCCTGGTCCAGGGTAAGGCCAAGGTATTTTATTGATTCGACCACCTCTAGTCCATTGCCTGACGCGGTCTTTAGTTGGAGGTGTTGGCTTCTATCATGACCGAGGACTCTTGGACCAAACAGCATGGCCTTGGTCTTGTTAGAATTAATGATCATTCTATTGGTGACAAGCCATTGGTCTAGGGATCTCAGGTCATCTTGTAGTCCGGAACTGAGATCTCCCAGATTAGAGGAGGGGCGGTAAATAACGGCATCATCTTCATACTGTACCACAGAGCTCCCCCCACAGTGTTTACTGAGATCATTGGTGAAGAGAGAGAAGAGAAGAGAAGAGAAGAGAAGAGAAGAGAAGAGAAGAGAAGAGAAGAGAAGAGAAGAGAAGAGAAGAGAAGAGAAGGGGGCCAAGGATAGACCCTTGGGTCACCCCCTCTGTTAATGGGAGAGGCTCCAACAGGGAGTCTTTCCATTTTACCCTCTGTGACCTCCCGGTGAGGTAGCTGTTGAACCACGACAGGAAGTGGCTGTCTAGCCCAACATGGCTCAGCTTGGAAAGCAGCAGGTTATGGTTTACAAGATCAAACGCCTTGGATAGATCAATGAAGACTGCTCCAGTGTGGGTCCCCTTGTTCAGTTCTCTGAGATCATCTGTGGAGAACTTGATAAGCGTGGTGTCGGTCCCATGTTTGGTTCTGAATCCATGTTGGGAGGGAGCTAGTAATTGATGGAACTCTAGGTATTCATGGAGTTGTCCATATATCAATCTCTCTTGTATCTTTGCAAGGCTACAGAGTAGGGAGATTGGCCTGTAGTTGTTGGTTGACTCCCTCAAGCCTCCCTTGTGGACAAGGACAGCATGAGCCAGTTTCCATTGTTCAGGGATGGCACCTTCAATTAGGGATCGATTGAGGAGCCATGTCAGGGGCCTGGCTAGTGCATGGGCCCCTTATTTTAGTATCCAGGGCTGAATTCCATCTGGTCCAACAGATCCAGATGTTTTGAGGGACTTTAACAATGGGAGAACTTTGTTGGGTTTTACTAGCCTGAAGTGGAATAGGTTGGGTGGTCCAATCTGTGGAGAGGGGAATCATTTGAGATGGGGGGAGGAGTGGCAGTCCCGCTTTGAACTGGTCCAGGTTTGTGAATTGGCAGTTGAGAGCCATAGCAATGCTAGGGTCATCATTTGTTAGTTGACCGTTTACCTCAATGGGGCCGTGTGCGGTCTTGCCACTCCCCTTTATTAACCCATTTATATGTGCCCAAAAGAGTCTAGGGTTGCCTAGATTCTTTTTCTGTAGATGGCTGACATACTCTCTTTTGGCCACTTTAATGGCCAGTTTGCACCTATTTCTAAGAGTTTAATAGCACATTAGGTCAGCTGGTAGGGAGGAGAGCTTGTATTTCTTCCAAGCTGTGTCCCGGTTTTTCATAAGGGATTTCACATGGGGGGTGATCCACTTGTAGCAGCTCTCCTTGGTGCGAAGTTTCTTCATAGGGGCAAGGCGGTCAGCCATCATAGTGATATCTCACTGAAAGAAGGCTGCAGCCTCATCCAGTGAGGGAAGGAGTTTGATTGGACTCCAATCAGTGCTGTTTAGGCAGCCTATTAGGTGTTCGGGTAGTAAGTGTGTGAAATATATGTGACATATGTTCCCTACCCGGTATGGTTAGTGCTACTCAACAAGCAGCCACCCATCCTGTTGTCCAATATGTAGCATTGCACCCAGTCCAGATCTGTCCAGGACATATGACTCATGTGTCAAGCCTGGGTACTTGGCACACACATCTGAAATTATGCCCCTGGCATCACATACCATTTGGCAATTGATACTGTGAATGCCTTTGCAGTTCCAGTAGGACTCATGGCTCAGGGGCGTGAGTATGGCAATGTGTGTGTGCCATCGATGATGTCACAGACATTTGGCATGCTGTGCATATTTTAGAATGCCTCCTTGGTCGCCCTGAGGTCCACTGGCATTGCTGTGAATGCGATGTACTCCCCAAGATGCAGGGGGAGGGCATCTGTCACCTGTGCCAATGCCCTGGACAGAGAGGATTACCCCATCCTGACAGCTTCACCCATAACATGCTGGAATGACCCAGTGGCATAGTATCGTAGGGCGCATAGCATCTTTGTCTCTACAGACATGGCCTGTGACTGCCATATCCACGGTTCAACTGTGCTGCAGATGCTGTCACACAGATGGGCAATGGCCGTCCATGGTAGCCAGATCTGCTCAATGCAGTGGGTGTCCCATAATGCAGTGACATCCAGTCATGTGAGGTACACACGCTGACGTGGCCTATGGTGGTGGCACTGCTCAGCGAGGTCAACAGGAAGGTGGGCATGAAGCAATACACCTGTACACAACCCATTGCACTATCACTGTTTCCTGTGCAGCTGTGCACTGACTCTGGTGGTCACCAATATACCAGTGGTCAAGGGTTGGTACACCATTGAGGGGTGTTCCCTTGCTGCCATGTGGCAATGCTGGAGACATACATCCACCATGCACAGTGAACAGTCATGTATGAACCAGTATCATGGCAGGCATCATGCTGTCCTGTAAGTTTATGTTCCCCGGACACCTATTCTGTGTATCAGAACATGACTACACAGATGACTGGAGCTATGGCGACCTGTGGGTCATCAGGGCCTTCAAGTGGGTGAGTATGGGGATCTGGGTTGGTCATACAGAGGGTCAGGGGATTTGGCCATGTGTGCAAGGTGTATAGTGATCTGATGTATGTCACTTGTGCTCCACAAGACCATCGTGGCATGCCAGGCCTCCTGGAGCTGTCACTCCAGGTTCAAACAGATGGCACAAAAGTGTATGTCTCCTTGTTGCCAGTGAGATGCATGCGATACCAGACCTTGCTCCCCAGGTATCTGTTCTTGAAGAGAGCCAGTGGGGACCTCTTTGATGAGGACAATGAGTATCCCAGATATGGGGCCTGTGTGTGTTGATACCAGTACTGATGTGTCCCCTTTTCTCTTGCAGCAGTAAAGGGGCCCATTGAGGAGCATAATGCTGTGGAATGGAAACCAACATCCACCAGAAAAGGTGACACAAGACACAGAGGAGGAGAATGATAGTAGGAGGTTCACCCCCACCAGGCCTGGCCCATGGAAGGAGACGGAGGAGGGGTCATCTTCTGTGGTCACTGTACCAGTGTAGTGCCAGCAGGAGGTCACAGATGTCACGACCAGCAGCCTGAGGTGGCTGCTGCTATGTCCACTGGACTAACTGTTGTTCCACCTTGTTGCCCTCCAGAGGGGCCAGACTCTGCTGCCTGGGAACTTGGGTGTTTGGTACCATGGGGGCTGTTGCAGCACTGGACTGCTGGACCTTGTGGGGGGGGGCTGGTCTGCTGTTGCTTGTGGGGATTGGGTTTTATGCTGGGCGGCATGCCTGCAGGTGAGCATGGTGCAGGGGTGATGGCATTGGGGGTTGCAGGGCTGGTGGGTGGGCCTGTGGTGTGGGGCTTGTTGGGGGAGGCCGGGTGCCTCAAGGGGGGTTTGTTTGTGGTGAGGGTTGTGGAGTCAGGTAGTTGTTGTTATTTCTGAACTGTGTTTACATTGTTCACCTCAGAAAACAAAAGTTTTATGCATACATCTGTGTGGTCACTGTCTCCGGGGGGTAAGATGCATGCCTTTGGCTTGGCCTTGCAGGTGGGTTGCCTTGCATGCCACGGTCATGTGCCCACATGCTGCCATTCACAGGGCAGTGTCATGCCAGTGTGGCCATGCAACTTGGCAGTGCAACTTCTGCACGTTCCACTTATGTGCATGCCATCACCCCTGCTCATCCCATCTTGCAGTGGTCAGTGTGCCTGCTCCATGCCATATGTGCTGCAATACTGCAATGTCTGCCAGCTGTGCTGTGTGCCTACCTTGCAGTGTGGGCATGCAGCAGCAGTGTCACATGGCCACATGTGAACGTGGTTGTCACATGTTAGTGTGCAGCCACTTTGTGTGTGTGTGCACGTCAGTCCTGTCGTGACTGCCCGCCACCACCTGCATGCTTGTGCTCATATCCTCTGGGTGCTTTGCACTACACCACCCTTTACACAGCGTGTCTTACGTGATGCTGCTTGCGCAGCATTCCGTCATTGCTGCTGTTGTGCATGCGTGTATGGGTCACCAACGCATCCTGCTATGTGGCCCTGCCCCATGTACATCCCACGTGGGATGCTGATGTACCAGTACATGCTATATCTACATGCATGCTATGTACCTTTTGTGCATGCCTCCTTTGGGTGGTGTGCACATATTTGCATCATAATACTTATGCACTGGCGCTATGCATGACTATACACACCGTGTATCTCTCATGCATAGGGCCCACTGTATCTTACTTACCTGCTCAAACCTGAGTTAGAGTATAATATTCTTTACAAGATGCAAAGTCCTTTGTGGTCTGCATCATCATTCCAGGCTTAACCTAAAGACATTTTGGGAATCATCAGTAGCCTACCCGGAATTATCTACTGTATATCACTGTCTTTTTATCCATAAGAGGCCTTAAGCCTCATCTGGTAAGGACAGTGTGACACACTTCTGCCCTGCTAGCACAAGTCAGTATCACACACACATAAGATTGACTGAAATCCAGAATGGATCCTTGTATTTCAATGATGCCATCACTTGGCTGACTGATAGGGCAATCTGGTTTGAGTCACAAAACTGGTCACCACCAATTCAGTGAAAGGCCATACTTTTGGCACATAACCACCCATCAGTTACTTTCAGGACCTCCCACCTCCTCTGTATGAGATATATATTACATTAACATTGGTAGTAGTGCTAGTTGGTAGTGGAAAACTAGTTTTCTTAGTTGAAATAGATTGCTGCCTATCTGATAAAACACTGAAAGTCACAGTGAATATTTAATACAAAGCTATTTACTATCTACTATATTGAATTACAGAATAGACAGTAAACTACAAAAGGGACACAACACACATGGGAAACACAAACTAAATGAGTTACAAGGAAAGGTATGTCTGAAGAAAGCCCTAGGGGGTAGAGTGTGGAAGGGGAATGTACAGGAACAATGGGCACATCTAAAGGGAGCCATAATAGAAGCCAATAGCCTTTGCATTAGGCAAATAAGTGAAACAAAGTGTAACAATTCAATAATATTCCTTCTTGATATCCCCTTAGGGGCAAGTAACACCAGTTTTTGTGTTGATTGCTATTGGGGTAATTGAGTGTTGACAATAGCTGAACACCACAATGAGATAGCCAACAAGGAGTAGAGTGCTGTGAGATTATAATAAGGCAAGTGTTATATGTTTGCCTTGATGATTGTGAGTTGATATCACTTAGCATCTCATACACCATTAAGTGTCCCCATCTCCTCCCCTGTTGGCTAGTGTCTTAGTACCCTATTCGCTAGGGTAAACAAAAAAAAATGGCAGAACACATTATGACCATGGATGAAGATGTGTGTAGCAAATGTTCAAATTGCTACATGTATAAAATAATACATAGCATTTCAACTACAGGGGAATATACTTGTGGCAAATGTAGGAATAATATTGAATTACTTCTTGAAGTCAATACTTTTTTGTAATAAACTGGACCAGCTTGAAAAAAGCCAGATGGAGATGGCTAAAAGATTGAAAACATTTAATAAGGGTCCACCCCCAGAACACAATGGGCCAGATTTTCAAAGCCTTACGAATGCCATAAGGTGCTTGTGGCAAAGGGTGCCGACGTATCTTGCACCTTGCAGCAATGGATACTGCGGTCCGGATTTGGAAACATAGCTTGTGTCTGAGTCAGAACTTACTGTGGCAAACCAGCCCGTCCCCCCATGACATAAATGAAGGGTTGACACGTTGCAAGGTGGCTTGCACCATGGCAGGGCTGCAACATCCCTTTTCCCAGGATTCAAGAAGCCTCACCATAGCTGCAGCAAGGGGCATCAGTTAAACCAGCAATGAACTGGCCTAAGCCCCCCCTTGTGCCACTAACAGATGCTGTGGCCACTCTTTAGGGGGGCCTAACTCATGTGTACTGGGGCAGGAATACCATAGTGGGGGTGGGAGGGGTGGGCATGCAGAATAGGGTGGTTGCACCCAGCAGGGGTGCTGAAGTAAGCTCAGTACAGCAGTTGGCATGGAACAGGGAGAGGGGAGGGTGACACACAGTGCAAAGGCCCCATATGGGCATGCTGCTCCCTACCCCGGATGCCAGCCAGGCATGTGCCCCCATCCCTCTCCCATCCCAGCTCCTCTGCTGTTGTGACAGCTGGAGGTGGCTATATCCCTGTGGCAGGTCCTGTAGGTGTGCCCACTCCTTCAGCACCTGTCCACCAATGTGGCAGCACCCCATATGTGATGCAGGGACCCTGTTCTTTCTGAATATGGTGTAGGGTCCCTGACAGAGCCGGGGTGCACTGCAATCTTAGATCACCATATGTTTTTGGTGATCTAGGGGTTCTTTGAAAATCCAGGCCAATGTATCAGATCCTATCTTGACTTTTGACAAAAATACTCCCCTACAGGGCTCCTTAGATATACCGAACTGTTCATCCAATGGTAATGAATCTGAATCAATTAAACAACAGATTGTGCTTAAGAAGGGGGATGGAAGCAAAGTCATAGATCAAGAGTCAATAATGAAGCTAAATAATGACTCATTAACAAATGACTCAGTACATGAAAAAAGACAAAAAGAGATAGATAATGAAAACGAAGAGTGGACTATAGAGAAAAGAAAATGCAAAAAAGGCAGGAGAGCTATGGATTTTGTGATCCCCACCTTTAACCCATTCCAACCCTTCATTTCAATTGATGATATGGGAAATACAATCCCAGAAAATAAAAGTGACTCTGCTCAGATAGATATGCCCCCCATACAAATGGAAAACACTGGTTCAGTTAATCAAAAGAGACACATGGAAACAGAGACAACAACACCTGACACACACATGGGACATGAAACAAGTAAACCAACACAAATCTATGTGCTAGGGGATTCCTTGGTGAAATTTACTGATAGATACACAGCTAAGGACAACAAAGAGATTATAAATAACTACTAGGTATTTTTCAGGAGCCAAAATCAGAGATGTGCAGGGAATGCTGAAAAATATAGTAAGGGAAAAAAAATAATACAGCAAAGGTTATCCTTTACTTAGGTACAAATAACATAAACGATCAAACAGAAATAATTGAAGAATTTCAATGCATATATAAAGTGGCCAAAGAAATACAATGTGAGGTTGCTTTTTCAGAGATCCTGCCAGTAATGAGAGCAGGTATCATGTCAGGATTAAACAAATTAATAACTGGTTAATATATTGGACACTATAGCAGGGGGTTACATGTATAACCTACTGGGATGAATTTTAAAATAAAAACAAATATTACAGTTATGATGATCTACACCTAAATAAATGGCACAGTTGAAAGCTAGGACTCAGGCTAAGAGGAATTATTGAAAAATATTTAAACTAAGTGACAAGGGGAGAGGTAAAATACATGCACAGTCAGAAGAAGGCAGGAGCAAACCACATACACGTAGGATAGGGTCAAATAGAACAAATTGAAAGTACTATCATTAAATGCAAGAAGTTTGAACATTTTGAAAAAATTAGAACTAGAAGTTTTAATGGTCAAAGAAAATATTAACATATGTGCCATTAGTGAGACATGGTGGGACAAGTATACTATGTGGAGCAGAAATATTGAGGGATATAGAACTTACCTCAACGATAGAACAGATTAGAAGGAAGGTGGAGTAGCACTATTTATAAAAAATGCAATTGAAAGTTCAGAGTACATAGAGGATAACGTATGGGCAGCGGTGTATAACAACGCTATGTTTGCCTTCGAGTGGTTCCCTTGGCGACTCTGTTAAACCTCGAGAGCAAAGCTCAAGAGGTTTAACAGAGGTGCCAAGGGAACCATGAGAAGGCAAACATAGCGTTGTTACACACCGCTGCCCATAAATTGTCTTTTATAGTGTATGGTCAGCGGAGAAAAAATTAAAGATGCCATTATTTGAAACAATATTCTTACCTTGCGATGAAGGATAACATATTCATTCATGAGTTGAAAGCCAAGAAAGTTTATTTTTAGACAGCACTTTTTTCTGGCTTAGGATAGATAGCTGCCACCATTGTTTACTGCTTGCGCTACTTTGCCGAGAATTACTATCAGTTTATTTTTATTTTGAAACATGTTCTAGTTCAGCATGATGGGTGTCATGGCAACACCAAAGCATTGTGATTCCATGTTGTTACACTATCGATGTGACGCATCGTCGATAGTATAATTATAGCGTAACGTCCCATCGATAGTGTAACAACGCTGTAAAAAGATGATTTTTGGGCCATAACAGCGTTCTACCATACATTATATCTTGGATAATAAAAATGAATCTATATGGGTTATAATAACAGCTAAAAACAATAAAAGAAATCTATATGTAGGCAATATTTATAGATCTACATCAACATCGGTGAATGAGGACTCCATTATAGACAATGAAATTGAGCACATGTCCAACAAGGGCAATACAATTGTCCTAGGTGATTTTAATTACCTGCAAATGGACTAGAAAATGATAGTACCAAAGATTAATACAGGTAAGCAATTCTTAAACACCCTAGTCGAGTCAGGTTTAAAACAAATCGTACACAAACTTACAAGGGGAGAGAACACATTGGATCTTTTAATTAACAATATCCCAGAAGTAGCAAAAACTATTAGAATAAGAGAAACTTTGAGAAACAGTGACCATAATATTATAGAATTTGTAGTTAAAACAATTGTGAGAAGAGATCACAGAAAACTATAATAAAAAACTACAATAAGGCAAACATTTTAAAAATAAAAAGAGATTTAAGCAGGTGGGACTGGGGACATTCATTTTCAAATAAAGATGTACAGGAAATATGGAACATACTAAAAAAAGACTGTTCTCATTGGAAAAGGAACATGTACCAGATAGATGCATGTATAATAAGAAAGGGAAAATAGCCATGTGGTGTAATTGGGAGGTGCTAAATCAGAGCAGGAAAAAAATTGGCATATAATGAAACGAAACAAGTTGCTGATCAAGAAACAGTTTCAAACTATAAATCAGAATTCAAATCGTTAAAAAAATAACTAGAAATGAAAGGAGAAAAGCAGAACTGCATATTACACAGGAAAATGATCATGGGAAAACATTTTACACATACATCAATAACTTAAAAGGAACACATAATTCCATCAAACCTATAAAAGCGGGAAATGAGGAAATTAAAAGCCTAACTGTAGTAGCTAATACATTAAATTACTATTTCTGTAGTGTGTTCAATATTGGAACAAATGCAGAGATGAAAACAACTGAAAATGTAGCAGAGCCTGAACTAATGTTCTGTACTACAAAAGAGATCCTAAATCTCTTGAACAACATAAAAGCCAATAAGTCCTCAGGCCCAGATAATCTACACCCAACATTTATGAGGGAAATAAAAGAGTATATAGCAGCACCCATAGCATATTTATATAATAAATCCTTTTATAATCAGATGGTTCCTATGATTTGGTAACAGCAACTGTTGTACCATTATTTAAACAAGTTCTGGTCAGAGCCAATATGGCTGTGGAGAGCTTTTAACAGTGGCAAGAGGATTTAGAAAAGAATATGCAGTGCTCTCACTGCACCGGAGTCAGCCTGCCATCCTCTGAAGGATGAGTTGTACCATAGCAGAAGCAGCTACAAGAGAAGATAGGGATGTGGCTGATGTCTTTATAAGACACTCATGAGATTGCACTTGGAATACTGCATCCAGATCTGGAGGTCCCATCTGAGGAAAAAAAAAAACATAGACAAGGTGGAGGCTGTGCCATGGAGGACAACTACAATAGTGTAGGGCATATGGGATAAGCCCATCGAGGAAAGACTAGCCAAGTCAATATTTGAAATAATGATTTCATTTGTGTAAAGCACTTAAACCATTTTAAACATTGAATTTTTACAAGATATGCCAGCTGAGATTAGATATATGATATATTGAATCTCAACTGGCATATCTTGTAAAATATAACTTACAGTGTGGTCATGCGTTTACCCATTATTCCTAATTTGTGAATTTGCACAGTGCAGATCTGCTGAGAGGCAGTTTCAATGTGATCTTCCTTTTACACACTTTTACAATGTGTTGTCCTAGTATTTGCCTGCTGATTGCTATATACTGTATTTAGCCTGGCTAGTTCACAGAAGATGTGGCATCTTATTTTCAGTGGGGATCTACACCTACACAATATTATGCTGCATTGCATAAAATCAAAACATGCTGAAAACAATATTTTATATCTATCTGGGACTTCCTGAGTTAATACAGTGCACATATGTGTAAAATGAAGATCCCTATGAGAATGAGATGTAGCATCTCCCCTGTGCTGTCCATGATGCAAAGTACAGGATAAGAAATATTTAAAGGGACTCTACTGTAAACTGAACTTTACTGTGCTTCACATAACCAAGACTGACATAAACAAAAAGTTTCTTTATTGTTTTATAACATATTAGATTGCAGTATTTATTTCAAATGTTGTGGCCATGAGGAAGGTGTGTGTGTGTGTTTGTGTGTGTGTGTGTGTGTGTGTGTGTGTGTGTGTGTGTGTGTGTGTGTATGTGTGCGTGCACATATGTGTGTGTGTGTGTGTGTGTGTGTGTATTTGCTGTATATAATAAACTATGTCTGGGACAGTGCTTGTCAGATTGTGTCTTAAAAGGTTAGAAAAACAGTGCAAATCTTTTTTGGAGATTCCTTGCTAAAAAAGGGTAACATTTATGAGGTATGAATCTTTCTTGAATGAGAATACCTGCTCAACTGAAGCTAGAAGCAAGAAAATGTTTGAATGCTAAGTATTTAAATGTGCAAATTGTTGCATTTCAAAGTGGGTAAACAAATCTCCAGTTTAATAGACAATCAATTTTTAACAAGCCTTTTCAGTTTCCTAATGTCCATCTGATAAGCAGCTTGGAGTTCTGTCTACAGCAGTCAAAATAGAAAGAAGGGAGTATTTATCTGTCATAGTGATTTATTGTTATGGAAAGATACACTGAAAAGTATTAAAAAATGTGTTCCACTGTATGCCAGTTTTTCCTAGCTAAAGCAAGATGACTATAGGTTCCACCCACAGCCATAAAAAGGGGAGACATAAGAGGTGGTAAATTATCAACCTATTAGCTTGACATCAGTTCCTTGTAAAACAATGGAAACATTGATAACATTTTATCTAGATGGAATTCTATTCACTAATTGTTTCTATGACCAAAAGCAGGATCTTTGTGAAAATGGTGATCGCCCTTTAGGGTGATGGCACATCACTGAAAAAATATTTTGGTGATGCTCCCAGCACACAGCAAAACAGTGCTGGGGGTAAAGGCCTCCATTTATGAGGGGGGCTGTGTCCCCTGCACCTGACCTTAAGGATGCTCAACTCCAGAGGGGTGCATGTCGGAGGTACAAACACAGCAAAAAAAAAATTGGAGGCTGGGCACGACAAAAAGGACCTGCACCCAGACCCGAACCCAGCACGATTCCCACTGCAGCCCTGAACCCACCCACCATGCCATGGAAATAGCTCTGCAGCTTGCCACAGTGCCACCCCCTATAACCACTCTGTCCCCTCCCACCCCATGCTCAGCATGCTCACTCTCCTCCTGCACACGTAGGCATGTAGCGACAGGATGTCACTATTTTGCACCCCCATCTGGTCACCCACCTTCCCTAGTCACCCTGATGACAGGCACTGCAAATGAGTTGCCCATTTGGTAGGCACCCAATCGCGGTCACCAAAGTCATGGGATACCCTCCAAGCAACATGGCTTTAAAAAAATAGGGCATGTGTTACTTACCAGTTCTGCTTCTATGAAAGAGTTAATAAATGTATTACTATCAATCTTCCAGTGGATGTGGTGTACTTGGATTTCCAAAAGGCCTTGATAAGGTCCTGCATCAAGTCTTGATAAATAAATTGCATATACTACAAATTGATAAAATAGTGGTAGAGTGGATAAACAACTGGTTGATTGATAGAAAGCAAAGGGTAAGGGTAAAGGGTGTTTACTCAGAGGAGGGTGACATCACCAACTGGATGCCCCAGAGCTCTGTCCTGAGCCTGATTTTGTTTTCATTATTCATCAGCAACATTGACAAGGACATTGATGAATGGATAGCCAAGTTTGCTGATGGTATAAAGTTTGGGGGCCCAATGGGGAATGATCTAGACAAAAAAATTCTTCTTAGAAATTTGGAAAAAGTAGAGATATGGACAAAGCAAAATAAAGTAATGTTTAACATAGAAAAATGTTTAACATTTCACTTAGAAAGAAATAACATTGGACAAGAATACCATCTAAATAATAAAAAAACTTAAAATGGTAACCACTGAAAAAGAGTTTGGAATAATCATAGATGAAAATATAGACTTCAGAGATATTACATAAAATTAGTCCAGAGAACAAACTATCTAGTAAATAGTAATAAAAGGGCCTTTATATGTCAGAATAGAAATTGAATATTGTCTCTGTACAAGGCATATGTCAGGCTGCATATGTGGAGTCCCTATCTGAGGAAGGATGTCGACGGTCTAGAGAAGGTGCAGTGTAGGGTAACAAAGATGATCCACGAGTTAAAGGGAAAATGATATGAAGCTAGACTGATGCAGTTGGATCTATACAGTCTTGAGACTAGGTGTACATGAGGGGATCGTCTAATGATGTACAAAATTGTTGGTGACAGAATTAATGACAGAGATGGGCTTGGAAATACAAAACAAACCACTGGGACTCATCACATACAGTAAATGCCAAATTAAATTAGATCAGTGTAAAAATAACAAAAGACTAAATACCTTTACCCAAAGAGCAGGACACATGTGGAATGCACTGCCATCTGATATAGTTCAGACAGAAACATTGACATGTTTTAAAATAAATTAAATAATTATCTATTCAGCAGTGGGGGAAATTTAACCCTCTAATGCGGATAGACAAATTAGATGGGCAACATTGACTTCTTCTGTCTATACACCAGTATGAATACCAGTATGAAGAAAAAAAACAATCTGGTTCTCAAAGGAAGTGGCAGGGAGGGTGAGGGAAAAAAGGTTAACATTTAGAAAATGCAAAGAAACACAGAGGGAGGAAGACAGAAGAATGTGCATGGAAAAACTAAGGGAGGTGGGGAAAGCAGTCAAAAAAGCCAAATCGCAGACAGAGGAAAGAATAACCAAGGCAATTAAGGAAGGGGACAACACCTTGTTTAGATACATTATTGAAAATAGAAATAACAGGTGTGGGATTGTGAGACTAAAAAGAGAAGTAGAGGGAAGTCAGCAGAGAAGAAGCAGGAAAAAGGCAGAAATCCTGAACAAATATTTTTGTGCAATGTTCATGATAGAGAAGGAAGGGGCAGGACCACAGCTGAGGGTTAAAAATACCAAGGGGTGGGTTGTAGACACCTGTCCATTTATAGTAGAAGGAGTTCTAAAGGAACTAGAAAAACCCAAAGTGTATAAGGTAATGGGGTTGGATGGAATACTTCCCAGAATTGTAAAAGAACTTAAAAAGGAGCTACCAGCACCACTGACAACCTTGTTCAACAAATCATTAGAAACAGGTGTGATCTCAGCAGACTGGAAGAGGACAAATGTTGTCCCTCTCCATAAGAGCAGGAGCAGGGAGGAGGCTGTTAACTATAGGCCAGTCAGCCTGACCTCAGTGGTAGGGAAATTGATGGAATCATTACTCAAGGAAAAGATTGTGACATATCTTGAATCCAGCAAAAAGTAAGATCTGAGACGGCATGATTTCATGGCAGGCAAGTCTTGTCAAACAAACCTAGTAGATTTCTTTGACTAGGTGACTAGGGAGATAGATCAGGGAGGGGTGGTAGATGTGGCCTACCTGGATTTTAGCAAAGCCTTCGATACTGTCAAGCATAAAAGGCTAATAAACAAATTGAGCAGCCTGCGATTCAGATCCAGGGTGGTAAACTGGGTTAGAAATTGGTTGAGCAGTAGGACACAAAGGGTGGTAGTGAAAGGAGTTCAGTCTGTAGAGAGGGAGGTGGCCAGTGGGGTTCCTCAGGGATCGGTGTTATGCCTAGTCCTCTTTAATGTCTTCATAAGTGACATTCTGGTGGGGCTGGAGGGGGAAGGTGTGGCTCTTTGCTGATGACACAAAGCTCTGCAATAGGATCAACACCCGTTGGGGTGTGGAAAGAATGAGAAGATACCTGGTAAAGCTGGAGGAATGGAAAAATGTATGGCAGCTGAGATTCAATGCCAAGAAGTGCAAAATTATGCAGTTAGGACACAGGAACCTGAGGGAGGAGTACTCAGTGGGGGGGACATACTGTTAGCCACAAAACAGCAGAGGGATTTAGGTGTGATCATATCTGAGGGCATAAAAGTGGATTGACAGAGTGAGAAGATGGTTAGAAGAGCCAGCGGGATGTTGGGGTGCATAGGGAGTGGCATCACCAGCAGAAAAATGGAGGTGGTAATGCCACTATACCGATCATTGCTGAGACCTTATCTGGAATAAAGTGTCCAGTTTTGAAGGCTAGATCTCAGGAAGGACATAGACAGAGTGGAGGTGGTCCAGAGGAGGGATATAAAAATGGTACAGGGCTTGCACCAGAAGTCATATGAAGAGAGGTTGAAAGACCTTAGTATATATGGCCCATCTCAATGTTCATAGTTTTGACTGTTAAAAAATCTTTAATTCAGTGTTGGATCCTTGAAAATAAATTAGATGTGGTGGCTTTGTCTGAAACTTGGCTGACAGATAAATTTACAAATCAAGAAATCAGTTTACAGGACTACATTATATTTAGGAAAGATAGGGTGGGGAGGAAGGAGGGTGGTTGTGTGTTCTATATAGCCAATTATTTATTGGCAAATGAGCTTACCATCATCCCAAAGAATGCCATGTATGAATCATTAACCATTGCAATCACATTGGGCCCTAATAAGACATTGACCATTTATAATGTCTATGTTCCCCCAAAAAAATCAAAAGAAGGTGTTCCTGCATTTTTCAACAATTTCCCCATCCAACCCTTCTGTAGGGAATTAATCATAGTCAAACATTTTAATCACAGTTGGGCCTCACCCAATACATTTGACATCAGTATTTTGGTTACTGAACTAGGATTTCATCAATTGATCGTTGATTCCATCAGGGTGAACTACAAAAATGGCTATGAGTCGATTTGGACTGGGTAATTACCAACAACCCTTCGCACATTGCCAGTGTTGGGGTTTCCCTTAATGGAATCAGTGATTATTGCCCTGTGCTATTTAATTGGTCAGTCAAGGACCATAAAGAGATCCATAAGATTATTACTTATAGAAAACTAAATGATCTGGATGAGCATAAATTTATGGAAGAAATACAATTACTTGATTGATCATTCCTAGATAACATCATAGATATTGATGTAGCTTATCAAACTTTCTGTGGACATTTTATTGGTATCTGTGACGGATTTCTACCATTTAAGAAAGTTAGAGTTAAAGGGGATAGTAAAGTCTGGATAACTCCAGGCTTACTTAAATTAATAAAAACAAGTAATAAGGCCTGGAAAACCTATAGAAAAACAAAACAACTAGATCATCATCTAAAGTATAAGGAGCTTAGAAATAAATGTCAGTCATTCGAGTTGCCAAAATGGAGTATTTTAAGCAAAAACTATTGGAAGCCAAAGGAAATTCACAACCCACCTTGAAAACCTTAAATTCTGTAATGGGAAAATCGAAAGTGCAAGAAACCTATGCTCTAGAATCAGACAGCTTAATAGTTACTGACTCAAAAATAGTGGCAGAAGCATTCAATTCACATTTTTCAGATTTAGAAAAATTTAGAAGTAGGTTACAGAACAAGTATAAGGTAAGGGATATTCTTGATCCTTTACATCAAAAACGAACAAATACTACAGTTAAAAATACAATTCCAAACTTTTGTTTTCAGTACTTACAACCAGGGGATCTAATTCATTATGTCTCCAAATTGAATCCTAGGCCAGTATTTGGTAAAGATAACCTCAACTTTAGGGTCATGAAAAAGGTCAGATATTTAATTGTAATACCATTGACTAAATTGTTTAACTATGCTCTTTATTATGGTGCCTACCCTAGGATTTGGAAAAGCTGTATTGTTAAGCCTATTTTTTTTTTACCTTTGTTTTACTAGGAGAGACACACTAAGCTGAAAGCTTGTTTACAGGTGCAACCTGGGAGCACAAGGAAATTAAGTGACTTGCTTAGGGTCACACAGTATGCAAGTGGGGACTGTGGGATTCAAACTCACGTCTCCAGGTTTGCAGCTCAGAGCCTTAAACCACTGTGCTATACTGCCTCATTTTTAAATCTGGTTCCAGATCTAATATTAATAATTATTGTTCAATTTCTTTATTGGCGCCACTTTCTAAAATTTTAGAAAAAATTGCTCTAGATCAAGTCACCAAACACTTGGAAAAGTACAGTTTATGGACAGAGTCTCTGCATGGGTTCAGACCCAACCATAACACTGAGACTGCCTTGTTGGGGTTCAAAAGCCAAGTCATCAAAGCAATAGATGACAGAAAATATGCTGCAGTGACTTTTGTGGACCTCACCAATGCATTCAATCTGGCGGGCCATGCTGAGCTCTTTAAATGTTTACCTGGTGTCTATTTTTCCAAAGAAGTAATTTTCCTGGTTTGGAAACTACCTGTCATTTAGGAGTCAGGAAAAAGTAGTTAATTGTTCATATTCAAATGAAGCACAGCTTAGGTGTGGAGTGCCTCAGGGCTCCATATTTGGACCATTTTTATTTTCTGTCTTTGTTAATTCTTTATCTACTAATTTTTCCCAAACAGGATTAATTTTATACACAGACGGTGCAGTACTGTTTTGTACAGACTTGACTATCATCCCTTAAAAAGTCACTTCCATCTGACTTTGGTGTACTGCATCACTGGTTTGAAACACACAAACTAGTTTTGAATTCAGTTAAGATCAAGATAATGTTTTTTTCCACATCTAGGAAACCAACACCTTTGGAGCTTAAAATCATGGATAATGATGGTACATTTATAGAACAAGTTAATGAGTTCAATTATTTGGGGTTAATCTTGAACTCGCACCTTTTATTTGAACTACATATTTTGGATCTAATAAGTAGATTACATAAAAGATTGGGGTTTCTATATCGAGTAAGAAAACATCTCATGGTTGAAACTAGAAATCTGTTAACCCATAGTCTTCTTTTTTCCATAATTGACTATGGTTCAGTAGTTTATTCATATACATCTGAAAGATTATTAACAAAACTTTGCACAACCCACCATTCAGCTATACGTTTTGCTACAGGTCAGCCCTGAACCATGCACCATTGTTTTTTGTATAAATCATTTAAATGTCCATCATTGGTGGAGCGGTTTAACTTTAGGTCTTTGATTTTCCTACATAAGGTTAAATTGGGGATATTTCCAAATAGTATATCAAGTCTGTTTCCAAGAATTCCCTTAATGGCTTACACACAACTGCAATGTAAAAACTATTTTCAGATTCCACTTTATCATACTGTATTTGCTCAAAATTCTTTGACTTTATCATCTCTCAAATGCTATAATGAAATGCCGAGCACTGTTACATGTTGTTCAAAGATATACATTTTTAAGACAGCGCTTAGAAGGAATATGCTCATGAACTCTGTCTGTAGGTGTATTACCTAGTCCTAGTAACCTTCTAATTTTTAAAATGTGTTTAAGATTTTGTTAAGATGTCTTTTTATGTTCGTATATGTTTAAACTGGACATCTGTGAAAATAGGTTTTTAGCCCACAGATCTTTCAGTGTAAAATAAATAATGAAATGAAATGAAAACATAGTCTCAGGAGATGAGGAGAGAGGGGGGACATGATAGAGATGTTCAAATACCTTTAAGGGATTATTAAGGTATGTGGGGATATCATCTTTCAGAAAAGAGGTGAGACAAATACTAGGGTACATCACATGAAGTTGGAGTGATGTAGAATCAGAAGTAATGTGAGGAAGTACTTCTTTACAGAAATAGTGGTGGATGCTTGGAACAGCCTCCCAACAAGGGTGAGGGGGAGCAAAAACGGTGATGAAATACAAAAATGCATAGGACAGACAAAAGGCAACTCTAGAAACAGGGAAGAGAGGGAAATCTGCAGATTAGCTGCAGTCTGCAGTGTAAGTAAAAGGTAGGAAAATTGGGCAGGCTAGATGGGTCAGGCAGTCCATATCTGTTGGCAAATTCTATGTAACTATGAAAGAAACACAGACAATGATGGCAGAAAAAGACCAGTGGTCCATCTGGTCTGTCAGAGTTCCCAATTTAGCCATGAGATCTACTGTTTTTCCAGGGTCCTAGCCCTCCCCCTCCTACTCCCCATTTTCCACCCTGATACCATTGCCCCAAGCAATCACTATACCCTTTATTCTGTCCTAACTGGGCTTAAAACCAGTAAAATCTTTCACACACCCCACCGCTGCTGGCAGACTGTTCCATGGCTCCACCACCGTTCCTCATGTCCCTCCTGAACCTCACTTCTTTTTAGTTTCCACTCGTGTCTATGTAACTGCAAGCTGGAATTCAATGTAACTAGTTCCCCGCAGTTCACCTTGTTGATTCCTTTTTGAAATATAAGGGTCTCTATCATATCTCCCATCTCCCTTCTGATCTCCACTAAGTATGTGTTCAGTGCATGAGGCCCTCCTCATATGACCTGCCCTGTTGGCCCAGAATAATGTTTGTGATCTTGCAGTGCACCATCTCCAGTCTATTCCTATCTTTCCTGAGGCAAGGACTACAAAACTGTAAACAGCACTCCAGGTGCTGCTATCAATACGCTTCCTGATGCATCCGATTATCCTACTTGTCTTGCTTTATGCATTGTTGCACTGACTTGATTGCCTAGGGTGTCGCTGATAATAACTCCAAGAACACATTCCTCAGTCATAGTACTAACTCTCACCCCTCCGATCCAGTATTCCATCTTTGGGTTCTTACTTACTAGGTGCATAACCTTGCACTTTTTGGCACTAAATTTCAACTGCCAAATCCTAGATCACCCCCTCCAGTTTTTGTAAGTCCCCCTACATTTACTCTAATCCCTCATCACTATTGACCCTACCATGGAGCTTAGTGTTACCTATGAAGAGACCGTACCTGTCCTGGATTCATAGTAACATAGTAACATAGTAGTTGAGGGCAGATAAGGACAACTAGGCCCACCTAGTCTGCTCATATTCCCTGTCTGCATCAGTGGCCACTGACCCTACTTGGTCATTGGCTATTGCCTCTCTTCCCCACATGCTTGAATCCCCCAACTGTGTTAGCACCCACCAGTTCCTGGGGTAGGCTATCCCAAGCATCTACCACCCTTTCCATGAAGAAAAACCTCCTCATATTTCCCTTTATCCTACCCACTCCAATCTCAAATCATGTCAGTGCATCCTTGTGCAACTCTTGTACTGAAAGATGTCACTCACCTACACTTTGTTCAAGCCTTTAAGATACTTGAAGATCTCTGTCATATCCCCCGTTCCCTCCTCTCTTCAAGTGTATTCACACTGACGTCTTTTAATCTGTCCTCATATATTTTCTGTTGTAAGCGATGCACCATTTTGGTTGCCCCTCTCTGGACCACCTCCACCCTGTCTATGTCCTTGCAAAGATGCATCCTCCAAAGCTAAACGCTGTATTCTAGATGAGGCCTGATCAGCGTTTTGTACAATTACATCACCACCTCCCTTCTTCTGCTAGTAATACCCCTTCCTATGCACCTTAACATCCCACTGGCTCTTCCAACAGCCTTGTTACACTGTTTTGCCACCTTTAGGTCATCTGAGATGATAATCCCTAAATCCCTCTTCTCCCTGGTGACTGTCAGCAATCCCCCCATCCCATAGTTCTCTGCAGGGTTTCTTCACCCCAGGTGCATGATTTTGCACTTCTTTGCATAAAATTTTTATTGTCTCCCTTGCAACAATTTATTCCAGCTTTCCCAGATCCCTCCTCATTCTTTCGACCCCCTCTGGAGTGTCTACTCTGTTGCAGATCTTGGTATCATCTGCAAATAGGCAAACCTTCCCCTCCAGCCATTTAGCAGTATCACTGATGAAGGTATTAACAAGGACTGGTCCAGGACTGATCCCAGTGGCAACCCACTGGTCACTCTTCATTCCTCAGACTTGATCCCATTTACTACCACCCTCCGCTTCCTGTCACTCAACCAGTTTCTAACCCAGTTTTCCACTTTGTGACCCACCCCCAGGCTATCTAGCTTGTTCACTAGTCTTCTGTGGGGTACAGTGTAGAAAGGCCTTGCTGAAATCGAGGTAGATGACATCCACTTCTCCCACCTGATCCACCTTTTTCACCACCCAGTCAAAAAAGTCAATCAGATTTGTTTGACATGACCTTCCTGCTGTGAATCCATAATGCCTTGGATCCTGTGCTCCCATGGCTTCCACAATCCTTTCCTTAAGCAGTGCCTCCATAATCTTACCCACTACTGAGGTGAAGCTGACCAGTCTATAGTTTTCTGCCTTCTCCCTGCTACCACTCTTGTGGAGAGGGACTACACTGTCCACCTTTCAGTCCTCTGGAACCACCCCTGAATTGAGTGACTCACTAAACAGGGCAGCCAGTGGTGCTGCCAGCACTGTTTCACAATTCCTTCAGTACCCTGGGGTGTATATCATCTGGTCCCATTGTCTTGTCCACCCTTAGCTTTGTGAGTTCCTCCAGGAGTCATTCTTCTGTAAAAAGACTGGTGTCTACCTCTCTCTCTCTCCCCATAGTTCTTGCTTCCTAGTTGTGGTCCCTGTCCCTTCCCCTCCATCATGAATACCGAACAGTAGTATTCATTCAGTATCGATGCTTTTTCTAGGTTACCCTCTACCTACACCCCTTACTCCCCTCTGAACCTTACACTCCTTCCCCGGGCATTCCTTCTATCGGTAAAGTATCTATAAAATGTATTGTCCCCCCTCTTTACCATCTGAGCTAGTCTTTCCTCTGTTTGTGCCTTTGCACTCCTAACTGCTGTCCCAGCCTCCCTCTGTCTCTCTAGGTAAACTGCCCTGTCCTCCTCCTTCTGGGTCTCCTTGTACTTTCTGAACACCTCCTTTTTGTCCATCACCCTCTCTGTCACCTCCTTTGTGAACCATAGTAGTTTGTTCCTTCTTTTTCTTTTGTTGCTCAGCCTAATGCAATGATTTCACTTCAACTATGGCTTTTTTTAGGTGTGCCCACTGGTCCACAATACCTCCCCCTTGCTCCCTTGTTTACAGGGCTTCTTTGATCCCTCTCCCCATCTTAGCAAAGTCCACCCTCCTGAAATCCAGGACCCTCGTCTTTGTGTGTCTCTCTTGTGACACTGTACTAATGCTGAACCATACTATATGGTGGTCACTGGACCCTAGGTGCCCATCCATCCTGACATTCTTAATCCTATCTCCTTTGGTCAGCACAAGGCCCAGAATCGCCTTGTCCCTGGTGGGCCCTTGCACCAAATGCCTGAGGCCCGTTCCCTGCAAGGAATCTATGATGTTTTGGCTCCTGGCTGAGGTATCTGCCAGGATGGTCCAGTCCACATCTGGCATGTTGAAATCAACCAGCAGCACTACCTCTCCCTTAGCAGCACTATCTCTCCCTTTGCTGCCATCCTGTGTATTTCCTCCACTAATGCCCTATCTATCTGCTCCCTCTGAGCTGGAGGCCTGTAATTCAGTCCTGTGTAAACTGCTGTGCCATTGCTTGGCTCAAGGGTGACCACAGTGCCTCAGTCTCCCCATTCCTACCCTGTAATGTCATTACTTTAATACCTTCTTTGATGTAGAGGGCCATTGCAGGAAGTAGGCTGTTGGTTAACTAGAATCTGCAGCTTATCCAATAGGTAGGGAAATCGGCAGACTGGGTGGGCCAAGTGGTCCTTATCTGCCATCAAAGCCTATGTTTCTATGTTTCTATCCCCCCCTTTTTGCCCTCCTTATCCCTCCTATGTAGAGTGTACCCTGGTACATTCTACCCCCCCAGTCATGGTTTTTAGTGTACCATGCCTCTGTAATTGCCACTATGTCTGGGTCTACCGTTTTCATCAAGGCTGTCATGTCTAGGATTTTGTTTCCCAGATTAGGGGCATTTGTATACATGGCTGTCCATGTTTTGCAGTCTGTGCCCCATGTATGACTACCTTTGCCTTTCTGTTCCCCCATCCTTGTTTTTTTTTTCCTTTCTGCCTCCCTTCCTCTGCCTTGCCCCTTATAGTAAGCACAGGGGCCTCCATTATCAACATTTCCTGCTGATCCACCCTGCTAGCTACTCTTTCCTATGGGGGGAAGCTGCATAGATATCCCTGCTTCTGACTGCTCCCCTTCCCTGGTCAGTTTAAATTCTTGGCAAGGAAGCATCCAAATTTTTCATTGAGGACCTCAGTCCTCTCCCTGGACTGATGAAGCCGGTCCCCCCTGTACAGGACCCCATCCCTCCAGGTGTGTCCCTAGTCCCCAGTGAAGCCAAATCCATTTTCTCCACATTAGCCCCTCAATTAAGTGTTGAACTTGGTGATGCAGAGATTTCAAGCCTCCCCTCTGCTTAGGGCTGACATTACCACAGAGAATATTACAAAGCCTACTACCTTTCCTAGGTGCCTACCAACTTCTTAAAGTCCTCCTGCACCTGCTCTATGATCACCTCCTCCCTGGCTAGATTATTTGTCACCAAGTGGACCATGACCTCCAGTTGCCCCTCCTTGCTACCACTGTAGTTAAACTCTTGATTTGACCCAGCTTCCTCCAAGCTCTGCCTCCTGGGAGGACCTTGACCTCCCTCCCTCTCCTCCCCACTACCTATGCCCAGATCTATTTCCTGGACAATTGAGTACCTCATCAGGAGTACTGTAGCTTCCTTTTCATCTCCTCTATCTCCCACCCTGAGTCTCCCTCTTGGAGGACCTGCTCATCCTCCCTGGTCTCAGCCTTGGGTTTCCTTGAGGGGCTTGCCTGCTCTGCCAATGTTGCTGATGAACATGTTGAAGAAGACTGGACCCAGGACAGATGCCTCTGGTACCCCACTCGTTACCTCCCTCTTTTCTGATTTAACCCCATTGACAAAAACCCTCTGCTACCTCCACTTTAGACAGTTATCTACCCAGTTTACTGTGACATTAGCCACTCATAGATCCTCCATCATATTCAGCAAGGGTCTGTGAGACACCAAGTCGAAAGCCTAACTGAAGTCGAAATGGAGCAAATCTGCGATATGGCCTCTATCCAGTTAATTTATTACTCAGTCCAAGAAAACTATCAGGTTGGTCTAACAAGACTTCCCTGCCATGAATCTATGCTATTTACAGAAGCATCTCTCTGGTATCTAGACTACAGTCAAATAGATTTTACCCTTACTTTGAGTAGTTTCCTTGCTTAGGAGTCAAGTTGCTACTCATGTATGAGATTCAGGAGACATGGAGTTCACTTTTGTTTGCAGTGGACATCTTCTGTATACCATTAACCAGCTGAATCTGTCAGTGCCTTGCTGTGATGCCAATTTAACCCTCTAAAGGAGTATGCACCTCCTTATTGCATCATTCTGTCAGTCACAAGGGTCAACCTTCCTTTGTCCCTTTGATCCTAGAAGCTGGAGCAAATCAGTACAAAGATCACTCTTATTCCCAGACAGCTTTGGTTACTGGGCCTTTTACCTGCAACAAACCCTACTGCTAAAATTATCTACACACAAGAGCATACTCTCTGGAAGCAGTCTTTTCCTGTGACCTTCCTATAAACTGTCTGATAAGGTTTTTATACCACAAGAATGCATGTCTTTGAAGCAGCCCTTTTCTGTAACCTTCCTATAAGCTATCTGATAAGGTTTATGCATCCACAACAGCACACTTTTGGAAGCAGCCCTTTCTTATGACCTTCCTATGAACTTACTTTTTTTATGTGACTTGTTAGCCATTTCTGACCACCTGGTATATGTCAATGTACTCCAACTAGGCCCCATATTTATGCTACAAATCTATGTCTATGTTAAAGTTCCAAATCTACATCTATTCTTTGCAAAAAAATGCATTAATGCAACATTTAGGGTTGAAGCTACAGCATTAAAATTAGGGAAATGTGGCTTTGGGGTTTCCAACCCTAAACCCTCAGTGCCACCAGTAAAGCAAATCAGGGGCAGGGTTTTCCCTAGGGGTTGTCAACCCTAAAGCTCATTTGATTCTAGAAACTCCAGAAACATACACACCCAGTAGGGTGAGCTTTAGGGTTTACAGCTCCTAGGAAGACTCCTCCCTGGATTTGCTTTAGGGGTGACATTGGGGTTTTAGAGTTGGAAACCCGAAAGCCACATTTCCCTTTGATACTGTAGATTCAACCCTAAATGTTGCATTAACACAGTTTTTTTGCAAAGAATTTCCTTACTTTTTGATATACTATAATGGTATCCCTATTTTCCTGTCATCCATACTGTTTCAAATAGTGTAATCTTATCCTTATTACTCTGACAAAGTGCAGGGCCCTCCATAGATGCATATATATATATATATATATATATATATATATGGGACGTAGAGGGCCCTCCTGCCCCTCAGCTTCCATTTGTAGGACAACAGCAACCAAATTGTTAACATAGCCTTCCTATTACCCCACCTCATTGACCCAATAGTAAAATTGTGAATTCGTCACCAAAACATAATTTCACGCCTCTTTCCAGCATTAGGGTGTTGGCATTACAGCGCTTGGATCATTACGTGCCAAATGCGGAGTCGCCACCTCCCGAGATCCAACCCCAAAGTCAGTATCCTTAGACAGGGGTGTGGAGGTACAGCCTACAGAAGAAGGGATAGTGACTTTACAACTTGGCCCAGTAATGACCAGAGGCACTGCAGCTAGAGTCTGAAGTGGTGGAACCATTGCATGTCACCACAGCATCATTTCATGCCAGGGTCATGAAAATGCATTTTAGAGAATATGTGAAAAAAGGCAACTGTCACATTCATGAGGTGGTGTAAAGAAATGGCTATGTTAACAATTTGGTGTGAAAACATTAAAAATGACCAAAGTTATGAGGGAGCATAGCGAAATGTCAAGCGAATGCGTAGAGCTTTGCCATTTTAGAATATTTCGACCCCACAGTTTCAACATACCCTTCCCATAACCCCATCTCATGAACAAGTATGGTGACAATTTTGAAACCCTGCCCAAAAGGTGATTTTGCCAACTGACTGCAAAATCACTTTTCGGGCAGGATTTGCAAAATGACACCAACATTGTTCATAAGGAGGGGTCTCATAAAAGGTATGTTGACACTTTGGTGTAGAAATATGCAAAAATGGCAACATTATGCACCAAAGTTGTAAACCCCATAGAAATACATTGAACTGCATTTAATGTACCTTTTTTTTCATGTTGCAGATGACGGTTCCAGCAGCAATATGTGTCTCTGATCAGGGTGTTGATCTTCACCATGTCACCTGCTCAGGTGAGTGAGGGTCTGTGGTGGGTGTGGGGGTGGTGGATGCTGAGTGGGAGGTGGGGGTAGGGCTGGGGTTGGATCAGTGAGGTATATTTTTTTTTACCTGGCAAATATATATATATCAGGGGACCATTTTCTTGATTACAGGCAAAAAACAATCAAAAAAACAAGCAACAGATGATGGGGTGCCACTGGCCACCAGGGAAATAATGGTCACACAGGAACAATGATCAGAGGGCAGGAGGTGCCACTAGACACCAGAGGGAAAAGGGTTCAGTGAAGGAAAATGGAGATTGGAGGGTGGCAGGTGCCACTGGGCACCAGAGAAATTCTAACAATGAAGGGGACAGGGATCAGAAGGTGGGGGGAGTGCCACTAGACACCAGGGAAATTATGCTATTTTTATAATAATCATGATGGCAATAGGAGGAGGAATGTCACTACACACCAGGGGAAGTTATTTCAGTAACAAGGGGAGAGGGATATGAGGGTAAGGGATGTCACTAGACACCAGTGAACATATATAACAGCAAGAGGAAAGGGATTGGGGAGGGCACTATACAGGAGAGACAGCAGTTTTCTCTCATGAAAAAGAATCCTTTTTTGTGATCTGTGTGATACAAAAAAGAATCTTTTTTCATATCACACTATACAAAAAAAGGATTTATAAGCATAAAAAAATAATATTTAAGAGGCATTCCTGGCATGGTTAAGAGAATAATGCAGCTATGGGGGTCTCAATAAGCAAGATCCATGTCCTTTCAGGTCCCCAGAGCCTAAATGATATGTTTTTTCAATTTTGAATTTATTGACAAAAAAGAAAACAAGATGGCAGCCAAATGGAAAAAAAATATCCCTGAAACAAAATAGGATGACATCAATATAAACAGAGAATTTTTTTTTTAATTTAATGCAGCTATTTTGAGGTGCTTACTGAGCATGCTCAGAACCAATTTACAAAAAATTTAAAATTAAATAACTTTGGAACGGATTAATATTTTATCACCAAACAAGCAAAAGGCACATCTGTTGTTCAGCCCCTTTCTACCCTGAATATTTCAAACCAAAATTCTAAACCATTTTGGTTATAGCCAAATTCAAAGAAAATCCCACTAAATACAATGGGAGGAACCTACCAAAAATCACTTTTTTTCACTATCCAGATCTCAGAAACCACACATCCAACCAGAATGAAAGTTGGCACATCCAGAGACCTACCACAGGAGGCTGTGCATGCATTGAACAGTTGTGAAGATATTAAAATGCAAAATTTCATGTTTAATATAAAAATCCCAGTTCAACCCTAAATATAGTGGTGCAACCGCACCACTGTAATGTTACAGACAGATATTTTAAAACCATAATAAATGGTCCTGCTTCAGGTACTGCACCATTACAATAATACATTTCAAAGAGATGCATAAAGCTGCAACTACTATAGTATGAATATATCATTTTTTGAACTGCTGAGAGACAACCCTGTGTTTGCTTATGTATCACTACTGACACCATCTTAAGTGAGATGCCTGAAGCCTTGTCTGTTATGGACATAGGCCCCGAGATTCAGAATTGCACATGGCAATGGTGCAAGTGGTGGCACAGCACAACAGAGATGTGCCAGTGAAACTATGGGATATATTCAAAGGAGATGTGCCATGGCACATCTCCTCTGAATATAGCAAGTCATGAGCACTGCGCAAATAGGATGCTCTGGCACATCGTCCTCTGACAGAGATGAATACCAGGAATGGGAACTGCACCAGCGCAACAGAGTTAATCTGTGCACAAATTCCTGATATTCAGCTGGCAGTATGTAAATGGGGCCATAATGTATGCAAGGCACAAATGGGGCCATTTGCATGTCATTATGGCCCCATTTGCATGACTTTTGCAGGGCTGGCCAGCGAAATGTGCATGGCACCCTGCACAGTATGTGGTGTTGCCAGAGGGGGTCTAGACATACCCCCTCCCACCCCATAGTTGTGATAGCCATACAATTGTGTGACAGTCCCTGGAAGTCTAGTGGTACCCCCCTTCCTCCCTGTAGTGGCGATCACAGTACAAATGTGTGCCATAGTCCATGGTAGTCTCAGGGCACCTCCCACCCCACCCTGTAGCTGCTATCACCGAAAATATATGTAAAATATATCTCTGGTAGTCTAGTGGTATCCCCTACCCCACCTGTAACCCTGATCACTGGAAAACCCTATGTAAAAACATCCCTGGTGGTCAAGTGGCACCCCCCACCCCCTCCACCCACACAGGATCCCCTACCCACCCAGCTCCACCCCCCCATCAATGGCGGGAAGCACAAACCCACCTAACCACCCACAGGATCCCCTAACCATCCAGCTGCCCACAAATGAAACTGTGGACCAATGGGCTTACAATGCATACTGTAATAGTCATTCACAAAACTGGAATGAAGTCATTCATACACAGTTTTTTGAATGACTATTACAGTATGCACTGCAAGCCCATTGGTCCATAGTGTGGACCAATAGGCTTACAGCTGCTGCTGTAAGCTGTCATTCGGCAGGCAGCTGGGTGGTATGCAGGTGAGTTTGTGCTGTCTGCCAATGATGGGGGGAGCTGGGTGGGCAGGGAGTCCTGTGTGGGTGAGGGGTGTCACTGAACCACCAGGGATGTCTTTACATAGGGTTTACCAGCAATTGGGGTTATGGGCTGGGTGGGGGGGTACTACTAGACCAACAGGATATATTTTACATATTTTCTGTGATTGCAGCTACAGGCAGGGTGGGGTCCCACCAGACTACCAGGGATATAATTTACTTTTCTTTTCAGCGATCATGGCTACGGGGTGGAAGGGGGGCCCACTAGATTACCAGGGATATAATTTACTTTTATTTTCATTGATCACAGCTATGGGGTGTGAGGGGGTACCACTAGACTACCAGGGATATAGTTTATGTATATGTTCAGTGATTGCGGCAATGAGTAGGTTGGGGGGTACCTGTAGCCCAACAGGGACATCTGTGGGTGCTTATGCATGGTGTTGGGGGGATATTTGCCACCCATGGCTGGCGGCTGCTGTGTTGTACATTGCAGTACAGCAGCACAGCTGTGGGTGGCTGGAACTTGAACCTTTTATTTCAGGCTCAACTTTGATCCCAGGTATGCAGCACACCTCAGGGTTGTGCCAGCATATGCAATGCACATCCCAGCTGAATATCGGTATGCACCACATATGCATGGGCACACCCCTGGGGATGCACTGCATATAATTATCATTCTGCCCGGCACATCAGAACTTGCAACCGCCCTCTAACTTCAGATTATGTCCCCGTGTTCTTGCACGTCTCTTCTTCTGAAAGTTGTTACCCTCTTGGACTTTGTTGATTCCACTGAGATACTTAAAAGTTTCTATCATGTCCTCCCTCCCTCCTTTCCTCAAGGGTATACATATTAAGCTCCTTTAATCTCTCCTCATATGGCTTCTCTTGCAGACCCTGCACCATTTTAGTTGCCCTCCTCTGGACTGCCTCCATCCGGTCTATGTTCTTGCAGAGATGGGGTCTCCAGAGCTGGATGCAGTACACCAGATGGGGTCTTATCAACTGTCTGTACAGAGGGACAACAACTTCATTTTTTCTGCTGGTTATGCCTCTCCCTATACATCCCAGTATCCCCCCAACCATCCCTACTGCCTTCTCACATTGCTTGCCAACCTTAAGGTCATCTGATATGATTACCCCAGGTCCCTTCCTATTTTTGTTGTTGTTACTACCTCCCCCCATTGTGTACTTTTCCCCTGGGTTTTTGTTTCCCAGGTGCATTATTTTTAATTCTTTGCATTGAATCCAAGCTTCCACTGAGACTGCATTAAAGTGTATTATGGCTGGCAGCTCAGTATATCCTAGAGGTTAGAGTAACAAGTTGTGAATGAGATTGAGCAAGTCACTTAACCTCCCCAGTGCTCCCAGGTCACCCATGAAAACAGGCACGTGTGCCTAGTTGGCCTTACCCAGTTACCAAAGAATAAAAACAAGTGATTTTGCATTTAGCTGCCAGTGAACTGCAATTAAAGCTGCAAATGCACTGAATGGAGAATCATAATGTTTGACAAATGCTTTCTTGTTCTATTTTAGAGTACCCTTCATCATCTGAAGGTGCCCTATTTACATGTTTTGAGTCTCCTTTAACATTTTTTAACATTTGAAATATGAAAAGGAGATTTTCTTCTCATATGGGGTTTCTCATATTTTTATTATTTTCAGAAGCTGATGAGTGCACATTGCCCAATAAGGCTAGGCAGCAGTGTGATTGCGTCCTAGTTCACCTTAGTCACATGAAGAGTGATGCTAAATGATGAATGTTCAAAAACAGTGAGAATATTGCTGAAATCCTAGGGGTAGCATTATGAAAAGGCACACACCTTTCAATTATTTTAAACACCAAAACATAATGCTGAAGCCAAATAAAAATTGGGGAAAAAAATGGCATCTTGTGAGACAGAAGATAAAGGACACTGTAAACCAGAATACAAAAGTATTTGCCAAAAATGTCACCTTAAAATGCACTGCTCCTTTGAATGAGGTGTCACTGACCTGCAAATTCTGTTTTACAAGAATTTTGTTAGAGGCATAGCATTAACAATGCATTGACTAAACAGTATAACATTCCAATAAGTCAGTTTCAAACCAACTGTCTCTTGGGCTGTTAACAATTTAGTACTGCATTGCAGTGTCATTTATATGCAGTCTGTACTGTGAGTGAACTTACCCTGATTAACCCATCATTTTGTGGGCTTGCTCATCTTTAAGGCCTTACATGGACTGGGCCCTGGCTACATGTTGGACCATCTAACACCGGCTGTCCCAGTCTGCTCCCTCTGATCATCCTCCAGGGGCTGCCTTGCGATTCCCAGGAAAATGTTAAAAACTGCCAGTGACAGAGTTTTAGTGTTGCTGGCCCCATCCTGTGGAATTTGCTTCCTCTATCAGTAAGGGAGGCCCCTTCCGTTGAAGCATTCAGAGCCCACCTCAAGACCTTTTTATTTAGCTGGGTATTCCCAGACACAGTTTTGTAGACACTGTTTTGTAAATAATGTTTGTGAGATATTAAATTTGATATTAGAAATCTGCCGATAATTAGACCCATTGAATGTTTGTGATTGAAGTTTTAACTGGAATGCTGATTTATTTATATTTTTAAATTTCTGATGTATTTATTGTACAGTGCCCAGAGCCTCTGGGATTGGACACCTGAAAAATAAAATTTACCTTGCCTTGCCATTTTCACAAGTTTGAATAACACTTACTGCTAACATGTGTGTGATATTTACAAGAGGACTTCTTTAGGACCCTGTCTCAAGGGCCACCACATCAGAAGATGAATATGACCAATCACATTTCAGTTGTGATGTTGGTCGGAGAAGTTTAGTGGAAATCATCAGGCCACCCAATGTCAGCTGTCCAAAGCATTATAGCCATGAAGCAGCCACCTTGAATTTAGGACCCCAATAAACTAATTAAATTACTCAGTCACTGGACACTGTCAGGGGATATAAAAAAATGAATGGCTTGTTAAGATGTCCGTTCAAACCCTTTCTCCACTATGAAGTGAAACATCCGGAAATGTATTTTATGATTTTAAATAGGACAGTGAACATTCAGTAAAAAAAATGCAGCACCAAAAGGCTTTACTGTGGAAAGCAGGTTGCCAGAAGGAAAATATAGTGATACTTGCAAATGGGCTGCAGGAAATAACAGGATTTCAGGAAAGAAGAGATGTCTTCTGTCAGTTTGCCTATAAAGTATATCTACTGTGTCTATGAGTCATAAATACCCCATAGAATTTGTAAGGTTAAGCGTAATATTTTAAAAAATAGAGTTGGATGGAAAAACCTTGATAACTGACAGCGTAACCTATGTAGTCATAGGATGTCTTTTACTATCTTTTCTCCTTCTTACTGGAGATAAGCATACTTAACTATAAAACTGTCAATATAGAACCTTAATGCTGATCATGTTAATTATTTAGATGGTGACCTCCAAATGGACCACTCTAATGGTCAAATGCTGCTGTTTGAAAGCTTATTTTCATTTGGCCTTTAGATAAGTACTGTACATTCTCATAGTGTAAAAATAAATCAATAACAAACAGTGAATGCTAGATCCTTGGAGAAAGGTTCTGTGTTATTGTATAACTTGTTTTTGCATCAGAGTTCTCTCCGGATTTGAAGTAATCCATTAGCTCCATATCATTCATGGCCAAGCTCTAGAGCCTAGCTTCAGCACCTGAGGCGAAATAACAGACTGTAATAGATATTACAAGTATCAAACTCCTTCTGAAACAGGAACTTTTAATAACTTTTGACATTTTATATTTAAGAAGCCAAACTCGAAGAAGTGAAGGGGAAGAAGAAGGATTTTTTTGTATTGTAAATTCAAAGCCATCAGAATATATAATAACTTAGAAAGTTACAATCTTCCTTTTTGAAACTCAGTTACTGAAACACCTTTAATAACTCTGACAGCATATCCATGGAAATGCATTGTTTACTATAGTTAATCTTATGGACAGACATTTTACCTGGTCAGTTTTGAGGCAGTTCCACAGACTAATTGCAAGAAAATCTTTTATTCACATCTACATAGGGTAAATTGATCATCTTTCTTTCAAAATTTTTTAAGGAAATATAAAAATGTGTTTTTCCCCACTGTACACTGTTTAGCATATAAATAATACTGTAGTTCAAATACTGGTAATATAATTAAATTAACCATATTTGATGGTACCTTGGGGTTACAATTTTTATTTTCAGACATTTCTTTGTGTCCCAGTAGTAGTACCTTTGCATCTGGCTAGCAGGCTTTAGGTTCCAGTTCCTTGATAAGAGACTTGGGATCATAATGATGCTGAATGTTCCTTGCAGTACAGGGGAAGGATTGCTGCACTACTGGAAGTATCCTCCTTTAGGTGACACATTAAACCGACTCTGCACAGACTGTATGTCATGTACAATAGGACAGCAGGATTGCCCTGGATAGTGACTCAAGGACCTACTGCTGCCTCTTGTGTAGCCCACTTGGCTAGCTTTTCCCAACTACCCACACGGAATACTGCTAGTACACAGTTAACAATAAACACATTCAATCCCCTGCCCCAGGTACCTTACATCCTTCTTCACTTCCCCATATTTTATATGATTGAGTCAGGCAGCTTACTGGATAATACCTACATTCCAAAAAGATAGCAGATGGGCCTACTCCTTTTAAGACTATGTGGACTTGTACCACCTATCACCCTCTTTTGACAATCCCCTAAACTTTCTTCTCTCCAAATGGTGAAGTGTGGACAAATCAAATAACCACTTAGATGGCTCCCTTGATCAACCTTTTCTTGCCCACCTCTCAGTTTTGCTGATTTGCAGAGCATACCACTGCACTTACATAAAGGTAACCCTCAATGCCTGAAAACATCATTGCCTAGGACATTTATCCTTTTGCCCACTGATGAGTAATTGTTATCTACTGTTGCCCTATGAACCATGTAAGTAACTTGCATTTGTTAACACTTTTGTAAATCAAACTTCTATATCCTGCTATACTGTACTATAAACTGTACATAGTTTTTGTACTCTACTGATTCAAGGGACCCCAACACAAATGCAATATTCTACCTCATGGGGCCATCACTATGCCCAGGAGTCCCATGACCTAAAACACTTTTGAACCCATGTCCTCCCTACCATTAAGTTTGAGATGTGACCATGGAAGCTGGCAAGCTTGACTAGATGCCCAACTAGAACCATGGGCACCATTAAAAAAGTTCAGTCTCACAAGACTTCTTATCTTTAATCAAGTCGTCCTGAGTGGCAATGTGGATCTATGCCCAGGTCAATCACCAGACCCATCGGCTATCCCTGCATTCTTTTCTTTTTTGACTTTTAGACATATGACCCATTTTGTAAGCATTAAAACCTTTGTGTGGTATGTAGTACTGCTGTACTAGTCACAGCCAGGTTTGCCTTATCCCTCACAGTCCACCAGGGCCAGTGTTTTTCTTTGTATTATAAAACAGGTTGAAAACATGAGTTTACTCACCAGATAAAGGTGATTATAGGATCACCCTATACAGCACTCTGTGATATCCCTACTGGGTGTTATAAATGTCCTCAGATAGGCTGAGATAATCTTTTAGAGTATGAGTGATGTCAAGGGTCAGCAATGCCTCCTTGTTTTCCCTGTACCTCCCTTGTTTCAGACTCTGGATCTGGGACAAAGGATGGCCAAGAAATGTCTGGGGTGAAGTGAAAGGTAGTAGACACCTAAGGGACAAATGATGGTATGGGTCTTGAATTAACCCTGTCTTGTGGGACTCTTAGTACAGGCTCTTGACAAAAAAGAGCTTGTAACTCACTGAATCTAAGATTAGAGCATAATGCTATGAGAATTTGAGCCCCTAGAGTTAAATAGTACAAGAATGTGGACAGTCCTGGATTGAAGGGTGGCTTAGTCAATGCATCAAGAACCACATTCAACTGTTGTTTGGTCTTCTAGTGGCCTTGAGAAATTATAATACCAGAAGGTGGGTGTCTGTAGAAATTCCATTGATTATACCCTTGAATGCTGTTATAAGCTGTAGTTTGACACCTCAGTATCAATGTCACTAGTCCCTTGTCAAATCCAGCTTCTAAGCACTCAAGGACCTGTGGCAAAGAGCAGTTAAGTGGTTCAAAATTTCTCCATTTGCACCATTTGGTAAATAGTGCACCTTTTCTATTATAAATGTTGTTTGCAGAGATGTGACATGTTTGGAGTAAACTTCATCTAATAGTCTTTTCCTTTACTGGGCCAGGTTGTCAGGTTGAGACTGATTGGGTTCAGCTGTTCTTTTGGTCCCTGGGAAAGGAGGCCTGCATAATGCGTAACCACATTGGTTTGTACACTAGCATTCTGATGAGAGGTGCACACCAGGTTATCCAGGGCTAGTCTGGTACAATAAATACCACTGCCACTGCTATTCTTTGGACCTTCCTCAACACCTAGTTGGGAAAGATGCATGCTATGATGAATTTCCATGGCAGTGATAGAGAGTCCACTACCATCATGTTTCATTCCTGGTACCTAGAGAAGAACATTGTTAGCTGTGCACTGTGACTTGAGGGTATCAAGTCTATATCAGGAGATGCCATTCCCCTGCATTCAGCATTTGATGACTGAGCAAGTCTGCTTGTGTATTGAGTTCTTCTATCAAATGTACTGTCAATAGACTTAGTAGAGATTTTTCTGCTCATTTGAGCAGTGTAGAGGCCTTGCACAACACCTGTTTGATTCTTGTGTTGCTGTTTGTTTATATATGCCATGCTCACTTTGTTGTCTGTCCTGACCTGAACATAATTTCCCTTGACATTTCATTTAAACTGTAGAAACTCTTGATGTACTGCTCTTGTCTTCAGTACATTAATTGCAATTTCACCTCCAGCATCATCCACCTGCATGCACCATGTGATTGTCTAGGACAGCTGTCCATACCCACAGGCTTGTATCTCTTCCCCATCCCCACAGGTTTGCATCTCTTTCAAGTAGTTGAGTTACTTGGTAGACTAAATGAGCTCCTTGTTTGAGTTTCTGAGATTTTTCAACCATAGGGTTGACAGCTTTATCTTGGGTGGGAGAGGTAAGCATTCCTGGTAGTTTTGCTTTGACAAAAACCCAAATATGGGCATTCACCACCAAATAAACGGACACTACTCAGCATATGTGGCTATGTTGTCTACTTTATTTAGACAATCATAAAAACACCCATGTTGGCCTTCTTGATGCATTTTAGATAAACCCGTTCTTTATCAAAGGCTAAGGCAACATTCCAAACCCACCCTTACATACTGTATACAGCCCCACATGACATAAAACAATGATCAATGAATTCAATTAGACAATTAAAACACATCAAAATAAAATATGTAAAATCACAGCACACATAATTAAATTATGTACAGACAACCCGCAATGAAATGCCCAGATAATACAACATTTGAAAACATTGTATTTCCCCAAAAAATGATTGATATCAAAGCCCAGCTTCAAATCAGGTTCTTTAAAAGCTAGAAGCATTTGCCATCCTATCTTCAGGATGCAAACAATGTTTTGAATTTGTTTAGCAATGTTAGCCTTGATGATGTTTGGATGGTAACCATGGACATCGAAGAACTCTATACCAATGTGCCCTATGAAGACACACTGGATACTGTAGCATACTATCTGAACACTCGGGGACAGGATGCAATGCCTCCTACTGATTTTTTACTTAAGCTGCTTGAGTATGTTTTAAAAGATAATGTATTTATGTTCAATCAAAACCACTTTTTACAGATTAAGAGAACTGCTATGGGGGCAACCTGTGCCCCCTCTGAGGCAAATCTATACACTGGGAAGTGTTAGAATGAGTTTCTTTTAGACTGGAATTGTAATGCTTTTATTGCCCTGGTGGCCCTCTGGCAATGTTTTATAGATGATGTTATACTGTTATGGAGGAGGACCTTTCTGGTTTACAAACTTTTGCTTGAACATTTGAATTGGTCCAATAGTAACCTTAAAGAGCAGCTGGCATAAGTTGTGTACCTGAGCATTTTTATGTTGTACTGGGGGATGTTTTTATGTACTACTGCATCATTTCTATACTTATTCAGTTTTAATACCTTAGATTTGTGTTGTTTCATCTTTGCCGTTTGATGCGTGGTCACATAGTGTGGTAGCACTACTGCTCTCATGGACAGTTGCTATGACACCAGGTCAGGGAGATCAGACAGCAGAGGGGGTTCAGTGCTAGTGTCCATTAGCAGAAATAGTTGGTAGTGCAATCTGTGTAGGTTGCGTTTGTGATTTGTAATACATTTGTAAAAAATCGAGCTCAAATCAAATAATTTTACAGGAAGCAGTTCTTTCTTAGTTAGCACAGGTAAAAACTATTTGTGAAAGTCGCTTCATTGGCTGTAAATTTAGTCCATTATAAACCCCTGAATGGCAGTAAAAAGTTTTTCTTGTGTAGTTTTTGTCAGCCTAAACCTGTATTTCTTTATGTTCTTGACACCCACATCCTGACTACATCTGTGCTGGTATCTGTAGTAATGTCAACATGTTTGTGAGCCCTTTTGGTTACTGCTGTTTAGACAGCATGAATAAATATGTCAGACTCGATGTGTGCTGATTCTCTCATGGTAATCTGTGTTCATAAGAGGCATACAGGAGTTGTGGAATACTTTATTGTTTTACAATTTGTGTTTTTTTTTTAAATCAAAGATGGAAATAAGAAAGGAAAAGTGTGGCCCACTGGGAATTGAACCTTAATTCCCAGTGGGCCACACTTTCCTTTCTCATTTCCATCCTTGATTTAAAATATACCTTGCAGGGGATAAACTATGCTGAGAGAAGTTTATATTTCTTTTTTTTTTAAACAATTAAATCCATGCTTGTTTTTATAAGGTGTGTCTACTTAAAAGGGAATAGGTATGATCAATTTTACTGAACAAGTTAGCCATGATCTTCTTTAGGAATTATTTTTGAATTAGGATGCCAAATTTATCTTTATGAATTCTTAGAGTATTTAAATTTAATGACTGTATAGTCACATTTTTGTGATACAATAGTGGGAAACAGCAAGTAAAACTAGAGAAACAAATAAACAAATAAAAATGAAAATATAGTGATAGAGTGCTAAACGCTCAGCATAGGGGAACAGGATCAGGAACAATCCAGACCATGAAGATGCTGACAGCTAGTGCTTGGTCCAACCTTAGTCAAGGAGGTTCTTGACGTAGTACTGACCAATGGGGTCAGAATCACAGAAGGTCTGGAAGAAGGGGCACCATGGTATGGTGACCACCACCCAGTGTGGTTTAGCAGGGGTACAGGGACATAGTCAAAGCACACAAATGCTAGGGTCTTAGTTTTCAGGAGGGCATACTTTGCAAAGATGGGGAGGTGTATCAAAGTAGACCTTGTGAGAAGTGATGATGGAGGAGGGGTTGATGAGTAGTTAGAATACCTAATATGAGCCATGGAGGAGGTGACAAACCAATGAATTAGTTTGACAAATAAAGGCTAGGGAATGAGGCAATCACTCTGGATCTTGAAAGAAGTGTCAGAGGAAGTAAGGGCCAAAAGGGTTGGTTTCATGAAATATAAGGAGACGAAAATCAACAATCAATTCATCAATCAATCAATTTTTATTTATAAAAAGGCACCTTTCCAAAACCAAGGCACCTGTACAATAAAATAAAACAAATAAAGTAAAATTACATACATTATATAAATTCCAATAAATATGAAACCAGATAAAAACACTTCAGTTACCAAAAGCCAGATCAAAAAGATAAGTTTTTAATGCTGTTTTAAAACTCTGGACGGTCAGGCAATCTCATACCCATAAAAATGGAAGAGGTCAGGATGGTGTACCTAAATTGACAAAGGGAAGTGGGTAAGGATTTTAGGGGTACTAAGGTACAGAGCAAGGAAAGATTTGTGCATATTGAGTAGAAAAGGGGTCAAGGCATTTTATGGGTACATCTGCAAATGAAGGAAAGCCATGGAGTTGGGGAGGGGGTAATTGAAAAGCTCAGAAGGAAAAGAAGGTTAGTGTATGGAGTGACACCTGTAAAGGCGGTAATACTAAATCAATTATTCTGTTCAGTATTCACTGAAGAAAGGGGGAGGGACAGGGACCATAGCTGATCAGCAGATACAAAGGGGTTGGTAGTTCGGGGGTGGCTGGAGAGGTTAACACCAGTCTATTTACTGTTGAGACAGTCCTGGAGGAGAACACAAAATTAAGGTGATCAATGCAATAAGAAAAGATTGCCTATACTCACAGATATTAAATGTACTTCTAAGGGTGATAACAGCACCTCTGGTAACCATGCTCACCGAGTTACTCAGCACAGGAGAGTATCAAGAGGTCTGCGGGAGGGCACAGGTAGGCACTCTACTCAAAAATGGTAGCAGGGCTGAGGAAGGAAACTGTAGGTCGGTCAGCCTCACTTTTGGTATTGAATAAGATCATATAGGCACTGACTAAAGAAATAATAGAGGGACACTTGGAATCCAGTGGTACCTAATATCTGTGACACCACAGAAACATAGAATTTGATGGCAGATAATGACTGCTTGGCCCACCTAGTCTGCCCATTTCCCTACCTAATGGATAAGCTGCAGATTCTAGTTAACCAACAGCCTACAGTACAAGTCACATTAAACTGTTCCTCTAATGAGTTGCTTTAGCATTTTAGTTTGGTTTAGTTTATTAGTCTAGGAATTAATACCTTTGAGCCAGGGCTCTTTTACAAAGGTTCCACGTCACAAAGAACATTTAACAAAGCACGATACACATTACAGGTAAAACCAGACAGGAAAGTTACATCATAAATTTGCTATTAACAGTTTAAGGCAGTAACGTTTTTAAGTTTCATAGAAAAACAAGCTATAACAGATTCAAGCGAGTAGACAATTTCGGAGGTTAAGGAAACTTCCAGGAGAGGGTGATCATTAGGCGCCAAAAGGAGGCTAGAGAGGAGGGAAAGGTGGTGAGCGGGAGAGTAAGTGAGAGGGGACAGGAAAAAAGGGGGGGAGTGAGTTTGGGTGGGAGACAGGAAGTAGTAGAGGTACCAGAGGGTTCATTAGTCAGGGAGGAAGAGGCCTCAGATGTGAGGATGGACATGAGGAGTAGTAGTCTTTATCTCCATCATCACAGCATTTCTGACTGAGTTCTGTAAGTGTTGTTTGATCCAGCACAAAGCCCTGTACAAACTGTTCCTTATGAGTTAAAATGCAGTTTTGCGTTGCATTGTGAATGGACTGCAGATACATTTCAAATGATTTGAAAAAAACATTTTACAAACATTGCTCTTGAGCTGGTTAAGCACTGAAAAACAATGCAAAACGAGATGCCAATGCATTGCCAACAGTAAAAAAGCAATGCTAAACCAGCTCATTGGTGGAACAGTTTAATGTGACTTGTATTGTACTTCCTCCAACCCCCAAATAGAATCTCCTTATGTCTGTCCCATGCATTCTTGAATTCCACCACTGTCTTTGACTCCACTACCTCCTTGGGAAGGCTGTTCCATGTATCCACAACCATCTCCATGAAAAAATACTTCCTTGAATTACCTCTGAGCCATCCCCCCTCTATCTTCAAATTGTACCCCCTTATTCTTGTACATCTCTTTTTTCTGAAAGATGCTACCCTCTTGGACTTTGTTGATTCCCTTGAGGTACTTGAACATTTCTATCATGTCCCACCTCTCCCTCCTCTACTCTCCTCGAGGGTATACATAGTAAGCTCCTTTAATCTCTCTTTGTATGTCTTCTGGTGCAAACCCTGCACCATTTTAGTTGCCCTCCTCTGGACTGACTCCAACCTGTCTATGTCCTTGCGGAGATGGAATGTCCAGAACTGCACACAGTACTCCAGATGGGGTCTTGCTAACTGTCTGTACAGAGGGATAACAATTTCCTGTTTTCTACTGGTGATGCCTCTTCCTATGCATCCCAGTATCCTGCCAGCCCTCCTTACTGCCTTCTCACATTGTTTGCCCACCTTAAGGTCATCTGATATGACTACCCCTACATCTCTTTCCATTTTTGTTGTTGTTAGTATCTCACCCCCATTGTGTACTCTTCTCCTGGGTTTTTGTTTCCCAGGTGTATTACTTTGCACTTCTTTGCATTGAATCTAAGCTGCCATACATTTGACCATTCCTCCAACCTTGTCAAGTCCATTTGCATCCTTTCCATCCCACCATCTGTATCGACCCTGTTGCAGGTGTTTGTGTCATCTGCAAATAGACATACTTTTCCTTCCAGTCCCTCTGTAATGTCACTTATAAAGACATTAAAGAGGATCAGTCCCAGTACTGAACCCTGCGGTACCCTACTAGTAACCCCCCTTTCTTCAGAGTGAACTCCATTTACTATTACCGTCTGCATCCTGTTGTCCAGCCACATTTTTACCCAGGCTACCACTGTGGGACACACTCAAAGGCTGGCTAACTTGTATATTAATTTTTTGAGTGCGACTGTGTCAAATGCTTTTCTAATGTCTAGGTACTCCATTTCCACAGCCCCTCCCTGGTCTACTACTTTGGTCACTTAGTCAAAGAAATCTATTAGATTTATCTGACAATGCCTTCCTGCTGTGACTCCATGCTGACTTGGGTCCTGTGCCCCACTGACCTCTAGGAAGTCACCAATTCTTTCCTTCAAAAGTGATTCCATCATTTTCCCTACAACTGAGGTCAAATTAACTGTAGTTTCTTGCCTCTGTCTTGCTCCCACTTTTGTGAAAGGGAATCACATCTGCCCTCCTCCAGTCCTCAGGTACCACACCATCCTCCCATGATTTGTTAAAAAGGGTAGTCAGTGGTTTCATTAGTTCTACCCCTAGTTCTTCTAGAATTCGTGGGTGAATCCCATCAGGCCCCATTGCTTTATCCACCTTCAGTTTTAAGAGTTCTTTCAGAATGATTTCTTCTGTGAATGGACTGGTATTAACCTCCCTATCCAGAGTACATTTATTTTTTGATTTAGGTACCTCCCTCTCCTCTTCTTAAGTCAATATTGAGCAGAAGCATTCATTCAATATCCCTGCTTTTTCACTGTCACCCTCTGCCCACTCTCCCTTCCCTTTATTAAGCCTTACTATGCCTCCCTTGGTCTTTCTTCGCTCCATAATGTACCTGAGTTGGCTATCTTTTCCTCAGTTTCAGCCTTTTCTATTCTGACTGCCTTCCCCACTTCCTTCTGCTTTAACTGGTACAGTTCTCTGTCCTGCTCCTTTTGTGATTCCTAGTACTTCTTGAATGCTACCTTTATTTCCTTCACCTTCCCCACCACCTCTTTTGAGAACCATATTGTTTTTTTCATTCATTTTTCTTGGTTAATCTGCTTCACACAAAGGTTTGTTGCCACTGTGATGGCTGTTTTGACAGTACCAGGTCTAAGATAGCTCTCTCCTGAGTGGGTTCCACCACCAGCAGTCTGAGGCATGCCCCTGGTAGGGCATTGAGAATAACCCTGCTCTTGAATGTGGCTGCAGCAAAGGTGCTCCAGTTAACAGCTGGCATATTCAGGTCTGCTATCAACAATATCTCCCCTTTTTCTGCCATTCTAAGGAAGCCTTCTATCATTTCCTTGTCTATTGCCTCCCCATGAGATGGGGGTCTGTATACAACCTCCGTGTGGATTGTGGTGCCATATCCTGTCTCCAGGGTTTCCCACAGTGCTTCCTCTCCTGCCTGTTTAGCCTTTAGTTCCATTGCTTTGATCATTTCCTTTACATAGAGAGCAACTCCTCCTCCTCCTCCTCTTTTACCCTCCTTGTCCCTCCTGTATATTCTGTATCCTGGTATGTTGACATCCCAGTCATGGTTCTCAGTGTACCATGTTTCTGTGACTGCCACAATATCCAGGTGTCCCTCTTCCATCAAGTCCACTAGTTCAGGGAGCTTGTTACACAGACTACAAGTATTGGTATTCATCACCCTCCATTTCTTGACGGCCTTATACCTTTTAGCCCTATCCCTGTCCTTGCTGCCTTTTTCTGCATGTACCCCTGTTCTGCTCTCTATTCAATTTTCTACCCTGGTGTTTAACCTCTCTAACTACTGTGTTTTGTGGGGAGATGTAGGGTTTTCCCTGCTCCTTTTCAGTGCCTACTCCCTTGGCTAGTTTAAATACTTGCCAATGAAGCATTTTAACCTATGACCAGGATCCTGGTTCCCCTCAGTTTAGGCCTGTATCCCTCCAGGTGGACCCCCAGTTCCCAATGAAGCCACAACCCTGAGCTCCACACCAGTTTTTCAACCATTCATTGAATCCCATGTTGCAGAGTACCCAAGCATCACCCTTGCCATAGACAGGCAGAACCTCCAAGAAGGAATCATTTCATGAAAATCATGTCAAATGAATCTAATACGTTTTTTGGGGGGAATGGTTTAAGAATGATGTGAATAAGGTGTGAGAAGTGGATGTCACATACCTTGATTTCTGCAAGACCCTCAACACCATCCCTCATACAAGATTTGTTAACAAGATGGGTAGTCTGGGTATGTGCCACATGGTGGTTAGATGGGTTAGAAAATGGTTAATGAACAGGATGAAGAGGTTGGTGGTAAATAGGATCCAGCCAGTGGAGAGTGGGTTGGCCAGTGAGGTACATCAGTGATCCGGCCCTGGTCTAGTCCTGTTTATTGTCTTCATTCATGACATATTGTATTGACTAGAGAGAAAGGTCTGCCTGTTTTCAGTTTACACCAGGATCTGCAACATGGTGGATACTTCAGATGGAGGGGTGAAAAAAGTTGAGTGAACTATGGGAACTGGTAAATTGTACAATGTGTGGCAATAGATGTTCCATTCCTCCTTCTGGAAGGTGATCCACTCTCTTTTAGACCCCCCATTTCAAACCTCCTCCCCTATTCTCAAGCTAAATAACCAAAGCATACCTGACACCATCAAAGTAGCAGAAACCCTAAACAATGTTTTCATCACATGTGCCCTTCCTCTCCAGTCCTCTCTCCCACCTCCAGGTCACTGCTCACTCTCCCATCACCCTGCCCAAAACACTTTCATCCTTACTCCTACACCTCCCAAAGAAGTACTAAATGCCCTCTACTCTTTAAACAACACCAAAGCCAGCACAGACAGCATCCACCCTGAGCATCTACACATTTCAGCACCAGCTGTAGCAGTTCCTTTCACATACCTACTAAATTTGTCCTTCGAGTCTGGTAAGGTCCCCCTAGCATGGAAATCAGCCTGTGTCATCCCTCTCCAAAAGGGTGGTGACCCCTCAGTCCCCAGAAACTACCATCCCATCTCACTCTTCACCCCTCTTGCCAAGCTGCTAGAGTCTCTTGTCCAGACTAGACTTTGTCCTCCACATCATTTTGGCTAAGGCCTTCAACTCTGTCTCCAACCCCTTGCTTCTTGACAAACTCATGGGAGCCAGACTCACCCCCCCACCACAGTACAGTGGTTTGAATACTACCTCAGAAATAGGCAACAGTCAGTCAGGATCATGAACTCCATGCCCTCCCCTCCCCATCCTTGCTGATGTTCTCAAAGGGTCAATACTAGGCCCAATTTTATTCTCCCTTTTCATCAACAATCTCACTGCAGTCTGCACAAGGCCCCTTATACATAGGTATGCAGACAACACTATACTTTTCGCATCCTGCTCTGTTCTAAGTGATGTCTACTCTCTACCACAACATGACTACAACAACATGCAGTCTTGGTTTCGTGCAAACAATCTCAAAATAAATAAATCCAAAACTGTTTCCATGACCCTCAGGTCAGCCCAAAAACTGGCAAGAACACCCAGCACCCCTGTAATCACCTTGCTGGATGAAAACGCACTAAACACCATCTCGTCTAAGAGTATGGCTAGTCCCCTGCTAAACTACTCAATCCACATAGATGCCATCACCTTGAACCTCCACTTAAAGCTTGGTCTTCATTACAGAAACTGTGACTTCCTCCAACTACCTGTTAGACGTACACTGCTAACAAAAAATTAGCACTCCCATCTTTGATTACACAGACATTGTGTACAACAACAAACCCTCCACCTTGTTGTCCTGGCTGGACTCCTTATTCCATGCTTTTTGCTGTTTTGCAACAAATTCCTTTTTTCACAACACACCACTGCACAATCTTTCTTCCCTCTGGTTAGTGCCTCTCTCCCATCACCCTTTTTGCCACTCCATTTCTTTTATTTCCAAATTTTGGTTCAACCTACTGCCCTCTTACCTGGCAGAGAAACTAAGCCCTGCAGCCTATTCTCCTTACTTGCTGCACTCTAGGGACTCCTGCTCCTTCTTCCTCCCCAAACCATCCTCATCAGCTGGCAAATCTGCCTTCTCCTACCATCTCCCCACCTATGCAACCAGCCCTTCAGAAACTCATCCTCACTCAATTCCATTAAATCTCAACTTCGTCAACTCCTCTTCCCCACCTGTAACTGCAACTAGTCCACCTTTAGTAAAATGAACATGGTTTAAACTTCAAACCTTTGTATTGTATATTACTGTATTCATGTAACAGATTGTAAATAACTGTATATATGCAACTGAGTGTAAATAACTCCTTTGTAAAAAATTAAGTGATTGTATGTAATATTCTCACGTATATATTCTATATATGTATATTGTTTATAACTCTCTCCCCCTCACACCCGGGTCACACCTAGAAACCAGCCTCGACTCAGTATGCTTTTCCTGGTTATCAAATGTTTAAAAACAAATAAAAATAAAAATTCAAAATAGTGTAAAACACTGCACCTGAGGTGTGGAAGCACTGGGGAGATCTACATGTTGGGGGTGGGGGGATGGGTTGCTGATGGTCAACAATGAAAAATGGATCTGGGTGTTATGACTAGCCGAAAAGAGGGAGGTGGTGATTCTACTGTATGAAACTCTAGTGATCTCTCACCTGGAGCTCTGTGTTTGATTCGAGAGACCGCATCATTGTAAAGACTGAGACAGATTGAGGCAGTCCATCAAAGGGTAACAAATATGGTACAGTGCTTGAATCAAAAAAAACATAAGAGAAGAGATTAAAATACTTCGATATGTACATAAAGGAGAGGAGGGAGCTGTGAGACATGATAGAAGCCTTCATGTACCTTGAAGGCATAAAACAAGGTTCAAGGTGGTGGCATCTTTCAATATAGTACACATACTACAAAGAATGGGCCTGATATGAGATAGGAAGTTGGCAGGATGAGGAAAATGTGATGAAGACCATCTTCTAAGAAAGGATAGTGGATGCATGGAATAGCCTGTGACCAGAGGAGATGAGAGCAAGAACAATGGTGGGATTTAAACATGTTTGGTATAGGCACAGGGGAACCATAGAATAGTATAGTAGATTATAAGGCAATTGACCTAGTTTGGGTCAGATGACATTACACAATTATATGACTTACGGCCAGACTAGACGTGCCCAGTGGTCATTATCTACTGATACTTTATAGGTTTTAATTGTTATATGTAAAGTGTGACACAAGTTGTCTGAGTACACCCCACCAAGGTGTCTGTACACTTCATCGATTTCATAATTTTTTTGTTCTACCTAGTTTTTTCCATCTATGTGTATACCAAATCAAAATGTACTTCAGGATGGCTAATACATGTGTTGCATATGGCTGCTCTAACAGCAACAAGGACAATGTCAGCATGCATCATTTTTCTTGTGATCCATCACTGCAAGCATTCTGGGATAACGCCATAGGGAAATATAGAATGAACTGGAAAGGCGCCACAAAAAATAGCTGCCCGTGTAGTAGCCATTTTACTGATGCCTGTTTCAAGCCACAGTATGCCCTTGCTAAGTATCTTGGATTAGATATGGGTCATGTTTGCCATCAACAGTGGACAGGTTCAGTTCCAACAATATCTGCAAAAGCTTCAACATCTGGTAGCTTTGGAAAGAATCCAAAAACAATGTGCCTGTCAAGTGCCATTGTAAAGAGAGAACAAAAGCAGATTAGTCAAATATCTTGATTCTAATTCTTTGCTGACTGTATGTGTGATCAAATGGATGTGTATATGAACTGATAAGTGTACAGTATGTTTCTTTTGCACTTCTTTGTGTGTGTGTGTGTGTGTGTGTGTGTGTGAATCATGGGGAGGGAGGGATTTGAAGTTTGTGTGTGCCTTGCAGTTTGTGTTCCTATGTATCAGTGTGAGAGAGTGTGTGTGTGTGGGTGTGGGTGTGGCTGTGGTGTGGTTGAGTGGGGTGGGCTGCATATTGTTTGGTATTTGTGTGGTTGAGACTATAACAGCATGATTGTCTATGTGTGTGGTTAAGTTATAACTAAATGCATCCATTATGGGCAATGCAGCTGGCATGCTAAACCTTACTGTGTACTAAATCATGGGGGTGTGGTCCTTCTAGCTTTCAGCAAGACCAGGGTTTAAATCCCGGCAGGTGATCCACAGAAAGGTATCCGGCATTCTGCTACATGTGTGTGTGTGTGTGTGTGTGTGTGTTTGTGGGTGTGTGCATGTGAGTAAAGATGGGAGAAGTGGCCCCAATTCGCTCCATGAACTGATTCGCAGAGTGAAGGCAAATTTGCGGAGTGCTCCACAACGCGAAATGGAGTACTTTGCATTATAATAGGTAATGCGAAATCCATTGAAAACAATGACTTCGCATTACTCCGCCTTCTCAAACCACTACTTCACCAATTCTTAAGATGAAGTACATTGAAAACAATGTACTTCGCCTCACTTTTTCTTCTTTTTTTACGCTCCAAATGTGTATTTTGCAGTGATTCATGGGATTTCAGGTCACATGGGCTCTAGATTGTTTTGCACAGCCTCGGTTTTGGGTAGTGTGTGTAGAAAGCTGTAGGAGACAATCAGGTCTGAGAGCTCTTTGTGATTGAAACCTTCTAAAAGCTGTTAAAAAAGCCTTTTTGAGTCATTTATTTTTGCTGAAACTTTAGTTCATCGATTATAGGAAACCCTGCTGTACTCATATCATCGAACGTTATTGTTTGTGTGTGGATTTTGAATGTTAATGTACAACATTCAGTCTGTGTACTGAGAAACAGTGTAAGTGTGCTTGGGGGAGGGGCGTATCTGTGGGGTAGGTAGATTAACTTGGAGAAAAACACAGTGTTTTCTGTTTTGATGATATATTTCTTGTATAACTTTGTTAATGTACACACAGTAATATTTTCAATTCTTGCCATTTTTTTGCTAATTCTTGTGGTGCAGAAGTGGATAATTTTAGTTTCTTTGAAATATGTGGTTATATTACTGAAGTTTTCAATTTGCTACACATTACTTAGTGTGTGTGTGTGAGTATGTGTGTGATGCGTGTCATCAAATCATAATAAAAAATAATAATAATAATTTTATTTATAAAGCACCTTTCAGTGTATCAAGGCGCTGAACATTTTAAGATCATAAATTCACATCTCAAATACAAATCTTCAAAACATGTATAAAAATATACCATAATAACATAATAAATTATAATAAAAAGACACCCTTTATTCTGCCACATAATAATTTCAGCAATGTGAACCTGCTATCCACTGCAGCTGTGTGATTTTTGTACTTCTTTGTGGTAACTTTATTAGTACTAGTGACTGTTACTGCAGCAGTACAGTACACTGTCCCTCGAGCCCGCCCCCAACTGGCAAAGGTATTCTTTTCCAGATTTGAATTTCTGATGGTGAGCGCTGGTTAGGTGTTGTGCCTTTGCGCCTGCATCTCTTCAGTGTGCAGTGCAATCTTAATCTGTCTGTGCATTTGCATCTCTTTAGGGCCCAATCTCCATCTCTAACCTAAGTCACAGTTGTTTCTTTGGCTTTCCTTTGGAGTACTGGACAGGTGTTGTGCATAATTCTGCATTAACATTGTACTCATTAATATGCGTTTTTAAGTCAGGACCATCATCATGAGTCACTTGTGATACAAATCATGTTCTTCATCATCATGGTCACAAATGCAGTCACAAATCATGATTCACGATCATGTCACGAATCACAACACTAATTTTTTGACTAGTTACTTGGATGTATCGTAAGCAAGTTTTGTAGTATCTCTTCAGGCTTCACCACTCCACCATTGTACTCATTAATGAGCATTTTTAAGTCAGGGATTTGTGCTACAGCTCATTGGGGAAGTACAGCAATAGGCATTTGCATTCCCAATACAGTTCCATATTGTTTATCTCACACCGTCAACACTGAATCATGTTCTTCATCATCACGGTCACAAATGTAGTCACAAATCACGATTCACAATCTTGTCACGAATCACAACACTAATTTTTTGACTAGTTACTTGGATGTATTGTAAGCAAGTTTTGTAGTATCTCTTCAGGCTTTACCATGCCACCATTGTGCTTATTAATGAGCATTTTTAAGTCAGGTAATTTTGTGCTACAGTTCATTGGGGAAGTACAGCAATAGGCATTTGCGTTCCTTCCTATACAGCATGTGAGTTACAGTACTGTAAGTAGCGAGTGGCGAAGTGGCCCCAATTTGCTCCATCAAGTGATTCATTGAGTAATGCAGAATCCTCAGAGAACTTCACAATGTGAAGTGGAGTACTTCGCTTAATAATGAGGAACATGCAGTCCATTGCAACCAATGACTTTGCGTTATTCTGCCTTCCCCAAACCACTTCTCCACCAATTTTAAGGTGAAATACATTGAAATCAATGTAATTCACCTCACTTCACCCTGTAAATGAACTCCAAATGAAATTCTGCAGTTATTCATGGGATTGCAGGTCACATGGGCTCTAGATTGTTCGGCACAGCCTCAATTCTGGCCTGGGTAGTGTGTGTACAGTGGTAGCTGGAGACAGTTTGCTCTCAGAGCTCTGCAATTCAAAACCTCTAAAAGCCATTTGAAATGCCTTCTTGAGTAATATTTTTTGCTCAAAATTTAGTACATCGATTGTAGGAAACCCTTCCGTGCACATATCATTGAGTGTTTATTGTTGTGTGTGGATTTTGTATGTTAATTTAGAACAATCAGTCTTTGTACTGTGAAGTGTGCTTTGGGAGAGGGGCGTATTTGTGGTGTAGGCAGATTAACTGGGAGAAAAAAGGCAGTCTTTCTGTTTTGGTTATATATTTCTTGTATAACTGTGTTAGTGTACACACAGTAATATTTTCAGTAATTCTTGACATTTATTTGCTGATTGTTGTGGTGCAGCAGTGTACAATTTTTCTGTTTAAAACATTTGGTTATATTACTAAAGGTTTTCAATTTGCTATGCATTACTTGAGAGTGCGTGCTAGTGTGTGTGCGATGCGTGCCATTAAATCACACGCCTTTTATTGTGTTTACATAATAATTGCAGCAGTGTGAAACTGCTATCCACCGCACCTGCATGAATTTTTTATACTGCTTTGTGGTATGTTTCCTGGTAGTGAATTGTTACTGCCATGTACTAATCCCCAAAATGACAAATTGTATTCCTTTCCAGATTTGGATTTGTGACTTGTGAGCACTGGTTAGGTGTTGTTGTGCCTTTTTGTATGCATCCGTGAGTGTGCAGCACAATCTTAATTTGTCTATGCATTTGCATTGCACCATTAATTCTGGGAGACTGCATTTCTTGTTATGGTCTCATTTCACTTTGTCAGCACTGGGGAGTTTTCTGGACACAAGACAGTAGCACATTAATTCTGGTGACTCTGTGTGTGACTTTCCCACTGCATGCATGACTGAGTGAGCCATTTATTCTGGGAGACTTTGCATTTCTTGTTACACTCTCATTTCACTTCATCAGCACTGGGGAGTTTTCTGGACACAAGACTGTGGAAGGCTGTGGGTTAACAGATGGACACTTGATTCAGGAACTGTAGAGCTGCAGTAATCCTTCAGATATAGTTTTATTTCTTTACACACCTAAATTAAAGTGAACTGTGCAACATAAAAATAATAAACAAAAGAGGATACTAGAAATTAAACAACAGGCTTCAATTCAGCATTCAAAATATCAGAAATTCAAAACAATACATAGGAGTAGCAATAAACTAAACTTCTAAGGTGTTATCAGGTGAACACCTAACTCCTATCTGACTAGTATCATTCAAGGACCAACATATAAAGGGGGCTGGACTAAGGGATTGGTCTGCCCATCCATCAATCAAGTTTCATTTAATGCATTTCATATAAAATATGCTTGTTTTTTATAGTTACATAGATACATAGATACATAGACAGTGTCGGCAGATAAGAGCCTATGGCCCACCTAGTCTGCCCATTTGAGCTTGTAAGTTCAGTTTGTTTTCCTAGAAGTCTATTTTCCTTTACCTCTGACCTCTAGAATTCCTTTATGTCTATCCCATGCATTCTTAAATCCCGTGATTGTTTCAGCCCCCACCACTTCCTCTGGCAGGGTGTTCCACTTGTCCACCACCGTTCTGTGAAGAAATTCTTTCTCATGTTTCCTCTGAATCGTCCTCCCTCCAACTTCATCCCATGCCCTCTAGTCCTGAAACATCTTTTTCGCTTAAAAATAGTGTTTTCCTGCACCCTGTTCCTCCCTGTAAGATACTTGTATGTCTCTATCATATCCCCTCTCTCCCTCCTCTCCTCCAGGGAGTACATGTTCAGTTCCTTCAACCTGTCTTCATAGGATTTGTGATGCAACCCATGCAGTTTTCATAAGATGTTATTATTATACTTCCTTTCAAACTGTTCTAGCATCAGATATCCTTTCTAAAGTGAATATAAATCAATGTATAACATTTCTGAATGCCAACAAGCACTGCTCCCAGTTTGCCTGCATAAAAGAAGAATGAAAGAGGCTGTCTGGCTCTAAAGAAGCAGGTTTGCTGGGGCAGTTCTGTGGCATTTCTCTCGATTATTTCAATTAATTCTCAGCAGGGCTTATAACTCTGCAATCTAGTAAAAAAAAATGTAATTAAAGTCGCCTAGTCTACGGAGACCTAAAGCAGACCTAAATTCTCTCCCAGCTCTGTGGCTTCGTTCCGTTTCACAGAAGAGCAGAAGTGGGATGAATGTACACACCTTCGTGCATGCAGACAGGAGAAAGATCGCTGTAGCAGCTCGTCAGAAATCATTTCAAAAGAAGCTGGGTAGGTTTTGTATAATATTCCTGTCACACTAAAGCAGGTTTATATCTGCTAACTTTACAAAGAGAAGAGGAAATCAAAACATTAAACACTACGCTTTTCCAAAGGAATAGAAATCTTTAACTCTGCTACTGTCAATACGGCAAATTGGGAGCTCTTTCACAAACCTTATTTTAGAGACACAAACGAGCACCACAGTGCTTTTTAAGGATGAATGAGGAGTTTAGGACTAACTAAATATAATCTAGTACTATTTTAAAAGTGCATTTTGGGACAGAATGCCCAAAGGATTGTTCCTTTTAAGTAGTCGTGCCTCATGACCCTAAAGACAACATGCAGGGAGAAGTACTCAACTAAAGTAACACAGATAAAGTGTTTTAATAGTGTGCAATAGATGGCCAGTCTATTATTCACTATTTACCCAATTGACATACAAACAAAGACAGTCATTCATTTTTTTTTCTAGACAGACATATAAAGATATAAAGACAATAATGTGGCTACTAGGGGCATTACCACATACTCCTCCCCCCTTTTGACAACCCCCCTTTTTTTTAGGGTTTCCACCTATTTAACCCCCCTTTTTTTTTTGATCTGTCTATCAGATCTCCCCTTAGAGAGATGGAGCCACAGCCCACCCTCTCCACGGCTCCGCCTCGGGGTCCCTTATAAAACTTCAACAAGTAAGTGGAAGACAGAGATCTTCCATATTATCTTTCTTCATTACCCCGAGATCTGATGACAGACACTCACTTATTCCCATTCCATATCTCGACAAGTAATCAGCATTTCCACTTGTAACTCCTTTTCAAAGTTTTATTATAAAACGGTAAGGTTGTAGAGAGAGATACCACTACATTATTCGTGGATTTCTATCTTTCATGTTATGTAACTAACATAATGGATTATGATCCATCCAAATTTCAAATTCAGTCCCCCATAAATAAAATTGGAGGGCCTCAATAGCCCACTTGATTGCAAAATATTCCTTTTCAATAGTGGAATGTTTAGTTTCACGTTCGTATAACTTTCGACTGATATAGATGATGGGGTGTTCTTCCCCATCAATGCACTGCATTAACTCAGCCGCAATACCTCGGTTGGAAGCATCTGTCTGCAGTATACAGAGGTTGTGAAAAATCAGGTGTATGTAGCACTGGTGAAGAACACAGTTGGGCCTTAATGGAACAAAAAGCTTCTTCACATTCAGGTGTCCACACTACTTTATCAGGCTTGTGTTTTTTTTGTTAAGTCAGATGAAGGGCCAGCTATTGTTGAGAATGTGGGTATGAATCACTGATAGTACCCCGCTAGCCCCAGAAATGCCCAGACATCCTTTTTTGTTTTGGGCCTGGGGCTGTTGGCAACAGCATCAATCTTAGTTACCTCTGGTTTAATACACCCTTTTCCAATAAAAAATCCCAAGTATTTTGTTTCGTGCATTCCCATGGTACATTTCACAGGGTTAATGGTAAGTCCAGCCCTAGAAATAGCAGATAATTCTTCCGATAGGTGATGTATGTGTTCCTCCCAAGTGGGACTAAATATTACTAAGTCATCTAAACATACTGCACTATATACAGCATGAGGTGTTAGAATTTTGTCTATTACCCTTTGAAATGTGGCAGAGGCACCATGTAGCCCAAAGGGCATTACTGTAAAATGGAATAGGCCAAGGGGGGTGCTAAATGCTGTTTTGTCCAGTGTGTCTGTATCCAAGTGAATCTGCCTATATCCTTTTGTTAAGTCTAATGTGGTAATGTACTGGACATTTCCAAATGCTCCAAAATGTCATCTATGCAGGGCATGGGATAACTATCAAATTTAGAAATGGAGTTAAGACGACGGAAGTCTAGACATAAACTTACCCCACTGCTCTTTTTTGCTTACTACTACTAAAGGAAAACTCCATTCACTATGGGAAGGCTAAATAATTCCCATATCTTGCATCTTCCTTATTTTTTTAATAACGTCTTCTCTAACCTTTTCAGGTAGACAGTAGGGTTTTTGTTGAATGGGACTATTTTGGGAGACTGAAATACTATGTATCACATCTTTTGCTTTTCCAGGAGTTCCCTTAAATGTTACTTCATGACATTTCAGTACAGTTAGTAATTCAGCAGTCTGCTGGGGAGTTAAATCAGGATTAATATTAACCTCCTCAATGTTCCCCTCCATTTTTAATCTCTGATAGGCTATATCCATTTCACTATTGCCACTTTCTGGGTAAACATACCCACACAAGGTTAATGCTCTGTCTACCCATCATTTCAGAAGACTTGCATGATAAATACATTTCATCAAAACTTTGTCATGTAAATCTATCTCATAAATAACAGGACCCACTCTCCTTAAGACTTTATAGGGGCCCTGCCACTTCATCAGCAGTTTATTATCTGATGAAGGTAATAGTAACAATACTTGATCCCCTTCCACAAATTCTTTATTGACTGTTCCTTTGTCATACTGTATCTTCTGGGTTAACTGTTGCTTTTGGTTAATAGTATGAGCTTTTTAAACATACTTTGCTATTTGTTCTCTTAAGCTTTGCAAGTATTCAAGGGGGCAGTTGTCTTGAGAAGTTCTATTCTCCTCCCACCATTCCTTAACAATGTCTAAAGGCCCTCTAGGATTTTTCCCATACAGGAGCTCAACTGGGGAAAATCCCGTTGAGGCCTGTAGTACCTCCCTATAGGCAAAAATCAGATAAAGTAGGTACATGTCCCAATGTCTCCCTTTGTCTTTCACAAATTTCTGAATCATTTTTTTCATAGTCTGGTTGAATCGTTCCACCAGACTGTCAGTTTGAGGGTGGTATGGTGTGGTACGTATAGCTTCTATTCCCAGGGTCTGGTAGAGCCATTTCAAAACCTGTGAACTAAAATTAGAACCCCTACCCATAAGTATTTCTCTTGGTATACCTACTCTACTAAAGATTTTACCTAGTTCTTCAGCAGTTCTAGGGGCAGTGGCAGTATGAAGGGGAACAGCTTCTGGATATTTGGTTGCATAATCACAAACTACCAGTTTATACTGGTTCTCTTTTGAATTCTTTTGTACAGGTACCACAATATCCATAGCAATTCTTTGAAAGGGGGTAGTAAACATGGGCATAGTTTGTAAAGGCATCTTATCTTTCTTACCGAGTTTTGCCACTTTCTGACATTATGGGCAACTCTTGCAATATTCAACTACTTGCTCATGTATGCCAGGCCAAAAGAATTTATTGAGTAGTCTACTCAGGGTGTGATCTATTCCTAGATGTCCGGTAATTGGAATATCATGGGCTAGGCTCAATAATGATTGTCTGAACTCTTTAGGTACCAATAACTGCTCAATAGTTTCACCAGTTTTGGGGCTAGTACATATTCTATACAATAACCCATCTATCAGTTGACACCTGTCTGCAGACCCTTGATTCTTATCCTGTGGAAAAACACATTGTAAAGAATTATCCCCATCTGTAAATCTGCAAAAGTATTTATATCATATTCCTTTACATTATGAATAGTGACAGCAACATTGCTATCCTTCACAGTGTCTTTTGTATTCAAAGTCCAGTTAGTTTTCTCCTTTCTCTTCTGTCTTCTGGTTTTTCTGTCTTTTCCTACAGCCCCATATATTTCTTTATCAAAGGGAAATAAATGTTCCAAAGTAGCTGGTTTCTGGGCTTGTGTGGCCTGAAATCTGGTTACCACGGCACAGACGTTGGAAGAAACAAGGTTCTGAAAAGTGGGATAGTCATGTCCAATTACAACTGGTATTGGGAGGTTATGTACAACTCCTGCCCTCATATTCTGCACTTGTCCTTGTATTGACATCACTGTCTCGTCTAGTGGATAATAATGAATGTCACCATGTATGCATGTTACCCCAGTGGTAGGTCCCCTGGGGATGGTGGTGTACATAACAATTGTGGTGGTACCAATGTTTATTTACTCCCAGAATCAAGGAGGCCAATAACTAAGTGTTGTCCTTTTTGAACAGGTACCATGAACTGTCCCCAACTGGCTAAAGCAAGATGTATTTATTCAGGTTTCTTTTTGGGACAGAATTGGGCAATATGTCCTTTGGTTTTGCATTCATGACAGGCAATGTCTGGGTTATACCCCCTTCCAACTCTACCAGTGTTTTTTATTCCAATGTTCACAATAATAATACCACCTGGTCCCATAGTAGCAGAAGGAGATCTTACTGGGTAACCTTGATGACTGGATGTCTGGGCGGTACCTTTCTGCCTGTGAGGTCTTGCTGCAATATAATCCTCAGCCAATTGGATTGCAGTATCTGATACCTCTGTGCGGTGCTCCATCACCCATAGTTGAACATCTGGTGGTAAGACCCGGATAAACTGTTTCAATACAATTGTTTCTATGACTTTGTTTATAGTCCAAATGTTAGGCTACAGCCATTTGACACACAAGTCTTTGAGCTGGGTAAAAGCATCTTGGGTGTTATCAGCATTACTGTATCTGTATGACCTAAACCTCTGCCAATAGGTTTTGGTGTTGATGTCATACCTCTTCAAAATGGCCTGTTTAACTCAGTCAAAGTTATTTACATCAACCATCTCTACTCGGCTGTAGGCAAGCTGGGCTTTTCTGGTTAAATATGGTGTCAGTCTAATAACCCACTGGTTCCTTGGCCAATTACATTCTGTTGCCACTCTTTCAAACATCATTAAGTAGGCTTCAGTGTCATCAGAGTCTGATAATTTAGCTAGCTTAATGTCCTTCTGGCCTACTACTGGGGCAACAGGTGGGCTACCAGCACCCATCGTTTGGATTGCCCTCAAGGTGTCATTCCACCTGGCTTCATATTCTCTTCAGTCCCTGTCTCTTTGTATCTCCATTTCTATCTGTCATGCACACAACCATTTTAATAAATTATGGGTCTCCTCAGGGTGGCTTTCTTCTTCTACACTCCCACTAGCCTGAGCCAACCGTTCCAATTTATTTTCTTCCATTCTGGGTTCTATTTTACCTGTTGTCCTCTTGGTCCTCTTTCTGGTTACTGGGTCCGGCCCTCGTAACAATGGCAATTGGTATTTCACAGTCACCAACTGGGTATGCACTCCAGTAAGCCTTGGCTGTTCCGTTTGCTCAATGTCTGCTCTGTTCTGTAGCATGTAAGGTCCACCAGGGCCCTGGTACAGGTCCCTCCAGTTAGTCAACCCCAACCAACCGATCTCACTTTTGACACCAGTGTGGAAGGCTGTGGGTTAACAGATGAACACTTGATTCAGGAACTGTTTAGCTGCAGTAATCCTGCAGATATAGTTTTATTTCTTTACAGAACAAAATTAAAGCGAAATGTACAACATAAAAATAATAAACAAAAGAGGATACTAGAAATTAAACAACAGGCTTTAATTCAGCATTCAAAATATCAGAAATTCAAAACAATACATAGGAGTAGCAATAAAATAAACTCCTAAGGTGTTATCAGGTCAACACCTAACTCCTATCTGGCTAGTATCATTCAAGGACCAACATATAAAGGGGGCTGGACTAAAGGATTGGTCCGCCTATCCATCAATCAAGTTTTATTTAATGCATTTCACATAAAATAAGCTTGTTATATATAGTTTTCATAATATTTTATTATTATACTTCCTTTCAAACTGTTCTAGCATCAGATATCCTTTCTAAAGTGAATATAAATCAATGTATAACATTTCTGAATGCCAACAAGCACCGCCCCCAGTTTGCCTGCATAAAAGAAGAATGAAAGAGGCTGTCTGGCTCTAAAGAAGCAGGTTTGCTGGGGTAGTTCTGTGGCATTTCTCTCGATTATTTCAATTAATTCTCAGCAGGGCTTATAACTCTGCAATCTAGTAAAAAAACATTTAATTAAAGTCGCCTACTCTATGGAGACCTAAAGAAGACCTAAATTCTCTCCCAGCTCTGCGGCTTCGGTCCGTTTCACAGAAGAGCAGAAGCGGGATGAATGTGCGCACCTTTGTGCAGGTAGACAGGAGAGAGACTGCCGTAGCGGCTCATCGGAAATCATTTCAAAAGAAGTTGGGTAGGTTTTGTATAATATTCCTGTCACACTAAAGCAGGTTTATATCTATTAACTTTACATTGGGAAGAGGAAATCAAAACATTAAACGCTACACTTTTCCAAAGGAATAGAAATCTTTAACTCTGCTGCTGTCAATATGGCAAATAAGGAGCTCTTTTACAAACCTTATTTTAGGGACACAAACTAGCACCACAGTGCTTTTTAACAGTGAACGAGGAGTTTAGGACTAACTAAATATAATCTAGCACTATTTTAAAAGTGCATTTTGGGACCGAATGCCCAAAGGATTGTTCCTTTTAAGTAGTTGTGCCCCATGACTCTAAAGACAACATGCAGGGAGAAGTACTCAACTAAAGTAACACAGATAAAGTGTTTTAATAGTATGCAGTAGATGGCCAGTCTATTATTCACTATTTATCCAATGGACATACAAAGACAGTCATTCATTCTCTTTCATTCTAGGCTGACATATAAAGGTATAAAGACAATAATGTGGCTACTAGGGGCACTACAAAATATTTTTATGTACAATTTGCTATGCATTACTTGAGTGTGCGTGTGAGTGTGTTTGTGATGTGTGCCATTAAATCAGATACCTTTTATTGTATTACATAGTAATTCCAGCAGTGTGAACCTGCTATCCACCGCACCTGCATGACTTTTTTATACTGCTTTGTGGTATCTTTCCAGGTAGTGGATTGTCACTGACGTGTACTAATTCCCAAACTGGCAAATTGTATTCCTTTCCAGATATGGATTTGTGACGTGTGAGCAGTGGTTAGGTGTTATTGTGCCTTTTCGTATGAATCCCTTGAGTGTGCAGCACAATCTTAATTTGTCTGTGCATTTGCATGGCACCATTAATTCTGGGAGACTGCATTTCTTGTTATGCTCTCATTTCACTTCATCAGCACTGGGGAGTTTTCTGGATGCAAGACAGTAGCACATTAATTCTGGTGACTCTATGTGTGACCTTCCCACTGCATGCATGACTGAGTGCGCCATTTATTCTAGGAGTCTTTGCATTTCTTGTTACACTCTCATTTCACTTCATCAGCACTGGGGAGTTTTCTGGACACAAGACAGTAGCACTTTGGGGATGCACATTCATTCTGGTGACTGTGTGGTTGGGATGCTGCCAATATTGCTGTCACTCCACCTTACTTCATGTTTAACGTGGAATGACAACGGGAAGTAATAATAACAAGGCAAATTGAGCCTTTCCTCTGGGGCGCTCCGCATAGCGAACTGCCAACACGAAGTGGCCACTTTGCATTCACTTTAACAGCAGATTTTAAATTCACTGCATCTCTATGCATGAGTGTGTATGTGTGGTTATGCGATATTGTTTGAGTGGAATGAGAGGGTGGGAATTGAGATTTGTGTGTGCCTTGCAGTTTGTTTACCTATGTAACAGTGTGATAGTGTGTGTGTGTGTGTGTGTGTGTGTGTGTGTGTGTGTGTGTGTGTGTGTGTGTGTGTGTATGTGGCTGGGGTGTGGGTGAGTGGGGTGGGCAGCACATTGTTTGGTATTTGTGTAGTTGATAGTATAACAGCATGACTTTCTGTGTGAGTGCTTAAATTATGACTGATTGCCTCCATTCTGGGCAATGCAGTTGGCATGCTAAACCTTACTGTGTACTAAATCATGGGGTATGGTCCTTCTAGCAGTCAGCTAGAAATGGGTTCAAATCCCGGCAGGTAAGTCACAGGAAGGTATGTGGCTTTCTGGGTGTGTGTGTGTGTGATTGTGTGATACTGTGTGAGTCATATGGGAGGGTGGGAACTGAGGTTTGTGTGTGCCTTGCAGTTTGTGTTCCTATTTATCAGTATGAGAGTGTGTGTGTGGGTGTGGCTGTGGTGTGGGTGAGTGGGGTGGGCTGCATATTGTTTGATATTTGTGTAGCTGAGAGTATAACAGCATGGCTGTCTATGTGTGTGGTTAAGTCATGACTGAATTTGTTTATTACGGACATTGCAACTGGCATGCTGAAGCTTACTGTGTACTAAATCATGGGGGTGTGGTCTTTCTAGCATTCAGCAAGAACAGGGTTTGAATCCCAGCAGGTGATCCACAGAAAGGTATGTGACTTTCTGCTGTGTGTGTGTGTGTGTGTGTGTGTGTGTGTGTGAGATTATGATCATGCGTGTGGCATGGGTTGGGGGGTTGATGTTGGGGGTGGTGCCGTGCAGATTGTTTGTAATTGTGTAATTGTTTTAGTGTGTGTGACTGCATGTGTGGCTGTGGTTAGTGGTTGTGGGTGGCATTGTTTTGAGCATACTGTTTTATATAATGATATAAATTACCAGTCATACAGCTATCAGCTATTATGAATTGATTTAGCCATTATAATCATATATTCCCTGGACTTTTAAAAAGAAGTCCAATGTGGTTATGAAGTGATTCATGTTATTTGCAACTACCTCCTGTTTTTGCTAGGATTTACAGTCCGCTACGACTCTTTGGTCGAACCGAGCTACCCTTGGACACAGTTAAACTCTTGTCGGTGAGTGAGGGCAGGTCACAGTTGAACTCTGGTCAGGGAGGGTGTGTGGCTCAGTTAGACTCTGGTCAGGGAGGGAGAGCAGGTCACGGTTGAACTGTTGACAGTTGTGTGTGAGGGCATATTCTAGTGGGACTATGGCTGAGAAGAGGGGTAGGTGCAGGTCACAGTTGGACTACTGTAGTTCAATGGGATCAAGGCACAGCTACATTCTGACCGGGGAGGAAGAGGGGGCTGGTCACAATTTGACTCTGGACAGGGAGGAAGGGGGGTATATCAAAGTTGAACTCTTGCCAGTGAGGGATGGCAGGTCACATTTGGACTCTGGCCATGTAGGGAGGCAAGTTACAGTTGGACTCCATCCTGGGGTGAGCTCAGGTTACAGTTGGACTATTGCCAGGGAGGCTGGGGGGGCAGGTCATGGTTGGAGTCTGTCCAGGGAGTGGTGCAGTTCACTGATTTTGTCTTTTGTGGGATGGAGGACAGGTCACAGTCACACAAACTGACATGATAAAACAGAACAGGGCACTCTAGAAGCATTTGTCTCCTCAGAGTAACACAGAACACTCCTTTTTTGACAGTACATAAGTCAGATCGTGTGATGAGGTCAGAACGCACAGAACATAGCCAAACACAGGATACCCTTCATTGGTTGTCCTGACCTATCCATTACCAATCTGTCAACTGACTAGATATGCAATTGCCCTGATTGTTCTAAAGTATTGGATGACACACAATCTGCATTATGATGCAAGTTGAGGCCATGAAACCATCAGGTGGTATACATTATCTTGAAAAGCTGTGCTCCTATCTGCATCTACTGGTTTCCCACATTCCATTCTGTCTTAATTCATTCTATCTGATGCCGCCATTTTGGGTCAGGTTAAGCAATGGATGGTTCTGAAGCCATATGGTGCTAATGGGTAAAATGGATAAATTGATGTGATTCAATGCATCCAGCTGGCCAACAGTGAATCAACTATTTGGAACAGCATCAGCCAGATCTTAAATTCACATTACTTTAATAATGGCATAAAATAAAAAAAAAAACAGTGCTATCCAACTGGGCCAGCAGACAGTGTGACTTTAGTGGCTCCGAGCTGTGTCTGGTTGCCTCAGGCCACTTTGTCCACTGCTACAGTCAACCCCTGGATAAGGAATTTTCACATTTTCCACAGCAGACTGCAAATCATGTGATGTCAATGCATGAGCAAAAGGTAACACACTAGTCCCTCAATGTGAACTTTCTTATCTGACAGACATATATAAATGCATGTAGTATTATAAAGTATTTCATTTATATTAATTCTTTACATTGTCATTCACTATTTTGCATGCTGTATACTGGTACCATACAGTTGATGCTTGATCTTACTGTGTTATAGAAAATTGTTATTGCCTGCACTTGACTGAATGATGATTAATACCACTTTATGCCTGACAAATATATTTCAGATTGTGAGTCAGCTTCTAGACAAGAAATGCAACTCAGAAATGTCATCCATGAATTATGCTGTGGGTAAGTTGTATGATGATCCCATAGAATATGTGCTGGAAGTTGATGATGTAACAGTGTTTCCAAATCAGTTCCAAGATTGCAGTACACCGGTGTCATCATGGAAGCTGAAATATACTGCAAATAAGAAGATCCAGGCACATATAGCTGGTGTGCATAAAGATATGCTTAGCATTGATTGCTACATGTTTAATAATGCACTGACCATTTAGATGTAGACACATACAGAATGAGGCCGGTCGCAGTCTAGGATCAACTGCATTATCAATGGGTTGTTATAAAGTTGTAATTTGATTGCAGTTCACCTTTTTTTTATTAATTTCCAGGGGCACACGATTATTAACAGTGATCACAAATGTGTTCTTGACGGTTATTGTGCTTGTCATAAGACTTATGAGTAAATTTTAGTTAATATTCATGTCAGCATGAACATTAGTAATCATGATGCAAATTACTATTTAGGAGGAGGCGTGGAAGAACAATGGGGAATAATCAACACAGCCATCATAGAGGTAACAAGCCTTTGTGTGAAGAAAATCAACAAAACAAAATGAAGGAAAAAAACACTATGGTTCTCAAAAGAGGTGGCAGGGACGGTTAAGGAGAAAATGATAGCATTCAGGAAATATGAGGAAACGCAGAAGCAGCAGGAAAGATAACTTTATCAGTTAAAGCAGAAGGAGGCAGGGAAGGCAGTTAGAATAGCAAAGGCACAAACTGAGGAAAAGATTGCCAACTCTGTTAAGAAGGGGGATAAAACCTTTTATACGTACATTAGGGAGCAAAGAAAGACCAAGGGAGGGATACAGAGACTTAATGAAGGGAAGGGAATGTGGGTAGAGGGTGACAGTGAAAAAGCAGGGATACTGAATGAATATTTTTGCTCAGTATTCACAACAAAAGAGGAGAGGGAGGTACCTAAACCAAACAAGAGAGAAACACTGAATAGGGGGGTCAATGCTAGTCCATTCACAGAAGAAAGGGTTTTGAAAGAACTATTGAAACTGAGGGTGGACAAAGCAATGGGGTCTGATGGGATTCGCCCAAGAATTCTAAAAGAACTAAGGGTAGAACTAGTAACACCACTGACTACTCTCTTTAACAAATCATGGGAGGATGGGGTGGTACCTGAGGACTGGAGGAGGGCAAATGTGATTCCACTTGACAAAAGTGGGAGCAGGGCAGAGGCAGGAAACTACAGACCAGTTAGTTTGACTTCAGTGGTAGGGAAAATGAAGGAATCACTTCTGAAGGAAAGAATTGTTGAGTACCTAGAGGCCAGAGTTTGGCACAGGACCCAAGGCAGCATGGTTTCATAGCAGGAAGGTCATGTCAGATGAACCTAATAGATTTCTTTGACTGGGTGACCAAAGTAGTAGACCAGGGAGGGGCTGTGGATATGGCCTACCAAGATTTTAACAAGGCATTTGACACAGTCTCACTCTAAAGGTTAATATATAAGTTAGCCAGCCATGGAGTGGGTCCCAAGGTGGTAGCCTGGATAAAAAAACTGGCTGGATAACAGGACACAAAGGGTAATACTAAATAGAGTCCACAGTGAAGAAAGGAGGGTAACTAGCAGGGTACCGCAGGGTTCAGTACTTGGACCTGTCCTCTTTAATGTCTTTATAAGTGACATTGGAGAGCACCTGAAAGGAAAGGTATGTCTTTTTGCAGATGACACAAAGATCTGCAACAGGGTTGATACACAACACAAGGTGGGGTGGAAAGAATGAAAAGGGACTTGTCAAGGTTGGAGGAATGGTCAAATATGTGGCAGCTCAGATTCAGTGCAAAGAAGTGCAAGGTAATGCATCTGGGAAACAAAAACACAGGGGAAGAGTACACAGTAGGGGAGTGAGTTAATAACAACAAAAATCGAAAGACTCCTAGGAGTAATTACATCAGATGACCTAAAGGCGGGCAAGCAATGTGAGAAGGCTGTAAGGAGGGCTGGGGAGATACTGGGATGCGTAGGGAGAGGCATCAACGGTAGAAAACAGGAAGTTGTTATCCCTCTGTACAGACAGTTAGTGAGACCCCATCTGGAGTACTGCGTGCAATTCTGGGGACCCCATCTCTGCAAAGACATAGACAGAGTGGAGGCTGTTCACGGGAAGGCAACCAAAATGGTGAAGGGTCTGCACCAGAAGACATATGAGGAGAGACTAAAGCAGCTTAATATGTATATCCTTTAGGAAAGGGGGGGTACATGATAGAAATGTTCAACTATCTCAAGGGAATTAACAAAGTAGAAGAGGGTAGTATCTTTCAGAAGAAGAGATATGCAAGAACAAGGGGGCACAATTTGAAGATAGAGGGGGGGACGGCTCAGAGGTAATGTTCAAAAGTATTTTTTCACAGAGAGGGTTGTGGATGCATGGAACATCCTTCCTGAGGAGGTTGTGGATTCAGGAACAGTGGGAGAATTCAAGAATGCATGGGACAGGTATAAGACAATTCTAGAAGAGGTAGGAGGAAGTAAGCTGTTAATTAACTAGAATCAGCAGCTTATCCATCAGGTAGGGAAATGGGCAGACTAGGTGGGCCAAGTGGTCCTTATCTGCCGTCAAATTCTATGTTTCCATGTTTCTCATAATTATAGTATTCTATAATTGTATTTCTATTATTGCTACTATTAAATGTTGTTCCATGGTAATGTAAAGGGTCATTTGAATTCATTAGAGACTTTCTATTAATTCAAGGTATATATAAAAGTACGCAAACAAGAGACATTGGTTTACAGTGTGAACTGCTTACTGACATTGTCATAGAAGAGGACAACATGCCATGTGAATTTAATTCAGTGACCACTGATGATGACATGGATTACGAGGATGATGTAGATTCTGATTACATCCCATCATCACCAAATTGTTGTGAAGATGAAGATGACATTGAAAATAGTGACAGTGAAGACATGGATGATGCTGATGTCACGCTGATATTGGATGATGAAATGCCTGCTGCAACAGATAAAAAATACATTGTATTTGAGTCTTGCCTAAAAAGATTACTAACTTGGTGTCATTGCTTGACATGTGATCAAGTACCACTGAAGTTTAAAAAGAAAGATGTTGGCACCATGCTAATACTGGAAGCAAGCTTTCTGTCTTGCAGCAAAGTTGAAGTATGGTGAATGCATTCCTGCAGGCAACATACTACTGTCAGCCAGTATTGTATGTCAAAGATATTAAGAGTGCTGAGTCACATTAGCGTGCAGTGCTATTCTTCAAGAACATTTTTATGACACTAAAGTAATATACAACTTCCTTCAATATCATGGGTATGGCAAAACAGACAGGCATGGCTGGAGAAAGCACTACAAGTGGAAGAAAGGCAACTTGTATGTGGCGGTGATGGAAAGACAGACAGTCCTGGACACAGTGTCAAGTATGGTACATACTCTTGCATGGAATTAAAAGCAGGCATTGTCCTTGATGTGCAGCTAGTGCAGGTATGTGTGTAGCAATGTCATATTAGACATATAAATATTGCTTGTGTTACCCTCAGTAATTTTACCAATGGTATGTATTCCATTACATTTCTCATTACTGGCAATAGAGCAATGAGTAAGCACACAAATGGAACTGGAAGGTCTAAAATGGTTTGTTGAAAGTATTGTCAAGAAGTAGGGAATCCACATTGGATACCTTGTGGCAGACAGACATACTCAAATAATAAAATGGGTACCTGAAAATGTGAGCACTACAGAGTACAGATATGACAGCTGGCATGTGTCAAAAGATATGGCTATACATAAGTACATTACGCATAGTTTGTAATATAAATCATACCGTTGTGCTTCCAAATCTTCAATAAGATGTGGCTGTGTTGGTACTTGTGATGCTCATGCCATGTAATGTTTACTTCATTCCCTGGGGGACTAATGATCCACCATCTAATACCCCTGTAGATAAGGCATTCCCTTGCCCCTCTATCCCTATGCATGGCAGACACCCATCACGTATGTCGCCTCACTGCTCAGATCTGGTTCTGACGGAGTTAGCAGACTGAGCCCCCGAGGATCCACCTATGTGGGTTAATCTAAGGGGGTACTTTACATAGGTGACCCTGGTTTTCCTGCAGATTACGCCAATAAGCAGCTCAGGATGGGGGGGGGAGTTTACATGGTCAGCATAGAAAAAACGTAAAGTAAAATTATATGTACTATAGTACTTTATTTGTTAATTTGTATGTGTGTATATCAGATAAGGATTACTAGGTCAAATAACATTTGTTATGTTTTCATATTTAAGGCAGTTTAATTTATAAGGCCTAGCAGAACAGAGGAGGCTAGTAAACAAGTTGCACAGTCTTTGTGTAGGTCCCAAGATGGTACACTGGGTCTGAAGTTGGCTGAGCAACAGGACACAGAGGGTGGTGGTAAATGGAGTTCACACACAGGAGAGGGGGGTGACAAGTTGGGGACAACAGTGCTAGATTCTGTGGCAGGTCCTCATCAATGTCCTCACCAGTGACATTGTGGAGGGGCTGGAAAGGAAAGTAAGGCTCTTTGCGAAAGACACCAAGACTAGGTGGGTCAGGCGGTCCTTATCTGTTGTCAAATTCTATGTTTCTATGTTTATATGATTCTTCCAGTGCAATTGTACTAGGATATCAGTGCTGAGTACAAAGCTCTGCAGCCAATCACGTTTCAGGATTTTTTCTAACCATTTTACAATAGTTATTTGCATGTATGTAAATTCTTAAATCCACAGGAATAAAAAAGAAATTGACAGTGACAGCAAAGGGGAAGAATTGTGAGAAACTGCAGCCATGGATTGAATCAATAGTAAACCACCAAGCCAGCCCAGTGGTGCTGAGGGTTGAAGTGCTGGGCCACACCTCACGCCACGCTGGTGACCCGGGTTCAGGCATGAGCCTGGGTTGCTGGGGGTCAACAGGGGAGGGAGTATATTGAGCATCCGGAGGACAGCTCTCCTCTCCTGGGCGGGATAGGGGTTCCAAATTGGTACTCAGCTGCCCTCTGGTGGAGACTGGAGATGCAGCAAGCACTGACAACATAAAAAGAAGGGGCAGGGGAGTGGCAGACATTGGTTTCATGCCTTGACATCAGGGTGCCAGCCATTCCCCAAGAAACAGGGGAAAATACCCTTCAGCTCCAGTGGAGATGGAGTACCGGAGCTTGCCCTCGATCTGCGGCCGCCAACCTGGCACCTTCCCTCCCGACGCTACTGACTGCTCGTCCCCGCCCAGGGGGTAAACTGAGGCTATATGGGTGATGGAGGCCTATCCAGGTAGGGCACACCACAGAGGGATGACCCCTTGGTGCTCCCGAGGAGACCAGCGCTGAGGGGCAGAGAGAAGGAATAAATATGAAAATAAAAAAAAAACATAGTAAACCACCTATACTAGTCAGTTACTTCCACACCTGACAGAGTCAGTGACATGGTGTTGGCCAAGTGGACATCAGTAGCCAGTCATGTTCAGAATGAACACACTCATGCAAATTAAATCTTTCCTGAATGCACACATGGGATTCTTTCAGACATGGAGCATAGAAAGCATTGGCTACCTGTCTGTAAGTCGATGTATGCTTTATGTTTTTTTCCTCGGTTGGTGAATAATATCTTGATGCGATGTATGGTATAACTGCAGGCCATCAATTATTTTGTGTAGTGGTTGTCAAGATATCTCTCATAGTGCAAGACTTGACTGTATAACTTATCCACTGGGCAGTGAAGCAGTTATACCTGGGATCCAAATCAGAATTACACCTAAATTTTACACTGCTTGAAATAGAATTCAAATCAACTGTGGGGCGTGCATAATAAACAGATAATTCTGAACAAGCTACAAGATTGGGCATCCAATGAGTAGTTCAGTCATAATGACCATGGCCAGAGAGATATAATTGCATACTTATATGAGGTTGCAGCTTGCCATTTATAGATACAATTAAAACAATTTGAAAAACATTTTGTACTGGTGCCTTATTCGTGGCTTACTTTCATAGCACCAAGCTTGACTAATACAACAATTAATAGTTGTATCCAGAAGAGGAATCATTGCTATACCACAAATTTTTCATATACTAAAGTGGAGAGCCAGCTGATTACATGATGGAAAATGTGGTATACAGGGCAGTATACATGTGCAAATGCTTCTATGTGAGGAAGACTACACAGAGGTACTAACTCAGGACTGGGGAGCATATTAGGGCAATTGATAACAATGATGCAAATAATATCCTGGCAGCCCATGTAAGACTGGAAGGAAATGAACATGTCTTTACATTTCAAGGGTTGGAGAAAATCTCCACCCCGATTAGAGTGGGCAATGTTGATATACTACTGATGCAATGGGAGAGATTTTGGTAGATCACATTAGGGGTCAAGGATAGCCCAGGTCTTATCGACCACTTTCAATTATCACTGTTTTTATGAATGGCAACCTGCAACTTAATATAGCTATACAATTACATCTCTGTCCATGGCTTTTATGGTTGGGCTAATGCCCATGGATGCCTCGATATACAATTTGGTTAGAATTATTTTTTCTATTATGCACCACCTCCTCCCCCCCCCCCCACACACACACGACATAATTTTAATTTCTATTTGAAGCAGCATAGAATTACAGGTTTAGTCCTGATTTGTATTCTGGGTCTAATTATTCTACTGCTTTAGGGGAGAAGCTATTAACTAGGCATTTGGGCTAGGAGTACAAACACTTTTCACTGCTGCTTCTCAGCTGGTTCTTCAATTTAATATATAACAATTAGGGTTATAGCAGTGATTTCTCTTCTGGATACAAGTATTTAATTGTTGTATTAGTCAAGCTTGGTGTTATGAAAGTAAGCCATGAGTACAAACGTTTTTTCAAATGCTTTTAACTGTAACTATGAATGGCAACCTGCAACTTCAAATAGGTATGCAATGATATCTCTGGCCATCATCTTTATGATTGAGATACTGCCACTGGATGCCCTATCTCATAGCTTGTTAAGAATTATCTGCTTCATTATGTGACATCGAACCCCCCATGAACACACTTAATTTCAATTCCTATTTCAAGCAGTATTACATTTATGGCATAGTTGTGATTTGGATCCTAGGGCATAACTGCTTCATTGCCCCAGTGGATAAGCTTATTGCCATGCATTTTAGCTAAGAGTAAAAAATGTTTATCACTGCTGCATTTCAGCTAGCTTTTTACTTTAGTAGAAAAATTAGGAGGGATGCCCTGATTCCCCTTCTGGGTAGAAGCATTAAACTGTTGTATTTGTTAAAGCAGCCGTGCATCATGACAAGTCGGAAATATTGGCTTACACACCATAAGCTGATATCTGAAAAATAAGTTCTGTACCTTTTTATGACATGGAATCCTTTTCTGTGCCCAGTAATTTGTGTTTCTTTTCTGTTGTGCTGCAGGTACCCCTACCAGGAGCATCTTGTTACAAATGGACCCCCAACTTTTGTGCAGATGCATGTGCAGTGTTGCTATCAATAATTAACCAATTATAGCATATGCTGTGTACTGGAATGTTGTTACGCGTGCTGGTGTCCACGGTAAGATGAGAGTGTGTGGCATGCTGTTGTAAAGGCTCTCAGTCACAGCTGCTTTCACGTCTTTTGACAGCACTGCTTACATCTGAACAGAAATATTTGTCGTCTCAAAAGTGCTACCTGACTACTCATAAAACACTCTCTCAAGTCAGCACTTCGTAAAACACTCTTTCGAGTCAGCACTGAATAATGTCTAGCAGTCCAAGATTGAATGATTCATCATTGACTTGGTGATTTTTTTGTCTGTGTTAAAAATATTTACACAGTGTTGTAATACTTTTGTTGTATTCCTGTGGTGTTAGAGGGGTGTCTTAATGTTTTTGTTATGAAGTGGTTAAAATTTAATTTTTTTATTTTTATTCAGAGTTCAAATTTGAACATATTTAAGCATGATGTTGCAAGTGAAAGATACAGGTGTTACTATTAACATAATAAAGTGAATCCTTGCATATTAATAGTGTATTTTTTTTTGGAGGAATAAATGTGATGAACAAGCAGTGAGGCTATGACCAGATTGTTATGCTACAAATCTACCCCTTTGTATTCATGGTGGAATACATTACAACATTAACTTATATATTATATAATTTTTTAGTTTAAAATATCATGGAAGTATTAGAATCTATAGTGTATCAGACAGAATGACTTACTAGTTTTCTAATAAAGAATCTACATTTTCAAACAAAACAAATCCATCAATGATCCCTTACAAAAGAGCATTAGTTTGCAGGAGAGTGCTGCACAAGTGACAGAACTTTAATACGAGTAGCCCATGAACCTGGAAACCCCAGGTTATAGCCTCACTGCTTCATGTTTAAATTTAGTAGAAGTGCTTGTATAAATAATAGTGATGTACAGCATTGGAAAAGGGAAGCAATTGTCTCATTTTATAACCACTGGGGCCCACTAATGTTTGATGTGTAAAAATGCATAGAAAATTCCTGTGTGATGTAAAGGGGTATGATCTTGCAAATCACATACTGTTCTCTTGCACAGTGTTCAGCAAACCCATGCCCTGCCCCGTACCCATTATGAATTTTTTATTTATAAGATACACTTCTGCAAATAATGAAACTCAGCAATACTACATTAAGTTTGCATACAGGATCTGCTTGGTCATGTCACTTCTTCACCCCAAGAAAACAAAACATATACAGTACATGTGCATGTAAATGATAATAGACTGGGAAGCAGTGTAACTCAGTGGTCAGTGCACAGAGCTGTGAACCTATAGAAACCAAGGTTTGACTCCATAACCACTACTAATCCACTATGTAACCCTAAGCAAGTCAATTAACCTCTCTATGATTAACCTACCCATAATCCCACTCTATATCACTGTGCTGTTTTAATCTTCAAAATATGTTACACTCTATGTGTAGTTACTGTATCTTTTATGGTTATGAATGCGTTCTTAAGTTCTTTTGGTGAGAGAACTACAAAGCACATCTTAGCAGTTCTGGCACACAAAGGGCTTGAGAAGAAAGTCTTATAGTCACAAAAAACACATGAACTGTACATATTAACATATTATAAATAATGTCCTTGTTTAAAACATTTATTTTGATTTTAAATCAGAATGTTTTATTTTGCTAAACATGCTACAATCTACAACAAGAATTACAAGTGTCAGCATAGACTTCAGTTACTGACGTGGCCAGAGACAAATCAAAAGAACAGTGAGAATTCTTGTATGAATGAACTTGTTATGAATGGTCAGTGTATACACCTGCCCCCCCACCACCCCAAAATGAGTGAGTGCACGTGACTGAGATCATGATATGGGGTGGATGTGGTGGCTGTCACTGAGAATTGGGCCACTTCCAGACATGACTGGGACATACACCTACTAGAATACACCACGTGCAGAAGGGACAGGGCAGAGGGAAGGGACAGGGCAGAGGAAGGAAGGAAGGAAGGAAGGAAGGAAGCAAAGGAAGGAAGGAAGGGAAGGAAGGGGCAGCTGTTCTCATTTGGGATGGCTTAGTACTAAGCAGGGTTGAGAAGAGGGGATCAGATGGGTCTTTATTGGTCAATGAAGGCTCCAGGTGAAAATGGGTGAAGTTGGGGTGGTATATATGTGTGTGTGTGTGTGTGTGTGTGTGTATATATATATATATATATATATATATATACACCACTCAGGCTGGGTGAAGAACAGGAGGAAGGCATGGTGGTGAACTTTAAGAACCATTGTGGTAGGAGAGAGGGCAGAACTGTGGAGATGGGGGATCTGAATATGACAGGGGTGGACTGGAGTAATATGGTGTCTTCATCTGGCAGGGAGCAGTGCATGCTGGATGTCTTCTAGGATGCATTTTTTGCCCAGCTGGTGACTGATCCAACAAGGGAGGGTCACGTCTTTGATGTGGTCCTGTCAGATGGTAAGCCCATCATGGACTTAGTTGTTGAGGACTGATTTGCAGAAAGTGATCACACCACGGACCGGTTTACCTTGGACCTGGGGAAGGGATAGGTCACATAAAAATGTCGGTGGTTGTTTTTAGAGGGGCAGACTTTGGGGAGATGGAGCAGATCCTCAGTGGCTACCTTGAGGAGATCAGGCCAGGTATGGGTAATGAGAACCAGTGGGAAGTTATTGGAAAGTGGCTACTGGAGACTACAAGGATCTGCATGAAGGAGACACACAAGTGTGGCAGAGCTACAGTAATAAGTTAGTCTGGTGGACAAGGGAGGTCCAATATGTGGTGAGGGAAAAAAAGTTTATAGCCAATCTAAACACTCATGGGGGACTTTAACAAAGGGAGAGTATGAGTTGGCAGTCAGGAGGGTCACCAGTGTGGTTAGATCAGACAAGAAGATGGAAGAGCTGAGACTGGCACAGAAGATTAGAAGGGGGGTTATTCAGGTATAGCAGAAAAAGATGAAAGTGGAAGGGGCAGATTAATGGGCTGATGTCATGGGGGAGGTTGGCAGAGGTGGGCAGGTGGGTGCACCAAATGATTTACTTGCTTCAATCTTCAACAAGAATGATGGGGAGGGGGACCTGCAAGGGAAGTGCACTGGGGGACTGGTAGAGGAAGTAGGGACATTGGAGGTAGAAATCACCACTGTGAGGGTGTGGGAAGCCCTCAAGTCCCTGAGAGGAGACAAGGCACCAGGCCCTGATGGGATATACACCAGGGTGCTTAAGGAACTGACTGATTACCTGGCTGCACCCCTGGCATGCCTTTTTACCTTCTCCCTTCAGTCTGGGAGGGTACCTCAAGACAGTAGGATGACTCATATTGTGCATATACAAAAGGGCAACTCGTGAGATGAGCCAGGTAATTATAGGTTGGTTAGCCTGTCATTGGTAGTGGACAAAGTGATAGAAGTCATCTTGAAGGAGAGGCTGGAAGGGTTTCCAATGGCACGGGTCTCCTGAATAATCACCATCATGGCTTTGTTAAGGGCAGATTTTGTCAGACCAACCAGGCTGAGTTCTATGAATGGGGTGATGAGATTGCTGGATCAAGATAGGCCAGTGGATGTCCTCTTTTTAGACTCAGCATGGCTTTTGACTAGGTACCACATCCTGGTTTGTTGTGGAAGCCTAGCCAGGTGGATAGGAAGTTGGCTATTGGGGTATATACAGAAGGTGATGGTATGAAGGAGGTCTCATCTCCAAATCGAGTCATTAGCAGGGTCCCACTTGGTTCGGTGATGGGTCAACTCCTATTTTATACCTATATGATGGCAATCAGAGGCTGTATCTGGAGCGTGATGAGCGTATTTGCAGACAACTCAAAGCTGTGGGTGGTAGTAGATGGAAAGAGGGGAAGCTGACTGTCCTGGAGGAGCCAGAGACTCTGGGGAGGTGGTCATGTTCCTGGAAACTAGAGTTTAACAATGTGAAATGCAGGGATCTTCACCTATGTGACAAAAACCCGGTTTGCGAGTACACCTAGGGATTGGAGAAGCTGGAAGTCTCTGGGTGGGAAAAGCACCTCAGGGTGGTGGTGGATGTCAAAATGAATAGCTAAACAGTGTAGAAGGGCTGCAGCATGAATGAATAAAATGCTGGGGTTCATAGCCAGGGGGATAGCCTCAAGGAGAAGAGAGGTACTCCTGCTGCTGTATAATTGCCTGGTTAGGATGAACCTGGAACACTAACTGCAGTTATGGCATCCTTACTTGAAAATGGATATTTCTGCATTGGACAGGGTTCAGATGAGGATGCCTAGGATTATAAAGGGTATAGGGGAAAAGCTGTATGGGGAGTGACTAGAGGAGCTCAACCTGTACTCGCCCGAGCAGAGGAGGGACAGAGGGAATATGAGCAAGGTCTTCAGATATCTCAAGAGAATAAAAGGGTCAACCTTGATGATGTGTTGCAGTTGAGGGAGGTAGAGGCCACCGGGGGCACTCAATAAGGTTGGATGGTGGGAGTCTAAGGGAGGAAACAACGATACATTAATTCACTTACTGGGTGGTGGAGCTCAGAAATGCGCTGCTTGCAGAGCAGGTGACTGTTACAACTGCGGAGGGGGTCAAGAGAGGTTGGGACAGTTATAGGAGTAGGGAGCATCCCAGATCCTCATCGGGAGTTGAGGAGAGAGGGGAACTGTGTGGGGAGGGGGGAGGGATATGACAGTGCCCTGTGCAGGCACTGATCCCAGGGCAGACTAGATAGACCATTGGGCCTAATCTGCTGGCTCTTTAGTATGACTAATTTTCAAGCAATTAAATAAGTCAAGGGGGCTATCATTACAAAGGAGCTTGAAATTCCCAGTCACCTCCCCCCCAAACATAACAGGGTTGTTAGCGTGGTAAACACAAATATAGATACGTCAATATGAAGAGGCTGGGGGTATATGGAGAAAAAGCCTAAGGCAGCAAGGACGGGGATGAAAATAAAATAGATAATGTCTTAAAAAAAAATTGATGGCAATGACTATCAACGTCAGTAGTCTGGATAACAAGCTTCCTGTAATAGTGGCCTTGCTGGAAGAGGGAAACCTGGATATTGTGGCAGTCACAGAGACATGGTACACAGACAATTACATGGAATGTGAACATGCCAGTGTACACATATATACTTAATGAACAGGGAGGGTATAATATGAAGTGGTGTGGCTCTCTACGTAAGAGAGATGATCAAAGTAATGGAACTAAATGTTAAAAAGGGAGGACAGGAGGCAATGTAGGTCACCCTTGAGACGGGAAAGTTTTAAAGGTGCATTATTAAATGGACAAGAACAGTTGCAAGATAGTTATGCTAAAATGGAAAGAATGATAGTGTATGTAAGGATGAATGGCAAATGCATCAGTACTGCATAAATATCTCTGTTTGAAAAGTGGGTGTATACATAGAAACATAGAAAGAAAGATTTTGATGACAGATAAGAACCATTTGAATAACCTAGTTTGACCATTTCACTACAGACTGTAACATGGCAGACCATACTTGATTGTCAACTTTACCAACTTCTCCCTTTCATTACCTCTAAGGTAACCTTATGCCTACATCATATATTCTTATATTCCATTACATCTTTTCACCTTACCACATTCACAGAGAAGTTATTCCATGCATACACCACTCTTTCTGTGGAATAGTGCTTCTTTACATCTTCCCTGATTCAAATCCCCCCCATCTTCATAGCATGAAACATTGTGATTGAGCATATTTACCTCTGAAAAAGGCTTTCCTCTTGAACTGTACTTTACCCATGAGGTATTTGAAAGTCTGTAACATATCCACTCTATCAAGCCTTTCTGCCAGATATTACATATTGAGGTCTTTTAGTCACACATCATAGGGATTTTATGCACATCCTGCATCATTTCAGTTGAAATCCTCATGAACACGAATGCTCTGTCTACGTCCTTCAGGGGGATGAGGAACCCTATAATGGACACTGTAATATATATGAGGTCTCACTAGAGGTTTATACAGAGGCAATACCACATTTCTCTTTCAGCTGGTGATACTCCTCTGTATGCACCCTAGCATCCCACAGGCTCTCCCCATTGACTTGTCACACTGTTTGACCACCTTTATGTCATCGGTTATGATTACCCACAGGTCTGTTTCCTGTTTGGTGTTCTACCACTCACCACATTTTTTACTCTGACTCTGGATATTTAAGCTCCAAGTGCATGATGTATCCCTTCTCCTTTATATCTATTTATTATACACTTGTACATATTCCTTGCATGTTTGAATCCCCCCACTGTCTTTGCCCTTACCACCTCTTCTGGAAGACTGTTACAATTATCCACCACCCATTATGTGAACAGTGTCTTCACATCCATCTTACCACCACTCCACCCCCACACCCGGCTACATAGCATCCCTCAGTTTTAGGGAGTGACACATCATATGAGAGATCACAGTCATGCACCATATTCACCACTCTGAAGTAATTACATGTCTCAGTCATATCCCTTATACATCTTCTAACCTGCATGGAATACATGTTGCACTCCAAGAACGTCTTCTCATATGGTTTCTCATGTAACACCAATGTCATTTTAGTAGCCTTCATCTGGACCTCTTCCATCATGTCAATGTCCTTGTGAGGTTGTGGCATCCAGAATCGGACACAATACTACAAGTGGGGTCTCACTAGTAAGTAATACTAAGACAATCCCAACTTCTTTCTCATGCAAGACATTACCCTCCCTATACACACAGCATCTGGACTGCAGTACCTCAAGACATTGTTACTGAGGAGTTAGAGTAGGCTTGCAACTCTTACAATGTTTCCCTGAGGTGGTAAGGGGATGCATGAAACCCTCCACCAGTGAAACCTGTGCACCAAAAGGAAAAGGTTTTAGTTAGGTGTTCGACCAATGATGTGGTGCCAACAGATACGGGACCCTCCCCCCCAACAATGTTGTATTCCATTACGCGTTTACATTCTCTTGGTTTACACCATTCAACACTGAAGGACCATTTGACATCTGCGTCATCTCACATTTCATCTGGTAGGATGTCTCTCTGTCATCCAATATTCTGAATATTTTTTAAAGGGATTGTCCCACTTTCACCCCCTCACAGGGAGTCAGTGCCAGATTGTGACCTAATCAAACTGAGACTACACAGTAACTCCCCTATGCTATATAGCCACTATATTAGCATACTATGACTACTAGCAGGGTCCAATGCATACTGATGGACAATTGATTAGGTCTCATCACCTCCAAAAGTGTGAATTCTCTTTCCCCTCAAGAGTTCAAGTCTCACTCTCTCCCTCTCCCTCTCCTTTAACTTTCTTAATCCATATCTACTGACCTTCCCTAATTCCCTTGCATGGTACCCATATCCTGAATGGTCCTTTCTAGTGTTAGGTCATATTCCGCCATCTACCATTAAGTCACATATATCCTCATTCTTTCTTCTCCACCATTTGGAAAGGCTATGCCTGGAGTTCAATGGCCAAGCAGCCAGCCACTCCCACTTTCTGAGCTATATAAGTAGTTCCTCTCAGCCTCATTGTGAAGCACTTTTCCTTTTGCAGCCGAAGGCTCTGTCTGTCTGTCCTCTGAGCTGGTTGAGGCCTGCAGGGCTGGCTGAGGCCCCCCCTTGCTGCTCCTGCTTGTCTTTGCTGGATTTCTGTGCTTATTGTCCTGCTTCTGGTTTCTATTTTGCCTTCAGCTGCATGTGTGCTTCATCTTTCTTTGTTTCTTGTTTTGTGTTTGTGTGTCTTTGGTTTTTAGTTTTTGGGGCTTTGTTTCTAAACTCCTAGCATATTGTTCCAGAGCTCCTACTACTTGCTTTCAGTCACTCAGCTCTCAGACTACTGCAATGCAATTGCAATTATTATTTGTGTGTTTCAGCTTAACCATAGCTGCTCCATGTTGCATACTCAATTGATTTCCCCTGACTAAGGCTTACACTGAACCTAGCTATACAGTTCAATCATGCTCTCTAATTCTGCTTTCCTCATTATAACAGCTTAATTGCACTGTATGGCTACATATGCTTTCAGAGCAGTGTGTCTCCTTATTTATGTTCATTGCAGTTACAACTCAGTGTACTCCATACAGATGTTGCTTTTATAATTATTCACTCTGTTATACTCTGAGGTCAGCTAAAAAAAGCTCCTGCTGAGGCGTTAAATTTTCTGTTCTAAATCCTGCCTTTGCCACCGAAAATCCTCAGAGTATTTGTCACCTAGATTTGCTTTTAAATGTCTGTCTGTCTTGCCCCACTATTCAGTGCTGTTTCATTGCTACTATGTTATGCAGACCTACGTGCAGGTCCACTTACTACTCTGTTTACTGACCTACATACAGGTCCACGCTTCCTTACACAATCGATTGCTCATGTCTACTCCATTCTCTTGACTTCAGCCTCTGGGATATCTGCTGCACTCATCTGCTTTTGACCTTGGAAGGTCTCAGCACTTACTGCTCATTACGATCAGCACAGCATGCTCAATCAGTTCGCCAGCTTCTCAGCTCTAAATCTAATTCTGGGGCATGCTAGACATTCTATTCTGGTGCAGGGTCCCTGCAGCCGATGGTCTCACTCTGCATTTAGTCCACATCTTGAGTGTGTCGAACTTGGGGTAGGATCCTGCTCACCTAGCCCATAGCTGGGAATGTCCTCACCACAGGCTTGGCTTTAGCTGCCTGCTATGCAACAGTAGCTCCTGGTGTAGAATTTAAGACTAGCGGTGAAGGGTGGTTATGATGATCTCCTTTGGCTCTAGTGTTGCACTATAATGGTTAGCCATTGACTTTAGTGGTTTCCCTAGCAAGGCACCTTCACCACATTCTCCCTATGACTGCCTCTGGTTCACCTGGTTTGAGTTTAGGGCAGGCAGGCCAGGTGAGTGCCTCAGCTGTTGTTGTTCTCCTCCTCCGCCTTGGTTGCACGTATTGTTGCAGAGTTTTCTCACAACCTTCCACGGCATTCCTGCTAGAGGATTGAGTGAGAGCCTTTCTCCAAATTGGAATATTTTCCACCTCACTTTAATTGGTTTTCCAAATTGCAGCTGTAGCCTGGAGGGAAGGCAACTTAGGCCTTGGGTCCCCAGAGATTTCCACCTCATAGGGTTATTTTTCTCTCATCCGTTGCCTCAGGTCATAACCATTAGTTAGCATAGTAGTGTCCCTCAGTTTCTTTAGGTAGGTTTCACTGTTGGATGGAGGTGGAGGATGTCCTGTTGTTCCCTCTCTCCTTAGAAGATCCCCTCATTCTCAACACAAACCATTAGAATCATGCTACGCAAACCTGGGCATTTCATTACATTATCAAACTGAGCATCTCATTACATTATTAAACTGTCTATGCTTCTCTCCTACATTACAGTTATTGCTCCTTCATCACAGTTACTGCTTGCTCATAAGCTTAATGTCACCTCATTCTTTGGGGTATGATTGTACTACGTTTCTGTTGGGAATTCCTAAGGTACCTTTAGCCATGGGAATTGTCTTGTGACACCTCTTGGGGTGGAACCCTCTCTGAGGGTTCTTTGCCTTCCCTATCCCTACAGGGTGGTAATTCCTCTGGAATGGTGAGTGCAAAAGGCCAAAACCAAACTAACACAGTTGTACAAGCATAACACTATACTGGCTTCAGAGGACATTAAATTGGAAAGGCTATGCCTGGAGTTCAATGGCCAAGCAGCAAGCCACTCCCATTTCCTGAGCTAAATAAGCAGTTCCTCTCAGCCTCATTGTGAAACACTTTTTCTTTGCCTCTTCATCCTCCCATCCTCCACCAGCAGCAGCGCTCTCTCCTTAGGGAGATTCCTAAAATATCTGTAGCCACGGGAATCTTCCCATGGCACCTGTAGGGGTGGAACCCTCTCCGAGGTTTCCATGCCTTGCATACCCCTACGTGGTGGTAATTCCTCTGGAATAGAGAGTGCAAATGGCTAAAACCAAACTAACACAGTTGAACAAGCATAACACTATACTGGCTGTGCAGGACATTGAACTATCATTAAGTCACACATCTTCATTCACTCTCCTACCTCTTTAATTCCATACAGTCTTACCCTCCTTTCTATCTAGCCCCACATCACCTTTGCAGTGTTCCCAACATCCTGAATGGGTCTCTATGTGACACTGCCTTATCCTCCTTATCTTTTGTCCACATATCCTCTTGCAGTGTTCCTCATGTCATGAATGGATTCTCCATGGACACGACTGTTATACTCTCCCCATCTTACCCATCCCTCTCCTTTTCCCATTTTCTGTCATGCAAGCACCTGTTTACTTATTAATTTGGCACTTATTATTGACCATACCGTCTACCTACATTATTATGCGCAACACTATTGTAACACTGTTTGTAGCATCTGTCTTTCAAATCTATTCTTTTTTTGTCAGCACCTCCTCAGCAAGTAGTGATTTGTTGGATAATCCGCCTCAGTCAAGCATACATAGTGTTCCAGAGTCCCAGCACTGTTGGTTCCTAAGGTTGACCAGACATGCTAGATCACATGGATGAGGAATGTTAGGACATGGTACTCATCCAAGAGGATCTGGGCACCAGAATTTCAGGATGATGCATGTTGCATCTGATGCAGTACATGATATGCAGCAGCAGGCCACCAAAGTACAAGTAAGTCAATTTTCTTAATACTTGACATATTTTTTATTTTTTTACTTATAAAGCTTCACTATGCACATTTCTATGGGCGTTAACTTGTATCTGTTAAGTGATTTTGGCCCCCCCTACAAATCTGGATTTTTTTCACCAACATTAGTAAGTGGCTGTTGCACACTGCTGAGACACAATTCATTTTGTGCTCATACAGTCTTTCTTTCATCTCTTATTGTGAGTAATACAAATCTGGTTCTTTCTTTCAATTTATTATGTTTGCTTGCATGCATGTGCAAGAAACATAGTGCCACCATATGAGTTTTCATAGGTATGCCACCTCGCTTCCACTGCCCTGCTCTTTCTTGCAGGCACGGCCTCACTGCACCAATACATGTCTGAGCTGTCTATGACAGCAGTTCAGATGCAGTGGTGTACAGTTCACAGCAAACCACCGCTACAATCAGTGGTGGTAACATGTTGGCAATTAGCATGCTGCTGTCGGCAGCACGCAAAGTGCCTACGCGTCAACACTGCATCTCAAAAGTCGTCATAGACAGCTCTGTTCCCCTCAACAAACACCCAAGTAGCATGCTGGGAGCCCACCCAAGTGTGCTCATGCAATCCCCCCACCACACACACTGTATGGCTGACAGGGGTGCCCAATCCCCCATTAGCTCCACTGCCCCCCCACAAAACCTTCCAACTGCCACCCTGGGAGCCCATCCCAGCATGGCAAGAGCCCATATGGCCAGTGGGAGTGCCCAGTCCCTCATCGGCTCCACTGGCCCCCCAAACAACCTTCTAGCTGCCACACTGGGAGACCACCCCAGCATGGCAAAAGTCCCGTGTCGTCTTCCTAAAAAAAAAAAAAAAGACATAAAAGAAAAACACAACCTGTAAGAAAAAATGGTCCCTCATTGACTGTCTCCCCCCTTCCCCAACCTGCACCCACCCTCTGCACACCCACCTCCCCACACCCCATACTTACCTCTGGAGGCTGGCACATCGATCTTTGGTGGACCTGGAACACATCTGCACTCTTCAAAGCTGCCCTCGAACTGAAGAAATGCCGGTAAGCTGTATAATGGCATAAATTGTTTTTGGTTTTTTTTTTACTTTAGTGCATATCTCGGCCATTTTGGGGAATTGTTTCACCAAATATTCAACATAGGGTTCTTGGGACCCATCCTTAAACTCAGTCACTGTCATTTCGTTAATCAGTCCCGAAAGGTGATTTCACGGTCACTGTGCAGAACTATCTTTCGGGACTGATTTACGAAATGACAGTGTCACAGTTCATGAGGTAGGCCCCTTAAAACCCTATGTTGAAAATTTGGTGAACAAATTCCCAAAAATGACTATTTTATGAGTGTGCTTTGTGCAGTTCCTACGCACACATGCAACTTTGAGAATTTTTTATAGTTTCACTACAGATTTTCAACATTGCCATTTTACCACACCTCCTTATGAACAGTACAGCTGTCAGTTTTCACATCTCACTCAAAATGCGTTTTCACACATGTAGCACACATTGGCATGGATGGCTTGCAAATTCAATGTTCAGGACACATTAAGAAAAATCACAGTAACACTGTTCATGAGCAGAGGTATTAAAATGGCTAGGTTGAAAATTTGGTGACAAACGTCCATAAAATGATTGTGTTACATGCATGCATTGAGCAATTTCCATGCACCCTTGTAAGTTCACAAATTTGTAATATTTTCAGTCCAGATTTTCAACAATGAAATTTTTTCACACCTCCTTATGAACAGTACAGCTGTCATTTTTCACACCCTGGCCAAAATGTGTTTTTTGCACTTCCAGTGCAGAATAGAGTGGTGGCTGTGGGAAATTAGTGTTTGGGACAGATTAAGAAAATCACAGTGACACTGTTCATGAGTGGAGGTTCCAAAATGCCTATGTTGAAAATCTGCTGTAAAAATCCTCAAATTAATTACATTACGGGTGTACATGGCACAGTTTCTACGCACCCTCGTAACTTCACCAGTTTTTTTATATTTTTTCTTTAGATTTTCAACAATGCCATTTTTTACACCTCCTCATGAACAGTACGCCTGTCACTTTTCACGTCCTGTTCAAAATGTGTTTTAATCACCTTTCACCTTATGAACTGATAGTGTCACTGTTCATGCAGTGGAGTCAAAAAAAGCCCATGTGAAAAACTTGGAGTAAAAATACCAAGAAAGGCCCAGAGCATTAGGGTTTTTGACCATAACTCCCTACCTTGTAGGGACTGACAGGTGTAAGAGGTGTGACTTGGGATTGTTGACAGAATTGTTCATGCCATTCCAACCCCACCCCCACCCTCGAGCCAGTGACAGGCATCGAGGCGCGCCTTGGACCCTTTGCCCCCAGAGTTCACCCCATTCTCCTATACTGTGCCCATTTCAGTGTGTTTCCTAATGTAATGAGGTGAATGTAAAGCTCAGACACCCTAAGGCACACCTCAACACTTGTCAGCATCTGAAGGGTAGGGTGAGGTGAAATATCATGACCGTCATGGGTGACGACCCAAAGGCACAACCCAATACCTGTCCACCTCTGCAGGTTGAGGGTGGAGTTGGCATCAGTTCAATACTTCAATGCCATTCCTATACTGCATCTGTCTAACTCCTGCACTTCCACTACTATTGCCAGCAAGCAAACATTCGGCATTGACAAATGCTGGTTTTCTAATCGAAAATGTACTTCTTCATATTACATATGAAACCTGCATTATTAATTATCATTTTCAACTATAGCTGACATGCACATTACTGCAATTTGGTACTTGAAAAATTTTAGCACATATCCTGTCAAATTTCCAACATCCAGGATAAAAATTATGAATATATTTAAATATATTTTCCTCTGATGTTTCCTATCCTGCAATGTACACACTTTATGCATGCGGTCATTAGTTAGACCACACCTAGAGTACTGCGTACAGCACTGGCGCCCATATCTGAAGAGGGACATTAAGTTACTGGAGGGGGTGCACTGAAGGGTGACAAAGATGATCAAGTGTCTGGGGACTTATCACATGAGAGGAGGTTCAGGGAGTTGAACATGTACTCACTGGAGGAGAGAAGGGACGGGGGACATGATTGAAACCTTTAAATACATGAAAGGAATAAACAAGACAGGTACAGAGGAGCTGTTCAAAGTAAGGGAGGGGAGGGACACCAGGGGCCATGATATGATACTGGAGAGAGGAAGGTTCAGGAGGGAGATGAGGAGGCACTTTTTTACAGAGAGGGTGGTGGCTGGGTGGAATGCATTACCTGCAGAAGTGGTATCCAGTAGAATAGTGGACTGCTTCAAAAGGGGATGAGACAGGACAAGGGGAAGGGTTAATGAAAGGGAAGGGTGGAAGGGAGGGGCAGCTGCAGAATAAGGGGTGCTAGCTGCACATTCGAGCAGACTTGATAGACCTCTAGGCCTTTATCTGCTGGCAAATTTCGTATGTTCATATGTTTGTATGAGCATGTCTTGTTGTGGGTGACACTAAGTAGATTGCCAATCTCTTAAAGTAAACCATGTTCCATATGGTGCATCTAGTAATATTAGGATAATGGCATATTTTGCATGTTAGGCAAAATTATGCTTTATTTTAGTATTATAAATAAATTTAAAGATAACAGTACAATCAAAAATTATGAATGACTTTCAGTGTGGTAACAACATTAGGTTATTAACTTTAAATTTCAGTTCCAGCAAGTCATAAAAACAACAAAAATCTAATTTCCTACTCACACCACTCCCACAGTACAACACCTTGTAAATCACACTGTCATACCATATGTTTTGGAATTATTCATCAAGTATGACTTGCCTGTATTTTAATTTCAGTTGATATCTTGTGCCCAATTTCAGAAGGCATAATACAAGGCATCAACAATTGCAACTTGCCTCAAATGCCAATGCACTGGTCCTCATGTAATGCCTCGCAGGGCTGAACAAGTCCCCCCTTCCCGTGAAATGCCCCTCAGGGTTGAACATGACTGCCACAATCCCTGACTAATGCCCCACAGGGCTGACAATGTCCCCCACGATCCCCGACAATTGCCCCGAAGGGCTGATTATGTCTCACCTCCCCATGCTCCAAGCCTCAATCACCAGCTCGCTAGTAAGGAAATAGTAGAACTGCTTGCCCATAATCCTTGGTTTTCTAGTACCCCCAGCCCACCCAGCAATGCCAGTCCATCCCTCCACACACACACATTTGTGCTGGCAACTGGCACATCCTACTTCTCACTTCCATGGCCAGTCACTGATTGGCTCCTCCAGCATGTACTACTATATACCATATGCCCTTGATGAATGACATCTCATTCATTGAGTGCTTACTGAATAAAGTAGTATGTGCTGGGAGGGAGCTCAGTAGGTGGCTGGCCATGGAAGTGAGAGGTGGGATGTGCCAGTCACCAACTGGAAATAGATATGGGGATTGGACTGGCATCACTGGGTGGGGGCCACTAGACTACAAGGGATTGCAGGCAAGCAGTTACACTGTTTCCTTACTGGTGAGAACCCAATTATGTAAGCACCCATAGGCATGTCACATCTTACTACTATTTCTACAGCCAGTACCACACAGTTTCCAATGTTCCCCCAATGCCCTGATCCTCAATTTGAACAAGAATAAACCCCACAGTACTGAGCATGTTGCCCTCCCTGCCCCAAACCACAATCCTCCACAATTAGTGACCACCATGACATGCAATATCAACAAGCCATGGTAGTCTAGTTGCACTCCAAACCCTCATACTCAGTAATGCAAGAGCACACTGCTCCCTCCCCTACCCAGCCGGATGGGTGGGGGGTGGAGTGGGTTGGACTAGCATTACTTGACGGTGTGCCAGTAGACTATCAGGGAGTGTTGGTATTGCATGGCATGGTGGTTGATAATTGTGAGGGATTGGGGATCGGGGTATGGGGTGGGTTGAGTGACATGCTTAGCCCTGTGGGGCTTATTCTGTTGCATTTTTGGAAATGGGGCTTATGCATTTGAGAATCGGGCCCCATATTCTAATTACTTCTGTACTGTCTGAAATGAAGTACAAGACTTCCCATCATAACTGTTAATGTATTGCATGTTATCATAACATACTTGCTTAAGTAAGCATTACATGTTCTTTGTAATTTAAACTACTCTCCTGTATGCAGTCTCTTCTTGTGCTTTTGCACAAGGGCAGCAACAATTGGTGGATTGACTGAGGCAATTGTACAGGCTATATTCTTTGGATGATCACCTGGCAGACATCTTGAAGAATGTAGAATACTTTTGTCATCCATTCTTCTCTGAACAATGTTGTCAAGCAGTACTTTGATGTAACCATGTTTTTAGTACCTTTCTAAGTACTGTACACCATTGCTTAGATCACTTGGAGAAGTGCCTCATGTACCTATCAGTAGAAATTAAGAATTAAGTAATTGATTCCAAATATTAAACCAAACAATATTTATGATTCTATAAATAATTGCACAAAAGTTAGTAGCTAGCTCAAGTTTTCCAATGCCTTCACTGACACCAATTTATCAACACACCATAAAGATGTAACACATGCTCTCCTCACATCCTCAACCTGCCAGTAAAGGATATTGCAAGTAAAGTTTCTCTGGACACTACTGCTGACCATAATGTGAAATGACCATCCACATAACAATATCTGCCATCTCTGGCAAGTGTAGGGTTTCTCCAGCTTTTCTAAATGGACCATGCCAGTCATCACCCTAAATACATTCCCACCCTTATTCCACACAGAATGGTCTTTCATCATAAAAACAAAGCTTTTGATCATGTACGGTACAAAAGTAATCCTTAATAAATTATATAATTTGAAAGCTGAAAAAAGGCATTCATGGGGAACTTAGATCATCCTTTATAGAAATATAGATAATATAGCATTATTCCTGTGTACTGTTTCCCCTTGGCTGTTGAAAGGATACTGTTTTTCTTTCTGTTGTGTCACTGGAATCAGTGTAGAAGCAGGATAAATGTACAACAATAATAGTATATAATAACTGGTGACCCCCCAATATCAACCTGTTTTTGAGACCTGTAAAAAGTCATATCAACCCATGAGTTGATATGGCAAAGTTGTATTAACCCGTGAGTTGATATGGCTTTTACTATCTTGTGCTGGCTTGTGTGTACCATGCTAACCTATGAAAATACTCTCCAGCACCAGTTATTATAAAAAATAACACACATGAAGGTGTGTGATCTGCCATTTTTTTACTCAGCCTTGGTGTGTGACAATATATAAACTTCTCGAGCTTCACTCTCGAGGTTTATTTATTATCACACACCTTGATTGTGTAAAAAAACTGCATCTCACACACCTACATATGCATTATTCTCTATATATTGCTTCCTGTATAAGTGAGCAAAATCCATTATTATAATTGAGTGCTAGTGCAACCATTCGTGGGCTACTACGAGTTTGATTCAACTTGCCCTTCTGACTATTGGAAAAAAAAAAGATTTAGGTTGACCCGTGTTGTTATGACTAACACAACATTACAGTAGGCTCTGTTACACAGGGAGAAAAAAGTCACAGACTTGATGAATGAACAAGAATGTATTTTACACTGTGTACTTTTTTACTGCTTACGCATGGCGTATGTAGTCAAGATATATTTAAATTACTTCACTGTCTGCATTCCTAAGAACATCATGCATAATGTGTTGGTTGTAATCAATAGCCACTAGCTTAATCCTTGTCTCATATGATTAATTCCTGTAATTTACCCCCCCAAAAAATGAGATGTAAACAATAGAATCCCCAATAACCCACACCCTGTTGTGCCTAAATGTTTAACTAAAGCACACTTCGAATTGTCTAATTGTGCTTAAGCCATGGTTTATGCAGGTTTTATCCATGATCATGTCACATGATTTGACCAAAGGGAGCTGGAGACCCAAAATACAGCAAGTACTGCTGTGTTTCCTCTCTGTAAGATGGGTGATTATTTAAATAGGCTGCTGGGGAGCAGGCACACAGATGGCAAACTACTGATAAGGGTCATAGGTGATCTGAACATCTGACTCCCGTAACATTGCCACCAGCCAGTTTCCCGTACAGGACTTCTATACTGCAATTTTTTCTCTCTGAAATGAATGAATTTCTTTTTTTAATAATCAGGCTAGATTTAGGGAATGGGGCACTGGAGCTGAGGGCAGGGTTGTGCGTGAGTGTCTAATTGTGCTTAGTCAGTCTTTCCTGACACTTAGCGAGGGCAACAAATGGTGGCAATTTTAATTTCAAATTAGGTGGTTTCAGGCAGTTAGGAAGTGGGGTGAGCCCTAGAATTCTTCAGTGGGAGATGGGGTACTTTTTTATTTTCTGGGCATCTATTGAAAGTTTATGTACCATCACTGACAGGGGTACTAGCCAATCAGATGCCAGGAATCAATAAGCCCTTTTTCTAAAGCTAGCTGAAGGTTTGTTGTTGCCCATACCTCCCACACTGTCAAGCATTATTATGCTTAGATTATGGGCATCTGTGCAAACTGTAATTAAGTAATACAATAACAGATGGCATGCCCTTACATAGTGTAGGAATAGAAATAGTCAATAAGCAAATCACATAGCAGAAAAGCATAATGTTTGTTTGATTTAATCTGTATCTTTGTATTATTTCATACATGGAATATTAATTTAGTAGATAAAGTACTCACTCAAAAGCATTTGCAGGCATACATCAGGATGTAATTGTGATAAGATTCTAATTCACTTGTTGTTCTTCAGATAAAAAATAATTAAAATTAACTGAGTTGTGAGATATCTGTTGCATAGGCTTTCAATTTCCAGATATGTTACTCAAAATGTTAACACTAAATTCAATTAAATTGTCTCATAATCAGTAAAGCATCCTATGTTAATAATTGGATTATTCATATTGTATAACAAATACCAAGTTCCAGTCATCTTCCCTCTAATTAACCACACCTAACAATACATACTTCAGCATATATGGTTGTAGATAACAATTTGGACATATAACTGAGAACTTCACTGTATAATCTGGCATCCATAATATTTTAATCATCTCTTCATTATTCTTTACCAACTGAACAGCAGAACTGTACTATATGCTTTGATTGATTACTTTTTATTTGTAGATTTACTTACATGCTATTTTCGAATGGCACATGTATTTGGTTACTACCATAACTGAAAACCAACCGTGCACAAACAAAATATGGTGTTTTTCAATGAATCCAAGGTTCAAACACTACTTGTCCAAGTGCATTGTGTGCTGCACTATCTGGAGTCAGCCAAGGATTGTCATGTTCAATCTGCTCATCATGAGAACACCTGTTGACATCATCATCTGACAGTATGTTCCACTCATGGACATTTACAGTATGGTGCATGACACCACACCATATACTCTTTATTTTTATCAGGTTGAAATTTTTAGATGTGTTGCAGAAATGAGAGAAAGACAAGAGAATAGATACATTTAAAAAATGTTGAATGGGGTATTATATTCTTACAATAAACACCTAATGGCTGGTGCAACATTTTTACATGTTATATTCCTTGTAAATCAATCACACACTGTATGTAGTGCATAGTCAACCTAAGCATACCTTAAAATGTTGCACACTACTACCACAATTATCGGCACTGAACCAAAAGTAATTCACAATATTGCATGACCAAACTGACAGTTCCTTACAATCCTTTGATCTTGAATACTGTAGTTGGGATAAAAACAAACAAAAAATAAAAGATGTTCACAATTTCAGTTTCAGAGACTGAATGCTATTAATTAAGGCAAATTGACTGGTAAGTTATAATTATAATCATATGAAACATTACCACACCTTAATGTGGGGTGCGGGGGAAGGGGAAACCATCAGGGCCAGGATAAATGGTTCAGATAAGAGAGGGTTAAAGGGGACACCTATTCAGAGGGGGTTTGAGTTAAGTGGGCAAAATAGCAAAGGAGGCAGAAAGGGGAGGGTGACAAGGGGGTCTCTAATAAGGCAGGAAGACTCCCATGAAATTGCGATCATGAATAAAGTGGGGGGGGGCTGAGAGGGCATAGTGGAGGTAACCATAAGGATGATGGCGGTGTTAAGGTTCTGTTACTGGGAGACTCGATGATTAAGGGTATCCATTGGGAGGGACAGGGGATGGATGCCATAGCCAGGTGAAGGTAGTGAGTATCTCTGGGCTGACAGTGCACAGAGCAAAGTTCATGGTGTATGAAATGGTTAGGGATTGTGGAGGGAAACCGGATTTCCTGGTGCATTTGGGAACTAATGATCTAGAGGGAAATAGCATTATGGAAATCCAAGCAAGGTTCCAAGAACTTGCCAGAGTCTGTCGGGATAATGGATGCAACATTTCCTTTTCGGAGATATTGCCAGTACCAAAGGCCTCAGTGGAGAAAAAAAAGAAGCTCACAGAGGTTAATGACTGGCTCAGAAAGTGGGGTGAAGAGAATGGGTTGGGGGTGTTAGGGAACTGGAATGGAGTTTGGGAGGATAAGGGACTATATGCCAAGGACAGGTTTCATCTTGCCCCATTAGGGAAGGAAGTCCTTAAACAGGGGATGGCTGACTACATACAAGAAAGGTGGGGTTTAAACTTGTAAGGGGGGGAAGGGATAAGGGAGGGGCTGACCAGAAGCCCTCCTCCAGATGAGGGGAGTAGCCTTCAAGCCCAAGGGGGGGAGGGGGAAACAGACTGGAGGTGGAGGTTTCAGGAGGAGCAGGGGAGGATGGAAGTATAAGGAATCTGGGTGGGGTTCGACAAAAGGATCAGGGATAAGGGGTGGGGTTAGTGTTAGTAAATGCCAGGAGCTTGGGAAACAAGTTGCCAGAGTTCCAGGCCATGCTGTGAGGGGTGGATGTGGCGGCAGTGGAAAGCGTGAGCCAACAAAAACCATGACTGGGACCTAAATGTGCAGGGGTACACTATGCTTAGGAAGGATAGAAAGGAGGGCAGAGGGTGGAGTGCTATGTTCATTAGAGATGACATAGAAATTGCTATGGTAGAAGAGGCAGAGGAAACGTGGAGGCCTTATGGGTCACTACGATCCCCAGCAGGAGATAAGGTCAAGCTGGGAGTAGCATATAGGCCCCCTGGATGAGTGATGTTCTAGAGGATGGTTTGCTGGACAACATCATTGCCCAGTGTGGTCCAAAAGGGAAGGAGTGGTGTTGATGGGAGACCTTAATATGCCAGGTACAAACTGGGGAACCATGTCCTCTAAGGTGGCCAAGGAGCAGAGGCTGCTGGATGGCTTCAAGATGTGTTCTTAACACAGCATGTGATGGAGCCCACAAGGGAGGGGCATGTCCTGGATGTGGTTCTGACAGATGGGGATCTGGTAAGGGACATGGTTGTAGAGGACCCCTGACTGGGAGTGACCACAATACTGTCTGGTTTCAAATAAGCATTGGGGGGTGGGGGTGAGATCTAGGACACTGGCAGTGGACTTCAGGGGGCAGACTTTATGGGCATGGGAAATATTCTCAAGGATCACTTGAAGGGATTACCTCAACAACAAGTGTGGAAAGGAGATGGGAGGTCATAAAGCGGGGACTTCATGAGGCAGTCAGGATCTGCGCTAAGTTGAAGCGTAGGGAGCAAGGTCACATAAACCATGGTGGTGGTCCAGTGAGGTCCAGGTAGCAGTCAGAGAAAAGAAGGCTTACAAAAATATAAAACAACAAGAGGGATAGGGATAAGGAAATGTACCAGCTTGCATCTAGAAAAGTCACCCGTATGGTGAGGGGAGCTAAGTCCAGTAAAGAGCAACGGCTGGCACAGGGACACATGGAGGGAAAAGGGTTCTTCCAGTACATTGGGAGCCGGAGAAAACTAAGGGCCATCTCAGCAGATTGAGATCAGAAGGAGGTGGGTGGAAGAGGCGAGGACCAGGCAGAGGTATTTACTGAGTACTTTGCCTCTGTGTTCACTAGGGAGGGGGATGGGATATCTACAAAGCAAGGCACAAAGGGGATAGAAGCGGCAGGGAGTGGGATCAGGGGAGCAACAGAAATGGAGCAAAAGGGAGGGAAAGGTACCCCAGGGGTGTCACATCTGGATAAGGATAAAAAGACCAGTAAGGTGGAGGGGACGGATGATGCCATCCCCACCAAAAGGGTGTGGTTTGCCCTCAAGGCCCTAAAGAAAGACAAATCTCCTGGGCCGGACGGCATTCATCCGAGAGTACTATGGGAATTGGCGGACATACTGGCTGCACCCCTGGCGGAGCTTTTCAACAGGTCACTTGAGACAGGGAGGGTACCTAGGGATTGGCGAGAGGCACATATGGTACCAATCCATAAAGGGGGGTCGAAGGAAGTACCAGGAAACTATAGACCCATCAGTTTAACCTCGGTGGTGGGAAAATTAATGGAGAGTATACTAAAGGAACGATTGGGGGTTTACTTGGAGGAGGTGGGAGGTCTGGATAGTCGGCAGCATGGGTTTGTGTCAGGTAGATCATGTCAAACCAACCTTGTGGAGTTCTATGAATGGGTAACATCAGAACTGGACAGAGGTAAGCCTGTGGATGTATTATTCTTGGACTTCAGCAAGGCGTTTGACTCTGTCCCCCACAATGGTCTGGTGGAGAAACTGATGGGGTTAGGAGTAGGCCCTTTGATGGTCAGATGGATTGAAAACTGGATAGCTGGATGCACTCAGAGAGTAGTGGTCTGTGGGGAGCTCTCGAACCCTACAGAGGTTGGTAGTGGGGTACCACAGGGCTCGGTCCTGGGTCCAATCCTGTTTAATGCATGCATATCAGACATCAGGGTTGGTATAGGGTGTGAAATGAGTCTCTTCGCGGATGACTCCAAGATGGGAGCAGTAGTTGAGGGAGAAGAGGGGAGGTTGGCCCTGCAAGGGGACCTGGACACCCTGGAAAGCTGGGCTCACACATGGAAATTAATTTCAATATCACCAAGTGCAAGGTGTTGCATCTTGGTCGGGAAACCCTAAACACAGGTACACCCTGGGAGGGGTGCTGGAAGCCTCAACAGGGAAAAAGACCTAGGGGTCATGGTGGATACATGTATGAATAACACTGAGCAGTGAGGAGAGCAGCTAGCAAGGCAAACAGGATGTTGGGATGCATTGCAAGGGGATCACCTCTAGGAGCAAGGAAGTGATTCTGCCGCTGTACAATGGACTGGTTGACCACACCTTGAGTACTGTGTACAGTACTGGAGACCACACTTGAAGAGGGACATACAGCTCCTGGAGAGGGTACAGAGGAGGGCAACAAAGATGATACGAGGGCTAGGATTTGACTTACGAGGACAGACTTGAGGAGCTCTGCCTGTTTTCATTGGAGGAGAGGAGAGACAGGGGGACATGATTGAGGTCTTCAGTACCTCAAGGAATAAATAGGGTTAACATGGAGGGATCTTTAGACTAAAGCAGGAGGCATCACCAGAGGCATGGTTTGAAGTTGGAAGGTGGAAGGGTGAGGGGGAAAGAGGAGGAGGTTTTTCACTGAGAGGGTGGTGGACCCTGGAATGCTCTGCCTGGTGAGCTGGTTCAGAGATCCACAGTGGAGAGCTTTAAGAGAGGGTGGGACAGACACAGAAAGTGGATGTATCAGATGATGGCCTGTCCCGGGGGGGTGGGGATGGATGATAGGGGTTTCTGGAGCACAAGGGATGGGAGGGTCTCGGCACCCAACTAAGGATCTAGGTTCGAGCAGACTTGATAGACCATAAGGCCTAATCTGCTGGCAAATAGTATGTTAGTATGTTAATCACACACTTATTCACAGCCTTGCTGGCATGCCATAGGTCAACTTGATGACATACAGTATGTTAGGATACTGATGCTCTGTTACAAATGCAATAGATATTAATGTCGATTCAGAAACATTGCATTAAAAAATGATACATTCATTACATCAAATACAGTGATTTTATAGTCAATCAGACCAATGAAAAACATTTAAAAAACATAACTAGTTATACTGACTCATTAGCGACATGATCTGTATGTGTGTGTCAGTAACAACCTCTTCTATGATCATGCCATCATCAAGTAAACGGTCAACACATCGTTTAAACCCTACAACCTCCATGTTTGGAGATATACCATGTACCTCACGTACATCCACTGTCTTGGTCTCTATTATTTTCTTGCTGTTAAATTCCATAACACTGTAAGTCAGATATTTTGCAGAATGGCCAGGACTATCATTCCTACCATCTCAAATGATTGTAAAAGGCCTTGTTAAAGACTGAAATGTTTTTTTTTTTTATTTTGTTGTTTAACCAGGTATAGCACACTAAGCTGAAAGCTTTTTTACAGGAGCGACCTGGGAGCACAAGGAGGTTAAGTGACTTGCTCAGGGTCACACAGTATGCAAGTGGAAGCTGTGGGATTCAAACCCAGGTCTGGTCTGCTGGATGTCACCAGATTTGCAGCTTAGAGCCTTAGACCACTGTGCTATACTGTGAAATGTTTCCTCTCATATGTTGTTCCAGTTGTCTGATATGGTGGGGCACACATATTTGCCCTGTACAGCAAAATGATACTTCTAGAAACAGGTGTAGAAATCATAAATTTAAACAGTAGTGCTATCTTGCCATAGTTATTGCCAGAAAGGACAATACTACTTGGCATTAGTAAATTTCCAAATGACATTCTCTTGACCAAAAGTTGTGAAAACCATGTGCATTTGTGATTTGACTTACACGTCATATCTAGTATTACCAATGTTTCTACATGTCGTAGTGTTACTGTCTCACCTTCATTACATTGACCACATATGCAGGTGGAGTAAGCAAGTCTGGGAAGGTCAAGTATGTTTTCCACGAACCATATGAAGTTGTTGTTACTCTTAATATTAACATCATTACAGTCACAGTTACTGTGTGGATCTTCTGTGGATATTAGATGTCTTGACTCATCAGTTGGATCTGATTCATTCAGCTGTAATCCACAGAGATATCCTTTGGATTGCTCTTAATATAACTTATATAAAAAAAAAAAATACGGTCATCAGATGCTGTAACAAGTGCAGTGAAACCTCAGATATTTGCTATATATGTAGCACAGGTGTAACATTTCTCACCTATCCAAACTGGGGGTATACGTGTCATCAGATGCAATATATCCTGTATTGCTTCCACTATTAGATGCAGTGTCTGAAATATATGACTCAACACTCTGTTGGAAAAAAAAAAAAACAAGGTCATTTAAATATTCAACATTCAGAAATGTTTCACATCATTACTTACAGGGTATACATGTAACACTAACACTGAAGAATGAAGAATTTATGTAATTTTTGTACTGATATTACGTTATACTGATGCATGACACAGTGGAGTTGATATTAGATGGAAAGGTTTCAGTGAGAACAGCTGCAGGGTGTTGAAAATGTGTCACTGGAATCACCAGACGATGAAGAATAAGATGAACTGCTACTAGAGTCTTCACTATGCAGTTTCCTGTGATTAAAAAAACATTAAGTGACATCAGGATTTCCAGAACAAGTATTTACATTACACCACTGACAATGCAAAACATAAGTTTTGCATGACTAAAACAGAAATAAATTGTATGTAAACACTATTATGCACTACCCAACACATAAATTTGCTCTCAAACTGTAAATTAATCAGACACATTGGTACAACAATACATTACTTGTGTAACATTGACCATCTCCAATCCTATTAACTGAAATGAAACAGAATTCAACATTGGTATTTACTCTTGAAGTCATAACTATGATGGCAACCAATATAGAGTATGTCATATCAAAGAAATAAGAAAAAGAACGTTGCACATTAGTCAATATTCTAAAACACTCTAACAGTTCAGAATGCTCATTAGAATCGATTTCTGTATAACAAAAGTAGTATATTAGCAAGACCTCTGCAACTACCCTATATGTACAAAAGACTTTCATTTAATAAGCAGTTTAAAAAAAAATGTTTTTCACACTTCTTAAAAGTTATATTGTGTTAAAAATAAAAATTAAAAAAAGCACTTAACTAAAAAAACTGAATTCATAAACTTCAGTCATGAAACGTTATGATGCATTAATAAACTTGTTTCAAAACTTCTAATTCAGCATCTTGTGCTATCATTTATTTCAGTACCAATAATGGACTATGTTTTACAGCTTAAGAATATTTCACTGAATATTGTTATATTTTTATAAAATACAAAATTAAAAACAAACAAAAAAAATTAAATAAACAAACTTTAACATTGAATAATAGCAATATACACCTCCAGGGTGTGGGTATACTGGTGGATTTATCATAGTTGGTGTGGTTAAGTCACTCAGCTGCACCTCATGACTGAACCACACCAGCCATTGTAAATCCACCAGTATACCCACACCCTGGAGGGGTATGTTGCTGAATTATATACCACATTGCTTCTACTATCCGGTATGGAATGTATAACACATTATCATCACACATTATTATACTGTAACATATATGCACCTGTAGCTGTCTAGTAATAACTGTACCAATTGCTGGTCATTTGAAGGCCCCAAAGCTATCTTCATCTCCAGCCACCAGTCTATTGCATGTCCTGTGATAACAGTCATCTTATTTCATAATCTGTCTCTTTCAATTTTTCTTCTTTTTTTCTCTGGAGTAGGGAGTTTTAGACATCCACATTTATTTGCTGCAGATGACATTCTATGGAAAGTATCACATAATTCTGTGAGCATGGATCAACTGACACACATGATTAATAAAGAAAAAATACATATTAAACACATGCAAACTTACATCATGTGCTCTTATTCTACTTATAAGATATGAAACAGCAATTCATCGACACTCCTTATTGTTCAACAAACACTGTTGCCCAAATTGAGTATAGTAATTCATTATACAATAGATAACTGTCAGTGAGTTAATTAAGTGATAACAGTATGTGTTGTGTAGTACACAAAGCAATAACCAGCTTCTGTGGATGATTAAATGTCGAGGCTCTGGGAAGATGAATAAACTACTGTGGGCATGATCATAGGTGAATACACTACTGTGGGCACGTAGGTAGTCGATTGTGGGAGAATAACTACCATTTTTTCTGTGTTTTGATTGGCTGAGACTAGGTAACTGGTATAATCATAATTGTGAGTTAGATGTTTCATAACTGATGTCACAATTCTTTCTCTCATATAGGAACTACTGGAATGGATGGACAGGTTCGCTGTGAATACATTAGTTCAGCAGGTGATTGTACAGCATCCTGGTGTGACATTTGACATAATGAGATCAGGAAATGATACTTTAACAAGTTATAATTAACCATCATGGTGTACATGCAGGCATTGCAGAGAAATGCTAACACAGCAAAAGAGAGTATGCTACGGAATGGACTATGAACATTGTATTATCATATCTGACATATTTAGACTAATCGCATTAAACAACACCATTCTAGCAATTGCTAGGGCATATCAAGATGATATATTTGGAACATCAGAACATATATTTGCCGATAACAATAAACAATTCTGATATGCTGGGAGTAGACAGTTTATATTGTGGCAGTATGGACTCCTTGCCACGGGAAATAGAAAAGTAATACCATCCAGGTTGTGCATGGGCCATCAGGGACAAATACCCAGATCCCTTTGTTCATTATGTTGGATTTCTGCCACATCGACTGTCGCAGGTAACTTTGACAATCTGTTTTCAGCTGTCATTGTAACTCAAAGCAAGGATGTGCATTCAGTCAACCCAATTAGTACCATCCATGTACGGCATTAGTGTAATTTGCCTTACTTCAAATGCATAATTTTTAATATTTCTAGGCATCTCACATGCATAATGCATATAAAAGTTCATTATTTGTTTAATGATCTAGTTGTAATACATTTTCCAATAAGATAAAATAATTGTTACTGTTGCGTGTATGTTCGATTGTATTAATATTGTTAATAAAGTCTGCATATGCTACGACGTGTCTACAACTGATTGAAATACATATACCTCTTTCAGTTCAATTGATATTTATAAATGGGCACAACACTCAAGGCATGGGTAATGAACCACTACAGGATGTGAGTGATGCTGGGTTTACCCACACCTTGTGTGGTTCAGTCACAAGGCCAATCTTATGTAGATCCCAGCTTAACTTGCACCCTGTATTGGTTTATTAAACAGAATAACTTTTATGTAACTTTTTTCACCACCTGACTGAGGGTGAAGAGCCCAGGGAACCTAGGGAGATGAGACCAAGTCTGTTTATTTGTCTGTTATGCTGCTTCACTGTGCTTCTGTAATTTGTAAAACTACTTGGAAGCAACTACATATGAAACCACCTGCACCTGGCCAGACTTACCGTACTGCCTTTCACTCTCAAATTATGGGCATGTTTTTTACATAGGTCCAACTGGTGCACTTACCTAAATGTTCTTTTCACCAATACAAGTCAGGAGGCCCAGCTAAACGAAAATGTTATTGGCCTAATTCATAAGCTTCCAACAATCGACTAGCAGATCAGTACCAGTTTAGACCCTGAGCCTTTGCTCACCCTGTGAGGATGGCCTAGTCTGGTCTGTTCAGTTCGACTCAACTTCCTCTGCTCCTGCCTGAATGTCCACCAGCACACAGACAGAGGACAGAGACAATTGGTCTCCCAGCCAAAAGTCCCACGTCAGAGAGAGGGAGCATCCAATGGTTTTAGATGAAAAGAAATATATATGATTTTGGCTGCACTGCACATACCTAGAAATACAGAATGTAACAGTAGATAAGGGAGGGCTGCTAGGCTCACGTGATCAGTCCATTTTTGTTAACCTTCATTTTCTGCTGTAGACTATAATTGATCTAAATTGCCCCTTCCCCCCCCACTTTCTTATTCTTATAATTCCCTTTTGCGTGTCTCAGGCATCCACTGTTTTTTGCCACTACCATTTTTGCTGGAAGACTGTTCCAGGTATCCACCACCATATCTGTGAAATACTTCCTCACATCTAGCCTGAATTTACCCCCCTCCAGCTTCTTATCATGCCCCCTTGCTCTAGAGCACCGTTTTCTCTAAAAAAAAAAATGCTTACATCCAGTACCTTATTTACCACTGTGAGGAATTTAAACTTTTCTCCCTCCTCTTCTACTGGCAGGACATACTGTATTTAGCTTCTTCAGGCCTCTCCTCACAGGGCTGTTGATGCAGATAATGTACCATTTCAAATTTTGATTTGAAAAATGTGCTCCTAATTGAAACAAACATGCTCTGAGCATGGAGCACATCCTTATAGTTACCCATGGTCCAGATGGCCCTCTGACACAGGAACTCATCCATCCTCTCCTTCAATATGGCTTCAATCATCTTTTTCCCTGTGGACATCAGGCAGACGTGCCTGTAATTGCCTTGCTTCTCCCATGGCCCTCCCTTGTAGATGGGCTTGATGTCAGCCACCCTCCAATAATGAAGCAAACACCCCATTTGCAATGACGAGATAAAGAGGTCCACCTGGGCAACAGTGAGTACATCCATCATTCCATGTAGCAAACTGGGATACATGCCAATCAGACCCGGTGCCTTATCCGTATTAAGGGGTCATGATGGCTTCCTATACTCTACCAGATGGAATTTAACCACCCATCAACTACATCCATTCTTCAAAACTGACACCCCTCCTCCAATGAGGTACTCTCCTTCACCAACTCTGACTCCCCTCCCCCTATGAGGTGCTGTCCCACCATTGTCTCTAATGTAGACTGAGGCAAAGTACTCATTCAATACTTCAGCCTACTTCCCAGCCTCATCGGCCCACACCCTCACTGTCCACAACTTGCTAATCTGCCCCATCACATTCCTCCTTTTCACAATGTACCTTCAGAACATTTTATTCCCCACCCACTACCCAGTACTGTAATCCAACTTCTGCTCTGCCTTAGCCTTGTCCAATCTCACCTCCCTGGGCACACTTTAGGATATGTTGTCATAATCCTCCTTGTTCTTAACCCCTTGCTTTCACATGTATCACTTGTAAGCCCCCCACTTCTCCATTATCTTTTCCTGTACATCCCTGGTCCACTAACATGGTTTCCCTGGTTCCTCCAGCCTTGTGCCTGACCTTGCTGCAGACCCTTGTATATCCCAAAAGCCCCATTTTAATAACTTCCCATCTTATATTTTTCTTCATGCCCACACTGATCCACTGTAAATGTTCCCTGACTATCCCCTCCATACCCTTGAAATATGCACCCCTGAATTATATTACTACAGTTTTAGTACGGGCATCCTCTCCCACCAGGTTCAGGGAAAACTAGAGCAATGCATGATCACTCCCTGCCAGAAGGTCCCTGACCTTGAGATTCCTAACTAGGTTGCAATCTGCTATGACCCCATCCAGGATACGACCATCCCTTGTTGGATCCTCCACCTGTTTGGATGGGAATGCATACTGGAAGATGTCAAACAGTCACTGCTCTTTGCTTGTTGAGGATAACATCGTTCCCAATCAGCCACAGGCAAATTTATGTCCACCAGCACCACCGTTCTTCCTTCCCCTGACCACATGGCCCCCTTAGATTTTCCACCAATATTTCTTCCAGAACATCTGTCTAAAATGGCAGCCTATATGCCACACGTAACTTAGCCCTCTTGCCCCAAGGTGCTTACAATGTTACATATACTGCCTCATCTTGTCCCTAGGCCTCCTCCACCCTGCATATATCTATACTATTTCTAACATTATGACTGCTACCCCCCTTCCTACCCATAGTTCTATCCTTCCTATACACAGAGAACCTGTCCAGGTTGAGGTCCCAGTCATGCATCAGCGTGGACAACAATTCTGTTACTGCCACTACGTCCACCTCCCTTTCAGTCAGCAAAGCCTGCATCTGACATCTTATTTCTGATGCCATGCTCCCCCTAGGAAAATTGCTTCCTCCTTACCACCTCCTCATCTATCCTCTCATGATACTCCCAGCTAACTAATCCACCAATAGAGCTCACTACATTTACTTCCTTGGCCACAGGACCATTCCTCCCCACACCATCCTTCATTTCATCTTCATTAACTTCCTTTCTACTGTAAACTGCTTTACCCTTCCACCCAAAGCTGACTGTTTTTCCATCATCCCCTAATGACCTCTCCTCCCTGGGGTCCATCAGAGAGGGGCACCTATTTGAGACTGGAATCTCGTCAATAATCTGCAGACCATAGCTCTCTTCATGTGAGTTGAAATCCATTGCCATGGGACTGAGTTCAGGCTGCACAGTTGCCTGCTGCACCATCATTTCCCTAACCAGACCTGACCCCACCCCTCCAGTGTCCCCCAAGCACAGTACAGGGGAGAACACATGGTTGAGAAACAGCAACAATAGGAGGAAACACTGTGCAGGACAAAAAAAAGAGAAAAGAGGGAAGATGGGGAAGGGAAGAAGGGAGGTGTATTGGTGCTGAGGGACACAATACTAAGAGGGGTCAGGTGGGGCAGCAGAGGGAAGAGACACAGTTGAATATGAGTGGAAGCCATGCCAGGGATAAAGGCAAAAAAGTTGGGTCAATCTATGCTAAGGCATGCAAGTAGAGGAAGAGAAAGGCCTCACATAATAATACACATAGGGGCAAATGACCTGCCTGATTGGACAGTAGGTGAGGTAAAGAGGATGTCTGAAGAACTGGGACCTCTGTATGAGGGAGTGGGCAGATCTGTCAACTTCTCGGCAGAGCTTCCCATTCCCATGGGCAAGTATGGTAAGAAAATTGAGATTTCAAGAGTTTAACGAATGGCTGGAGGACTGGTGTCTGAAAAAGGGATATGGGGTGATAGGAGGTGGGGGGGTAGACATTTGAGAACAGCAGTCTGTATGCAAAAGATAGACTGCATAAACAATAAGACATGGCTGGGTGTCGGTAATACATAGATATCCACACACTGAGAGGCGTAGTTAGGCAAGGGACCGCAGGTCGAGTGCCTTCAGCCTCTGGGTGTTCAGGTATCTCAGTACTACCAACACACAGCCATGTCTTACTGCTTACATAAAATGGACCAATAGGCAACTTTGAAAAAAAAAGAAAATTGTAAACTTTTTTAAGTCACACAAAAATATACTAAAATGTTGCTAAATAATGAAAATAGTCCTTCCACAGATGTTTTTTACCTGTCAGTCATCTGTCTTTCTCCACACTCAATACATTGTGTGATTGTTTACCATGGAATAGAAGAATTCAAAGTTCTGCAATATTCCAGCAGTAGAATGCTCATCCTCCCCACACACACACAAAATGGTAACATGGAATACACAAGCAGTAACAGACGGACGAGGCGTGGGGTATCTTCTGATAAGAGCATGCCTTGGTGTGTTATGAGGCAGGAAGTGCTTGTACCGAGAGCCTTATGCACCTAGGCGTTCTCTTATCAGGAGATAACCCACACCTAGGAGTGTATTATTGCACTTACAAAATGGGTCCTATCAGTAAATAAAAAAAAAAGAAAAAGAAAGAAAGAAAAAATCCACTATTTTTGGAAAGGTAGCTTGATAACTGTGGTAATACTGAAAATAGTTCCTTTTAAAAGTATATGAAGGCAACAAGAGGGCGTTCTTTCACCTACTAAACACACAGTGTTTTTGAAGTTAAACACCCTGCTGTAATACAGTACCAATTTAAAACTTAGTAGGTGATTTTGTTACTGACAGGAACATAGGATTCATTTGACACAGAGGGAGAGGGTGGTTTGATTGTAAGGGATATAAGAGCAAGCAGGCAGTTTGTGCTGACTGATGTGGACATTTTTAGCAGGCATGAGTGTCTGCTCCCCCTTCCCCTCCATCCACACACAGAAAATCAAGCAAAGTATGTTTCGTTTACTTTTTTTTTACTTTTATTACTTTGCGAGTGTTTCTTGCTGTATGATAGAGTACGCAGTTAATTTGAATTAGACCAAGTGGGAGCGAGCATGTCTCAGATCTGCTGCCATAGACAGCGTTTCTTTACTAGCGCTTTGCCGAACTAATGGCTCACATTTGAAAAGAGTACATGTTTCATTTTTTTAAAAGAAAGAAGGCTCTTAACTATTTTAATGCTTGATACTATGGTAAACACAGTGCAAATTGAAAGAATTAACGGCGGAACCGATTCTGAAGGGGTTTAAATGTTACGTCATGGCAGCATGCGGGACACTCACTGGATCGGAAGCAAGTTCTTTGAAGAGACCTAACAGAGGTGATGTTTTTATTCTTAAATGAATGGAAATGTATTGGAAACTTCCTGTGGTGGAGCTATTGTGGACTTTGAAAGGTGGCTATAGTGTGTAGTAACAGATATTGTGTTGTGGGGGTGCCAGCTCGGCCTCGCAGATCTAGGATGTTGGCAGGGTGTTGGCATGATTTGTGGTGTGGTGAGTCCTGATTGAGCAAAGAGGTACCGATTGGCAGAATATGTCCTGATAAGGACATGGGCAAAGATACCTCTCAGCCAATCAGGAACAAGAAATGTTCAGACCCATTTTATAAATTAATTTAACATTCCTCAGAACTCAACTGGCATACAAAGAAAGACACACACACAGGCCAGAAATGGAGTCAGAACCTCAACTGAATCTGTTTACAAGGTAAGGAGCAAGGAGTTCACTGACAAAGTGGTTGGGATAGGAGGGGGATTTTTCATGGTCATCAAAGAAACACCAGCAATGGAAACTCTGTGTTGAGGGGTCAATGGGCGTGGGGAGGAAATTAGACACCAGTCCATTTACAATGGAGATATTTCTTGAAGATCTAACAAAGCTGAAAGTAGAAAATGCAATGGGACCAGATCACATTCACCCACAAATATTACAGGAGCTGTAAAAAGGAAATTAGCAGCACCTTTGGAGGACCTGTTCAGAGAGTCATTCCACACGTGTGTCATTCCAGAGGACTAGATGAGGGCACATGTAGTCCTAATGTACTTTTTCATCAGTAGAAAGGAGACAGAAAATTACAGACCTGTAAGCCTCACCTCAGTGATTGTATAAATCATAGAGAAAATGCTGAAATCAAGCTTAGTGCCACATATGGTATATAGAGTTGCTCATGATCTGAGACAACACTGATTAACAGCAGGAAGGGCAAGTCAAACAAATATAATAGATTGCTTGCTTGTGATACTGTGGAAGTAAACCAGGGATGTGTGGTATATGTACACTACTTATATTTCAGCAAATCCTTCAATACCATACCACATAGCAGGCTGAGTGACAAGATGGGTGGATTGGACAAGAGAGACAATTTGGTGAACCGGGGTAGCAAAAGGTTAAATGGTTCAATGAAAATAATTGCAAATAAATGAACATAGGTATAGAGAACCCTAGTGGGTGAACTAACGGTTGGTATGAGGAGAAGAGGGGATAACTATCAGCACGTAGAAAAAAAGAACATAGGGTTATCATCTATGAAGGCCTTAAGGTATCAAAGCAGTAAGCAAAGGCAGCAGGGAGGGCCAGTGGAATGTTGGGTTGCATAAACAGTGGTATCACAAACAGGAGGAGAGAGGTGGTTATGCCATTGTATAAAACATTTATAATGCATGGACAGTGTCTATTAACTCCTGTTTTCAATCAGTTTATAACCTTATAATCCCATCATTATGACATCAGTATGCTGTAAACCTTGCTTATCTATGTCATAATGGTGAGATTACAGGATAGAATGTCACACTTGTTAAAATTCTTGGAATGGAAAAATTATCTGCTGCTCAGACATTCATTCAAAACACACACATTCCATTCAGACAATTACAGACCTGCTGCAGTATAAATTGTAATGGCTAAATTTAGCACTTCAGTTGCCCAACATTCAAACCAGGAGGCATTCATAGCCAAGCAGGAGAATAAATGCACATTGAAAAAAACTGTATTTTTGGTTTTCCCACAGTGGCTAGTTGTTCCATACACTATAAAATACAATGCCTGAGTAACGGTGGTCAACCACGGATGTAATCACCTCTCTTAGTTGCCATGACAACTGTAAACTGCTCAAGCTGTACTCTCGAGGTTTACTTGGTTGTGCTGCCAACTACTTGAGGTGATTACATCGTGGTTGACAACTGTTACTCTGGCATTATCTCTATGTAAGGGATCACATACAGTATGGCGTACAGTTCTGGAAGGCAAACCTGTGCAAGGACATATAAGATGGAGACTATCTTGAGAAGGGTGAAGAACATGGTGCAGGGCTTACACCCAAAACATATAGGAGAGACTAAGGGACCTCAATATGTACTCAGTGGAGGGCAGGGAAGGAGACAGCATGGGGAAGTAAGATTGAAACTTTCATGTACTACAAGGGCTCAAACAAGGTGCATGGTGTATGACCTTTTCCTAGGTATGAAACAGAACTATAACAAAGGTGACACAATATGAAATTGAGAGGGGATGGATGAATAGCTACTGTTAGAAAGTTTTTCTACACAGAAAGGGTAAACGATGCTTAAAAATAGTCTGCTGCATAATGTGGTGGGGCAAAGCACAGTCAAGAGGTTTAAGCATGCCAGTGACAGGCACAAGGTAAGTTTGAAAGCAGAAGGAGCGATGAGAAGCCATTGATCATACAGTTTTGATGACAACATACAATGTATGGGGTCAAAAGGCTAACTGGATGGGTATAGCTTTCCTTATCTGCCAACTATTTGAATGTTTATGTATTTCGGACATCTTATCTTTGAAACATATTATCAGACTGAAAAAATAAGATAAAACCTGCTGACTTGCAAGAAAGATATGGTGGTTAAGAAGGGTAGATGCATACCTACAGTGCCAAGGGAACAGGGTTTGGTTCCTTTAAAGGGAAAGTTAATGTAACCCCCCTACAAATGGGTGTTCCTAAAATGTATTCCTGGGCTTGCCTAATGCCCACTGTCAGGCTGGTGTTCTGTGTTCTGACAGTTTAAAAGTGCTTACATGTGAGTGCCCTATTAGCCACTGTGCCTGTCTCTTTAAGAGGCATCATTTTTGTAGGTTATAATTATTCTGGGTGGGGACCGGGTGGTGTCAGGCTCGAGTCCCGCCAAGGCTGCAATACATCCACTTCATTCTGCCATCGCTAATTGCTCAGAGGAAGCCCTACTAGAATCTGTGATTGTGTGCTGATCATCTGCTTTAATAGTAATGATATAGTAGTTTGTCTAACCTGCCCTCCTTTGCAGCATGGACTTTCTGTTTTGCACCACCATCTTGGTTTTGGACTGCCAATTTGGGCCATTCAGTACCTTTGGGTACCCTAAAATGGACACTGTCCCCAGGGGTCTTGTGGGAGTGAATTTCTGTAGGAATTGTAGTTTTACTGTTTAGCACCTAAATGGTCCTGGAGGGGGAGCCCTTGCTATGACAGACAGATGGATCAACCAATCAAACCTCTTGGATCACTGGGAAGCTCCAGAGCTGCCTGTAGCAATGAGTCACTGTGTAGTTGGAGTTGAGAGAGTGAATAGCTCGAGACATTCGAGCAGCTGCTCCTGCGTAGTAGCATGGGGGAATCAGCGGGAAGGCAATGTCTGGCCTGCCAGCTGCTATTTTCTCGAGTGAAGAAGTCTGCATTAGTATCTCAGACTTTTATCCAAATTTGCTGTGATTGTGACCAGAATCCTGAATTGTGACAAAGTGAAATTTGCCTGGTGTGGACCAAAGATTTGCCTTGGTGCGATCGGCCTGTCAGGACTTGAGACAACCGCAGAGCATACGGTTTGTGCACAGACACTCTTGATTGCAACCGGACTGTCATCTGAACTGTGGTATTTGCCTATCCTTTACTATAATTGTGCTGAATGTGCAGTGTGGGTCGCAATTTGGTTCCCCACATTGCTTGAATGTGTCATGCTAGCTGGAACTGTATCCAGCACTTTATCAGACTGTATCCAAACTGTTCACCTGGTCTGGGCCTCACCATCTCAGCCTAGATTGTCATTCATGCTGCAGAGAATCATCCGACAAAAGACCCACTTGGGGATTCATCTCCCTGCTCAACACCATTGAACATGATTTGACCATCACAGTGTGTAGTGTGGGCCCTGCTTCCCTTGGCAAACCAGAAAATCATCCTGAGGTCTTCATTTCATTCATCCTGCATCCTGGTCAGGGTAGCATGAGTAAACATCAGGGTAGCTCCTGCAACAATCAAAGCTCAACTCAAAATGTGTCACCTGACTTAATTGTTTTGATTGATCATTACAAACTGAGCCCTCTGGGTCCTGAATACAAATTGTGGGTTGAAGTGCATGTTGTGTTTTTCCTTCCTAAGGGCCCCAACAACAGCTGCAACACTGGCCTGTCCTGGGCAATGCTTCAGGCTAGCCTGCAGATCAACTGGGTATCCAGGGTGTGTGTGACTGTGTTAGAGGGACTCTTAGAGGCATGCATGCTTGGCCTGATTAAATCAGATTCAGAATCAAACACCAGATTACTGCCCCTCCCTTGTTCATGTCCCCCCAATAAATCAGATCTAAATCTTTTTTGCATTTACACTGTCTATTGTGTACCTTTGTGGTGGGGATACTGCGTAGCTATTGCCTTTCTCCATTGCAGGTCTTGTTTTGCAGGGGGTCTCCAGGGCTAGTGAAGTTGATCCAGCCCTGGTAGTAAGTGTGCCAAGGGTGGGTATAACATTGCATTCTGGTTTTCATTGTAACTGTCTGTTGCAGATGACACAAAGATCTGCAACATGGTCAATACACAAGGAGGTGTGGAAAGGATGAGAAGGGACTTGGCAAGGTTGGAGTAATAGTTAAAGTATGTCAGCTTGAATTCAATGCAAAGAAGTGCAAAACAATGCACCTGGAAAACAAAAACCCAGGGGAAGATTACACAATGGGGAGGAGGTAGAAACAACAACAAAAATGGAAAGGGACCTGGGGGTAATAATATCAGATGACCTTAAGGTTAGCAAGCAATGTGAGAAGGCAGTAGGGAGGGCTGGGGCTGTACTGGGATGTATAGGGAGAGGCATCACCAGCAGAAAACAGGAAGTTGTTATCCCTCTGTACAGACAGTTGGTGAGACCCCATCTGGAGTACTGTGTCCAGTTCTGGAGGCCCCATCTCTGCAAGGACATAGACAGGATAGAGGTAGTCCAGAGGCGGGCAACTAAAATGGTGCAGCGTCTGCAAGAGAAGCCATACAAGGAGAGACTAAAGGATCTTAATATGTATACCCTTGAGGAAAGGGAGGGGCATGATAGAAACTTTTAAGTACCTCAGTGGATTCAACAAAGTCCAATAGGGTAGCATCTTTTAGAAAAAGAGATGTGCAAGAACAAGGGGACACAATTTAAAGATGGGGTGGGCAGTTCAGGGGCAATGTGAGGAAGTATTATTTCACAGAGAGAGTGGTGGACACATGGAACAGCCTTCCTGAGGAGGTTGTGGGGTCTAAAACTGTGAGACGATTCAAGAATATATGGGGCAGACATAAGGCAATTCTTGTGGTGTGTAAGAAGAAATAGGCTATTGGTTAACTAGGATCTGCAGCTTATCCTGTAGGTAGGGAAATGGGCAGACTAGGTGGACCAAGCAGTCCTTCTCTGCCGTCAAAGTCTATGTTTCTGTGTTTCTATGTTTCTACATTAATTGCTGACAAGTATAGGCCACTAGAGGGGTTAGAAGGTGGTATCAGTGCCCTGGAGGGCTATACCCAGAGCAGCTATGCTACCCTTAAACCAACCCTCCTGGTGGAGGCACCCATTCACAGAACTCAGGCAGGAGTAGTATCCCTTGTGCCAGTGCCACCTAAGGGTTACATCTTGGAGGCACCACTGGGAGTTGTACCCTCTAGTGGTCAGGAGTGGGAATTGCAATCCTAATACTTGGAACTTGTCAAAACATGGAGGCACTCACTATGCCTAAACTTAAGATTGTCCCCCACAAGCTGATTGTGCATCGCATGATGGGGTGGAGTGAGGCTGAGGGAGTAGACCCCCAGCATGCTATATTATTGCTGGATATACCCTTAGGGACTGATAATGCTACTATTGTAGAGACTGTACAACAGATAAAGAGCTTGGGGAAGGTTGAAGTAAGGGGAAGAGACTCGGACCTGTTTGATCAGAACATGGTGGCCCTTCTCTTCTGCAGTCTCCCCATAGACCCTGAGAGAGTGCCCCTATTTTTCTGCCTGCAGAATCCCAGAAGAGGTGGTGGATCATTCATCTACACAGTGACCCATCCACTCCTGGGTGTTCCCCAAAAGTAGAAGGGTCCAAGGACAAATTGCTCAAATTACTGGCTGCAGAGAGGCAAACTGCTTAAGGCCTAGTGAAAATGTTAGACATTCCTGAAGAGACCACTCCCATCTGGGAACTAGCGACCATCGAACAGTATGGTTCACAATAAACACAGCAATAGCGTCAAGCCATACAAAGGCAAAGGTACTGGACTTTATGAGGGCTGACTTTGCCAAAATGGGTGAGTGCCTAAGGAATGCACTAGCAAATGGGCAGGAAGGAGGGGTGGAAGAACAATGGGGAATAATAAAAACTGCCATCACAGAGGTAACAAGCCTTTGTGTGAAGCAAATAAATAAAACTAAACGATGTAAGAAACCACTATGGTTCTCAAAGGAAGTGGCAGTGAAGGTTCAAGAGAAAAAGAAAGCTTTCAGGAAGTACAAGGAATCACAGAAGGAGCAGGGCAGAGAACTGTATCAGTTAAAGTAAAACGAAGCTGGGAAGGCAGTCAGAACAGCAAAGGCCCAAACCGAGGAAAAGATAGCCAACTCAGTTAAGAAGGGGGATAAAACCTTTTATAGGTACATCAGGGAGCGAAGGAAGACCAAGGGAGGGATAGTGAGGCTTAATAAGGGGGTGGGGGCAGAGGGTGACTGTGAAAAGGCAGAGATACTAAACAAATATTTTTGCTCAGTATTTACAAAGGAAGAGGTAGCTTAAAACAAACAGTAAAAACACTCTGGATACAGAAGTTGATACCAGCCATTTACAGAAGAAAGGGTTCTGAAAGAACTCTTAAAACTGAAGGTGGACAAAGCAATGGGGCCTGATGGGATTCATCCCAGAATTCTAAAAGAACTAAGGGTAGAATTAGTGACACCACTGACTATCCTGTTTAACAAATCATGGGAGGATGGGGAGGTACCGAGGAGTGGAGGAGGGCAGATGTGATTCCCCTTCACAAAAGTGGGAGCAAGGCAGAAGCAGGAAACTACAGACCTGTTAGTTTAACCTCAGTGATAGGGAAAATGATGGAATCACTTCTGAAGGAAAGAATTGTCGAGTATCTAGAGGCCAGAGGGGCACAGGACCCAAGGCAGCATGGATTCACAGCAGGAAGGTCATGCCAGACAAATCTGATAGATTTCTTTGACTGGGTGACCAAAGTAGTAGATCAGGGAGGGGCTGTGGACATGGCCTACGAGACTTTAGCAAGGCATTTGACACAGTCCCACACAAAAGATTAATACACAAGTTAGCTAGCCTGGGAGTGGGTCCCAAGATGGCAACCTGGGTAAAAAATTGGCTGGAGAATAGGACACAGAGAGTAATAGTATATGGAGTCCACTCTGAAGAAAGGGGGTTACTGTAGTGTGCACGAGGTTCAGTATTAGACCGGTCCTCTTCAATGTCTTTATAAGCGACATTGAAGAGGGACTGGAAGGAAAGTATGTCTCTTTGCAGATGACACAAAGATCTGCAACAGAGTTGATGCACAAGGTGGGGTGGAAAGGATGAAAGGGACTTGGCAAGGTTAGAGGAATGGTCAAATGTATGGCAGCTTAGATTCAATGCTAAGAAGTGGAAGGTAATTCACCTGGGAAACAAAACCCAGGGAAGAGTACACAATAAGGGTGAGATACTAACAACAACAAAATGGAAAAGGGACCTGGGGGTAGTCATATCAGATGACCTAAAGGTGGGCAAGCAATGTGAGAGGGCAGCAAGGAGGGCTAGGGGATACTGGGATGCATAGGAGAGGCATCACCAGTAGAAAATAGGAAGTTATTATCCTCTGTACAGACAGCTGGTCAGACCCCATCTGAGCACTGCGTGCAGTTCTGGAGACCCAGTCTTCGCAAAGACATAGACAAGATAGAAGCTGTCCAGAGGAGGGCAATTAAAATGGTGCGGGGTCTGCACGAAGACATGTGAAGAGAGACTTAAGGAGCTTAATATGTATAGCCTCGAGGAAAGGAGGAGAGGGGGGACATGATAGAAACTTTCAAGTACCTCAAGGGAATCAACAAAGTCCAAGAGGGTAGCATCTTTCAAAAGAGGTGTGCAAGAACAAGGGGCACAATTTGAGGATAGAGGGTGGCTCAGAGGTAATTTAAGAGTATTTTTTCACAAAGAGGTTGTGGATGCATGGAACAGCCTTCTGGAGGAGGTCGTGGAGTCAAAAACAGTGGTGGAATTCAAGCATGCATGGGACAGTCATAAGGCAATTCTAGGGGGTGGGGGTAGGAAGAAGTAGGCTGCTGGTTAACTAGGATCTGCAGCTTATCCAGTAGGCAGGGAAATGGGAAAACTGGGTGGGCCAAGCGGTCTGCCATCAAATTCTATGTTTCTATGTTTCTATACAGTCCCCTATAGCTTCTCTTGCTACCCCCAGAGCTTCCCTCATGGTAACTTCCCCCATTGTGATACCCTCTGTATACCTGGACTCTTACCGTAAGCACAGGCTATTTTCAGGCACAGTTCCGGTGCCTGTGGGGGAGGATGATCTGCAAATCTGGATGGACTATACCACCATCTAGTCCAGGAGTGGCAGTGTTCCAACGGAGAAAAAAGAAAGAGACTTATTGAGAGCTTAAGGGGCCCTGCACTGGAGGCTATCCATTTTCTTCATTCCACTAGCCCAGAGGCCAATGTAGCTGAGTACCTCTCTGCTCTGGAAGTGGTGTTTGTCAGTACTGAGTCAGGTGATGACCTGATGTGAAAATTTAAATCTGCCAAACAATGGAAAAATGAATAACTGTCTGTGTTTGTCACCCGAATAGAAAGGGCCTTGCAGAGGGCTCACAGGAAAGGAGGGGTTCCTGCCAGTGATCTGAATCGAATCTGATTAGAACATATTTTAACATCCACCAGGTGCACTAGTGTGCTGATGTTAAAACTGAAATTACAAGAATGGAAGCAGAATCCATCTGAGTATTGCTGGCTGATGAAAGAAATTCGGGAAGCTGAGATTGACAAAGACGGTTAGGAGCCCTATGCTGGGGTTGCACGAACCAGCCCGGCCTCTGACTGACCTAACGAGCAGAATAATGAGTCCAAGCTCCTACAAATGAGAGAGCTACTTAAGGAGGTGAAAGAAATAAGAGCCAGTCAACAAGCTGCTGAGGTGGTTAAAAGTTGACTTTCCTGTCAGATTTCCCCCTGAGATTAGAATTGAAACTTCGCTTGGGTGGAGGGGATTCACGTGATTGCCCCTGAACCTCGGGTTGAAAATAAGTTGATAGAGGAAGTGAGAGAGCTGAGAGCCCTGGTGGTAGATCTCATTCAAGCCATTAAGGTAATGGATCACTGGAGAAGACAGGAGGAGAGGGAAGGTGAGTCCTGACCCAAAAAGGATCCTCCGGGTTTTCCAAGTCAATCTAAAGTGAGAGATGACTCCTTTTACCCTAGAGACTCAAAGGAACCAGTATTCTGTTATTGCTGTGGGGAGGATGGACACAATAGGCCAAACTGCACCCTGTCTGAGAATTTGCGAAAAGTCACCTCTCGGATGTTAGATCTAGTTCGGCAGAGCAACATAAGGCCCCAGACCAGGCTGTAAAACAGTCCTATTCTTCTAAGACTACTGTGCAGAGGACTGCTAAACCAACTTACCCAATTGATCCAAAGTGGTGGGTCCGTCAATGGAAACTACTGTGACTGTGAATGGTGTTTCTGCTTGGACTGTACTGGACAGTGGATCGCAAGTAACCATTGTGTTTCAAGACTGGTACAACAAACACTACCTGTACTTCTGGAAGGCTTGCATGTGTGGGGATTGAGTGAGAAGTCCTACCCCTACCTTGGGTGCGTCCAGATCTGGTTGTCTTTTCCCATGGCTGTACCTGGAGTAGATGATCAAGTAGAGACCCTGGCCTTGGTGTGTCCCCCTACGGGGCTGTATGATGGTGTGCCCTTACTCATTGGTATCAATGCTCACATGTTTGGGAGATTGGCTTAGCTGTGTCAACAGAAACAAAGGCAGCGAGCTAGATGGGCAATGCAAATTCCAGCCTTAGTGAAGCAGGCTTATGAATCTCAGAGACAGAACAATGAGATGGAGAAGGATGAGCCCATGGGGATAGTGTGGAAGAAAGATCCGGACTCCTTGGTAATACCACCAAATGCTCATTATACCATTTGTGGTGTAGTGTGCCTCAAGAAAGATGTAAAAAAACAAAATCCTCATCCTGTATGTCCCAGAAGAGGGTAAGTTACAGGAAGGATTATTGGTCAAGCCCAGTATTTTACCCACTCGAGCCCATGTCTATGCCCAGCAGGTGGTAGTGCAAATCAGCAATGTGTCTGATCAAGAGGTTCGGGTCAACAGATGATGTACCTTAGTCATGGTGCACTGTGCAGACACTGCCATGCTGCCCAGCAAAAAGTACTCTGGTGAGCAAGAAGAAGTGACCCCAGACCTGTTTGACTTTGGAGAGTCCCCACTGCCTACTGAGTGGAAGACCAGGATTAGTCAGAAGCTATCGCGGAAGAACCAAGTGTTTTCACTAAAAGAATGGAATGTGGGATGCATCACTGGAGCTAAGCACCATATTTGGCTTCATGATGATCGACCATTTCGAGAGAGGTCCCGTCATCTTGCCCCGGCTGATATAGATAATGTTTGGAGGCATTTGCAGGAGATGTTGGTGGCTGGGATTATCCAGGAGTTGAGGAGCCCCTACTCCTCTCCAATAGCAGTGGTATGCAAAAAGAATGGATCAGTGAGAATGTGCGTAGATTATCGAACTTTGAACTGGAGAACTGTACCAGACCAGTATACTATGCCTTGCATCTAGGCTGCCTTGGATTGCCTGAATGGGAGCCAGTGGTTTTCAGTACTTGATTTAAGGAGCAGATATTACCAGATCCCGATGGCCTCAGAGGACCATGAGAAGACAGCATTCATTTGTCCCCAAGGGTTTTACAAGTTCCTGTAGATGCATCATGGTATTTCAGGTGCATCTGCCACCTTACAGCAGCTGATGGAATGTGCCATGAAGACATGAATTTATTGGAATGTCTGGTGTACCTGGATGATGTCATCATAGTTGTGTATACTTTGGAAGAGCACGAGGCCCAGTTGTTCAAAGTGCTTGACATTTTGGTGGATTTCAGTCTGAAACTATCTATAGACAAGTGCCAGTTCTTTCAAACATCCATAAAATACATTGGGCATATAGTGTCAGTAGATGGGATCCAAACAGACCCAAGCAAAGTGGAATCATTGACCACCTGGCCCCAGTCAAACAATCTGAAAGAGTTACAGCAATTCTTGGGGTTCTGCTGCTATTACCACTGATTCATTAAAGACTACTTAAAAGTTATCCACCCTCTACTTAATCTTACCCATGGCTATCCTCCCACTAACCAAAAGAACAAGAAGAGTCTCATTAAAGAGGAAGAGAAAGTGTATTTCAGAACAAATGAGCCGTTCGTGGCCCGGTGGACCTCTGAGTGTGAGTCTGCATTTTTTGAGATCATTCATCAACTCATCTATTCACCCGTGCTCACTTATGCCGACCCCGCCAAACCCTATGTCCTCCATATAGATGCCAGCTTGAAAGTTCTAGGGGCTGTGTTATATCAAGAACATGAGGAGGGCCTGTGACCCATGGCTTTTGCAAGTAGAAGTTTAACACCATCCGAGTGCAACTACCCCGTCCATAAACTCGAATGTCTCACCATCAAGTGGGCTGTGGGGGGCCAATTTCATGAAGATCTCTATGGAGCTAAGATTCTTGTGAAGACTGATAACAATCCATTGACTTACGTACAGACTTCAGCAAAATTAAATGTCACCAGGCACAGTTGGCTTTCCGCCTTGTCCACATATGACTATGCGGTGGAGTACCGAGCTAGCTTGAACCATATAGATGCAGATGCCCTCTCAAGATGACCAAACCCCGCTGACACCTGGGTGAGGTTGTCTATACATTCCATCAAAGCATTATGCCAAAAGTTTGATGAAGATGACCGCCCATCTGTCAGCACTGCTGATTGCTTGGTGGACTGCTTGGGGCCCTCAACACCTTTATCCCTGCAGTCTACTGTCATTTTTCAGCATTAGACCTCAGTGCCTTACCTCAGTTTGATAACAACAGTATCCAGTGGGCTCAATCCCAAGACCGAATGATTCAGCCTGCGCTCAATGCTCTGTGTGCTGGAAAAGATATGTCCAAACTTCATTCTTCTGATTTAAGAACTGCTTTATTGCTCAAGAAAGGCCCCAGGCTTAAGCTACATGACCAACTATTACATAGAGAGATGGTGAATCATCAAGGTCAACTGCACAGGCAGCAGTTGGAATTACCCACAGCTTTCAAACAACTGGCACTCAAATCTCTTCACAATAACATGGGGCATCTTGGTTATGACTGGACACTTGACCTGGTGCACTCTCGGTTCTACTGATTGAAAATGGGGGCTGATGTTGAGACACATATTTGAACCTGCAGTCATTGCCTGCAAAGGAAGACCTTGCCTCAAAAAGCTGCTCCCCTAGTCAATATTCTCAGCAGTGCCCCCATGGAGTTGGTCTGCATTGACTTTCTGTGCCTGGACCCTGACCAGAAAAATATTGGGAATGTGCTAGTTGTAACAGACCATTTTACATGTTATGCTCAGGCCTATCCCACAAAAGATCAAAAGGCCTCCACTGTGGCCAAGGTGCTTGTAGAGAAATTCTTTGTCCATTAGGGTGCACCCCAACATATCCACTCTGATCAAGGAAGATACTTTGAAAGCCAGTTGATTAAAGAGATGCTCTCCCTGTGGGGAGTGCAGAAGTCTAGAAACACTCCTTACCACTTTCAGGGGGATCCTCAGCATGAACATTTTAACAGGACCCTCCCTGGACATGTTAGGCATGCTTCACCCTAAAGATAAACCTAAGTGGAGCCAGCAGATTAGCACTTTGGTACACGCCTACAATTGCAATAAGTGTGATGCTATTGGGTTTTCCCCTTATCATCTCATGTTTGTCCGGGAAGCCCAGTTGCTTGTGGATGTCTGTTTTGGAGTATCCCTGGATGGGATCTGTGCTGAAAAATATTTGCAATATGCACAAAAACTGAAAGCTTAGTTAAACCATGCGTACCAACTGGCCCAAACTATGGCTGTGAAAAGAAACCTCGCCAATAAAGAGAGACATGACAGGTGGGTAAAGGCTCAAGAGTTGTTGCCAGGAGACTGTTGTTGCACAATTTGGGGCTTCATGGATGGCACTATCTCCCACACATAGTAGTCAGTAAACTGAATGACCTACCTATGTATACAGTGCATACTGAAACTGACTCTCAAGCTGTTAAAACTTTGCATTGGAACCACCTGCTGCCCATTGGTCAAGTGGTTATTGATGCTGAACCATCAGATGCTGTCCCTCCAAGGCCAGTGACTAATGCTGCTGCTAAAAAGAGACAGAGTCAACCTTCACCAGTTGTTCAAGAACTGAGGCCTTCCCCCCAGCAGGCCCAAAATGACAGTGACAGTCAATCTGAATCTGACAGTAGTGAGTGTGAAACTCCTTATTACCCTACTTATGAACTAAGCCAATTGTTTCAAGGTAACCCTATGTGTAATTATTGGGATGAAGCTGGGCCTTCAGGACTGCCTAACCCTCCAGCTTCCTCCTTAGAACCAATGCCCCCAAGAGTGAGGTGCAAAGTATAACGTCTGAAGTAGCTGATTCACTGTGCTTAGTGGAACTGTTTGAACTGCCCAAGGGGGAGCCTGATCTGATGAGCAGTGTGAAAGTAATGGTCAAAACACAGTTGTGCTGGATGACCCCAAGGCATCCTCTGGTGATGAAAGTACCATCCCAATGCCACAAAGTCCAAACATTTCAGAGTTTTCCCTGGATGATAAACCTGGGCCTTCTGCAGAGTTCAATGATGAATTTAATGATGTGGAAACAGAATCAATAGAGCAAGGAGCAGACAATGTTCCATTACTGGAGTCTTCAACCAGTGCAGAGGTACCCCTCACTACCAGAGAAGATACTAATGCCAATGATGATACTCCAGAGCCTGTGTCTGTTCCCCCAAGAAAGTCTGGAAGAGCTGTTAAACCAGTAATATGCCTGAGCTATGACTCCCCTGGGAAGCCTGTGGACCTCCTCTTAAATGGTGTCCACAAAGGTGTCTATATCTCTGACAGCTCTCTGCCCAAACTGAGCCTGTCTGCCACTTCCAAGCTAATTGTTCCTCCTTCAGAACATGGCACCCCAGCCCCATCTAGCCCCAGCTTATTTGATAGTGATGGGCCCCCATCTATGTTATTTAGAGTGCGGGAAACAATTACCTGAATAAGTACAGTAATGCTATTGTGTGAATCATAGTAAAAATAGTAATGTGCATGGAAACTGCATAACTGTTCTCATTTCAGAATATCTATAGAGTATCATGAATAAGTATAGTAATGTTGTAAGTTTACATTTACTGATGCATCAGTCTTTATTTAGGTCTCATATAGTGATGGAACATATGTCTTGTATAGCATAATGTTGTTCTATAAAGTTATTGTGAGTATAGACTTGACATGGATGCCAAGTTCTTTCTAGGCAGGGAAGGGTGTAACCCCACAAAAGGGGATTTCTAAAATGTCTTCCTGGGCTTGCCTAATGCCCACTGCCAGGCTGGTGTTCTGTGTTCTGACAGTTTAAAAGTGTTTGCATGTGAGTACCCAATTAGCCTCCATGCCTGTCTCTTTAAGAGGCATCATTTTTGTGGGTTATAATTATGCTAGATGGGGACTGAGTGGTTTCAGTCTCTCACCCAGGCTGCAATACAGCTGCTTCATTCTGCAATCACTAATTGTGCAGATGAAGCCCTACTAGAATCTGTGACTGTTTGCTGATTATCTGCTATAATAGTACTGATATAGTAGTTTGTCTAACCTGCCTTCCTTTACAGCATGTACTTTCTGTTTTGCACCACATGTTGGTTCTGGACTGCCAGTTTGGACCAATCAGTACCTTTGGGGACCCTAAAATGGAGACTGTCCCCAGGGGTCTTGTGGGAGCGAATTTCTGTAGGAACTGTAGTTTTACTGTTTGGCAGCTAAATGGTCCTGGAGGGGGACTCCTTGTTGTGACATACAGAGGTATCAGCCAACTGAACCTTTTGGATCACTGGGAAGCCCCAGAACTGCCTACAGCAGTGAGTCAGTGTGTAACTGGAGTTGAGAGAGTGAACAGCTCAAGACATTCGAGCAGCTGCTCCTGCAAAGTAAGTACAGCTAAGAAATTCTACAAGCTCTGACCTGGAAAGTGCAAACTGAATCCACATTTCCATCTACCTTGTTGCTAAAGGGAACTGCATGTCTTTGAGAACCATTCACAACTATTTAAACAAAGGGAAGACACTGACAAAGGGTTTTAACTTCCTGCATATGCCCCAGGCCAGTGTTCCAGGAATTTAACACATCCTTTGTCTTGTTACCGTAGATCAATCAGTTTACTGGTCATTTTCCTGTGGATTTGATTATTTTACATCATTTGGCAATGGGGCATATCTTCCCCCTGGAGGCACACCACTGAAATTGATCTGTCCCTGCTCATGTGTGAGCCTTGGGTTTACCCATGTAAACCTCCTCCTGTCTTTTCTATCTCTCTCCATTTGTTATCCACTGTGTCAACTTCCTCTCTCCTCCTACCCACGCAACCCCCCACTGTAAGTATCTTGACATCCTACCTTCATTATGGAACCATGGCAAATACCCTTTATTTCTATCTGAGGCACCCCATTACTAAGGACTGGGTGCAAATGACGGCCCTGGCTGTAAAAATCATATTTGAGCACCTGTCGTTAGCAACCCTCCTTTGTTGGGACCCTAGGCACCTGCACTGTATCCAAACCTGCAGCATGCAGAGGAAAGACATTACATGGTATGAGCTATGGGAGATATCCCTCAAACTGCTGCTCCTCCTACTTCTCACGTCTGGTGAGATCCACCCAAACCCTGGCCCTGGCTCAAACATTAAGATAAAGCCTGCAAAAACTGAAAATGGGCTATCCATTGTTACCCTAAATATCTGCAGCCTCCTTCCTAAGCTGGCATCTCTACAAGCCTTTATTGGACAACATAATCCTGACATACTTGTAATTGTTGAGACCTGGCTAACACCTAGCACTCCAGATCATACAATCTACTTCAAGGCTACAACCTCTTCAGACTTGACTGGGTAAAAAGAAAGGGGGGCGGATGTGTTATCTATATAAAGGATTACCTCTTGTGCCACCTTGCCGGTTTCTCCCCAGAAAACACCCAAGTACAACTTCTCCCTGTCAAGCTTCTCCTTGGTGCCCATAACAAAGTGCTTACTGTGGCTGCAGTCTATATCCCCCCTAAAGACCCACGAGCCGGGCTCCAGTCTATCCTTGAATTTGCAAGAATACAACCTCCTGACTCTGAGCTCCTCCTTCTCAGTGATTTCAATATAAATTGGCTTGCCTCAGATATCGGACCCAGCAGGGATACTATCCTAGCAACCAACCTAACACAGATGGTCAACTCCCCTACTAGAAAAAACTACAAGACTGGAACCAGCACTCTCATTGACTGGATTCTTACTAATTGCCCGGACCGGATAAAAAACACCACCGTTCTCTCCGACTCCCTCAGTGACCACTCCCCTGTGATCTGTATTTGGACAAATAAATTCCACAAACCACCTCTAAAACCATCCTAAGTTGAATGCTACCACACAGAAACCTTGCTAAGCTAAAGACCTGCCTCCTACAACAAGACTGGTCCCCTATCTACAATATGCTGGACGTGGACGCTGCCCTAGACTTCTTCAGTAAAACTTTCCAACACTACCTGTGACACCTCATTACCTTTCAAAAAGTAAAATCAAAGCCCTCTCTAATCTCTGGCTAACAGCCAAACTACTGCTCAGCTTAAAGAGCGTGACCATCTTTGGGCTATAGCCAGGGCCACAAAGCTCCATAACAGACTACTTAACTATAAACAGGCGCTCAACCTATAACTACAAATCAGGCAAATGAAGGCTCCTATTTCAAGAATGCTCTATAAACCACCTGGGGTGATGGGAGATCCTTCTGGGACAATATACGTAATATTACGGGCAAACAGTCTAAATCCTCTCCCACGACAATGAACATTGATGGCTCCACTACCCGTGACCCTAAGACTATGGCCGATGCCATAAATAAAACCTTCACTGACCTCAGTGGTGTCCTCTCACCAGACTTCTTCCAGGACTTGTCAGTTCCAAACTCATATCCCAAACCACCTCGCCAGACAAACCACTATTTCACTTTAAAATAGTTAAGACATATGAAGCCTACAGATACATAAAAAAGGCCTGCTCTAAATCTAGAAATAGCAGTGACACCATTGATCTAAAACTTCTGTCCCTCACCTTGGAAGAAGTGATCCACCCCCTCACCAAAATTCCCAACCTCTCCCTGTGCCAAAGTCAATTCCCCAACACATGGAAGGCCGCTATAGTCACACCAGTTCATAAAGGGGGTGACAAATCCAAACCAGGGAACTATCGGCCCATATCTATACTTCCACCCCTCTCCAAAGCTCTTGAACGGATCGTGGCGGATCAACTATCAGACTATCTGCAAAAGTACGATCTACTCTGCATTCAGCAACACGGATTTAGGAAAGGACACAGTACGTCGACAGCCCTACTTGATTTCTCTAGTGGAACTCACAAAGCCTTGGATAAGGGTTATTTAACCGAGCTGTTTTCATAGACCTCACAAGGGCCTTTGACACTATTCACCATAGCCTTCTAATCTCTCTTCTGCTCAACATTGGGCTAGCCGAGGACCTGGAGCCTGGGTAAAAGTTACCTGGACAGCGTTCTCAAACAGTAAAATCTCTGAGGTTCTCTGACTCCAAACCGGTCCTCTCTGGTGTCCCCCAGGGCTCAATTTTAGGTCCTCTCCTCTTCAGCCTATTTCTAAACTTGCTTCCCAAATCCTGCCCTGAAAAATTAATACTCTATGCTGATGACGCTGTAATTCTCTCCTCCCATAAGGATCCAAATCCACTACAACAGAGCTTGCAGCTTGCTTTCTCATGTGTTGAAAAGTGGTTCCTTGAGCACAAACTGGTCTTAAATCAAAAAAAAAAAAAAGTCATGCTTTTCACCAGTCATCAAAACAGAAATAGGCATACTCCACTTGTCATAAAAACTTCTCTTGGAAATACACTAGAACAAGTGAACACCTTCAAATACCTTGGTATCACTTTTGACAAATGTCTTACTTTTACTGACCCATATCAATAACACTGCAAAAACACTGGTACTAGCGCATTGGAATTTTGTGCGAACCGTCAATTTTCAACCAAGCTGCCCTGAGGATTGCTGTTCAATACCTATCATCTCAATCATAGACTATGGTCTAATTGTCTATGGCTCAGCTACTACCACTGCACTAAAGTGCATCTCAGCAGCACTAAACAAAACCTGTCGACTCCTCACTGGAGCACAGAGATGGACCCACACTTGTGACCTCTACCGCGAAACGGTTGGTTGCATCTTTCCAATCACCTCATAGTATCTCACCTGCATGATGGCAAAAAAATCAATTATGGGACTCACTCCTCCATGTATCCGAGACCTGCTCTGCCTGAACAATGGCACTCGTACCACCAGAAGATCTGACCACCAACCTTCCCTTGTCCCTAGATGCCGGACTGCTCAGGGACAAAGATCTTTTACATACTGTGCCCCTACCTGTTACAATGCCCTTAACCTGCCCTCCCTATCCTCCATGACATTGGAAGCTTTCAAATCCATACTTTACACTCACCTCACAGCCTCCAGCTCCTGTGACTGCTTTGACTAAAGTCTCATCCCACTGAGTGCACTTACATTTGTTTCACTCAACCACCATGGTCTCCTCTTTGACAAAGACAACCTGAGTACCATTAACCTGGTTCTGTCTGCTCCTAAACTTCTTATTTCTCCCTCTCTTCCCTCTCAAGCTCTCCAATCCTTATTCCTTGCCCTTTACACTGCCTCTGAGTTCCTTTTTCTTTTCTGTACATAAATGTTACTGTTTAAGTTGTGGCCTTGTTAAACAGCTTACTGATTGTTTGTAACACTGTCTACTATGTTTTTGTACTTAATGACATGGAACCTTTGTAAAAGAGCCTTGGCTCAAAGGTATTAATTCCTAGAACAATAAACTTCAAACTTCATAGTAGCATGGGGGAATCAGAGGGAAGACTATGTCTGGCCTGCCTGCTACCATTTTCTCGAGTGAAGAAGTCTGCATTAGTATCTCAGACTTTTATCCAAATTTGCTGTGATTGTGACCAGAATCCTGAATTGTGACAAAGTGAAATTTGCCTGGTGTGGACCAAAGATTTGTCTTGGTGCGATCGGCCTGTCAGGACTTGAGACAACCGCAGTGCTTACAGTTTGTGCAGAGACACTATTGATTGCAACCGGACTGTCATCTGAATTGTGGTATTTGCCTATCCTTTACTATAATTGTGCTGAATGTGCAGTGTGGGTCATGATTTGATTCCCCACATTGCTTGAATGTGTCATGCTAGCTGGAAGCTGTATCCAGCACTTTACTGGAATGTATCCGAACTCTTCACCTGGTCTGGTCCTCACCATCTCAGCCTAGATTGCCATTCATGCTGCAGAGAATCATCCGATGAAAGACCCACTTGGGGATTCATCTCCCTGCTCAACACCATGGAACCTGATTCAACCATAGTGGTGCATCATGTGGGCCCTGCTTCCCCTGGCAAACCAGCAAATCATCCTGAGGTCTTCATTTCATCCATCCTGCATCCTGGTCTGTGTACCGTGAGTAAACATCATGGTAGTTCCCTGCAACAATCAAAGTGTTTCACTTGATTTAATTGTTTTGATTGATCATTATGAACTGAGCCCTCCTCCTCTGGAATACATATTGTGGGTTAAAGTACATGTTGTGGTTTTCCTTCCTAAGGGCTCCAACAACAGCAGCAACACTGCCCTACCACGGGCAATGTTTCAGTCTAGCTTGCAGACCAACTGGGTACCCAGAATGTGTGGACTTTGTTAGAGGGACTCTTAGAGGCATGCATGCTTGGCCTGATTAAATCAGATCCAGAATCAAATACCAGATTACTGCCCCTCCCTTGTTCATGTCCCCCAATAAATCAGATCTAAATCTTTTTTGCATTTACACTGTCTATTGTGTACCTTTGTGGTGGGGATACTGTGTTGCTATTGCCTTTCTCCATTGCAGGTCTTGTTTTGCAGGGGGTCTTCAAGGCCAGTGCAGCTGATCCAGCCCTGGTGGTAAGTGTGCCAAGTGTGGGTATAACATTGCATTCTGGTTTTCATTGTTACTGTCCAATTGCTGACCAGTATAGGCCACTAGAGGGGTTAAAGGTGGGTATCAGTGTCCCCGAGGGCTGTACCCAGAGCAGCTACACTACCCTTAAACCAACCCTCCGGGCGGAGGTACCCATTCACAGAACTCAGGCCCCTCAACCTGCGCTTAGTCACGCAGGCAGAATTAGTATCCTTTGGAAAGTGCCACCTAGGGATTACATTAATGTATTCAATTTTATATTAAAAAAAAAGAAAAACACATCACACAATAAACATGCAGGCAAAATAATTTATTGACAATGAACATACAACTTCCATAACATGCTTCAACTCTATATTTGAGCATATTTTGCAATACATACTGTATGAATGAAATTGTGTTCAAACAAATCAGCAGGATAAAAAAATTAAAAATGAAAATGACTAAACACAGACAAGGGACTGTACATAGCTAATACAGATTAGAATAACACTAACAGCAATTTCAGCAATCACAAATTTGCATTTGGTAATCCTCTACCTCTGTCTGAAATTATACAAAATAAGTAAAAGAAAAAACATCCATCACAGACCAAAGAGCTGGAAGCTCATAAGTATGGATGTTTACCCTAGGTGTAAATGGTTCAGTGTTTGATTTCTGTTACAGGACTAGTTGAACTTTTGAATTGCTTTTCATTTTCGATTTGTTTAATAGTTAATAAATAAAAACCCTTATCCATTTTGGGGGCTACCTGGGAGCAACAATCATTTCCACATTATGCAGTTAATCAGTAACACATCTCGGCAGCAGCTGATCTGATCTGTGATGAATGCAGACACTAATTATCTATGTTGTCATACTGTGTATTGTGGGGAAGGGGAGTTGCATTTTTATACCCTGGTAAATGGCTAATGCTCATGGGCTATTCTTTCATTCCTTTTTAGTGGCTGTTCTTATGACATATGCAGGAAGCCACGTACACAATTTCTAAACATGACAACCTACAGCAATGCACTTTAATTTTTGCAGACAATTGATTTAGTTTTAACTAACTAAGGCTACATATTGAGTGAAAACCAGACTGTAACATACAATACATAACAATCATTGTAATCACTTTCTTTAGAGGAACACAAAGACAAATGCCAATACAATGCTTGTTTCACCATTGGAAATTGATCCCTCTTTTAGTCTGTGAGGCACAATTTGTACCACTGTGCAGAACATGGACTTCAACAGATAGCAGCAGATACCTAGCGAGAATGGGTGACCAAACAACGATGACCTAAGACTTCTTCTTTTTAAAATTCATTCACATGCTTGGGGATGGATGAGTGTGTGTGTGTGGGGGGGTTGTTCCCATCAATCAGTATCCATGATTATGACAATATTGCAATTAAGGAATAAATGGGAAGACACACATACATTAGCATGCATTCTACTAGGTATTAGAGGAAAATAAAAGAAAAAAAAACAAGCAACAATATATTATCTACCTGCTACTTCAACTCAATGGAGAGAGGCAAATAAACGGTTCTACGATGCTGTCATGAAACTACTTGGAGTGTATGGTAAAGAATTCTGACTAAAATTCTCCAACTCTACCATTTGAATGACAGATTTCCAAAACAGCAAAACTGTTAAAATAATTTAAAATAAAGAATAATTAACAAACAAAAAAAAAGGGCACTGCAAAACACTACTAGACTACAAAGTAAAACATTAATTTTCTCCACAGCCACAAAGAGACAATTGGTCTCACTCAAAGCTTGTCCTTGTCATGTAGGAGATGATTGACAACCACAAGGATGAGCACAGCATGTGCGAGGCAGTAATATGCGCATCTACATCTTCAGGCATGTAAACATACATTCTGCATCAGGGACAAGGAAAGCTCAATGGAGAGAATAAAAGACTTGTGTTATTTATTTTTAAAATGTCATGCATCATAATGAAACTTTGTAAGTAATGAACTACTTAGAAAATGATACAGCATACAAATGAATGAAAAAAGCACTTTGATGCACTGCTGCTGTAATCTTGTTATGAATATGAGCCACCAGTACAAAATATTTTTCAAATATTCTTTATATGTTTTTAATTGTAATTTTGTGGCTTGTTTTTTGATTCTGTGTCTATGAGTCGTGATAGCAGTTTATGATGTTTTAACTATGTTAAATTGTTTCTTGTTACTGATTCAAAAATGCCTTGATGTGTTAAATATGGATGCCACATGTGGCTCGTATTGGTATTACATTCCAATATGATTACTTTCCTACAAAGTTGGAGATTACAATAAAATATCCTCTGATACGAGCCACACTCATGCCTTGACAAAGAGCAAGGTACACTGAAAAACATTCGGCACATATGAAGAGTGTTTCTAACCTTTTTAATAAATTATTTATGCATTGGACAACCAAGTTTGCTTTATTTGTCCTGGACAAACCATAGTATGTTTTAAGTTGTCAGTCCATTGAATTTCATGACCACAGCTTGGGAAATTCATATGGTAGCCTTCTTGCTTCTCAACTAGGAAAAAGACATAAGTCAAGGGGAAGTGCAATCAGAGAGTGGGGTGGCACTAGATACCAGGGAAACACTTTTAAATACTGGAACTAGGACCAGAGAGTGGAGGGTGCCACTAGACACTAGGGAATGATTACAAATTATGGGGACCATGACTGAAGGTGTGGGGGGTGACACTAGACACCAGGGAAATCTTACATAGTGAATGGAGGAAAATCGGAAGGTGGGTGTGCTACTAGACACCAGGGAAATGATGGCAGCAAAGGAAAAAAGATTTTTCCCTGATGAAAAAAAGATGAAAACCACAAGGATGGTATAGTAGAGGGAGACCAACACATGTATGTTGTTCATCAGGACCCCGTTAGCTGGATTCAGCACTTAACTGTTGTCGAAATGCTCTTGAAATGTTCTTTTTTTAAAGATTATAAATCTTTTTTCGTGACTTGTGATATGAAAAAAGAATATTTTTTCATATCATGAGTCATTAAAATGATTTATAATCTTAGAAAAACATAATTGCAAGGGCATTTCTCCAAATGTTAAGAGCTGAATCCATCTAAAGTGGTCCCGATAACCAACATGCATGTGTTTGTTGGTCTACATCTACTATGCCATTTTTATAGCTTTTCAATTTTATTTTTTTGGGGGGAAAAAAAGGAAAACAAGGTGGCAGCATACAAACACCTCACAAAAAACAATCTCCCATACAAAAACTTTATATAGCTATTTTAAAGTGCTTACTGAGCATGCTCTCAACCTGAATTTTTTTAATTTAATAACTTTGGAAAGGATTAATATTTTTCTCCAAACTAGTGAAAGACATTTCTGTGGACCAAGCCCTTTCTACCCTGAAAATCTCAAACCAAAATTCCAAACTGTCTGGGTGCTACGTAATGGAAAAAACTGCAATAAATTGAATTTTTCTGCATTTTTGCACTATCTGCATCTCAGAATATGCACATCCAACTAGGACAAAACTTGGCACATCAAGAGATCTTCCCCAATTTTCATGCAAATCCATTAAATTGTTGTGAAGATATTAAAGTTTAAAATTTGAGGTTTAACATGTACGTGCTTTTTCAACCCCAAATATAGTGGTGCTACACCACTGTAAAATATATATATATATATATATATATATATATATATATATAGAATATAGATATTCTATGCAAAAAACTTTGTTAATGCAGCATTAGGTTAAAACACAAAAAGTCAGGAAATGAGACCTTTAGGGTTGCCCATCCCCCACATGGACCTGCCATCATCTTGAGATTGACAGCTAATGGGGTGTGTCATTGGGGTTGTGAAGCCTAAATGTCACCCCATTCCATGTGTAATCATATTGACAAGCCATAGTAAAGAAGAATGGAGTGACATTTAGGCCTCACAACCCCAATGACACACCCTGTCAGCTGTCAATCTCAGGATGATGGGCAGGTTCAAAAGTGGGGGAGGGGGCAACCCTAAAGGTCTCATTTCCTGACTTTTGGTTTTTAACCCTAAATGATGCATTAGCAAAGTTTTTTGCATAGAATTTCCTTACTTTTTGAGAAAGAATATAAAAGTACAAAGTTGCAGAAGTTGGTGGGAGTGCAGGCCCTTCGGGACCCATGCTCCCACTGACTTATAAATGTCTGTGTAAGATAAGAGTACAAGTACTGAATATCATATGTATTGTTGGGAGCACATATGGGTCAGAGTGTGGGGCCCAAAAGCTCCCACCATATGGAAGGAAAGCAAAGTGTCAGTCATCAGAGTGGCATTATTCAACACCTGTTTATATGTCACACATGTAAGCACTGAAAAGTACCACCATGGCAGTAATGCTAGGCACCCTATAAATGTGAAGCCAGTACCAGAATGCAAAATGCCATGCACAAAACATAAAGTGTGTCATGCAATATGTTCACAGCAAATTAATTTTCCAACACCTAAACACAATAATTCACATGTACAGGACATCTCCTGAAGACCCTCCAAATTTCAATGTAAAAGACTAAACTGTTTCTGAGATATAACATGTGAAAGTTTGAGATTTTCATTTGTTGGAGTGGCAGAGTTCCACAACTGTTAAGATTTTAGACACCTAATGACTGAAAAGTATATCCATGGCAGTAAGGCTAGCTACCCTATAAATTTCAAGCCACTACCACAATGGAAAACGCTATTCACAAAAAGTAAACTGTGCCACACAATAACTCCATAAAAAATGTGTAGTCTGACATATAAACATCACAATTGCCATGTACAGGACATCCCGTGAACACCCTCTGAATTTCAAGTAAAAAGACCAAACCGTTTCCGAGATATTTAATGTTAAACATTGTTAATATCGACCTCTCTGTTGCATTAAAATCTGGCCATCTAGTCCCTCCCTCATGATAAAGAATCTTGTGATCAAAGAATTTGAAGGCTCATGATCAAAGAATAAAAAATAGTGAAAGTCAAATTTTACACACAAATACTGTACATGAAACCACTAACATGGTTCAATAAAATGAAGTCCCCTTAGCAAAACCCATCCTAGTTTGTGTTTCTAGGTCACCTCTGGGCTTAGAAATGTAATTTTTTATCTGGCCATCTGATCGTCACCTCATGATCAAAGATCACGGTCAAAGAATCTCATGATCAAAGAATTTGCAGGCTCACAATCAAAGAATTTGCATGCTCATGATCAAAGAATAAAAAATGGTGAAATTAAACTTTTACACATAAATACATGAAACCACTGGCATGGTTCAATAAAACGAAACCCCCCTGAGCAAAATCCATCCTAGTTTGTGTTTCTAGGTCACCCCTGGGATGAGAAATAAAAATTTTTTAATCTGCCCAACTCGTCGTCACCTCGCAATCAAAGATCGTGATCAAAGAATCTCACTATCAAAGAACTTGCAGGCTCGCGATCAAAGATTGTTAGTGAGCCCCGATCAAAGAATAAAAAAGTGTGAAACTCTATTTTTTGACAATTTTGAAGAAAACCACAGCCATGACTTGATAGAGGGAAGACTCCTGGGTAAAACCCACCACAGTTTTACTTCAGAAGTCCCCCCTGAGCCGAGAAATTTGAATTTTTCCAGGCAGAAAGTGAAAACAAGATGGCAACCGTGGTGACCAAAGAATTTCTCGGGGTTAAAGATTCTTTGATCACCAGCCTGAAAATTCTTTGATTGTGAGGAGGGACCAGATGGCCAGAACCCCGTTCTTCGTTCACAAAATAACCATATAAATTGTCCCATTGACTTATAATGGGAACTTAAAAGTTTAATAACTTTTGAATGGATTAATATTTTTTCAGCAAATGAAAAGCGGCATGTTCCTTTACACAAGCTCTTTCAGATGAGCCAAGTTACAGAGTGGCACGGCACACAACAGCCACACAGCACCATGGACAAAATCTGAAAAACTGCCCACATAACTGGCGAAAAGTCCATTTTTCAGTGTTTTGTTATGCAAAATCCATATGTCTGACCAAAATATCATTTGGAAAATCAAGAGATCTACTATGCCCCACTGTGCATTCCAAATTTCACGCAAATCTGTTGAACAGGTCCAAAGTTATTAACATGCAAAATGTTAAGTTTAACGTAAAAGTGCCTTCATAACCCTAAATATAGGGGTGTGACTGTGCCCCTATAATTAATTAACAAAAATTTTATTTAAAACAAAGTTAGGGTTCTAGAAATAGGTCTTCAATTCACTCATAAATAATGTAAACTTTGAAAAATTTTCAAAACTTCTGCTTAGATAGAAATAATACTGAGAAAAACAATTAGCAACACTGACTAAAACTCCCCCAAATCACAGAGGGGAGAACAGGAGTACAGCAAACAATGGGGTCAGATCCCATAACACAGTCAGAAAACTAAATCAACTAGCTACAGAGGCAGAACCAAAAATTTCACTACAAACATTTAGAATCAAAGACAAATTAAACAAAACAGGAGTCAGACTGCCAGGGAGGTATTACATAGCTGGAGAGAGTAAAAGAGGAGAGGAAAAAAAACTAAACTTACCCACAAAAATTTAAATGACTTGATAAAAGGCTTAGGAACCTACTGTGGTATGAACAACCTGTACAGATGAACAAAACGCTGAAGTGAGTGCTAGCGCTGGCAGCTGTGGCAGCCTGAAAACAGAGCAGCAAATTACATATTTAATTGGGAAAATTGATGATCTAGAGAACAGGGGAAAGAGAAATAATATTCAGACTATGGGGATACCAGAGGGAGTTGAAGGGAATAATGTGATAAACTTCCTGCAGCAGTGCATATTAGAGATATTGAATTCACAATGGCCATGACCATTAGAAATGGAAAGGGCTCATAGATTCATTGCCCCTTCCCTCAGAAGGAGCTATACCAAAATGTGTGATTGCTTACTTTTTGAGGTACTCCATTAAGGAAACTGTAATGAATCTAGCATGGCACAAGGAACAATGTATGTGGAGGGGGGTGAGGATTTCCATTTTTCACTTAATCCTTTTAAAGGACCTAGGGGTTGTTTACTTTCTAAAATATCTAGCACCTTTAAGTATACAGCAGCCTGGGGAAAAAAACATTATTTTATGAAAATTCTGACAAAGCTTGGGCTTTTGTTAATTAACAGTTATGAGGCAACGGTGAAAGGAATGCTGAACCATATTCACAACAAGCTCACACTGTCACTGAGCCTTGAGCCATTACTACAGCTCATGACTTAAATTCTCAAACTCACTCACTCATGGTCTGCCTTAGAAAGCTCAAAACAAGGAGCTTCTCCAAGCAAGATGCAAAGTACAAATAAACCCATTAACAAACATCACTTCTTAATGCACCACAGGCAGCATTAAATCAGGACATCTCTTATTCTAATGACCATGAACATTCCTCCATTAGCAGGAAAAGCAGCCCCCCCTCTTTAGCAGGAAAAGCAGACCCACTCTCAGACCATACTCCTCATACAAGAAGTCCATTCCAAAAAACATTCCAAAGAATCCAAAGAAACATTGTAGAAGCACAAGCAAGGAAACTATTACCTCTGACATTTCATCTCACTTTTCTTCTGATCTAAATAGTAAAAATATTAATGTTGTCTGAAATGTACACGTATAAAGTTATGATGGATATGTAATTCCAGCTTTCGTCCTTCAAAAAACACTGAGGATCTCACAGCAGGAAAAGGAAGAGTCAGGATCTGGACCCTGAAGTCTTTCAGAGTTTTGTACATTAGCCTATCAGAGGACACATATACTGTAAAGGGTGTTAATGGATAATTTCCTGCTTCCTGAATAAATCCATTATCCAGAGTGGCTTTTATCACCTGAAGAATATCACTTGGATTAAAGCACTTATCCTGTTGGAAAACCTGCCCTCAGTGATGCATGCATTTGTAACATCTAGACTTGACTACTGTAGCACTCTTTATCTCATGGTTAGTGGAGGAGTCCTCCATTGCCTGCAGCTAGTACAGAATGCAGCGGCCAGGTTACTGACTGGCCTTCCAAGGTCATGTCATGTGACCCTGGTGTTGCATGATCCAAATTGGCTGCCAGTGAGGTGGAGAATCTCCTTCAAGGTGAGTCTTCTCTACTATAAAGCCCTATATGGTCCAGGTCCAAGCTACCCGACTGATTTCCTGACTCCATACCTCCCTCAGAGATCACTCCACTCCTCCAAGGAAGGTGTCCTATTAATTCACAGGACTTGGCTAAAAACATTCATTGACCGCACATTTGCGGTGGCTATGCCAGCCCTGTGGAATTCTGCCATCTTGCTGGAGGCTTCTAAGCAAGGCCTGAAAGCATAACTCTTCAAATAAGCTATTGGGAACTTGCTAACTCTGGTGGATGATCTTAATTATTTTGATTTTATCTCATTGTCATTGTTTTGGCTTTGAATTGTGGACTCATTGTTATTATATTTGTATTTTTGTATATTGTATAGCGCCCTGAGCCTCACAAATAGGGCACTCCAAAATCAGAGTGTTACTTCCTTACTAAAAATAAGTTCTATGACCCTTACCGTATATGTAAATCCCCCAGAAATGAGAAAGTTGGAAAAAAATTAGGCAGTGGGATTTGGAATGTGTTCAAATCACATACAGAATGTATGGTCCTCTTTACTCATCCTTGATTCTTATCACAAACGTGGTTGCCAGCTTTACTCACCAAAAAACTTCAGCAAGGTCCCAAAAAAGTAAAACCCTCTCAAATTACAAAAAGTGTCTAAAAATTCTTTCATCTCATAAATTCCCCCTTGCACACCAACATTTTTGTTAAATTAAACAATATTCTGAGTTTTAATTACTGGTGTTTGTTTATCGACCTTGACCCCCCACCATCCTCACCAGCTTGCAAGGCAAATCTCTGCTGTTTACACTGCCACAGGACTTCTGTTGTGGGTGAGGGGGTTGAACAATCTGCAAGAGGATCTCTGTAGAGGTCTGAATTTTGGTATACCATGAAAACATAATCCATCTATTTAATGTGTAGAAATACAAATGACTGACAGTAGGGGGGGACTACTTTTTAGTAGCTACTTTTAGAAAAGGAAAATACCTGTTTCAATTACAAATTTGTTGACTTTTTCATTATATCATTTTTGTCAGAGATAAGGACCACTTGCCCCACTCAATCTGCTCATTTTGTACCTATACAGTCACAGTAGACCCTACCTCATCTCTAGGTGCTCCCCACTCTCCTGCTTTCCTACCAAATTCCTTTGTACTTACTCCATGCATGCTTGAAGCCCACCACTATTTTCACCCACACCACCTCAGCTGAAAGACTGTTCCATGAATCCATCACTCTTTCAGTAAAGAAGTACTTCCTCACATGCTTCCCTCCTAAATTCCCCCCTCTAATTTCATTGGATACCCTCACTGTCTCATGCACCTTCTCTGCTTAAAAATACCTCTCTTCTGTAACTTGTTTATCCCCATGAGGTATTAATAGGTATCTGTCATATCCTCTCTCCATCCTTTCTTCCAGGGTGTATCTATTGAGAGCCCTTTGACTCACCACATCCTCATAGGGCTTATGATACAGCCTTGACACAATTTTTGTTGCCCTCCCCTGGGCAGCCTCCGCCCTCTCTATGTTATTCCTGATATGTGGTCTGCTGAATTGGACACAGTATTCCCAGAGGGGTTGTCATCAGCAGTCAGTACAGTGGTAACACCTCTTCTCTTCCACTGGTGTTTCCTCTTACTATAGACCCCAACATTCTGCTGGCTCTGCCTACTGCCTTGTTGCACTGCCTCGCCACCTAGACATCATCAGATAGGATAACCCCAAGGTCCATTTTCTGTTTTGTGACAGTCAGTACCTCTCCCCCTATTTTATACACCACAATGGGTTTCTGTGCCCTAGGTGCATAATTTTGCACTTTTTTGCATTGAAACTCAACTGCCATACCCTCCTCCATGCTTTGAGTTTTCTCAGGTCTCTGCTCAATCTCTTTGCCCCCACTAGAATGCCTACCCTATTGCCAATGTTGGTGCCATCTGCAAAGAGGCATATCTTCCCTTCCAGTTCTTCCACAATGTTTCTTATGATCACACTAAATATTACTGGTCCCAGTACTGAGCTCTGAGGTACCCCACTGGTCACTTTACCCTCAGAGCAAATGCTGTTTGCCACTACCCTCTGTCACCTATCCATCAACCACTTCCATACCCAGTTTATCAGCTTGCATCACCCCTAAACTGCCCAGTTTTCCTTATTAGCCTCCTATGTGGTAATGTGTCAAAGACCTTGTTGAAGTCTAAGTAACCCGTGTCCACTGCCCCACCCTGATCTATTTCCCTGGTCACCCATTCAAAGAAACATACTGCCTTGGATCTTGAAACCCATTGTATTTAAGATGTTCCTGTAACCTGTCATTGAATAGTGTCTCCATTAAGTGTCCCACCACTGATGTCAAACTGACTGACCTTCAGAGGGAGCAAGCCAGAGCAGACTTGTGCCTGGCTCATGCTCAGTACCTGGCTCAGGCCCACTCAATCTTTATAAACAATTGAGAGGCAAAATTAAGTCAGTTATGCTCAAAGTAAACATTTTTTGTCAGCTAGAGCATTTAGTGTAGTGTCTCAAATGTTCAACTCCTATGTGAAGAACAGCCTGCAGTAGCCAGGGCTGAGCTCATGTTTTGTCTTGTAGAGTCTAGCCAGACACCTGGCTTGGCTCTGGCTTGACTCTAGGTGAACATGATTTGGCTTACCCACCTCTACCAGCCTGTAGATGTGAGCCTCCTCCCAACTGCTGCTTTTATGAAGTGGGACTACATCTGCCCTCTTCCAGTCCTCTGGAACCATTCTTGTTTCCAGAGATTTGTTGAATAGGGCTGTCAGAGGTGCAGCTAGTATCTCCCTGAGCTCCCTTTGCACCCTAGGGTGCACCACGTCTGGCTCCATAGCCTTATCCACTTTCAAATTCACAAGTGTTCTCAGGACTCCTTCCCCTGTGAATAGACTTGTGTCTGCCTCTCTCCCCCCATTCCTGCTGCTTCTATCAGGTCCATCCCCCTCTCCCTCCAAAGAGAGACTGAGCAGAAGTATCTGTTCAGGATATTTATTTTTTCTGATCTTCCTCTGCACAGTCTCCATCTGCCAGTCTTAATCTCACAATCCTTCTTCTTATCTTCCTCTTTTTGCTTATGTATCTGACAAAAATGTTTTGACCCCTTTATCTACCCCATGGCTATCCTTTCCTCTCATTGTGCCTTTGTGCCTCTCATCACTTCCCTTTTTCTCTGCTTTTGCTGGTACACTACCTTATCATCCTCCCTCTACATCTCCATTTACCTCCTGAATGCCACCCTTTTAGCTTTTACCTTCACATTCACTTCCCTCAAGAAATATAGTAGTCTCTTTGTCCTAATGTTTTTACTCACTTCTTTCATGCAAAGGTTTGTTGCATTTACTGTGTCATCCCTTAATTTGACCCACTGTTCCTGCACCCCAACAAGGCAATCCCCCGTTAATTCATCCCTAGGACATTTACCTATTTATCTTGAATCTTCCCTCCTGAAGTCCAGATCCCTTTTCCTTGCTTGTTTGTCTTTCTCATCATCCCTTTGTTAAACTACACTGTACAGTGATCATTGGTCCCCAGGTGGCATCCCATCTTGATGTCTGAAAAACTGTTTCTGTTTGTGAGCACTAGGTCCAGTATTGCCCCATCTCAAGTGGGCTTTTTGACTAGTTGCCTGAGAAATGCCTTCTGCATGGAGTCTATGATGGTCCTGCTTCAAGCCAAGGCCATAGCTGGGAGGTTCCAATCCACATCCTGCTGATTGAAGTCCCCCACCAGCAACACTGCCCCCTTTTTTGCCATGGTGCTGATGGCTTCCCCCTCAGTTTACCAATTTATGAAGTGCAATAAGATACTCCGGGACATTAGATGATACTCCAGGACATTAGATGCCTGGAGCTATTGCACTTCCAGGTGCTGAAGATCCTTGTTACTATACACCTGGTCTTGCATTCACCCCAGACAACCAATGCCTTGTCAAGTTTATTGCCTACTAACCAAATATTCTGTTGTATGTTATCATTATTCTATTCTGTTCTGTTCTATCGGTACTGTTCTATTCTATTCTATTCTATTCTACTCTACTCTACTGTACTCTACTTTACTCTACTTTACTCTACTCTACTCTACTGTACGCTACTCTATGCTACGATTTGTTATTCTATGCATTCTATGCTATCATTTGCTGTTCTATGCTGTTCTATTCTGTTCTGTTCTGTTCTATGCTATTCTATGCTATTTTATTCACTGACAACCAGACTTTCTGGATAACCATAAATGAACCACTACTTATGTTGTTAAACATTTTTTTTAAAACACAAACATTGTACCTACAGAACAATTTGTATATGTAAAGTTACTTAAATCAAAAATGGTGATGTCAAGGTTCAGAGTGAATGCAAATGAGGTTTCAAAGAGATATTATAGTGACCCATCCTCAGACAGTATGCTAAATGTACTAAAACTTTACAACAACAAAAACATGAAGTTGAGCCATAACAATGGGGCAGAGAGTATTTTTTGGATAAGTACAGATCTACAGTAGCAGATATGGGATATCATAGAAGGTCTGGATGATTGAAATTATCTTGACTAAGCATGAAAGACAGTGAGTCTCTGATGTCTGACCTGAATGCAGGCTAAAGGAAGAGTTGGTTCCCCATTATAGGATTAGTAGCATGGTGGCCATTGACAGAGATGTGGGCTGCTGTCATGCAGGTCATCATGCTCCTCTAGAGATTTGGTACCCACACCCTTAAAAGGGAGCATGGTGGCCTCTTGATTGTGTGGGACATTTTAGTGGAAAGGAATGTGAAAAAGGGTGCCCATCTATTATGGAACTGACTGATGGAGTTTGCCCTTTAAGGGGAAGACCAGGTTGTCCTGGTGCACTCTTTCCCTCCTTCATGGAATGGTTGTGCCCAGGAGGGAAGGGGGGAGGAAGGGGAGGGGCTAAGGGTCAGAACAATGGGCAGGTAACAGGAAGGGAAGGGGCGAAGGGAGGTACATAAGGGACAGCACAACAGGGCCTCAGCCACTTTTTGCTGGAGTTTTTGATTTTGCTGAAGCTGCAGCACATCAGATTGGCATATTTGTTGATGGAGGTTTGTGCACCAGGATAAAACAGGTAAAAAAAATGGATTGGATGTGTTTAAAAAAAATGTATATAATAATGAAAGGAGAAAGAGATGTTTGTGGGGCCACTTAGTTGACTATGAAAGTCTGCATATAATAGAGGAGGAGAGAAGCACTTTACAGCATTAGGACAAAATGGATGCTAGTAGTTAAAAAAAATTTTGTGTGTGTGGGTTTTGTGGTCAATTACATAGCATAGCAAGGTATTAGGTAGAACTGAAGTGCTAAGAACAATAGTGGGTTGGAGAAGCTGTGCCTGACACTAGGTGAGGAGATGTTTGGACAAAAGACCAGAAGGTAGCGCTCCTGTAGCGAGCAGCGTGCAGTGCTGTTGGGGAGCAATGACAGCATGGGCCTAAAAGAAAAGGAGGTGGTTCACGAGAGCAGAGCAGGGTATTGGGGGGAGCAAGCATTCAGAAGAAAAAAAATGAGTGTTTGTAGCACATGGCTGGAAGTATTTTGGGGCAGCAAGCGGTGGCATTTTGCTGGCGTTGGCCGAGCTAGGGATGTGACCGATGGGCAAGGCTATTCAAGCTGAAAGGAGCATTTTGTAGCACAGGTCAGGATTGAGGGGACAACAAGCAGTAGTATTTTTGCTGGCGTTGGCCTAGCGAGGGTGTGACTGGAGGGCAGGGCTATGCAAGCCGAACGGAGCATGTTAGCGCATTGTTGGAAGTTGTGGGGCAACATGGAGTGGGGTTTTGGCTGTGTGGGCCTAGAGAGGTATGTGACGGGAGGCTAGGGGCTATTTAAGCTGAAGGGAGTGTTGTAGAGCAGGGCTGGAAGTCCTGGGGGCAACAAGCAGTGGTGTTTGGTGGCGTGGGGCCTCGCGAGGGATGCGACTAAATGGACAAAGTGTTTAATGGAACAGAAAGTGAACGGAGCATGTAGCAGCACATGGCTGCAAATTTGGGACAGCAAGAGGTGGAGTTTTGCTGGTGTGGCCTAGTGAGGGAGGCATTTAAAGGGCAGGGTCATGGAGAAAGGAGCGCAGAAAACGGAGCGTCGATGGGAGCACATGGCAAAAGGGGAACACCTTGCGGCCCTGTTTTTGGCCGATGGAGGCCGAAAGAAACATGGCTACAGAGCATGGGGGGAGACCAGGATGGGGAAGAGGCCCAAAGGAAGGGCTTGTGTGGGGGTTGACACAGGCTGCCACGTGGCGTGATGGTACACGCCATGGGTAGGCCGTGAGGTGAGTGTTTTTTGTGAGGGGATGGGGCGAGGGTTTTAGCCATGAGGATGAGGTTTTTGGTGATTTCTCCACTACAGGGCCAACAGAGAGAGGCCCAGTAAAGGGAGGAGCTGAAGCATGCTATAGCAACGTCACACGCCGCGTGATGATCGTGAAGACAAGGGGAAAGGGAGGAAAAGGAGCAGAAGGGGTAAGGAAAGGAAAAAGACAAGTAAGCAGGGGATTTGCACAGGAGAGGCTGGCTAACAGGGGGAAAAGGGGGCCACGAGGTGCACACAGGCTGCTGGGCCGGGGGTAGCTCCCCCACCCCAAAGATCCTTGTGGCAGCCACCAGTTGGGGCTGATTAAAGGGAGAGCCAAACTCCTTAAGAAAGGAGAGTATGCATATCCCAGTGGCGCACAGGAAAGAGACATTTTTCATTAAGGAAGGCAGCAACAGATGGTGGTGGCCCATGAGTGGACACGGGAGAAACAAGGGGATGCAAAGGGGGCATACAGGTATGGAAGCTAAAAAGCGGATATATATATATAAAAAAAAACCTCAGGAGTGCAAGGACACCAAAGAAAAGGGAGGCACACGGGAACAGAAAGGAAAAGCGGAGCGGGCACAAGGGTGCAAAAAAAAAAAAAGGACACAAATATATGGTAATATAGGTATATAATAACTCTTGTTCTCTTCCTGTAGTTGTCTTCACAGAGAAAAGCGAAGGAAATGGCACCAAAGAAAAGCAAGCAGTTAAAGGAGGACGCCTACAGGGCCATAATCGAATTGGCAGAATAGGGCAACTGAATGTTGGAACTGATGGAAGGGGGCAGAGGGAAACGACCACCCGAAGGGCCATGTAGCCCCACTAGGGTACCACCTCTTGCAGTGGAACCCCCCAGGGTGGCTGATCCAGTACCTCTGCAGCCTATAGACTCAGGAACACCAGTACCTCCACCTGATCAAGGCGTGAACCTGGGCCAGATCCCCAGAATGTGGTTTTCCCTCCACAAACCATAGTAGTTCACCCTCCTCCTCAACCACAGGGAGAAAAAAGGGGCAATTGGAAGATGCCAGGCAGCACGGCCAGACAAGGTTACAAAGTACAAGAAAACAGGGAGAGGGGAGGACAGGGAGTAGTACTTGACAGAATTACAGAGGCTGGTGGCTGGGTGGAATGCATTACCTGCTGAAGTGGCATGCAGCAGAACAGTGGACTGCTTCAAACGAGGATGGGACAGGACAAGGGGGAGGGTTAATGAAGGGGAAGGGTGGAAGGGAGGGGCAGCTGCAGAATAAGGGGTGCTAGCTGCACATTCAAGCAGACTTGATAGACCTCTAGGCCTTTATCTGCTGGCAAATTTTGTATGTTCGTAGGTAACGCACTCAGTGCAATGGGAGATAGAATAAAGGAATACATAGGTCAAATTGTATTGGCCCTGGGGACAGGAGAGTTAGGGCAGATGGAATTGGCTCTGGCAGAGATTAGGATGGAGAAAGAGGTGCCAAAAAGTAATGAAGGGAGTGCAGAAAAAGATGGGAAAGGTACAAGGGAGATAGGTGCGCCCGGGATGAGGACAGGAGAGTATGTCCCACTGGCCACGAAAGAGAAAATATGGAAAGGGGAGTATGTGGATATATTCGCTTTGGTGAGCCAGGAATTGGCAGCAAAATATGACGAGACTGAGAACATAGGTAAGAGTGAAATGGCAGCAGCAATAGTGCTTTTGGGGGAAAAGGAGGAGGACAAGTTCACGAAGGGAAAGTCCTGGGATGGATGGTTTGTAGGTTTTGCCACTTTCTCAGCCATTGTCTTGGAGAAAAGGCCGGAGCTGGGCATCCCACTCATCACGTATTCCTTGATAATAAGGAGGGCAAAGGCAAAAGGTGGGGTGGGGTGGCTATACTATGATGAATTTTTTTGGCAGAGAATGGCAACATTCAGGAATGTGAGATGGGACACGAAGCAGCTAGATTTATGGACAGACTATGTCACTGATCAGTCCACACCCGAAGGGGAATGGGGGAAGAAAGGGGTGACAACCCAGAGATGTTGTTGGGCCTACAACAGGGCCTTTTGCTCATGGCCTCAATGTCATTTTTGGCATGCTTGCTCAAAATGCGGTGGCGGACACCCGGTGAGCAGATGCAGGATGGCATGGACCCAAGGGGCACAGGGACACAGAGGGCAAGGGTCAGGTCAACAGTTCTTTCAAGAGGGACAGGAGTTTAAAGGGCAGACATGGAATAAGGGTGGAAGGGGCAGAGGGAACACAAGCGGGGGGGTCAGAATCACTGATCAGAAGAACCCTGCACAAGACGGGAGGGAGGGGCTGGGGAGCAGTAAGGGGGGGAGGGACAAGGAGCAGTTCGGGGTAGCTAGAACCCCCATTAATTTAGGGCGTGGACAGCCTGTTTGGACAGATATCTGAACAGAAGAGTGTGGGACATGATTATACAAGGTTTTATCATGGGGTTTTCACTACAGTGTGTGGGGCCCAGGCAAGCGAGAGAGGTGGGAAACCTGGGATCGGTTGAAGGAAAGGAAGAAATGTTGAGACAGAAGATAGAAAAAGAAAAGGCAGCAGGGAGGGTAGAGGGACCATTCGACACTCCCCCTCTGCGAGATATGTGGATTTCACCATTGGGTTTGGTACCCAAGAAGCAAGAGGGAGAGTACAGGGTGATTCTCCACCTGTCTTATACAGAAGGGGATTCAGTGAATGACTTCATTGGGGAGGAACACAGTAGAGTGACATATGCGACACTAGAGGATGCAGTTTGGATAATCCAGGCTACTGAGGATGCATGGATGGCAAAGATGGATACTGAGTCCGCTTTCAGACTGCTGCCAGTCAGGAGAAAAGACTGGGATCTATTGGGTTTTAAGATTGGGGAGCAGTATTATTTGACAAATCCATGCCAGTGGGATGTTCCATAGCTTGTGCGACATTCAAAGCATTCAGCATGTGTTTGCAATGGATATTTCAGGAAAAGACGGGTTATAGAACAGTCATTCATTATCTAGATGACTTCCTTTTCATTGGGAGAGGAAAAAGGGAGACACAGAAGATGCTGGGCAAGTTTCAGGAATTATGCATGGAGCTGGGGGGAATACTGGCACTGGAGGAAACAGAAGGGCCCAGCAGGGTGATGGAGTTTCTGGGGATTGAGATAGATGCCCCAAAAGAGATATTCAGGCTGCTAGAGAACAAAGTGAGAAAACTGAAGGAATTGATTCAAGTACACACAAGCAGGAGAAGGGTACAGCTGAAACAAGTTCAGCAAGTACTGGGGCACCTGAACTTCACCTGCAGGGCCATTGGACCAGGAAGGGCGTTCACAACGAAGTTAGCTAGGGCTACAGCAGGGGTCACCAGACCACATCACTGAGTGGACCTGACAAGAAGTGTCAGAGAAGATTTTGGGATATGGGAGGAATTCCTTAAGGAATATAATGGCTGTTCGTTCTGGCAAGAGGAGTGGGTGTACAACACAGACTTCGATCTCTACACAGATGCAGCTGGGGGTTTGGCATGGGGGTTACCTGAGGGGCAGGTGGTTTGCACCATGGCCTGATAGCTGGGTAAAGGATGGGAAAATAAGAGATATAACATTGCTGGAAATCATGCCCATATGGGCATGTACCCTGGACTGGGGGGAGGAACTACGGGATCAGAAAGTGACATTCTGGTGTGACAATAGAGCAGTGGTAGAGGTCCTAAACAACAGGGAAGCCAGGTCAGAGACAGTCATGAAAGTATTACGATGTTTAGTTTTAAGGGCTTTGCAGCTGAACATGTCATTCAGAGCAAAACACATAGAAAGGGTACACAATACCCTGGCTGATAGCCTTTCCCGTCTGCAGCTAGACTGTTTCTGGAGGCTGGCGCCAGCAGTGGAGGAACAAAAAACACCCATACCAATGAACATCTGGGACATTGGCAAGAAGGAGCAGAACTGTTGTTTCGCAGCTCATGGGCACCTCGGACTCTGAGGGCTTACGATGGGGCCTGGCGGGTGTTTCAAACATTTAGGGCTGAGCACCAGATGGAGGTAAGTGGGCCACTCACAGAGGAACAGTTGGGAATGTTCACCGTGGAACAGTGGTGAAAAGGGACTGCCCACACCACAGTGGGGGTTTATCTGGCAGGGATTAGTGTTATCTGCAGCCTAAAGGGGTAGAAAGACCTGACAAAATCATTGTTCATCAGGAGAATGATGCAGGGATGGGGTAGGTTGAAACATGGTCCAGGTGATAAAAGGAGGCCAATAGGGGAGCAGTGGCTAATAAAGCTAAAGGACGTGCTCCCAGTAATATGCAGATCAAAGGCTGTGCCCCAGCTATTTCACACAATTTATGTGATAATGTTTGCAGGGGCCATGAGAGTGACTGAGGTGGTAGGCCATGGGAAAGAAGACAAGGAAGGAGGCTTGGAATGGGAGATGTAAACTGGGGGGCGAAAGAGATACAGATCAAGATCAGGAGGTCAAAAATGGATCAAAGAGGACAAGGTTGCATAGTGACACTGAAGGGGCAGGTAGAGGTTGCAATAAGCCCAGTACAGGCTCTGTGAGCTTTTGCCACAGAGCATGGGACCAGGACAGGAAAGTTATTTGCACATGGTGATGGGAAAAGGGTCACCAGCTACCAAGTCACAGCATTACTTAAAAAGGACATGCAATTCATGGGGGAAGACCCGGCTAATTATTCATCCCATTCCCTATGGATTGGGGCTGCCTCACAGTGGGCAGCAATGGGAGAAATAGTGAATGACATTTTGGAAAAAGGGCGCTGGTGGTCTGCCAGTTTAAAGAGATACATTAGAGCACTGACGTAAAAATTTAAGGTAATGCTCCTGGTTGGAATTGCAGGTGGGGGCAAGAAATGGAAAAGGTGGGGGGAGGGCAAAAATTGGGGAGGGATAATACGGTGATGACACTAAGAGCATGTGTAAAATAATTAATTTTCCTTGAACCCCATAGGTAGAGGGATGATCACAGAAGTCTGGATCTGCGGCCATTCCTATATTTATTGGGCTAGAAAAAGAGCAGAGAAGAAGGCTGGGGGAAAGCAGCTGTACCAAGATGTGAAACAGTGTAGGTTGGTCTGGCATGGCATATGGGGGATGAGATAGGCACAGCTGCTTCCCACCTTGAAGGATCTCAAGGGATGGCACCCCAGTTCAGACCTAATTATTATACATCTGGGGGCAACGACCTTGCAGGCAGGCCATGGGTAGACACATACTTACAGATAAAAAGGGATCTAGTGGCAATATGACAGTGGTGGCCTCAGGTGTGCCTCGCCTGGTCAGATATGATACCAAGAAGGGTGTGGAGGCAGGACCACAGCCATAGGGCATTGGAGAGGGCCAGGAGAAAGATGAATAGAAGGGTGGAAACATTGGTAAGGTAGCTGGGAGGACAGATAATATTGCGGGGGGTAGAAGAATGGGTAGAAGACTTCTACAGGTCAGACGGTGTGCACCTGTTGGACCTAGCCATATACATGTTCAATACAGAAACAATGGGCTTTATAGAAGCATGGAGGAAACATGCAAAAACTGGGAAATAAAAAAAAAAAAGGATCTTCCCTGAGGTGAGAGAGAATACCTAGTATGGGAGAAGCCAGCCATCAGCGCAAGCTGAGAGACTAGCTAGTGAGAGAAAAGGTGGGGGAGGAGGGAGGGGAAGAAAAAGGAATAACACAAGAAGAGGAAGAAGATGAAGGAGAAAGCGGTCTCAGTTTTCATTGTTACCTAGCAGAAAAGGAGAAGTAGATGGCACCCAGGTTTTCACCTGGGGGAGGGATAATCAGAGATTGATATATGGATGGAAATAAATGAAATTTATGAAAATATGATAATAAAGAAATGGAAAATGGAATATGGAATTATGAATATAAATAAATTAATTACCAATCAGAGCACAACAGCAAACAATAGTCTCTGTCTTTTTGTGAGGGAAAAGCAGGGAATCCGGGACAATGGAGTTTGCCCATTAAGAGGCAGACCAGGTTGTCCTGGTGCACCACTTCCCTCCTTCATGGAATGGTTGTGCTCAAGAGGGAAGGGGGAAGGAAGGGGAGGGGCTAAGGGCCAGAACAATGGGCAGGTAACAGGAAGGGGAGGGGTGAAGGGAGGTACATAAGGGACAGCACAAGGGAGCCTCAGCCACTTTTTGCTGGAGTTTTTGATTCCTCCCACCCACCCTACTAGGCAGAGCAAGAGGGGAAGACAGTCAAGATGGGACTGTATGGTGGGTCTGTTAAGGTGGATGACAGACGTGTCCGGTTGGACAGTTTGGACTGCCAAAGGTGGATGGCAGGTGATAATATGGTTATGGACTGCCAAAGGTGGATGGCGGGGGGGGGAAGAAAAGTGGAAAAGGGGGAGGAGGGGAAGAAAAAAGGAATAACACAAGAAGAGTAAGAAGATGAAGGAGAAAGTGGTCTCAGTTTTCACCGTTACCTAGTGGAAAAGGAGAAGAAGAAGGCACCCAGGTTTTCAACTAGGGGAGGGATAATCAGAGATTGATATATGGATGGAAATAAAAGAAATTTCTGAAAATATGATTAATAAAGAAATGGAAAATGGAATATGGAATTATGAATATAAATAAATTAATTGCCAATCTGAGCACAACAACAAACAATGGTCTCTGTCTTTTTGTGAGGGAAAAGGGGGAAATCTGGGACAATGTTTCTTCTCTGGGGAGTAGGAGCTGTACTCACACTTTGTAAGACTGCATAAAGCCTCTATCAGTTGGGACACAGTACAGATTACTGAAGATCTCCAGTGACAAACTATTGGTTGCTTCACATCAACCAAAGCTTCCTGAAACCAAATTGCTGGTCTAAAAGGACATAAGGGATGTTAGCCAAATTCCCAAGAGCATACAAACATCTGAACATACGAAGAAGCCTGCAGAAGAAGGCCATTTGGCCTGTCTAGTCTGCTCATATTGCAAGGTCCACAGCTTGAGCTACTGTCCCTGCCCCCTACCCATTTCTCCCATCCTCCCAACCCATGATCCTTACCTACCTCCTGTATGCCTATCCCAGCCTCTCATGAAGCTGCCCACTGTCTTCAACAAGACTACCTCTTCAGTCAGCGCATTCTGTCTGCCACCCTCCCTGTGAAGAAGTGCTTCCTGACCTCTCTCCTAAACCTCCCTCCTCCAGCTTAAGACTGTGCCCCCTCATGTTATGTTTGCCAATCAGCTTAAAGAGACCCTCCTTATCCACCTTATTTATCCCTTTCAAGTATATAAAGATCAAAAGCATGTCCCCTCTCTTTCTCTCCTGTTCTCCAGGGAGTACATGTTCAGTGCCCTCAACCTCTCCTTATATGCCTTACCCTGCTGACCTACTATGATCTTTGTAAGCCTCCTCTGGACATTTTTGAGCAGGTTAATGTCCTTTTTGAGGCATGGACACCAGTACTGAACTCCATACTCTAAATCTGGCCTCACCAGTGACTTGTACAGGGTAGTATAACCTCCTCTCTCCTACTACTGATCCCCTAGTTGTGCATCCCAGCATCCTCTTTCCCTTGCTGCTGCTTTCTTGCACTGCATAGCATGCTTCAAGTCACTAGTGAGCATCACTCCCAGGTCCTTCTTCTCCACGGTTGCAGATACCTGTACTCCATCCAGGTAGTACATCTTCTTTAATGGCTTCAATGTGCATAACTTTCTTAACACTGCAGCCAAGCTGCCAGATCACGGACCACCTCTCCAGCTTTTCCAGATCATCCAGTAGGTTCTGTATCCCTTCAGCTGTGTCCACTTTCCAGCACATCTACAGTACAAGTCACATTAAACTGTTCCTCCAACCCATTGTTTTAGCACTTTTCAATGAGTTGCTGATTGTGTACACTTCTCATTGCACTGCATTAATAAAAGTTTCCTAATGGCTTGTTTGTAGCTGCATTTCAGTTTCAGCTTACTTTTCAGCTCTCTGGAAACTTTTTAACAATGCAGTGCAATCATCAGTGCAGGCATTAAGCAACCCATAAAAACAAGAGCTGGAGTCTGATTTCACTACTGTCTAGAGTAATGTACTGCACAGTTAGCATTTTATTTGGGGAAAAAGGAATCCCAGGCACCTGAACTCATTACCTGAGAGCTCAACCACTAATTCTCAAGGTCCCAACAATAGTTTGTGGCTCCCGAGAACTGAGCTACTGTAGGTATACTGTAGTACTGTATTGCAGCTGTCCAGACAGCTTCCCAGAACTCACAGTCTGCATTACAGAAGTAGTGTACTGTAAACAGTGCTTTTTAGATGTTCAATTTTTTTTTAAATCTGCAGTAATCTTGCTTCACCTCCATGAAGGATTTGTCTTAATTCACCTTCTGTGATTTAGGATTCAACCACAGATCGCAGACTGAACTTTCACTTTTCCACCCCCCCCGATGAAAATGCAGTTTATTCACTGCCAGCTGGACATACAGTACTGTAAGGATTTTCTGAAAAAGAAAAGTAAGCTAACTCCTCATTGACACTTTGAAAGTACTGGACTAGTGTGCTGTTTTATTTTAAACCTGGTGGTGTTCTCATGTACAGTACAATCACTGATCTCGGATGCAGTGGCAATCATTCAGTTTTGAAATTCCTCAGTGCAGATCATGTACCATTTTTTTGGGGAGAGGGAAGAAGAGCTTCAAATTCTTCAGAAACTTTTGTGTTTGTACTGCATGTGAGTACAGAGTCAGACAGAGGGTAAGATGAGAGCAGCACAGAAAAAAACAGTCAGGCAAGCAAGCGGGCGGGTACAGTAGCGGGGGAGCAGTGGTCAGCTCTATCATAAATTAAACTAAAACTAAAAAAAAGTAAAATTAACTAAGTTTATTACATAAAATGAACTTCTCTACCCCATCTACCCTTTCTGTTTTTTATGAATGGGGTTTACTGTAGATTACAATACATTACAGTACAGTAAGCAAGAGGCAAGATATTGTAGACTACAGTGCTGGAAATATGTATAGCACAGTACTGCACTGTAACTGCATTTGAAAATGCATTACATTACTATTGGAGATGGAGCTGAAGTGAATTTACTGTGGCTGTAAGTGCATTCTATGTGAGCTGATGAGTAGTTGAAAAATAATTTATGTTTTAAGAATTTAGAATTGCTACTGCATTAGAAGCACAAAAAAATAATGCCAGTGCAGTGAGTTTGAGGAACAGTTTAATCTGATTTGTACTTTAGGTGTCATCCATGAATAGGTCCATTTTGCCCTTAATGCCATCTCCAATGCCATTGATAAAGACATTGAACAATGCCGGCTCCAGCACTGAGCCCTGTGGCACCCCACTGGTGACCTCTCTGGTGCCAGATAATTCTCCCCCTACAACCATCCTCTGGGTTCTGTCCCTCAGCCAGTTTTCCACCCATCTGAACATCTTATCCCCAACCCCAAGATCTTCCAAATTCCTGCTTAACCTTTTGTGGGGCACAGAGTCAGAGGCCTTGCTGAAATCCAGATAGAGGATGTCTAACACTTGGCTTCTTTCTACTGTCTTAGTGAACCAGTCAAAGAAGCCAATCAGATGTGTTTGCTACGATCCCCCCACCTCCATGAACCCATGATGCCTGGTATCCTGGAGACCATGCTCCTCAAAATATTCTACCAACCTTTCCTTAAGTATGGTCTCCATGAGCTTGCACATGATTGAGATCAGACTGGCAGGTCTGTAATTCCCTGGGTCATCCTTGGGACTGCATTTGTGGAGGGGGTACCACACGTGCTGTTCTCCAGTCCTTGGGGTACTATGTCTGACTCTAGTGAACTATTAAATACAGAGGCAGCCATAGACATGGTCAGATATTTCCTGAAATGTCTGAGATACATCTGAAAATGTTGTCTGCTTGCAGTACCACTATGGGCCACCAGAAAGATTCTTTTTAGTTATTTTGCAAACGTTCTGGAAGTATCAGACCATATCATGGCTGCCACTGTAAGCCTGCCAGTGGCCCTGCCAATTCCTCAGCCAGTTCCCTCATTACCCTTGGATGGAGCCATCCCTAGGGAACTGAGTCAAAATGATCTGATCACAAACTGCATGGAGATTCAACCAGAAACTATCTAGGCTATGATATACCACAGGATATGAACCTCCAGCTTGGCCACATCCTCAGGTGGAGTGACAGCTCAGTGCAGCAAGTAAGTGTAGATCCTGTGGGTTTATACTATCTATGGAAAAAATTGTTTTGTACAAGTTTAGATCTCATGTCTTTGACTGTGGTATATCTCCAAATACTGGTTTGGTCCTCCTACCTCCCTCACTCCTCTCCTCAGTCCCACTGCCTCATGTTTCCTTTGCTCCAGGGATCATCACACATTCTCCATTCTTCATCCTCACCCCTCTGCTGGACATGCTTCCTTGTTCTACCCACTTCATACACTCTGGAACCAGCTACCCTCTTCCCTCCCCCTATCTCCCTCCTTTGGATCCCTCAGGCACCAGTTGAATCTCCTCCCTCCACCTGCTCCTGATCTTCCTCCTCATGTCCCCATCCCGGCTTTAAGCCTCTACCATCCTTGAGTCAGGGCCATTGCCTTGGACTCCCCTCCATGCCCTTTGGCCTTTGGCTCCACTTCCTCACTGCTATTGTACTTCTTTCCATGGCTGAGGTTGGTTGGTACCCTCTCATCAGGTCTATTATCAGGTTCAGTAATTTTGCTATTATCATGCTGTATCTTGCTGCTGTTAATTTATTGGCATCTGTAATTGTGCTGTTATTTTCATGCTGTACATTGCTGCTGTATTTATTTGCACCTCTAAAAATGCCCCTTTTGTACTGTGACTGCACTTATGTTACAATGATTGTGACTATTTTCTACCTGTGATTTGCTATATATCTACTGTACTTCTGTTTTCTCCTGTTCTGTTCCCTCAAGTCACATCTGGAAGTGAGAGTTGACTCAGATTGCTTTTCCCAGTTGTCAATTTTTAAATAAAGTGTTGGGGAACAAGGGAAAACAAGATGGGCCCAAATTCACTAAACAGACAGAAAATCCCCTCTGCAAGCTCAGGGGAAAGCATCAGTGGATGTCAGGAGCAATGGGAAAAAGAGCAATGATATCTGTAGGAGTGGGAACTGTTCCATGTGAGTCAAGTAGTCATACTTGAGATTCAGGGTTGGAAGCTGACAAATGTATCATGTATACTGTATGACCCAGGGCCCTTCCAGGAGTTAGGGTAGCAACTGTACAAATGGGCCCAGGCATTATGTCTGGTCTCCTGTGGAATGAGTAGTCCCAGGCAAGCAAAGAGAGGGCTACAGGATAAACCAGTCTGGGAATGAGGCACAATTCAACATATATCCCCAGTGACAGTAGAGGAAAAAGGAGAAAAATGTAGGTGCAAACAGCAGTTATGGTTAGGACACCCCCCTTTGTTGGTAGCCAGATGATGATGGTCCACACTGAGCAGGGGCTAGATGGCAGTTTGCTGAGCCAGACAAGAAGTGGGGATATAGACCAGACCAAATGGATGGCTGCTCTCTATCCTTAAATGAAACCACAGATGTACCATGATGTCTTCAAGCAAAGCCATACTTATATCAAGAAGAAAGAAGGGGCCATTAAAGACACATCAAGCATTCACTGTACAAAAGAATGGTTCCCTAAATAAGCATTGTCAAATCATATTGCAGGAGAAAAACCCAGAAATGATACACAGTGTAAGCTCAGCTAGCTTGATAATCGATGGGCTCCAGTGCACTGCTTGTGGTTTCACGCTATGTACGCTGTCAGGTTGGTGTAGCTTGCTCCAGGACACCTGCCACTGTGCTGTACATGTCACTGTGTTGTGCTTCATCCAAGGGTGTTGGTGTGTGGGTTACACTGTGAGTGAGTCGCTATTCAGTCACTGTTCCTCCGATGTTCTGTTGGTGACAGGCTCCAGTGCAGTGCTTGTGGTTTCACCCTATGTCAGCTGTCGATTTGGTGTAGCTCATTCCAGGACACCTGCCACTTTGCTGTACATGTTGCTGTGTTGTGCTTTGCTCTGAGGGTGTCTGTGTGCCTATTTTGCTGTGGGTGAGTCACTCTTCAGTCAGCATGTGATCATTTAATATGGGAAGCTGGGTAACAGTGTAAAAGCATTGCACAAGAACTGCAGCTTCATAGTGGAGAAAGAAAAAGGGCAGGGGAGTGAGGTGCAGGCTGCAATGCTGGTTGTCAAGCATGCTAGGGCCTACAAGGAGTCAGAACAGGCCCAAAACATACAGTACTGAAAACATCAGGTATGAGGCTGATATCAGGTAGCCATAACACATCCTTCCACATAATATCCCCTAGACCCATCACCAGAGATACAACAAATTCCACAGATAGTCTGTATATCACCTAGTGACCATTGGAGCCATATTATGTGATGAATCTTAGGCAGGAATTAACTGCAGGATTGGCCACACTAACCACTGTCAGATGGTCCCAGAATCCATCTGTTTCAAAGAGCTAGAGAAGGTAGTGGTGGAGTGATCATCCCAGTCCTGTTGTAGTGGGAGGTCGTGATATGGAGCATAGAGGTTCCCTGTCAGGATTTTCAAGGAATCTTTGGCAGAGGCCTGCAATTCTCTGCTGTGACTGCAGCTGTCAGAGTTATAAGGGTAATCAGTTTATGCTCCTATTGTTAGTTTCGTTGACATCACTTCTTCTTGCCAGTAAGTGAGAAGTGAAGGCAGCTGCAGGAAGTTTGGTGGTAATGGGCATTCTTTTGTGTTGACTCCAAGGGCTGAAGTATCTACTATATACTTTCAGCAACTGTTGAGATGTGAATCCTGGGCTCTGCTGGTGTTTGCTCAGTGAGCTGTCCATCAAAGAAGGCCAAGCCCCCATGAACTGGTTTTACAACTGGACTCCTTTAATTTTCCAACCACTATTCCAAAACTAGTTGTTTATACAGCAGTAATAAAAGTTAACTTTTCCATCAACAAATTCTATAGTCATTTACCTTATAGTTTGGTTTGTGCATGAAGTACCCCATAACTAGAGATGCAGCAAATTTAAATTCCACTAGCGAAGTGGACGCAAAGTGACCACTTCACATTGGTGTTGCTCAACGCAAAGTGGCCAATGCAAAGTGCTTACTTTGCGTTATCATTATCACTTTGCATTGTCAATAATGCCTTAAGGCGAAGTAAGGCGAAGTGCCATGTAAAAAGGCAGCCCCCCGCACATCACATGGCTTACAGTACTGTAAGTCACATGGTTTAGCCAGATAGGAAGGAAGTGAGTCAGAGAAGCAGTTTCACTTTCTCCTTTGTATTTTTAGAGTGAGAAAGCTCTGTGGAGAGAGAAGGAGAGATCTGATGCTTTAGTTCTTTACTGAAGCCACAACAGCTTTTTTAAAAGCTATATCTTTGTTTAATTTTAGTGTTGTGCTTGTGATTTTTTTGGTTAGTAAATTTTTTTTTAGAAGTTTTGTTTTGTGTGTGTGTGACTGTGTGTGTGTTTGTGTGTGTGTGTGTGTGTGTGTGTGTGGTTGTGTGTGTTGGACTGTTGGGACTCGGAGGAGTTGAGATGGAGCCTTTGGAAGGACAGTCAGTGGCCTGTGGGTGCGATCATCAGAGGATGGGAGTGCGGACAGGGTGTGGTCATGTCAGGCTGGACCGCTCCTGATTTCTGGAGTTCCCCCCTGTGCTGAAGCAGCAGCACCAGTGCCACCAGTGGCTGCTGTCAATGCTATTACCACCACCACCACCACCGCTGGTAGATGTAGGGGCTCCAGCAGCACCCACTCCACCACCTTCAAGCCACAGGAGGTGGCCTTCGAAAATCCTATTGGTTCAAGGAATGTGTCTGGTCCCCACCTCCATTGCTCCCCAGTGTGGGAGTGTTTTGATTGTGTTGGGGTGGAATGGCACAGTGGTGGTGTGCCACCTCTGTGGTGCGACGGTGTGCCGTGGCCCTCGAGGGACACAATTGGGGACCAGGGCCAGTGCACCCATATGATGAATCACCACATGGTGGAGTGTCAGGCTGCCACAGAAGGGGCCAGATGTTCACCTGCTGGCCCTTCTGTGGCAGTGGCAGAGGGTGCTGCTGATGAACAACATGTGCCTTGCCGCCGCAGCTGGAGGAGAACCAGTGGAGCAGCTGCACCACCTCCCCCACCACCACAGCCACCAGCACCACTCTCTCCACCACCACTCCCTGGATTTCCTCCTGCAGTGGACCCCGCCACAGTCCCTGTAACACAGTCGGACCTCACCATGTTGTGCTCAGCCCTGGAGGAGAACAGTGCAAGGGTGGGTGCTTTGCCACAGCAAGTTGGCACCATTGAAGCACAGCAGCAGCAAATAATAACAATGCTGCACTTGCTGCTGGACCACCACAGCATCCCACAGCCACAATAAGATATTGTTTTCTGCCCCCCCCATCCAACTGTTGAGTTGTACTCTTTTTGTGTGCTTTCTCTTTGTTGTTGTTTAGTAATCCAAATTTTCCCTTCCAGGGCAATCTTTCTTGCTCCACATAATCAGTACATTTCTGTCTAAAACTGCCCCTAATTTCATTACAGTGTGACACATGATGGAGGAATTCCCATTCTGAAAAGCTGCCCACATTCTACACCTCTTCTCAGCAACATTAGCACGTGATGCCAGGGTGACCAGGGATGCATCCTCCATTACAGTGAATGTCCGATTGTCCTGCAATTTTCCGAATTTTTCTTTGTGTTATAATAGTCAGTTTGTTTTGAAATGTGTGGGCACATTTCCTGTAAGAAAAGCCTTGTTAGTGGAAATGTTCCCACATTTCACCACAAAGTGAACCTTATAACAACAAAACATTGGGATAGCTGCCGGACATTCACTGTAGTGGAGCATGCACCTGCACTCCCCCCTGGCATCAGATCATAATGTTGCTGAGAAAGGGGGTGCAGAATGTGGGTGGCTTTTCTGAATGGGAATTCCTCCATCATGTGACACACTGTAATGAAATTATGGGTGGTTTTCCCAGATAATATTGCACTCTGTGGAGCAAGAACTATTCCAGTGGAAGTAAGACCCCCACATATTAGTTTATGTGCATCACCATAACTATGTAATGTGGTGACTGCAAAGCAGCAGCGCAACAATCTGTTGATAACTCTGACCTATATTTTTTAATGCTATGTTACAAGTTCCTCTACTTACATCCTGACTGACTGGAATGATATGAGAATTTGCTAACTTGAGTGAGTCTGCTGTACTACCCTTTTTCATGTGTGAAATAATGAAAGTAGCATTCCTTTCAAATTGGTTCAACTTCTGACCAGGTGTTTGTTATTGTTTTCCTCTGCTTTTCTCCATTGCATCAGTTAGTTGTTATATATCACTTCTGTTGTAGATTAACAATTATGCAGCAGTCAGTGTTTTATGAAAGCACAGAACAATATTTATTGAAAAGCAGCTGCAAAAAAATACAAACCTGGTGAGAACAATACTGAAAGGTGTCCTCTTTTTTTTTTTTATACATAAAAAAAGTCATCAAGTAAGGAAAGCAGACATAGATTGTGAAAAGAAGCCTGTCATTCAACTCACGGCTCGAGACAACTAGTGGTGGCTGTGGCAGTGTAAAGTAGCATAAAAAGGAACAGTTCAAAACTGTGAGGACATTTTTGCACTGCTGCTTTAATTGTGAAAATGTCAGCATGACATCATGAGCTCACAGCAACAATCACAGAGCACACAAAAGTGGCACAGAGTCCCTAGTTTTTTTCTGCCAGCCTAAAATGCATCCTGCTTCTCTGCAGAAAATTGACAAGTGGTTACACAGTGAAATGGGAGAGTTTCAACACATACAAAGTCCCCCAGCATTAATTGCACACTCAGTCATGCTCACAGAAGTGGCATTGAGTCCCCAGATTTTTTTTTGCCAGCCCAAAATGCATCTTGCGTTTCTGCAGAAAATTGACAAGTGGTTAGACAGTGAAATGGGAAAGTTTCAACACATACAAAGTCCCCCAGAATTAATAGCGCACTCAGTCATGCGCACAGAAGTGGCACAGAGCCCCAAGATTTTTTCTGCCAGCCCAAAATGCATCCTGTTTGTCAGCAGAAAATTGACAAGTGGCTACACAGTGAAATGGGAGAGTTTCAACACATACACCAGTATAAAATGATGACTGGGAGTATTGTGTTGCTGGTCCAATGTGTTCTGACAGACTATTTGAGCAAATGCAATGTGACCATCTCAGCTGGATTGAAGGGTGCCCATTGGCTGTACACCAATAGTAGCCTTGGTGTTTATATCTATCTATCTACCTATCTATCTATCTATCGATCTATCTCTATATATGTATATATATACACACTCTCATATATAGATATATGGTTGTAAATGTTCTAGTTGGGGGGGTTGACAATCATGGACATGTACTCATGGTATTGTTCTCCATCACAGGTCACACAGAAACTGTTGGTGTGCACATTCAAGTGCTCAATGAGAATTTTTTGCACTGAAATTGGAAACAGATAACTCTCAAGCACATGAAGGTAAGTATTTTTTTTTTCTGGGGAGGGGGAATCATATTTGCAGGTTTGCATCTAATGGTTTCTCATTTTGTTACTTCTTCACAGATTTCATAGGCATCCTTCTGGAGTCCAGTTGTTATGATGGTCATGGTCATGTAATGAAATTACTTCTGCATGTTAATATGTGTGCCCAAGCTCGGGGGGAGGGAGTGACTGATTTTGAAGAACATTTTGGGATAAGGCCACTTTGACAGAACACCAAAGCATCTTGAAGTTTCCTAAAAAAAGAAATTAATGACTTCTTACAACTTAATTGTTATGTGTCCCTCCCTGGTTCTCACAACTTGTGTGCAATATTTCCTGCAGTCTTCACAACACAATGAAACATATGAAATAAAACCAGAATGGATTTCACATGGATATTACATTGCTTCCTCTTTGTGCAGTACAGCTACAGTACCATTCCCATCCCAATGTCTTATATCGACAGAACCTTTTTTGTTTACCCTGTAAAAGAAACAAAGTAAGTGCACAGGATGTGTTTTACCATTGTGGCTCTGAAAAGCTACAGAAAAGAAAAACATAAAACTAAAGGAATTGAAGCAGCATAACAAACATGACTGAGTACACATACTCACTTTATTGTTTAAATATTAAGAAGCTTTGTGTCTGTGGCTGATGGTTGTGGTGGGCTGGACAGACTCATGCTTAGTGGTGGCAGTGGCTAACATCATTCAGTGGTGGTGATCCAGGGGGCATACAGACTCAGGCTCAGTGGTGGCAGTGGCTAACATCATTCCTGGTGGTGGTGGTCTAAGGGGCATACAGACTCAGTCTCAGTGGTGGCAGTGGCTAACATCAGTCCTGGTGGTGGTGGTCCAGGGGGCATGCAGACTTGTGGTGGCAGACTTGGATAACATCAGTCCCGGAGGTGGTGGTGGTGATGGTCAGGGTTGGGGGGGGTTGCATACTGCCTTCTAAATACTACACTTAAAACCTGCCAACATTAACCACATCATTATCCTCATAAAGAAAACTGCTTTCACAGTCATCGATGTCTGAAGTCTGACCACTGGGAAATTCTTTCTCCATTGTGTCGTCATCTACGTCAGTGGTGGGCCGTTTTGGGCTGCCACTGCCAGTGCCACCAGGATGCTCCATTTCCACATCAGCAAGACCACCATGACAAGTCCAGGGTATGAATACCGAGGTTGCAGTCTGTGCTGGTACATGCCTCTCATTCATTTTAATGAATGTTAGCAAACTAACATTTGCAGGAGACAGGTTTGTCCGGCAATCCCTGACTATTGCACCTGCTGAGCTGAATACCCGCTCAACACTTACACTGGAGGGTGGGCATTTGAGGTACTTCAGTGCCACTGCAGTCAGCTCTGGCCATTCACTGACCTTTTCACTCCAGTACAAAAGAGAATCTTCACTTATTGTTAGATGCCTGTTTTCAGACAAATATGACTCAACCATTCTCTGTGCCACACTAAGTCCAGTTGTTGATGCATCAGCCTGTTCTCCAGAATCATCTATTTCACAAATACCCACTTGGGACAAAGCCACCCAATGCAGGTTGATGCCACCCACTTTGGATGACAGACCACCTGGAACTACAGTCCCCTTAGCCTTGCATAATATGCTTGATGGTCCTCCAGCTACACCTTCAGCTGGATTATGCTGCTGAGGTTTGCTTACCTTGGCACGTGACTTCTGTGCCCCATGAACCAAGCACACCAGTTGACCACTGATATTTTTTACCTGTTCAGGCCCTCCCTCCAGAAATGATGCAATTCCACGTTTGTATCATGGATCCAGCATTATTGTCATGGCAAAGTTGTCACTACGCTGAATGCTCACAATGTGCTGATTCTGGTCAAATACTGCCAGCATGTGTTGCAGCAACATACTGATACCACCTTCTCCAGCAACTTCAAGGCTATATTGTACATTCACCAATGTCTGCCTCAGCACCTGCAGCAGTGGAATTTATTGACTAATCGAGGCAGACTCACCACTCACTGCCTGTATGGCATGTTCAAAAGGCCACAAAATTGCTATTACAGAGTCTATGAGGCGCCACTGTTCACTCGTCATAGACATGGAGGCCTCAAAACTGTCTTGGCTAGTGTGCATAACAAGATATTCTGAGATGGCTTTGTATTGTTTATACAACCTCTCTGCCATGTATGTCATGGAGTTCCATCGGGTGACAACTTCCAGCTTCAAGCGGTGCTGAGGCAGGCTGTTTTGAATCTGCAATTGCCTCAGTTGGTCACGGGCCTTTCCAGATCTTGAAAAGTGAAAGCAGATACGTCATGCAATGGTCAGCATTTCCTTTATGTCAGGGTGCTGCACAAACTCCTGAACCACAAGATTTAAACAGTGGGCCATGCATGGAACATGAAAAAAAAACACCATTCGTGATGCATTTCACCACATTTGACCCATTGTCACTTGCTATGAACCCAGCTGTCAGGGACAGAGGGTTTAGCCATCTGTCAATTTCAGTCAGTACCATGTCCAACATGTTCTTACCAGTGTGTGAACAGGTCACACTGCGCATAGCAATTGTTGCATGCTGGTGAATTCCAGGAAGTTTGCTACCACGACAATCCACTTTACTGTACTGATTATTCACACTACCAACATCACAAACAACCCCCGGCACCTGCGCCCAGTGTGCACTTATACACAGATATGAACTCCCCACTGTTTTGCCACTTGTCCACATATCCATACTTAAATGGATGAATGGAGAGGAGGAATGTTGAAGGGCATGTCTTACTGAGTCTGAGACAATGCAGAACAACTCGGGAACAGCACAGGCAGAAAAGTATGTCCTGGAAGGGACTTTCCATTTTGGACAGGCACATGCAGCAAACCACTGGAACCCAGAATTCTACACAAAGGAGAAGGGCAAAAGATCAATTGCCAGCATTTTCGCTACAGCAGCATTAAGTTCACGTGACACAGTATGATTGGGGGGGTACTTCAGCTTATGCCCAAAAACACTCTGTAACATGGGCTGACTTAAATGTTTTGCATGGGGTGTGTTGTTGCTCACAAATCGTTGTGCTCTGTGATGAATGGCATTGGTAGGGGTTGGAGTGTGGACATTTGATAAAGACGGTTGCACAGGCGATAATGACAAACCCAGAAATGATGTTATTTTGCCAGATTTGCCAATCGGGGTTGATGTACCACTTGCACTAGACATACTGCATTCACCACCACCACCACCACAAAAACTGCTACTCTCACCAGCACTGGACAACATTTCAAAGTCATTATGGTCCTCCACCTCATCATGCCTGTAGTAATCCTCTGCTGTTATTACCGCACTACTGGACACGTTTAATTTCCTACTGGGCTTAACAGTCATGGAAGGGGATAACATGCTGGCTATGGTTGCCAGTGACAAAGGTGAATGCCCCACTGTGGTATTAGCTGCCAGCTTGTGCTGGGTCCACAGAGCCAAGTGCCTGTTCTTAAGATGCGTATGCTGTCCTCCTGTCCCAAGATGGCTCCCCTTTTTAATCTACTCACACGCACATGGCAAACCTGGCAGATTGCAACTGAATCATCATTTGCATCTTGAATAAAAAAATCCCAAACAAGGGAGTGTGATGCTCTGCTTTTAACATGTCCATGATGATGTGGCTTATTTAAGTCTGTTATTTTAAGCACTGAAGTGGGGGGGGCATGTGATAATTGGGGCACTGCACACCTGGACTGTAAATGAACACCACGACTACCTATCATACTGATTACTGGGTCATCGTCACCATCATCATCAACTAAAACCAGTATATCACAAATTTTTACGGGGGGGGGATACCTGCAAACAGACTCAGACACAGCCACTTTTAATTTATTTTTGCATAGAAAATGCGTGACGTTAAGTGCCACGGTGGATGGAATATCACATTTGCTATCGTTGACATGATCATCAGAATTCTCAGGTTCAGGTAATGGGATGTTACAGGGAAGTATGACTTCAGCTACGCTGTCATCACTCACTTGCATTGCTTCACACTCAATATGTTTGGAAACGGTACACTGGTCGGAATTAGAACTTGACGCAACAACGCTAATATAACCTCCACCACCACTAACACCAGTAACACTAACACCACCGGCTGGGAAAACATCATCTCCTTCAACTATGAGTGAAGCTACTGATCGGTCTGTAAAAAACATTGCAGGAGAAATACCTTTTCTCACATCAGCAATGCACTTCTCCATCCGCGTACTACTACCATGCCCACAGACCCTCTTACTGCCAACATTGCCATGGCCAGAAACAGCTTTGCTTGCACATCTCTTTGCAGACATTTTGGGGGATCAACCACAAATATTATTACCAGATTCAGATTTTAATATGTTCACTTTCTGACTGGAGGGACGCTGGCTTGATGTGAAGCAAAATAAAGAACTGTGGCTTCAGCGACAGATAAGAGACTACTGTGACACTGTCTCAGAATTAAAACAACTTCAGTAACCAGTTATGCTGATGGGGTCGGAAATCACACACTCACAAAAACAATCCAGTCTGGTAAAAAAAAAACTTTTGAACGTGGGGGTGGGGGGGAGCACTGAATACAGACAGTGCTGATTTTTACGGCACTACAATACATACAGCAAAACTAACAACAGATAACTCGATCGCAGTACAAAATCAAGCAGCTGAAGTGGATAGCAGGTTCACACTGCTGCTCTTAGTTGCACTTACAGTAGTCTGTGTCACAAATTTTAAAAGGTGTATTATATTTGATGCACGCCACACTGCACACAACACAGACCAGTTTGTGTACAATGCTCAACGAGGAATGCGACACAAATGCAAAAGTTTAGCGTACTGCCATATAATGTAAATTTCTAATTTAAACAACCTGACCTTATGAAATGCTGCACCACATATACACAACAAACAGCAAGAAAATTTCTATTATTACTGACAATTGTACTATGTGTACATTTACATAGTCAGTTATATAACAAAAATATAACCAAAACACAAAGAATTCACTAGTTCTGCAACTTAAATCTACCTACACACAGATACGCCTCTCCCCCACACAGCACACTTTCACTGTCTTTCACCACACACACTCAATGTTGTAAATTAACATTCAAAATCCACACTCAAACAAAAACACTTGATGATGTGAGCACAGGAGGGTTTCCTACAATCGATGAACTACAGTTGAATCCCCCCCAAAAGCAAAAATGCTTTTTCAACAGCTTTTATAAGATTCCTACAGACACCTATCACAGCACACTGTCTCCTACTCCTTCATACTCATACTACCCTGAACTGAGGCTGTGCAGATCAATATAGAGCCCATGTGACCTGAACTCCCATGAATCACTGCAAAATCCACCTTTGGAGCTCAAAAACAAGGTGAAGTAAGGTGAAGTAAACTAGCAAATGGGGAGAGGGGTGCAGCACCCCATACGTTGAATGGGAAGAACACCCTTCCCCCCTCAGCTAGTGGTCAAACTGGAATTCAGTGTGTTTGCCGTTCATTTGCATCACCAGGTAAGAAAAAAGGTTTGTCTCCCCATACGATGCACAGGGGTAATGCCAAACCTCACCCAACAACTAACACACCAAAATCTGGCCAATGGAAAATCATACACAAATGCTCACAGCCTGGAAATAAGATCCCAGACCTGCAAGCAATAATGTCAGAGGCTAAACTGGACATAGTAGCAATTAGTGAGGCGTGGTTTACCAGTAACCACACTTAGGAGACTTCAGTACCTGGCTATGTATTGTTCAGAAGAGACCGAGGTGCAAGGGGAGGAGTGGCCCTGTATGTTAATGAAAATATCAAAGCTACAGAAATTCAGAATACACATAGAGCCAGAAGAACTGTGGGTCACCCTGGAAACAGGAAATGGGACAGCCATAAGAACTGGGGTTGTCTACAGGCCCCAGACCAGAGGGAGGACATAGACACATTACTGTTAGAAGATATACAAAACATGACAGCTAAAGGGAGGTTCTGATAATGGGAGACTTCAACATGCCAGATACAGATTGGTCAATACCAGCAGGAACATCTGCCAGAACTAGACTCATAGTGGATTCCTGCAGGGGAGGCCTCAAACAACTGGTACAGCAACCCACAAGAGACAGGGCTATCCTAGATCTAGTACTGACTAACAAAGAAGGGATCACAGATCTCCAGGTAGAAGGTCACCTGGGGCCAGTGACCATCATGGTATGGTTCAATTTGGCTACTACATCTAAATCATCCCATTCCAAGGCAAAAATATTGGGACTTCAGAGGAGCTGACTTTGATAAGATGGCCAACAGAGTTAAGCTAGCCCTGGCAAAAGAAACACAGGTGAGAGAGGTACAGGCAAAGTGGGCAAGCATTAAGGATACAATACTTGAAGCAACATCCCATTGTGTTAGACAGAAAAGGAAGTAAAAAAAGAAGGAAACCACTTTGGTTCTCAAATACAGTAGCAGAAAAGGTCAGAGCCAAAAGGCTGGCCTTCAGAAAATATAAGGAACACAGCGGGATGAAGATAGGGGCATACCAAACTGCCTAAGGAAGCAGGTAAGGCAGTAAGGCAGGCAAAGTCCCAAACTGAGAACACTAGCACAAACAGTAAAAGAAGGTGACAAGACTTTCTATAGATACATTAGTGAAAGGAGAGTCCAGAGGGGTATTAACTAAGCTTAATGGAGAAAGGGAGCATGTGAGGAGGAGGACCTGTAAAGGCATCTATCCTAAATAGATACTTTTGCTCAGTATTCACTGAAGAGAAGGTAGGACAGGGCCCACAGCTCAGCATCATGGACACAGGGGAGGGAGGTGAGCACTACTCCCTTCACAAAAAGAAAGGGTCCTACAAGAGCTACTAAGCTCAGGGTGGATAAGGCAATGGGACCTGATGGCATACATCCCAGGGTACTTAAGGAGCTAAAGGAGGAACTAGCAGAGCCATTAGCAGAATTGTTTAGTGAGTCTCTGAGCACAGGAGAGGTCCCAGAAGACTGGAGAAGGGCTCATGTGATCCCACTCCACAAGAGTGGTAGCAGGGAGGAGGTGGGGAACTACAGACCGGTCAGTCTTACCTCAGTAGTGGCAAGATTATGGAAGCACTCCTTAAGGAAAGGATAGTGCAACACCTGGAATCCATGAGGCACAGGATCCAAGACAGCATGGGTTTACAAAGGAAGGTCCTGTCAAACTAATCTCATAGATTTCTTTGACTGGGTAACCAGAGTGGTGGACCAAGGGGAGCAGTTGATGTCGCCTACCTTGACTTCAGCAAAGCTTTTGACACTGTTCCACATAGAAGATTGATAAATAAGCTAGGTAGGCTCGGGTGGGTCAGAGTTGGTCAACTGGGTGGCAAACTGGTTGACTGGCAGAAAAACAGAGGTGGTGGTAAATGGTATACAGTCAGAAGAGATGCAAGTCACAAGTGGGGTACCTCAGGGATCAGTCCTGGGGCCAGTCCTATTCAACATCTTCATTAGTGACCTAGCAGATGGACTAGAGGTAAGGCTTGTCTGTTTGCAGATGACACCAAGATCTGCAACAGAGTAGATGATCCAGATGGGGTGGGCAGAATGAGAAGAGATCTGGATAAACTAGCAGAATGGTCAGAAGAGTGGCAACTGGGATTTAATGCAAAGAAGTGCAAAATCATGCACAGGGGAAGAAACCCTGAAGCCACTTATAGGCTGGGAGGAGTTGCTAGCAGTCACAAAGGAAGAAAGAGACTTGGGCATCATCATCACTGATGACCTGAAATCATCCAAGCAGACCTCTAAAGCAGTAGGTAAGGCTAGGGGGTGTTAGGGTGTATTAGTAGAGGTATCACAAGTCGTAAGAGGTAATAATCCCTCTGTACAAGACAGTTGGGTCACCCCATCTAGGTACTGCGTGCAGTATTGGAGGCCACACCTTCACAAGGACATTAACCAAATTAGGGGCAGTCCAGAAGGAGCAACCAAAATGGTGCAGGGACCGCATCAGAAGACATATGAGGACAGATTAACGGAGCTCAATATGTATACCCTTGAGCAAAGGAGGGAGAGAGAGGTGATATGATCGAGACATTTAAACACCTTAAGGGCATAAACAAGGTGAAAGAGTCTAACATGTTTAAATATAAGAAAATAGCAGGACAAGAGGACACAGCATGAGATTAGAGAGGCGATTAAGGGGAATGTGAGGAATTCTTTTTCACAGAAAGGGTGGTAGATGCATGGAATGGCTTACCACAAGAAGTAGTGGCTATGAATACAGTGCAGGGCTTCAAACAGGCATGGGATAGGCATAAGGGAGCAATACAAATGACTATGAATAGATAGGTCACTGACATAGCAAAGGCCGATGGCACATTTATAAGGTAGAAAAAGAAATGGGCAGACTGGATGGGCCTTGCGGTCCTTATCTGCCGTCAACTTCTATGTTTCTATGTTTCTATGTTTCTATGTAAGTGAACTTCCACCAATGCACTTCGCATTAAAAATTAAAAGGGTAGTGACCAGGGAATGTAGAATAATGTGAAGTTGCTGTTTGCTATAGACTTCGCGTTCCCATTTATGAAGCGAAGTATTCCACTTCGCATTGCACAGCACTCCATGAATCCGCCTTTGCTCCTCGAAATGCTTCACGGAGCGGATTGAGTCCATTTCGCCCACCACTACCTATAACTGTTAGGGCTGTGCATGGTCCGAATAGTATTTCCTGAATACCACAAATAGTAGGCTTGCCGAATATTAGGATGGACATTCCGAATAGTTCACTATTCGGCTACTATTCGGGACATACTATTTGGTGGGTGAGATTTCAAAATCTCACAGAGCTTCTCTGGCCAAGCACAGGCTGTTTTTAGAGCTCAGAGCCAGGAACACCATGTGATCTCCTCACTCTGAGTATAGATGAGAGGAGACAGTTGTTTCTCAGAGAGCTAGCTCTGTTTAGTTTAACACTTGTAACTTCTATAACTGTTTAGAAAATGTTTTGTGTGTGATCCAGTTTTTACATCTGATCACCTTGTGACCGCATCTGACTACAGTTTTGTTTTTCATCCTTGAAACTGGGCTCAGTTTCAAGGAAAAGGAGAGTCTGTGTGTGAGTAAATCTGTGTGTGTGCTGCTGTATGCTGTCTCCCCTCCCCCACTGCTTACAGTTTCACAGCTCAGCTGAAGCAGTGTGGTTTGATTTTTTGCTTAAGAACCAATTAGTTCTTATCAGGATTTTTTTTTTGTCAACAAAGTCCAGTTTGGCTTTTGCATGAAGTGAGTAACTGTTACTGGGCTCAGTAACAGTGAGTGGCTCAAGCTTTTGCTAACTGCCAGATCCCCACTGCTGTGCTTGCTTAGCTTCTTGTTCCAAATCCACACACTGCCCCTGGGATATTTTCTATTTCTTTTGTGAAGCAAATTGGTATTTTGCTGTAATCAGGTTCCGGCTACGTTCCCTCCATAAGTGAAGTGTGATTGTCATCTGACTCCCTCTTATCTGTGTTGCAGCTTACTGTGGTGCATACATAATCTGTGTGTGCATTGTATTGTTGTTCTTCTAATCTGTGCCCTGCAAATGCATGCACAGTTGTCTGTACACATTTTTTTTGTGATATATGAAGCAGCGTATTTTTTTCTCACTGGGGCAGGCTTGGTCCATTGAATTGTTGCTGACTGTAGTCTGGTTCTTGGGTCAGTTCCCTGTGCAGCTGAGTAAGGAGGGTGTCGCAGGTGACTCCTCCCTCCACAGCTCACTGCACCTGAGTGGCCTGTGCATGTGAGTTTTTTCTTTTTTGTATGTCTTCACACCCTGTGTGTGCACTACATGATTGTGTATGCGTAAATTTTCTGTGAACTGCTTTAGTATTTCTGTATGTGTCAGGCATGACCCACTGGGTTCTGTGTTTTGTAAGTTGTTTGGTGCACCTTCAAAGCTTGAATTGCTGTACTGTATGACTGCACAACTGACACCGTACAAGTAAGAAGTTGTTTGCTGACTCCATCTCTCTCTAGTATCAGCTTGACTTTATTAGCTGCTACATACGTGGTGTTGCTACTGCTGTTTTCTGCAAGAAGCACCAACATAAATAAAGACACTAATCACAAATAATATACACAGTAAGTTACGGGCCATGTCTCATCAGTCCTGTAAACGTGCATGATCCAGCCCAAGCAAGTTATCTTCACCACCAGTCGTAAGTGGTAAGGAACAGGGTGAGAGAAGGTCTGTTTGTGTTTGCTGCTCTAAAATAGTTTTCTCCCCTGATAAGTCTTCAGGTTCTGGTGTCAGTAAGATTGGGGGTAGTACTAGTACTACTATAACTTCAGCTGCTGCCACTACTATTACTAGTACTGCATTTGCAGCACCATCATTTTATAAAAGTAGAAGGGCTTTACAGCTGACATCTCCAGTTATACAAGAACAAAAACCCACCCCCACTACCAGTGGTAGTACTATTCACACAACTGCCCCCATAGACGTAACATCACCTATCAGTGTGCTCCTCCCCACCACCACCAGTGCTGTGATTTCAACAACCAGAGCAAGTCCTTTTTGTACTGTTGACACCACCACTGCCATAACAGTGTGCACTGTTATTTGTGCTCCTTGCACAGCCACTGTCACCACAACCTGTGCCTCCATTAGTAGTCCTGAGTGTTCTGCTGTCACCATGACTACTGCTGCCAGTATTACAACTAGCTGTAATATGATGCCCATTTCTTCAACTGTAACTCCTGATTGTAATTCTGTCAACAGGACTACAGTCGACAGTGCTACTACCTTGCCAACTGTGCCCATGACCATAGGTACTTTGACTTGTACTGACCATGAGACTGTTACAATGACTGCACCAATTGTGTTGCCAAAACGTACTGTTGCTAAGCCTCGCAAGTTTCCTCTCACCACATTTCCTTTTGCTGATGTGTAGGATTCCGAAGACTAGCATTCATCTGGTTCTGAATATTTACCAGAGCCTCAAGACTTACTAAGTACATCATCTGACAGTGATACCCACCTACGGAAATTTGGCGATGAGGCCGAATATGCGGCATACAGTATCTGTGTGAGAAGCATGAATATGCAGCTGCCAAAAAATGTAGTGCTTCTTGTTGTGGCAAGCATGCCGGTCAGGGTTACCCTCCTCCTCCTCCTAAAAAAAACAAAGAGTTCACCCTGTCCTTTCAAAGAGTTGTGTCAAGTTCAGCTCCATCTAATATACAAAGTAGTTTTACAACTACTTTTTTTGCAGAGAAAGAAAGGGGTAAAACAACTGCATCCACTGCACCCAGGTCTGATAAGGGGAAAGGGGCAAACATGCCCATGGTTGCCCTATTGGGGCCTGTACTTCCACTGTCAGTGCAAGGAAAAGTGTGGTGTGACTGTACTTTAGTGTTGTAAAATATGATCCAACAAAGGCAGTATGCTATGTGTCTGACTATACTATAAGTCGTGGTAAAAACCTTTCAAATCTCACAACAACATCAATGATGATCCATCTCCAAATGAAACATCCCAGTGCACTTCAATGATCCACAGCTGTTACTCCCCCTCCACAACATGTGCCTGTCAGACCTTTTTCTGGTACTGGTCCAGTAGATGCACAAAGTATTGTTAGTGATTATATTAAAGAGACAGACAGTGTGCCCTCATCTCCCCCTACACCACTTATAGGGCATCCCTGTACAGGAGCATCACTCATTCTGCCTTCTTCTGCTGAGTCGTCTATTATTGTAACACCCTCCGACATGGGTTCAAAGTCAAAATTAATGTGATGTGGTACCGCTTTGACTACACCCATCATGCAAGCCTTCTATGCCCACACCAAATACCAGGCATCACACCCAACAGCACAGTAGATCACCAATTTAATTGGTGAGATGATGGCCTTGGATCTGTATCCATTTTCTATTGTGGAAAACACAGGTTTCCATAGGCTGCTGCAGCATTTGCACTGTAGGTATAATATACCATCACGGACCACATTTTCACGTACTGTAGTGCCCAACATTTATCATGATTTGAGACAAGAATTTGCCAGACTACTAGCACAGGCTGTAGGTGGAGTTTTCCACTGCACAACTGACATATGGACCAGCATGAATTCAAATCATGCATATATGTTACTGACAGCACACTGGTGTGTTGCAGATGTGGTAGTCACTGGTGGTGATGGTGGTACTGGTGCTGGTTCTGTCTCTTCCCCCTCTCCCTGCAGGTCTGCTTTGCTAAATGTCAGTGTTACAGAAAAGAAGCACCAGGCTATAAATATACTGTCATTCCTGCAAGAGATGTTGAGCCCATGGATTGATGGCAACAATTTGCAGGTAGGGTTTGTGGTCACAGACAATGCCACAAATATGATAAAAGCACTTAGAGATGGCAATTTTGATGGGATACACTGCTTTGCTCATACACTAAATTTGGTGGTGACAAATGCTTTGGCAAACACAGTGGAGGCAGATCACACAGTAAAAGTAGCCAGAAGCATATGCAGCCACTTTCATCACTCTGTGAAAGCCACAAACTGTCTGCATCAGCTACAAGAGCATCTTCAAATGCCGCAGCATAATCTCATCCAGGATGTACAGACCTGGTGGAATTCCACCTACTACATGCTGCAAAGGCTTCTGGAGCAAAAGCGGGCCCTTCATGAGATGAGCATGGAAAGTGATATGGGGGAGTCCTCGGACATCAGGACTGGGATGTGATTGAGGGCTTGGTAAAGGTTTTAGCCCCATTGGAAAGGAGCACACATGACCTTAGCTCTGATTCTGCACTGCTAAGTCAGGTAATTCCTGCAGTACAGATCCTAAAAAAAGCCATGAGGAGATTCAGTGAAAATGCTGAGAAAGATCCAAACCAGATACCAGGAACAGTGATATCCCTTGTGGAAAACCTCACCACAGAACTTGAAGTTAGATTTTCTGATCTCTGTTCCAATAAAAAGCACAAATGTGCCACTATGTTGGATCCATGTTTCAAGTGTGAGGTACTACACCTTATAATGCCCACTCACAGGGTTACAGACATTCAGAAGCAGATCTGCTTAGAGCTTGGTTTCTGCATCCTTGGGTCTATAAAACCAGCAGGTAACCCTATTGATGAGCCAGTCTCAGAATCACAAACTGAAAGCAGTATGGAAAACCTTGAGAAGGAGGGAGACTGTTGGGCTGAACTCAGTTCATCACTACATGTTGAGCAGCGGAAGAGAAGAGAACAGCAGCCACAGTCAGCACCCAATCTGCCGAACAGTTATTTCATTGAGCCTCTGGAGTCATTCTCCATAATTCCAGTGGAGTACTGGATCAAAAGAATGAAAGCATCTCCGCACTTGGCATAGTTGGCCCTGAAATATATCTGTTGCCCCCCCCACCAGCGTACCATCTGAACGAATGTTCAGAACTGCTGGGGATGTGGTGGAACCTCACCGATCCTCACTTGACCCAGCACATGTGGAACAACTTGTGTTTATAAAAATAAATCTACCTCACCTTGGGTACACATATGGCCACTAACAATTGCATTAAATAATTGTCTTGTACTGGATACAACATTTGTGTGTTGTAGCATTGACCCATACACGAGCTATTCTGTGTTAACCATCATTGTTATGTTAGCAAATAAGCACATGTTAACATTTATATTCAATGTCATACTAACACAAATCTGTGACCAGCACCCTTTTCCTTTATTACTTCCACTGTCATGGTGTATTCTTTTGAACAAGCATGCCATGCAGTTTCCAGTGCCTAAAACTGCCACCCACCTATTGATTGCTGTTCCCAACACAAAATCCTCGACTGGTATTGCTACATCTCTCAACCCCTGTGTTGCTCATGCCCATATTCCATCGATCCCTTTAACAGCTTTCCAGCTGCCAGTTACTAATGTGGTATCACCAGTCTCAAGTATTTCACATGCACAAAATATGGCAGCTAATAGTGTGTCATCTCCAGTCTCAGTGTTTCCCATGCCTGATATATGGCAGTTGCAAGTGTGGCATCTCCAGTCTCAGTATTTCCCATGCCTGAAGTATGGTAGTTACAAGTGTGGCATCACCAGTCTCAGGTATTTCGAGTACATAAAATATGGAAGTTAGTGTGGCATCTCCAGTCTCAAGTATTTCACATGACAGAAATATTACGGTTACGAGTGTGGTATCACTTATCTCAAGTATTTCACATGACTGAAATATTCCAGTTACCAGTATAGCATCACATGTCTCAAGTATTTCACATCATTGAAATGTTCTGGTTACCTGAATGGCATCACCATTCTCAGGTATTTCACATCCCTGAAATATTCCAGTTACCAGTATGGCATCTCCAGTCTCCAGTATTTCACATGACTGAAATATTCTAATTACCAGTATGGCATCTCCAGTCTCCAGTATTTCACATGACTGAAATATTCTAGTTACCAGTATGGCATCACCCATTTCAGGTATTTCCCATGCCTGAAATAGTCCAGTTACCAGTGTGGCATCACCAGTCTCAGTTATTTTCCATGCCTGCAAAATTATTTGCAAAGTGCTGCAGTATGCTGCAAGGAGCAGTGTAATTCAATGGCAGTTAATCTCTAGTCATCCAATATTTTGTGACAGCATTTACTGCAAAGTAATGAATTGCATCTTGTCTTGCTTCACTGTGTACTATTGATACATAATACAATTCCAGAGAAGGTGGTGAGATAGACTTCATGGACAATGACAGACAGATGTCTCTTTATTAGATGGTCTCAAACATTTTTCTCCCCAAGCAAGCCTTTTAGTTCTTGTAGCATTGGGAATAGTACTACTACTACTAATACCACCGGCAGAACTATTACTACTACTGGTGTCACCACCTGTTCCATCTATACATTCACTGTCACATCCTTTTGTGCAGTAGTAGGAGGGCATTAGTGCATACATGCTTTGTGCAGGAAGCAGCAGACACCACCACCAGTGTTTCCACTGCTATCACTATGGCTGCTACATCTACAGTCAGTGTGCTTCCCACCACCACTGGTTCCATTCATGCAGCAACAACCCATTCAGCTGTCACCACTATGGCAGCAACTGTTACCACTATTCTTATGCTCATGGCCAAAGCACCATCTACCCCATGTCTGTGGATTTATGTGATAACCACGAAAGCAAAATCGTGATTGGTTGCACGGCAAGTATATATCACCAAAAAACAATTTCAGTGATGTACACCCCCAATACACAGGAAAACAGTGCCAGGGACCTAAATTTTGATTGTTCATGCAGTGGGCTGTGCACTTTGCATGGCCCCACACCCCCTGCTAAAGAATTCTTAACACCAGGCAGTGCATGACGGGGGGGTGCAAAATCTGGAGAAAAAAGAATTGAGGGCCAAGCACACAAAAATGTAGGCATGCCCGGACCTGAATCTGGAACCTTTGCACCTTTAGGCTGACAACCACCAACCACCCTATGGGGCCAGCTTGGCAGCCCCACACCAACCACACCAGACCAACTCTCCCTCCCTCCCTTCCATCACGCTGGACCCCCGCACACGTACACATATAGTGATGTCCTGTCGCTATATGTGCCCACCTCCCCCATCCGGTCACCCTTCCTCAGCAGTAGCCCCTTTGACATGCACCAGGATTGAGTTGCCATTATTGCAAGAACTCAATTGCCAATGCCCATGTCATGGGCTACCATGTCTGTGACCATGAGCACCCTCCAATGTTGACCCAATGCAATACTTGATATCATTTTCAGAGTGCTATACGTGTGGTGTGGTGGATCAAGTGTGCCGCATGTAGCTTGTGTTGCATTAATGAGAGCTCTGCATTGGTGGTTGAAGTCTCATTGAGGTGTATATGCTACACCATGTTTAATGGGTGATTAATGGTGTTGTTAAAGTGTTTTTAAAGTTTTCTTAAAAATACCTGTTCTGGCTGAATACCGAACACCAAACAACGAATACTGAACACCTGGGACCAGAATACCAAAAATTCGGCCAAATATTTGGGAAAAGGTATTCACACAGCCCTAATAACTATATCAACTATCAATCCTACTTCCTTATTTATTCCTTATATAAATCATTGATATCATCCACATGATAAAATGTGTCAAATACTGTGTTGGAATGTGTATCACACAGTATTGCAGCCCATCGGACAAAACAGGAAGAAAAACATTAAAGGACTACAATTGACACTAAACCATTTACTTATTTGCAAATATTTTACTAAGAGTAAACAAGGTAAAATCATATTGTGAGCTAACAATAGATCACTGTTGCTCTGGTGCAAGTGCTCTCAACTCTGGGCCAAACAGAGTGGAGGGATATGCTAAATGGAGTAATATGGGGGGGGTGCTGGGTCCCTTGCTCTATAACATATTTAGTAATGATCTGCAGGAGGGATCAGCAGTAAGCCACTGACTTTTGCTAATGACCAAAGCCACTGGTTTTCGGTTTCCACTGGAAAACCCAATAAAATTCCAAAATGTGGACTGCCTGCACACCAGTAAAAAAAATAATTTCACAGAATCTGGCATTTTATACCAGATCAGTATATCTACAGAACTTGTATTTTTATTATAATTGCTTTCTGTACTATTTTCAATTTACTTCATTTAATGCTCTGTGTATTAAGCCTTCTTTTATTCTAATTATTTATACATATACTAAAAAATGACAGTAGAATACCAGTAAATTTGGAAATTAGACTAATAATCACTGGTGTGATTCCAGGAATTTCATTTCATTTCATTTTTCATTTTTATTCAGGGTTAAGACTCACTGAGCAAAGTTCATTTGCAGTGGGGACTCAGTTTAAAAGACAATACAGGCTACATGCATATTCATTTCAATTCAATTTAATTTATGCTTAAGGGCAATGAATCTAGGTCACACGTACACACACTGTGTTGTGCAACAGTGGATAGTACAACTGAGGAAAAGGATCTTGGGGTGGTTGTGGACCATAAGCCAAAACCAGACAGGAACTGTGCTGTGGCAGGTAAGAAAGCACATTCACTATGGGGATTCATTTGGAGAGGGGTAAGGAGCAGGTCAAGGGAGGTCATCTTCCCCTTGTACATTGTTCAGCCATACCTGGAATATTGTGTCTAGTACTGGGTATCTCAGTAATGAAAGGATTTTGAAGAAAATAAAAGGGTTCAGCACTGGACCACAAAACAGATTAGTGTCTTAGTGGACAAGACATATGGGGATAGAGTGGACATACTTAAATGATTTTGCCTAGAAAATAGAAGGACGAGAGAGGATATGATCACCCATTTCCAAATGCTAAATGGGATAGACAGGGTGGAGTATACAAAAATGTTTAAGCTGGTGGGTACAAGCAGAACTAGAGGGAATGTACTCAAACTGAAGGGGGTAGAATAAAGGAAATACTGGAATGCATTACTTCACATAGAAGGAGGTCAACATCAGAAATGTCCTACTCAGTCAGGTTATGGAAACTAGCACTGTTAAGACTTTCAAAACAGTACTAGACAGATTTCTGAAGAAGAATGTCACTGATGGTTGCAGAGTGTGGGCAGCTGTGACATTCCAGCTGTTAAGCTTGGATCTGTGTCTATACTCAAATTGGGTATTGTCAGTGCCATGCTGCAGCAGGAGCAGTAAAAGATCCAGCACTACCTTTTATCTTCCCAATACTATATTGCTGTGTTACTAGGAAGATTGTGAGTTGAACTCTCATCTAACCTTATTTTGGGATCACACCCAATCTGGCACTGCAGTTCAGCATTGTGGAGAAGGGTAGAACACTGACCTATGGTCCCTTCATGCTGTCTCCAATGATTGCCCAAGTAGAAGCTGACTATCCCCTGGGTTATTTCAAAACAAAGCATTATCCTTGCCAACATTTATTCTTTCAAGGAAACAGATAAACATGCAGTGAAACTTTATACAGTTCTGTCATGCACCACGCTCAAAATGAATATATTTTGACTCTACATGGGTGCTTAAACCAAGGACCACAGTCTGTAAATCATTTCTGGTGCAAGCACCATTGTACTGGCTGACCTGGTACTACTAGTGATATTGATAGATAGATACATAGATATATATAGATAGGTAGATAGATAGATAGATAGATAGATAGATAGATAGATAGATAGATAGATAGATAGATAGATAGATAGACAGACAGACAGACAGTTAGATAAATAGATTGATATCCCAATATAACCACTCCACATAAGTACTATATGTGCTTTCTGGATATGACATAAAAGCAATAAAACTTTTTTCACTAGCAGGTAAGCAAGTCTGGAGTGTTTTTGCTGGGCTATAAACTGTATATAACTAGTGTACAGGGTGTGCCAGTACAACAGTTCTTGCCCCTTAATGATTTACAAACATGCAGTTATTCATGGCTGTGTGTGAAATGTTTTTGAGTGGAAAGCTATCACTCTGACTGTATATAATTAATCACTTCATTGCCAGCAAACAACCCACTGAAAGGACTTTGAGATACAGTTTATTATAAATGTACCACAGTAAACCCAATTCTGCTCTGCTCTAATGGGGTAATCTGTAAGGGCCCATGGAGTTCAATAGAAACCAGCAGCTATTATACACAATTGAAAAAGTGTAACATTTTGCAATTTGCTTATTATAAAATTATTTTTTTTAATCATGAGACCACTGGCAGTAGAGTGCAATACAATGTACAGTTTTTAGTATTCATATCAATATTTTAAAGTGCATTCAACTTGGTAGAATGCTATAGAAATGCCAGTTTCTGATAAAGCTAAGGCTGATAAATAAAAAGTTAAAAGAGAGTGTAGGTGTGCAGGATCCCTCAAAGTCTGAAAGCCCTTGAAAAGCTTTTTGAATTATATATTTACTTTACCTTTAGGTGTCAGCAGTCTGGAGTATACAGACTTAAATCAGTACTGATTTTTATCAAGGAGGCAGGGACATTAAAGTAGAACCTTGAAAAAAACTGATACCGCAGTTTGGCACACTAACCTTGACTATACCCATTTTGCCCAACTCTGACATTATTCTCTGTCTCAAGGTTCAGAAAATGGCTGCCTCCATGATTTACTGGAGGGTGAACCTAGATAAAGATATGCTGCACTGCTGATAGCTACAATAAGTAAAATACCTAATTTGAAGATGCATTTCAACAACTATCAGAGAGTGAGCAGCACTTCACACCAACATCCCCCTTTAATAATCCCAAATATCTGAATTTTATTGAAAAATAGATACTGCATTTTCTAAATTGTACCAGGACTTGCATTTCTGATAACCAATTAAGTGATGTTTTGACTGACATTTGATGAGAGTATATTACAGTGTCTAAAGAGAATACAGATCAAGGAGAGAAATCTACATTAAAATAAACTGCTGTCATTAGTTGTATCAGCCGCTGTCTTATGGGAATCAGTCATTTGACTTCTTACTTTTAAATTACCACCAGCATGATTGGTTTATCCTACATTTAGCCTACTTATTTATTTTCTAATAAACATTTGACAGAAAATGGGGCAATACCTGATTAGTGCTTCTCACTGCAGTTGTGTAAGTCAACTGCACTTTCTTCAGACAGTGCTTCATGTGACAATAAATCACTTCTGCTCATGGTCTACATAATCCATTTACTGCTTTTTTATGTGAACTATTGACTGGTGTGTATCGTTATTGCAGAAGTGTACAACTAAGGTGACTTTGATAAACACTAAAAACACTAAAGATTAAAGTGTCTATGGACAGAACTGTCAGTTCTACTACTGCAGTTAATATTTCTTTTTCTATGCAGTTGCTGTTTTACTGCTGCGTGTATTTTCCTACAGAGGTCTCTTTATGTGATGCTTTGTTCAGAGGCTGAAGAACATCTTAACATCTTCCATTCTTCCAGAAGACTAATGGGAACCAGCTGTTATGTACATCTGATACGTTGCATCATTGGTGTTAAAATTCAGTTTAGTGTAACACTGGTTGCTCAGGTCACTGGCTAATAGAAAACTTCAAATCATGCTACCTTGCAAAGGTTACAAAAATATTTAAGAAAGTTAAAATGCGGCTTGAAGGATCTGCCTTATGTGACAGACTATATAGAATGAAATATCAGTGTAATAACAGATCCAATCCACTATTACTGGCTGCATGTACTCAGTGATGTATGTCTACACATCTGCAGTTGCAGTTAGTGATTATTAGGAGTTGCCAATCTGATTCCACAAAAAATCTTACCCCCCTCACACTTCAGAACATACATACAATTCTGGCTAATTTAAACATTTCAAACTGATTTGAATCAAACTTGGCTCAAATTAGTATGAATTGGCAATCATTAATCCATGCACTGAGGTCCAAGAATAAGCTGCTCCATATTCCCTTCACTCTTTCAGAAAGATGATGTACTTATGAACTGGGGATCCTCTCACTGCAAAAATACTTTTCTAGCCCAAAAGGACTGAGGAATCCCCCAAACTGAATCTTATTTTCTACAGGGAATAGATGATCCTGGTGCCAACTGTGTGCTACAAGCTGTGACCCTGAACTGGAATATAATGTAGTTGCTAGGTTGTGACTGGGAAACTGGTGATTGTGCTCAGCTGTGGATTAGATGATAAGATATTGTACAAACTACAACTGTCATGGTAAATTTATCAGTTAATCTTATACAGGGTAGATATACTGTGGTACCAGAACAAACAAAAGGGACCACTCTTGTTGCAACTGGAGCACAGAGTAAACAAGCCCAGGAACAAAAACAATAAACAAAAAATGGGCAGACAGCAGCCTTACTAGGATTAATAAAATATTTTGCTGACCAGGTAAGCAAAAGTTCTCTTTATTGCTGAACTAACAGATATGCAGTATCTGAAACTGGGGTCTAACCTCCCAATGTTTTGCACCAATCTGGGTGGTTAATGATAGGAATACTGTCACCATATGGTGAAAAATATTCATGTAAATCCATTTAAAGTGATACTAACACTACAAAAGTGCTACAGAGTTTACACCATAAAGTGAAGTGCTAAAACGAGAATTGTACAACACATACTTGGCAAATATGACAATAAATACATTAAAGCAAAACATGGTTAAAAATAATGTCATTAAAGCTGGCTACCAAAATTTTTAGAGTGACTACCAAGATAGAATTGTGGACCAGTAATGGAGTAGGAGGGCTCTGTCAAAGACAACACATTTAAAAAAAAATCTATGAAAGTTATGTAGTAAAATGCCCACACAGTTCTTTGAAGCAAAAAGGATACAAAGAAAGACGTAATTGTCCTTCACCCAATGGCATCCTGCTGCAGAAAAAGTTGGAATCAGTAAGATCCAGTATAAATGTAGTCACATCCCAGACATATAGAACATATCTAACCAGATAAAAATTAGAGTCAGAAGCTGAAAAACAGAAAACAAATACATACAACATAGGCAAAATCAATGCAGCATGATAACTTACCTTTAGCTAGCTCATAAAGTTGTCAGAGGCTCAGCGTAAAAATGGAAAGAGACTCAATTAAAAAAGGAATAAGCTCTACCATGTCATTAAGACCCAACAACCCCCCACCAGTGATATGATTGTGAATCCACATGGATCCGCGTCTCAGATGGAAGTTTTCAAGATCACACCCCCCATTTCAGTCTTACTCTTTTATTGCCTAGGAAAGTAAATGTGCATCCCTTTCCACTTTAGCGTTGCACTTTTTAGTGAAAACACAGTAGCACTTTTTGCAATGTTAGTGTCACTTTAAATGGGTAGCATAAATATGTTTCACCATATGGTGGTAGTAGTCTCATGATTAAATGCCCAGATTGGTGCAAAACATTGGGAGACTAGACCTCAGTTTCATGCATTGTATGTCTGTCAGTTCAATAATAAAGCAAACTTTTGTACAAGTCTATGTGGTCAGCTCAAGATTTTGCTAATCCTGGTAAGGCTGCTGTCCACCTGTTTTTTTTTGTTTGTTTGTTTGTTTTGGTTTTAGATCCACTCAGGCCCAGCTTTTCTAAGACAGTTCTGGACCTGTCCTGAAATATGTATCCTGTTTTTATGTTTGCTTCTGCAGACATGCGAAGCAAACATTTTGTAACAAGAACATCATTTGAGAGGTGTGTCACTCTTGGGTCCAATGCAGCTCAGGCTGCGATGGGCTCGGCAGTGACAGGCCAACCAGGAGCAGGCTGATGGTGACACCTTTCAGCCTGGCTAATGGGGGTAAACTTCACGTAGTTGAAAGGATAGCACCCCACCAATCCTAGTGCAGTTCCATTCCTTGAAGTGCAACACGCCCCCCAGCAGCCAGCTGAGTAGTGTATTGATCAGCCTACAGCAATCTTGCTGTGTCCCCTGCCCTCACATCACACCCAAGACTTCACAACTGTCAGTGAGTCATAGAAACATAGAAACATAGAATTTGATGGCAGATAAGGACCGCTTGGCCCACCCAGTCTGCCCATTCCCTACCTAATGGATAAGCTGCAGATCCTAGTTAACCAGCAGCCTACTTCTTCCTACCCCCACCCCCTAGAATTGCCTTATAACTGTCCCATGCATGCTTGAATTCCACCACTGTTTTTGACTCCACAACCTCCTCTGGAAGGCTGTTCCATGCATCCACAACCCTCTCTGTGAAAAAATACTTCCTTAAATTACCTCTGAGCTGCCCCCCTTATATCTTCAAATTGTGCCCCCTTGTTCTTGCACACCTCTTTTTTTGAAAGATGCTACCCTCTTGGACTTTGTTGATTCCCTTGAGGTACTTGAAAGTTTCTATCATGTCCCCCCTCTCCATCCTTTCCTCGAGGCTCGAGTCCTAGTATGTGTGAGAAGAATGCAGGCAGCTTAATAGCTCATGAAGGTGTTTGTGACCTGGCAGTTCAGCTGTCGCTGCCTGCACCAAGTCCCACCTGGTCTGTCTTAGCCTCTCCTGATTGCTTCCCTCACTGTACCACAGAGACAAACCCAGCCGCTAATCACCTCCACCTCATCAGCAGTAGTGCTCCCTGTCCCACTGCTCAATGTTTGTGGGGGTGAGGGGGTGAAGAATTTATTGCTGGTCACCAGCTGCATATTGTATATTCAAAAGTGAATGTACAGTATGCTGCCCTTATTTTGTGAATTTTTATATGCAAGTTATATGAACGGGAGGGGGCACAGCATGCCATGAAAGAGCACATATTCACTTCAACTGAGTGTGTTTTTTTTTTCAGAGTAGACTGCTGTGTATTCAATGAAACTATGGTTCAAACATCCTTAGTTCTTACTTTGTAGAATTATTATGCTAACAAGCTCTGCAAGCACATGCACACATCTCAACTGTGTCAGAGTGCATTCCTGAGACTGGAGCATGATGATCTGTAGTTTAGCTGACAGGCACATAAGCTGCATGAGTTCATGTGAGAGTTAAACTGCTAATCTCTTACTGAGATTAGCTCAGAGCAAACAGAGTAAATAAATATTTACAACACAACCTGAACTGTGACGGCTTCTTGGCATCACTTTGTAAACTTTTAGATATTAGGCTATTATAACAACCAAGTCTTTCAATATTTTTTTTGCAAAGACTCAAGCAATCATTCTCGTTACTGCATCATTGCTATGCTGCTCCTTGTTGAAATGAAGTCTTACATAATTATTTAATTTATAAAGAGAAGCATATACACAGTGAGTATTGAAGTGATTGCTATGACCAGAAAAGCTCACTTGTTCATGGTCTCATGTCAGATGTTTTTATTCCTCTCACTGTGTCAGCTTGAGAGAACTTTATTTTCCAAGCAGGATGCAGCATCCGGGAGGAACAGCTGACAGTGCTTGACAGGGGATCTCAACATTTGCACTATCACTAGTTGTCATCTGTGGCCACTACTACTATCTGACATAAGTAACAACTCTCACATTATCACCAAATAGTTGCCTCAGAAATCCCAACCCTGACAGTGTTCTTATGGAACTGTATGCAGTTAATGGGGACAGAAACTGATTACTCATGTGCAGCTGTTTGAAATGTCTCTGTTTTCATAAATGATTTTCATACCTCTAAAGGATCTCTATTTAACTGTGCATGAATAAAAGCTGAAGCTGTCAGTTGTGTTTTGTATTGTTTTCTTTGTATGGACAACATTCTGTGCAGTTCCTTTCATGGAACCAATAATTTTGAGTTTTGACCATACCTCTCAACTGTACCACATTACGAGGAACGTTCCTCATTTTACTTCACAAAAGCTCCCTGTTCCACATTGTGAGGACTTGTCCCACATTCAGTATTAACTTTTTAAAGCAAAAATCTATAGTAAATGATGCAAAAAATATAGTATTCAATTAATAACAGACTTTCTGAACATAAATGCAAACATTTTAACAGTGTTCTGAGCTTCCTAGGTAAAGATTTGATTAAGTGTTCCACATTTTGCTCATTTGTTCCACATTTTGAGAGGCAGTGTTCCACATTTGGGGGACAAAAGGTTGAGAGGTATGGTTTTGACTGTGTCACTTCATGGTTTTAGAACTGTGAGCATTGTACTGAAACGTTCATGCTCACATTTCAAGCTAGACCACATTGTACTGGCAGAATCCGGATAAGAGAGGTTACTGTACTTCAGACTGCTGGAAAAAAAGCAAGATCCCACTGAAAATGACATGTTGCAACTCAGCTGACATGTTCTGGGTAAATAAATTGTAAACAAAATAAATAAATGCTGACTTTTGCCCCCATTATGCAGTGTATTCTACTGCTTACAGCAATGTTGGGAACTGCAAGACAGCAGATTCAACCCATTGTATCATCACATGCTCACTGTGTCACCCTGAGTAAGTCATTTAACCAACTGCAGAAAAGGGTACATCTGTACTCAGATCTGGCCTGGAATGAGGAACAAGACAGACACTTCATTAGTAAATAAGTAAGAGAAAAAAAAAACTAGACCAGCATTGTTCCTGGCACACATATCATGTTTACTTTTTCAACACATATTTTCAACATATCCTGTTTTTTACCCCATCTAAGGAACTCTTGTTATTAATTTCTTAATTTTCACCTCTTTCCTATCTATACCCCAAAACTACAGTGCAAATGCAAGCAAGCAAACATTCGGCATTGACAAATGCTTGTTTAAGTTTGTCTGTGTCAGCCACATGGATAGCCAATACATTAAACAGATTATTAGGAGTTCATGTGGTGGTGAAGTATCAGGAAGGCACCTGCTGTTATATAATAAGTTTTTTTTTCAATTTATATTTTGTGGTCATTCACTGTCTAGTAGTTGTGGGCGAAGTGGTCTCAATCCGCTCCACGAAGTGATTCGTGGAGCAAAGGAGGATTTGCAGAGTGCTCCCCAATGTGAAGCAGAGTAATTCACGTTATAATGAGGAACACGAAGTGCATTGAAAACAGCGACTTTGCATTACTCCACCTCCGCTGGTCACTTCTCTTTCAATTTTTAAGGCGAAGAACATTGGTGGCAGTTCACTTCTCCTCACTTCGCCTTGTTTTTGAGCTCTGAATGTGGATTTTGCTGCGATTCATGGGAGTTCAGGTCACATGGGCTCTATATTGATCTGCACAGCCTCAGTTCGAGGTAGTATGAGTAGGAAGGAGTAGGAAGGAGTAGGAGACAGTGTGCTGTGATAGCTGTCTGTAGGAATCTTTTAAAAGCTGTTCAAAAAGCATTTTTGCCTTTTTTGGGGGGATCCAACTGTAGTTCCTCGATTGTAGAAAACCATCCTGTGCTCACATCATCAAGCGTTTTTGTTTGTGTGTGGATTTTGAATGCAAATTTACAACACTGAGTGTGTGGTGAAAGACAGTGAAGTGTGCTGTGTGGGGGAGGGGCGTATCTGTGTGTAGGTAGATTTAAGTTGGAGAACTAGCGATTTCTTTGTGTTTTGGCAATATTTTTGTTATATAACTGACTGTGTTACTGTACACATAGTAAAACTGTCAGTAATAGTACAAATTTTCTTGCTGCTTGTCGTGTGAATGTGGTGCAGCATTTCATAAGGTCAGGTTGTTTAAATTACAAATTTACATTATGTGGCACTGAGTACACTGAACTTTTGCATTTGCATCGCATTCCTCATTCAGCATTGTACACAAACTGTACTGTGTTGTGTGTGCAGTGTTGCGTGCATCAAATATAATACACCTTTTAAAATTTGTGACACACAGATCAGTGTAAGTGCAACTAAGTGCAGCAGTGTGAACCTGCTATCCACTACAGCTGCCTGATTTTGTACTGCGATCGTGTTTTCTGTTGTTAGTTTTGCTGCTTGTAGTGCTGTAAAAATCAGCACTGTCTGTATTCAGTGCCCCCCCCCCACATTGAAAAGGTATTTTTTACCAGACTGGATTGTTTTTGTGACCCCATCAGCACCACTGATTACTGAAGTTGTTTTAATTTCGTGACAGTGTCACAACACAGTAGTCTCTTATCTGTTGCTGAAGCCACAGTTGTTTATTTTGCTTCACATCCAACTAGCGAGTAGCGACCCTCCAGTCAGAAAGTGAATGTATCAAAATCTGAATTTGGTAATAATATTTGTGGTTGATCCCCTTGTCAATTTTCTGCACAAAAGGAGGATGCATTGTGGGCCTGCAGAAAAAATCTGGGGACTCTGTGGCACCACTGCATGCATGACTGAGTGTACTATTAATTCTGGGGGACTTTGTATGTGCTGAAACAGTCTCTTTTCACTTCATTACCCCTTGTCAATTTTCTGCACACAAGGAGGATGCATTGTGGGCCTGCAGAAAAAATCTGGGAACTCTGTGTCACTTTTGTGTGTTCTGTGATTGTTGCTGTCAGCTCATAGTCATGATGTCATAGTGACATGCTTACAGTTAAAGCAGCATTGCAAGAATGTCCTCACAGTTCTGAACTGTATTTTTTTATGCTACTTTAAATTTCCACAGCAACCACTACTTACGTGCGAGTCGTCAGTGACTTGAATGATATGATTCTTCTCACAATTTATGTCTGCTTCTCTTATTCCTACTTTTTTTCATGTATGAAAACAAAATGAGCACATATTCCAATATTGTTCTGACCAGCTTTGTATTTATTTGCAGCTGCTTTTCAATAACTATTGTTCCGTGGTGTCATATAAAACACTAACTGATGCATAACTGTTAGTTAACAACAGAAGTTATATATGACAACTACTTGATGTGATGGAGAAAAGCAGAGGAAAACAATGACAAAGACCTGGTCACACTCACTGTCAGCAGCACCAATTTAAATGGAATGCTCCTTTCATTATTTCACACATGAAAAAAGGTAGTACAGCACATTCAACTACTACAAATTATCGTATAATTCCAGTCAGTCAGGATGTAAGTAAAGGTAGCTGTAACATAGCACTAAAAAATACAGGTCAGAGTTATCAACCGATTGTTGTGCTGCTGCTTTACAGGCAGTCACCACATTACATAGTTATGGTGATGCACCTAAACTAATATGTGGGGGCATTACTACCACTGGAATATTTCTTGCTCCACAGAGTGCAATATATGTCTGTGAAAACCAACGATAATTTCATTACAGTAAGTCACATGATGGCGGAATTAACAATCTGAAAAGCAACCCACATTTGTGCCACACTTCCTCAGCAACGCTAAGACGTGACGGCAGGGGGAGCGCAGGTGCATGCTCCACTATACTGAATGTCCAGCAACTATCCCAAGCAATGTTTTCTAATGTTATAAGGTTCACTTTGTGATGAAATGTGGGATGTTTCTACTACCAAGGCTCTTCTTACTAGAAATGTGGCCACACATTTCACAACAAACTGACCATTAACATAAAGAAACATTTGCAAACCTGCACATCCTGATATCATATGCACACGCGTTCTTCCTGCCATCATGTACTAATGTTGCTGAGAAGGAGGCAGAATGTGGGCAGATTTTCAGAATAGGAATGCCTCTGTCACATCACTCACTGTAATGCATTTACGCGTTGTTTTCAAAACATTTATTGCACTATGTGGTGCAGAAAAGATTCCCCTGGAAGGGAAAATGTGTATGATTTAATATTAACAAACAAAAACACACAACAAAAGTGCAACACAGTAGTGGGGTGGGGTGGGGGTGGGGGCAGAAAACAATACCTGGAGTTACTATGGCCATGGGATGCCGTGGTGGTCCAGCAGCAGGTGCAGCACTGAAAGTATTTGCTGCTGCTGTCCTTCTACTCTGGTAACCTGCTGCTCCAAATTAATTAAATGATTGTTATTTTCCTCCAGTGCTGCCCACACCAGGAGGAGGTCAGACCGGCTAACAGGGACTGTGCTGGGGTCCACTGCAGCAGGTAATCCAGGTAGTGGGTTTGGTGGTGGACAGGTTGCTGCTGGTGGCTGTGGTGGCAGTGGTGGTGGTGGTGGTAGAGCACCAGATGTAGCCCTCCTCCTCCTGCTGTTGCAAGGCACATCTCCCACCCCAGCAGCACCCTAGGCCACTGCCACGGAAAGGCCAGCAGGTGGACACATGGCCCTTTCTGTGGCAGCCTGCCACTCTGCCCTGTGGTGATTCATCATGTGGGTGTGCTGGCCACCGGTCCCCAAATGTGTCCCAGGGGGACCACGTCTCACCAGCACACCACACACCTGGCACTGAACCACTGTGCTGTCTCCCCTCCCACACAATTAAAAAACTCCCACACTGGGGAGCTGTGGGGGGACCAGACACAGTACACACTTGGCGGGCACGAGTCCCACCACAACCATTATTGCCGGGGCCACCTCCTGTGGCTGTGGAGGGGGTGCTGCTGGAGCTCCAACAGCTTCTGCTAGTGGTGGTGGTGGAGAAGGTGGATGAGCAACAGCCACTGGTGGCATTGGTGCTGCTGCTGCTGCTTCCATGGGGGAAACAACACTGGCCAGGAGTCTGGAGTGGTCCAACATAACATGACCGCCCTGCCCCGCACGGGTCCACAATCCTCCCCTCCTAACGCTTCCACATGGCAGCAACTCACCTTCTCTGACTCCAACCTAACCCTCCAGCCTCCTGAGTCCACGGACACACACACACACACACACACACACATATACACACACACACACAAAACAAAAACAAAACTTAGACAAAAAAATTCACTAACCAAAAAAACACTAACACAATACAAACACTAAATAAAATATCTTTCAAAAAAGCTGTTTGAAATAGCAGTAACAAGAAACGACTCCAAGATAAAAGCAAACTACTCCCCTCTCACAATTCTGCTTTCTCCCTGTACAAATGCGAAGGAGAAAGTGAAACTACTTCTCTGACTCACTTCCTTCCTGCTGCCTGGCTAAAGCATGTGACTTACAGTACTGCAGGCCATGTGATGTGCCTATTTTCTTCTCACTTCACCTTACTTCGTGTTAAGGCATAATGGGAATGTGAAGTGGCATGGTAGTGATAAGGCCAAGTGAGCACTTTATGAGGTCAACTACGCGTTGTGCATCGCGGACACGAAGTGGTCACTTCGCATCCACTTCGTGGGCGGATTTATAATTTGCTGCATCTCTACTGTCTATTCCTCCATCCTCAAGGCTGGACACAGCCTTGCCCCCCCCTCCCCCACACACACACACACACATTCCTGTCTCTTACCTGCTCTGTTTTCAAGCCCTTAAGCTTGTTCTCCATGGTGTTGCCTGATCAAGGCAGATTTAAACCTCCTCTAGAGCATGGAGGAAGGAGAACCCTGGGTACAGGAAACAGCCAGTGGCAGAAGGCAGGGCTTGTCTGTGCCTGGGATCATCCCATACAAGCTGTTTTTTTTTTCCCTCCATAGCTCCTCTGTCAAAATGTCAGCACTGTAGTGGCTCAATGCCAGTGCATACCATGCATGTCAGTGCAGAGCCTAACTGACATGCCTGCTTCACTGAACCTCTGCTGCACTGCTAACTGTTTTCCCCAAGGTGGCAGTGTTGAAGTGGAGACAGCAACTCTCACTGCCCCAGAGAATAAGAGCATCTGCTGGGATGCTCAGTATTCCTCCTCACAACTGGCGGTCAGTGCCAGGCTTTCTTCTGAACTTGGGTTGCCAGTACCATGAGCGATGGCACTATCAGTGTATTGACAGGCCAGCTACAAGTTAATTTTATGCTGGAGTATCATGTGATTTCACACAATGGTGATGACACATGGCAGGGCTGGCATATTTGCTAGCAGCTACCAGGGTTGAACAGTAGAAATTGCACCACTAGAATATTAGTTGTCAGTGCAGTTTTGGGAGGTTAGATGAAGTGGCCTAGAAGTAGTCAAGTTACAAGCAGTAGGAAAAGATTACTGCATGTTTGACCAGTACAGATTTATGATGGTGTACAGTGCAAGAAACATATTTCTTAAATGAACATTGCCTCTGAGGCAACACTTTACTGTTGTTCTTATTCTTTATCACATTTAAGTCCCTTTTCCTACAGTATATATCTACTATTCTCACTTCACACTGCCATAAATCACCACGCTAGTGAAATTCTAAAAAAGAAAATGGAGGGGATCTTGTCTGGATTCAAACTTCCGGTTTCTGGTTTCTCAGGCTGTAGATCTTTCCACAATACTGCCAAGCAGGCACAGCATTGAAGCGCGTCCCTTTAGATGTAGGTTGAAGCCCAGCCTGTAAGACAGCCCGATCTATAACTTTTTGCTACCAAGCCAGCCATATTATTGGGAATAATAGGCACTGGGTTAAGAACTGCAGTTATGGAGGGATAACACTTGACTGTATGCCTGGTATTCATGATGTGTTATCCCAAATCTGCTCATATTGCAATGCAAAAGCATCTATCCAATATAAATACACTTACTTTGTGGAATCCAGGATAGGCTATCTGCATGCAAATATCATGTAGCTGTAGAAGTATTAGCAGCAATATAATTTGCTTCCCTGCCATTAAGAACACAGGCTTTGTTGAGCCAAGTAGTTTAGAGTCCCCAGCAGATGGTACTGGTGTTTGGCTACAGTTAAATGCACATTTCGGAGGATCCTGTAAGCCAGCAAAGGCTTGTGGCTCTGAAGACCAGTATAGGGTACCACAGTGTTTAGTCAGTATATCCCTGCATGTGTGGGGTTCTGATGAATCACATAGGCTGGCAACTCTAATGGGATGTAAGACTGATGGCTCAAGCAAGTCATGTAGAAAGACTGTTCCAGCACATCTCTTCCCTGATCCCCTATTCTTCCATGTTCCTTATCAAATATATTTGCCTGTCAAACCACATTGAGAGCTCACATAATCACTGTTTTAGCATTGACCACCTCATTGGGCAGTCTGTTCCATTTATCTGCTACTTGTTCTGTGAAATAAATGCTTCTTGACATCCTTTAGGAACTAACTACAGTATACCCTCTCCAGTTTCCTTGTATTGCACCTGGAGTTGCTGTTGGCACAATTGGTTAACAGCTTGCTACTATCCACTTTGTTTATTCCTGGCAGAAAACTTTATGTCTCAGTCATCACTACTCATTCATTTCTGGTCTCCAGTTTGTACATATCCAGATTTCCCGGTGTCTCCTTGTACGACCTACCCTGCTGCTCCTGCATCTTTTCTGTTACTACTCTCAGAACAGATCCTAGGCTAAACCTGTCTTTCTTGAGATGTGGGTTCCAAAATTGAATGTAGTATTTCAGGTGTAGGCTCACCACAGATCTGTACTGGAGCAGAATCACCTCTTTTTGTCTGCTGCCATAGCCCCTGACTATGCACGTCAACATCAGATTCAGTTTCCCCTCTCCTTTACTGTACTGTGCAGTTGACTTTAAAGTTTCACTTATAATTACTGAAAGATACCATTCTTTATCTACATGCTCTATAGTTACCCAAAACCAAATCCTGTTCTTAGCTTGAGGTTTTGCTACCAATTTGCATGACCTTGAAATTTGTTACAGTGAGCCCACGTTTCCAGAACCTGGACCACCTCTCTGACCTCCCCAGAGCCTCCATCATTTCCATAATTCTCTCTTCACTGCCCACAGTGTTGCAGATTTTAATGTCAACAAAATGACATATTTTATCCTGTAACCAATCTGCTATGTCACAGCTAAAGATATTGAAAAGTACTGGTCCAAAGATGCATAGGGTTCCTGCTTATTACCACCATTCTCCTGAGAGGTCTCCATTTATTACTAATCTATTTCCTCTCTCCCAGGCAGTTCCTCATCCACTATGTTTGTTTATTCCCAACCCCTAAGTCCTCTACTTTCTTAACTAGTATTATGTGTGGGACTGAGCTGAATGCTTTGCAAATCTCTATGAATATTACTCTCTGTCTAGTGCTTCACATGTATCCAGCTGAAAAAAAAATCAATCAGATTCATCTGAAATAATCTTTCTGACACAAGACCATGTTGTCTGCTATCATGCAGCCATTTTACCTCAAGGAATTTCACCAGCCTTTTCTTAATGCTAGATTCTAGTGGTCTGTCCACTATTTAGGTCAGAATGACAGGTCTATAGCTCCTTATCTCATCCCTTCCTCCACTCTTATGAAGGGGCAGTATGTCAGCCACTATATAGTCTACTGGCCTATTGTCTATCTCCAGAGAACTTTGGCACACTAGTGTTCAACCCAACTGGCCCTGGTGATTTACTGACCTTCAGAGTCTTTAGACCCATCAGTACATCTTAACTGTTATGGGCCCCATGTTAATTCCTGAACCCTCTTCCAGCCATAAGTGGAGCCTTCACTCTGGTAATGGCCCAGCCGCCCATCACACTCCAATGTGAATATCGAACATAAGTATTTGACCAGTATATTACCCTTCTGCCTATCATCTTTAACCCACCCCTCTTCTTTATTATCCTAACTTTTCCTTCTCTAATTTGCCTTCTCTCTTTTATGTGGAGAAATAAGTCCATGTCACCACCTCCCAACCCTGATTGAATTCTGTTCTCACCTTCTCTTTTCCTTACCACCCTACTGGCTTCCTTTAATTTGTCCAAACATAAATCTTATTCCCATTTGTTTGACATGTGCTGTACTTTTGAATGCCACTCTTGTTTCTTGGATTGCCTACCCCATCTCATTCGAAAACCACATAGTTTGCCTATTCTTCCTATTTGTTTCCACTTATCCCAAGCAGGAGTTTGTGATGTCCTGCTGTTTTTTTCTGTGGTATGCCCTATTTCCATTCCACTCTCTCTGCCTCCCTTACTCCTCCAGCTTGACCCTGAGTAGGTCACTCATCTCTCCAATACCTGCCATTCAGAAGTTTATGACCTTGGTCATGGATCTCACCCTACTACAATATTAATCCATGCTAAAAGATGGTCACCATTAGTTTAAATCCTATTCCCTTTAGTCTGACATTTGAGGTACCTCTTGAATGCAACCCTTGTTTCTTGGATTGCCTCCCCATCTCATTTGAAAACCACGTGGATTGTCTCTTCTTCCAATTTGTTCCTACTTGCCTCAGACGGGAGTCTGTAATGTCCTTCTGTTTTTTCTTTATTATTCCTCATGTCTCTTCTACTCCATCTGCCTCCCTTACTCCAGCCAGCTTGACCATGAGTATGTCACTCAGCTCACCAAAATCTGCCATCCTGAAGTTTAGAACCTTGATCCTAGAGTGTTTGTACTCTGACCCTATTACAATATTAATCCATACTAAAATATGATCACTGTTGACTAGAGGTTTCCCTGTCCTTATCTCTCTGGCCAACTCTCTGTTTGTGATTACCAGGTCAACACATGTCCACTCTCTAGTGGATTCCTGAACCCTTAAACTAGAAAATGAACTCAGAATGCTTCAACAGTGTTTGGCTTCTGGAATTGGCAGCCACTGGAACATTCCAATCATTGACTGGCATATTGAAGTCTCTGAACTAACACAGCCTCCCACTGTGTTGTTGCTCTTCTTATTTCTTTCTCTCTCTAGTTCATTGTCCACTCTCTTCTTTTGTGTGGGTGGTCTGTAGGCTATCCCCATTGTTGCTTCCCCCTCTACCTCTCACCACTGTACTTACACTTATTTTGGATTCAGTGCCATCTTCCAGTGCTCTGTCTCAATTCAGCTTAATTCCTTCCCTCACATGTAAGGATAGCCCACTTTCTCTACCCTTAACACTATTCCTTCTGAGACTATGTAGCCTGAAATTGTTAGATCTTAGTCATTTTACTGTGTTGCCCATATTTCAGTAATGACCACCAAGTCTAGCTGTGCTTATGTCATCTTTATAAACTGCACCATTTACAATTTAAGAACTTTATGGGGCCACCAGCATTTCCTCCCCAGTATCCATTTTTGCTTCCCAACATTGATTCCATTCCAACACTGGGAGCCCACTTAGGCATTAGTAACAACAATTGAGTCATTCAAGTATGAACCCTTCCCTGGAAGCTATGGCTACCCTGAAGCCTAATTCTGACTCAAAGGGCACATGTGTGTTGTAAAATTACAAATACCTCTTTACACCCTGACCTACTTCATTATTTTAGCACCAGAAACCAATCTGCAGTGCCATCTACTGCAACCATTATTACCCTCCACATATGGTGGCAGACAATTAGTCTCCTGTCACTGCCACGCTGGCCACCTTCTGGATACCACTTTTATGACTGTATAAATAACTAGCTTCATGTATTTATGAAATTACAGATCTGCAATCATATTGTAGCCCCCCATGCACAAATGTTAACAGTGGGAGCCCAGCCCTGGTGTCAGTTAGAGTTTGAAAAGAAATGTAACCATCTGAAGCTCCCCCCATGGCATATTGGTGCACCCCTTTCCACATACACATTGGGGACTCAACCCCAGTGTTGGACATAATGTAAAATACTGTTAGGTCATCCAAGTGGCACCTTCCCCTAATACTGGAACGATGGTATAAGTCATATTCACTCTTTTTTAAAAATGTTTAATGGTGCTCAATTGATACCCATCACCAGTAGCAATCTTGTCTTCCCCCAACATATGTTAAATTAGCTGGCACTGAGAGCTTAGCTCTTGTGCATCCCTCCCAGATGACTTCTGGTATAAGCCTCATCTCACCTTCTTGGCTGGCTACTGTTTAAAAAATTGCAATTGTGATTTAGAAAATACATGCAAAAAGCATGTATGTTATTATTTCTGATTTGTGATACAAACTGATGTTTATGGAAAACATGATGCATGCATGTATTATTAAAATTCTTGTAATGTAATTTTTCCAGGTGGTGACCAGCTGAGGAGGTAAGTAGAGAGTTTGAGACATTCACCATCTCGGGGTTGACAATGGTGAGGGTGTGGATGCCAAGAACTGCATGCCTTAGGAATGGTTGAGGGAGGGGTACCATTGGACACCAAGGATACTTGGAATGGGACCCAAATAAACAGAAGAGATAAGTAAGTGCCTTAGCTGTTATTTGAACCCAGGCTGCCTGGATTACTACTCAACTGTGCTACCAACTGCTCCACCAGAGCAACTGGAAATCTGGGGCTCTCAAAAGCATCTTACTCTTCTTCTAATGCAAAACTTGGAGCTGAACAGAAAATTAAATTTTTATACACAAGGATGTGGTATGCATACATATGGAACCCAAAAAAACAGAACAGAGAAAGAAGCAAATGCCTTAGCTCAGGTTTGAACCGAGGCTGCCCATAATACTGTTCCATTGTGCTACCAACTGGGCCACTAAGGCAACTGGAAAACTGGGACTGCCAGAAGCACCTTACTCTTTCTCTAATGCACAACCTAGTGCTGCACAGAGAATTATATTTTGTTACAAAAGGGTGCAGTGTACATACATATGGAACCCAAACAGATAGAAGAGAGAAAGAAGTAAGCACCAGGTTGTGCATTATAGAAATAGTAAGGTACCATACTTGGAATGGGACAGTGTGTGGAAGGGAGTGCCAATGGACACTAGGGATTCTTGGAATGGGGTAGGGTAGAAGGGTATACTGGATACCATGGATGTGTGTAATGTGGCAGGGTTTGGGAGAGGGTATCACTGTATGCTAGGAATACAGTACTTTGGGCAGTGTGTGTGTGTGTGTGTGTGTGTGTGTGTGTGTGTGTGTGTGCATTTTGGGGGACAGCTATAAACCAGAGATGCTTGGAATAAGGCATGGTGTGTAAGGGGGTAGCACTGGATGCCAGGGATGCCTGGGTTGGGACACAGTGTGGCTGAACAACAGGTGCTTGTTGTCAAAGGGAGGGCTAGGGAGGGGTACTTGAAATTAATGCCCTGTTCTGTGCCAATAAATCCTTGGCATCCACTCCTTTCCCTAACCTCATCCCTGTGCCAAGCAGTCAATGTGCCAAGCACTCACTGGCATCTTGGGAGCAAGGTTAAAGAGAGTGTCATACAAGACACCAATGACCGTTTGGCATGGGAGAAGGGTAAAAAGGCATTATTCCCTGTGCGCATCAGTCATTGGTGTCTTGTATGACACTCTCTTTTACCTTGCTCCCATGCCAAACAGTAACTGGCATTCAATGACACACCTTTTCCTATCTCTGTGAACACCAGTCCTTGTTTCTTGTATGAGAGTCTCATTTACTCTGCTCCCATGCCAAACAGTTCTTGGCATTCAGTTCCACCCCATCTTAAGCACAGCAGACCCTGGTATCCAATAGCACAACCTCCCTCACCCCATGCCATGTCAAGTAGTCCCTGATTTCCAGTGGCCTCTCATGTTCCTCTCACCTCCCCAAGCAAAATAATCCCTAGTGTACAGTGGCATCATCATTCCTCACAGACAGAGATGTTTAATCTGGCCACCAACCTATTTGCTACAGATTTTTGGTGTCACATCTGCTCTGGGTAGCTGATCTATCTTCCAGACTATGCTGTTGATGTCCTGATGTTCCCCTCTATGTCTTGCAAATGTCTGGTGATCTCCTGTTGTGCTGCTGGCACCTGCTCTCCTTCCTCTGTATTGCAACAGTATATTCTTCTTTTTCTTGTGTCTCAGCTGCATTCTTTTGTACTGCTCCATTCCCTTTGGTATAGTGTCCCATGGCACTGCTGATCATCCTTTGCATCCCTCAGCCTCTTTCTGTTCCTATTTGCCATATGGTGCCCGTGGCCTCCTGCTCTTGCCTGCTGTGCCAGTGGCTGCTCATGCTCCACCTTCTTTACTTTGGGGGGCCTCTATCCACTACTTTGTTCCTGCCCAATACAGCTCGCCAACTTGTCTTGGTGGTTTGCAGGCTTTATTCTAGAGCTACACTCCTATACTATACCTTTATTCATATACAGTGTCATATGTTCCTCCAGAATTTTGCTCTCTACAGCCATGCTTCCATTCAGGCATCACACCCAATAACTATCAGGCACATGCCCCAACAGCTACAGACACCAGCAACCTCCAGCAACTATGCCTTTCTGCCTCTCAAGGGCTTTATTCCCTACTTTGGTCTCAACATCCATCAAAGACTTAATTCTATGAAAATGTCCAATCTGAGCCTTCATCCAAAAGGAGGAGCCAGACTACCATGTCAGAACTATTATCAGTCTGTCTTCTATTTCTTTTTATTTATGGTATTACATTTTCCAATGTTCTTTTACTCAGGCCAGCTCCTCCAACACCTCCAAGGCTGAAACCCTCAACCTCAGGGTTCCTTTAGCTGAAGAGCTGTCCTTGGTAGCACCTTGCATGTGTGGTACTTTTAGTTATGAAGCAGAATGAGAAGACAGTGATTATTTCCTAGCATGGATCAGTGTGTCATGGTTTTATTTGTGTTCTTTCACTGTTTTTCATTTTGGTTCATAAGCTAATTATATAACTAGTGTGGAGGGATGGTATTCTAAGGCCCTGGATCCCCAGAGGATTTCTCCAAAAGATGGTTTATCTTCTTGTTCATGCCAAAGATCAAAATATAAGTTCTGCATTGAGTTAGATCTGAACAGTGATTTTGTTTCATGCAAATCAGTTCCTACCACTAATCATCTTTTTACCTTCAGCAACTGTTTCTTTGTCCTTAAGAAAGTATGGCATGTTATAACCATGCTACATCATGCTTTCTGCTTAGTTTTTTTGGACATATCTTTCCATACCTTACCTTAGTCTAAAGGAACCTAATTCTTGTGGCTTTTCTAGGATGGGAACCATTGTCAAGAGAACTCCTTTGCCTTTGTGGTACTTTGAAAGGGTGGTACTTCCTGTAACATGGACAGAGAACACACATGATCAAACTAGCATTATGTAAGTCATGGAATTTATTTATGAAACAATCATTCCTGGGGGACCATGGAGACATCTTTGATGTAATGTAGCAGCCATGATGGGTGGCTGTCTCTGAGTTTCTGCAGCTTGAGCTCAAACTGTAATTTACTAGCTGTTTATTTCACCTAAATTTTTGTTTTTAGTAACACTATTGTGGGGACATTCTAGAGCTAGTTTAGGGCTCTAAGTGAGGCGGCTGCAGGCAAAGTAGTTTTTATTTTTAGCTGGGTAACCAAGTCCGAGTCCGTTTGTTTCCCTGTACTGTTTTCAGTTTCTGTGAATCACTGAATTAGCCTACAGTACATCTCACAGCATTGTTATTTACTTCTTTGACCTCTTTGGTGCCATTGGAGTTTGTCCCCATTGCATGGCACTGGATTGTTGGGTGCTGTTGTTTCAGTGCTGTGCATTTGGGAGCTGGACTGCTTTAAACTGTGGATAACTATTCCTGCCCCATATGTGAGTTGCCTCCAGTATAAGAGGGCTGGGACCATGGTTGGCTGGTTCTGTCTGGATCCCTTGAATGGCCATGTCAACTTAAACTACATCTGCAGTTTCCACTTACTGCATGCTGTGGTCTGGTGGTGCAGACAGACTGGGTGTATTGTTAGTTGGAAGCCATGGGTACCAGCTTCATGAGAGCTGAACATGGACTTCTGCACTGAGGCTTTATCATTCCATCAGGTACTTGAATTCTTCTCCTTAATACTGCTGAAGGGACAGTGGTGAGAGTGCCTTTCTTTCTTGTACAGTAAAGGCTGCTAAAACTTAAAAAAAGCCACAGTAGGAGAGTGTTTTCCCCAGTTATTTTCTGGATTCATGTCATTGGGTGTGGAAGCTGTGGTGGGAGGGTGTCCTCCCAATCTAGGGTGGACTTGTGGTTTCCTGTCCAGTACTAGTGTATGAGGTTGGTTTTCAGCTTTTTCATTATTTGACATGATTGCCTTTCAGACTTCATGGGCAGGACTTTCAAATGCTTAGAGCGCCACAAGCTTCGGGTGCACTGACAACACAGCACATGAAGCTTGTGGTGATCTAACATGAGCTTCTATTCTATGCGTCAATTGCCGCAAGTCAGACCAACCTTTTCTGGTCTAATTTGTGGAAATCCTGGTGGCCTGTTTCATGGAGCTTGTGCCAGATACTTGGTGCAAGCTACCGTAAATCATGAAACCTTTCGTAGCTGCACCTGTGATTGTAAAATCGGGTGCAGTTGCGGCAAAGGGTTTGGTTTACTGCCTGAACCTAAGTGTCGTGGAACAGGGCTTTACACAATCCCTGTGTCACATTTTGAAAATCCTGCCTCATGTGTCTGGAACAATCTGTTGTTAAGGTCCTGGATGATACGAACCATACATTAACTTTCTAAAGCTGAGTGTGACTGGTTATTAGGTCCTCAGCTGGTGGTGGCAGCAGGTGCAGAACTTACATTTATATCTTCCTTCATACTTCTGTTTTTGGAACCTATTACTCAGTCTCTGGTTTTATTTTATTTAATTACTGTCTTTGTAGTTGTTTGGTTGTATTAGATGTATGGCAGATTATGTATTTATTGTACTAATGTGTGAATGTAGTGTGTATTGTGTGATAGGGAGGTGTGTTTGGTGAGTTATTATTATTTATTTTCTGCTTGTGGGTTAGTTTGGGTTTTGATTACATTTCAACATAGGATGATTGGAGAGTTTTTTTGTTTTAGATTAGTGCTGGGAGTGATAATGTGCAAAGGAGGCAGTGATATGAAACATATTTACTCTATAGAAAATCTGTGGCAGTTTCAGCACCTTAGTGGAACCCATTAACTCTCCTTGCAGAGACTCTCAGCTGCTAAAAGGAGCTATGGATCTTCAAAAGGCAGAGCACCTTCCACAGAGGAGGTCCAGAGTATAATGCTCAAGGGGGTGCTGATTGGGTTGGTGAGGACCAGGAAGTGCCCAGGGAGAATATGGAATATGGATCACGGGCTGTTTCCCCTCTCTAGGGCTCTGCTTAATGCTAACAAACAGGAAGTGGTTGGTCCAGCCAGCTCTGCTCCACCCATTTAGGACATGCTTTGTAATACAAGGTCATTAAAGAATAAAACAGCAGTGATAAATGAGTTCATTGCTGCTTACATGACTGACCTTGTTTGCATCACTGAGACCTAGCTAGGAGATGACTCTAGCCCTGCGATGGAGGCATCCATCCTGCTGTATTACTTGGTTGTGCATTGCCTGTAGTGGAACTTCACGGGGGTAACCATTTATTTTAAATTTGCATTGGGACTCACTGCGTACCTCATGGTAACTTTCTGGTCTTTTTAGTGTGTGGCTGTTAGATGCATTGTTGGTGTTAGTTGCAAAATCATTCTCTTATACCATCCTTGGAATGTGGAAATGATTTTATGTAGGAGCTGGCAAATTTCTTGGTCAAACAGGTGTTAAATGCCCCAAGACATTTGATGCTGGAGGACTTCAGTGCCTAGATTGACAATAAAACCTCACCCGTTGGTCAATAGCTCCTCCTGTTGATGATCTTACTGTGACTAACACAATTTTTTTTGCAAAAAACTATTTTTATTAAGTCATATAATAAATATATACAGTATATAACAAAGCACAAATACATAAAAATATGATCAGAGGTAACTACAGTAACCAGCGCAAGCTGCATAACTGTTAAAAAGACTAAAAGACTACAAAGTGCAAAATTTTCAGAGATACTATAACACAATTGCTGTTACTCTTCTACAAATTAAGCTGCCAAAAGTCTGTTAAAAAGCCCTCAGCCTCCGTTGCCTTTTATCTCTTATAAATTCATAATACAGCTAACCCTTAAAATACTACTATGCCAACGTAACTATTGCACTGTTACTTTTGAAGGATAAGTAGATATGAATAGGAAGCAACATCCCTATACTTCAGGTCAGTATACAGCCGTCTTTGGTCCGTATGACTATGTCTTTGTTATATAAGCGCTAAAATATACCATTAATGTGGGAAAAAACACTATTGTAAAGGTTACTTAGGAAAATCTGCTTCCAGATGCTGACTGGGAAAGGCAAACTTGTATTAGGTCATTTCCAGTGTTTCAAAATGATTCTTCTAACAGCAATACTGTTCACTTTGTACATGGACCATCCTCAGCCTCCCAGTACTCTTGTGCTTATCCACTCTAGAATAACTGAATGTGGATTTCTTTATATAAAGGTGCTGGAACCCTACTTTTTCCAATACCTCAAATAATCTTGTCTGCCAGTTTTTGCATAGTCTATATTCCCATAGTGTGCAAACATATTAGACTTGGATTCTTTACAGTGCTGACAGTCGCTGTCAGGATTAATTTTCAGTTTGAAAAGTCTTTGCACAGTGAAATAAGAACAGTTAATGATTTTGAATTGAATCAACTTTTCTCTTTTTTTATAATCTTTTAGCAATCTACGTACAGATCATCATTCCCGATATGCGATACTGGAAATCAACCCAATATTCTACTTACTAATTGTTTTTTTTTGTTTTTTTTTCTGAAGAACTATGAAAGTGATTCATGATACAGGGAAAGATCTTTCTTGACTTGATGGAAAGCAGAAGCCCCAAACTGTATATTAAGTTATCTATCATTTGGATTTCTTTCCCAAAGTTGTAATTCTTTTGTTATATGTGTTAATAAGTCTGGGGGTGCAGGCTTTGTGCCCCTTTAAGATTTGGTTTTCAGTGGCTGTAAATAGTGCTGCTTGGAGGGCAGTTTTCTGCTGCTGCCACAAACCTTTGAATATACTGCTGTGAAGGTATGCATTTGGGCCCCCATCATTTATATGGGTGCCGTGGTATTTTTGTGCATTGGAGCCATTGGGTTTGATAGGTGCTCCTGGGGTCTCTTAATATGGAATGCTGGTAGGGCTCACACAAACCCAGGTCAACACCCATACTTACCAATGTTAGTGTGGGCACTAACCTTTGAATATCAGGCCCAAAGGTCATTTGAAAAATCTTGAATCATAAATAGTGTTGTTCTTTGAATGTAAAATTCTTAATTCTATAATATGCATGTAAAATTCTTGATTTACCATCAGACATGAGAAGTTTGATAATGACTGGATGTGATAAGTTTAGGTTGTCATGTTTCTTGTATGGCTCAACCTGTGTGCTCTATAAGTAATTGGTAAGATTTTGTCAGATGATGCTGTGAAAATTCAGCCAAAATTTAATGTAAGGTACCTGATTTTTCCTGTGCATGCAGCATCCCCAAAATTCTAATACATATATATATATATATATATATTTATTTTATGGGATCTGTTCTTCTGGTCCTCTAGCCTCACTTTGAAAATGTCATGTTGTTTCTTAATTTCTTTCACTTCTTTCAGCATCACCAGCATTAACCATAGTGGCATACCCAGCATTCACTAGGATTAATCATATCCTCTTGCTTTGATTGGCTCTATTTCAGGTAATTTATTCTTTCAGTCTCATTTGTATGTTGTCTTTCATGTGCATAAGCAACATCTTGCAGTAGTAGCACATTCAGAGGTGTGTCAGTATTGGCAAATGCCAGGAACGCTTTAGTGGGTGCGTCCCTCAGCCACCAATTAGTGAGCATGCTAGTGATGATGCAAAACTTCAAAGAGAGCCAAAACCGTGAAAGAAATCTGCCTCTCCAATAAGGTACAGTTTCCTCCTTGCAACATCAGATGACAAGGCTCCGTTATGTGCCTTTTCTGGTGAAACAGTTCAATAAATATGGTGGCTCTTGCCACCTGCCACACAGTCCCCACAAAGCTGACATCAGTGATGCCCAATCCCCATGTTGCATTTCCCCCCAGTTCAATTTGTTTGCCAACGGGGGTGCCCATTCCCTGTCGGCATCATGTCTCTTTCTCACACACACACACACACACACACACACGCTTTCTTTGATGATGGGGTGCCCAAGCCCTATCAGCATCATGTCCCCCCAAAAACTCATAGGACACTAGAAGCCCATCCCAGTGTGCCCAAAATCATTTTTTATATGTAAATAAACAGTCCTCTGAAGTCCATTTTTTACCTGTAAAAAAGGTCCCATCTTCCTGCGCGCCCCCTCCCAACCCACCACCTTCTCGCACCCACTTCCACCATCCCCTCACCCCATACTTTCCTCTGGAGGGTTGGTGCTGCGATCTCCCATGGGCGGGAACACATTTGAACTCTTCAAAAGCTGATCGGGAACTGAATAAAATGCATAAGCTTTATGATGGCAGGCAATGGGGGGATTCAAATTAGGTGGATATCTCAGCTATTTTGGGGAATTGTGGTACCAGATTTTCAACATGGGGTTCTTAGGAACCCACCTCATGAACACATACACTGTCATCTCATTACTTGGTCCCGAAAGGTGATTTTGCGGTCACTGCAAGGAATCACCTTTCAGAAATGATTAACAAAATGACAGTGCCTCTGTTCATGAAGTGGGGTCCCAAAAAACCCATGTTGCAAATTTGGTGAAAAAGTTCCAAAAAATGACCGCGTTACAAGCATGCTTTGTACAGTTTCCATGCACGCTCGTAACTTTGACAATTTTTAATACTGTATTTTCACTCCAGATTTTCAACATTGCCATTTTTTCATGCTTCCTTATGAACAGTACAGCTGTCATTTTTCACATCCTGCCCAAAGTGTGTTTTCGCACCTGTGTTGCACAATGGCATGGTTGCTGTGGGAAATCAACTTTTGGGACAGATTAACAAAATCACAGTGCCACTGTTCATGAGGGGAGATCCCAAAAAGCCTATGTTGAAAATGTGGTTAAAAAAATCCCAAAAATCATTGTGTTACGAGCATGCATTCTTCAGTTTCTATGCATGCTCGTGACTTCACCAATTTTTCATATTTTCACTCCAGATTTTCAACATTGCCATTTTTTTACACCTCCTCATGAACAGTACAGCTGCCATTTTTCACATCTTGCCTGAAATGTGTTTTCACACCTGTGGCATCAAATTCAAATGGCACAGTCGCTGTGCTAAGTCACCTTTCGGCAAACTAACTGATAGTGCCACTGTAAATGAGGTGGGGTCACAAAAAGCCCATGTTGGAAATTTAGAGTGAAAATATCAACAAACTCCGGGGGTGTTAAGGTTTCCAACAATAATGCCCTCAACCGGTACAGACTGACAAGTGTCAGGGGTGTGACTTGGGATTGTCAGCTGTAATGCTCATGCCATTCCACCCCCACCCTGCAGCCAGTGACAGGCATCGAGGTGTGCCTTGGAGTCTTTGGCCCCAAAGTTCACCCCATTCTCCTATACTGCACCCATCTCAGCATATTTCCTTATGGAATGGGGTGAGCATAAGACTTCAATGCACACTCTGACACTTGTCAGTGTCTGCAGGGTAGGGTGAAGTGAAATGACATGAGCATTATGGCTGATGACCCAAAGGCACACCACAATGCCTGTCACTCTCTGCAGGTAGGGTTTGGGTTGGTGTCAGTCAATACTTCACTGCCATTCCAATTATGCATCTCTTTAACTCCTGCACTACCAATGCCAATGCCAGCAAGACAACATTCAGCATTGACAAATGCTTGTCTAATTTTGCATCAGTATTTCTCATTGTTTATATTTCATTGATATTGTCTGGAATATGTTTTAGTATGTCTAAGTTTTCCTGTACAGTATTAAGGTTATTAATTAGTTGCAACACCCATTTTGGGGGTAGGTCTTCATCTCTCCTCCCAGCTCTTCTTTTCAACCAGTTTTTAACTCCTGTGTACATGTTGAGATTATTGCTTCATGTGTTAATGGCTAAAAAATATCTTTGGCTTTAGCAGTTGAAGCCGCTGCTTCACTTTTTTTTTTTGTGGCCAGATTGGGCTTTCTTTTGTAGTTGTTATACTTTTATTGTCCACCATGTTGGACTTTTAGTTAATGTTTATGTTGTTTTGGTTTAGTGTTGCCAATTTGTTTTTCTTAGAAATGCTTTCTATCATCTCATACAGCAGCCGGCCGAGGAGGTGAAAGGATGACTATGCTGGTCATTGTATCTGGCTCCCTGCATGGCACTGCCTACACAGGTATGGGGAGTTAGCTGGGTGGTATGCTGGGTGTGAGTGGTGGTGGTGGTGGGGTGCTGCACCACCATCATTCACTGGTCTGGTTGGCAAATGTTAGCCACGGGGCACTAGTGGACACCAGGAATACAGATACATGGGCTATCAGTAGGGGGGGTTACCACTGGAGACTTGGGTGGCAGGGGACTGTACAGGCCATGGGCCAGTGTTTTATATAGCTATTATTATTTCAGAGTACACCTTTGAGCTACAAGTTCATTTACATAGGTTCTATGTCAACAGAAATTGTACAGGCATCAAAGCATAGCAGGGGAAACCTGGAAACATTACAAATTATCAAACAGGAGAATACAGAAAATATGTACAGTTTGCATCAATTGCCAGTGTGGGGGGTGCTTGCCATGGCGGACTCAGAGGTGGCACCAAGAAAGGTGCTCACTGGGTGGGGGATACCACTAGACACCAAGGACTGCATATGAGTTTTGTGGATGGGTGATTGGAGGACGGGGGTGCCACTAGCCAGTAGGGACAGGCGACTGTATGGGCTATGAGGCAGAGCAGAGGGGGTGCTTGCAATCAAGGACACAGAGGTAACAACTAGTTTGGGTTTTTGGAGGGTTGGTGTGCCACCAGACACAAAGGACATGGTGTTTCACACTGGGGCAGGTATTTGGAGGGCAAAGTTGCCACTAGCCACCAGGGACATAGTGATTCTGACTAGGTGAGGTGTTTGGAGGGGGGGGTAACACTGGACATCAGTGACATGGTGTTCCTGTAGGAATATGACAGTTTGGTATGAAGTGCTGGCAGGAGAAGGCAAAGGGTTAATAAGAATATTTTCTATTCTAAGGCTTTCTTGCTAATGTCCTTGCTGCTGAGAAAAAAATAGTGTTAGTACACTGTGCACAACTTGTTACTATGATAAAATGCCGATCATATAAACAAAGTTAGAGGTAGCAAGGGCTATGTGTAAAAATGTGCAGTTTCAGACTGGAAGAATGGTGTAAGGCTGTAAAATACAGTAATGTACCCAGCAAAAAATTTTCTTGTATGGAAATATGCAGAGTTCTGTAAAGATAACAGATAGTGGAAAGTGTATATTAGATAGATTGTGAGAGGCAGAGGGTGAGGAACTAAGAACACCAAAATGAAGTGCTGAAGCATCCAAACCTCTCCAGTTCATTCTCCAAAGGAAATGTAACTGATCATTACTGGTACCTTGAAAAGTTGGGCTGCCAGTGTTGATGCAGTATATGTGTGTTAGTGCAACAAACCTTGCTTTGTGGAGTGCATTTCCTCATCTTTAGTGTAATCACTGGCTTGAATACCTAACATTCCACACTAGAACAGATGTTCTGAGGGAGGAGGGTTACCACTAACTACCAGGGGCAATGTGATTCAAACTAGGTTGGGTGTTCAGAGGTTGGGGGTGTCAGTAGATACCAGAGACATGGTGTGCCATACTGTGATGGGTGCTTGGAGTGTGGTGGGGGGTGCCACTATCCACCAGAAAAATGGTTATTCAAACTGGGCTTGGTGTTCAGAGGTTGGGGGTGCCACTAGACAACAGAGTGGACAGTTACAGTACTGGAGCGGGTGCTCAGAAGGTGTAAGTACTACTGGACAACATAGACATGTATGGGGGATAAGGTACAGGTGCTCAGGGGTGCCACCACACACCAGGGTGTTCATGCTTCTCACCTGGAGGGGTGATTGGGGGGTTCACTAGACTCCAAGGACATGTTCCTACTAACTAGGATGGGTGACTGGAGAGCGAAGGGTGCCACTGGACATCAAGGCATCCAATCGGTACACTGGGACAGGGTTCGGTGGGTGGGTGGGGGGTAGCAGCTGCAGTAACACTGTCCCACCACCAGAGCCTTGTGCACGGTTAAGACTGGGTTTGCAAAGGCCATAATTAGTGCCCATTTGGGTGGCATTTACTGCTAGTGCAAACCGTGAATATGCTGCTATGCCAATATGCAGGGGGAACCCCCCTCATTTGCATGGGTGCAATGGTATGCTAGTGCTCAGGTGCTAATGGGTTTTGCCAACGCTGTTGGGGTGGGGTCTCTGAATATAGACTCGACCCATGAAAATCTGGTGCAAAAACTGGTTAGCGCGGACAAACACCTTTTTATATTCATACTAACTTTTGAATATCTGACCCTTGATGTTTTGAAAAGAGCTGGTTCTGGGTAAAGTTTTTAGAAGCAGGAAACTTATTACCTTTTACTTTTTTATGTAAATATTTTATTGATTTTCCTTTTAAAAACAATTCAAACAAACATAAAAAATGTACATAACAAAGCAACACAACTTGTCTGGGGAGTATGTCCCCATGGAGGTACAACTCTAAAATTAGAAAGGAAAAAAAAATGAGCAAATTTGAAGTTAAGCAGAAAACACAAACATTCGATAGTAACAGGTTAAAGTGAAGAATACTTTTATAAAGAGACCTAGCATAAAAGGAGATCAGTCTTAAGGACCAGCCTTCGGAATAATAACATTTTCGTTTGTAAGAGCCATCATGTGCTAATTCAAGTATCATTACTACTAATATATCTCTAAGCAATTACTGTTGGAATGGACCATTAAGTGGTCCAATTACAGATGCTCTATTGTTTGGATTTCTTATAAAGAATGTGTATAGACATGTCACCAGCCACCCCTATCTATTTAGCCGAGCTTTCCCAGAAATGGTATGGTAGTGGAACTATCAGCCATATTAGATTTAATGAGGGGTCCTTTATTTAAATGCTGATTTTGAACCCTCATTTTATTATAGTGTTTTTAAACTACTGACTGAATTCATGTTATGATGTATTAATTGTCTGTATGCTACTGTATGGTGCCCAGAGCCTCTGGGATTGGGCACCAGAAAAAAAAAATTGCCTTTCCTTGACTAGCCTTGACCTATGGGATAAGGGAGTTTCTTTCAAAGCCTTTAGCTTAATAACCCAGCCAGAGAGGTAGCGTAGATTAGTGGCATATTATGGTTACGTCAGTTAATGTTGCGATAGGGTATACATGAAGATGGAATGGGGGACTAAAACAATCATGACAGTCCTCACTCAGTGGATGAGAAGTTTATCTGCTGTCTGATTCCTTTGCTATTTCTCAAGTTTGAGTTGGTCAGCCAAGCAGCCCAAATGTTTTTTAAATTTCTCTGTAGCACTTCTTGTTTTATAGAGGACTCAGAGGAAGGAAATTTTAATCATTACCTCTGCATACCAATCAACCATAGAGGGTACTATGAGGGAGTGCCACTGCTTTAGCAGCTGCCGCTTAGTCTCCTAGCATATGAACTAGGCATTTGAGACATGGCTCTGGTCCTTGAAGAATGGAATAATCACTTAGTATCCAGAGTAAAGGGAAGGGGGAGGTAGTGGCATTTACAGAATTTCTTTTGATGCACGTATGACCTCTGCCCAAAAGGGGTGCACTGCTGGACAAGTCCACAGAATGTGACCAAACTGGCCTGGAGAATGACAGCATATCCAACATTCATTAGGAATATTGAAACCCACCTTTTATGATATGTCTGGCTTTCTGTACCACTGGTCTAAAATCATATTTTATATGAGCTGTGGTTTGGGGTTGGGGGACACCCATTGTGCCATTGCCCAGCACCTTTGCCAGTTTTCTGACATTATCTCCACTTGCAAATCTACCTCCCATTTTAAACAATTGGTTTTTCAATTTGGAAGAGCCAGGTTCTGAAAGTGTTCATATATTCTCTGGCTCCCTGCAGATGCAGACCAGATCGAACTGTCCAAGGCTTCACTTATGAGTGGGGGGTGTTACAAGAGGGCTCTTTCTAGCCAATTCTGCATCACATATCTAAATTATAAATCATTCAATCAATCAATCAATCACTTTATTTAACCAGGCATAAACACCATTAAGCAAGCTCATTTTCATGGTGGTCCTGGGCATTAATACAATACAGTACACTTCATAAGATTACAATTACAGTGGACAACGGTGCAAAGAAGAAAAAAAAGAAAAAACATTGTGAAGGTGCTGGTCAATATGGGCCTATACATACCGGTCAACATAATTAACATGCAAAAGGTACATAATGATAAGCTTTACTGAAATGAGAAGAAACAACAATCCCATATAGTCTCCGCTAAGTAAGAGCTCATACCTAAATGATAAAAAATAAGGAGGTATTAAGGAATAGGGTAGAAATTGGGGTGAAAGAGTAGGCAGCCAAAAGGGAGGACAGAATAGGTAAAAGGTAGAGAATAGGCAGGGCCATCTTGGATTAAGGGAACTAGGCTTGTAGGTCCTAGGTTTCTGTTGTTAGGAATGTGGGGTGGATGAGATACTTAGGCGTAGGATTTGAGAGTGGCACCCGGGGCTTAGGAGTCATCAGCGTTTGAAACAGTTGCATGATTCCTTCAGATAATCCATTAATAGAGCTTTGAATGTGAAAATGCTTGGAAGTGAGGATAATTTTAATGAGTTTTGCATAGTGTTCCAAAGTGATGGAAGTGAGAAGTTGATTGCTGCTGAGCCAAGGGTAGTTTTCACTCGAGGAATCTGGAAGCAGATTAAGGAGAAGCGTCTCAGGCCATAGGAACCTTTAGCCCATTTGAAGATGTTCGAGATGTATGCAGGGAGGTTAACAGATAATGCTCTAAAAAACCAGAGGAGAGCATTCCTTTTTCTTCTAGTTGAGAGTGAGGTCCATCCCGAAACCTGGTATAGACGATAGTGATGTATACTACGGGGTAGATTTAAGATACATCTTAAAGCCCGGTGGTAAAGGGTGTCCAGTTTGTTTAGCATCGTTGATGGGCAATGACTGTAAAGGAAGTCAGCGTAGTCCAGTATAGGTAGGAATGTAGTTTTTACTAGTCTCATTCTGGCTTCTAACGTGAGTAGGTGTTTAATGCGATAGAATAAACCTAATCACTGTCTTAGTTTCTTCAAGGTTTCATTTAAGTGGCACAGAAAGTTGAGCTTGTTATCCAGCCAGAACCCTAGGTATTTAAAGGTATCAACTACTTCAAGGGGTTCATCTAAGAGTGTTTGGATCTGTGTGATATGTGGACATCTGGAAGTAGACTTTGGTGAGAGAATGATTGCTTTAGTCTTTTTGGCCTTGAGGAGGAGCTTATGAGTGAGAAAGTTGTATTGGAGGGTGATGAAGTCTTTCTGTAAGTACTCATGGGCCAGATCCAAGGATGAATTTGTGGTATAGAGTACAGTATCATCTGCGAATAAGTGCACATTTGCTGTGCCCAGCTGCAAGTCCAGATTATTGATGTATATTGCAAAGAGGATAGGGCCCAGGATGGAGCCTTGTGGGACTCCTCGTAACAAGGATTTTTGTGGGGACAGATCTTCTATGGCTTTGACTTGTTGTAAGTCCGATGTTACTCAGTGCTGTAAGCATGATGGTATGATCCACAGTATCGAAGACCTTACTTAGATCAAGGAAGAAGACAAATACATGCTTCTTAGAGTCCAAGGCCATTTGCCAGTCTGTAGTTACCTTAACAAGACCCAATACTGTACTGTGTTTGGCTCTGAAGCCGGACTGAGCTGGGTTTAGCAACTTTTGTGAATCTAAATATTCTCTAAGTTTGATGTTGACAATTTTTTCAAGTAATTTAGAGAGGATGGATAGCATAGAAATAGGCAGGTAATTGTTCAGATCACTCAGATCCCCAGTCTTAAATAATGGTAGGATGTGGGCAGTTTTCCACAAGACAGGTAGCTCACCTTGAATCAGAGAGGTGTTGAATAAGTGTGTAATGGGGTGGTCAGATAGGTATGGTCAAGTTTTAGGAAGTAAGGTTCAATATTATCTGCACCTGCACTCTTTTTTGTATCCAGAGAAAGGAGGAGGTCCTCCAGTTGCTTGAATGTAATTGTGAGGAAGCCGAAGGGGGTGGGATGCAGTTGGTTATGGCTGTGATTATCAGAAAAGCTAACAGTGTAGTCTCTTGCCGGGCTAAGTTTGCTGATAGGTGAGGTGTCAAAGGCAAGCCCTGCAGTGGCAAAGTGATCATTAAACTTCTCTAGTATATGAGCTTTGTCCGTATAGGAGGTACCATCAGACACAATTTTGTTTGGAAGGGGTGTTGCAGTGGACTGAAATTCGACTTCTTTAAGGATGTTCCAAAATTTGGCAGAGTTGTTTTTATTGTCTTCTAGTTCTTTTTGGAAGTACCTAGCTTCTTCTGACCTAATTAGCTTGGTACAAGCATTCCTAGTGGTACAGAATGCTAACCAATCAGCCTCCAGGTGGGATTTCCTCTCTTTGTTCCACCAGTAGTCCCTATCCCCAAGTGCTTTCTTCAGGATGGGAAAGAACCAGCCAGGAGTTTTATTTTTTGATTTGATCAGTCTTAGTGGGGAGTGATTGTCTATTAGTACCAGTAAGAGGCTGTGAAGATGTTAAATGCCTCGTTAAAGGTGGGGGCTAGATAGAAATCCTGCCAGCGAATGTTGCTTAGATCTTTCAGGAAAGTGTACTGGCAGAACTTTTTCAGGCATCTTTTCAATTTGAATTTGGAGGCCGTTTTTATTTGGGAAGGATGTCTGATGCAGGCAGTAGCGCAATGGTCGCTTATATCGTTGAAGAATACTCCAGTATGCGAGACAGTGTGAGGTTTGTTTACTAGCATAAGGTCCAGAAGGGTGCTGCACTCAGGGTTTTTTCTGTTAGGTCTGGTTATAGCAGTCACCATTTGTAACAGACTATTAACATCGCATAGATCCTTCAACTTCTTAGAGCTATCATCATTCCAATTTAGATTGAAATCCCCCATTAGAATACACTCAGTATTAGCAGAGTCAAGAAGGTTTTGAAGGTGTGACAGAAGTGCCCAGCCACCAGACGGTGGTCGGTAGCATGCTGCCATAAGGAGAGATTTCTCACTGGAAAGTGATAATTTTAGAGCAAGGCATTCAAATTCCTTAGCTTTTGAGGTACAGTCAAAGACTGTGACTGAGAATTTGCTTTTGACATATATTGCAACCCCATCTCCTTTAGTTGGTCTATCACAGAGGTAGACGATATATCTGGGGTACATTGATAGATTTGTCCGGGGTCAAGGGTGTGAGCCAGGATTCAGTTATCATGAAGAAATCAGGAGATGCATGTAGAGCCCAGGTCTGTATAGAGTCAATCTTCTTTAGTAAACTACAGACATTTATATGGAGAAAGCTAATCCCTTTATACTGAGGGAGGTCCGCAAGGGCATCCAGAGAAATAGGTGGACCTGGGTTTAATTCAACATTTCCCGAACAGAGTAGGAGAAGCAGTAGTAGTTTTTTTTTAAGGTGGTGTCTTAGCCTGCTAAATATTCTTTTGTTACTCCTTCTAGCATACATTGGTTTAGCAGTGGCTGTGTTAAGGGCAGGATAGAAACATGGAAACATAGAATTCGATGGCAGATAAGGACCGCTTGGCCCACCTAGTCTGCCATTTTCCTACCTAACAGATAAGCTGCAAATCCTAATTAACCAACAACTTACTTCCTCCTACCCCCCACTAGACTGCCTTATGTCTGTCCCATGCATTCTTGAATTCCCCCACTGTTCTTGACTCCACGACCTCCTCAGGGAGGCTGTTCCATGCATCCACGCACAACCATCTCTGTGAAAAAATACTTCCTCACATTACCTCTGAGCCGTCCCCCCTCTATCTTCAAATTGTGCCCCCTTGTTCTTGCACATCTCTTTTTCTGAAAGATGCCACCCTCTTGGACTTTGTTGACTCCCTTGAGGTACTTGAAAGTTTCTATCATGTCTCCTCTCTCCCCCTTTCCTCAAGGGTATACATATTAAGCTCCTTTAGTCTTTCTTCATATGTCTTCTGGTGCAGACCCTGCACCATTTTGGTTGCCCTCCTCTGGACAGCCTCCACTCTGTCTATGTCCTTGCGGAGATGGGGTCTCCAGAACTGCACACAGTACTCCAGATGGGGTCTCACTAACTGTCTGTACAGAGGGATAACAAATTCCTGTTTTCTACTATTGATGCCTCTCCCTATGCATCCCAATATCCCCCCAGCCTTCCTTACTGCCTTCTCACATTGCTTGCCAACCTTTAGGTTATCTGATATAATTACTCCCAGGTCCCTTTCCATTTTTACTGTTGTCAGTATCTCACCCCCCATTGTGTACTCTTGCCCTGGGTTTTTGTTTCCCAGGTACATTACCTTGCACTTCTTTGCATTGAATCTGAGCTGCCATACATTTGACCATTCCTCCAACCTTGCCAAGTCCCTTCTCATCCTTTCCACTCCATCTGGTGTATCAACCCTGTTGCATATCTTTGTGTTATCTACAAAGAGACATACTTTTCCTTCCAGTTCCTCTGCAATGTCACTTATAAAGACATTAAAAAGGACCGGTCCCAGTACTGAACCCTGAGTACCCCGCTAGTAACCCTCCTTTCTTCACTGTGGACTCCATTTACTACTACCCTTTGTGTCCTGTTGTCTAGCCAATTTTTATCCAGGCTACCACCTTGGGACCCACTCCAAGGCTGGCTAACTTGTGTATTAATCTTTTGTGTGGGACTGTATCAAATGCCTTGCTAAGATCTAGGTAAGCCATGTCCACAGCCCATCCCTGGTCTACTACTTTGGTCACCCAGTCAAAGAAATCTATTAGATTCATCTGACATGATCTTCCCATCATGAATCCATGCTGTCTTGGGTCCTGTGCCCCACTGGCCTCTAGGTAATCAATGATTCTTTCCTTCAGAAGTGATTCCATCATTTTACCTACCACTGAGGTCAAAGTAACTGGTCTAGGATTGCTATTTGCTAGGGATAAAACATACAGAACTGATAGAGATGACACCATCCTTGGGAATTGCATGTGTTCTATAGTTATGGCCTGGTGGGAGGAGGGGCATGACCATAGAGGAGACGTCCCTGACATAGGATGCCATGGTTTAATGTGGGAGGCTATATCTTGGTAGATGATAGAGGAGGGAAACTGGCCTTTGTCCGAGTTGCAAACTGAAATTTTGGGTAGAGTATAACAAAGTAATATAAGACAACTATAGAGAAGGATACACGCAGATGGCATTCTTAACGTGGAGATATTTCCTTTTACCAGTAATAAACACAGGATTTGCAACAGTTCCTTGAGGCCAAGGAAATGAGTGGATCTTGTGGAAAGATGGGGTACCAATGAAAAATTAAGGCCTAGATAACTAATGATGCGTGGCTGGCAATCGCCAGTAGGAGTGAGCTAGAAGGCTGGGGCGGGGTTTATGTGTATTTAATCAGGACCGGGGGTGGGTGGGTGGGTGGGCAAAAAAATTGGCAGCTAGGGCTCCTTCCTGGAGGTAATCAGTCCCTGAGGGCAAGTCCATACTAGTGTTTCTATGAGGGGCTGGTGACTTCAGACCTGGACTGCGGGTGGCAGTCTGGCAGGTTGGGTTCATCAGAAAACCACGACTATGGCTCTCAGACTACCAGCGTTTCTGTGAGGGGCTGGTGGCTTCAGACCTGGACTGCAGGTGGCGGTCTGGCAGGTCGGGTTCATCAGAGAACCACGGCTGTGGCTCTCAGATTACCTGCATTTCTGTAAGGGGCTGGTGGCTTCAGACCTGGATTGCGGGTGGCAGTCTGGCAGGTCAGGTTCATCAGAGAACCATGGCTGTGGCTCTCAGACTACTTCCAATGATCTGTAACTGGTAATTGAAAATCTGTCCTTAACTGTTGAAAGGACTTCAGTGCCCCTGGGTGTGAACATAAAACATCCCACAAGGTCATGATACCTTTGTTTTTCCTAGACGGCCCAGTGATTTGTGTCTCTTGCAATGCAGAGCTTAGAATTATGCCAAAGTGACTTGCAGAGGCCTAGGGAGAAGGTAAACTATACTGACCATTTTTGTAGTTGTTGGAAAGAGGATCTTGTAAATTCCATGGCCCTGGTTAGAAAATCATCTGGAGAACGGGTGCTCTGGAGTAACATCTGTAATAGTGAGTTGTCTCTCAATGCTGCTTCAATTTGCCTCAATTTGCAGCCACAAGGGGGGTATGAGCAGAGCCTTGGATCCATGGCAGACTGCTTCTGATGCCTTGCTGCTGTTGAGAGAGAGAGAGAGAGCAGTCAAAGCTTCCTTAAATCACAGAGGTTATTTCATAGACAACACTGAATTGAATTATTACTTTTTGGACCTATGTAAGTGAGTAGTATTGATTCTCTGTTTTTGGGTTGACTTTTCTTAGTTTAACTTTTATTTGCCTGGAAGGAACTATAGCTGGAAGATATTTGCAGTCATTTGCGACTAGACCTGTTACTTAACCTCTGTGAAATAGGTGTCTGTTAAGGGTAGGAGCTGAAAGAGGACTGGTTGAACTATGGATTTAAAACAGGAGTTGTATGTGGTCTCTGTCCACTGAGAGAGAGAGAGAGAGAGAGAGAGAGAGAGCAGTCAAAGCTTCCTTAAATCAAGGAGATTATTTAATAGACTACACTGAAGTGAATTATTACTTTTTGGACCTGTGTAAGTAACTAGAATTGATTCTCTGTTTTTGGGGTTGACTTTTCTTAGTTTAACTTTTATTTGCCAGGGAGGAACTGTAGCTGGGAGATATTTGCAGTCATTTGTGACTAGACCTGTTACTGAACCTTTGTGAAATAGGTGTCTGAAAGGAAGGAAGGCACTCCCCCGGGTGGTGGGTCAGAGTTGTAGTTGATTGTTTCCAGAGGGCACAGGTCTACTCCCAAAAACCCTGCCCCTCACCCCACCTTCCTTTATAGCAGGGGTTCTGACATCACTTCCCCAAAACTGCTAACAACCTACACCTGTTCATATCCTTAAAGGCACAGCACACTGAATAGGGGATAGAGACACAAGCTTGCATACACTAAACAAAGAACAAAAAAAAAAGAAAAGCATCTGTAACAGGAAGGGACTCAGACATGTATAGAGTGGTGCAATGCACTGGCTGTGGAGCAGCAGTCTTCCGGGAGATATTCTAATGACTACATTGCTGCCCTATTTGCAGGCACCTCTCTGGTCTGAGGGAGGAGGTTGGTCATCTCCCTGCTGACCTGGCAAGGATTCAGGAAACCTGCTCCTCCACACAGGGACAACCCAGGCCACAGGCCACTACCTCAGAGGTTGCAAAGAAAGAGGAGTGGTTGGACTATGGTGGGCTCAGGGAGGGTGAGGGTGGTAGAACAGAGGTGCATCCCTCCAGTTGTGCCTCTCCACAATTCATTCACCACTCTGGCAGAGCATGGTTCCTCTATGGAGGCACCCACAGTGGAGACCAAGGAGGATGCTGGGATCCTCCACAATGAACACCCACAGGAGGATGGCACAGGACCCCACAGGGGAAGGAAACAACTCTTGGTGGGGGACTCAATTGTTAGGGGGTAAAACTGGGGGAGGAAGGGGAAAGGGAGGGGAAAGGGAGGGAAGGTGCCTGCCCAGTGCCATGGCTTGGAGGGACAGGAAACAAATCCTCAGGATCATGGAAGCAGCTGCAAGGGGGAGTAGGCTGGATGTCATTATCCACCTGGGGCAAATGATCTGGCTGAGAATGAGATCAGACCAGTGTAACAGGAGTTTGTGGAGTTGGGGAGGGGCCTTAGATAAGTATCACACACAGTAACTTTCTCAGAACTGCTACCTGTCTATGGCAAGGATGAGGCTACGGTAGTCTGCACCATGGGATTCAATGACTGGTTGTAAAACTGGTGCAGAGTTCAGGGATTTGGCTTCACTGAGGACTGGGGCTCCACCTGGAGGGATGCAGGTCTATACTTGCACGATGGTCTGCATCTATCCAGAAGGGGAACCAAGATCCTAGGTGATAGGTTTAAATGCTTCATTGGCAAGCATTTAAACTAGCCATGGGGGGAGACACTGAAAAGGAGAAGGGAAATCCTAGCCCCCCAAATAAAATCAGGGTAGTTAGTGAGGTAAACACCAAGATAGAGCAGTTGATAGGGAGAAGGGCAGGGGTAAATGGAGAAAAAGACAAAGGCAGTAAGTGCAGGGATGGGGCAAAAAGAAATAAAACCATGAAAAATGGAGGGTAATGAGTACCAATGCAGTAGTCTAGGTAAAAAGCTTCCCAAAATGGTGACCTTGATGGAAGAGGGATGTCTAGATATCGTGGCAGTCACAGAAACATGGTATACAGAGAACCATGACTGGGATGTCAACATACCAGGGTACACAATCTTCAGGAGGGACAGAGAAGGAAGAAGAGGAGGAGGAGTAGTTCTCTATGTAAGGGAAGGGAATAAAGCAACAGAACTAAAGGGTAAACAGGGAGGAGAGGAGGCACTGTGGGTCACCCTGGAAACTGGAAATGGTGCCACAGTCCGCACAGGGGTTGTATACAGACCACCATCTCAAGGAAAGCAAATGAAAAAGGAGATGATAGAAGGCATCTGAAGGATGGCAGAGAAAGGTGAGATACTGCTGATAGGGGACCTGAATATGCCAGATGTTAACTGAAGCACCTTTTGCTGCTGCCACATCCAAGAGCAGGGCCATTCTCGATACCCTACAGGGGGCATGCCTCAGATAAGTAGTTTTGGAACCCACTCAGGAGGGAGCAATCTTAGACCTGTTACTCTCAAATGGGGACAGAGACAGGATCTCTGATCTAGAAGTGGGTAGCCATCTGGAAACAAGTGATCACCAAACAGTGTGGTTCACCATAAACCTAGCTGTAGAGTCAAGCCATACAAAAGTGAAGGTACTGAACTTCAGGAGGGCTAATTTTGTCAAAATGGGAAAGTGCCTCAGAAAAGCACCAGCAAACCAGCAAGAAGGTAGGGTGGAGCAACACTGGGGAAACATCAGAACTGCTATCACAGAGGCAGCTTAATCATTAGTGTGAAGCAAATAAACAAATCAAATGAAAAACCACCATGGTTTCTCAAAAGAATGGTGAGCAGGGAAGATGAGAGAAAAGATAGCGTCAAGAATTATAAGGAAACACATAAGGAGCAGGACAGAGAACTGTACCAGTTAAAGCAGAAGAAAGTGAGGAAGGCAGTCAGAATAGCAAAGGCCCAGGAAAAGATAGCCAACTTGGTTAAGAAGGGGATAAAACCTTTTATAGGTACATTAGGGAGCAAAGAAAGACAAAGGCAGCAATACCGAGACAGAATAAAGATGAAGGTGGTTGGGCAGAGAGCAACAGTGAAAAAGCAGGAATACTGAATGAATACTTCTGCTCAGTATTCACAATGGAAGAGCAGGGGAAGATACCTAATCCAGTCAACAGAAGCACTCTGGATAGGGGGGTTGATATTAGTCCTTTCTCAGAAGAAAGGGTTCTGAAAGAACTCTTAAAACTGAAGGTGAATAAAGCAATAGGGCCTGATGGGATTCACCCCAGAATTCTAAAAGAACTAAGGGAGAACTAGTAAAACCACTGACTACCTTTTTTAATAAATCATGGAAGGATGGCATAGTATCTGAGGACTGGAGGAGGTTAGATGTGATTCCACTTCACAAAAGTGGGAGCAAGACAGAGGCAAGAAACTACAGATCTGTCAGTTTGACCTCAGTGGTAGGGAAAATGATGGAATCACTTCTTCTTTTTTTTTTTTTGCAAATAACTATATTTTATTGAGAACAGGTACCATATACAACACACACATCATATAGAATTAGGTTACAGACAAATATATGGCCCCAGAACAAAACTGAAACCCAAAAATAAAACAAAAATTCTCCCCTCATACACTCCCTTCCCTACCCCCCACATCTATCCTAATAATAAATTACTAATCCATAGTGAAGACTTAAAACACAATATAAATTAGTACATTGTGAGCTGCATCTAAATCTTAAAGGGAGAGAAAAGACAGGAGGCTCAAGGAGAAGAAAAGGATAAAGGAAAGAAGAAGAAAGAAAGAAGAAAGAAGAAAGAAGAGGAGAAAGAAAGAGAAAGGAAAGAAAGAAACCAGGTTGCCTCAGGCAATCAAATGTTAGTAAAAAGACAAAAGGGCAAGAAAACAGTGGCCAAAAGCAGAAATAAGGAGTGGGAGGCGAAAAGACAATCATTACACGGAAGAGTGATACAAAGACTGGGAAGAGACACAACTACAGGAGAAAAGTAATGGAAGGAATAAGTAGCTTCCCCAAAAAAGGGGAAATAGGCAGTGAAAAACAGAAAGAGTACCTTCCTTTAAAACCAGATTTATCTTTAAGGTTTGAATAAAGCCACCCCCAACATCTGCTGAAAACTTGGTCGGCGCTCAATCCAGTTAAAGCACCTTTCAGCATAAAGTGTATTCAGAAATTCTTCCACCACATTCTCTAAATGTAGGGGTCCAATCATATCGCCAATGGCCAGAATTAACAACTCAGTAACTGATGCAATCAACCATTTGGTATTTCTGGACATTGCATGGGATGCTAGCATACATCCAAATATACAAATTTCAAGTTTAAAAAAGCCGATAAATCAGTATACGGACTAATCAATGTTTAACCGAACTCCAAAGATCCACATATTTTGAGGCAGAACCAAATTTATGGATCGAGTTGCCAAGAGTCATTACAATCCTTGCATATGGGAGAACACAGACCGTTTACTCGGTGCAATTTCAAGAGGACAAATACAGATTATGTAACAACTTGAATTGAATGTCTCTTAACCTGTCTTGTTTAACATAAAGTAAGTGTCAGTCCAGATTTTCTCCCATACCATCTGACCCAGTCTAATGCCATATTAATTTTCCAATATAAGGACAGGGGAAGAGGTAGAGAGTCAAGTCTTATAAAAATATATTTATAAATTTTTGAAACACTCTTGCAAAATAAACTAAGTTCACTCAAGTTATTGAATAAAAACCCTGCCCCATCAGAACATTGGCTCTTATTCAGAAAGGACCTTACACTGCTTTGGTTGAAACATTCGTAATGAAAATTGAGATGACCAAATTACAAACAATAGTCGATAATGGCAGCATCGAATTGCCTGAATAAAGATTTGCAATTCGAATCTTGGGAGAGGGTTGAAAAAATCTTGTGATGGGTTGTTTATCAATTAGAAAGATAGGATTCCTCAATAAAGGTTGAGAATAAATCAAAAAAATTGGGATATTTTAATCTCGGTGACAGAGTTGGTGCATGGCCCTGATGTCCCATCCTAATGGGGTACTTGGCTATTTTGGGGAACCTTGGCCCATGAAGCATATAAAAGGACTCAAATCTAGTTTAAGTTTTTGAAAAGGCTCGGTCAAGGGCAAGACCAGGAAGGATACTCAAGGTCACAAGCCCACAGAGCAACTCTGGCTCGTGGACACTAAAATAATATGTGTAAAATCAGGTAACTGAAGACCACCTAACTTGCGTTGCAGACATATTTAATATAGCCCCACGTGGAGGGCCTCCTCCCTGAAGAACAGAACATTGCTTATAAAGAGAGTTTGAAAAAAAGATTTGGGAGGTATATATTTAAATTCAAAGAGGATAGAAAAATTTAGGTAAAATCACCATTTAACCATAATAATTCTCCCAAGAAGGTTAAAGGGAGTTTAGAGCCATCGATCCAGGTCTTCTTTTATAGAATTGATAAAGGGTTTAAAGTTTAAATTGGCCAAATCCTCCAAGTTCCTAGAAATACGGATACCCAAATACAATAGAGACTCTGATTGCCACTGAATCCCAAGGAAAGGCACCAGCTCTGTTGTAGATATGTAGAAAGTGGATACACCATAGTTTTGGATAGGTTTAGTTTATATCCAGAAAATTCACTGAAGTTAGTGATTAGTTTTAATACATGTGGGAGTGAAGTGACCGTATTTCGGACATGCAATAATAAATCATCTGCAAATGCCGACAATTTGAATTCTAAATCTCCTATACTTATCCCTTGAATTAGCTGCTCCATCTTAATAGTTCTTATTAAGGGTTCAATGTACAAATTAAATAAATAAGGAGATAGTGGACAACCTTGACGGGTTCCTCTCCTTAAGGGAAAAGCTTCCGAGATTAAATTATTGCATGAATTCTAGCAGACGGACAGAGTGTACAGAATTCGGACCAGGCATATAAATCTTTCGGGATACAAAATTTAGCTGGTGTGCGAACATTAAATATCCATATCGACTCGATCGAATGCCTTTTCTGCGTCTAGTAGAACCAGAGATGCTTCCATATCTGGATTCACAGATGCAGAAATTAAATAAAACAACTTCTAAAGTGGTCGGCGATGAGCGGCCCTCCATGAAACCAGCTTGTTCCAGGCTTAACAGATCAAGCCACACCCTTTTTAGCCCACAAGCCAAAATCTTGGCAAAATTTTTACGCTCAAGGTTTAACAAGGATATTGGCCTGAAGTTACTCAACAATTCTGGGATTTGCCAGGTTTGGGTAAAGGGTAATCCTAACTTCAAATAGGGTTTTATCTTTAATCCTTGTTCGACCCAGAAGGTATAAAGTTGATTCAATAATGGTACAATATGTTGTTTAAACAGTTTAAAAAAGGTGTAAATCCATCTGGACCTGGTGCTTTGTCCATTTGAGCGAGTCAATAGCTTGCCCTATTTCTTCGTCAGAAATAGGGCTGTTAAAATCTGACCAGAATCTTCAGATAGTGAGGAGGGAGATGTTAGCTAGGAACTCTCCCATTTTATTCATTCCTTGCAAAAGTAGCTGACTCAAGTATAAGTTTTGTAAAAATCAACAAAGATCTCAGTATACCTTCGGGGCTGTAATCAGGTTATCTGATACAGGGTGCCTTAGGGCTGCTATCCATTTAGCAGAGGTTTTTGTTTTAATTGCCAGGCCAGCAATTTCCCAGCCTTGCTACCCTGGCCTAGGTACAAAGCCTTAATTCTGGAAGCTGAGGTCACGCCTCTCTCCTCAGCATTGCTGCATCAAATCCTCAGAGCCACTAATTTTGTTCTTGACCTCTGATCTTAAGTTCCTGCTGTAGCCTCAAGCGCCCTAATTTTATTCAGGCAATTATCAGTTGAACCTTGTCTTTGGCGCTTACACTTGGGCGCTAACTCGTATTAATCTCCCCTCCATAGTGATTTGAGTGCTGCCCAAGTTTGATCCACAGCCTCAATGGAACCCCAATTAACTAATTGAGTTAGCCAAAAATTCCCAGCGAGTTAAAGTACAATAATCTTTTAATATATTGTTATTTAATGACCATGAGTAAGACCTCGAGGGATTAGACAACGGAGACCAACACATTTTTATAGGGGAGTGGTCAGAAATAACTCTAGGTAGGACCACAGTCTCCAAAACACCAGATAAGCATTGTTGGCTTATCAAAAAATAATCGATTAAAGGAGAAGAAAATCGAAGAGCAAGGCTACCTGAGGCTTTTCCCACTAAAAAAAAAAAAAAAAATTGTAATAAATACTATGGCCCATAATTAGATGTGATATAGCAGTTTCTCACCAGAATCCCTCCTCTTCACACCACCTCACTCAATTCCTTCAGTACATTTACCATAAAGTGCAGTCTCTATCACATTCCAACAGGTTTGGAGCACTCAAATGCAGTAAATCACTATCGCTGCTGAGAAGCCCAGATCTGTCTGTGGGAGGTGAGCCAATTGACACTGGAGTATTTAATCCATGTGGAGTTACTCTCAATGTATTCAATGGAAAAAAATAAATGAGAGAAAGAATAAATATTACAATGTTTGTAAGATCTCTTTTAATTAATCCTTGTGTGGTGCCAGACATTAGTATATATAATTGCTATTTACACTCTAATTTTTCATAAGCTTTGGCACCACCATGTGGTCAGAGCATACATACATATATAGAGTTCTGTATTTCATATCAGTGTGCCCTTAACCCCTACTATTATAGCATTTTCCACATAATCCTATCATTTGGAATGTGGAGGATGATTAGACAAATACTCTAAAATCATTTACTTATTTAATATTTATTTTGCATCACTTCTGGTATGTAGTGCATCAGGTGCATTCCCATTATATCTACAGATTTTGCACAAAGTATGCTTCCAACTGTATTTCTATACATAGAGTTTTCTGCCTTTCACATTATTCTTCATCCCATTTTCTTCCAAATCATTGGAACTTATAAAAATGATTTCACAATACACTGATGCTCTATGAACCTATAGTATATACTGCATTCCCTAACCTAGCTTATGTGGATTAATACACACATGGACATCCTTTATCTGGCTCACACTGTTTCAGCATTATCTGCCATCATGTTGGTATACTTTATTTAATATTGGACTTATTGCTGGGTCCAAGCTAATTCATTATGTTTGGAATTTAACACTATTACATAATTATCCTTTTTATTTGGTAGAATGATGTTTTGTTTTTTCCAGGGTGATGCTTTAATTACCTCAGCACAAATCTCAATTACACTTCATTAATATACTGTTATATAAAGTTTAGTATCTTAAGATTATAGGGTAAACCGTATCTTGAGATTCACTAATTACTCTACACTCCTAGTAGTGCAGAGTGAGAGTCCTGGTATAGTTACTGACTCTTTATTGCTCTGCATTTCATAAAAAGTTTCAAATTAATATTCTTGTTACTGAGTTTATACTAACGTTTGTTGGTTCTAATGTTTAATTACTTGATATTCTTATCTCTATACTCTCCCTCTACGAGACAAAATGAATACAAATACTCAATCATCTCAAACCCATACAAGTTAAGGCCCTGCATACATTTGTTTATTATATATATTTACCTTTTGAATCTGTGACATCCTCCAAATTAATGGTATTGAGTCCCTCATTCCTATTTGTAACTAATTACCTTATATCCTAGTACACGAGTGATCTAATCTTACATTCATGGAATGTCAAGGGACTCAACTCACCTTGTAAGCGTAAGCAAATACTCACCTATCTTAAAAAGCATAAAACACATATGCTTTCTTACAAGAAACTAAACTTTTATCAGAGGATGTCGACAGACTTAAAAGGGACTGGGTCGATCAAGTATATGCATCATCTTCTCCATCCAAAAACATGGGGTTGCTATCTTAATACATAAATCTCTTAATTGGCCCCCCAATAAAATCATTAGAGACCCGGATGGTAGGTGGATTATAACCCTATTAAACACCACAGCAGGTCCGCTTATGTTTGTGAATGTATATGCACCCAACTTTGATTCACCCATTTTCTTCCATAATCTATCCAACAAATTATGATTAATAAAATAATTCACCTATTCTTATTGGTGGTGACTTTAACTAACACTACAAGCATATTTAGACAGAAGTAACTCATCACATGATACCCACCCCGTAGTATTAATGCTCTATCAATGCTTATGAAGGATTTAGGTCTCTCTGACATTTGGAGACTACATCATCCCAGACAACGAGATTACACCTTTATTCCTCTTTACATAAATCATATAGTAGGATTGATTATTGGTTCTCTTCTCCCTCATTACTGAAAAATTATTGATACATCGATTCTACCTATTGTTATATCTGATCATTCCCCTATCAGTTTGCATTTACTCTGGGGTCCACCTTCTTCTAAATCCCCATCTTGGCGTTTAGACCCACTTTTACTCAGAGACCCTGAATTCACTCCTTGGATTAAAACCCAGATTCAAGATTTTCTTTCTATTAACGATACTCCAGATATGTCTCAAGGTACTATCTGGGAAGCATTAAAAGCCACTATTAGAGGTAAAATTATTAGTTATGAAGCGCATAGAAAGAAATTAAGAGAACAACAATTAGCTAATTTAGAAAAATCCCTTAAAGAAAAAGAAACCCAATACTATAAATTAAATAAACCCAATCATAATTCACAGCTTCATCTGGAAATTCTACAATTAAGAATTAAAATTAACGAGTTGATATCCAGAAGCTAGAACTTGCCCTAGAATTAAACACGGTTATTGGGAACAAGGGATAAATGTGGAAAGTTGCTCTCTTACCAGCTAAAAACTCAACAGATGCAGAGACATATAGCAGGTCTAAAGATCCATCAGGTCAGACACACACAGACAACCTTTCAATCAATCTTATTATGCAATCTTTTACCATCAACTATACTGTAACCTAATACTACAAATCCCAACCTAATACAACATTTTCTGGAAAATTGAATCTACCCACCTATCCTCTCAGGACAAAGCTGTGCTTGATAAACCAATCACTTTACAGAAATCCAAACTGCTTTATCATCATTAAAAAACGGTAAAGCACCTGGCAGTGATGGGTTCCCTACTGATTTTTATAAAACCCTATCTGACACTCTTTGTCCTGTATTAGTCAATGTATTCCAAGAAGCAACCTTAATAAAGAAACTCCCATGCACAATAACCGAAGCCATCATAACAGTCTTACCAAAAAAAGACAAAGACCCTTTACTTCCTTCAAACTATAGACCGATCTCACTTCTTAATACTGATGGAAAAATCTTTGCCAAATTATTAACTCTCCGCTTAGAATCTTTAATGACTAAACTCATCCATACTTCTCAATCAGGATTTATCAAAAATAGAAACAGTTCCAATCATCTTCGCTCATTACTCAATTTAATTCACAAAGCAAAAACTCTTAAAACCCCTGCAGCTGCAATAGCCATTGACTTTGAGAAAGCATTTGACTCTCTCAATTGGGAATATCTATATCAGGTGCTATCTATTTGGCTTTACAAATAATTTTGTGCTTGGATTCAATTATTGTATACCTCCTTCAGCTTGAGTTCTCACTGAACTCTATTTTGTCCCCTCCTTTACTTAGCAAGAGGCACCAGACAAGGATGCCCTTATTGCCTTCATTGTTTATACTTGCCATGGAACCTCTTTCAGCTCCCACGCCAATCCGCAATTAAAGGCATTACTATTGGTAACTCTCACTATACTTCACTCATAGCAGATGATCTCCTTATTTTACTTGAAAACCCCGAAAGTTCTGGGCAACCTTAGTTAAACTACTGAATGACTTCACCTCCACTCCGGACTAGCTTTAAACCTTAACAAATCGGAAACGCTACCACTGAATAACCTTTGTAGTCCCCTCATGAACAACTCATTAGGCTTTCATTGGGCCCCCAAGTATATCTTATCTGGCATTCGGATCACCCGACATTGAATAAATTATGGGATGCTAATCTTTCCCTCTGTTAACCAGTATCCAAACAACACTTGATAGATGGAAGCTACTTAAACTTTCTTTTAATGGTAAAATTTCCGCCATTAAAATGTCAATAACTCCTAAAATAGTATACCTATTTTCCAATATCCCTTTGATACTTCCCTCTAGTTTTCTTACCAAAATAGACAAAATTATTTGCAGCTTCATTTGGGAAGGCAAAATACCTAGATTTAGTCGTAATAAACTTAGATCCCATTGGTCAAAAGGTGGCTTTGGCCTTCCTTGGTTCCAAGCCTACTTATGGGCTTTCCGTACATCTCAAACAATTAAATGGTTTAACAAACCCAACATCCAATCTCCTTTATGGGTCAATATGGAAACATCCTTATGTCCTGGTAATGTGGCAACTTCTTTCCTTTATAACACCCTTACCTCTTCTTTAAAGTCTCACCCTACCATAGCTGCTTCTATATTCTATTGGAAAATCATTCACAAGCATATTAAATCTAACCCCAAACCCTTAGCTTACACCCTATCTGGGGTAACCACCATATATCTCTTGATAATCACCCCATTTTTTGTCGTACCTGGAAAAATAAGGGTATTCTCTTTTTGCAGGATATACTTGAACCCAAGTCATTAAAGTTAAAATCTTACACCGACCTACGAGGCACATGGAATCTTCCCCATCAGGATTTTTGGAAATATCTACAGCCTGCACACATGCAACTCTTACCTCACACCCTTCTCTATCAATTCTCTGTATGATAAGCACATCTCTAAATGGATAAAAACAACATCCAATTTAAATAGCACTGTTTACAAAGATATTTGTGATATCCTTCCTGACTACTCTGTCAATGCTAAAACAGATGGAGTACTTTGCTACAATATAATATCACCAATGCACAATGGTCCAGATGTTGGCTCTCCTGTCACAAATCTTTTAATGATAAATGCAGTTCCCTCATTCAAACCAATATCCTTCATTTGTGGTACAGAACTCCTGTTGTATTACAAAAATGGGTTTATTGAATAACAAATAATTGCTGGCGCTGCAGTTCCCCAATGGGGATTTATTGCATATCTTATGGCACTGTCCCTCATACAAAAGATTTGGCACTGTACTCACAGATTTGCAATGAAAGTGGTAGGTCAGCCTTTTACACTAGACCCTAAACATTGCATTCTTGGTATTTTTAATCACCGTTCTTATAAAATTTCATATTCATAGAGCAGATGGTTAAATATACTCTTCCTTCAAGTTAAACACACAATCCTCATGCATTGGAGATCCAACATAATCCCTACCCTTCCGGTATCATTAACCAACTATTGCAATATGCCTCTCTGGACCGTATGACATATATATGTTGTCTGACCGACTCATGTTATATAACAATTGTTGGCAGGGCTTTTTAATTTTTGGAATCAACTAAATCTCCAACACCTATGTATGGACTTAATATATAGATTTTCCCTTTTACTGATACATCATTGTAGTCTCGCCTTTTCCCCTTTTTATAGTTTCCTCTCTTCTTAACTTTCTTATATATCTTTTCTTTCCTATACTCTGTTCTCAATCATTCTTTATTACTCCACAATCCTTTTACGAATGTACTTTTTTCCCTTTTGCAGCATCATATATAATTATGTAACATTTTAATATAAACCGTATCTAATCATACTATCCGCTTTAAGTTCACTACAAATGTCAAGTATATGCTAATTACATGACCTGTATTATTTACTATATTTTAAACCAAAAGCTCCTTGTATTATTGTAGCAATGTTCTTATTATATGCTGCCTCAATTTCTTTAAAAAAAAATCCTCACATTGTACTGTACTGTAAGAGGTTTGTCTGTATATATCTTATGAAAAATTAATAAAAAAGTTTAACTGCAAAAAAAAAAAATAATCGATTCTCGAAAGTGACCTGTGGACCGGAGAAAAGAAGGTGTAATCCCGAGAAGACGGGTTAAATGTCCTCCATGGATCTACTAAACCTAAAGATGAAATAAACTCTGCTAACGCATTCTGGGCTGGAGAAAATTGCGTTCCTCTATACCAGGAGCGATCCAGCTTATTAGACTGGACTAAGTTCCAGTCTCCTCCCAATAGTATTGGTACCTCTTTAAAGGAGGCCAAAGTCATTGCCAAATGGACAAAAAAAGATGGTGACTCTTGATTAGGTCCGTATACTGATCCTAACACTAAGTTCGATCCACTAAGTCTACCCAGAACAAATATATACCTACCATTCGGATCAGAGATTATTTCCGAATGGGTAAACAGAACCCCCCGCGCTATCAATATGGCCACTCCCCGGCTACTTGAGGAGAAACCGGCTCCAAAGACCTGACCAACCCACTTTTTCTTAAAGTGAGATAAACGATCAGAAAGAACATGGGTTTCTTGTAGAAACACTACTGCTGGATTATAATGAGCCAAGTGATTTAATATAACAAATTTTTTGCAATTGTCTTTCCCCCCTTTAATGTTCTACAAGAGAATATTCAGTCCATTAGCCATAAATAGGAACTTTTCTCATGCAGGAAGTAAGGATAGCTGCCCCCCTACTAACCAAAACCCTACCGAAATTAACTAAATAATCCCTGAATAACCCCCTATTTAAAAAAAGAAAAGACACATGCCCTCCAGAAGACTCCCTAAAGCTAACTCCCCAGGCCCGTAGCCCACTCCACAGCCAATGGTTCATGGTGCGCTATAGAGGCGGGGCATCCCCCTCCTTATCAAAATTGAAATAAAATCTTTATAATTGTTAGTACGAACCTGCATAAACTAATTCTAATAAATAGGGAAAGGGAAAGCTATATATAGGGATAAGATTGTTGTACTTGTGGCTAAAAAAAATATAACTTAATAACTTAATAGAAAACAGAAGAGAAAAGAAAAGGAGGAAAATACTTGGTTTTTAATAAGAGGCAGGCTAAAAACCAGCCACAATACTGAGGCGTTCCCTGGTGGAATAGGACCAAAGTTAAACATATGAATATAGATGACATGTAAAAAAGCATACTGTAACTGTAAGCTAACTTTTAACAGTGTGAGAACTATATCATCCATTAAACTATTCTACTCCAGCACTCTTAAACCTTATAACATTCAAGTTATACAACATTTGCAGATATACTAAGCTGATGCTTTTTGGGGCATCAAAGAAATAATGTATTGGAGGTGTATAAAAATTGCATAGCATTAATGAACTGAGAGCTCCCTCCTGTGGTCAAGTTCATATACTACGCTCCACCTATCACTCGTGAGGCCAGGCCAAATAAGCACAAGGGCCAAAAGAAATAGTTGACAATCTTCCTGCTAAGTCCAAAAGACATTGGGAGAAAAGGAAGAACACATTTTTTTTTTTAATTGGCCTCTAACTAAGATTACTAAACCAAAGGTCCAAAATTCCAGATAATACATCCTTTCACTCAAAAACATTGCCCCACTTAGCAATCTTGATTTTTGAAACCCAAAAGGAGACAGATATCAGAGTGTTCATCTTTTAGCAAATAAATCGGGAAACAAAGTCTCCAGAAAGGTTAAGGCTTCCTCAGCTGAATCGAAACGCTTGACTCTATCCTTAGACTTGATCTCCAGTTTCGCCGGGTATAGCATGCGGTGACGGATCCCCACCGCCCATAACTTAGAAATGATAGGTCTAAAATTTGCCCAGGCCTGTCTCATTTTCCACGTTAGATCTGGGACTAGACGCAGCCTCTTGCATTCCCATTGAAAAGCAGCTAATTTTTTGCTCTCTCTTAAAATGTGTTCATGATCCAAGTAGTTTAACAACTTGAAGATAATGGGTCTTGGTGGATCAGAAGGAGGAGGTTTGGCTCTGAGAGCTCGGTGGCCCCTCTCAATGATGTAGTCAGGTCCATTGGGAGAGGGTCCCGCTGCCTTCTTCAGAAGCTTTTGTAAGAAAGAAATTGTGTTGGGCCACTCTTCTCCTTTGGGGAGGCCTAATAGAACCAGATTATTACGTCTACTCCTTCCCTCTAAATCGTCGAGGCGATCCTCCAGCTTTCCAAGGCCCCGTTTACACTCCGTAATTGTAGGCCCACTTTTCTCCAAGGCTCGCCTACGATGAAATTTGCTTCAGCATCCGTCACCGACGGGTTAGCTGAGTTAGTGCCGCTTGAATTGGCCACATCATCAATTAACCTGAATAGGGCATCTTTAATGGTTGTTAGATCATCATAGATCTTAGCAAGGCGTAATTTCCTCGGCGCATTTGCTGGCGGCGAGCTCCGGCACGGCCGCTTGGCCTCAAGTTCTTGATCGGATACTTGCATCTTGGATCGTCGAGCAGATCAGTTTTGCCCTCCGCTGCTGTCTCTGGTTCTTTATCCACCCGATCAAGTTGAAGTTAGGCGTTAAATCCACCGTTTAAGTGCAGGTTCGCTCGTAAGGAGAGGGAGACCCTAAAAGCTGCAGCTACTCCTCCATGCTCGTCACGTGATCCCCCGATGGAATCACTTCTGAAGGAAAGAATTGTTGAGTACCTAGAGGCCAGCGGGGCACATGACCCAAGACAGCATGGATTCACAACAGGAAGATCTTGTCAGACAAATCTAATTGATTTCTTTGACTGGGTGACCAAAGTAGTAGGCTGGGGAGGGGCTGTGGACATGGCCTACCTAGACTTTAGCAAGGCATTTGACACAGTCCCGCACAAAAGATTAATTAACAAATAACCAGCCTGAGAGTGGGTCCCAGGGTGGTAGCCTGGGTAAAACACTGGCTGGACAACAGGACACAGAGGGTAATAGTAAATGGAGTCCACAGTGAAGAAAGGGGGGGTTACTAGTGGGGTTCCACAGGGTTCAGTACTGGGGCCCGTCCTTTTTAATGTCTTTACAAGTGACATTGCAGAGGGACTGGATGGAAAAGTATGTCTCATTGCAGATGCCACAAAGATCTGCAACAGGGTTAATATGCAAGGTGGGTTGGAAAGGATGAAAAGGGACTTTGCAAGGTTGGAGGAATGGTCAAATGTATGGCAGCTTAGATTCAATGCAAAGAAGTGCAAAGTAATGCACCTGAGAAACAAAAACCAAGGGGAAGAGTATACAATGGGGAGTGAGATACTGACAACAACAATGGAAAGGGACTTGGGGTAGTCATATCAGATGACCTAAGGGTGGGTCTAGCAATGTGAGAAGGCAGGAGGGCTGGGGGATACTGGGATGCCTAGGTAAAGGCATCACCAGTAGAAAACACTTTGTTCTTGTTGTTACATCTATGTTGGTCCATTAAAAGGTACCAAATCATTTGTTTCTGGATCTATTCTTGCAAGAACCAATAAGGCAACTACTAAATCTAGATTTCAGTAGAAGACAGGAAGTTGTTAGCCCTCTGTACAGACATTTGGTAAGACCACATATGGAGTACTGTGTACAGTTCTGGAGACCCCATCTCTGCAAAGACTTAGACAGGCTGGAGGCAGTCCAGATGAAGGCAACCAAAATGGTGCAGGGTCTGCACCAGAAGACATATGAAGAAAGACTAAAGGAGCTTAAGATGAATAGCCTTGAGGAAAGGATGGAAAGGGGGGGGACACGATAGAAACTTTCAAATACCTCAAGGGAATCAACAAAGTCCAAGAGGGTAGCATCTTTCAGAAAAAGAGATGTGAAAGAACAAGGGGGCATAATTTCGAAGATAGAGGGGGATGGCTCAGAGGTAATGTGAGGAAGCATTTTTTCACAGAGAGGGTTATATATGCATGGAATAGATTTCCTGAGGAGGCTGTAGAGTCAAAAACAGTGGGTGAATTCAAGAATGCATGGGACAAAGATAAGGCAATTTTAGTGGGGGCTAAGAGGAAGTAAGCTGTTGGTTAACTAGGATCTGCAGCTTATCCATTAGGTAGGGAAATGGGCAGACTAGGTGGGCAAAGCAGTCCTTATCTGTCATCAGACTCTATGTTTCTATGTTTCTTGAGCAGTATGGTAGGCCCATGGCAATTGGCGTTCAACCCTTCCTTCCTAAGAGGGGCTCTGAGGGTCTTTTTCCCAAATCTGGGTGCACCTTGTCCCCAAAGGAAAGTGAAAAAAAGCTTGTCTAGCCTATTCCACCAGCAGGCAGGACTTTTCTTGGGAAGAATAAACATGCAATAATTAATTTTGGGGAAGGCCATCATTTTAAAGACTATTTTGCATGGGAGAGTGAGCTGCAGCTTGTGTCATCTAGCAATGTCTAGCTGCAGGTCAGAGACCAACAGTTGCAAATTTAAGACATAGAAACATAGACGTTGATGGCATATAAGGACTGCAAGGCCCATCCAGTCTACCCATTTCATTTTCTACCTTAAGAATGTGCCATCAGCCTTAGCTCTGTCAATGATCTATCTATGCATACTCATCTGTGTTGCTCCCTTATACCTATGCCATGCCTGTTTGAAGCCCTGCACTGAATTCATATCCTCGATTTCCTGAGGTAGGCTGTTCCATGCATCCACCACCCTTTCTGTAAAAAGAACTTCCTCACATTACCCCTTAATCGGCCTCCCTCTAATCTCATGCTGTGTCCTCTTGTACTGCTATTTTTCTTATATTGAAACATGTTAGACTCTTTCTCCTTGTTAATGCCCTTAGGTGTTTGAATGTTTTGATCATATTACCTCTCTCCCTCCTTTGCTCTAGAGTATACATATTGAGCTCCATTAATCTGTCCTCATATGTTTTCTTATGCAGTCCCTGCACCATTTTGGTTGCCCTTGTCTGGACTGCCTCAGTTTGGTTAATGTCCTTGTGAAGATGTGGCCTCCAGTACTGCACACAGTACTCCAGATGGGGCCTAACCAGTGTCTAGTAAAGAGGGATTATTACCTCCCTCTTCCGACTTGTGATACCCCTACTAGTACACCCCAACATCCCCCTAGCCTTACCTACTGCTTTAGTGGTCTGCTTGGATGATTTCAGGTCATCGGTGATGATGATGCCCAAGTCTCTTTCTTCCCTTGTGACTGCCAGCAACTCCACTTCTAGCATATAGGAGGCTTCAGGGTTTCTCTTCCCTATGAGCATGATCTTGCACTTCTTTGCATTAAATCCCAGTTGCCACTTTTTCGACCATTTTGCTAGTTTATCCTGACCTCTTTTCATTCTGCCCACACCATCTGGATCATCTACTCTGTTGCAGATCTTGGTGTCATCTGCAAACAGACTTGTGACTTGCATCTCTTGTGACTATGCTGTTTACCACCACTCTCTGTTTTCTGCCCGTCAATCAGTTTGCCACCCAGTTGACCAACTTTGACCCACCCCGAGCCTATCCAGTTTATTAAAGGATACCTAAACAACATTTTGACAACAAAACTATTCAAAAATCTGACCTCAAACGGGACTAAAGGAAAGACTGCTGATTTTTTTAATGCTAAAACTACATTTATATAAGTTACCTAAATGTGGTTCCAAAGCATTTGAAAAACATAAGATCAGTCTTCCAATTTCAAAAAAACTGCCTTACCTGCTTCTTAAAATGCCTGCCAAATGTGTTAAGTGATGACATCATCGGAGCCAAAGTCAGAGAGCTATATGGCTTTCTATAGTGCTAACTAGTTTTTTTTCCCTTTGTGTAGAACTGTTTCACCAAAATGATCAAAACAATGTGCATTATTTAGATCATTACACATGTTAGGCTATGGTTCTGTTCATGTTGTTTTATTTAACATGCTGAAATTGTGTTTTAATCCCACTGATTTTCTCTTTAGCAAACCACAGTGCAGTGCAAATCTTGAATAACCTGGTGGTCTAGTGGTTATGGCGGATCCAGGATGCTACAATGGGGGTAGGGGTGGGGTACTGGGAGTGTGTGCATACTTTATATGTACTTTTTAACATTTTTATGAAGCCTTTGTATTTTCTGGTATTATGCTTTTCTAGTATGTTTTTGACTGAAACTACAAATGTAATCCATATTTTTGCATGTAAACATTTGTACAATCAATAAATCAGACTTCTTCAACAAAGTGAAATGCAGCAGCAGCAAGCAAGTACTTTACAATGGGGGGTAAAGCTGCACCCTTCACACCCCCATAGATCTACCACTTTTTTGTAGCAAAGTTCTTCTGTAGTGCAACCTCAGAGTTTGTACTTTCTTGGAAATCAAAAATATGCTTGTCTTGTCTTTTCTTCTTTTTCCATGGGAAATAATAATAAGATTAATCAGTATTTATATAGTGCTTTTCATATACATTGTATCCCAAAGTGCTTTACAAGAAATGCTAGACTGGTAATGAAGTGACTGAATGTGTAGTGGCAGCCAATTCACACATTAATACCCACACACAGCCTTGGACAATTGCACAAACTGATGTCATGGGAAGGGGAATACTGACCAGGAAAATGGGGCCAGGTAGTGATCATGGTGCTGGCAGCTTTGCATCTTATTTCCAACCGTGATCTGCACATATTTCTCCCCTTCTGGCTTCCTCCTTCCCTGAATATAGCAGTACCTTGCAGGAGTGGCCTTCTCAGTCCCCCTCTTGTATTCATTCTCACTACTCCACCTCATACCAAAAACTGCAGAGCTCATCACCCTTCTGCATCATGAATGCAGGTAGTACAGTCCCCATTTTTTTTTTGACATATCAAAAATAAATAAATCTCTCCAGTAAGTCAGGCTGATAACAGCAGGGAACAAGGGGAATTATAGGTTTTCCTATCCTTAAAAAATCTAGGCTACCTTTGATTAGGCACTATTACATGATGGATGTGCACATCACTATGCACGTCATTTAATAGTGCCTAATGAAAGATGGATTAGATCTTATATGGGTAGGAATGCCTATGTTTCCCCTTGTGCCCTGCTGCTATCAGCCTTGCTTACCAGAAGATCATGTTTATTATTAATATGTAAAAATGACACGGGCAACTGTACTAACCGCATTCATGATGCAGAAGGGTAGTGAGCTCACCAGTTTTTGGCGTGTGGAGCAGGAGACAAGAATGAATGCCAGAGAGGGACTGAAGAGGCCATTCCAGCAGGTTACAGCTATATTCAGATTAGAAAAAGACAGGAAGGAGGATATTTAACAGATCATTGTGAGATCTGAAATGTAGGGCTGCCAGCACTGTGATCACTACCTGACTGTGAGTAAGAGTAGGCAGCAATGACAAATACTAAGAGTGGGAGGGCTGCACTTAAGGTGTTACTTGAATTCAGTGTAGGGAGATTAACCTCAGGTGGTGGGGTGTTGACATTTGTTAGGACAGTATTGAGGGAGCTGTGTATAGATCATTCAAGATTTAGATGGGTGGTAGACAACCAGCTCACACTGTGGAGTAGGGCACTAAAATGTACTGGCGAAGATTTGCAGGGAACTGTCCTGCGGGGTTCTGCAGATCACAGGTAAAGGAGTACACTGACACTGGAAGTCTGGTGGATTCGCTCAAAGCATTAGTATGCCTCTCCTGCTAATAATATTGTTATACATAGTAAGTGCAGCCCTTATGAGGGCATGAACAGCAGTTTTTCTGGTGAGTGCTGAGGCTTATTGCTTAGCCCTCCATGAAGATCCAATTGTTTGTTAATGAGGCACGACAAAAACACAAAAGGGGAAATGTATATACTGCCTTCACTGTGCAGAAGGGTGGTGATCCACTCAATGTTTACTGTGGGAGCAGAAGTAAAACATTTAAAAAGTGGACAGAAGTGTGATTTGGGAGGTATTTTTTAACAGTGCCAGCTGATGATCCATATCGGTGTAGGTATGCACAACCCTCTGAGGTATACGATTACAGTCTGAGGTGTAGTAATTCTCCTCATGAGACCGCAAGCTCATATGCAGACCCAGGCAATACTAAGGACAAGGTATGGATGGTGAGGTGTTCAACAGAAGGCAGGCTAGGTGCAGGGGCTTGACTTGGAAAAAGAATACAAGAGAAGCTTTTTTTTTGTGGATTAACAAGAATACATGAGCTATGTAATTTGACCAGACCAGTACTTCGCTGTGTGACCCTAAGCAAGTCACTTAACTTCCTTATGCTGCCGGGCCACATCTGTAAACAAGGTTTCAGCATAGTGTGTCTCTCCTGGTTAACAAAAAAAAATTCAGGGCATCACATAACCACTAGATCATCAGGTATTTGAAGTGTCGTACTGTTCAGCAGTTTGCCAAAGAGAAAGTCAGCTAGATTGCAAAATATTTTCAGTAAGTTAAAGTAAATAAAATGAACAATATCATAGCCTAACATGTGTACTGATCAAAATAATCCACATGTTAACACATGGTGTTGATCATTCTGGTAAAACAATTCAAACCAAGGGAGAAAGAAGAACTAGTTAGCCTGTAAGAATCTATATTGATCTCTGGCTCTGGCTTCTATGATGTCATCATGACTCATCACTTAACACAGTTGGCAGACATCTTAGGGAGAAGGCAATTGCTGTTTTTTGTAAGTAAAAGGCTGATGTTTACATTTTTCAAAAGCTATAAAACTGCATTTATTAGGGCTGTGCGAATACCTTTTCCCAAATATTCAGTATCCAAGTCCCAGGAATTAGTTATTCGGCCAGAAAAGGTGTTTTTTTTAAGGAAACTTTAAAAAAGTGCTTTAACAACACCATTAATCACCCATTAAACCTGGTGTAGCATATACACCTCAATGAGACTTCAACCACCAACGCAGAGCTCCCATTAATGCAACACAAGCTACATGCGGCACACTTGATCCACCACACCACACATATAGCACTCCAAAAACAATATCAAGCATTGCATTGGGTCAGCACTGGAGGGTGTTCATGGTCACAGACATGGCAGCCCATGACATGGGCATCAGCGATTGAGTGCTTTCAATAATGGCAACTCAATCCTGGTGCATGTCAAAGGGGCTACTGGTGAGGAAGGGTGACCGGATGGGGGAGGTGGGCACATACAGCGACAGGACATCACTACATGTGTGCTTGTGTGTGGGGGGTCCAGCGTGATGGAAGGGAGGGAGGGTTGGCCTGGTGTGGTTGGTGTGGGCTGCCAAGCTGGCCCCATAGCATGGTTGGTGATTGTCAGCCTAAAGGTGCAAGGGTTCCAGGTTTGGATCCGGGCACACCTACATTTTTGTATGCCCGTCCCTCAATTTTTTTTTCTCCAGATTTTGCAACCCCCCGACATGCACCCCTCTGGATTTAAGAATTCTTTAGTAGAGGGGTGTGGGGCAATGCAAGGGGCACAGCCCACTACATGAATAATTAAAATTTAAGTCCCTGGCACTGTTTTCCTGTGAGTTGTGGGTGTACATCGCTGAAGTTAATTTTTGGTGATATATACTTGCCTTGCCACCAATTGTGATTGCGCTGTCGTGGTTGTCACATAAATCCACAGACACAGGGTAGACGGTGCTTTGGCCATGGGCATAAGAATAGTGGTAACAGTGGCTGCCATAGTGGTGACAGCTGAAAGGGTGGCTGCTGCATGAATGGCACCAGTGGTGGTGGGAAGTACACTGACTGTAGATGTAGCAGCCATAGTGATAGCAGTGGGAACACTGGTGGTGGTGTCTGCTGCTTCCTGCACAAAGCAGGGGGCAGTTGTGTGAATAGTACTACCACTGGTAGTGGGGGTGGGTTCCTGTTCTTGTATAACTGGAGATGTCAGCTGTAAAGCCCTCCTACTTTTATAAAATGATGGTGCTGCAAATGTAGTACTAGTAATAGTAGTGGCAGCAGTTGAAGTTATAGTAGTACTAGTACTACCCCCAATCTTACTGTCACCAGAACCTGTAGGCTTATCAGGGGAGAAAACTATTTTAGAATGGCGAATATGAACAGACCTTCTCTCACCCTTTTCCTCACCACTTACGACTGGTGGTGAAGATGACTTGCTTGGGCCGGACCATGCACGTTTACGAGATTGATGAGACATGGTCCGTAACTTATTGTGTATATTATTTGTGATTAGTGTCTTTGTTTATGTTGGTGCTTCTTGCAGAAAACAACAACAGCAACACCGCATATGTAGCTTCTAATAAAGTCAAGCTGATACTAGAGAGAGATGGAGTCAGCAAACAACTTTTTTACTAGTATGGTGTCAGTTGTGCAGTCATACAGTACAGTAATTCAAGCTTTGAAGGTGCACCAAACAACTTACAACACGCAGAACCCAGTGAGTCACGCCTGACACACACAGAAATACTAAAGCAGTTCATAGAAAATTTACCTGTACACACTCACAGTAGTGCACAGACAGGGGTCGAAGACACACAAAAAAGAAAAACTCACATGCACAGGAGACCACTAAGTTGCAGTGAGCTGGGGAGGGAGAAGTCACCTGTGACACCCTCCTTACTCAGTTGTACAGGGAACGGAGCCAAGAACCAGACTACAGTCAGCAACAATTCAATGGGCCAAGCCTGACCCAGTGAGAAAAATATATGCTGCTTTATATATCACAAAAAAAAAATGTGTGCAGACAACTGTGCATGCACTTGCAGGACACAGATTACAACAACAACAATACGACTCACTCATGGATGATGTATGTGCCACGGTAAACTGCAACACAGATAAGAGGGAGTCAGATGACAATCACACCTCACTTATGCAGGGAACCGAGCCCAGAACCTGATTACAGCAAAATACCAATTTGCTTCACAAAAGAAATAGAAAATACCACAGGGGCTGTGTGTGGATTTGGAACAAAAAGCTAAGCAAGCACAGCAGTGGGGATGGGGCAGTCAGCAAAAGCTTGAGCCACTCACTGTTACTGAGCCCAGTAACAGTTACTCACTACATGCAAAAGCCAAACTGGACTTTGTTGACAAAAAATAAATCCTGATTTGAACTAATTGGTTCTTAAGCAAAAAATCAAATCACACTGCTTCAGCTGAGCTGTGAAACTGTAAGCAGTGGGAGAGGGGAGTCAGCATGCAGCAGCACACACACAGACTCTGCTTCTCCTTGAAACTGAGCCCAGTTTCAAGGATGAAAAACAAAACTGCAGTCAGTTGCAGTCACAAGGTGATCAGATGTAAAAACTGGATCATACACAAAACATTTTTTAAACAGTTCTAAAAGTTACAAGTGGTAAACTAACCAGAGTTAGCTCTCTGAGAAACAACTGTGTCCTCTCATCTAAACACTCAGAGTGAGGAGATCACATGGTGTTCCTGGCTCTGAGCTCCAAAAACAGCCTCTGATTGGCCAGCGAAGCTCTGTGAGATTTCACCAACCGAATAGTATTTCCCGAATAGTGAACTGTTCGGAATGTCCATCCGAATATTCGGCAAGCTTACTATTCGTGGTATTCTGGAAATACTATTCGGACCATGCACAGCCCTAGCATTTATGTTATTTACAGAAATGCAGTTTTAGCATAAATGTAAACAGTAGCCTTTACTTTACCTCGCAGTAAAGCCAGATTTTGGAGTTTGCAGTTTAAAAAAAAATGCTTGTTTAGGTACCCTTTAATCAATCTTCTATGTGGAACAGTATAAAAAGCTTTGCTGAAGTCAATGTAGGCGGCATCAACTGCTCCTCCTTGGTCCACCACTCTGGTTACCCAGTCAAAGAAATCTATGAGATTAGTTTGACAGGACCTTCCTTTTGTAAACCCATGCTGTCTTGGATCCTGTGCTCCTATGGATTCCAGGTGTTGCACTATCCTTTCCTTAAGGAGTGCCTCCATAATCTTGCCCTCTACTGAGGTATGACTGACTGGTCTGTAATTTCCTGCCTCCTCCCTGCTACCACTGTTGTGGAGCGGGATCACATGAGCCCTTCTCCAGTCTTCTGGGACCTGTCCTTTGCTCAGAGACTCACTAAACAGTTCTGGTAATGGCACTACTAGTTCTACCCTTAGCTCCTTTAGTACCCTGGGATGTATGTCATCAGGTCCCATTGTCTTGTCCACCCTGAGCTTATCGAGCTCTTGTAGGACCCTTTCTTTTGTGAAGGGACTAGTACACACCTCCCTCCCCCCTGTGTCAATGGTTCTGAGCTGTGGGCCCTGCCCTATCTTCTCTTTAGTAAATACTGAGCAGAAGTATCTATTTAGGATAGATGCTTTCACAGGGTCCTCCTCTTCCTCATGTGCCCCCTTATCCTCTTTGATCTTAGCAATATCCTCTCTGGACTTTCTCCTTTCACTAATGTATCTGTAGAAAGTCTTATCACCTTCTTTTACTGTTTGTGCTAGTGTTTCCTCGGTTTGGGCCTTTACCTGCCTTACTGCTTTCCCTGATTCCCTTAGGGAAGTTTGGTATGCCTCCCTATCTTCATCCGCTGCATTCCCTTATATTTCCTGAAGGCCAGCCTATTGGCTCTGACCTTTTCTGCTACTGTTTTTGAGAACTAAAGTGGTTTCCTTCTTCTTTTGGACTTCCTTTTCTCTCTAACACAATGGGATGTTGCTTCAAGTATTGCCTTCTTAATGCTTGCCCACTTTGCCTGTACCCCCTCACCTGTTTTTCTTTTTGCCAGGGCTAGCTTAACTCTGTTGGCAATCTTATCAAAGTCAGCTCCTCAGAAGTCCCATATTTTTGCCTCGGAATGGAATGATTTAGTTCTAGTGGCCAAATTGAACCATACCATGTGATGGTTACTGGCTCCCAGGTGACCTTCTACCTAGAGATCTGTAATCTTTTCCCTGTTAGTCAGTACTAGATCTAGGATAGCCCTGTCTCATGTGGGTTGTTGTACTAGTTGTTTGAAGCCCTCCCCCGCAGGGAATCCACCATGTGTCTAGTTCTGGCAGATGTGCCTGCTGGTATTGACCAATCTGTACCTGGCATGTTGAAGTCTCCCATTATCAGAACCTCCCCTTTAGCTGTCATGTTTTGTATATCTTCTAAAAGTAATGTGTCTATGTCCTCCCCCTGGTCTGGAGGCCTGTACACAACCCCAGTTCTTATGGCTGTCCCATTTCCTGTTTTCAAGGTGACCCACAGTTCTTCTGGCTCCTTATGTGTATTCTGAATTTCTGTAGCTTTGATATTTTCATTGACATGCAACCACTCCACCCCCCCCCCCCTTTTTGCAACTTGGTCTCTTCTGAACAGTACATAGCCAAGACTACCCAATCCTCTATACAGGGAGATATACACACACACAAATAACAAATTTCTTGTATAAACCACTTAACCTGAAAATCCTGCAAAGAAGGAGGTAGATATGAGCAGCCCTTCAATGGTAAAAGCTCTGTTTTCATCCAATTCACCTGTAAGCCAGGAAGGATACCAAAGAATGACAGAAGAGAAAGGGTAGTGGGAATGGACCTCTCTATATCTGTCATGGTCAGAAGTATACCATCAACATATAAGAGAAGTTTGTGGTTCGCTGTACCTCAGGGTCTGCTGTATTGCCACTGCAAGGGGTTCTATCTCCAACACAAAAGAGCAGTAGTGACAAGGGGCAGCCTGCTGTATACCCTGGTAGAAGGTGAACTTATCAGATAATATGCCATTTGTCAGTACCGCCACGGTGGGGGCAGAATAGAGTGCCCTGACATAAGATCTGAAGGGACTACCAAACCCCATTGTTTCCATAACTGTGAATAGGTAGTCCCACTTGACAGAGTTGAAGGACTTCTCTGCAGCAATGGTCAGCAATGCCACTGTGTCCAGCCCATCGTGCACTAATGCAATTTGATTTACCAGTGCTCTAATTTCTGATGCCTGTCTGTCTTTCAGAAATCACATTTGTGATGGATGGATTAGTTTCAGAAGTATATTCTCTATTTGTGTAGCCAATATTTTATCAAGTATTTTAGTATCTACATTTATTAAGGATATTGGTCTGTAGTTTACACATACCTGTCTACTGTATCTTTGTGGGGTTTGGGGAGTACGGTGATGCTGGCCTCCAGTATTGATGGAGGGGGTACTTCACCAGACGTCACCTCTTGCAAAAGGGTATGAAGTTGTGGGGCCAGATCCTGGGAAAATGCCTGGAAGAAATCCATGGGAATACCATCTGGGCCCAGTGCTTTCCCTTTTGCCAGAGCTTGTATGTCCCTCAGCACTTCCATCAGTGAGATGGTGCATCCAAGGTGGCTTGATACACTGTCATGATGCTGGTCAGATTTAGCTCCTTAAGGAAATTCATTTTGTGTTCAGTAGGGTCCAGTCTTTTGGCATATAATTCAGCATATAACTCTTTAAACATGGTTCTAATCTGTTGGAGATCGGTGACCATTTGGTGCATAGGTGTGCACGAAGCTGGGATCTGTATGTCTGCAGTTCGTAGCTTCAATCTGCATACAAAAAATCTGGAGAATTTTTCACCACCCTCCCAGTAGCGCTGACATAGAAAAACATTAACTTTTTAGCTTGCTGAACCAATCGGTCCTCTCTCACAACCCATATGTTTTAACAACTACAGTTCGTGATTCTAGTGACTGCTGAGGTTACTTAGCTAAGCAGTTGCTCCTTTTTTGCCCTAATCTCTACTCTGCTTTGCTCACCTGCTGTTTCTATGAAAAGTCAGCAAGGCATTACATCCTAACTGGGAATTTAAGCCAGGCTTACTTATTTAAATTACCTGGTAACTCAAGCCAGGCTTATTCCCATATCTATATACCTGCTGCTCCACTGGAGTTCCCTTGTTTGCCTTTACCCTGTCTCTCTGCTTCCATTTCTTCCAACCCCTTCACCAGCTTAGTGTGCCTATATAATTCAGGACCTCAGATCTCTACCGTGACCACTGTCATCACTGTGTGCTGATCTCAGGCTATTCTCCTATACTCTCGTCTGTTGCCTGCTTCCTTGCCTGCACCCAACCCCTTGTGCAACTAGTCCTCTCCCTACTTGCTGTGACTGTTTCTGCCTTTTATTAAGGGGCTTCACCTATCTCAACTCAGGCAGCCACCATCCCTGTTCACCTTGCCGGCCTAGCCCGGTTAAATTTCCCTCTCCAATGAGACATATGTTCTGCTATCAGACATCTGCCACGATACTGGGACCTTACTCAATCACCACATGGGCAGGCCCCTTTCTGTCACCCTCTCAACTACCATCCCCTGCTACCATGAAGCCACTGTTCCCATCCCTTGTCACTGTCTCTCTAATAGGCACCCTCCTGATAGTTGACCTCGCTGCATGTATACTATCCAGTGACCAGTCGGACTTCCTCCATTTCACTGATGTCAGCCACCCTTTTTGTACACCCTTCCCCCAGCAAGATGGGAGTTAATCCTTTTTGGTCCCCTCTATGTTTCCTAACAAACGTTGAGCATCCTTTACTTGGTTCCTCCCTCCTTTTATCCTCCTACTCCCTTCCTTTCTCCTGTACAGTGTGCCTCTATCACCTCCTGCTCTTCCTGCTCCTACTGGCAGGAAACATTGAATCCAATTCTGGACCTGTAAAGCTCTCCATCTCCTTCATGAATGCCACTTGGATCAAATCCCCTGTTCTAAAAATTTCCCATATGAACATCTGCAGTCTCACTGCAAAACAACACTGATATTGAAGCCTGGGTTTTCCCTGTAAAAAACCCACATCCTAAGTGTCACTGAGATCTGGCTGAAGCCACAGCACCTTTTTTTTTTAGTCTTTGGTAACCGGGTAAGGCCCACTAGGCAAAAGTGCCTGTTTTCAGGGGTGACCTGGGAGCACTGGGCGGTTAAGTGACTTGCTCAGAGTCACACAGTATGCAGGTTTAGGCTGTGAGAATCAAACTCAGGTCTGGTCTGCTGGATGTATCAAGCTCATTCACACCTCATTCCTCTAACCTCTAGGCTATACTGCCAACCTAGATACCATGTTCCAATTTGCTGGGGTACTTTCTCCTGTGCAAAGATTGACTGGGCAAACAAAGGGAGGTGGCACCACTATATTTGTCAATGAACCCCTCTCTGCCTCCAGTACCCCGTGCTCTGACAATGCCTCACCCAGTGAATGGCTATTTGTTGAAATCACCCTGGGCTCAGCAAACAAACTGTACCTGGGATGTTATTACAACTCCCCTGCTGGGGGTGTAGAAGGCCTCCGCAGCCTCCTAACAAGGTTCAGATCACTCTCCCCAACTAGAGAGACAATCCTTATTGGGGACCACAACCTCAACTGGCTCATTGCCCTGGAACTGGAATATAGCAAACTCCTGAACCAGTATAACCTGGTGCAAGCCATCTCCCTCCCTACCCAGTACAATGCTCACAACTCAAACCACACACTCCTCAATTGGGTGATCACTAACTGCAGAGACAGAGTTGCCCAAGCTGGCATGCTATCCAATTCCATTAGTGATCACTCCACCACTTATGCCATTTGGTCCTCTAAGGCCTCCGTCCCCCACCCCCAAAGTACTTCTCTTTCCAGAATTTCAACTGCCCTGATAGATCCCTCCTCTTTGAGGACATTAGGGCCTTAAACTGACGGAGCCTCTATGCCTGCTCTGATGTATCTGTGGCCACCACCTACTTCTCCAAGGCTCTTCTGGGCATCCAGGATCACCACTTCCCTACCACTACTTGGCATGTCAGAGGTGGGAGCACATGCTGGCTCACCAAAGACCTACTGTCACTCATGAAGTTGAGAGACAAAAAGTGGGATGCCCACAAGCAAACCCCTTCCCCAGCCCTATGGAACAAGTACAGACACCTACAAAATAAATGTAAACACATGGCCATATCATTAAAAGAGAAGAACTACTACCAGCTCCAGAGATAGAACCTGGGCAATCCTAAAATATTCTGGGACTCTATAAATTCCTTACTAAATCCACAGCCTCATAGCCCCACCATCCACCTGAGTTCTCCATCTTGCCCTCTGACAGACCCATCAGCAGTCACTGATGCACTAAATACCAAGTTCTCTGAGCTATTGACCCTCCTCTGCAATCTTCCATCACTGGGACCCTGCACTCCGTCCCCACCATCTAATACCTCCCCAGTGATGCTGCCTTTCACCCCCCCTTTCTACTTTTCTACCATCTCCACTAAGGTCACATCCAAGCTGCTAAAAAAGCTACCAAACAGGAGCAACTCTGGCTCCAGCGGCCTCTCCCCTGTCTTTCTGATACTTGTCTCCCCTCTTATATGCAAACCTCTCACCTTTATCTTTAATTTTGCACTATCCAACTCCACTATGTCTGACTCCTGGAAGCCTGAAAGAGTAGTTCCTATCTTTAAAGTCGGTGACCCCCACTCCTCCGACAACTACTGGCCTATTTCCTTCCTCCCCACCTAAGTAAACTCCTTGAGAGAATTGTCCACCAAGAACTATCTGAGTACATTGCCAAATATCACCTCTTATGTAGACAGCAGCATGGCTTCCATAAGCATCACAGTACTTCAACTGCCCTCATCATCTCCAACATGGACAATGGGCATGCCACTGGCGCCATATTTGCTGACCTATCTAAAGCCTTTGATATGGTCAGCCACTTCTTACTCCTATCCAAATTATCCTCTCTTGGTTGCTCTGCTGGGACTACTGCCTAGTTCAGGAGTTACCTCTCAGGACACTCCCAGACAGTGCACATTGGTAGTACCATTTATCCACCCTTGCTGGTCTCCACGGGAGTTCCCCAGGACTCCATCCTGGGCTCCCTTCTTTTCTGTCTTTTTGTCAGCTCCCTCCCAGCTGAGAGCTTTACCTATCACTCCCTTCTTTATGCAGCTGACCTTGTCATCTATTATAGTGACAAGCCCCTCTCAAGTATCTTCTCTGTTCTCACCCAAAACAACTGTTCTGCTTATAACTGGTTCTCCTCTAATCTGTTGTTGGTTAATGCAAAGAAAACCAAGGCTATACTGTTTGAGTCAAAACCTTTCCTTAATAAAACCAGCAATGCCAACTCCTCTCTCCTCATCTGCTCTCTCACAGTCCCACCCTTGAAAACATCTCTTCTTTCAAATACCTTGGGGTAATGCTTGACCTGTCTCTCTTCTTCAAAGACCACATAAACCAATTAGTCCACAGGGAACTATGAAGCTGTGGGCAGCCTACCGACTAAAGCCCTTCCTAACTAAGGAAGTTAGCTTTGCTATGGGTAATCTCCTCCCTATCTTTGATTATTGCTCCAGTATTTACTCTCAAGCCTCAACAACCCTACAAACTAGACTCTCGGTAGCTTATAACAGTGTTTGCTGCTTCACCCCATCGGCTACATTTTCAATCCACCACTGCAGCATCTATCACTCCCTTGGCTGGCTCCCCTTGTGAGGTTGCTTTGACTATTCTCTTGGTTGCTTTTTGGACTCCACCTTTAGGTGTGGGAACTGTTCCCCTGTCTCTGCCCTTTTCAGCATTAGAACCCTGGCAAGATAGCCTCACTCCTCTATTTCCCTCACCCTCAAATTACTTACTGTAGAACCACCACCAATATGGGTGGGAAAAGCTCTCTCAGTGGCGGCCCCTGCTTTGTGGAATGGGTTACCCTTCTCCGTGTGAAATTCCAACACTCATCCAAGTTTCAATCAGAACCTAAAATTCTGGATTCTGAGCAAGAGGTGATGCAGCTGCCTCACTCACTAATCATCCAAATCACTTCACTTGTCCTTCAGTCCCCTATCCTGCTCTCCTCCCACCTTTTCTGGCTCTGGTTAGATATGTTGGTCCAGATTGCGGATCTTCAAATGAAGTGGGGTATCCCATGTTTATCACACAAAATCTTGGTACCCCTGTATAAATGTCCTTCTGCAATGCCTTGAAATTGTAATAATTTGTTGTATCTCCCCCTGACTGGAGAATAGTACTACTGCCTGGTACCAACTATATATAATCATTGTTATTTACTATGTGTAAATGTATCCTTATAAGTGGTTTACTACTGTTATGATTCAATGCACCATGTAAATGTATCCTGTAAATAGTTTGCTACTGTAATGTTTCTACTCATGCCTTCTGGTCCAGGTCATGCCTGTAAATGATCCACTGGACCAGTGCACCTACCCGGTTATCAAAGTCATGAATAAAAAAAATTAAATAAAATGATGTATTATTGTGTTCAATTTGTATTTTAGATGTATTATTTTATGTACCATCTGGTCTTTGTACTCCATGCCTTTGTAAAGAATTCATTCCACTTCCCTTAGCTGGTGCTGCAATATTGTAAACTCTGTTTTTTGCTCTTTATTCAGTTTTGCCGAGTAACTGATGACTTGACCACTAACAGTAGCTTTAAAAGCTTCACAAAGCATTTGTTCTGAAGTGCTGGCTGCCCATTAATTTGGAAGTAGGATTGTATCTCCCCTCTGAGCCATGAGACAAAATTCTGCAATTGCAGTAGCAAAGGATTTACCCTCCGTCTCTGTGTTCAAGAGAAAGTGTCTCCTAGAAGGAGAGTAACTGATACAGGAAGAAGGTCTGACACTATCAGGGGGTTGATATCATCCCTCAAAAGCTCTGACATAGCTTTAGCAACCAGAAAGAAGTAGTCCAACCTGCTTTGTGAGGAGACATATGGGGAACAATATGTTTAATCTTGCTCTATGAGGTGGAGAACTCTCCACACCTCTTCTAATGCTAAATCAGCATACATCTCATTGAGAGCTTCCCTAGCCCTCACATGAGGTGAGGGGCCCTCCTCTGATGAAGCCCTGTCCAGAATAGGATCAACCACCAAGCTGAAATCACCCCCAATAAGAATTAGACCATCTGGGGTCACATGATCCATTACTTTCTGTGACAGCTCATAGAAGAAATCCTGTCTGTCCTCTTTAGGATCATATATGTTTAACAATAAAATGCCCCTGAGTTGCACCTGACCTTTAGCTAGGACCCATTTCCCTTCTTTGTCCTTTTCTGTGGCCAGGACATGGAATGGGAAGCCTTTCCAAAGGAGTACAGAGACATCTCTTTTCATAGTGTTGAAGCAGCTAGAAATCTCAACCCCAACCCACTCTTGTTGCAGCTTTGCAGCTTCCACAGTAAAGAGGTGTGTCTCTTGCAACAAGGCAATATCACACTGTGACTTTTTTTAAGTGTGGACATGATTATCTATTTTTTAATGGGATAATTAACCTCTTGAACATTCCACAATATGCATTTACACTCTGTCATTTCCAGTTGTCTGTTTGGCAATTAAGTTTCCTGTTAGCATCCTGAACTGGGCTAGAGATCAATATATAACATGTGGGCATAAGGAGATCATACCTAGTGGATAACCTGTGACCCAAGAGGGTGAGATGACCAAGCTAATATTGAAAACTGCAGGGGTGAGGCAAAGTGATTGTACTTACAGTACATAGTGGGCAAATATCCTATCCAGCTTTGCACTGCTGAGCATTTGTGAAAGGAAGCCCCTTGATATTAGATACATGGGCTGTTTTATATCAGTCATTGGTAAAAAAACTACAAACGAAAACATTCTCTTTCCTGAAGGATGGCAGGAAGGGTGTTCTTCTTTGAAGGGCAACCCTGGGCTGCCTACTCACTTCACCCTTCTATCTCTACCTATTTGCACAGAAAAGGATATGCAAACTTCTGTACAAAGTAGCTGACTTATGTAATAGGAACTTAGGAATCATCCTGTAAGTGAATACAAAAATATAAGCCCTGTAAGTGTGGGCATTCAAATTTGAAAGACTCCCATAGATACTGACCATAATAGGTGTTATGTTCCAGAGGTGTGCGGGGGAGTGGGAGGGGTGGGTAAGATGAGGGGGAAGGGGTGTGGGTTGAGATGGGGGCAGGAGGAGGTGAAATGGGTTGGGATTAACCCTCTAGCTTCTGCAGGCAGAATTAAGGCAAATCCAAGCATGGCTAAGACAGGGAGATGGGTGGATCTGGACCCACAGCTCAGCCATCTGGTTAACAATAGCTCACCACTGCATCAGTCCTGCTAGGAAAAATGGTGGAATGATGAAGTGGGATATGAGGGTGAGTGCATGGACTCTTAGAGCCTGCACACCAGTTAATCAAATAGTTCCCAGCTAGTGTCCAAAGGCTGCTCCTGTGAGTCCCACCAGGGCCATGTTCCAGTCCGCCTCTAGTATATTGGCTGAGAAACATCCACTGATTAGGGATCAGTAGCCCAAGGCGGGTTAACTTAGCCTCATTCTTGTGACCATAGACCAAGTCCTGTCCCGAGACATCTCTATGATCCAGAGAGTATCCCACCTAGGTGGCATATCACGGTTATTGCTGTGCAAGGATTAATTGAGGCAGTAATGTGTTGCTGTTGGACCCCTTTTAGGTGAGCTCCTAGATAGAGAGCCTCCTGCTTAGGGAGGCTGGGAGGCTGAACAGGCTAGAGTCAGGATGGTGCCAATACAGTTTGTGGACTCACGCCATCTAATCCCTTATTTAAATGGAGAAGACATTCATAGAGGCATTCTGGCCCTCAACTGGAACTGCAGGATTTAGGGCTACAGTTGCAGCAGAGGCCAGTACACAACCACGGCCTCCTCAAACTTCCCCCTCCATGCCAACAGGTCTGCCGCTTTGTCTTTTTGCAGTAGCACACACTGTTTCCCAGCAAGCCTTCAGAGTGGCCTGATGTGGTATTATTGGTATTGGTACACCACTCAGGAGGAAAAGCAGGAGGGTGGAGCTCTCCTAAAGCTATGAAATTAAAGGGATTAGAGAATGGAGGTGGGTAAACCCCTCGTGACAGTGCATGCATGAGTACATGTGAGGGGGAGCTCCAGGTGGGTGAATTCCCACTAACAGTACATCACCTTCATGGAGACCCAGAAAGAGTGTCATGCTATTGCTGTATTTGGGATGTTTTGGGAAGCAATGTAAGAAAAAAGAAAGAAACGCTGTATTTTTTGGTGAGTGGAACTATGGGAGGAAGGAGGAAGTGGACAGGGGGAGGAAGAGGAAGGGAGTGAACAAATGAGGGGTGAAGGACCACATGACACTGGGAATGGCGATTGGGCCACTGAGTCTGGAGCTTTAAAAGTTGCCGTTATTGTAGTTCTCTCTCCACAACAGTCTGCATATGAGTGGAGCAGAGAGGAACTCAGGGGAAAGTAGAATTTGTTTATTTTCTTTATTTCATGGTTGCTATTGCTCTATTTGGGATGTTGGGGGCAGCAATGTAAGAAAAAAGAATGAAGCACTGTTTTTTGGCATGTGTGACTACAGGAGGAGGGAGGAAGCAGACAGAGGGAGGGAGGGAGTGAACAAAGGAGGAGTCAAGTACCACATGAAGGAAGGCCAATCTGGCCACAGAGTCCAATACTTATTTCCCAGAGGGCCAAACAGCTCATAGCATGAGTGACCCCAAAGCATAAGTGCCATGAAGCAGGAGTGTGGTGTCTAAATAGGTGGCATCTGCAGGGCATCCACAGGGAGACCCGCAGGCCATGCTGAGGAGGTACAGAAAGTAGGAGTGATTATTGGACGTGGGATCTAGGGTACTCAGTGCAGCATAGATACAAGTGAGGATGTAACATCCAAAAAGCTGGAGAGGGGGCTGAGGGATAACATGGAGGATGGTAGGTGGGGCAGGGATAATTGTTGGAGGAAACAGAGGAGGACTGGGAGGATGGTCAGATGTAATGGGTGTGAAGCAGCCATCTTCTTGGGTATGATATGGAATACAGGTGGGTGTCTAATCTGTAGGCAGCTGTGACAACTTAGGGAGGAAAAAGTATGGCTCAGATGGGAACTGGGAAGGAGGAGGTGGGCAGCAGGGGACATGAGCAGTAGGGGATGGGAAGGGAGTTGTCACCAGTGGGCAGCACAGAAGGTGGATCTAGGACAGAATCAAGGAGGATGGTACATGGTCCTGGAGCACCATTGCCACGTGGACAAGGTGAGAATGAAGGGGGGAATGGCATGTGGTGAGGGGTAGATGCAGGGGGGGACTGAGTCATGTCATGGGGGGTATCACAGCAGTGAGGGGAAGGGATATCACAGCAATGCAAAGTGCAAAAGATGGAGGAAAGGAAGAATAGAAGGGACACATGTACCCAAGGAGTAGATAGACAGAGGGCAGAATACAACAGAAGAGCAACAGGGTAGGGAAGTTACATCATGTAGAGCTATGTGTGCCAATGCCAGGAGCCTTAGCAACAAGATGGAGGAGCTGGAGGCAGTTATGGCACAGTCAGACCTGGACATTATGGCCATAATGGAGACCTGGTGTAATGATAACCATAACTGCGAGATGGCTATACCTGGCTATAACCTATTCAGGAGAGACAGAAAGGGCAGGAAGGGGGGAGGAGTGGCACTGTATGTGAAAGATAGCATTAAGGCCACAGACATCTAAAGGGAACGGGGGGGAGATACTGTGGGTTAAGCTTGAAAGAAAAATGGGGGGAGCCATCTGCACAATGGTAGTCTATAGGCCACCAACCCAGTTGGAAGAGAGACAGATATTGATTGATGCTTGCCATCCAAAGAATGGCAGACAAGGGGAAGGTGGTGCTGGTTGGAGACTTCAACATGCCAGCCGTGGACTGAAGCCTTCCAGCAGCAGCATCAGTAGGAGCAAATTAATCTTGGACTCCTTTCAGGGAGCTTTCCTTAAACAACTGGTCATGGAACCAACTAAGCAGGATGCAATACTGGACCTGGTGCTCACAAACAGGGACAGTGTGATAGGGTCATAGTGGGGGAGAACCTGAGGAACAGTGACCACCGAACACTGTGGTTTGAAATAACTGAATGGGCATATCCCTGCCACACTGAAACATGTATCCTAGATTTTAGGATGTCAGATTTTGGGAGAATGGGGAAATGCTTGGAAGAAGCACTAGCTGGAATGGGGAAGTAGTTATGGCCAGAGGAACAGTGGGTAGTATTTAAAACAGGGATAGCAAGGACAACACAATTATGTGTTAAGCAGGTTAGTAAGGGGAAAAGGAAGAGGAAACCCTTATGGTACTCTAAGGAGGTGGCAGAGAAAGTGAAAGCCAAAAGAACTGCATTCAAGCAATACAAAAAGACATATGCAGAATAGTATAAGGAGAGGCACCGGGAGAAGCAGAGGGAAGTAGGGAGAGCAGTAAGGGAAGCCAAAGCTCAGATAGAAGAGCACATTGTGAAAACAGTGGTTAGAGTGGACAAAATCTTTTACGGGTACATAAGTGGAAAAAAGAAGGCAAAAGGGAAGGACAGTGAGGCTAAAGGGTAAGGGCAAGAGTAGTGTTGAGGATGACAACAGTAAAGAAGACATACTGAACAGATATTTCTGCTCAGTCTTTACAGTAGAGGGGGTGGAGAGCAGGCTAGAAGGGTGTACAAAGAGGGGAAGGGCACAGAAATGGATATAAGTCCCTTTCCACAGGAAAGGGTCCTAAAGGAACTGGAAGGATTAAGAGTGGATAAAGCCATAGGTCCAGATGGGGTGCACCCCAGGGTGCTGAGGGAGCTCAGAGAAGTGGTGGCTGAGCCTTTGGCAACCCTGTTTAGCCAATCAATGGAAACAGGTGAGGTACCCAAAGACTGGAAAACAGCTGATGTAGTCCCCTTATACAAGAGTGGGAACAGAGAGAAAGTGGGAAACTACAGACCAGTCAGCCTCACTTCAGTAGTGGGGAAGATTATGGAAGCACTACTGAAGGAGAGATTAGTAGAACACCTTGTGGCCAGTGGCCACAGGAACCAAGGCAGCATGGTTTTATTAAGGGGATGGTGTGCCAGACTAACCTCATTGGATTTTCGACTGAGTGACAAGGGAGATGTATGGAGGGGCAGTGCACTTGGCCTATCTAGACTTCAGTAAGGCCTTTGACACTGTACCCCATAAGAGGCTGTTAAACAAGCGGGACAATACGGGTGTGAGTAGAACAGTAGTGCAGAGGGTGGGGAATTGTCTGGATGGCAGGACACAGAGGATGGTGGTAAATGACTGTCACTCCACAGAGGGAACGGTGACCAGTGTAGTGCCACAGGGATCAGTGCTGGGTCCGGTCTTCTTCAACATCTTTATCAGTGACATTACGGATAACATAGAAGGGAGAGTTTCCCTGTTTTCTGATGAGACAAAACTCTGTAACAGAGTGGACACACTGGAGGGAGTGGATAAAATGAGGAGAGACCTGCAGAAGCTTAAGGAATGGTCAAGGCAAAAAAGTACAGAATAATGCACATGGGGCACAAAAGCACTGGAACAACATATCAGCTGGGGGGAGGGAGGGTATAGCATGCTCCAAGCAGGAAAGGGACCTAGGGGTTATCATCTCTGATGACCTAAAGGTTGCAAGTCAGTGCAACAAGGCAGTGGGTAATACAAATAGGATGCTGGGATGCATAGTCAGTGGCATCACCAGCAGGAAAAGGGAGGTCATTATTCCACTATACAAGACATTAATGAGGCCACACCTGGAGTACAGTGTCTAGTTTTGGAGGCCTTACCTACATAAGGATATTTATTTATTTGGTTTTTGTTTACCGGGTAAGTACACTAGACAACAATGTTGCCTATATTCAGGCACGACCCGGGAGAGTACAGACAGGGGAGACCAGAGTCAACATTAAAGAGTATTTCATGACGCAGCATGAGGTGAGAACAAACATTTGAACAGTATACAGCCAGGTACAGTCATTATCAGTAATGACAAAGAGAAACAGATAACATTACATTAATTATTTTCATCTGATGATATATCAATGACTAAATTGAAACGACAAACAGCAAACAAAGCTTAAATGAAATAGCATTATAACAATAGGATTTCTGCTGGATGTGGGAAACTTTCAGATTTTGGAGACCAGTAGGAAATCAGTAAGTGCCATAGGGAGGAGAAAATGCTAGGAGAGAAGCTCAAGTTACAGCACAAGAGCAACAGTCAGTTCTAATAGGTGTGCCCGAAGACTCAGTTTAAAGGCCTTGTGGGATTTGGAGAGTTTGATGTGGGAGGAAATGGAGTTCCAGAAGCGGGGGGCAGATATGGCAAAGGATTGTTCTCCTTTTTGTGTGAGATATCTGGGAATTTCAAGTTGAGTTTGAGCAGATGCCCTGAGGAGGTATGCTTGGGAGGGCTGAGTTAATAGTTCAGCAAGGTATTTAGGGGACCCTGTTCTGATCATATTATCAATTGTACAGCCTGCAGAATAGTGTCTGAGCGAGTCTGGGGAGAGCCAATTTAGTTTTGAGTAGAGCAGGCAATGATGGGTAAGTCTGTGAGTGGAGAGAGCAAATCTGCATATACTGTTATAGCAGGTGCTCCATTTCTGGAGTGCTCCTTTGCTAGCTTTAAGGTAAACCTGAGAGCAATATGTTAGAGCAGGGAGGAGAAATCCTTGTGCAATAGCAAGCGGGCAGCATCATTGAGGGAGGACTCTAATTTTAAAGGCAAGACCAAGTTTTGAGTAAACTGTCTTACATGTAGCCGCAATGTGGAGGTTAAAGTCAAGAGATGGGTCGAGAGTGACTCCTAGATACCTGAAGGAGGTAACAGATTCAAGAGGAGTCATCTAGAGAATGTATCAATAAGTCTGGAGTAAGAGATCTGATTCTTGACGGGGCCAAAAGCATAGTTACAGTTTTCTTAGCATTCATTAGGAGCCTGTTCTTAGTAACCACTCCTGCAAGCAGTTGAAGTTTGCTTGAAGATGTGCTCTTATTGATAAGGGATCTTTACCACTGGAGAAAGCACCATGTCATCGGCATAAAGGATTAACGAGAAGAGCAGGAAAGGGAGGCAAGTTGTTAATGAAAGGGAGAAAAGTAGTGGGCCAAGAATAGATCCTTGGGGGACTCCAACATAGGTAGGGGAAAGATTTGAGACGGCGGATTCAATTTGGACAAATTGCAACCTCCCTGAGAGGTAGCTATCAAACCAGGAGATGGACGACAGGTCAAAGCCAAGGTGGGACAGTTTGGAAAGTAGCAGAGAGTGATTCACAAGGTCAAATGCCTTTGTGAGATCAATAAATATAGCCCCAGTGAGCAGGCTCTTATCCATCGCTGTAAGGACTGCATTTGTCAGCTGAAGTAGAGCAGTTGTGGTACTGTGTCCTGTTCAGAATCTGTGCTGGGTAGGGGATATAAGGTTGTTAAGGTGCAGGTAATTGTGACCTGAGTAGTGATGGCCTTCTTGAGAAGTTTATTTAGGGTAGAGAGAACGGCAATTGGTCTATAGTTTGACATATTTTTGGTATCCTCTTTTTTGTGAACAGGGACAACGCGAGCGGTTTTCCACAATGTTGTTACAGTTTGGGTTATTATGGAAAGATTAAAGATTCTTGCAATAGGAACAGCAAGGGCAGGGCTGCCTGCTTCAAGAAGCTTACAGTAGCCCATCCAGGCCAGCAGATCCATAGGTGGATATTGATTTGAGGAGACAGCACTTGGTGGAGGAGACTAATGTGAGGCCGAAAAGGGGTTTCATACGAAAGTTGCACCTCAGGAGGAAGTGAAAGGGTTGGTTGAATTTCTCAGTGTATTGGGAGAGATCCGAGAGTGTGCATTAAGAGCATTAGCAATAGTAGGTAACTTGTTACAGTTTGTGTCATTCAGTGTCATGTCAGTAATGGCCGTCTTGGGCCTTTGCCCAATGAAATTTTGATGTGGTTCCAAAATCCTGGTATCACCTGCTGAAGATTGGAGAAGCTAAAGGCAGTAGCTCCTTTAGCCTTCCGAATATCTTTTTGCAGGCATTTCTCAGTTGTTTATAGTTAACCCAGTCTTCTGATTGTTGGGACTTCTTTGCCAAGGTTCAGGCCTTGTCTCTTTTATCATGGCTCGAGGAGGTCTTTTAAGCCATTTATTAGGGGAGCCCTAAGATGCCTTTTTCAGAAGGATGTGCAGAACCTGAAGAGCCAGAAGCTGAGACATCAGGTATTCAAGTGCTGTGTTTACATCATCAGTGTGATAGATGGGAGACCAGTCTATATTATTAATATCCTCGAGAAGTGCAGTTCGGTTTAGTTTGGCAAAATCCCAAAATTGAATGATTCTTGGGGGGGGTTTAAGGCAGTGGCCATTCCAGATACAGAACGTAGGCAGGTGATCACTAATAGAATCCGAAAAGGTCCCTGCAGCAATTATTTTATTTGCTCTATTTGTAGCCATCCAGTCCAGGAGAGATTGTCACTCCGAGTTGGAAGAGATGCGTGTAGGTCTAGAGATAAGTTGAGCGAGGTTAAGTCGGGTGAGAGCTTCAGTATATGTACCGGCGTGACTCCCTGATAGGTCTAGGTTGAAGTCACCCATTAGTATGACTTCAGATTTACCGTTTAGAGTGGCCAGATAATCCAAGAGCCCATTAAGCTAGGAGAGCCCACTTTGGAGGATTGTAGGCACAGATCAGTTTGCTTTTATCACCACCTAATTGTAGAACTGTTGCAGAGCTTCACAGTGATTTGTTATCCAAGACTGGAGTACAGAGACATTGAGATGCTCTTTATAATAAAGGGCAACTCCTCCACCCTTTTTGTTTGGTGGGGCAATCAGATCTGGACAAGCTGGCAGCCAGGTATTTTGTACATGGAATCAGGCATCTCTGGCCTGAGCCATGTTTCAGTTGAATCAAAGTATGTCCGGACAGTACAGAGCTATCCAGGCTTCAAGTTCAGGAAAGTTTGCTGGTGAACTTCTGATATTCATGTGGGCAATTTCATGCCCTAATTGGAAAACCAAGAGGAGCCATCCATGGACCTGGCATTCGAATGGGGGCCAGGGTTAGATTCTATGTCTCCTGACAAGCATAAGCACAGAAGCATCACCCAAACTTCTTTGTAGAATCTGTAATTGTGCTTGAGGTATTTGGGCATGCTAGGGGGGTGATAGAGAAGGAAATGCCCCAATTTGGAAGGACGAGTTATATGGAGGTACAGGTTAGGAGAAGGGAGCAAGGTTCTAGTTGGTATAACGTTAGAGAATACAAAGGAAAATTCTTCATGGCAGTGGGACCCAGGGTATCCAGCTGGTATGTTACATGAGAGATAGGAGAGGATGATTATGGTGGGTAGTAATCCTGATACCACCAGAAGTGACCTTGGGCATGCAAGAGAGAACATTATGAATGCCTTGTATGAAACCTCTATAAATCAAGTAGATTGTCCCTTACAAGAGAAGAATATAAGGGACAGAAATGGTGACTTAAGGGCAGGATGACACCTATAGTGAAGGCAGTTTGAGTGAAACCCTTAGTGGCCAGAGGTTGGCAGTCAATTATACAAGTTATTCACAAGAGGCAGGTATTCCAATAGAGTTCAGTTCATGAGGAGTGGACAGCAGCAGGGGGAATTTGAAAGGTGAGGGGAAAAGATAAAACTGGGAAACCCTCAGTCTGAGTTACTTTTCCATACAAAATAAGTGTAGAACAGAGGCAAACATAGAGAATAGGCAAGAGTGAGTGGAGGAAAAAAAAAAAAGGACTGCCTCACTGGATTGAATTAGGACGGATGCAGCAAGGGGAGGGTGGACTGCCTCACAATTGAGTTTATAGGTTGAAAAAAGAGCAGGATTACCAGTGTATTTAATTAATGGTAGAGGAGGGGGTGGGTCGGTGGGCGAAAATTTCAAGCCTGCAAGCAGCTGCTGTGTTAGACGATATGCTAAAATTAATTAAAACAGCAGCTGCAGTGTAACAGAATCAGCAAAAGTTAATTAAATCAAGGTAGGCAGGCCAGAGTGCATCGTAGGCACAGTCTTAGGCACAGTCTTGAGAATCAAAATACATTAATTTCCTTGGGATTAAAGTGGCTGCAGCAGCGAGTACTACAGCGCCAGGGAGCTGAGGAGAAAAAAGGTGCCAAGGTTTAAAACAGAGCGCAGTCTTGAGATCGCGTACCTTCCCGCTGCCAGCCTTGTAGCCTCGAGGAACTGAGGGGAGCTTGGGAGGACTTTTCAACAAACCGTAGCCCTCTTGACCCTGGGGAAAAGAGAAAACATACAAGGGCTTAAATACATTGAAAATCGGGGCTGGGTCAGACAGTGAATATGCACAAAGGAGTTAATCAGGGGGACGGGGGGGGATTTGAGCTTAGCAGCAAGTGAGAAGCAAACAGAACAAATCAGTAGGAATGAAATAGAATTTGTAAAAGGAACACTTTCAACTCAGTTTTATACTTGGGTAACTGGAAAAACAGCGAAAATTTCAATTCAAATTAATTAAACAGCAGCTGCAGTGAAGCACCAGCCACCGTCCCCCAGTAGTACACAAGCTAATAGTGCAAACAAGAATATAATAACTAGAACTCTACTCATAATATGCACAAACCAGTCACTGTCCCCAGTAGTACACTAACTTATAGTGCAAACAAACATCTAATAACTAGAATTCTACTAATAATATGCACACACCAGCCACTGTCCCCCAACAGTACACTAGCTTATAGTGCAAACAAACATGTAATAACTAGAACTCTACTAATAATATGTTTCAAGCCTGCAAGCAGCTGCTGTGTTAGAGGATATGCTAAAATTAATTAAAACAGCAGCTGCAGTGTACCAGAATCAGCAAAAGTTAATTAAATTAAGGTTGGCAGGCCAGAGGGTATCGTAGGCACAGTCTTAGGCACAGTCTTGAGAGTCAAAATACATTAATTTCCTTGGGATTAAAGTGGCTGCAGCAGTGAGTACTACAGCGCCAGGTAGCTGAGCAGAAAAAAAGCGCCAAGGTTTAAAACCGAGCGCAGTCTTGAGATCGTGTACCTTCCTGCTGCCAGCCTTGTTGCTTCGGTGAACCGAGGGGAGCTGGGGAGGGCTTTTCAACAAACCGTAGCCATCTCGACCCTGGGGAAAAGAGAAAACATACAAGTGCTTAAATACATTGAAAATCAGGGCTGGGTCAGACAGTGAATATGCACAAAGGAGTTAATCAGGTGGACGGGGGAGGGGGGATTAGAGATTAGCAGCAAGTGAGAAGCAAACAGAACAAATCAGTAGGAATGAAATAGAAATTGTAAAAGGCACGCTTTCAGCTCAGTTTAACACTTGGGTAACTGGAAAAACAGTGAAAATTTCAATTTAAATTTCAATTCAAATTAATTAAACAGCAGCTGCAGTGTACCACCAGCCACCGTCCCCCAGCATTACACTAGCTAATAGTGCAAACAACAATGTAATAACTAGAACTCTACTCATAATATGCACTCACCTTCCACTGTCCCCCAGTAGTACACTAACTTATACTGCAAACAAACATGTAATAACTAGAACTCTACTAATAATATGCACACACCAGCCACCGTCCCTCTACAGTACACTAGCTTATAGTGCAAACAAACAGGTAATAACTAGAACTCTTCTAATAATATGTTTCAAGTTTGCAAGCAGCTGCTGTGTTAGAGGATATGCTAAAATTAATTAAAACAGCAGCTGCAGTGTACCAGAATCAGCAAAAGTTAATTAAATCAAGGAAGGCAGGCTAGAGTGTATCGTAGGCACAGACTTAGGCACAGTCTTGAGAATCAAAATACATTAATTTCCTTGGGATTAAAGTGGCTGCAGCAGTGAGTGCTACAGCGCCAGGGAGCTGAGCAGAAAAAAGGCGCCAAGTTTTAAAACCGAGCGCAGTCTAGAGATCGCGTACCTTCCTGCTGCCAGCCTCGTAGCTTATGGGAACTGAGGGGAGCTGGGGAGGGCTTTTCAACAAACCGTAGCCATCTCGACCCTGGGGAAAAGAGAAAACATACAAGGGCTTAAATACATTGAAAATCAGGGCTGGGTCAGACAGTGAATATGCACAAAGGAGTTAATCAGGGGACGAGGAGAGGGATTAGAGTTTAGCAGCAAGTGAGAAGCAAACAGAACAATCAGTAGGAATGAAATAAAATTTGTAAAAGGCACACTTTCAGCTCAGTTTTATACTTGGGTAACTGGAAAAACCGCGAAAATTTCAATTTCAATTCAAATTAATTAAACAGCAGCTGCAGTGTACCACCAGCCACCATCCCCCAGTAGTACACTAGCTAATAGTGCAAACAACAATGTAATAACTAGAACTCTACTCATAATATGCACACACCAGTCACTTTCCTCAGCAGTACACTAACTTATAGTGTAAACAAACATCTAATAACTAGAACTCTACTAATAATGTGCACACACCAGCCACCGTCCCCAATCAGTACACTAGTTTATAGTGCAAACAAACATGTAATAATTAGAACTCTACTAATAATATGTTTCAAGCCTGCAAGCAGCTGCTGTGTTAGAGGATATGCTAAAATTAATTAAAACAGCAGCTGCAGTGTACCAGAATCAGCAAAAGTTAATTAAATCAAGGTAGGCTGGCCAGAGTGTATCGTAGGCACAGTCTTAGGCACAGTCTTGAGAGTCAAAATACATTCATTTCCTTGGGATTAAAGTGGCTGCAGTGGCCCGAGTACTACAGCGTCAGGAGCATAAGCAGAAAAAGGCGTAAGGTTTAAAACCCAGAACACAGTCTTGAGATAACGTGCCTTCCTGCTGCACAGCCTTGTGGCTTTAGGAAACCGAGGGTGAGCTTTGGAGGCTTTTTAACAAACCGTAGCCCTCTTGACCCTGGGGAAAATAGAAAACTTAAGGGCGTAAATACATTTGAAAATCAGGGCTGGGTCAGACAGTGAATATGCACAAGGAGTTAATCAGGGGGGCGGGAGGGATTAGGCTTAGCAGCAAGTGATAAGCAGCAGAACAAATGTTAGGAATGAATTAGAAATTGTAAAAGGCACACTTTCAACACAGTTTTTACTTGGGTAACTGGAAAAAAGAAAATTTCAAATTAAATTTCAATTCAAATTAATTAAACAGCAGCTGCATGTGCACCACCAGCCACTGTCCCCAGTAGTACACTAGCTAATAGTTCAAACAACAATCTAATAACTAGAACTCTACTCATAATATGCACACACCAGCCACTGTCCACCAGTAGTACACTAGATTATAGTGCAAACAAACATGTAATAACTAGAACTCTAATAATATGCACACACCAGCCACCGTCCCCCAACAGTACACTAGCTTATACTGCAAATAAACATGTAATAATTAGAACTCTACTAATAATATGTTTCAAGCCTGCAAGCAGCTGCCGTGTTAGAGGATATGCTAAATTAATTAAAACAGCAGCTAGCAGTGTACCAGAATCGTAAAAAGTTAATTAAATCAAGGTAGGCAGGCGCGGTATCTCAGGCTCAGTCTTAGGCACAGTCTTGAGAGTCAAAATACATTCATTTCCTTGATTAAAGTGGCTACAGCAGCAGTACTACTAGCGCCAGAGAGCTGAGCAGAAAAAAGACGTAAAGGTTTTAAAACCAGAGCGCAGTCTTGAGATCGCGTACCTTCCTGCCCATGCAGCCTTGTAGCTTCAGGGAACCGAGGGGAGCTGGGAGGCTCAACACACACCGTAGCCCTCTGGCCCAGAGAAGAAAACATACAAGGGCTTAAATACATTGAAAATCAGGGCTGGGTCAGACAGTGAATATGCACAAAGGAGTTAATCAAGGGGACGGGGGAGGGGGGATTAGAGCTTAGCAGCAAGTGAGAAGCAAACAGAACAAATCTGTAGGAAAGAAATAGAAATTGTAAAAGGCACACTTTCAGCTCAGTTTTATACTTGGTTAACTGGAAAAACAGCGAAAATTTCAATTTAAATTTCAAATCAATTTAATTAAACAGCAGCTGCAGTGTACCACCAGCCACCGTCCCACTGTAGTAAACTAGCTAATAATGCAAACAACAATGTAATAACTAAAACTGTACTCATAATATGCACTCATCAGCCACTGTACCCCCCATTGGTGTACAATAACTGGAGTGCAAACAAACATGTGATAATAGAATCTACTAATACTGCACACACCAGCCACTGTCCCCCAACAGACACTAACTTATAGTGCAAACAAACACGTAATATCTAGAACTCTAGTACTAATATATTTCAAGCCTGCAAGCAGCTGCTGTGTTAGAGGATATACTAAAGTTAATTAAAACAGCAGCAGCAGTGCCAGAATCAGCAAAAGTTAATTAAATCAAATTGTAGCGGGCAAGAGTGTATACGTGGAAACAATCTTGAGGCACAGTCTTGAGGTCAAAATACTATAATTTCCTTGGGATTAAAGTGGCTGCAGCAGCGAGTACATGCCAGGAGCTGAGCAGAAAAAGCAGCAAGGTTTGAAAACCGAAAGTGCAGTCTTGAGATTGCGCACTTTCTGCTGCCAGCCTTGTAGCTCGGGAACCGAGGGAGCTGATGAGGGCTTTTAACAAACCGTAGCCTTCTCGAGCCCTGGGGAAAAGAAAACATACAAAGGAGCTTAAATCGTTGAAAGTCAGGGCTGGGTCAGACAGTGAATATGCACAAAGGAGTTAATCAGGGGGATGTGGAGGGGGGATTAGAGCTTAGCAGCAAGTGAGAAGCAAACAGAACAAATCAGTAGGAATGGAATAGAAATTATAAAAGGCACACTTTCAGCTCAGTTTTATACTTGGGTAACTGGAAAAACAGCGAAAATTTCAATTTAAATTTCAATTCAAAGTAATTAAACAGCAGCTGTAGTGTACCACCAGCCACCATCCCCCAGTAGTATACTAGCTAATAGTGCAAACAACAATGTAATAACTGAGAACTCTACTCATAATATTTGCACACAGCAACCACTGTCCCCAGTAGTACACTAACATAATTCTGTGAAACATACATGTAATAATTAGAACTCTAATAATATGCCCACACCAGCCACTGTCCCCCAACAGTACACTAGCTTCTAGTGCAAACAAACTTGTAATAACTACTACTCTACTACTAATATGATTCAAGCCGGCAATCAGCTGCTGTGTTAGAGGATATGCTAAAATTACTTAAAACAGCAGCTGCAGTGTACCAGAATCAGCAAAAGTTAATTAAATCAAGGTAGGCAGGCCAGAGTGTATTGCAGGCACAGTCTTGAGAGTCAAAATACATTAATTTCCTGGGATTTAAATGGCTGCAGCAGCGAGTACTACAGCGCCATGGAGCTGAGCAGCAAAAAGGCACCACGGTTTAAAACTGAGCACAGTCTTGAGATCGCCTACCTTCCTGCTGCCAGCCTTGTTGCTCCGGGGAACTGAGGGGAGCTGGGTAGGGCTTTACAACAAATTGTAGCCCTCTTGACCCCGGGGAAAAAGAGAAAACATACAAGGGCTTAAATACATTGAAAATCAGGCTGGGTCAGACAGTGAATATGCACAAAGGAGTTAATCAGGGGGATCGGGAGGGGGTATTAGAGCTTAGCAGCAAGTGAGAAGCAAACAGAATAAATCAGTAGGAATGAAATAGAAATTGTAAAAGGGACACTTTCAGCTCAGTTATATACTTGGGTAACTGGAAAAACAGCGAAAATTTCCAATTTAAATTTCAATTCAAATTAATTAAACAACAGCAACTGCATGTACCACCAGCCACCGTCCCCCAGTAGTACACAAGCTTAATAGTGCAAACAACAATGTAATAACTAGAATTCTACTCATAATATGCATACACAGCCACTGTCCCAAGTAGTACACTAACTTATAGTGCAATCAAACACGAAATAACTAGAACTCTACTAATAATATGCACACACCAGCCACCGCCCAAAACAGTATATCTAGCTTATAGTGCAAACAAACATGTAATAACTAGAACTCTACTAATAATATGTTTCAAGCCTGCAAGCAACTACTGTGTTAGAGGATATGCTAAAATTAATTAAAACAGCAGCTGCAGTGTACCAGAATCAGCAAAACTTAATTAAATCAAGGTAGGCAGGCCAGAGTGTATCGTAGGCGCAGTCTTAGGCACACTCTTGAGAGTCAAAATACATTAATTTCCTTGTGATTAAAGTGGCTGCAGCAACGAGTACTACAGCGCCAGGGAGCTGAGCAGAAAAAAAGCGCCAAGGTTCAAAACCGAGCACAGTCTTGAGATCGCGCACCTTCCTGCTGCCAGCCTTGAAGCTTCGGAGAACCAAGGGGAGCTGGGAATGGCTTTTCAACAAACAGTAGCCCTCTCGACCCTGGGGAAACGAGAAAACATAAAAAGGCGTAAAATACATTGAAAATCAGGGCTGGGTCAGACAGTGAATAAGCACAAAGGAGTTAATCAGGGGGACGGGGGACAGGGGATTAGAGCTTAGCAGCAAGTGAGAAGCAAACAGAACAAATCAGTAGGAATGAATTCGAAATTGTAAAAGTCACACTTTCAGCACATTTTAATACTTGGGTAACTGGAAAAACAGCGAAAATTTCAATTTAAATTTCAATTCAAATTAATTAAACAGCAGCTGCAGTGTAACACCAGCCACTGTCCCCCAGTAGTACACTAGCTAATAGTGCAAACAACAATGTAATAACTAGAACTCTACTCCATATAGCATACACCAGCCACTGTCCCCCAGTAGTACACTAACTTATAGTGCAAACAAACACGTAATAACTAGAACTCTACTAATAATATGCACACACCAGCCACCGTCGTCAAACTGTATACTAGATTATAGTGCAAACAAACATCTAATAGCTAGAACTCTACTAATAATATGTTTCAAGCTGCAAGCTGCTGCTGTGTTAGAGGATATGCTAAAATTAATTAAAACAGCAGCTGTAGTGCACCAGAATCAGCAAAAGTTAATTAAATCAAGGTAGGCAGGCCAGAGTGTATCATAGGCACAGTCTTAGGCACAGTCTTGAGAGTCAAAATACATTAATTTCCTTGGGATTAAAGTGGCAGCAGCAGCGATTACTACAGCGCCAGGGAGCTGAGCAGAAAAAAGGCGCAAAGGTTTAAAACCGAGTGCAGTCTTGAAATCGCGTACCTTCCTGCCTGCTACCTTGTGATTCGAGAAACTGAGGGAGCTAGAGGACTTTTCAAAAACCTTAGCCCTCTCGACCCTGGGAAAGAGAAAACATCCAAAGGCTTAAATACATTGAAAATCAGGGCTGGGTCAGACAGTGAATATACACAAAGGATTAATCAGGGGGATGTGGGAGGGGGGATTAGAAGCTTAGCAGCAAGTGAGAAGCAAACAGAACAAATCAGTAGGAATGAATTAGAAATTGAAAAGGCACACTTTCAGCAAGGAGTTTATGCTTGGGTAACTGGAAAAAACATGAAAATTTCCAATTTAAATTTCAATTCAAATTAATTAAACAGCAGCTGCTGTTGTACCAGTAGCCACCATCCCCAGTAGTACACTAGCTAATGGTGCAAACAACAATGTAATAACTAGAACTCTACTCATAATATGCACACACCAGCCACACTCCCCCAGTAGTACACTAGTGTATATTGCAAACAAACATGTAATAACTAGAACTCTACTAATAATATGCACACACCAGCCACCGTCCCCCAACAGTACACTAGCATATAGTGCATACAAACATGTAATAACTAGAACTCAGAAAGAACTGTAAGGGGGCAGGATCAGTTGTGTTAGAGGGCAGTAGCTGCTGCTGTTTTCACAGGGTTCTTGTGGATTTTACTTGGTAGGTTAGTTCTTTTCTTTCTTGCTTCTAAGGGGCTAGCAGGGTATTGTTCTGGGTGATCCTGGATGTTTGTAAACTGATTTAGTGGCTGTAAGTGGGGCTCTTTTTGTGGATGTTTCACTTTGTAACGAACTGCTGGTGAGAGAGCCTATTTCTTCTGATTTAAAACCTGTTTGGTGGGATTTGCTTGGAGATGGTTATTTGAATTGGAGACTATATCTGTTAATTTCAAGCCTAGTTTGATTTGGTGTTAGTGAATCTGATTAAATTGGAGAACTGTTTCCTTTGGCAGCAAACATATTTTAGGGACTTTGACTTGAATTGCAGTTCCTTGTGCTGACTCCATTAGCTGTAAAGTTAGTTCATAGTGGGGAGGGGTGTTAATGGTCTGGCCAGGTCTCACATAACCAATTGAGTGGAGAGCAGGGCTGAATCAGGTGAAGGTGCTACTGCTTTGTCTTCTCAAGAAAGAACTGGAAGAGGCAGGATCAGTTGTGTTCCAGGACAGTAGCTGCTGCTGTTTCCACAGAGGTTCTTGTGGATTTTACTAGTAGGTTAGTTCTTTTCTTTCTTGCTTCTAAAGGGCTAGGAGGTATTGTTCTGGGGGATCCTGGATGTTTGTAAACTGATTTAGTGGCTGTAAGTGGGGCTCTTTTGTGGATGTTTCACTTTGTAACAGGCTACGCTGGTAGGGGCCTATTTCTTCTGATTTAAAACCTGTTTGGTGGGATTTGCTTGAGATGGTTATTTGAATGGAGACCTATATCTGTTAATTTCAAGCCTAGTTTGATTTGGTGTTAGTAAACGAGATTAAATGAGAGAACTGGCTTCCTGGCAGCAAACATATTTTGGGGCTTTGACTTGAATTTTGATTCCTTGTGCTGACTCCATTAGCTGTAAAGGTTAGTTCATAGTGGGGAGGTGTTAATGGTCTGGCCAGGTCCTCACTCAGCCAATTGGTGGAGGCAGGAGCTGAATCAGATTGAGTGCTAACTGTTTTGTCTTCTCAGAAAGAACTGGAAGGCAGGATCAGTTGTGTTCCAGGACAGTAGCTGCTGCTGTTTTCACAGGGTTCTTGTGGATTTTACTTGGTAGGTTAGTTCTTTTCTTTCTTGCTTCTAAAAGGGCTAGCAGGGTATTGTTCTGGGGATCCTGGATGCTTGTAAACTGATTTAGTGGCTGTAAGTGGGGCTCTTTTTGTTGATGTTTCACTTTGTAACAGGCTGCGCTGGTAGAGACCTATTTCTTCTGATTTAAAACCTGTTTGGTGGGATTTGCTTGGGCCTGGTTCTTTAGCTGCAGGGCTTGGAGGAGACACAGGCTACATACACTCTCTCTTGCCAGGGTCTGCCAAGACCCACCCTCCCACCCCCCCTCCCAGAAGTCTGCAAATTTGTGGGAAGACCTGCCCTGCAATGGAGAAAAGGCTGCTGGGTCAAAACTCATGTAGTTCTAGCCACTGGGGGTTGAATTTAAAGGTCGGAGAGAGGAGCTTAGGAGTTGTTCATTTCCTTACATGTTTAATGTGTTACTGCACCCAGTAACAGAGTTACTGGTGTACAGTGGACTGTCTCTAAGTTAGTGGGTGACTTGATTAGGCAGTTGGGGTATCTTGGAATAGGGAGAACCTGGTGGCTCACCCAAGGAAACCTATTTGAAGGGGATGAAACCACATCATTAGGGCTGGCATCTTTGGGAGGGGGTGAGGTGCACAGGGTGTGGAGCAGCCATGATGCTGGACTGGGCTTGGAAGTTTGGTGGTTGCCCAGTGTGCCTCAGCCAGTACAGCTTAGGGAGGAGGTAGGGGATGAGGAGAAAGCTGGGGAAGGGGGTGGTATGGGTTGGGGAAGGGACTGGAAATCTCCCAAGGGTTGCACCAAGCACCTGGGGCAGGGGTATAGGGAAAGGAGTGCTGGAGAATACTCAGGGGTCACACGGGACCCTGGCAGAGGGCCCAAAGGACACTACCAAGGAAGCAGGTCAGGAACTGAGGACCCTCACAAGGGGACGGAGGGACAAACATTCTCAGGAAGTAGGCGGATAGCCAGTGCTGGATAGAAGGACAAGGCAGGGAGGTGGATCAGACCTTATACTTAGTAAACATTTCAATTCTCTTCTTCTGCTCAAGGATGAGGGGGGATGTAGCCACGACAGAGGTGGTTAGAGATGGAAAGAGTGTGGGAGTGGGAGCAGGGGCAGGCAGGGGCCAGATAGCAGGAAGAACAGGGGGACCTGGAATGCAGGAGAATGGGGGAGCAGTGAATCAGAGCAGGAGGGGCAGGGGGAAGAGGAGGAACAAGGAGAAGGACCAGTTGGGAGAAAGGGTAAAGAAGGACCAGAAGTACAAGGAGGATTCAGTAAAGAGAGCTGAGGGGTATGCCAGGGGAACACGACGAGCAAGGAGAAAACTAAATGGAGACAGGAAGGAAGGAAGGATGAGCCAAGCTAGTTTAGCAGATGGGAGAAGGATCAGTTGTAAAGAGCAGTGAGGGGGAATTAACAAGGTACAGAAGGATACTCCAGAAGGAGGAGAGGCATAGGATTGGAGGGAAGGGTGGCCATGGTAAATGGGAGGCGGGTGGCCATGTGGCACACACAGATAGGGGAGGAACAAGGAACCAGCTGGGTGGAAGGGCGGTAAGAAAGGATGAGGGACATGGAAGGGGGAATGGAGGAAAAGAATTAGTCAGGTGCTCCTGCTGGGGTTCTATGATCAGAGTTCAACAAATGGGATGGGAGGAGAAACACAGCCAGTTAGACAAGATGCTTCCCTGGACTAACATTGCTGAGACTAAGCACAAGGACATATCAGCGGCAAAGGACAGCGAGTTCCCCAAACATACAGTCCACCTGGGCACAAATGACATTGAGGAAATAGCGAGCTAAGTGAGCAAGATTCAGGGGCTAGCCGGGTCTGTCATGACATAGAATCACAGGTTCCTTCTCAGAAATCCTGCCAGTGCCAAGCTGGTGGGAACACAAAGAAAAATTAGAATAAACCAGTGACTCAGGGTGGTGTGAGGCCAGAGGTATGGGTTGATGAGGATTGAAGACCTGGGAGGATAAGGAGCCGCATACTGAGATGGGCCATCTCAATTTGGAGGGAGGAATCATAAGTTGAAAATAGAGTTCATTGGTGAAATGAAATTTAAACTTGTGAAGGGGTGGGATGGGAAAAGGCAGTCAAGGGATGCGATAAGGAGGACTCTGTCTCCACCCCTGGGGATCAGGAGGATTGCGGAAAAGACCAACTGGCAAAGTGCAAACCAGGAAAACAAGACTGAGGGGAACACGAGCAGGAAATGGAACTATAAAGGAAAGGGTGGAAGGTGAGTCTACTAAATGCCAGGAGCTTGGCAACAAAATGCTGAGCTCAGGCGATCAACAGGAGCAGTGGATGGCAGCGGTCACTGAGACTTGAGCCACTGCATGACATGACTGGGACCTGAACCTGGAGGTTACACTATGTTCAGTAGGGACAGTGGGGAGGGAAGGGAGGGAGGCAATGATAGTAAAAACTGCATTGGCATGGGGAGAGAGGCGGAGAGACTGTGGGGTGATTTGGGTCCTGATAACAGGGGGCAAGGTAAAATAGGAGTGGTGTATAGACCCCTGCCTGGCGGAGGACAGTCTGGTGGCAGATGTTGGAGACACTGCAGACTGGCAGAGGAAGGTAGTGGTGTTGGGGACTTAAACATGCAGGAACAGACTGGGAGACTAGAACATCCTGTGACCAGGAACAGAGTTGTTGGATGTCTTTCAAGGCAACGTTCTACTCAGCAGGTGGGGAACCGACCAGGAGGCACAGCACTGGATATGGTCATGAACCGTGACCAGATTAGAGAGCCTGGAGGTAGGCACTTTTTCCTCATTGATAGCTCAACAGGGACACTGTAATTGTTTGGTAAAACGGATGCGAACAGTTGATCTTTTTAATTCAGCAGATAAACTTTGCTGCACACTTCCACTCTAACCCAGTTTGCATGTATTTAAGCTGCCAACCAAAAAAAAACAAAAATCAGTAACAAATAACAAATCTCAGCCAGGCCACATCCAGGGCAGTCAGACCACTTCTGTGGCCGAAGAGGAGGAGGAGGGAGTATTTGGCTGCTGTAGCCACAAGTATTGGGGATGCCGCACTGTTGGCAGGGAAGGAGAGCCCCATCCAGGGCTGTAGAGTGATCTGCACTGGCAGCTGCTGAGAGCAGTGGCAGGAGCTGCAAGGAGAAGGGCTCCTGAAAGGATCCAATCAGCAGCAATCTAGGAAGACCACCAATTTTGGATTTGGTGGCTGGGCTCTAAAATGCAGGAGCTCAGCTGCACCTCCTCTCAGTCGGGCTGCATCCAGGGCAGTTGGGCTACTTCTGTGGTCGAAAAGGAGGAGAAGGAGGGGTTATTCAGTGGCCATAGCCACAAGTATTGGGGACACCACACTGGTGGCAGGGAAGGAGGCCACATCCATGCCTGTAGAATGAGCCACACTGGTGGTTGCTGAGAAAGACAACAGGAGCCACAAGGAGAAGGATTTCTGGAAGGAGCCAATTAGCAGCACTCTAGGAAGAGCACCAATTTTGGATTCAGCAGCTGGACTGTAAAAGGCAGGAGCCCAGCTGTACCTCCTCTCAGTCAGGACACATCCAGGGCAGTTGGGTCACTTCTGCTGTACAAGATGAGGAAGGATGGGGTATTCAGTGGCCATAGCTGCAAGTACTGGGGAGACTGCATCGGTGGCAGGGAAGGAGGCCTGCATCTGTGACTGTAGAGTAAGCCACACAGGTGACTGCTGACAGTGGTGGCAGGAGCCACAAGAAGAAGGGCCTCTGGAAGAAGCAAATCAGCAGCGTTCTAGGAAGAGTGACAATTTCAGATTTGGTTTCTGGGCTTTAAAAGGCAGGAGCCCAGCCGCACCTCCTTCCAGTCATGCCGCATCCAGGGCAGTCAGGCCACTTCCGCGGCTGAAGAAGAAGAGGAGAGGGTGTTCGATGACCATAGTCACATGTATTGGGGAGGCTGCACCGGCAGCATGGAAGGAGGGCCACATGTGTGGCTGCCGCACTAGCAGCTGCTGAGTCCGGTGGTAGCAGCCACAAGTAGAAGGGCTCCTGGAAGTAACCATTCAGCAGCACTCTAGGAAGAGTGACAATTGTAGATCTTTTTCTCCAACCCACCCACCCCACACTGCCACCATATTAAATGAATTCTGGAACCATGCCCAGTAGGGGGGGTCTGGCCAATGAAGAGCGGGCACAGGTCAGAGTATTAAGGAGTGTGGTTGAAGAGAGTTTCAATCATTGGCCAGGGTGGAATTCATCAAGAACAAGGCACTGTGGCTGTACTTTTGAGATTTTCATTGAATTAGGTGAAAAGTACATTTATACTGGGCAGCCATATGGCACAATTGTAGGCAGTCTTTGCTTAAGTCGTGGGGCAACATAAGGTAGAAACTGAATAGGTTTAATTTAGTTTAAGGCAGATACTGAACAGGTTTAATTTAGTTTCAATAAGCTCAAAGTGTGAAAGAGGAGCTGGACTTTAAAGAGGCCACTCAGTAGGTTGTAAAGACTATCATTGAGATATGGTGGGTAAGGAGTTAAAGTATAATGGGGGTATGGAGGTGGGACTGTAAAATTGGTGGCTGTATAGGTTTTCTTCAAGAAGGAGCCTCTACAGGTTTTTGACAGCTCTTAGAGGGAATAGGAGGGTTAGGAGTTTGTAGAAAGGTAGAAGACTTGGTTTGCTGGCCAAGGCACCTAGCTTCACCTGAGCTCTTTCCTTCTAAGACTGCTTGAAAGGCAGAGTAGAGAAACTTACCAGAGCAAGGGAGAAGGATTAAGACTTAGTTTGGCTAAGCAGATTTACTGTGTGGTGGTGTTTTTATTTTTTACTCACAGGGATTGCTACTGTTTGTTGCTAACATTTCATTGCTTTATTTTTCTCTGATTCAAATTGTTGTTGCTGGTATACCTTCTTCTGCATTATTACAAGGTGTGCCTACAGGTGTGTGCTAACAGATTACTGCTGTAATCTTCTGAGTCAAATTGTCTTTTGCAAGGTATATCTTCTGTTACTGCTTTATTTTCTCTGGAGCAAAGTGTTTCTTACAGGGTATATCTTCTCTGAAATTATTACAGGTGGTGCTTTACAGGTTTTACAGTTTTATCTAACATTAGGATAAGCTTTCAGGGTTACTGCATTTGTTGTTGACTGATTGTTTCTGCTCTTACCTCCTTGTTCTTTCGTCCGTGGTTCTTCTTTTTAGGCAGGGGAAGGGCCCAGCCACCCACCCCCATCCCCAACCACCCCACGCTACACTCCTTTATAGGGTACCACAGTTGTGACATTTCCTGTGGCAGAGCAGGAAGGGGCGGATCAGTGGGGCCTCCACAAGGTGATCTCATTTACAGGGCACTAGTAATTTAACTTGTTATAACAAGTTAAACAAAGCACAATTAAACCATTACTTGCATTTTTTTTCTTCTAATTACTCTGACTAGGTTACAAACCCAGCAACTTATTTGGAATGGATTTCATTAACTGCAGGTACTGTGGAACAATTTTCAGAAGGACAGTCTTACAAGATTTAGGACACTGTCCTACATGCTGGGCCTTTGGAGATCTTAGGTCTCAGCTCCAGGCAGCATGGGCAGAGATTGCACGCCTCAAATTTCATATTGAAGAGGAAATACATTATAAGAACCGCCGCCATTTCCCAGCATCCAACAGAAAACCTCGACCGCAGAGGGTAGTTGGTCCAGGAGGTTGGCAGGTGGTTAGGAGGAGCAATCAGGTGCCCCATCACTCTCTCTCCAACACATTACCTCCAAAACCATATAAACACTACAAACAGGTATCTGCCTCTATCTCTGAAATCAAATAAAGAGGCAGAAGACACTGCAGAGCAGGACACTGTGGCACAGGAGCTAGCACAACAATACTCACCCAAATCAGGAACCAAAACTAAACAAGCACAAAGGAAATCCAAAAACTTCTGATCATAGGAGACTCCATGATTGGGAGTTGATACCCATCTCCAGCCAGGGTGATGGTCAGATGTCTCCCAGGTACATCAGCATGGAGAGACACTGACCGCATTACTAAAATTGTTCACAAAGCAGGAGAAAACATTGATGTCCTAGTACACATAGGGACTAATGATCTCGCCAGCCGGGTCAGTTGTGGAGACCAAGGAACACCTGACTAGGCTGGGTGACAAACTATCATCTATTTCGTCTGCGGCATCTCCTTCTCTGAGATCCTGCCAGTCTGGGAGAAGGGAGCAGATGGACGGAAGGTCAGAGAAGGGGAGATAGGGGAGCTAAACACGTGGCTCAAGGACTGGTGCCATGAAAAGGACACAGATTTGTGGGAACTGGCAACAGTTCTGGGAGCGCAAAGTTCTTTAAATTTGATGGACTGCATCTGACTAAAGAGGAGTCAGTGCATTGGGGCAGAAGTTTGACGTCTTTGCAGAATATTTAAACTAGCAAATGGGGAGAGGGTGCAGCACCCATACGTCAAATGGGAAGAACACCCTCCCCTCAGCTAGTGGTCAAACAGGAATTCAGCGTGTTTGCCGTTCATTTGCATCACCAGGTAAGAAAAAGGTTTGTCTCCCTACGATGCACAGGGTAATGCCAAACTTCACCCAACAACTAACACACCAAAATCTGGCCAATGGAAAATCATGTACACAAATGCTCACAGCCTGGGAAATAAGATCCCAGACCTGCAGGCAATAATGTCAGAGGCTAAACTGGACATAGTAGCAATTAGTGAGACGTGGTTTACCAGTAACCACACTTGGGAGACTTCAGTACCTGGCTATGTATTGTTCAGAAGAGACCGAAGTGCGAAAGGGGAGGGTGGCCTGTATGTTAATGAAAATATCAAAGCTACAGAAATTCAGAATACACATAAGGAGCCAGAAGAACTGTGGGTCACCCTGGAAACAGGAAATGGGACAGCCATAAGAACTGGGGTTGTCTACAGGCCCCCAGACCAGAGGAGGACATAGACACATTACTGTTAGAGATATACAAAACATGACAGCTAAAGGGAGGTTCTGATAATGGGAGACTTCAACATGCCAGATACAGATTGGTCAATACCAGCAGGAACATCTGCTGGAACTAGACTCATAGTGGATTCCCTGCAGGGAGGGCCTCAAACAACTGGTACAGCAACCCACAAGAGACAGGGCTATCCTAGATCTAGTACTGACTAACAAAGAAGGGATCACAGATCTCCAGGTAGAAGGTCACCTGGGGCCAGTGACCATCACATGGTATGGTTCAATTTGGCTACTACATCTAAATCATCCCATTCCAAAGCAAAATATGGGACTTCAGAGGAGCTGACTTTGATAAGATGGCCAACAGAGTTAAGCTAGCCCTGGCAAAAAGAAACACAGGTGAGAAGGTACAGGCAAAGTGGGCAAGCATTAAGGATACAATACTTGAAGCAACATCCCATGGTGTTAGACAGAAAGGAAGTGCAAAGAAGAAGGAAACCACTTTGGTTCTCAAATACAGTAGCAGAAAAGGTCAGAGCCAAAAGGCTGGCCTTCAGAAAATATAAGGGAACACAGCGGGATGAAGATAGAGGCATACCAAACTGCCCTAAGGGAAGCAGGTAAGGCAGTAAGGCAGGCAAAGTCCCAAACTGAGAAACACTAGCACGAACAGTAAAAGAAGGTGACAAGACTTTCTATAGATACATTAGTGAAAGGAGAAAGTCCAGAGGGGGTATTGCTAGCTTAATGGAGAAAGGAGCATGTGAGGAGGAGGACCCTGTAAAGGCATCTATCCTAAATAGATACTTTTGCTCAGTATTTACTGAAGAGAAGGTAGGGCAGGGCCCACAGCTCAGCATCATGGACACAGGGGGGAGGGAGGTGAGCACTACTCCCTTCACAAAAGAAAGGGTCCTACAAGAGCTTGCTAAGCTCAGGGTGGATAAGGCAATGGGACCTGATGGCATACATCCCAGGGTACTTAAGGAGCTAAAGGAGGAACTAGCAGAGCCATTAGCAGAATTGTTTAGTGAGTCTCTGAGCACAGGAGAGGTCCCAGAAGACTGGAGAAGGGCTCATGTGATCCCACTCCCACAAGAGTGGTAGCAGGGAGGAGGCGGGAACTACAGACCGGTCAGTCTTTACCTCAGTAGTGGGCAAGATTATGGAGGCACTCCTTAAGGAAAGGATAGTGCAACACCTGGAATCCATAGGGGCACAGGATCCAAGACAGCATGGGTTTACAAAGGAAGGTCCTGTCAAACTAATCTCATAGATTTCTTTGACTGGGTAACCAGAGTGGTGGACCAAGGGGAGCAGTTGATGTACGCCTACCTTGACTTCAGCAAAGCTTTTGACACTGTTCCACATAGAAGATTGATAAATAAGCTAGGTAGGCTCGGGGTGGGTCAGAAGTTGGTCAACTGGGTGGCAAACTGGTTGACTGGCAGAAAACAGAGAGTGGTGGTAAATGGTATACAGTCAGAAGAGATGCAAGTCACAAGTGGGTACCTCAGGGATCAGTCCTGGGGCCAGTCCTATTCAACATCTTCATTAGTGACCTCGAGATGGACTAGAGGGTAAGGCTTGTCTGTTTGCAGATGACACCAAGATCTGCAACAGAGTAGATGATCCAGATGGGGTGGGCAGAATGAGAAGAGATCTGGATAAACTAGCAGAATGGTCAGAAGAGTGGCAACTGGGATTTAATGCAAAGAAGTGCAAAATCATGCACATAGGGAAGAGAAACCTGAAGCCACTTATAGGCTGGGAGGGAGTTGCTAGCAGTCACAAAGGAAGAAAGAGACTTGGGCATCATCATCACTGATGACCTAAAATCATCAAACAGACCTCTAAAGCAGTAGGTAAGGAGCTAGGGGTGTTAGGGTGTATTAGTAGGGGTATCACAAGTCGTAGAGGGAGGTAATAATCCTCTGTACAAGACATTGGTTAGGCCCATCTGAGTACTGCGTGCAGTATTGGAGGCCACACCTTCACAAGGACATTAACCAAATTGAGGCAGTCCAGAGAAGGGCAACCAAATGGTGCAGGGACTGCATCAGAAGACATATGAGGACAGATTATGGAGCTCAATATGTATACCCTTGAGCAAAGGAGGGAGAGAGGTGATATGATCGAGACATTTAAACACCTTAAGGGCATAAACAAGGTGAAAGAGTCTAAACATGTTTAAATATAAGAAAATAGCAGGACAAGAGGACACAGCATGAGATTGAGGAGGCCGATTAAGGGGAATGTGAGGAAATTTTTTCACAGAAAGGGTGGTAGATGCATGGAATGGCTTACCACAAAGTAGTGGCTATGAATACAGTGCAGGGCTTCAAACAGGCATGGATAGGCATAAGGGAGCAATACAAATGACTATGAATAGATAGGTCACTGACAGAGCAAAGGCCGATGGCACATTTATAAGGTAGAAAAGAAATGGGCAGACTGGATGGGCCTCCTATGTCCTTATCTGCCGTCAACTTCTATGTTTCTATGTTTCTATCAGCTATCTTAAACTTAGTGCATAAAGGAAAGGAATTAGGAACAGGAAGGAACACATCCAGGAATGGTAAAGAAGGGAAGGGGGGCTTGGAGGAAGGAGGGGGATCTTTCACCAGGTACGGGGGGAGGTGCTGGTGGCCGAATAGAGAAATGGAAAGGATGGTGGGCTGCAACAACTGTGGAGTGCCTATCTTTCTGTAAATTGTGTGAAGAGTGGGGAGATGTTTAGTGTGCAACCAAATAGGAAAGCTTAAAAAAGCGATCATGGAACTGCAGGAGGAGCTGAGGCAGTCACAACGGACTGTGGTGGGTTACAGTCCAGCACTATGAGGTGATAGTAAGGGAGATGAGGAGGGAGGGCAATTTAAGCTGACAGGCGGGAGAAGCTCAAAAGGGTTTAAAGAGGGCACTCTGAACCAGGGTGACCCAGTCCAAGAGTCAATGTGTCTGCAGAACCAAGGACCTAGGGTAGAACAAATGGGAAAGGAGAAGAAGCAGTTTGAGAGGAGGTGGGAAGGGGGACATGGACAAGGAGGGATGGACTAGCATGAGAGAGGTAGAGTTAGGCCTAAGAGAAGGATCTTGGAAAATAAGTTCACAGTTCAGGAGGGAAAGGAAGAAGAAGAGAAAGGGGATGAGCCTGGAGGCATAACAGAGGGTAGCCAGAATGGGAGAAGCATGGGGAAGGGGGTAGTATGGATGGGGGAACTATAACAAGGGTGAGCTATTGTACAGGAGGAGGAAGAAGAGGTGTCGATGGGTAGGATAAGGAAAGGGAGTAAGAGGATCATCTGGTCAGAAAACAGGGTGCAATCTTAGTGCTGGTGGACTCAATACTGAGGTGAGTCAGGTGGGGTAGAAGGGGAGGCATAGTCACATATGGGTGCAGGCCATCCAAGGAATGACAGTGGAAAGGTTGGGACAATCTATACTAAAATTAGCTAGAAGGGGTAGGGAGAAACCTCATTTAATTCTACATTTGGGGATAAACGACCTAGCTGAAAGGATGGTAGATGTAGTGCAGGAGGTCTGAGAAACTATGTGAGGGGGCAGGAAGATCAGTAACCTTCTCAGAGATACTTTCTGTTCCCAGGGCAAGCACTGCTAGAAAAATTAGAATAAAGGAATTTAATAAATGGCTAGGAACTTGGTGTCAGGCCAAAGGATATGGGCTGGTGGGGGGCTGGGGAGGGACCTGTGAGGACAGTAGTCTCTACTCAAAGGATAGATTGCACTTAAGTGAGGAGGGTAGGAGAGTGGTGAAAATGGGGATAAGTGATTATATAGAAGAGGCTGGGTATTTAAACTAGGAGCTGGGGATGGCAAGTGAGCAGGAGGCAAACAGAGGCCATGGTAAGGGAAGACACATGAGCTTACCCCACCGTGACAGAGGCAAGGGATTAAGGGAAAGTACTAAGGAGGATGTTAGAAAGGGATCAAAGGAGGGGAGAGGGAAGGTAAGGGGGTGGAAGGTGATCACCTTGAATGCCAGAAGCCTGGGGAATAAAACTGCGGAGCTTCAGACCCTCATGGCAGAAGGGGAAGTGGACATGGCAGCCATTACCGAAACATGGGCCACCCAGTACCATGACTGGGACCTGGTGGTACCAGGATACAGGAATTTTGCATAGGGATATAGGGGAAAAGGGGGGGGTCATGTGCTGCGTGGAGGGAAGGACTGAAGTGTGTATGGGAGGAGACAGAGGAGGGCAGTATGGAGTCACTCTGGGTGCAAATACAGGACTCAAGAATAGGACTCTCAGGATGGGTGTGGTGTACAGGCCACCCTCCCAGACTGAAGAATTTGACCAGAAACTAGCAGGACAGATTGAGAGAGTCTGTGGAAGGGGGAGTGTGGTGATCATGGAGGATTTCAACCTGCCGGGAGTGAACTGGAGTACCCCAACCACAAATAATAAAAGGGAGAAGGTAGTGTTAGATGCTTCTAGGACAACTTCCTGATGTAGATGGTCAGCAAACCAAACAGGTTAGGGAACACCCTTGACCTAGTTCTGGAAAATGGGGAGTTTGTGAGGGAACTAAGGGTGGGAGAGCCTCTGGGGGGAGTGACCACCACTCAGTATGGTTCACATTGGATATGGGTAAGAAGGGAGTAGTATCTGACACAAGGGTATTAGACTTCAGGAGGCCCAACTTTGAGAGGATGGGGGAAATAGTCATATGGGAAATAGTAAAGGAGTAAATGGCCAAAATTCACCCTAGTATGGATACTAACCAGAGGTGGGAGCTCATAAAGATGGGAATAGCTGCGGCAACCAAAACCTCTGGCAAGGCCAAGAGAAAGAAGGCTAGGGCAAGGAAACCTATCTGTGTAACCAATGGAGTCATGGAAAAGATAAGGAGAAAAAGAACCACCTTTAGGAGATACAAGAAAACAGGAAGGGGGCCGGACAGGGAGGAGTACCTGAAGGAAGTGAAGGAGGCGACAAGGGCAGTAAGGGCAGCCAAGGCATCAAAGAAGCTCAGTCTGGTACAAGGCATTAAGGAGGGGGAGAAGGAATTCTTCAGGTACATCAGAGAGACAAGGAGCTGTGAGGACAATATAGTAAGGATTAGGAGGGAAGGTGGATAGGTGGAAGCAAGGGGTGAAAAGGAAAATGCACTAAATGACTACTTCTGCTTAGTATTCACTAAAGAAAAGGGAGATACCCAAAGAGGGCCTGAGGTCAGGAACAGATGGGGAAAGTATGACATACAGGGAAATCACTGAGGACAGGGTGCTGGAGGGCTTGAGGGTAGTGGGAGGGACAAGGTGACTGGGCAAGATGATGTTCATCTCAGAGTACTGAAATAACTGGCAGAGGTACTAGCAAGTTCTTTGGCAGACCTGTTCAATGCCTCACTAGATTCAGGGTGTGTCAGGCCGGTGGTGCTGAGGGTTGAGGCACTGGATGCCACAACTGCCACGCTCACACCCAGATCTGATGCAAGCCTGGGCCATCAGGTGTCGGTGGGGGGGATATCCAAAGGATGGCTGACAAGGGTGAGGTAGTACTGGTTGGAGACTTCAATATACCAGATGTGGACTGGAGCATCCCAGCAGCAGCATCAACTAGGAGCAGATTTATCCTGGACTCCCTTCAGGGTGCCTTCCTCAAGCAACTGGTCATGGAACCAACTCGGCAGAAGACAATACTGGACCTTGTGCTCACAAACAGGGACAGTGTGATGGGGGTAACAGTGGGGAGCACCTGGGTAACAGTGACCACCAGTCATTGTGGTTTGAAATCACAGAAAGAGCAGAACCAAACCACACAAAAACACGATCCTGGATTTTAGGGGGCAGACTTTGGGAAAATGGGGAGATGCTTGAAAGAGGCATTAAGGAATGGGACAGGAATCAGGGATTGAGGAACAGGGCAGTATTTAAAATGGGGATTATAAGAACAACAGAATTATGCATTAAGCAGGTTAGCAAGAGGAAAAGAAAGAGGAGACCATTATGGTTTCCAAAGAGGTAGCAAAGAAAGTGAAAGCCAAAAAGACTGCATTCAGGCAATACAAAAGACACAGGCAGAAGGGATAGGGAGAAGTACCAGGAGAAACAAAGGAGGCAGGGAAGTCAGTAAGGAAGCCAAAGCTCAGACAGAAGAAATTACTGCAAAATCAGTGGTTAAAGGGGGACAAACCTTTACAGGTACATAAGGAAAAGAAGGACAAAGGAGGATAGTTAGACTGAAGGGGAGGATGGGAGCAGCGTGGAGGATGACAACAGTAAAGCTGACATATTGAACAGGTATTTCTGCTCAGTCTTTACTAAGGAAGAGGGGGTAATGGGTCTGAAGGGAGTACAAGGGTGAGAATGGTGCAGAAATGGACACAAGTCCCTTTACACGAGAAAGGGTCCTGAAGGAACTGGAAGTAAAGAGTTGACAAAGCAATGGGGCCAGATGGGGTGCACCCCAGGGTCCTAAAGAACTAAGAGAGGTGGTGGCTGAACCTCTGGCTATCCTGTTCAGCCAATCACTGGAAACAGGGAGGTACCCAAAGACTGGAGGACAGCAGATGTAGTCCCCTTATACAAAAGTGGGAACAAAGAGGAAGCAGGAACTACAGACCAGTCAGCCTCACCTCGGTAGTGGGAAAGATCATGGAAGCACTACTGAAGGAGAGATTGGTGGAACATCTGGTTGTCAATGGACTACAGGACCCAAGGCAGCATGGTTTCACCAGGGGAGGTCATGTCAGACCAACCTCATTGAATTTTTGACTGGGTGACTAGGGAGGTGGATCAGGGAGGGCAGTGGACATGGCCTATCTGGACTTCAGCAAGGCCTTTGACACTGTGCACATAGAAGACTATTACACAAACTGGGGAATATGGGTGTGGGCAGGACAGTAGTGTGGTGGGTAGGTAACTGGCTGGGTGGCAGGACACAGAGGTGGTGGTAAATGGCTGTCACTCCACAGAGGGAAGAGTGACCAGTGGGGTACCACAGGGATCAGTGCTGGGACCGTCCTATTCAACATCTTCATCAGTGACATTGCACACGATATAGAAGGCAGAATTTCACTGTTCGCTGATGACACAAAGCTCTGTAACAGAGTAGACACACCAGAGGTGTAGACAGAATGAGAAGGGACCTGCAGAAACTTGAAGAATGGTCAAGGGTTTGGCAGTTGAAATTCAATGCAAAGAAGTGCAAGATAATGCATATGGGGCACAAAAACCCTGGCACAATATATCAGTTGGGGGGTGAGGATATAGCATGCACCAAGCAGGAAAGGGATCTTGGGGTTGTCATCTCTGATAACCTCAAGGTAGGGAAACAGTGTGACAAGGCATCAGGTAAAGCAAATAGGATGCTGGGATGTATAGGCAGGGGCATCACCAGCAGGAAAAGGGAGGTCATAATTCCGCTATACAAGACACTAGTGAGGCCCCACCTGAGTACAGTGTACAGTTCTGGAGACCATACCACGTAAGGACATAGATAGGGTAGAGAAGGTTCAGAGGAGGGCAACAAAGATGGTGCATGGGTTGCATCACAAATCCTATGAAGACAGGTTGAAGGAACTGAACATGTACTCCTGGAGGAGAGGAGGGAGAGGGGATATGATAGAGACATACAAGTATCTCACAGGGAGGAACAGGGTGCAGGAAAACACTATTTTAAGCTAAAAAGATGTTTCAGGACTAGAGGGCATGGGATGAAGTTGAGGGAGGACGATTCAGAGGAAACATGAGAAAGAATTTCTTCACTGAACGGTGGTGGACAAGTGGAACACCCTGCCAGAGGAAGTGGTGGGGCTGAAACAATCACGGGATTTAAGAATGCATGGGATAGACATAAAGGAATTCTAGAGGTCAGGGGTAAGGGGAAATAGACTTCTAGGAAAACAAACTGAACTTACAAGCTCAAATGGGCAGACTAGGTGGGCCATAGGCCCTTATCTGCCGACACTGTCTATGTATCTATGTATCTATGTATAGGATAGAGCATTCAGTGGACTGCTCTCCTATCCCCTTGGAGGGATCTAGGGAGTCATTGCTCTGCAGTGGCCCCCAATGAAGATCGGAGGCACTGCTAGAGCTAGGCATAGAAGGATGGAGTGCGGCAGATGTCGGCACATCAGTGTTGCACTAACAGGGGCAGAAAAAGTGGAAAATGGTGCAGCACAGGCTGTGGCAGTTTGATGGCTGCGCTCTGCAGGCTGAATGATGCCCAATGCGCATGCCGGTAATGGTCCTCATCTGGCAATGGGGTGCCCCTTCGAAGGCAGAGCTGCATATGCCAGCTGGGCATGCCACGTTGGGGTCGGAGGTGGAGCTGAGCAATGGCTGGGTACAGGCAGGTCAGTGCTGCAAGGAGTAAATTATGGCATGATAAAAAAAAATTGATTCAGGGTGTGTATCTCAGGATTGGAGGATGGCTCACATGGGACCTCTCCACAAGAGGGGCCCCAAGGACTAGCCAGGAACTATAGATGGGTGACCCTCACATCCATCATGGGTAAACTGATGGAGACAATCCTGAAGGAGAGGCTGGTGTCCTTTCTAGAAGCCAATGGGCTACAGGACCATGGGCGGCATGGCTTTGTCACTGGCAGATCTTGCCAGATCAACCTGGTGGAGTACTGGGTAACTAGACAACTGGACAAGGGCCATGCAGTGGATGTCCTGTACCTGGACTTCATTAAAGCTTTTGAATCTGTGCCACATGGGAGACTAGGTAGTAAGCTACAAGCTACAGGGGTGGGTGCGAAGATGGTGAGCTGGGTAGTAAACTGGCTTCAAGGGAGGCAGCAGAGTGTGGTGGTGGTGGAGAGCTATTATCCCCAAGGGTGGTGACAAGTGGAGTTCCACAGGGCTCGGTGTTGGGACCAGTGTTGTTTGAGATATTCATTGTAGACATTTTGGGGGCATCAAGAGCAAAATCAGTCTGTTTGCTGATGACACCAAGATGGGAGTGGTGGCAGATGATCTACAGGGTTTGCAAGGATTACAGGAGGATCTGTTAAAACTGGAGTCCTGGTTGGATACCTGGCCGCTGGGGTTCAATGTCAAAAAATGCAAGGTGCTGCATTGTGGGGCTAAAAACCTGAAGAGGAGCTACCAATTGGATGGTGAGCAATTATCTGTGACTGAGGAGAAGAAGGATCTGGGGATGTTCATGACGGGAGCAATGAAGAACTCAGCACAATGCAGAAAGGTGGCTACAAAGGCCAACAGGATGCTGGGTTGTATTTCTAGGGGTATATCCTCAGGAAGGGGGAGTTAATTCTGCCCTTGTAAAGATTACTGGTTAGGCCACACCTGGAGTACAGCATGCAGTATTGGTGCCCATACCTGAAGAGGGACATTAAGTTACTGGAAGGGGTGCTACGCATTGCAATAAAGATGATCAATGGTCTGGAAGACTTACCTTACGAGAGTAGGTTGAGGGAGTTGAACATGTACTCGCTGAAGGAGAGGAGTGATATGATTGAAACCTTCAAGTATGTGAAAGGGATAAACAAGTCTTGTATGGAGGGACTTTTCAGACTAATGGAGGGGAGGGACACCTGAGGCCATGATATGAAACTGGAGGGGGGAAGGTTCAGGAGGGAGATGAGAAGACACTTTTTTACCGAGAGGGTGGTGACCGGGTGGAATGCATTACCATCAGAGGTGGTATCCAGTAGTACAGTGGGGTGCTTCAAAAGTGGATAGGAAAGGGCAAGGAGGAGGGTCAAGGGAGTGGGGAAGGGAGGGAGGGGCAGTTGCAAAATAAGGGCTGCCAGCTGCCTGACAGGCAGCTTGAAGTAGACCATAATGCCTTTTTCTGCTGGCAATTTTCATATGTTCATATGTTCATAAATAGCTAGAATGGGATACTGAAAGCTCAATATTATTTTCATGCTTTCCTATATTCCTGCTGAAAATGAGAAAGCTGCCAGTCAAACAGATATGTAGCATATGTGGTTCTGTGTGTGTGTGTGTGTGTGTGTGTGTGTGTGTGTGTGTGTGCGCATGTGGGTGTGTGGGGGCGCAAAAAAAACTTTTTCTCATTTTTATTTTCATACTGTCCCACATGCATGAGGAACAATAGGAAGTAGGTGTTCAAACGCAGAGGTAGTATTGCCATATGGAGGAGAGAGAGAGAGAGAGGGGGAGATAGTGAGATAGACAGATAGAGACAGACAGATAACAGATACAATATCAGATATGATTTCAGACATCGAACAGTTCTAGAAACAGTTGTTCCTAATAGAGAATGGTTTCAAGAACTGCTTCCCGATATCTGAAATCATATCTGATATCATAGCTGGTATCCTATAAAGGAAAACCCTTCATGTAAAATAGTAATCATGCCTTTGTATAGAGCCTCTGTTCAGTCCCCTCTATGCCTCCTGATGTTAACATTGAGGTCAGTGATTTTGCATCTGTTAGAATCTGACCTCATGTTACTGTTTGTGAAAAAATAAATAAACTATACCTGTGTGTTGATCTGCATGCCTTCTTGATACATATAATGTGGCTAGCTGAAATATTGAAACCCAGAAGAAATTTGAACATGTGTGGTTCTGTGTGTGTGTGTGAGAGAGTGTGTGTGTGTGTGTGTGTGTGTGTGTGTGTGTGTGTGTGTGTGTGTGTGTGTGTGTGTGTGGGTGTAAAATCCTTTGTTCGTTTTTATTTTCATACTGTCCAGATGCATGAGAAATGATAGGAAGCAGGGCTTCAAAGGCAGAGGTAGTATAGGCATTGGGAAGGGTTTAACAATAGCCTATGTGCCATATTAGGTTAATGCTGTCACATGACTGACAACTGTGAGGATGTCTGCTGTCAAATACGAAGTGAGCAGCATCTTTCACATTAGTGCACAAGGTAAGATAAATCAGTTTCAGAAGTAAAATCATTTGCCTTCCTATGCAATACCAAAAAGTAATACCTATTCTAATAAATTAGGAATACACACATGTGGATGGAGTGTAACTAGTAAACAATTACCAGAGACACTTGTTTACCATATCTGATAAAGGGAGAATTCTGTTTTGCAGGTAGGAGAAAATGGTATTGTCACCGGAGTCTGCAATGCCAAAATCCATTTTTAATAGTGTTCAACTTTTGGTATGTGTATAAATATTCAGAATGAAAAGGCTAAGTATACACCAAATTAAATAAAGCAAAATTAAAATATTACAGGAAAGAATTTATAAAAAAATACAGTTTCTGAAGATTCACTGATATGGTGAAAAAATGGCAAATTCTGTGAAATGCTTTACATAGAAACATAGAAGCTGACGGCAGATAAGGACCGCAAGGCCCATCCAGTCTGCCCATTTCTTTTTCTGCCTTATAAATGTGCCATTGGCCTTTGCTCTGTCAATGGCCTATCTAGTCATACTCATCTGTATTGTTCCGTTATGCCTATCCCATGCCTGTTTGAAGCCCTTCAATGTATTCATATCCACCACTTCCTGAGGTAGGCCATTTCATGCATCCACCACTCTTTCTGTGATAAGGAACTTCCTCACATTACCCCTTATTTGGCTTCCCTCTAATCTCATGCTGTGTCCTTTTGTCCTGCTATTTTTCTTATATTGAAACTTGCTAGACTCTTTCACCTTGTTAATGCCCTTAAGGTATTTGAATGTTTCAATTATATCACCTCTCTCCTCCTTTGCTCTAGGGTATACATATTAACCTCAGTTTATCTGTCCTCATATGTTTTCTGATGCAGTCCCTGCACCATTTTGGTTGCCCTTCTCTGACCACCTCTATTTGGTCAATGTCCTTGGAGAGTGGCCTCGAGTACTGCATGCAGTACTCAGAGGGGTCTAACTAGTGTCTTGTAAAGAGCGATTATTACCTCTTCTGAATTGTCATACCACTACTAATACACCCAACATCCCTCTAGCCTTACCTACTGCTTTAGTGGTCTGCTTGATGATTTCATGTCATCGGTGATGATGATGAAGCCCAAGTCTTTTTCTTCCCTTGTGACTGCCAGCAACTCCCCTTCCAGCGTATAGCTGGCTTCAGGGTTTCTCTTCCCTATGTGCATAATCTTGCACTTCTTTGCGTTAAGCCCCAGTTGCCACTTTTCTGACCATTTTGCTAGTTTATCCATATCTCTTCTCATTCTGCCCACCACATCTGGATCATCTACTCTGTTGCAGATCTTGGTGTCATCTGCAAACAGACAAACCATACCCTCCAGTCAATCTGCAATGTCATTGATGAAGATATTGAAGAGGACTGGCCCCAGACTGATCCCTGAGAGCCCCACTTGTGACTTGCATCTCTTCTGCCTGTATACCATTTACCACTACTCTCTGTTTTCTGCCCATCAACCAGTTTGTCACCCAGTTAACCAACATCTTACCCACCCCGAGCCTACCCAGATTATTAATCAATCTTCTATGTGGAGCAGTATCGAAAGCTTTGCTGAAGTCAAGGTAGGCAACATCAACTGCTTCCCCTTGGTCCACCACTCTGGTTACCCAGTCAAAGAAATCTATGAGATTAGCTTGACAGGACTTCTTTGTAAACCCATGCTGTCTTGGATCCTGTGCTGCTATGGATTCCTGGTGTTGCACTATCCTTTCCTTAAGGAGTGTTCCATAATCTTGCCCACTACTGAGGTAAGACTGACTGGTCTGTAGTTCCCTGCCTCCCTTGCTACCACTCTTGTGGAGTGGATCACATGAGCCCTTCTCCAGTCTTCTGGGACCTCTCCTGTACTCAGAGACTCACTTAACAGTTCTGCTAATGGGTCTGCTAGTTCCACCCTTAGCTCCTTTAGTACCCTGGGATGTATGCCATCAGGTCCCATTGTCTTGTCCACCCTGAGCTTATCGAGCTCTTGTAGGATCCTTTCTTTTGTGAAGGACTAGTGCACACCTCCTCCCCTGTGTCCATGGTGCTGAGCTGTGGCCCTGCCCTACCTTCTCTTCAGTAAATACTGAGCTGAAGTACCTATTTAGGATAGGTGCTTTACATGGTCCTCCTCCTCATACACACCCTTATCCCTTTGATCTTAGCAATACCCCCTCTGGACTTTCTCCATTCACTAATGTATCTATAGAAAATCTTGTCACCTTCTTTTACTGTCGGTGCTAGTGTTTCCTTGGTTTGGCTCTTTGCCTGCCTTACTGCCTTCCCTGCTTCCCTTAGGAAGTTTGGTATGCCTCCCCATCTTCATCCTGCTGTGTTACCTTATATTTCCTGAAGGCCAGCCTTTTGGTTCTGACCTTTTCTGCTACTGTGTTTGAGAACCAAAGTGGTTTCCTTCTTCTTTTGTACTTGTCCACTTTGCCTGCACCCCCTCACCTGTATTTCTTTTTGCCAGGGCTAGCTTAACTCTGTTGGCCATCTTATCAAAGACAGCTCCTCTGAAGTCTCATATTTTTGCCTTGGAATGGAATGATTTTGTTCTTGTGGCCAAATTGAACCATACCATGTGATGGTCACTGGCATCCAGGAGACCTTCTACCGGAAGATCTGTGATCCTTTCCCTGTTAGTCAGTACTAGATCTAGGATAGCTCTGTCTCTTGTGGGTTATTGTACCAGTTGTTTGAGGCCCTGCCCCTGCAGGGACTCCACCATGTGTCTAGTTCTGGCAGATGTACTTGCTAGTACTGACCAATCTGTATCTGGCATGTTGAAGTCTCCCATTATCAGAACCTCCACTTTAGCTGTCATGTTTTGTATATCTTCTAACAGTAATGTGTCTATGTCCTCCCCCTGGTCTGGAGGCCTGTACACAACCCCAGTTTGTATAGTTGTCCAATTTCCTGTTTCCAGGGTGACCCACAATTCTTCTGGCTCCTTATGTGTATTCTGAATTTCTGTAGCTTTGATATTTTCATTGACATAAAGGGCCACTCCATCCCCCCTTTTTGCACCTCTGACTCTTCTGAACAGTACATAGCCAGGAATAGAAGTCTTCCAAGTGTGGTTACTGGTAAACCATGTCTCACTAATGGCTACTATGTCCAGTTTAGCCTCTGTCATTATTGCCTGCAGGTCTGGGATCTTGTTTCCCAGACTGCGAGCATTTGTGTACATGATTTTCCGTTGGTCAGATTTTGTTGTGTTAGTTCTTAGGTGAGGTCTGGCATTTCCCCTATGTGTTGTATGGCGAGCCAGACATTTCTCTTTACCTGATGATGCAAATGAACTACAAACATGCTGAACTCCTATTTGACCACTAGCTGAGGGGGGAGGAGTGTTCTTCCCCTTAGAAGTATGGATTGCTGCACCTATCTCCCCATTTGCTAGTTTAAATATTCTGCAAAGACATCAAACTTTTGCTCCAATGCACTGACTCCATCCTTAGTCAGATGCAGTCCATCAAATTTAAAGAACTTTCGCTGCCAAAACTGTTGCCAGTTCCCTACAAATGTGTGTCATTTTTCTTGGCACTAGCCCTTGAGCCACATGTTTTGCTCCCCGGTCTTCCCTTCTCTGACCTTCCGTCCATATGTCCTCCTCTCCCAGACTGGCAGGATCTCAGAGAAGGAGATGCCAGATAAAATGGGTGATAGTTTGTCACCCAGCCTGGTCAGGTGTTGCTTGGTCTCCAGAACTGACTGGCTGGCAAGATCGTTAGTCCCTATGTGTACAAGGACATCAATGTTTTCTCCTGCTTCCTAAACAATGTTAGCAATGTGGTCAGTGTCTCTCCACGCTGATGTACCTGGGAGACATCTGACCATTACCCCTGGCTGGAGATACGTATCAACTCCCTGAATCATGGAGTCTCCTATGATCAGAAGTTTTTTGGATATCCTTTTTGCTTTTTTTGTTTTGGTTCCTGTTTTCGGTGAGTTTTGTTGTGCTAGCTCTGTGCTGCAGTGTCCTGCTCTGCAGTGTCTTCTGCCCCTTTGATTGATTTTGGAGATAGAGGAAGATACCTGTTTGTAGTTTTTATATGATTTGTGGAGGTGATACGTTGGAGAGCAGTGAGTGATGGGGCACCCGATTTGCCCTTCCTAACCACCTGCCAACATCCAAGACCAACTACCCTCTGTGGTCGAGGTGCTTCTGTTGGATTTTGGGGAAATGACGGGTGGTTCTTATAATATATTTTCTCTTGAATATGCAATTCGAGGCATGCAATCTCTGCCCATGCTGCCTGGAGCTGAGCCCTTAGATCTCCAATGGCCCAGTATGCAGGACAGTGTCCTAAACCCTGTAAAACTGCCCTTCTGAAAAGTGTTCTGCAGTACCTGCAGTTAATGATATCCATTCCAGATCAGTTGCTGGGTTTATAACCTGGTCAGAGTAATTAGAAGGAAGACAATGAAAGCAAAAGTTTGATTTTGTGTTTTGTTTGTTTGTTTTGGTATAACTTGTTATAACAAGTTAAATTACTAGTGTCCCTGTAAATGAGGCCACTGTGTGGGTACCCCTCTGATCCACTCCTTCCTGCATTGTTACTGGAAATGTCATGACTGTGCCACCCTACAAAAGGAGTGTAGTGTGAGGTGGTTGGGGATGGGGTTGGGTGACTGGATCCTTCCCCTGCCAAAAAATAACAACCACGGATGAAAGAAACAAGCAGGTAAGAGCAGAAACAATCAGCCAGCAACAAATGCAGTATCTCTGAAAGTTTATCCTAATGATAGATAAAACTGTAAAACCTGTAAAGCACCACCTGTAATAATTTCACAGAAGATATACTCCATAAGACACACTTTGCTATAGAGATAAATAAAGCAGTAACAGAAGCTATACTTTGCAAAAGACAATTTGAATCAGAAGATTACAGCAGTAATCTGTAAGCACACACCTGCAGGCATACCCTGTAATAATGCAGCAGAAGGTATACCCAGCAACAACAATTTGAATCAGAGAAAAATAAGCAATAAAATGTTAGCAACAAACAGTAACAATCCTTGTGAGTACAAAATAAAAATAACAATACACAGTAAATCTGCCTAGCCAAAATAAGCCTTTATCCTTATCCTTGCTCTGGTAAGGTTCTTTGTTCTGTCCTTTCAAGCAACCTAGAAGAAAAGAGCTGAGGTGAAGCTAGGTGCCTTGACCAGAAAACCTAGTTTTCCACCTCCAAGATATCAACTAACATGACCTTTTAACCCTTTCCTCTGTTGGAAGTTCCTGACAGTTTGTCAGCTTCACCCCCAGATACACACCTAATCCCTTGGAAGAGCCGCGGGAGGAAAGCAATTAGCTCCTTCAATGTGAGAAAGAGACTCTAACACCTGTGAGACAAAAAAAAAACTTTGTTTCTACTGGTGTATAGGAAGATCAAATTGTAGACTTTTACGGGATTTTCTGGTGAAAAATGAAAATCCATGTCCTTGATGTATAGTATACCAATAACTCCTGGGGAAGTGTTATAAAATAAATAGAAAGAAAACTAATTGTAAACATTTTTTTCATGTCGATTTACTTCTCAAACTAAGAAAACATTTTGATTGATGCACGCTGTGTATATTTTTTTCCAGAAAACTATTGCTATTCTGCACATGTAGGTTTAGAAGAGCAGCAGAGTATGACAATCTCAAGCCCATTCTCCACCGTCCTCACTCCAGCTTTTCCCATCCCCATAAGTCCTCAGCACATGCAGTACTTAATTACAGCCCAACTCCTCTCACTTTCCCGAAACTTATTGAACAGCAATGAAACTCTTCTGCGCATTCGGTACGTTATCTCCAAGCTCGATTGAGGATCTGATTCAGAAATGAGAAAAACCTGATTTTTCAAATGTAAATATCTTAAAAGCTACAAAACTCCCAAGAATCAACTACCACACCCAGGAAATCCTTCCCTACTAACCTACACGACCATACACAATTTCATATTTTAAAGATTTGCATTTTCTTATCTAGATGAGAGCAAAATCTCAGGGAGAAAAACACCATTGAAATAAATGGGAAATTTATATTTTTTTCATATTTTAATATCTCTAAAAATACTGATTTACATGAAGTTTTCAGTGATTGTAGATCCTACACTGGACAACAAATCCTGAGAGTTTCATATAATACTGTAAAACCAACTTTCCGCCAGCAGCAAACAAAAACTTTAGTTTAACATAGAACTCACAAGCCACTCTAACTATAAGGGCATCCCTATAATGTTGACAACTGAGGCCAGTTGGTCCATGACTTGTGAGTGTGGACATGACCCAGGTGGGCACCCAGTCAGACTCAGAGGCAGACATGGCTGGAACCTGTATAGAGATTGGGTGGAAGAAATGGATACCAGCAATAGGTGCAGGCAGTCAATCCACCATTTCAGGGTATGGGGGAGAGAGATGATGTTATGAGACTTTTACATTCTAGGTCAGGTTTCTGTTGATCCCACAATACACAAAATCTCCAGTGAGGTATTCATCGATATACCCCAGCCAATGGGACCATTGTGATGGCAACTACCGTTAAACACAGAAGATGGAGCATTATTCAAACTGGTACAGAGGGACTATCATGTATTTATTGGGCTTGAGCAACCAAATCCTCTGCTCTGCCTGGAGGCAGGAAGCACTGCCCACTGTCATCTCTAGTACTGCGCCAATGAATTGTAACCTTGGACAAGGAGCCATTATTGATTTTGGTATATTGACCATAATCACTAAGTCCTTGAACAAGTGTAATGTATGAGACAATAAAGTACTGAACTACCTCCTCGACTGGGCTTTAAGTAACTAGTTGTCTAAATAAAGGAAGTCATAAAGCAATTCTTTCCTAAGGGCTGCAACCTCACCTCAAAATATTTAGTAAATAGCTGTGGTGTTTAGGATAGACTTAAATGCAAAACCCCAAACTGGTAATGTTCACCCACTAGAGTAACGTGGAGATATTGTCTTTGGCATTTTCTGGTTTTGACATGAAAGGAAACATCCCTCATGTTCTCAGCGCAGAGTTGATCACCTTGTTGCAACATGTGGATTAACCTGAAGTGACATCATTTAAAGCTTTTTGTAGTTGATGAATTTGTTCAGGTTTTGCACATCCAGTATGGGTCATAGTTAACCCACCCATCTGGGAATCAGGAAGTACTGGGAAGAGAGCCCATTGTTCTGATCCTTTAAAAGAATGGGCTCAAAAGCTTTCTTTTCAAGAAGTGATTGTACTTCATTTAGAAGGAACAAGTGGTAATGTGGGAAAGATGAAATAGGTGGAGAATGTACCAGAGTGGTAGACAACAATTCCAGAACATAACCATTCTCCACTATTTCCAGGACCCACTCATCTCTCATGACCTCCTTTCATTTGGATAGTTGCATGGAGATCTTGCCTCCCACTTGTACCCTTGGGGGGCAGTAGTGGAGTCTGAGGAAGAGGGTAAAGGGTATGAGAACCCCTCCAAAGGGGAATACTTATACAGATAGGAAACTACTGAAGCTGTCCAAAATATTCAAAGCATTGATAGCTGCCCCAGGGTCAGGAGGACTATCAAACTCTTGAGTAGCAGAAAACCATAGGTTATCTGGGATAATTCAGCTCATATGCCCGAAAAGATTCTGGGTCCAGGCCCAAAGATGCCGAGGCAAAAAGTTTATTGCCCACAACATAGAAACATAGATGCTGATGGCAGATAAGAACTGCTAGGCTCATCCAGCCAGTCTGTATGCCCTACCTGTATCAGCAGACACTGACACTACTTTGTCATTGGCTATAGTTTCTCCTTCCAACCTCTAGGGTTTCCTTATGCCTATACCATACATATTTGAATCCCACCACTGGCCCATAACATCCAACCAATCTAATTATTTACCAGGAAGTCAGATAACTAGAACACCAAAGTCCTTCAGGAAATCTAGAATAGCTTGGTGTTCAGGAGTAGTACTTGGGTGAGTAATATAACGCTACATATACATATATATATATATTGTCTGGTACAGCTTATCAGTCCTGCTATGGACTGGGAATAAAGCATGAGAATTATGTTAGTTATTAATGGCATGTTTCTGACAGGTATAACACACAGCAGGTATTAATATAGGAGGTGGAGGTTCAACCTCCAAAAAATCCAACAAATTCTTGGTGTCCTCCCCTTCACCTCAAGCCTCAGGACATTTTGGATTTGTCTGGGTAACCTTTCAGAGGCAGCATTGTGAGAAGATCTGAGCTCCTACACCATCTTGGCTGGTGCCCTGTAAGTGGAGAGGGTAGGGCTGGATGGTGGATCCATTCCACAGGTATCTCCCTCTCCATCAGAATGCTTCTGGTCCATCTCCATATGCAGGAGGCTATGACAAAAATAAACCTCACTGACATCTCGAGAAATGATGGAGCTGGTGATGTGGGTGGCAGCTGTGGCAGAAGAAGATTAGGCATTCTGCTTTGTCCCATCAATGACAATTGTACTGGCAGGCAAGGCAGGTTCAATGGATATGTAGTTACTGCTGTTGTATGCTGCAATGAAAATAGGAAACATACTCTGTCTGAAAATGACACTAGCACAAGCTGGGAGTCAACAACACCCATGAAAGGATTCATGACCATAAGTATCATTGGGCTGTAGCTTGTTGACGGACGTGGCATACAGTTCATAATAGGTATGGCAGCATGAGAACCAAGCCATATCTTGGTATCTTAAGAATGGTTGGGGGGTCATAGCTGAAGCTGTTGGAGCATTCAATGAGGACTTACCCTCCATCAGTGGAGATCCTGATGGTCCCACCAACCGTATCAGCAATAGCATGGCTGACCACCTGGGAGTACTTTTAATGGCAGGGCCAGGGGAGGATCAAGAAGATAGACTGGGATCCACAGCATGGGCCGGAGACACCATCTCAAAGTTTTGTGAGGAAGGAAGTCTCCATAACCTCCATGCATCATTTCCTTGTGGCCTGTAAAGAATTCCGATTTTAGGTCTTGCAGGCCTTGATGCTGAAAAAGAGATTTTACTAAAACAATAACATTTGGTAAAATTTGGAAATCAAGGTTTAGTCAGCATTGTGAGGTACAATGTTGACAATGCATTGGAATTTGGTAATGAAAATAAATCGTAGAATTGATGGCATTGTCTTCTGCAGGTTCAATGATTGGTCAATGGCAGAAGAAAGAACTAAGGAGCAATGGAGCCACCGATGATCATATACAGTTGGTGCCAACACTTCACATGTTCAAGGGTGGCCCCCAACTAGCAAAATTTTCCAAGTGATCTTGACACCAACAGCTTACATTTCTAAAGGTGTTGCCCAATGGAGGAGATATTCTCAATGAAGATCTTCTTTCCCCATTTCCTTTTGCCATATGTTCTTTGAAACATGAATGTTTGCACACATATGCCAAGATATTCAAAGGGGTTGCACCTGGCACAACTGAGTTGTGCTAGTGCAACCCCAGAAATGCACCTTGGGGCATTATTCAAAAGGAGGAATTATGCAATGCAATTCCTGATGCGCCAGGGTGCCAAGATTATATATGCGGCACATCTCCAGGGAGCGTGCCCATGCATGTGCTCTACATCCCAATATTCAACCCAGGATGTGCGCCATATTTGCCAGTACATCCCAATGATGAGCTGCATACCTGGGCACAAAATTGAGCCCATACAAAATGGCTCAACTGCTATCCATCCACAGGTGTGCTGCTGTATTGCAATGCACAACACAACAGCTGCCAGCCATGGGTGGCTAGCCTTCCCAGAACACCATTCACAAGCACCCACATATATTCCTGTTAGTCTAGTGGTTCCCCCCTTGCCCATAACCCTGATTGTCATCAGAATTGCAATTTCCCATCCCTGATGGTCTAGTAGATCCCCCCTCTCCATCCCATACCACCAATCACCATGCTAATATTTTTGTAAGATCTCTGGTGGTCTAGTTGTACTCCCCTCCCCTGCCATACCTCTGATCACCTGTAAAGTTAAATAATATTTCCCTGGTAGTCTAGTGGTACCCCCTCTCCACAGTAACCCTGATCACCTATAAAGTTAAATAAAACATTTCCCTGGTGGTAGGAATATCTCCTTCCTTCCTTTTGTCATCTGTTCTTTGAATTGTGAATGTTTGCACACATATAGCATCATAATGTCTTATACTGAATACTAAATTTGCAGTGTCTCATAAGTCAATAGTTATATTCACCATCAGGTAACAAAAGAGAGTCCACACAAAATAATATGTCCAGCTTCCCTCTTTATTCCAGCAGTGAAAGATGTGCATAGAAAGTAGCTACAGCAGCAGTGATCCCTGCTAGTGTGGCTACTTTGTATGCAAGCCTTTTAATGCTGGCTTAAAGAGGGAAGCTGGGTATATTATTTTTGGTGATCCTCTTTCATTTCCTGATGGTGAGTGCTGTAACTTTGATTTATGAGGTATTGCATTTGTTATTGGCATTGTGGACTCTGACTGGGTCTTAGTGTTTCGTGGTACTACCTTTGCAGTGCCATTTTAAAATGGTTGCATTTAAAATCCGGGTTTATGAGAACAATTCACATCCCTGACAAAAAAACAATGTTATTGAAGCACCAGCACTGTTAGTGATCCTGGAGCATGTATACATGTGCAGCAAATTTGTTGTTTTGGCAATTTAAGCACTTGCTTTCTGTGTTTCATTACTGAATGCTTTTTTTAACTGATCATAACTGGGGGTTAGCTTCCTTTTATCACACCATCTCCAAGTCCATGACACACTGTACATGTGTTTCTCTGATAGTAGGGTTTTTGCAGTAACTGCTGGAATGCTGAAATGATGTCTCGCCACTGGAGCATAGGGAACAGTGATTGTATTTTTTTTTAAACTTAATAAACTAAAAAAATTTAAAGAACATTTAAAGAGCACTGGGTAAAAACAAACACATTCATATACCATTTCCTTGATCAAAATACAGGATGCAACAAGGGTAACAATCCAACACATCTAACAAAGACCATTTAACACAATAATTGGAGCTTTATAATGAAAGTAAGCAATAACTACATAATAAAAATTAAAGAATATTGAACATATCAAAAAATTAAATGGCATGACGCAAACACTGAAAATAAGAGCTAGAAGGACTAGTCTAATTCATAGTACATCAAACAATTGATCTGAGTTATATAAACTGCGGTTAAAAATAGGAGATAAAGATGTTCCAGTCCTAGAACAACTGGGGAATAATATTCAGCTTCTTCCATCTTTTCTTATATGCAGAAAGGTTGTGTCGTATACTGGCTACTGGCTTTTCCATTCTCAAAAAAGTCAACATTTTCACATGACAGTCCTCATAGCTGGGGGCTTTATCATCTACCCAATGTCTCAAGATAACCAGTTTGGCTACTGCTGAAATCATGGCCATGTGATATCTCTTAGGACCTAACAACTGCCTAATGCCTATCCCAAGATACATAAAATTCTGGTGTAAAACTCCCTTGAAGCCCTAAAATGGGGTCTAGACATGACCTAATATGATTCCAGAAACCTTGTATTTGGGGGCAATCCCATAGAAGATGTTTTAAGGTTCCCTCTAGTATATTGCACTTCCCACACATCTCAGTATCTAGTCTCCCGAAACCAAATAATCGTTGTGGTGAATGATATGGATTGTGTAATATTTTATATTGTACTAGTTGTAACTTGTTAATTTTAATGTATCTATTGTCAAACTCCCAAGGATCCATAGTCTCAAGGATGGGCACAGATTCAGGAAATTCCTGTTTCCAATAACTGCATTTCACATTAGCCTCTGCCCCCAATAAGTCCCTTAGTGTTTTATATAACATGGAAACCACATGTCATTGGGTCACTAACTCAGCTAGCTTATGATAAATTGAGAGAGATGTAATGGACAGGGGCATGGAATTCCTGAACAGAGTACTTAAGTTAGAGGAAGCAAAAGCTGCAGCATGAAGTACAGCAAGCCTGTTACAAAGTTTTTCAAAAGTGAGGATCTTGTTTTCCTGTAATAGATCATATATAGTTTGGAGATTTGTATGTGACAAACAAAAGTCTGAGATATATGCTTACCAGCAATCTTTAAATTAGGTTTTTGTCTAAGTGGTTGTCAGGGGTCTCTTTGTGGGACATAATTCACATGACAGCAAAACTGTGTGTTACTTCTTGCTGACCAGCCAATTGGACTACCCCATAGTTCTGGTGGTAGTTTTGACCAGGGAATGTATACCAGGGCCTGGGGCGAAATGCCATGGAGGTTACAATAATGTATCTCTGTCTCATTCCATGGTATACCTTGTTGGGCAGCACTGCCCCCCATATTTGGAAGACAGCAAGCCAAAAACGTACTCACTTGTGAAACCAAATAATAAGAACAGAAATTTGGAAGTTGAAGCCCACCATGGCATTTTGCTAAAGATAGCAAAGTAAGTGATACTCATTTTTTTACCATTCCATAGGAACTCAGAGATAATCCAGTGAAACTGTGTAAATCAAATCGGGGTAATGGAACAACAATCATACTACCATAAGTTCATAAAGAACCCTTTGCAAAATATTTTTATGAACAACTGCTATTCTGCTCCATAAAGACCAGGGAAAGGTTTGCCAACAAGCATGATTCACCTTGATGGTGATAAGTAAATGCTGTAAATTGCTATCTACCAGTTTCTTTGTACCCTGAGTTAATTGAATGCCCATATACAGTACTTCAAGCTCACTGCAGACCAGCAATTTCTCAGTTCTAATGGTATATCTCTTTTATGTGTTACTGAGTTAAGGGGGGAAATAATGGTTTTGGACAAATTTAATTTGTACCCAGATAGGCAATCAAATTCTGGAAGAACTTGCAGATCAGAAGGTAATGAAACTGAGGGGTTAGTGAGGTGAAGCAAGATATCGTCTGCATACATGGACAATTTAAAAATGTTGGGACCTATATAAATTCCAGAAATCAAAGTATGTTGTAGGAAGTGTCTAGTAGGGGGTCCCAGGTAAAGGTTAAACAATAAAAGGAGATAAGGGGCATCCTTGTCTCATACCTCTTTGTAAACCAAATGGATCGTAGAGAACTACATTACAAAAGAATGCGGGCTATAGGGGCAGAGTATGAAAGACTTATCCATTTAATAAAAGATTACAGGATCCTAAAGGCAGACAAGGTAAGGAATAAGAAGGGACAGGACACACTGTTGAAAGCCTCTTCAGCATCCAGAGAGACCAGCATCACAGGGGTGCAGGACTTTGGATGCTGAAAGCAAATAACAAATTTTCCTCATATGAGCTGACACTAAACCTCCCTGCATAAAACTAATTTGTTCCTTGCCAATTAATGGTTGCCAAATACAGGCCAGTCTACTTGCCAATACGTGGGACAGAATCTTAACTTCTACATTTAGCAGGGAGATCTGATGATAGTTACCAACCTCTAAAAGATCCTTATTTGGCTTAGGAATCAAAATTTTGAATGCTTCTAAAAATTCTGCCAAGAAGGCATTATGTTTATAACAAAAATTGTAAAAGTCTGTTAGATGAGGCACCAACTCTATGTTTAAAACAGAATAAAAATTAGGGAGAAAAATGTCTGGGCCCGGGGCTTTATCCAGAGTGAGGGAAGAGATAGCCTTATCCACTTCCTATCTCGTAATGGGATCGGTCAAAACTGAAGCCAGGGGTCAGAGGCCTAATGGGAAAGATTAGCAGTGAGTAAATATTCCTCTGTGTGTCCCTGCAAATCTGGTGGGTCTGCCTCTTCACCTTATAACTTAGCATAAAACTGCAAGAACTCCATCACAATATCCCTTGGAGCTGTCAACACTGTAGTATCTGTACTAGACCAGATATACTTGATGAAATGAGCCATTTCAATTTGGTTGTCTCATAGGCAGTAATTTACTACTTTTTCCCCCTGTACACCTCACAATTAAACCGAGGATGAAATAAAGCATGCTCAGCCTGCTCTCTATTCAACTCCACATAGGCAGCTCGGGCTTTCTTCAGACAAATCCAGTCATCCTCAGAAGAGGTCAAATTAATATTCATCTCCAAGCTACAAATACACTGGAGCAGCTCTTGGGCCTTCTGTTCCCTGCAATTAATCCGAGTGGAAACCAGTCTAATAAATTACCCTCAAATCACACATTTATATGTATTCAAGCAAGTAGCCAGGGATTACACAGAAGGGGCATCAAGTGTAAAAAGTCAGCAGTCACCTGTTTTAGTTTAGTACAACTCCACTCATCCTTCAAAATGTGGCTGTTGTATCTCCATCACCCGCCCCTCTCAATAATAGGAGATTACGCCACCAACAATGGTACCAGAGCATGTTCAGAAATTAGTTGGCTGTGAATCTCACAATAGCAAACAGTCTGGATAAAAACAGAGCTTTCCAGCACATAATCTATGTGACAGTGGGTATTATGAACTGAGGAGGGAGGAAAAAGTGTAGAGGTGAAGAATATGCCATATGTCTACTAAGCCACAATTATCTAAGAAATCCCATAAGGTTCTTTGTGCCTGAGAGAGACCACTTCGAATGATACCTGACCTATCCAGGGTGTCATCTATTGTGAGATTGCAATCTTCCATAATTATTTTGGAGAGTGAGTCATAAGTGGAGATAATATTCATAAGGTTAACAAAAAGGCAAGGAGTACCAGCATTAGAGCAGTAAATATTGCCCAATAATATCTCAGAGGTACCTATTGTTACATGAAGGAGAATATATCAGCCCTCTGGATCAGCATGCTCCCTGAGTACTTGTAAGGGAAAATGCTTACAAGCTAATGATATCACACCAGCTCTACAGGAGCTGTTCCCAGCCCCGAAAGAGGAACCCACCCACAACCTATGAAAAAAGTGTGCATTCTTAGCCAGCAAGTGCGTTTCTTGGAGAAAAGCCAAGTATGGTTTAAAAGTAGCCAAATGTTTAAGCACCTGAGTGTCTTTCATAGGGGAATTACCCCCTTTGATATTCAAGGTGATACAGGTTAAGTGTGGTAAAGCTATAACACTGAGCAATGATAAAAAAAATGTCAAGTAGCCAAAACAAAAACAAATATCAGGCTCCTATTCTGGCATAAAGTCTAATATATTCCTGGTTATTCTATAAAACAAGCAGTACCCCTCCTGCCCTTCAAGCAATAAGACCCTGTACTCGACAAAAGCAATAAGATGACTAACAGTAAAGAACCCTTTAACAAATGGGCTCCAAAAATCAACAATGTTAAACAACAACAGTAACCACATATATGAAAAACCATTCCCCTGTAAACTCCATTCATTGCAAGTATCTTAGTAATAGATCGGACTCCTTCATAGCTCCTCAGATGTTTAAACTTTTAGAGACAGCAAAGCAGAGTTGGGGGAAATATTTAGAGAGATCCACCTTAGCTTGTTCTGCTGAGGAAAATTCCATCACTCTGGAGCCTGTAATGATAAATATCCTAGCCAGATATCTCATAAAGGCATAATGCACGACAGGGTGTGTGTCATGCTGGGATAACGTCACGCTTGCGGTGACTAGGCATGAGGCAGCAGGCCAAGTGCGAATAATCACCCCAGAAGTGATGTTATCCCAGCACAACATGCACCCTGGAGTGCATTATTCCTATTATACAATGGCTTGTTGTTATATATAAAATAAAAAAAATAATTTTAAAGAATGTTCTTATTAGTGTGGAAAAATAATTTAGTTTCTTAACAGCAGATGCAAAAAAAGAGATCATCCTCATCATGCTGGAGCCCATCCATATTGGTTCACAGTGCTGAGACTAGACCCGTGATGTTATGCTGGATAATATCACACCCATGATGTTATGCTGGGATAACATCATGGGTCCAGCCCCAGACTGACCAATCAGAGTCCAGGAAATTTTCTTGCCATCGTATAATATAAAATTAAACTTCTGCCCTGTGTAGAGTTTGTTTAATGTCCCAATAGGCTAATTGTCTTTCTAGGACTATAGGTGTCACATTGCCAGAAACAGACAGGGGTCTACCTTGTCACATCAGGGAGGTTTTGAGTGAGCCTTTTGCAAGATGTAAATTTTATCCTGAAAGTTCAGGCACCTTAATATGATAGCTCTTGGCTTCCCTTTCAAAGGAGGCTGGTGAAGAAAGGAGTGATGTGATCACTTAATCAAATAATCAGGGCCTGACACAGGTGGCTGGCAACATCTTTCAAGAACCCTTGAATGAATTGCGGCTTATTAGGCCCCTCCAATTACTCTGGGACCCCCATAATGACCAAGTTATTGCAGCAGCTTCTCACCTCTGACTCGTCCACTTTCAGTTCCAGTTTAGTGATCCTTTTATTGAGATCTTGGACATCCTGGATTTCTTTAGTTTGCACATCCTCCAGGGGGCTGATTCAGACTTCAGCATCCCCCAAACAACGGTAAAGGATTCTAAGGTTGGTTTTAATAGTTGCAAGTCTTCAACCACCCTGGTTGTGGTCAGTTTGATTCCAGCCATATCTGCAAGAATGAGATCAAGTTTGTCAGGCTCAGTGTCAGATTGTGGAGAATCCAGGGTAGGTCTCCTTCTCAGCAGCTCAGGCTATGAGTGTAAGGGGATGCAGTTTCAGTCAGGCCAGTGTTGTCAGAACTAGCAGCCAGATCCATCCCAACCAAAGCATTCACCAGGTCCTCCATCAATGTAGGGGGGTAACCAGCAGCAAACGTAGTTGGAATTTGGCTGTTACATAACAAATAAATGCACTGAATTATTGCCGAGAGCACAGAGCCAGGCAAGATGCATCCGTTCACCTCGAGGATATCACGTGACTCCAGAACAGTGATTGTATATTGAGCATTTTGATAATGTACCTATGCTTCTGCTCATGGTGATTTCAGTTCTTTTGGAGCACACAACATACCTTAATAATAGGGATGACTACTGCCTCAGCAAACAGTGATGAAAATGCAGCAAAGAGGGACCCAACTAAATAAAAGAAATTCTACTGTATTGAGGAAATGGAATCCATCAATAGACCAAGGATGTGCATGGTAAACATGTTTTTTTTTCCAGAGGACAACAGTGAGGTGAGTGACATACAGTAAGCAAACTGAAGGACATACTGCAGAAATTGGAAAAATAAAATCACCCTGAAAAAGTGTATTAAAATAGGTAGGGCTTCTCAGTGTCTAAGACTAGAAAAAGTCCTTGCTTGTGGATTGGAGGACTTGAAGCTCAAAAATGATTAGGAGTTTGTTCTCACAGAATGCTATGCCAAATTAATTAAAATATTATTCAAAAACGATGACAGGGATTTGATTAAGGTAATGGAAGAAATTAAGGAAGCACAAATTAATTCATCAAGTACTGTATCATGCTGTCCAATACCTGATACACACACTGTACTTTCAAGGGGACTGTCTTTTATTCTTAACCATGTTGCAAACTTATTTGAAACTAAAGTGGGCAGATTTAAATCAATACTTAAATACACATGCTCCATCCAACCCAGACAGATGGAGTACTTAGAGAATATGCCAGATGAGTACATGAGTTCATCATCAGTGGATTTATAGACATTTACCCAGATGTCCGAGGAATCAGACTTGGATTTGTCCATTGTTACCTTGGAAATGGACACATAGTTTGCCTATACATTAACTTATGAACAGATAGGTATGGGTGCTGTTGCTGAGTATATTGCTGTGCAGTGTGGCAAACAAACTAATATGGATGTTGAGCTTGATTATAGAATTTTTCTGAACCTTTTTTATACTTTTTGTTTTTGGATTTTCATTTATGTTTACCAACAAAAAGAAAAATACGAGATATATTTCATTAACATCATAATTCAATGTTATCATTCAAAGAAGAGTAAATAAAGCTGCAACATAAGATGATATTTAATTCAGTTCATGGCAGAAGGGTCTGGTACCAGCATCGTATTGAGAAAACAAAAAGACAGTTTACTGGGTGGTTTGTAGTGCAAGGTTTTGCATTTCAGTCTATAAGTATTACAAAAGAATACATATCCCCCTATGTAGCATACTCAATGATAACACTACTAACGAGCAAATCATATATCTGTTTAATGCAAAATTAAATCAACTCCCAACTTTTTATTTTCAAAGATTTTTATCTTTATTTTCTTTATTTTCATGAGGAACTTCTCACAGAGTAAATTATAATCTTTAGCCATTCATATCCATTCATAATTTGAAGAAGAATGGTGTATTTATTTACATGTAACCCACCCTTTTGGCTGGGTTTAATAATTTTCCCCTCCTGGCCCTTTGGCCCCTTTTCCATTTTTTAATATGCATGGCCTTCATCCATTGGTGGGGCCTCCATGGGTCAGAGGTCACCAGTGGTGTTGTGGCCGTATCTATAGGGGTCTTTTGGCACGTTTAAGGCATTCCCTTGTCACGGTGTTGGCAGCAGTGATATTGCAGGAGCAGGGCTGATTGACTGCTCCTGCCCAAGTGTTCAGCAGTTGGAGTAGCTGTGAGTAACGGTGGCAGTTATGTGACAGTGGCCTTCTCAGGGATTGAGCATCCATGGGGTGGATTCCAACCTGCAGCCTCTAACCAGCATGAAGAAAGTAGAGGGAGCTGATATGCCCGTTGTAGACCTGAGGAGAAGGGAAAGTGAGGACAGATGTGGGGCCCCTGGCTGTGGATTGTAAATTCCGTGATCCTGCCTTTTCAGCTGGTGTGCTTTGCCTTGCTGGTTTGTGGCTCCCAAGGCAAGGAGCTGTGAGTTGAGAGAGGCTGGAATATGACAAGTGTCAGAGAATGTCAGTGGGGATGTCTTCCCCGAGATGTCAGAGGACAGAGTCACCTATGGGACTGTGTGTGAGCCAGATAGACACATGCTGCCACTAGTTTGAGAGGAGTCACCCAGCCACAAGTGCTGCTGCTGCCCAAAAGTCATTTAAGGCCACCCAGCCTAGGGATTAATTGTGAAGGGGTGGAGGGTCTTCACCACCAGGAGGAACCAGTAGTGTGCTGTTGAACTCTGTTGTGGGCTCCTGGACCTGGAGTAAATCCATTTTGTACATATGTTTGAAGGCTGGCCATATTTTGATTAAATGGGATCCCGTGTTTCAGCAAGGTTTTTTACTGTGTACATTCAGTTATTTACAAAGATTATTCTGTCTAACCCTTTTAAGTCCCTCATAGTCCAGTAGTAGTATTTTTTTTTAGTTATTTAACCAGGTGAGACACACTAAGCTGAAAGCTTTTTTACAGGTGCAACCTGGGAGCACAGGGAAGTTAAGTGACTTGCTCAGGGTCACACAGTATGCAAGTGGAAGCTGTGGGATTCAAACCCACGTCTGGTCTGCTGGATGTCACCAGATTTGCAGCTCAGAGCCTTAAACCACTGCGCTATACTGCCTCCCTTTTTTAAGTATCAGTAGTAGTAGTAAAAATGTGTTTTCATTTCAAAAAATGAATGAGACAACTCAACTGAGACATGCTCACTTCCAGTTAGGTCCATATATAAAATGTTCTGGTTACTCCAACACATAAATACAGACATTTCTGTATAAAATATAAATACATACAGATACTAATAGGACCCTTGTTACATTACATGATTCTAGCCAACCCCAATTGTACATACATTGAACAATACACCCCAATATTTTATGTATGAAATATCTCATGCTGTATTTATCAAGTGCCTTTCCTTGCAGGTATACGAAACATATCTAATACAGAGTACATGTATATGTGTAATTTAAAACCTTGTATTCTCTTTATCCTTCATGATTTATTTGTATTTGTACTCCTTAAGGTCACTAGAGTAAACCAAACTTTTGTTTTCTTTCATATGTAATTTCTGGGTTTTTTTGTGGGTTTCCTCTTGACTCCTAAACCCATGCACCTCGACATAATGTGTGCATGTGGAAGCACACATGCACACGCAGTTCGGGATGCCCCTCCCTTCCAGTCGTGCCGTTGACCACCTGCACCAGCACAGAACCTCCATTCAGTGATGGCAGGACTATTGGTTGGCGACCCCACCCCATACCCAGGACAGGAGAGCCAAAACTCGATCCTGCTCCCACCCTCCCCACCTGTGTTGGCCCCCTGGCAACCCAAGGTTGTTCCTGAAATCAGGTCACCAGCACAGCGTGAGGTTTGGCATCCAGCACCTCAACCCTCAGTGCCATCGGGCCGGCAAACCAAACTTTTCTACTTCTCCTATTTTTATTGTACCATTAATAGGTCTTGGTATGATTGGTAACATATTCCATATATGAGGGCCCTTATAGAAAATAGGGGCTCTACCCAAGTCATTTCTACATTTTGGGAATAAGTTTTCTAGCCCTTCCACTGATCTTAAACCCTTTTTTGTGTGCTTTTATTTGCAATTTGTCTAAGAACCTTATCTTTATTACATTTGACTACATACAGCGGAGCATGAAGATTTTGCCTGTCATTTAAAGATAGCCAATCCAGTTTAGTGTAAAATTCAATTCCATGTGTTTTCCTAGGAACATTTACTATAACTCTAGTGAACTTATTATAAATAATATCTAGTTTATATAATTGGGAGAGGGAAGCTCCAGCAAAAACTATATCTCCATAGCCCAACATTGGTATCACTAGTGAATTAGCTACATGCTTTCTTGCAGCTACTGACATACAATTCCTAGCTCGATACAATGACCCCAAGCAATTTTCAATCATTTTTACAATAGAGTATATCTGTCATATTCCATTTAAGAGAGCTATCCAAGTATATTCCCAGATATCTGTATTGTGTGACTTGTTCTAGCATTGGTTTAGTCAGTGAGTTGGTTTGAATGGTTGCCTCATAAGGATTCATAAACCTTTCTCTTGAAAAAATCATAAATTGTGATTTCTTTGGGTTCGAGACCAACCTGGACTGGAGGATAAAATTCTGAAACTCATTCAACGCATCTTGGAGTACACTCTCAATTTGTTTAACAGATGGTCCTTGCATATAAACTACAGTGTCATCTGTGTACAGGTGATATCTTACAATTTGGTTTGATATTACAATGTTATTCATGTGCAAATTGTACAGAATAGGCCTCGATATAGATCCCTTTGGTATGCTCAAAACAATTGTTCTCAGGGAAGATGACCATTCATTAATTGATACCAATTGCATTCTGTCTTTCAAATAAACTCTAAACCAGCTCACAGCTGCCTCAGACATACCAGAGGATCTGAGTCTGGACAAAAGGATGTCATTGTCCAAAGTATCCCCCCCATTAGGAAAAACACTTTCACCCCTGCCTTTTCAAATCATCTGAAATCTCATTGCTCCTCCTCAGTTGCATGTCATTGTTTCCACTAAACCCCCAATCCTAGCTCACCCTACCCTGTTAACCTGTCCCCCTTTTCTTCCTGCACTCTTATACTTGCTATCCTCTCTACTCTTTCTAAACTCAATCTGCATTCACACTTGTTGTCACTTCCTTCTATACTCCCTGAAACTGAACCTTGTGTGTATTGCTTGGTACTTTTCCTACTGTATATGCTGACTTGCCATTGTATCATATAAATATGTGTTCTTTATATATTGTATATATTATCACCCATTGCATATGTATAATTATGCCTGTAAAAATGTATTTTCATCGTTCCCTGTGAATTTGCACCTGGATCGCTCCTGAAAAAGGCTCCAACTTAACCTGGTCAACAAAGTTAAATAAATAAATAAATAAATAAATAAATACATAAATAAATAATCAAATGCCTTGTACAGATCTACAAAAATTCAAGTGATCCTGAAAGAGACATTCTTTCACACCATGAGTCCCAGCACCAAAGAGGCACCTCGATGGAACTAAATAACCCAGCAACACAGCCAACCATGGTAAGATCCCTTTGATAAATTAGGATTGTGGCTTTCTGCTGTTGTGATCCCTCTGCCCCTTTATTACCACCAGGAATACCCCTAGACATGGGGATGGGGGACTTGCAAATATGGGAGCACATCTGGGATCTATTTTGTGGGGTGCCTAGATGCTGCATTGGGTGCTGGCATGAAATTTGAAGTGTAACCAAGTATGTCCTGCATGGATTTAAAGTCGGGATGATGTGGAGTGGAGTAAGAGATTCGCGCCTTTTTGGAGCACTTTGGCACCTTGGAGTCTGTAAGGACTGTAAGATGCTGGCTAGTACATGTGAGAATATACAAATGTTGCCAGGGGGTGCTCGCTCTTTGGACTTTGTACTTGCAATGGTCATGTTTTTGATCAGTGTGAAGGAGTGAGCCATGAGCGACTGAACAGTGTGTGAAGATGCTTGAAGTGCAGCACTGAGCTTATCTCGCTAGAGATCTAATTTTCTTGTCTTGCTTTTGCAAGAGAATAAGAATGGTTACTGCTCTTGATCCATCAGAAGTTATTGTGCCCTTGGCAATGCTTCAGTGGCTCTGGAAGATGGTGGAAATGTCTTCATCCTCCATATGTGCTCTCTGCAGATCCAAGTCATCAGGAGTGACATTTCTGCCAGTTTGTGTTAGCTGCCAATAGTGAAGCCTGAGACTGAGAAGCACACAAGTGAAGCTAAGAGGCCTAGTGGTGTTGCTGTGTCAAAATCTGATGCGTCCAGGGTGAATCCCTCACATCCTGACCATGGCCGTGGATGTGGCCATTGGTGCAATGCTCACATGAAGTTTCTAACTCCAAAGGACTTCAAAGAGCCAGCCCAGCCTTTGCCTTCAGTGCCCCTGGAGTCCACTGGCCCAGCATCTGTAACCATGTAGAAACTAGTAGAGGGACCAACTTCACCTTCATCCACCCCTGAGAGGACTGGTGCAGTGGCAGAGGATGTGCCACTGTTTGAGGGGGTGAATCATGTCAGTGACAGTGATCTTGAAAGGGACATTTCTTCACACCATGAGTCCCTGTATGTCATGCCCTGGAAGGACTGACCAAGTTTAGCCAACATGTGCTGGAGCCAGAGGGAGTTTTATGAGTGCCAAACTGAACGAGATCCCTGTGAGGAGGCACAGGAATGGAGTGTGGCTGCCGGATGAGCAGGCCCCTCATTCCAGTATATGATTACTGCCAGGATGGAGCCAAGCAGAATGCATCGTTTGAAAGATGATCTGTTTTGACTATGCCAATACATCTACCCCTACCTCCCAGACAGACTGTGAGATATTACAGAGCAACACCATCAGAACTGGTTGCATTGGGGTACCCTTGATAAGTTATATGAGAAGCATCACCTGGGCCCACGATAGCACCAACTATGCCCTTCAAAGACTTCATAACATAGTAATGAGAAAATGTGCCAACTATGAGTAGGAAGATCTCACTTTGTTCAAGACATATGCCCTCATCCAGGATCTGATGAGAAAAAGGTACAAGGCCTATGTGAAAGCTGTGGACTATTTCAGTCAGGCTGCCACCAAACCTCTGCCTATCTAGTATTTATCCCAGAACTTAAGATTTCTGAGACCTGCAGTGTATCCATATTCCCCCTGAATATGCTGTTGCAAGCAAACCCTGAACTAAGCCTCGGACTGCAGTAAATGGGTAAGATCAATTATTTTTTCTGTCTACCTCCTTTAGTTTCAAATGGGTGCAGAGGCTGGCTACGACAACTGAATAGAGGGTTTTGTTATGTAAATAGTTACCCTTTATTTTACAGTACTGTTTATTTTGAAGTACACAGAGGGAATCTGTACCCTGCTGCTGCTACTAAAGGGCTGTGTGGGGGGTGAAATAGTAAATGTCTGGTGCCTGGAGTTTTTCAGCTTCTTTTAAGACTGATTTCTGACACTGCAGCAATAGCAGACTGTGACTTTGCACTACTGTGCAGTTTTCAAAAAGCAAAAAGGAAGAATGTGTTAATTACTGTGGGGTGTTACTTTTCGGGGTTAATATCTTAACTATTTAAATGAGTATGTTTAAAGTGTGGTTGCATGTTCTTGAAACTTTTTGGGCATGTTATTTAAAGGGGAAGTGTGTTGTTAATGGGCACAGCAGCTTTATGCATTATGACAGCATTTCTATTAGGTAGGTAGTATAAGTTTGGGACTGGGATGCCGGCTCTGTGGTGCCAGGTACACAGCTCTGGGCATTATAGTGGGTGGATCACCAGTCGTTGAGGTTTGGGAAGCCTGAGTTAGGTCTCTGTTGGTTTTGGGGGTGAGGACGCGTGGAAATAGGTCCTGGTTTTTGATGTGTGAGTGGGGGATGCTGGTTCTTCATCCCATAGAGTTTGGGGTTAGGAACTCACCATTACAGTTGTGTCAAAGTGGGCAGTGTATCTCGCTCCATGGGGAAGTGTGCATACCTCACAGTAGTACAGGGCCTTCATAGCTGATGTGTGTGTGATGTTCACCGGGTTGGTGAGCATCTAAGGGGGAGGGAGATGTAACCTACCGTTTCAGTTGGGTTTATTAATTTTGCCTCTCCTGGACCTTTTGGCCCTTTTATTTCTTTTAATGTGTATGTTCTCTGCCCATCGATGGGACCTTCTTGGTTTGGAGGTCACTGCCAGAGTTCTGGCCATATACAGTGGTAGTCATACAAAAGTTGCTCAGCACTGAGGTATACCTTGGTATACTGAGGCAGAATCACATTACAGTAAATTCAAATTAGCCTCAGTATACCCAGGTACACATCAGTACTGAGCAACTTGTATATGACTACTACTATATATAGGTGTCTTTTTGCACCTTTGAGGAGTTCCCATGCTGTGGTGTTGGAGGCTGTGATGTTTCAGGAGTGGGGGTGATTGTCTGCTCCTGCCCAAGTTTTCAGCACTCAGGGTAGCTGTGAATAGCAATGGTAATTATGTGGCGGCAGCCATGTCGGGGACGATGCACCCATGGGGTGGATTTAAACCTGCAGCTATGAGCCAGCATAGAGGAAGCGGAGGGATCTAGTATGCCTGTTGTAGACCTGAGCAGAAGGGAAAGCAAGGGACTGATGTGTGGACCCAAGTTGTGAATCATAGACCCTCTAATCCTGCTTTATCGGCCAGTGTGCTTTGACTTGCCTGGTTTTTAGCTCCCATGGTAAGGAGTTCTGAGAGGCTGGACTATGACAAGCATCAGAGACTGTCACTAAGAATGTCTTCCCTGAGATGTCAGAGGGGAGAGTTGCATATGGAAGACTAAGTGAGCAAGATAGATACATTTTGCAACTGGTTTGAATGGGACCACCTGGCCTCAAATGCTGCTGCTGCCCAAGACTCATGTGTGGCCACCCAGCCCAGGGATTAATTTTGAAGGGGCGGAGGGTCTTCTCCACCATGAGGAGCCACCAATGTGCTGCTGAACTCTATTGTGGACTCCTGATCCTGGAGTAAATCAATTTTGTACATTATGTTTGAAGGCTGGCCATGTTTTGATTAAATGGGATCAGCAAGATTTTTGGGTGTGGGTATTCAGTTACAAAGATGATGCTCTCTAACCCTTTTAAGTCCTTCCTACTCCAACATGGAAGAGGCACCCTGGTGGCACTGAAGAGCCCAATAATACAGCCAGCCATAGTCAGATCCCTTTGAAGAATTCTGACTGTAGCTTTTTGCTGTGACAACCCCCCTTCCCCTTACTTACCACCAGGCATACCCATAGATATGGGGATATGAGGCTTGAATTCATATACATTTTTTCCATAATAGTATCTCTTTTTCTGAGACAGTGAGAGAGTCACTTGGAGAATGTGGCAGGTTATGGGCAAATCAGTGGGTTCTAATACATGAAACAAGCTTATCAACTTCACAAAAAGATGTGTGTTTTAGTATCTTTGCATACTTTTACTTTTGCAGATTGCAGCAAGTAGAATTGTCCACCCTTCTCTAGAATTTCTTGCCTATATATTAAAAAAGTTCCCCTACAATGCTGCATCTGGTAACAATAGTCTGGAAAATTGTGATATCTAATGCCTGCATGTTCAAGAGAGCCTATTAATTTTGTTAATTTATAATTATTATGTCATGACCTGACTCAAAAGCCATAGTAGCCACAATTACTAATTTAGTTCTTAGCAGGTTCTATTCCTCTTTTAGGCAGTCAAAAGGCTCACTAACAAAGAAGGATTGTCCAGTCCATATTTATGAGCTGATATCACTGTGTTTTGCTTCATTGTAATCTTCATCTTAACTGATGTCACGGAGTTCTAGAACTAAGTAATTAAAAACATGATTATTGGGTGGGAAAGAGGCTGTATAAATTTGGAGCCCTTAAAAAAGGGAAACATAGGGACTATTTATTTATTTTTAATAAGTAAATTGTATTCATTTTTTTAAAAACAGCAAGTATGACAAGGATATCTCTAGTACATAATAAGTTACAACATGGTATCCCAGACATACTCCGCACCATCCTCCTACCACTGCATTTTACCAACAAGGGTCCTAGCATCAACATGCATTAGATTGATAAGATTAAAGAGAGAAAGAGTACAGCCAGTGAAATATCTTTACATATGGCATTATAGAGGTTTGATAGTGCCCCTATAGTTAGCATCACTGGTGAGTTCTAAGACAAATTCTTTTTTTTTGCTTGCAGCTTGCACAAAGTTGGTTTTACCAATTTGCGTGAAATTATCAGGAATTGTGGTCTGTGGCACAATATACAATCCCTAAAAACCTCATGCAAATCCATTTAGCAGTTTTAGAGTTATTAAAGTGCAACAAATGTATTTTTCATTGATTTTCAATGGTGTTTTTTCCTGAATTTTGGTTTTCTCCTAGGAACAAAAAGCACAAATCTTCGAATAGTGAAACTTTGTGTGATTATGTAGATTGGTGGGGAATAATTTCTGTGGGGGGGGAGCATGATGTTTGTGCATTTTGCAGTTTTAAGATACAGGTATATTAGTTTGAATAATCATGTTTCGACATTTGGTGGTCAGTTAGGAAAACATTGAGCACAGAATTAATATACCACATGTGCAGAGGAGTTTCAATGCTGTTGAATGGAAATCAGTATGCCAGATGCTGTGAAGTTTGCTCTGCTCTAGAGAAAAAAAACTATAAAAGTTAAGATTGTGAAACTTGGGGTAGATTCACAAAAGGCAACTCAGGATGCAAGGCAACATGTGTCAGCAAAAATGGTACAAGTAGCACTTGAGTCCTGAGTTGCATCATGGTGGGATTCACAAAGGCAGCCTGTGACATGCTGCAGGCAGCCTGTGGCCAGCTGCACCAATGCACCATAAATCCCCTTGTGACATGGCGTAAGGGGGTTTATGGCAGCATTTGCACCCTATTCAGGTAGGGTGGCTGCTACATCCTCAAATCGGGATTCAGAAAGAACCCTAAGTGGACATCCATCAAAGAACACTTATGCCTGTTAAAAGGTGGCGTAAGTGGTCTTTGCCATCCACCAGGGGTTGCCAGTGTGTAGCCAGTGCTGCACAATGGATAGCCCTCATGAGCTATGGCCCCCAATGTCTGTACCCCTAGTCCCACATGGTACTGCCCTCCCATATGCCCAAGGTGCCACCATTAGTACTGTACATGCCCACCAATGACCAACCACAATAATACTGCTGTAAAAGCCCTCATGAGCTATTGGAATACCCACTCCACGGCTCAATGCCATTCCCTGCACCCCAAACCCAAAATGCCATCCTTTGGAACAGTACTAAACTATCCTCGCACTGTCCCAAAGATCCCTGGTGCTCCAGTGGTCCCCCACCCCCACCCTACAGTTGCAGCCCACCATGCCCCATCACCCATAACCCACTGGATGACCGGCACAGCCCACAACTCACCACCACAGCCGGCCACCAACGGAGCATTGCATAGAGTGTGCACAGTTTATATACACAGTTGGAGAATGACAGCTGCTGTAAAGCTATAAAGATCATATCTGAATATATGAGAAACTGTACAGGTGTAGGAGAAGTGGTAGTGGTGGTGGTGGTGGGGGGGTGATGGAAAAATATTACATTAGAATGGTGCCAGGTCCATCCTTTTATTTATATTAGGGGCATGTTAGGCCTCGCTAAAGTGACCTCTCATCCCCTGTGCCTTGATTTGGTAATCCCTTTCGTCTAAGCAGTTCCATTTTTAGATAATCTGCTTTTGCCTCATGAATCATTTTTGATTCAGAGGGTGAAGGCTAAGGTGCCCCCTGATGTAAATGAAAGGATGCAACTTGCACAGTTTTTTTCCTCATATATTTAAACATGACCTAGTGGCAATATTGAAATTCTCTTGGGTGATCTACAATATCTATATTAAAAATAATTTTCTAACAAATTCTCTATAAAAATGCATGGAGATCATATTGGTAAACATCTTGAGGCAGTAGATAAAGTTGTGCTGTCATGTAGTAAAATAAACTATAAAAGATTAAATTGTAAACCTTTTTGTGGGTAAATAGATTAGTTCAGAAATAATTCTTAGAGGGGTTTGGAGTAAAGAGTTTGTGTACTTTTTCAGATATTTAAGTTATTTTTTCCTATGTAGTGTTTTTTTTATTTCTCGTGGCATGATGGGTAGCCTACATCAGCCCTGTTCCCATTGTCTGCAACCCTCCCCAGTGTCCCCCGGCATCCAGAGCTGTATCCCCTGTGTGCTGCTCCTCCATGGCAGAGCAGGAGGAGGATGGTCATACTCCTCCACCCCAATCAATACATCCAGATTGGCCCTGGAGCTGGAGCAGTGGAATGGGCTGCAACATGATGGACAGGGCTTCATGAAGCCTGTCCTCCGCCTTTTTCATCAATATGCTCCTCAACTCCACAAAGGTGCAATGTGCACATTGTGCAAGCTCCACTTCCACAGAGATGCCCCTAGCACTCTGGATGTGAAACCTCTAACCCAGCATGACACACACATGCCACCAGCTGGATTTCTTCAGGTGACAGTCAAGTGGTGAGTCACGGACATCCCCTCCCTGTGAGAGAAGTGCAATCTTCTGTATGCTCAATCCTCACTTCCCAGTTGACACCTGACAGCCCGTGTCTGTTCCCAATCATGGGTCACCAGCATTACAGGAGGTAAGGCACTTGCAGTACCTCAGCCCTGCATGCCAGCAGGCCAACCCTAAGCTATTTTAGTTTATAAAGTTGAAAGATCAGGGTTACGTTCTGCTAATTGACTGACAGACTGCTACCAACCACCCCCTCTACCCATCCACCCCTCCCACCTGCAGCCGACTACTGTACTAGAAAAACAGTCAATCAGATACTCTCCATTAATGCCAAAATAAATCAGTTGTTTTCTTATAGCTTGTGCTTGTGTTAGTTCACACATTTTCCAATTTCAAAAGCAAGTGACCAACTTTAGGAGTCACCTGGTGTCCTATGTTGTCCAACCCGGGTGCCCCACAAGTTAAGAATATTTACAGTAGGGGGTGGTAATTTAGTCTGTAGTTACCAACATTTGCAAACTGGGATAAACAAAACTCATGCTGTAGTGGTCCTGTAGCTGATGTTGATCTCATTTACTGTTGGTACAGTAACAGGTGACATTCTGATTTCACTTGCAGTTTTACTGCCATACTCCAGACTCCCTCCAGTGACCTTACTCCCTCATGCTTTTAATATATCAAGATTATAACAGGTCTACATTCTGGTTTGTAGACCCAACTAAAATTAGCAAAAATGAAAGTGTGAAACTGGTAGAGGGATAGTGTTGGTTCTTGCAGTCAGTGTCCGTTTCAATAAATTTAAAAGTGTTATGTGCAGAACCTGGAGTGGTGCTGATATTTTTTCATTTTTGCGTCTGTTCCATTATTTCGTGCACACTCTGAACAGCTAGAGCTGTGGTTTGATTTTCGGTGCCAACTAAAATTAGGCATTGTCTTATATTTCTCAATTATTTTAAAAGATTGCATTTCATAGGTAGCTGTTCTGAAGATTAAGCAAATTAACGCACTACTGCAGCAACAGACTGCAAAAACCATTACAGCAGCATGATAATAACTTCTGTAGCATTAGCAAAATGACTAGCTTGATTCACTACTATCTAATGGTTCTGTGTGAAATGAATAATCAGAAACTGTGTACCTTGCATTCAGATATGGCAGATTATCATCAGAGTGCTGTACTTCAGTTTTAATTTAAAAAAAAGTTTTAAACTGTTTAGAATGTTCAGATTAAGCATAAATGGTAAAACCTCAGATATTGTAAATTAACATATTGATCATACTGCCCTTCTTGAGGAATGCCTTTTACCAATTGCCGCTAGAAGCATTGAAGAAGAAGAATCAGCATTTATATAGCGCTTTTCATACACTGTATCACAAAGCGCTTTACAAGCAATGTTAGACTGGTAGTGAAGTGACTGAATGTGTGGTGGCAGCCATATCGTACATCATCACCTGCACACAGCCTGGATAATTGCATGAACCAGTTTATGGGAAGGGGAATGTTGGCCAGGACACCGGGAATATTACCTGCTCTATATGAAAAGTACCCTGGGTTCTGTTACTTCCACCTGGACACCCACCAGGACAACACCAGGATGGGCAGAAGGGACCTCGGTTTAACGTCTCATCCGAAGGACGGCACACCCCAGCAGTACAGCACCCCCCAATACTGCACTCGGATACCAGCAATTTTTAGGTGCAAGTCCATCTTGGTGTGGGACGAGTACCCACGACCTTCTGGTCTAGAGGCAGATGTACTACCAACTGAGCCATGCTGACACCTTAGAAGCACCCTTACCTGCCCCAGTTATAATCTACATTAAGAAAAATTTTTTCTGCCTCTAATTAGGAAGGGAAGGGATCATATTTTGGCTGTGCAGAAAGCAGTTGAATCTCAGCTCATAGCAGCATGGAAAAATTTATAGTTAAAAGAGGAAGTCAGAGAGTAGTCTCCACACATGGAAGAGAGAGGGCAGCAATAGCTACGAGTTGGACACACCGCTTGAACTCCTTGCTGCCAGAGGTCCCACGTGGCAGCCTCGTAGTTTAGTTTTTTTCCCCCACAACTGCTTAATATAATATGCCCCTTTTAAATTTGGTTTTATATGTTTTGAAGTTTTGTTATTTGTTATGACAAAAAGTTGAACAATTGAATACAAGCAAATGGCTTACTGGAATAAATACAAACATACGAACATACAAAATTTGCCAGCAGATAAAGGCCTAGAGGTCTATCAAGTCTGCTCGAATGTGCAGCTAGCACCCCTTATTCTGCAGCTGACCTTCCCTTCCACCGTTCCCCTTTATTGACCCTCCCCCTTGTTCTGTCCCATCCCCTTTTGAAGCAGTCCACTGTTCTACTGGATACCTCTTCTGCAGGTAACGCATTCCACCCAGCCACCGCCCTCTGTGTAAAAAAGTGTCTCCTCATCTCCCTCCTGAACCTTCCTCCCTCCCTCCAGTCTCATATCATGGCCCCTGGTGTCCCACCCCCCTTACTTTAAACAGCCCTTCTGTACCTGTCTTGTTTATTCTTTTCATGAACTTAAAGGTTTCAATCATGTCCTCCCTGTCCCTCCTCTCCTCCAGTGAGTACATGTTCAACTCCCTCAGCCTCCTCTCATATGATAAGTCCCCCAGCCACTTGGTCATCTGTGTTGCCCTGCGCTGCACCCCTTCCAGTAACTTAATGTCCCTCTTCAGATACGGGTGCCAGTACTGCACGCAGTACTCCAGGTGCAGTCTAACTAATGACCAAATGAAACCTATCTTGTAATGTGCGTTTTCCATTACATAAGCTGTTCTTTGGTGAACATTACAATAAATCAAGTATTAAAAAAAGAAAGAAAGAGGGCAGTCAACCTCCGCTCACACTGGCATTTTAAAATTGAAAGTGTAGTTTTCTGACCAATGAGTGGGTAGCTGGCAGTATAGCTTAGAGGTTAGAGGAATGAGGTGTGAACAAGCTTTATACAAACTGCTGACTGGCCTTGAGTTTGATTCTCACAACCTCCAGTTGCATACTGTGTGACTCTGAACAAGTCACTTAACTGCCCAGTGCTCCCAGGTCACCCCTGAAAACAGGCAGTTGTGCTTAGTGGGCCTTACCCGGTTACCAAAGACTAAAATAAATAAAAAAAAAAAAACCTTGTTGTTGGGTTTCTGGCTGATTGTGAGTCGGTTCCATGCCAAAATGGTGATTGCCAAATGGCAATAGCCATTTGGGTGAGTGTACATCACCAAAAATAAATGACCCTGATGTACACTCACAGTGACTCCAAATGTGGTGATGGGACTGTAACATATGTGGGGGACTGCACACCCCACACCCCCCTAACTAAAGATTCTGAACTCCTAGGGGGTGCATGTTGGGGGGAGTGTAAAACTAAAAAAAAAAATTTGCCCCAATGCAAAAAAATGATGCCCACCCCAGAACTGAACCTGGCACCCTTCCAAACCTAGCTGGCCACCCTCATCACCACACCACATGGCCAGCTTGGCAGCCAACCACCACACTACCTCCCATGTACCCTCCTTCCCTTTCCACCCCTCACTCGGTGTGGTCCCTCCCCTCCAGCACATGTGTACTTCCCGTCACCCTCTCTCACCTACAATGGTATCCTATTGCTACCCTGCCAGGGAGCCCAGGACACAGGCACCATGACTGAGTCGCCATTTTTGTAGTCGCTCAGTCACGGTCACTGTGTTCACAGGATACCTTGTCAGTCAGTCAAATGATAGGACCAAGAACCCCTCTAAATGTTAAAATGATGGAATGAAAACCAAGTAAGCAAACTGAATTGACTTGAATGAATTGCAAGCTATCAAGCAGCTTTATTTGTGTGGGGGCTACTGGTACTATAACTACTGTATTTGATTTTGATTTTGAGTTTGACCACACACAAGGTGCACCCCTGTAAACGTTTAAAAAAAATGAAGAAAGACGCATCTGAAATGTGGTAACATTTCTGTCATTATTCAGGATTGAGCTTGCTAAACCATTAACATTGCATTACAGACAGGATAGGTGTGACCTTCTCATAATTGGTGAGCTTCCCAATTGCCACGTGTGAGCCACTTCTGAACCAGAGTGCACTATAAAAAGGATGAAGCCACAGAGTGGTTTCCACATAAGAAAGAGAAAAAGCAGTGGAACTGTTATCAGGTCAATACGTCACTTCTACAGCAGAGCAGCAAAAACCACCCTGCAGAAATAGCTAAACCATGTACAGCAACAGGGGTATTAAAGTGCTCAGGAATTACCAATAACCTTGTCGTTGTATGCTTAGATGGGAAAGGGCTAAAGAAGCTGTGGGTGTGGTACCTGGCTGACCTGCTCCCATGGTGGAGTGGCTAAGGCTCTAGTACCTGGAATGGAGAAAACCTGGGGAACAGGATTTGGTTCCCTGTCTCCTGGTAGTGGAAGTTTTATTTTTTTTTAAAGAAATTTCCTGACTCCTGAGTTTCTCCCCATCCCCATGGTCCACACCCTCTTGGAGTTGATTATAAGTCCGGGGGAAGTGAAGGAAGAAGTCTTCCACATCAGGGGTGCGGGGGGCGGAGCTCCCCATGAAAACAAAAACTGTTACACTTTGTTTTTCTGGTGTGCGATGTTGTGGTAATGGTCGGTGTTACTGCCAACCTTATTTGGGAACATGGCATTTTACTTGCAGCACTGTTTGCTGTGATGTTTTTGTTTGCAGGGTTTTGACCCCATGCCAATGGAACATCACATCACAGGCTTTGCACCTAGGAGTTGGATTGGGTGTGCATCCTGCCATGTCTGGCCTTTGTGTGGTTTTCACCCCAGAGGGTTATAGGTCTGCCTCTTGACCTTTTTCTACTGCTCTCCCTATTCCCCCCTTCTGGTTCCTCCCCTCCACTTCACATTCTCATTCCTACCTACTCCCAGTTTCCTACCTCCTGCCTTTTTCTGATCCTTGCATTGCCTTGTGTCTTGTGCTCATGCCTTGTGGTATGAATTCACTATCATCTTAGCTATTGTTCTAATGCACACACTCCCCTTATGTACAAAGCTGTACTAGTTTTATTTTATTCTTTGTATATACAGTATTTTACTGATATGTAAATATAACTCCTGTAAATACCGTAACTCTACTGTTTACTTTTCCCTTTCCCCCTCCCCCCAGGACACATCTAGAAACAAGATAATGTCAGCCTCAATATGCCTTTCCTGGTGAAACTTTTAAATAAATGTATAAAATATTGGCATGGTAAACTTTAAAGTTAAAAGATAAAGCCAGAGAGTGACTTCCACAAAAGAAAGAGAGAGGGCAGTGGAACCTCAGTTCATACAGGCATCTTAAAATGTAAAGTGTAATTTCCTGAGTGATGAGTGGGTCTCCTTCCTATTAATGGCCAGGCTGCTTATGATTCAGTCAAATGACAAGACCAAGAACCCCTCTAAATATTAAAATGATGGAATAAAAACCAACTAAGAAAACTGAATTGCCTTGAATGAATTGAAGGCTTTCAAGTAGTTTTTTATTTGGGGGGGGGGTCTAGTACCATAACTACTGTATATGATTTTGATTTTGGCCACACACCAGAGCACCCCTGCAATCATTTTTTTTAAATGAAGAAATATGCATATGAAATGTGTCAACATCTCTGTGTATTAGTCACAGCTGAGTTTGCTGAACTGGTATGCCAACGCCTCAGCGAAACTTTTACAGTGATTGCGTTGATGCTGAAAACATAGATTACTGTAAAGTCCATTCAGGACCCTGGCACTCTTTCCCCCAGCCCTGCACCCCCTCCTTTAATCAACTCAGACTCAGAGTTGATAATCCTAAAGTCCTGGGGTGTGGGGGGGGGGCAGAGCACCCAAATAGGGAGTTTGGGGGGGGGCAAAGCCCCCTGAAAAAAACAGACAGTTTACCTGATGGATTTATGCCAAATGTAATTTGTTGTCAACATAACTGTATCTGTAATGTCAGTCAACAACATTTTTGTCGAGCCAGCATCCTAGACAATGCTAAACATTTAACATTGCAATTTGAATGATTATCAAACATTAGATGACAGTTGTCTCTTGTAAGCCAATCAGAACACAGGAGAATTGTCATTTAATGCCCCACAAACTGCTACAGCCACATTTTGGACACTCTCATAGTAGGTTATTCACATTCTAGAGACACTCACAGTAGGTTATCCACATTTCAGACCCTGCCCACAATAGGTTATCACATTTCAGACATGCCAAGAGTAGGATATCCATTTAGTCCACAGACAAAAAAGGGGAGGTGGTGGGTATATTCCTTTTTAACTACCACAGCACTTTTGAAATCCTGGGTTTAAAATTCTGCTTGTATGTTAGCAATAACATTCAATTAGTTGAACTATACTCAGAATAACGGCTTCATGGTTTGATTAAATGCCTCAGCCATCATCCTCAGCATTTAATTATCCAATCTGGCTAGTTATTCCTTTGTATACTCCAGCTAATTGAATGTTATCACTTAAATATAACCATAGTCATCTATGGTCTATCCCTGAACCATTATTTTGTCAATGGTTGCCCATGGATAACCATGGTAATTATTATGGACACACCATAAACTGCTATGGTTTCTGACCATGCATAACCAGGGTTTAAGCATGTATAACCATGCTTTACCTATAATCATAAGAGTGGGATACTGCCTCTGAGCCCAGTCCACTGCTGTTGAATACTCCCTCCCTCCCTTCTTACTTTACCATCTGACCTAGGGGCCTACACACATGCAGTACACACACACACACATGCACACACACACACACACATGCACACACACACACACACACACATATATACACACAGCAAGAAGTGTATCTGATGCTGCTCTCTGGTTGGAGCTACTACCCCCCATAGTCTGCTCTCTTGTTTCTGTTATAAAGTAGATACTTCTTCAAGTTCCTTATTATTTCTATTATAAAGCAAATATTTTTTCAAGGTCCTTAAAACCTAGCTCAAATAGCTAAGAATAACAGAAATCCCAACTGAGCTACTCCTTAGTCCTATGCCTAGTGCACAAGTGAGCTTTCTAGCTGCAGTCAAGCACTGAACTGACATCAAAACAAAATTGTGCACCATGTGAGTGCTTCTTTATTATCAGACTGGCAGTCATGCAGTCTTGAATAGCACACAGCTGTTTGGCTATTCATAAATTGGAACAGTTCAACTGACCCACACATTTCAAGTCAGTTGAACTTAAAGTTCAACTTTTAGCCCAATAGTTTGCAAGAGTGCATGTGAACTGAATACACAGATTTCCAAGTCTATCATTCTCAGATACACAAAAACAACATGAAAACATACAGCACTAGCTGATGCATAGTTCTGACAATGCCACTAGCCCAGTAGAGTGCAGCTCAAAAAGAAACAGTTAATAGGTATGCTGCTGAGAACACAGTGGTACAGTGCAAGCCACTTATAGTGGATGTGGCTTTATCAAAGTTACTGCAGACAAACCTCACAGTCTGAGTTCTGTTCAATGCAGCTTTATTACAACTCATATTCATAATAGTGAACCACACCATACTCCTGGCTCAGCTGCGAAACCTGGGGTGGCTGCCAATGCAGTGTGCTGGTTCCGGGACTACCTGTCTCTAAAGTCACAGCATGTCAAAATAGGTCAAACCGTGTCCAGTTCCAGAGAGGTCTCACTGGGTGTCCCCCAAGGGTCTATCCTGGGAACTCTACCTTTCAACCTCTTCTTAAACAATCTCCCAGGAACCTGTGACTTCAAGATTATTCTATACGTGGATGATGCCACCATTCTCACCTCTGATACATGAATCGAGTCTCTTCAAGCTGCAGTCCCACACTCCTTCAACAGACTAGAGGATCGATTCTGTGAACATAGGCTCCTGCTCAATTACAAAAAGACTAAGGCCATGCTCCTATCTAGCTCCAGGTTTAAGAAAAGGGCCCCATCCTCTCTATCTCCAAGAATGTCCAAGCTTCCTTGGAGCAAGTACACTCCTTTAAATACTTTGGAGTCACCCTCGATGACACATGTCCTTTGCTCAACATGTTGAATTAGTGGTCAAGACTGTAAATGCAAAATTGGGGCTGCTTTACAGACACATGAAATACCCCACTCTGGCGGCACTCTGTCTGGCCATTTGTAGCTCTATCCTGCCAACCATTGATTATGGCTTGGTAGTCTATGGGGCAGCCACAGACACTGTGCTAACAAGGGTGAATACTGCACTTAATAGGCCTGTAGACTCACCCTGGATGATGACCGCTTCACCCACACCTGGTCTCTTTATGAAAAGACAAACTGGCTGCCTCTATGTGGATAGGATCAAATTCCAAACCTGCCTTCTTGGAATGAAAGCACTACTAGGTAAGGCACCCTTGATCGAATCCACCATCTTCTCCAAATCGAGCTCAGGATACAGCAGCAGAAGCATAAATGAAGCAGGGGGCACTATCTGTACTGTTCCAATGAACCACACTTGGTCAATGTGTATTTTCCTATAGACCCCCCCCCTGGCTAAATGAGATTCCTGAGGTCACTCCCTCTTCAAATCTGAACTCAAATATTACCTTACTTTCTGCAATACGTGTGCCTGCTCTCTGAACGCCTAACACAACTACCTATTGCAAACCAGCTACCAGAGTCAGTGATCTCCTCATACGTATACTGCATATGAGCTCCCCTCAGCTCCTACTCCTTCTTCAACTTCCATCCTGGCAATCCCACCTCCTCATCTTGCCTCCCATACCCTGCCACCCCTACCTGCCCCTCTACATCCCCTCCCTGCAGCCCACCAGTTCTTCCCCATGCCCCCCGCCCCACTCTGCGTACTAGTGACAAAGCCTGTTCAGGCTGCTCTCCCTGTTTTCTCATCTCCCTCACACTCCTCCTCCCCCAGTCCTGGGCTTTCCTCCCTTATAGCCCAGCTTGGGATCGGTTAACATCTTTGGGGGGGGTGTCTCTTTGCATATCTCTCTGCACTGCACATAAACCCTTGACTTCCAGCTTTCATTCTGCTGCTATCAATTTGCTCTTTCATAGTTAAAGCTGTGTCCACTGTTTAATTATTTATCTTAGTATGGTGCTCTTTTTTCACTTGTGTACTCTACATGAACTGTATGGTCGTTTGTGTTTGTCACTGTTATTTTCAATGTGGAACCTGTGTAAAAGAGCCTTTGGCTCAAAGGTCTTTCTGAACAACTAATAAACAAATAAAGTGTGACCAAGCCATGTTTAATGGATGGACTGTGGTTTAAATTAACTTTCTTCACTCTACTGACTGGCAATTGTGTGGGTACTGAAATGGTGGTCTGCACTCACTCACTCACTCACTCACTCACTCACTCACTCCCTCACTCACCCACCCACTCACTGTTGTTTCATCCTACCTCTTTGAGGGGGTGACCAAGGAAGTGGACAGGGACAGGGACTTAGTCTTGTTGAACTTCAGTAAGGTGTTGAGCACTGTGGCAGAGGATGAGAGTCTGGGCTAAGTACACTGGTTTGGTATACATGAGGCATGTGTAAGGCAGACTGTCAACTGACTTGGGGGGGGCAATTTAGTGTAAATGGATACTACTCCTTGCTGAGAGGAGTGTTCAGTGACATTCCCCATGGATTTGTGCTGGGGCCACTGCTGTTAACAATTTTTATCAACAGTTTGGAAGTTGATGACTCTAGGAGGCATCTTCAGTTCATTGATACAACTAATCTGTCCAGGGTGGTACACTCCATTGAGGATCCAGACATACTTCAGGTGGACCTGACAAAGCAGGGTGATTAGTCAAACTCCTGGCATCCACATTCAATATTTCCACAATCAAGGGGCTACACATTGGGGAGAAAAACAGAGGTAGGGCATACCTTCAGTTTAGAGTTCATTTTGCTGCAGTGGATGAGGAAAAGGAACTGGGAGACATAATAGACAATGGGATGAAGCTTGAAAAAGATGCACCAAAAGGGGGATATGACAAGCAGGGCAGGATAAGTTATCCTGCTTTTTTGCAGTGCCCTGGGCTGGACAGGTCTAAGAGGTATATTCAGTTCTGTTCATGGCTCCCTAATGCTAAAATGACATTAAAGCAGTTCAGAGGGTGTGAAACAGGGCAACCAAGATGATCAGCTGATTGGAAGACAAAAGCAACGAGGAGAGGCTGTTGGCACTTAACATGTTCACATTGGAGAAAAGGATGATGGAAGGTGTGATGACATGATCTCAGTTTTCTGCATTCTCAAAAGTATCTCCAAGACTAAATAGGCACATGTGTTTGATTTAGTGTCCTCCATCAGGACACAAGACATGGCCTGAAGCTCAGAAGTGGTACACTGAGGGATTATGCTAGGAACCACTTTTTCTTCCAGTGGGTAGAAAATGTATGGAATAGCCTACCTGTGGAGATAGTGGACATAAAGTGCATAGAGGCCCTCAAGTTAAGTCAGGACACATTTTTCCTTACCAAGGGTATCACTGGCAACCCTTAGCAATAGTGTGTGTTGGAAACCTCTTGAAGTTAGTACATGTTTGCAAAGCATATAGTACGTATTTATACCTGCTCATGAAGCAAGGTGGCAGACATGATGGAGGTAGAGTCCCTGCTGTCTTTAAAGTATTATGTTGTTCTGTTTCACTATGTGTAGACATGAAAGAAGACTATACATGACTGACCTAAAGGTGGCCAGGAAGTGCAACAATTCAATAAGAAGGACGAGAATGATGCTGGGGTGCATAAGGAGGGGTATCACCAGCAGAAAGAGGGAGGTGGTATTGTCTCTGCATAGAGAGCTGGTAAGACCCCACCTTGAGCACTGTGTCCAGTTCTGGAGACCACATCTCAGAAAGTACATAGAGTGAAAGTGATCCAGAAGAGGGCAAGTAAAATGGTGTAGATCTGCATCAGAAGCCCTATGAAGAGAGATTAAAGGACCTAAATATGTATATCCTGGAAGAGAGGTGAATGGGGGAGATGTGACAGAGACCTTTAAATACCTCACAGGGTAAACAAGGTACAAGAGGGAAGTAGTCTTCAGAAAAATGGTGCTCAAGGACAAGGGGGCATAATGAGAATCTGGAGGGTAGTAGATTCAGGAGAGATGTGAGGAAGTACTTCTTCACAGAAGGAGTGGTAGATTCCTTGAACAATCTTCCAGCAGAGGTGATGCATGTGAAAACAGTGGCAAGGTTTGAGAATACATGGGATAGGTACAAGGAAATCTTTGAGGAAGGGGTGGGTGAATGACTCAGAGATCAAGTAGGATCTGCAGTGATACTACAGACAGGGAAAAATGGGCAGATTAAGTGGGCAAGGTGGTTCTTATCTGCCAGCAAATTCGATGTTTCTGTGTTTCTATGCAAATGAATTTGTAAGTATTGCAGTCTTTGTGAGCAAAGTTGCTTTTCTCTCTTTTTATTTGACTCTATCATTTTGTATAACCAGCATTCACTTATCCAGTCTCATTGTTCACACAATCTTACTAAGTATATATAATTATATACTGTGCATACTGATTTGTTTCACAATGGCATGTCTTAGCTGATGTTTACAGTCAACATGACCCTTTGATATAATCTTCATGTTGCAGAGCAGTTTTAGGCATGATAAATTTGTTTTGCTTTTGGAAACATCCTTACAAAACATAAAATCTGATTTCTCAAACAGCTTGGACCACCATAGGTGTCCTTTACAGTTGTACAAATGGTATAGCGTTTGGTTTCCAGCAATGCTATTGTGTTTAAAAAAGATATGAATAGTAAAGCCAGATTTTGGTAAATCATTTCTCTATGTATGAGGTAAACAGAAAAGCACAATAAGCTGAAATGTTCCTCAAAATAGCTTGCTAAATCCGGAATTACACTTCAGCTCAAAATAAGGCATATACTGTAATCTACTAGAGTAAGCTTAGCACAGAATCCAGTAGCCTGTCTAAGCTGCATAAACCTACATTAAAGCTGCATGTGCTTTAGCATTAAAACTGTGCATCAAATGATGCAGATAATACCTACTGTAAACTGTTGTTCATTTCCTTAGTCGCTGATCCAAATTCATTTGTGTGTAAAGCTATTAAAAACAGTTTTCATACTTTCTACCTTACACTGTTGAAGTGAGATTTTTGTTACTCAGAATTTGACATCACAAAGTCAGATCCATTTATAGTATCCACACAGTCAGTTATATATCATTTTTTTAATTATTTGGTATTAGGAGGAAGTAGGCTGTTGGTTAACTAGGATCTGCAACTTATCCATTAGGTAGGGAAATGGGCAGACTAGGTGGACCAAGCAGTCTTTATCTACCATCAGATTCCATGTTTCTGTGTTTCTATGACAAACAGTTCTTGCCCTATAGAGACTGCAGCCCACTCTGTTTTAACCCTACCCCAGTAACAGACAAACTGTAAAGAATAGGACCCACTGCTTAGTCACAAGGGAGTAATACTAATGGGTCTCAGTGACAACTTAGTGACACATGACAGGGAAACCCAATGGTACTATGCCCAGAGCTAATACAAGCATTGCTCACATGGTTGTTAAACACATTGGCCTGGACATTCAGACTGCACTGAGCAGGGGCACAAGCCTGGGTGCAGTGCAACTGGGCCGGGCCAGGGCATGGACCAGATGATTTTCAATGGTGCTGCGCCATGGCTCAGCACCATTGAATATGGCACTGAGGGCACATGCACTGCACATAGTACAGTGGTACTGCACCAGCGCAAGTGGCAGAATGGGAGCAGGGGGATGCGCCAGCACAAGTGCAGTTGTGCTAGGTGCATCACCTGCGATATACAGCACTGGGCACGCAAATAAGGCCATTATGCATGCAAGTTGCAAATGGGGCCATTTGCATGTCATTATGGGCCCATTTGCATGTGGTGCACCAATCCCCGGTGACTTGCGCCTGGTGCCCTGCCAGGCTGCAGTCATCATGGACTGACACCATGATGTGCCAGTGCAGTCCCCCGCTCCCCTATGCCCAATCGCGGACATATGTAATAATGAATCCCTGGTGGTCCAGTGGTGCGCCCCATCACCTGATCGCGGGCAGGTTGTAATCAAACCCTGGTGATCCAGTGGTGTGCCCCCCATCGCCCGATCATTGAAGGGTTGAATTCAAAATGCTGTTGGTCCAATGGTCACCCCCCCATCGCTCAATTGTGGGAAGCTGTAGCAAGATGAACCCTGGTGGTCCAGTGGTGCCCCCCTCCCGACCCATCCACTCAGGTCCCCTGCCACCCAGCACCCCCCTGTCAACGGCGGGCAGCAGCACCCCACCTGCAAGCCACCCAGCCACCTGCCAATTGACAGCATACAGTACAAACTGTATGCCTATTGGTCCACTGTGTGGACCAAAAGGCATGCAGAACATTCTGTACTACACAGGCCCGAAATCATTCACGCCTGTGTACTACAGTATGGTCTGCACACCTATTGATCCATGCAGTGGACCAATAGGTGTACAGTTAGTACTGTACGCTGTCAATTGGCAGGCAGCTGGGACTGCTTGCGGGTGGGGTGCTGCCACCCGCCTTTGACGGGGGGGTGCTGGGTGGCAGGAGACCTCAGGGGGTGGGTGGTACTACTGGATCACCAGGGTTTGTCTCGCTACAGCTGCCCATAATTGGGTGATGGGGGGGTGACCACTGGACCACCTGGATTTTTAATTCAACCTGCCCATGATCGGGTGATGGGGTGCACACCACTGGACCACCAGGGTTTGATTACAACCTGCCCATGATTGGGAGATGGGGGGATTGCTACTGGGCCACCAGAGAGTCTTTGTATATGTATGCCCACGATCGGGTGATGGGGTGGGGGGGCAAGACACTCCCAGGGCAGGGAGCTTGTGTACAGTGTTCTGGGTGGGTGGGTGATGTGTTGCACTCTGCAATACAGCAGCTCACCTGTGGGTGGCCAGGACTTGTTCCTGGTTTTACAAGGCACAACTTTGTACCCCCACTGAGTGGCGCAAGGCAGAGTTGTGCCAGCATATGCACCGCACATTCCGGGCTGAATATCGGGATGTGCCACATATGCATGGGCACACCCCCTGCAATTGCGCCGACTACATTACCGATGCTTCCCGGCACATTGGGGGTTGAGCAGCACAATGCGCACCTTTGTATATTGTGTTGGGGTGCATTGGAGATGGCGCAACCCCTTTGAATATCCAGGCCATCGTGATCATATGAAAAAACGAAAAGTATTACTGCTTTTTTATCTTATTTATTTGAAATTTGGTGACCACTACTAGCCTGCATAGCTGGAGTTTGTTTCCAGCTGCAAACTAGAGGAAAGATTATAAGTTGGAGTAAACAGTAACAAATATAGTGACAAAAACAGCTCATGCAGAGGAACACAAAATTTACAGTTAGTTACACATAATCAACTGCAGAAGTATAAAACAATGAAAACATTTTACAGATGTGTGAGTTATATGACTGAAGAGCAATAATAATAATAATACAGTGAAAACAGTGCATGTAAAGGAACAAAATAATGCAGGGTGCAAGTAATATATCAGAAATACACATTAGAAATAGACAGAGTTTGCAAAGGCGTGCATTTGTATATAGTGGAAATCTGGTGCATGGAATTAAACTAACTGTAAAACTAAAATAATTTGTTGATAGTAACATAGGGGTTGGCTTGATGCAGGTGCATGCATAAACTACAGGATATTTATAAAATTGCAAGAAAAAAACCAAATACTCCATTTACTACAGGATGTCACTTAACTGTGAACTGAAACTCAATAAACCCACAGTCAGGTGCCCACTGCCAAATCTCATTCCCCCTCCCCCCCAAAAAAGAACTACTTAGAGCCATTTTGTATGTGTAATGAGCCCCTCCAGGGTGTGCATCATAGGATTTTAATGCACTTCCAGGGTCATAAGGGCATTCCGCCTTTGGCCTTGTGGCTTATTGTACCCCTGGGACATACATAAAAATCCTATAGTAAACACCCTGTTATAGCTTATTACTTATATATACAACACATAATCATGAAGGAGCAAGAAGGGTAGCTAGTTTCAAGAGCAGGCCCTGAGAAGTGAGGCAGCAGGAGCAGTTTAAGAGAGTAAAGGAAGGATGAAGGTCTTGTGGGGAGAAGGAGGGTGTTCAAGGGAGCAAGGAATCAAACAGAAAAGGTAGACTGGCCGGCAGAGGATTGGAAGTAAGGTATGTGAAAAAACGAATGGTCAGAAAGGCAAAGAGAGTAGGTGGAAGGGATGAAAGAAGGTAGGAGGGAGGAGAGGTAGGGAGAGACGATGGAGAGACACTATTAAACCAAGAATGAAAAGTATTAAGAGTTAGCTGCTTTGTCAGTCTCCAATGAGTCTCAGCATTGCACAGCATTATGCTACAAATGTTATGCCATAGTGGGGATCTTTAAAAGTTGCCATCAAATATGTTAGTTGATTTCAGTCCCACTTGCACCATCTAACGTCTGTCTACATCATTTGCATTCTGACATAGTCGCAGGGTTTACTCCACCTCCTGTGACTATGCAAGCTCTATGTACCGTGCATAGAAAAAGGGTGAAGGCACAATGGAGTGCCTGTTTGCATTCTGTTTTGTGCTACCACGTGTTGTGACTAAGAATGAGATCTGAAGTACAGTCTGAATGTTTTAAGGTATTTTGTCTTTTGCTGTTAATAAGCTGCAGCCAATAATAGAAATAAATTGAAAGCTGAAACAGCACTAGTTTTCATTGAAGTGTTAGTGCATTGTTCAGTCCTTTATGCTGGCATTGAATTTTGTCAGTTCATATTTTTTTCCAATATTTTCAAGGCATATCTTATGAATGTAAGATAGATTACAAAAAGGGAGATTGAAATGCCTGTGATTTGATTAAAGGTATAACATGAAGGTATTGTATAAAGACTGTAAAGACAGATCCTTACAAAATAGAAATAAGTGGAACCAAAATTCAGACAAAAAAGATTTAAAATCTTTGACTAAAACATTTTTAAACCACCTAATTTTATTATACTGTATATCAATATATTGCTGCCTCAGTGTTCCTGAGTGGCCACCAAAAGAGATGTGACAGGGGGTTGTGGTGCTGTGTGGCAACTCGTCTGATTTTGCCCTTGTATTGGAGTATTGGTGTTCTGGCCAAAACAGAAAATGGGGTGTGTTTTCAGCCAGACACCTGGAAGGTCATGGAGGATTGTAGTTCTAAGAAGCAAGTGAACTACTCACAGAGAAGGCAGCATATATTTTGAAACTCCTGACTGCTGGGAGTCTATTATTACTGGAAGGCTTCACAGTTAGGTTTTATTGGGAGGATTTGGGCTGTTCTGTGTAGCTCCTTGATCCCCAACCCCTCAGCACTTCCAGGTCGCGGCACTGTTAAAAATCATAGGGCTCAGCGAGCGGCTTCATTGCTGCTTCAGTGTTTCTATGTGACTGCCAAAAGCGGTGTGACAGGGGGCTGTGGTGCTGTGTGGCAACTTGTCTGATTTTGCTCTGTGTATTGGGAGTATTGGTGCTCCAGCTGAAACAGAAGGTGGAGGGGGGGGGTGTTTTGGGCCAGACACCCAGAAGGTTACAGAGGAGTGTACTTCTAAGAAGCAAGTGAACTACTCACAGGGAAGACAGCGTATATTTTGAAACTCCTGACTACTGGAAGCCTATTTTTACTGGAAGGCATCACAGTTAGGTTTTATTGGAAGGATTTGGGCTGTTCTGTGTAGCTCCCTGATCCATGACCCCTCAGCACTTCCAGGTCGTGGCACTGTTAAAAGTCACGGGGCTCAGTGAGCAGTTTTTTGCTGCCTCAGTGTTCCTGTGTGACCACCAAAAGAGGTGTTACAGGGGGTTGTGGTGATGTGTGGCAACTCATCTGATTTTGCTCTGTATTTTGGAGTATTGGTGTTCTGGCCAAAATGGAAGGTGGGGGTGTGTTTTCGGCCAGACACCTGGAAGGTCACAGAGGAGTGTACTTCTAAGAAGCAAGTGAACTACTCACAGGGAAGACAGCATGTATTCTGAAAATCCCGACTGCTGGGAGCCTATTTTTATGGAATGCATCACAGTTAGGTTTTATTGGGAGGATTTGGGCTGTTCTGTGTACCTCCCTGATCCACGACCCCTCAGCACATCCAGGTCATGGCACTGTTAAAAGTCGTGGGGCTCAGCGAGCAGCACGAGCTCAGAGAAGCACACAGAGACATGCGTGTCTGCACTTGTTAACGTGTTTGCAGAGAGCAGAGAGGGGAGATATTTGGGTAAGAGCATAGACTGCTGTACTACAATTGGAATTATGGAAAACCAAATTGTTGCATTAAAAACAGGGGAATTGAGAGTTAAATGGCATGAGTGTGGCATGTTTACATTAAGTGAGGTGTCTGCCTTAGCTAAGCATGTTTGTGCCCAGCATTTGGAGATTAAAATTCTTAAATCAAAAATGATTGGTCTTGAGCTGGAACTAAAATGTCATAAGCAAGGGAATTCAGACGAGAACACAGGCAAAGGTTAGGCAAACAACAAGCGGGATAGGGATACTGATGATAATGAGGATGAATGAGAAACAGTACAAAATGCAAATAAACAAATAAGGGATGAAGGGCCATGACATTCACTCTCCCCATATCTAATAGTTATATACCATTGATGAGTCATGGAGAAACTGAGGATAGCCTGAAAAGGGTGTCTTCAGACAGTTCCCCTGTGCAAAATGAACTGTCTTCCAGCTTGGAAGTTATGACAGAACAACTCTTGAATCAGAGGCTTATCTCTGATCAGGAACAGGGCATCACAAAAATAAATCAAGATGGGCAAGAATTAGAGCAGATTAAAAGTGACCCTGCACTGTTTGTGGCCCATGTCGGACCAGACAATGTTGAACAAATGGATCAGTTCCCACTAGCCCCACCCCAGAGGTACACCTAGATAATGAACAGGGAATTATGGAAACAAACTTGTATCCTATAAGCATAAGGGAACAGATGAGAGTCTTTATTGTGGGGGACTTTATTGTTAGATATACATATGCCTACACTACAAGAGGTAATAAGGAACAGGTAACTAGTTCCTATTTACCAGGAGTAAAACTGAGAGATGTACTTAAGCTTTTACCTAAAATTGCCACCCCAAGGGAGGATAACTCCATGGTAGTGATTCATGCAGGTACAAATGACTTAAAAGGTACAAGGGAGGACCAGATGTATTTGGACCACATGAAAATAGCACTTCTAGCTCAGGGGGTTGGGGGGACTGTAGTGTTCTCTGAGATCTTACCGGTACCAAGGGCAAGTCAGGAGGTGAATCACAAACTTGTTAGAATCAACAATTGATTAAGGAGTTGGTGTTTAATGCATAGCATAGGATGCATAAGAACCTGGGAAACCTTTGTCAATAATTATCCATTATTTAGAAAAGATGGACTTCGTCTCAGTAGATCTGGAAGCAAGCAGCTTGGATTGATTTTCCAGGCTAAAACTGATAAAGCTTTAAACTTGCAAACACGGGGGGGGTGGTGACACTTTACATCTGGGCTGTCAGCATATAGTTAATAACAATCTACATTAGAGGGTTAATTGTTCATCCAAGGTTGGATGTAGTTTCTCTAAATGTAAGGGCATAGAGAGTGTCAGTAAACAAAAGAATGTTTTACATCAAGGTCTAAACATACTTCTTCTTAATGCAAGGAGTTTCAAAAATAAATATGATGAGCTAAAACATGTTCTTGTAAATAAAAGGATAGATGTTTGAGGAATTATGGAGACATGGTTTAATGGCTTAATGAGGGAGACTGGATAAATCAGATAGAGGGGTAGGATTTTTTTCACAAGGAAATGAGCTAATAAAAAAAGTGGAGGTGTTGGATTCCTTGTAAACACTAAGTTGAAAGCACATCAGATCAGCTTCTCAGATGATGGGGATATTGAACAGCTCTGGGTTAAAATAAAAACTAAGAAAAGGTATTTTAAATTTGATATATGGCCAACTCGGTGGCTCTGAAGGATGAGGCACTGGTGCCTTACCTCACACTACGCCAGTGACCTGTGTTCAGGAAAGAACATGGGCTGCCAGGGGTTGGCAGGGTTGGAGATGGATCAAGCATCTGATGGACTGCTCTCCATTTCTGGGAAGGGGGATTCTGGTGACTGGTGCACGCCTGATCCCTGATGGAGGCTGGGGCTTGGCGCCATGGAGCCGCTACAGCATGGGGAGCAGTGTGCAGCAGATGCTTAATGGGGACATGTGCAGGAGCATGCATGACCCCGTTGCAGGCATTATTGCATGCCATGCAACCACAAAGGGGCACCAGAAAACCAGGAAAGCAGCTCCTGGTGGATGACAGGGGAGCTTGCAGGCCCCACACCTGTCTAACCATGGTGCGAAACACTGATCCAGATTCGGTAGGGGAGGGCCCCCTCTGCCAAACCCACTGGGGGGTTAAACCCTGGGAGCTAGCACAGGATGGTGGATGTCAGGGTGATGAGGCTGGTGCTCCCCCAGATTGAGAAGGCCATTCGAGCACAGGAGTATAACTAAAAGAAAAATGGTATATGTTACCAGTCCCCCAATATAACAGAAAGGGAGAATATACATTTTTTGGATTTTCTGGAGCAAGTTAACCCATCAGATGATTGTGTCATGATGGGTGATTTCAATTTTCCGAGAATTAATTGAGATTTGCTGCAAGATTCTACAGTACTGGAAAATAGATTCATTAATATATGTTTAAGTTATGGTATGGAGCAATATGTGAAGGTAGCAACAAGGGAGAATAATATTTTCAATCTCATATTTTGCAAAATAGAGGGTGAAGTTCAGAATGTAGGCATCCTCCCTCCACTGGGTGCAGGAGATCATAATATGGTAAAGTGCACCTTAATGGATGAATTTGAGAAAGTCAAAAGGTTAACTAAGTTGAGAAACTTCACCAAGGCAGGCCTTAAGAGTATCTGTTATTACTTAAAAGCCTGGGACTTGGAAAATGAGTTCGAAGACATACCATTAGAGGCAGCATGGAGTATTTTAAAAGTAAAATTAATTACTGTATAGATAACTATGTTGCATTCTCCCGAAAATATAACAACAAGGGTCAAATCCAAAAGTGGTTCTCACAAAAAAAAAGGATTATTAAAAACTAAGGAATGATTATATAAAAAATAGAAGATGAACCCATCTCCAGAAAAAGAGCTGAAATATTTTCAATGTAATAAAAGATATAAGAAGGAAAAAAAAACTAAGGCGAAAGCAGAGCTTGATTTGGCAACATGTAACAAGGATAATTATAAATGTTTTTATAATTATGTGGGGACTTTGAGGAAAGGCTTGATTCGAATGACAGGAATTAAGGATGGTGATATCGTTTTTACAGATGAGGAAGGCATAGCTAAGAAATTTAATGACTATTTTTTAAGTGTATACCAGGATAAAGTGCACTACCAAACAGCTAGGCCTTGTGCAACACAGTGTTGGATTAACAACAAATTGTTTATTACTTAGAAACAAGTGTATGATTGGTTAGGTAAATGTACAATACACATAAATAAGGTGGACCAGATGGTACACATATGGCAGAGGAACTGTGTGCCCCCCTTGTACTTTTGTTTAATGCATCTCTAACACGGAATAAAATTGTAAAAGAATGGAAACAGGTGTACATCACCACAATTCATAAACAAGCATTTGTCAGTGCCGAATGTTGTCTCGATGGCATTGGTAGTGCCAGAGTTAGAGACACATAATAGGAATGGCAGTGAAGTATTGAAGTGATGCCAACCTCTCCTCTACCCTGTAGAGACTGACAGGCATTGGGCTGTGCCTTTGAGTCATCAGCTATAACGGTCATGACAATGTACCTCACCCTACCCAGTGGACACTGACAAGTGTCGTGGTGTGTTTTGGGATCTTTGGGCATTATACTTTACCCCATTCCATAAGGAAATATGCTGAGTTGGGTGCAGTATAGGAAAATGAGGTGAACTTTGTGGCTGAACAGTGCAAGGCACCCCCGATACCTGTCACTGGTTGCAGGGTAGGGTTGGGGGTGGAATGACGTGAGCATTACAGCTGATTATCCCAAGTCACACCCCTGTTGTCTGTTAGTCTCTACAGGGTGGGGTGCTACAATTGGAAACCCTAACACCGTAGGCGTGTGTTGGTATTTTAACTCCAAATTTTCAACATGGACTTTTGTGAGCTCACCTCATGAAAAGCAGCACTATCAGTTTGTTAGTGGAAAGGTGGTTTTGCACAGTGGCTATGCCATTTGATGACACAAGGATGAAAACACATTTTGGGCAGGATGTGGAAAATGAAAACTGTATTGTTCATGAGGAGATGTAAAAAATGGCAACATCAAAAATCTGGAGTGAAAATATGAAAAATTAGTGAAGGTATGAGCATGCATACAAACTGTACAACACACGCCAGTAACCCAACTAGTTTGGGAATTTTTTTAACCACATCTTTAACGTAGGCATTTTGTGAGCTCCCCTCATGAACAGTGGCACTGTGATTCTGTTAATGTGCCCGAAATGTTGATTTTGCACAGTGACCAAGCCATTGTGCACCACAGGTGTAAAAACACATTTAGGTCAGAATGTGAAAAATGACAGCTGTACTGTTCATAAGGAGGTGAAAAAAAAATGCCAATGTTGAAAATGTGGCATGAAAATAGTGCACATTTGCGATGTTACAAGGGTGCGTGGAAACTGCGCAATGCACGCTTGTAACACAGTCATTTTATGGAATTTTGTCACCAACTTTCAACATAGGCATTTTAGGACTTCTGCTCATGAACAGTGTCACCGTCATTTCCTGAAACTGTCCCAAAAACTGATTTCACGCAGTGACCGTGCTATTCTGCGCCAGATGTGCGAAAACACATTTTGGCAAAGATATGTAAAATGACAGCTGTACTGTTCATAAGGAGGCATGGCAAAATGCCAATTTTGAAAATCTGGAGTGAAAATATTACAAATTCATGAAGTTACAAGCGTGCATGGAAACTGCGCAATGCACGCTTGTAAAACAGTCATTTTGGGGATTTTTCCACTGGGATTTGAATATAGGTTTTTGAGATCCCACCTCATGAACACTGGCACTGTCATTTCATTAATCAGTCCCAAAAGTTTATTCTGCACAGTGACCATGAAATCACCTTTCTGGGCCGATTAACACCATGACAGTGCAAGAATTCATGAGGAGGGGTCCCAAAAACCCCAAGTTGAAAATTTCATGCCAAAATTCCAAAAAATGTTTGAGATATGCATCAAAGTTGAAAAAACCCCTATTTATTCCATTATACAGCTTATGGGCATTTCCTCAGTTCGCTGCCAGCTTTGAAGAGTGCAGACGTGTTCCTGGTCCACTGAAGATCATTGCGCCAGACTCTGGAGGTAAGTATGGGGTGAGGAGGATGTGGGGAGGCAGGGTACGCAGTGGGTGGGCGCGGGTTGCGTGAGGGGGCAGGGAGACAGCGAGGGACTGTTTTCTTTTTTCACAGGGTTTAAAAAGAAAAAAAACCTCACAGGATGGTTTTTATTTTTCAGGGCAATTTGGCACACTGGGGTGGGCTCCCAGCATGCCACCTAAGTGTTTTGCGGGGATGATGTAACCAACAGGGGATTGGGCACCCCATCAGCAAACAAACAAAGTGGGGGCAAGATCCAAGGGGATTGGGCACCTTGGCACATAATAAATGGGTATTGTCGACAGGAGTGGGCTCCCCTGTTACGATACATTGGGAAGGGCATGCCAACAGGGGATTGGGACTTCTAAATCGGCAGTATGGCAGGCAGTGTGCCGCCATGTTAATCTTTTTTCACCACCAGGGAAAGCTCATCGGGAGGTCCGCTGTGTATGACAAGCTTTGCTATCATTGCAGCAAACCTTTTGTTTGATGTGATCACCACATTAAGTGTGCATGGTGTGGTGCCAGCATGCAGGCTGATTGGGGAATGAGGGACGCACCTACTGATGCATGCCCTGCATTTTCCCAACAGTGATCTCACCTCCAAATCTGCTACTACCGCAATATGTTGGCTGCGCATGTGTTAGCCAACATAAAAAGGGTCTAGAAACTGAGTCAAAAATTCCTGACCAATTAGTATAACTTTGGTCTTTGGAAAAATTATGGAGGGCTTTATTAAAGTCTATCTGGAGGAAAATCTTAGGAAGTTAGGTCTATGTGATTTTACACAACATGGTTTTGTAGAAGGAAGATCTTGTGTTAATAATCTTTTAGATTTTTTCGAGTCTATTAATCAAGATCTGGACCAAGGTCTACCTGTTGATGTAATCTATTTAGACTTCTCCAAGGCTTTTGATTCTGTGTCATATCAGATCTTGTTAGACACCTTAGTTGTTCTGGGCATAGACTCCTTTATTACTGCCTGGGTGGATTCATGGTTAAGGGATAGAGTACAGAGAGTCTCTATCAGGTGGTATTTTCAGACTAGGACTTAATGATGAGTGGTGTACCACAGGGGTCAGTTTTGGGCCCGCTGTTGTTCACCATCTTTGTGTCAGACATGCAAACTTCTAATGGAATATAGTTGCAGAAGTATGCAGATGATTCTAAGCTAGGGGCGATAATTAATGATGAAGGGGCCATAGGAGTACTTAGAAATCAACTGGAAGAACTTGGCCTCTGGGCAGGGAAGCAAAGGTTAATATTTAATACAGATAAGTGTAGGGTCATGCACTTTGGTGTAAATAATCCCTTAGATTTATAATTTAAATGACAAGGCCATCATCAGTTCAAACAAGGAAAATGATTTAGGGGTCTTAATAACAAACAAGTTAAACTTTGAACAACACAACAGAGACAGAGAGAGAGAGAGTAAAGAAAGCAAACAGAATAGTGGGAAATATTTTGCATAACATAAAGAGTAGAAGCAGTAAAGTTTTGATACCACTCTACAGGACCTTGATAAGACCAGTCCTGAAATTTTTTTTATTTTATTTAGCTTTTTGTTGACCAGGTAAGTGCACTAGACAAATCCTGCCTATTTTCAGGCACGACCCGGGGGAGGGGGATACAGATGAATGCCAACTGACCTTGAACCAGATTAAGCTGTTGGTGGTATTTTTAGTGAATGAGGGAAATTTGGCCAGGACACTGGGGAAATTCCCCTACTCTTTTCGATAAGTGCCATGGGATCTTTAACATCCACCTAAACTACCACCAATCCAGGCAGATGGGACCTCGGTTTAATGTCTCATCCGAAAGACGGCATCTCAGAAATGCAGCACCCCTCTCATGCTGCATTACAGTGTCAGTACTGGGATATTAACCCAAGTGCCAGATGTGGGAACTGAACCCACAGCCCTCTGATCTCCCGGCCTCAGAGGCGAGTGTGCTACCTACCGAGCCACTGACACTGCTAATATGGTTCTCCATGTTCTACACCTCAGAGTAAAGGCTGTATTAAAACAGTAGAAAATGTACAGATACGGTTCACTAAAAAGGTTAAGTCTATTAAAGATAAGAACTATAAAGAGAGATTGGATAGTCTGTGTCTGTTTTCTATGGAACACAGAAAGGCAAGATGGGATCTCTGTTTTGTCTATAAAGCATATCAGGACGAACTACTGTGGGGATCATCATATGTAATAAAAAGGACATCTGTGTGCGAAAGAAAATAGAACTCATAGTTTCCAGTTGGAAGGTGAGATGTATAAGACAACAAGAAGAGGCTCCTGGTTTAGCCAAAGAGTGGTGGATTCATGGAATGCACTCCCAGCAGAAGTTGTGAACCTACCTAGTTTGACATCCTTTAAAGGTAGATTGCACAAAACATATGGGCAGTATAACAAGAGATATATTCCACTAAAATGTGATAAGTCTAATATGGCTTATGGCAGCTTGGCATGTAATAACCTATGATCCTATATTAACTATATTAATAGTGAAATGATATATTGATATACAGGTGAGAAACTACAGTATATATTTATTTATTTACAGGTGAGAAAAATGGTAGACTGATATTATTTCAAAAACTTTCAAATTTATATACCAATATAGTAACATGTATCCTCACATGGAAACAGGATTGGCAAGACCTATCTATATCAAGTTATTTATTTACTTATTTATTGGATTTTGTTAAGCAAGGGTGACCCAGAATTAGTTAACAGGAAACAAGTCATACTGAATAATAATAGGTATGCATATCAATGTTTTTCACAATAAATAAACAGACAATAACAATGGAAGGAATTGCAATGTTTTTGTGACTATGTATTTGATGTGGAACCTTTGTAAATGAGCACGAGTGCTCAAATATAATATCAGAAGTTTTCAATAGGTAAATAAATAAAATTACATAAATGTGGCCATATACATATGCCTTTACACAAGACTCATTGTTCCCAGATCCTACACAATGAAAACTTGGACAAAGATATGTGGGTGCCCAGTTTGGCAATTAATTTACTTAAAATCTTTCCACAATTCAAATTCATATTGCCAATATTTACATATCGACAAAACACCATATACAACACATACATATTCAACACTGTCTGTATCATATTTACATTATATCAGCTTTCACTTTTAAAGTCCATTAACCTTTCTTCTTGTTCCCTCAGATGTACATCTGGGGGCTGCTTTTCTCCTCATTCTCTGCCGGGTTTCGAGTGTACACTCATACCCCTCCATCTTCTTGGGATGTCCAGGGTCTTTCCTTATCATTTCTTTTATTCACTCCCTTCTTATCCTCCCCCCTCCCTTACTCCAAGGGGTACGGGGTAGTGGGTGGATGGGGCAGAACCTGAGACAGTAATGATCTATATGCAGGGGATAGGCTGCACTTGAGTGAGGAGGAAAAGGGGATATTAAAGCAGAAGTGAGAGGGATATGTAGTGACAAAGGTGGATTTAAACTGGGTGTGGAGTGGTGAGTGTACAGCTAGTAGGTGGGGATCCTGAAGAAAGGAATCAAATCAGCTTACCCCCAAAACTAGCAGGGAAGGATTCAGGGAAGTTGCACAAGGGGGGAATAGGAGGGAGGAGAATCATGGAAAGGAAGGGAAGGGGACAGGATGGAGGGTTGTCTCACTGAGTGCAAGAAGCTTACGTAATAAATCAGCCAAGTTACAGGCACTCTTGGCAGTGAGAAGGGTGGATATTGTGGCCATCACTGAAATGTGGACCACCGAGTACCAGGACTGGGATCTGGCAATCCCAGGGTATAAATTGTACAGAAAGGACCATGGGGAGAGGAGGGGGTGGGGTGGGGTGGCAATCTATGTGAGGGACGTGATCAAATGTACAAGGGAAGAGGGGAAGCAAAGCAGAATGGAGGTAATTTGGATGTAGCTCCTGGACTCCAAGGAAAGGAAGCTGAGGTTCAGGGTGATATACAGGCTGCCGTCCCAGGCAAAGGAGCTGGACAGAGAGTTAGCAGAACAAATCAGAAGGGTATGTAGAAAGGGGAATGTTGTTATCGTGGGGGGCTTCAATCTGCCTGGGGTTGACTGGAGCACTCCGTTCACTTCCAGTGTTAGGGAGCAGGTGCTGCAGGACTCGATCCAGGAAGGACTCCTGACACAGCTGGTCATTGGACCTGCTAGGCTAAGTAACATGCTAGGTCTATTACTGTTGAATGGTGACGCAGTGAGAGAATTAAGGGTGGAGGACCCACTAGCTGATAGTGATCACCAAATGGTGTGGTTTACTATCACGATGAGCAGGGAGTCAGGGGGCACATTAACAAAGGTGGTGGACTTCAGGAGGATAGACTTCAGGAGGATGCAGGAAATACTGAAAGGGAAACTTGAGGGCATATGGCCAGGGATGGAAGTGGAGCAGAACTGGGACATTATTAAATGGGGGATTACAGAGGTGATGTAAGCTTGAAACAAATTACAGAGTAAGAGGAGCAGAGCAAGGAAAACATGCTGATTAAACAGAGAGGTGAGGGAGGGGGTGAGGACAAAGAGAGCTGCACACCAGAGGTTCAGAACAACTGGGAAGGAGGAGGACAGGGAGAAGTATGCAAGATGATCCAAGGAAGTGACCAAGAGAGTGAGGGAAGCTAAGGCCTCAGGAGAGCCAAGGTAAGCACAGAGAATTAAGGTTGGGGGGGGCTTTATCAGATACATCAGAGAGAAAAGGAAGTGCAGGGATAACATAGTGAGGATAAAGAGGGGTGGGGAGTTGGTGGGAAAGGGAGAGGAATGAGCGGAAGCACTACATGAATACTTTTGCTCAGCATTCACATAGGAGAAGGAGGGACCACTACCACCTTGAACTGGGAAGGTGGGTGGGGGGGGAGAGCTGACAGATGGAATGATTGAGGGAAGTAGAGTATTAGAGGGACTGACTCCACTAAAATTGGACAAGGCACCAGGGCAGGATGGTATCCAACCCCAGGGTGCTGAGGGAGATGGTGGAGTTGCTGGTGGAACTGCTAGCGGATCTGTTCGTCACCTCCCTGGATATGGGATGTGTACCTCAGGACTGCAGGATGGCCCATGTGGTGCCAATACACAAAAGCGGCCCAAGGGATGAACTGGGCAATTATCGGCCTGTCAGTCTCACTTCCATAGTGGGCAAGCTTATGGAGATGATACTGAAAGAGAGGCTGGTGTCATTTCTAGAGGACAATTACCTCCAGGATGTGAGGCAGCATGGTTTTGTATTGGGGAAGCCCTGTCAAACTAACCTGATACAATATTATGTCTGGGTAACAAGAGAGCTGAATAAGGGCCATGCATTGGATGTCCTTTACTTGGATTTCAGCAAGGCCTTCGATTCAGTAGGTCATGGGTGGTTTGAGGGGAAGCTAACAGGTGTGGGAGTGGGGGTGAAGGTGGCAAACTGGATTACAAACTGGCTGCATGGGAGGCTACAAAGGGTGGTGGTGGGGGATTCTTAACACCTAGACCAGTGACGAGTGAGGTGCCACAGGGCTCTGTGCTGGGCTTGCTGCTATTTGGGCTCTTCATCTCTGACCACACATGGAATGATGAGCAGGATGAGTCTGTTCGCAGATGGTACCGAAATGGGTGCAGTAGTGGATGAGAAGGAGGGGTGGAAGCAACTACAGGGGGATCTAACCAAACTGGAGGAGTGGTCAGAGAGGTGGCAGCTGGGGTTCAATGTGAAGAAGCGTAAGTTTATGCACTTTGGAGCGAAGAACCCACGGAGACAATACTGGTTGAGGGGGAGGTGAAGCTAGATATCACTGAGGAGGAGAAAGGCCTAGGGGTAATGGTAACAGGGAGCATGAACAATTCTGCCTAATGCAGGAAAGCAACAGCGAAGATGAACAAGATGCTGGGGTCTATAGCGAGGGGGTTCTCATCCAGACAGAGGGAGGTGATCAGGTTGTACTTGCAGTTCTGTGTGCACTTCTGGAGGCCATACCTGAGGTAGGATATCAAGCTACTGGAGGTAGTGCAGTGGAGGGCAACAAGGATTATAGAGGGAATGGAGGGGAGAGACTATGAGAACAGGCTGGGGGAACTGAATATGTATACCCTGGAGGAGAGGAAGGATAGGGGGCACATGATCGGAACTTTCAAGTATCTGAGGGGAATCAACAGAAATGGAGCCAACAGGGTTTTTAAATGAGGAAGGGATGGAACACAAGAGGGCATGGGCTAAGAATAGAGGGGGGAATATTTATGAGGGAGATGAGGAGGCATCACTTCACAGAGGGAGTGGTGTCGAAGTGGAATGCCCTACCAGAGAGGATATCATGCAAAAACTATGGGTAGCTTTTAAAGGGCATGGAACAGAGAACAAGGGAGAGTATGGGTGGGTGAGGCTGAGAATTGCCAAGGGCAGACAAAAGGGGAGGGGTGTGTGGCAGCTGCAACTTAGGGATGCTAGCTGCACATCAAGCACATGTTGATAGACCTGGAGGTCTGTTTCTGCTGACACATTTGAATGTTCGTAAGTTCGTATTTTCCACTAGGCCACCTCTCGCTTGCAGCAGGCGGTGGCCTTCCCCCCCTTTAAACCCATTTTTTTTGCATCCAGGGATCAATTACATCTGCTATCTCTGAAGTAAAGAAGGCCGGACCCAATCTAAAGAGGTGCACTCCATCCCCCTATAATATTCATCCTCACACTCCTCTTTGTTCATTGTTGTTTTTCCGCCATAGGCCACAAATAACCTGCCCACTCTTGCGTTCATGTGCCTTCTGGCCTTCTCTGCTGCTTTATTACTTTGAGCATGTCTCCACACCCTCCTAGGTATCACATCGGACAAAACCAGAGTATCCTCTGGCCATCATTCCTTTATCTTAGTCATGTCCACCTTTATCTGGAAGAAAATGTCCAGTCAGAGTCTGGTCCCCAAATCATTCCCTCCCAGATGGATGATAATCATGTCCGGGCATCTGTGTTCCCCTTTCATTTCTCACAGCAGTGGCAGCAGCTGCTCCCATCTCATTGACCGCATGCCCTTCCATGTCAGCTTGATGTGCTTCAGGTCCAAGTATAGCTGCCGCCCCCTGAGCCTCCTGAATGCCCACTTTTCGGCCCAATGGACAAACGAGTGTCCACAAATCCCCACTTCTGGCTTCCTTGCCTGACCTATTTGAAAATCATAAATCAACACACACATTAATCGTCTATATGACAGCTCACCCCCATGTGCAGTTCTTCTTGTTCACCATCTACTACTGCTTTTCCTTCATCTCCCCATTAATTCATTATTGATAACCTGCACCTGCTTATATGGGAGAAAAGAAGAAGAAGAATCAGGATTTATATAGCGCTTTTTCATACACAGTATTCCAAAGCACTTTACAAGCAATGCTAGGCTGGTAGTGAAGTGACTGAATGTGTGGTGGCGGCCATATCGCACATCATCACCCACACACAGCCTGGATAATTGCATGAACCAGTTTATGGGAAGGGGAATGTTGGCCAGGACACCGGGATTGCTCCCTGCCCTTTGCGAAGAGTGCCCTGGGTTTATTTACTTCCACCTGGACACCCACCAGGATGGGTAGAAGGGACCTCGGTTTAACGTCTCATCTGAAGTACGGCACACCCCAGCAGTACAGCACCCCCAATACTGCACTCAGATGCCAGCAATTGTTTTAGGTGCAAGACGAGAACCCACAACCTTCTGGTCCAGAGGCAGATGTGCTACCAACTGAGCTACGCTGACACTTGGCTAGTATGGTTAGTATCATCATCAAGGATTATTCTGTACATATGTCTTAAAACAACCTGATGCCCACCGCCATTTTGCCTTAATTGCTTCCTCCGACCCTCCCCAGGCTGCTAATTCTGATGCCGCCCCTATTCTGAAGAAATGCAATGAGAAACTATTCGGGTCCTTCCCCAGGAATGCCATACACTTCTTGAATACTGCTGTTGCCTGCATGTATGTTACTAGAGACCTGTCCGTGTGTATGAATAGGAGTGGGGTTTTGTCCTTTGGATGTACTGTAGTGTACAAGACAATGCCTCCACTGGACAGATGGAGCTGACCCTATGTCTTTGCAATGTCACCCTTGCTCCAACTCCTGTCTGGCCCATCTTGGAACATTTTATGATCACTGTCACTCCGTCACTGGCCCACACTGTTTCCTGTTTCCTCCCACCGTAAACCTGCTGAAGTGTCCTGTTTTCAGTGACCCATCACCTCACTAACCATGAAGGCACCTCTGTACATGGTGGCATATAATGCCTGGAACAACATGACCTTAGTGCTGGACCTACCCAGATTGCAAAGTGCACCCATGAGACCAGCCAACTGTGTTTCTGTGATGGGCCTCCTGCTGTCCTTAGGTCCCCCCCCGACCAGTAGCCACCCCTGTATCATGCGCCTAACCAGGTTGGTCTTGGTGTGGTCCTCCCACCCATTTAAACTGCAAACCTGCCCTATTGCTCCTAGGTGGACCCCCATGGTCTCATGGACTACTTTGTTCCTCCATCCTGATACTACGAACTTCGCCTCTTGATCTCCTGTTACCATCCCACTTACCTCAAAGCCATTTCCTTCTCTGAATGCTTGGAACACCTTCCATGAGGCCTCATAAGCTTTCAATGTCCGGGGGGCCTAGGAGCTATGAAACAACAGCTCAGCTCCTGCAACCCAATCTTCCACATGTACCCCAGAACTGACTTTTGCCTGTGTTCTGCTCCCGGAGAGGCAGTCAGCTATCACATTATCCATGCCGTCTATGTGCCTTGCCCTAAGTGACAGGTTTAATGACAGCCCTTGTAACACCAACTGTCTTTGGACCCTCATCACCCTCTGAGACATGGCTCCCCTCTTGTTCAGTACATCCACTATGGCCCTGTTGTCACTCCAAAATGTAAATGCTAGGTTCCTAAGGTCCTCCTCCCATACTACCATTGCTACCCATATGGGGAAAATTTCTAAGAAGGTGATGTTCTTGGTCATATCCACCCTAACCCATTCTGAGGGCCTGGCTGCCACAAACCACTTACCCCTAAAGTAGAGTCCCATCCCAAAGCCTCCCACCACATCTGTATACAATGCAAATCTGTTTTAAACACCCAATCCTCCTGGAAAAAGGTCTTACCATTGTATGTCCGCAAGAAAGCCTCCCAAACTTCTAAATCTTCCCTACTACCTTTTAAGATATCTACCCAATAGTGTGGTCTAGATGACCTTTTCATTGCCTAGGCAGGTGCCGTGTAAGTATGCGGCCCAGCGCTATAGCCCTACATGCAAAATTCAGGTATCCCATCAGTTGTTGCACCTGCTGGAGTTGAACTTGCCTCTGAGTCCTCACTGTCTATATAAGGGATTTTAGCTTTGTTACCTTCTTGTCCAGCAGGAGAAACAGTTCCCCTTCCATATCTATCTCAGTTCCCAGGAACTCCAGCCTCTGGCTGTTTCCCTCCCTCCATCTTGTCTGGAGCTAGCGGTACCCTCCATTCCTTGCACATGGCCCTGAAATCCTGTAGCATCCTCTCTGTCTCCGCCTGCCCCACTCCTATCAGGAGGACGTCGTCCAGTGTATTACTGAACTGTATTTGTACTTCAATTGAAAGACCCACTGCAATCATGTGATGAACATTTCAAATGTAGCACAAGCCACTGAACAACACATGGGCATGGCCTTGTCGAAATTATATGATCCCCCAATCTGAAAACCCAGCAAATCCTAGTCCTCTGGCCAGACCAGCATGAGCCAGAATACAGCCTCTTTGTCTGTTTTAGCTAGCCGTGCCCCATGGGTTGCCCATATAAGCCTTACTGCCTCTTCTAATGTTGCATATGTCACCCTACTGTCTTCCTTGCTAATCTGGTCATTAATTGAGTCCCCTTCTGCGTATGACAAGTGATGAATTACCCTAAATTCCCTTGGTTGTTTCTTTGGGACTAAGCCTAGTGGGGACACCTATAGCTTGGGAGGGGTGGCCTGGTGAATGGCCCCCTACCCTGCCCACTGCTATTTCTTTGCCAGTCTTCTTCTCCAGGATGTCCTCTTTCCTTTTTACTGATTTTAAGTTCTTGGCCATTGTAGCTTTCCTATTGCCCTGAAACTGTAAGCAAAAACTCCTTTTTAACCCTTTTACCAAGATGCTAGCTGCATCCCTGTAGGGATAGTTCCTTATCCATTCCTCCAGTATTCCTGTCCACATGGGTGTGTCCGCTAGCCAGGACTGTCATCCCCCTGTCCCTTCATTTATCCTGTTGTCCGAAATAGAATGGTTGTTCCCTCCCTTCCCCGGCACCCCTCCCCCTGCCCCCTCTCCCACTGCTAGCCCCTAAAACCTGAGTGGTCGGCCCAAAACGGCTGACTTGGTAAATGCTGACCGCTCCCTTTTCCCAAGTTGTCCAGAATTTCAATACCGGGTGGTTACCTCCACACTTGGAGCATGCATGCCAGAATCTGCAGTGGGGTCAGGAGCAGAACACCCTGTTATACTCTCAGCAGTACTTTTGCAATCCTCCTGCTTTCTTTTCCTCATCCCCATCCAAACCGGATGACCTGGTGCAGATTTCCAGCCACAAATCTATTTGCCTGGTGTCCCATGTCACGTCCCCAAAATGGGCCATCCTCTTTCTAAATTTTTCGTCATATTTTAACCAGCTGTAACTCCCCCTAGATTTATAGGTATTCTTTATGATTAAGGAGTATGTTAATAAGGGGGTGGCCAATTCTGGTTTCTTTTGTTTCTTTTCTATCATGATGGCCATGTAATGCGTGCATCCTATTGACCACGTGTCCCAATTCTTGCCCTTCAGAGACTTATCATCCTCCCCTTTTCCCACCCATATGGAAAATAAATATATTTTGAATATATGTTGTAAAATGTATTTGAAATAGTTTTTGAATTTCATCCATAAATATATTTTCATATTAGTTTCCAAATTTATGTATTATATCTCAAATTGGCTGGTTTTGTAATATTTGAGATATATTTAATGAATATATTTCAGATATGCCTTAGGTATTCTGTGAATGTTTATTCTCCCATATGGAAATGAAATGTATTTTAGATTTATTTATAAAAGTGTATTTCAAATATCTGTATGTTTACTATTATGTCTGAAGTATATGTATATATCTCAAATTGTTTGGTTTTGAAACAGCCGATTTATTTGCAGAATATATTTGACAGATGTATTTAAGTTATATCATAAACATATTTCCATGATATATTTATTATAGGTGCATGATATATATTTTACATATCTGCTTATATATTTTGAATATTTAATTGATATACGTTTAAGTAGTTGACATATATCTAAACTAGTTTTTTAAATATATGCATTGCAAAACTATCCTAAAATACCCAAACAATATAGTAATCTTGATATCATATATTCTTAACTGTATATATGGAATTTGTCATATTGGCAACCATTGAGATTACTATAGTACACTTATTATTTAATGGTGTACTATTACTACAGATTACTCATTTATATTTGCTCATAGAACTTACCTCTTGATCTTATTATTTTGGGATACTCAAATTTATATTTAAATATAGAAACATAGACTTTGACCCCTGACTCAAATCACCCAGACCCAAATTTGTATTTAAATCACCCCTGTCTGGTTCCTTTTTATTTTGGGGTGAGTTCCAACATGTACTTGTTTTTTCCTCTTTACCTTCTGCTTTGGTCTGTAAGCTAATGCTGTCAATTCAAAACCATTTTAAAAACAGAAATTACCATGCTTTTGGTTGATACACTGTGCTTTTGAAATATGCAAAATTAGTTATGCAAACCTGTACACAGTACCATAACAAGCATTTACAAAAATATATTTGACATATATACAAAAACATATTCTGTATATATTCTACACATACTGTATTTTGCAAGCAAACACTATTCATAATTTACTGACAGCAAAAGTTAGGCACACATGCACACTGGACCAAGAGCTCAAGAAGGCACTTCTTGGATTTTCCATCACAGCATTTATTTGTACAGTAAAGGAAAAATTATGAAACTAAACCCCAAAGTAGCAATAGTAAAAAAACAGACATTCCCAAAGGACCAATATTTTGCACTGTTCTCAAAAAAGCATGAAAACAGCACAAAATGCTAGTCCTGTAAGGAGGTTTGACTTTTACTATTGTCCTCTACCTTGGAGTCAGTGGGGGTGCACTGAGGGGCCTGAAGCTGCAGCAGAATGTGGCAGCTCAGCTATTGACAGGTCTACCAAGATCTTGTCATAGAACACTGGTTCAGCATGAACTGCACTTGCTTCTGGTGCATTGGTGCATCTCCTTTAAAATATGTCTTAGTCTTTTGACAATATGACCCTATACGGGTTGGGTCTGGGTTACCTGCAAGAGCTTTTGCATCCCTACACCCTGGGCCATTCCATTAGGTCAGCCAGGGGAGCCCAGGATGAGACTACTATCATTAGGGGACCAGGCCTTTGTTGCTGCTGCCCCAGTTCTATGGCACTCTCTTCTGGGCTACCTTATGGAGACACCTTCTTTGGAATGCTTTAAAAAGGGTTTGAAAACATATTTGTTTCAAGCTGCCTTTGAGTTATGATTAGCAGAATTATTTATATTTTTAGAGAGCTGTTTTAAGGGATGTTTGCTACTGATTTTATTGAACTGACTAACCATATATGTTAATTTCTGTTGATATTTGTAAGGGGACCCTGAGCCTTTGGGGGATGGGCGTCCAAAATAAATATAATCTACTACTACTACTATTGCTATTTTCGGCTTTGGTTTTACAACATGTTACATATTTATAGACTGTAGTCTATTTATATTTTAAAGGTATGTGTAATATATATTAAAATCATATTTATAAACTAGTAAAGTTATTTAATTGTTATGTAAAACATAAATTTAAAATACATTATCAGTATATATAGATAGGGTAAATAATACATATATTACAGATACTTTCCAGATGTATATCAGGCCAAATCTATTTTAACATATGAAATATACCTCAGAATATACATTTCTAATATATTGAAAATATATGTTTGCTGACGTTCACTTATTGTAGAAAATCCAGAGTAAAATTATGCTTGCATAAAACTGTAATGATTTCATTAGAGTCCATAAAAAATTAAAAAGAAAAACAAAATATTTTCTTTGATAGAATAACGAAAATGCCTAAATACATTGCATATTTTTGTTGTCTGCATCTTTCCAGTTATACTTTAGATATTTGCAGAATTCAATGAGGTACATCTTATACTTGGCATTAATATACTAAATGTATATGTTTCGTTATTCTACTGCATTGCCGTTGCTGTTACTATTTGTGTTTCTGTTACCGTTTGTGTTTTTGTAACTGTTTTCGTTACTGTTTGCATTTGCATTTCAATCGCTGTTAGCATTTGTGTTACTGTTTGCGTTACCATTTGTGTTTGCATTTACATTTTCATTTGCGTTTGTCTTGCTGTTTGCATTATCTTTTCCATTTGAGTCACCCTGTGCATTACCATTTGCACTTGCGTTTGCGTTACTGTTAGCATTACTATTTTCTTCTATCTCACTGTTGCCATTAATGTTTACGTTTATGTAACCATTTCTGTTTTTGCATTTTCGTTACTGTTTGAGTAACCATTTGTGTTTGCGTTAATGTTTGTGCTTGTGTTTACGTTACCGGCTGCATAACAGTTTTCGTTTGCATTAACACTTGTGTTTCCGTGCATGTCTCTGACATTTGTAATACTTGCTCTACTATGGTACTTCTGTGCATTTACCAATATTCATTTGACATCTGCATATGTTTTTTGCAGAATGAAGTGCCCATAAAAGTATTTTTCGCCACTCATGCAAAGTCTTATGCTCATGCTGCTCTGCAACTATTGAAGAGATTTGGATAAGACATGGTATACATGGAGTGGAATGGTGCATCTATTTATTTACCAATTTATATTTCACTGGCATATATGGTTTTTGCATAGTGCAGTGCACAACATTCTGTTTTTGCAATTTTTCTGCACTGTCTTGCATGATGCATAGCACAGCCATTGTGTGGTTGATTGGTCTGACACTTGGCATGTAGAAAGCCCTTTCTTCAAGGAACGTGCCAGTTTTCGTTTGATGAAAAAAATGTTCTTCCATTCCAGTGTTATAAGCATTTGAAGTTGCCCCCTTCGAAGTCAGAGATTTTTTGGCTGCGATTTCTGCCATTTTACCACATTTTTAGCCACGATTTCCACCATTTTGGGGTGGAAGACTTCTTAAAGGTGCAGAAACTTAAAAATTGAATATCTCTGGAACGGTTTTGTCTTTTCACATGAAATTTGGAGGGTGTTGAGTGGATGTCCTGGAGATGTGAATTATGCTGTTTACATGTTTGGAAAATAATTCAGTGCTGAAATACTGCGTGACAAACTTATCATTTTGTGCATAGCATTATGCATGGTGTAAGTGGCTTGAAATTTACAGAGTAGGTAGCCCTAGTGGTATGGATGTGCCTTTCAGTGGTTTGGTTCACATTAGCCTTTGTGCCGTTATCTCAGAAACAAAGTGAGATACAAACTTTTTGCTACTGTTGACTCACATCACCTTTGTGCTGTTATCTCAGAAACTAAGTGAGATACAGACTTTTTGCTACTGTTGCCTCAGATCATCTTTGTGCTGTTATGTCGAAAATGAAGTGAGATACAGACTTTTCACTACTGTTGGCTCAGATCACCTTTGTGCCGTTATCTTGAGAACAAAGCCAGATACAGAGTTTTCGCTACTGTTGGATCACATCACCTTTGTGCCATTATCTTGGAAACGAAAAAAGATATAGACTTTTCGCTACTGTTGTCTTACATTAGCTTGCTGTTACTGTTTCCATCTGCATTACTGTTTGTGTTTACCTTTGCATTTCCCTCACCTTTTGCATTACAGTTTGTGTTTCCACTTCCATTTCAGTTAACATTTCTGTTTCTATTTATGTTTGTGTCACTTTTACTATGACTGTGAGCATCTGAGGTTTTGTTTACTGTTACCATTACTGTTGCCTTTCTCATTTTCATGTGTGTCACTGTTACCATTACCGTTTGCATTAGTGATACCATTTGCATTACCACTTGTGTTTGCATTTCTGTTTGCATTACCATAACAGTTAGAGCTTGCATTTGCATTCATGTTTCTGTTGCTGTTATACTTACCATTAGTATTTGCCTTTCACTTACCATTACAGATACTGTTAGCGTTAGCATTACTGTTACGGTTATTATACAGACATGGGCATCATGGTGGGAGCATGGGGCCCTTTGGGCACTGTGCTCCCACCACAACATTCCATTCACTATTTATATTGCACATTCTCAAAAAGAAGGGAAATTCATGGCAAAAAAAAACCCTCCATTTAATGCATCAGTTAGGGTTGTTCCACAGTAACAACAGCAAGGAAACTCAGTGTAGGGTTGCCACCCCTTGCAGCACATGAACACTCTGCCCCCACTAACAGGCATCAGGGTGTGCATTGGGGTCATTGGTCCTAACTCTCACACCATTCTCCTATACTGCCCCACCTCAGCTTATTTACATATGATATGGGCTGATGACCCCAATGCACACCCTGATGCCTGTTGGTAGGGGCAGGCTGGGTGTTGGCTGCAAGGGGTGGCAATCCTAACACCAAATTTTCTCACTTTTGTTGCTGTGAACAACCTTAACTGATGCATTAAATGGATTTTTTTTGCCATGAATATATATATATATATATATATATATATATTTTTTATATATATATATGTATGTATTTTACTCCAGATTTTCAACATAGCCATTTTTTCACACCACTTAATGAACAGTATAGCTGTCATTTCTCACATCCTGCCCCAAATGCCTTTTTGCACCTGTGGCAAAGAATGGAGCAGAAGCTGTACAAAATCACCTTTTGGGATGGAGTAATGAAATGACAGTATCACTGTTCATGAGGTGGGGTCCCAAAATGCCCATGTTGAAAATTTGGTGAACAAAATCCTTAAAATGGCCCAGTTATGAGTGTTTACTGACATTTTCTATACATGTGCATAACTTTAGTAATTGTTTTATATTTTCATACCAAATTTTCAACATAGCCATTTTTCATACCACTTCATGAATACTGGCCCTTAATAGGCATACAAATAAATTATCTGAAAAAGTAAGGTAATTCACTGCAAAAAAAACTTTGTTAAAGCACCATTAGGGTTGAAGCCTAAAAAGTAAGGAAATTAGATCTTAGGTTCCCAAGCCAAAGATCCCACCTCCACACTGGCTTCCAACCCAAACACCCCACCCCACCCCCACCCCACCCTTGACTTCTAACCCTAAGGACCCACGTCCCACCTGCATGCAGGAATAGGTGTGTGGGTGTGCCTTGGGGTTGTGAACCCTAATGCATGTATCATATATATATACACACATACATATAATGGTAGCATGGTAGTGCTACCATAGCTAGGGTTAAGGAGCCCTTTTAAGTTAAAAGGGTCAAATTTTGCATCTTAATAACTTTGCCATCATTCAACAGATTTACCTGAAATTTGGAAAGCATCATTGGGCATGGCAGAGCTGGGGATCTGCCAAGTATTGTGCTAGTCGGATATACAGCTGTGGAGTTATTAAGCGATAATGAAAAGCACGTTTAAGCTTTTTGGTGAATTTTTTGCTCGCATCTACAGGTGGCATGGTTTGCATGACCTGTCCAAAAACTTCAGGGAATGTGTGGCTGGGGTCCTCGATATGCCTTTTGAAGATTTTAAGAAGAAATATTAAACGGTTCAGAAGTTATTCAAAAAACAAATTGCCATTACAAGGCAATGGGAAAAGTTAACAAAAAGTTTGACAGTGTCGCAAATGCAGTTTTTAGTGTAACAAATTGCCCCAGTAGTGTCGTAAGTCAGCCATTTTTTTGGTTAGTGATCACAGAAATGCTTGGCATTTAAATTTGGGACCCTCTAGGGACACAATTATTTTTTGTGTTCACCTAGTTGGACCTCAGGATACTAGCCATGTCTTTATTTTGGGGTTAAACACCCCAGAAATATGTTTTTCAAATTTCTGGAAAAAGTAGTATCGCAAAGTAGTGTCACACTCATGACACTTTCACAAAATTTGTGAAAGGTGTTACAAGGGAGGTAGTATAGCGCAGTGGTTTAAGGCTCTGGGTGAAAATCTGGTGACACCCAACAGACCAGACCTGGGTTTAAATCCAACAGCTTCTACTTATATACTGTGTGACCCTGAGCAAGTCATTTAACTTCTCTGTGCTCCCAGGTTGCACCTGTAAAAAAGCTCTCAGCTTAGTGCACTATTCCTGGTTAAACAACTTAAAAAAAAAAATTGCGACACTACTTTTCCTGACTATGGCCAAAATGACAAGAGTTCTTTGCCACCCTGCTGTAAAAGAATGGTTTGGTCTTTTGAGCTGAAATGTGGAGGGAAGGCAGCTAACATCACACAGATTTGCCTTTTCGTGTTTAGGTGAAAAAATATTGCACGGCTGCCAAGTTATGGTACTCTGAATTTGACATTTTTTCTCATCGACTAACATGGTGGCAAACACCGTGCCTTTCAGAGCTCATATCTCGAAAACGAGGTGAGATACAAATTTTTTGTTGGGAGTTGCATAGCCCAATGGGCTATGTAATAACAAAAATCTAGCCAGGAAAATCATGATTTTTGTGAAATTTAATTTTTTTTTCTACGTGGTGTGGTTGCTGAGATATTAGCAATTTAGTACTTCCAATGCTTATTTTAAGATTTGATGCCCATTACAATGCATACATTCTTTGCACTCACTGTGTTTCTCTATGCACCTGTTCGGCAAAAACAAGGTGTGCACTTCCGTTACTGTTACAGTTACTGTTTCCTCTTGTGTTAATGTCCCCATTTGCTTTACCGCTCCCATGTACGCCACTGTGTGTGTTACCCTTTGCTTTCTCATTTACGCTTGCGTTTGTGTTACTGTTACCATTTGCATTTCCACTACTGTTTGTATTTGTGTTTTGGTTTGCGTCACCGAGCACATTGCCATTTCTGTTTCCAGCAGCCTTTTCTTTTGCGTTTGTGTTTCTCTTTTGTTTTGCCTCTTTCTTGCTGTTACTGTTACCATTTGCATTTGCAACTGTGTTACTGTGCCCGTGCACATTACTGTTTGTGTTTCCATATGCGCTTGCATTTTCTTTTGCATTTCTGTTTCCTTTGCTGTTATTGTTGCTGTTACTGTTACCATTTGTGTTTACAATTGTGGTACTGTGCCCGTGTGCATTACGGTTTGCATTTCCGTATGCAATTCTGTTCCGGTTTTTGTTTCTGTTTCTGTTTCCTTTGGCATTATTCTTCATGTTAACTTTACCATTTGCATTTACAATTGTGGTACTATGCCCGTGTGCATCATGGTTTGCATTTACGTGTGCACTTGCATTCGCATTCACATTTCCGTTTCTGTTCCCTTTCATGTTCTTTTTGCTGTGGCACTTAAACTTTGCATTTAAAATACTGCTGCTATATCTGTGCGCATTACCAGTTGTGTTTTCATACATGCTTGTGTGTCTGCTTGCGTCACTGTTTGCTTCGGTGTCACTTTGCGCTTGCGTTTCTATTAACGTTTGCTTTACTGTTTATGTGTCTGTCACCATGTGCGTGACTGTTGGTGCCTGTGTTTACATTGGTGTTCCTGTTACTATGTGACAATACCCATCCTCATCCTCAAAAAGAAGGGAAATTAGAGGCAAAAAACTCTGTTTAATGCATCAGTTAGGGTTTTTCCACAACAACAAAAGTGAGGAAATTTGGTGTTAGGGTTGAAAACCCTAACTCTGCATTCACCCCCCCACCGCCCCCAGCACCACACACACAGACACACACACATACAGATGCAAGAATGGGGGAGGACCAAGGCAACATGACCAATCACAGGCAACCAGCAGTAGGTGACAGAAATAAAATACAACTGTCAAAGTGTACTGCAAGACATTCCCACCACCCCAGACCAGGTACTGCATACTCAGTGTAGATCGACAACAAAACTGAGGCCATGTACTTCGATGGAGTACATCCCTGATTACAGGTGCACACAAGTTACCACACTTAGGGGTTGCATACATTACCTACCAATGCCTCATTCCCCAAAACACCAGGTACTGCACCCTGAGTGGAGAGCGATGGCTACACTAAGGCTATGCACATCTATGGTATATCTCCCTGACTGCAGGTACACACAAGTTAACATGGTTATGAATTGGAGGACCTCCACCAGGCAATGTCACCCCCCCAGAACAGGTACTGCATACTGAGTGGAGAGGCACAGCAACAATAAGGCTATACCCATCAACAGTACACCTCTCTGATTGCAGCTGCACAGAACTTACCACACTTAGGAGTTGCACAGTGTCAACCAGGCAATGCACCCCCAGACCACTTACTACATCCTGACTGGACAGCCACTGAAAAACTGAGGCTATGGACATCAATGCTACACCTCCCTAATTGCAGGTACACTCCACTTACCACACTTAGGGGTTGCATGGCCTCAATCAGACAATGCACTGCCACACACACACACAAGGTTCTGATCCTGAGTGTAGAGCCACAGCAAAACTAGCTCCATACACATCAATGGTACACCTCCATCACTGAAGGTGCACACAACTTTGTACCATTATCAGTTGCATGTGCATGACCAGGCAATAGCCCTCCCATACCCCCACACCAGGTACTCCATCATGACTGGAGATCCACAGCAAAACTACAGCCATAGACATCAACTGCTCAAATGCCACAGTTGTTGGCTCGTCTTCATGGATATGTCTTGTACTACATTTACACAGTTGTATTTTAGTTCTCTCACCTGTGGGTTGGGGGTGAATGTGGAATTAGGGATTTCAACCCTAACACTGAATTTCCTCACTTTTGTCGCTGAGGAACAACCTTAACTGATGCATTAAATGGATTTTTTTGCCATATATATATATATATATATATATATATATATATATATATATTCAGATGGGCATGGAGACAGGAAAGGGGGCAGAGAAAAGGTGATGGGGCAGGGATAGGGGCCCCAGGTATGAGGATAGATGACCACGTTCTGCTTGCTATGAAGGACAACATATGGAAGGGGGAATATGTTGACATATTCACATTAGCAAGTGTAGACAATATCGATAAGCATGAGAAGAAGGAGAGCTTTGAAAGGAAAAAGATATGGCAGCTGTGCTGCTGCTGCCCATATGGAAAAGATCTGTATTTTTTTAATATCAGAAATATATCCTTGTATCCCCAAATTTGTTTTAAATATATGTCAGATACTTTTACACTGTTCAGATATATTTCAAGATATATTCTAGATATTTGCAGAATGATCCAAGATATATCATATTTGGGATACATCTTTGATATATATACATTTGAAATATGTTTTTGCTGTACCATTTCAAATTTTTTGTCCTTGCAATGGTATGTCATTGAATAAAATCAAAAATACTTACTTGTGCATACACATTTTTGCAGTTTCTACATATTCTGCAGTTCAGGTAAACATATATTTTGAATCTATCCAACATATATATTCTGAGTTACGTATACACTTTCCTTTTTTTTTCCCTTGTAAGAAGCTAACTATATATATATATATATATATATATATATATATATATATATCATAGGGGCACAGTCATGCCCCTATAGATAGGGTTGAGTAGGCACTTTAATGTTAAACCTCAATTTTTGAGCTTTAATAACTTTGCAACTGTTCAACAAATTTGCACAAAATTTGGAATGTGTGGTCTGGTATGGTAGATCTCTTGATTTACCAAGTTGCATTTCAGTCAGACTTACAGTCTCTGCACAGCAAAATGCCACTTTTAACACATTTTTTTGCCCATGGTACTGTGACCACACATATAATCTTCTGGTCTGAAATTTGGAACATAGAAAGAGGTTGGGTCAAGGAACAACCCAGCGATGGTTTGGTAAAAAAAATATTAATCCATTCCAAAGTTATTAAATTTTTAATTTTCAGGTTCTGAGCATGCTCATTTCACTTCAATATTTATATAGTTATTTTTCAGACAATGATTGGGCTCACGGTCAAGGATTTTGTAGCTCATGGACTAGGTTCCTGGTCCCCTAGAAAATTCCTTGTCTGCGATCTGCCATCTTGTTTTTCAGTTTTTCCCAAAAACAAATGTTGTAGCTTTCTTTACGGTGATTGTTTGGAAAAATTAGGCATGGGTTTTGTTCAGGGTGATCCCCTTTACAAAGCCACACCTTTGGTTTGGCTCATTTTGGTAAAAAAAAATAGCTTTTTAAAATTTAAAAATTATTTGACTGTGACTCGCTAATGATCCTATTCCATGAGCTATCAAAATCCTAGTCCACGACCTCACAGTCAAGGATTTTGCTACCTCACGTACTAGGATTTTAAATACTTTACCACTGCATTGTTAATGAATGATTTGGTCTTTTTATGTGAAATTTTCAGGTTATTGAGGGGATGTTTAGGTGTTGAGGAATTAAGAGATTCCATAGATATGCCATCACAAAGTTGAGATTTTCCCCATAGGATAACATTGTGGTGCCCATTGTGCTTTTTGGTGCCCATAGCTTATAAACAATGTGAGATATGGATTCATTTGATGATGTTGCGAGCATTGCTCATTGTCAAGATTATAATGACACTTGAATTTGTTTTCTAGCTGTTACGGTTCCTGAGATATTGGCAAATTAATGTCACAAGGGATCCTTGCACTATAGGGCTGCGGTATGGCTCTGTAGCTATATGTAAGTGGGAGTGCAGGGCCCAGAGGGCCCATGCTCCCACAGATGCATAATATTATGCAGAAATGGGCAGCTTGGTGGGAGTGCAGGGCCACCAACACATGCTATTTGGTAGTTATATTACGCTTTTTCATAAAGTAAGTAAATTCATTGCAAAAAACTTTATTTAATTCATCAGTTAGGATTAAAGCAATAAAAGTGAGGAAATGAGATGTTAGGGTTGAACCCCTAATCCCCAACACCTCCTACACAGACTTAACAGTCCTAAATCTCACCCCATTCTCTTGTACTGTAGCATGTCAACCTGTTTACCCATGTAATGGGGTAAGAGTTGAGCCACATGACCCCATGGCACACCCCAGTGCCTGTCAGTCTGTGGAGAGGGGGAGAGGAGGGGAGCTGGGATGTTGGGGGGTTAAGGACTCAATCCTAACATCTCATGTTGTCTCTTTTGTTGCTTTAACCCTAACTGATGCATTAAATGAAGTGTTTTGCAATGAAGATATATATATATATGTGTGTGTGTGTGTGTGTGTGTGTGTGTATATGTGTGTGTGTGTGTGTGTGTGTGTGTATATATATATATATATATATATATATTCATGGCAAAAAAACTCTGTATAATGCATCAGTTAGGGTTGTTCCAGTTGTTCCACAGCGACAAAGGTGAGGAAATTCGGAGTTAGGGTTTCCCCCACTCCCCAGCTCCACACACACACACACATATGCAAGTATGGGGCAGGACCAAGACAACATGACCAATCACAGACAACCAGCAGCAGGTGACAGAAATAACATACAACTGTCTAAATGTACTACAAGAGACATCCATCATCATGGGACAACAACTGTTTCACTTGAGCAGTCATGTGTACAGAGTGTAGTGCACATCTTGAAAGGCTCATATGTCACAATAATATTGTTGTACATAGAATTTGTATCACATACATTGTTTGGTTCTGCTGTGATGATATCATGAGGGATTGACAAACAAAAAATCTATAACATTGTTCATTATTTAAATGTGCACATAGATGGGAAAAAAAAGTCTATGGTACCCTTTCAGTTACATGTATTGTTCAATGTACCCTTGTTTGAATCAAGATGTTCTTGGACACATTGAGACACACATGTTGCATGAAAAATAATTTATTGTCACAAATCTATTACTACATACAATGCTCAATACTTGTATGACAGTTCTGTTATTAGTAATTCTAAATAGGATGCAGAATTTATATTTTGTTACTTTACTGCCCCATTCAGAACTAAGACAACTAATACTGGTAAAATGTTACATGATGTTCCCAGTCTATGACAATAGTCATAGCACCATTAATATGAGAAATGATTTGCATGATAATGTACACCATGGGACAAGATGATATTTAACAGTTTGCTAGCCACAGTTCAACATAGCTGTTGATGTCTTTAGGATTAGATAACAGTGCACCAGCACAGTGTTAATGATTGTATCAAATACATTATTTGCTACTGCTAGGGTGCTATTAGAAGCCATTTACAGACATGAAACAGTGTTGTTTATGTTGGCTAGCATTATCAATGCATACTAACAGAGGTGGTAAAATGTTGTGTTTGGCTACCAGTGTTACCACATAGGTCCAAATGTGTATACTAACAGTAACATGTGATTGCACTTACATAGTCAGAACGAGGCAAAAAACAGTTAACTGATAATATATTATACTTTTGGTGACACAGTATGATACAGAGCTGTAAACGTGTAAAAAACAGTGGAAAATGACTTACTAGATAATACCATACTGATCCAAATTTGTCTTATACCATGGTAAGATGACTGTGTACTTAGACACATGACAGTGTCTTACTGTTATCTCTGCTACCATGTACTAATGAACACAAACATCTGAACATTGATGTTTGAATATCATTGTAGGAGCAGTATATCAAATAGTTGAGAGAGACAGTTTGTTGTTTAAAATGATAAACTTTTCACTACTGACGTATTGTGTAGAATGGCCACATGACTTGTTAGGTCTGAGAGTTCCACACATAAATGTAATTCTACAATGTAAGATGATTGTACAGTAGTACTGTACAGAGAATAGTATACTGACACATAATTCTATTATTCCGGGGTAACATCAGGATGCATTAACAGTCATCAAAGGGCTGTAAGACCACTGGCAGATATTGGCATGTTATTACTGTGATTATAAAAACACTCTCATTCACAAGATATACAAAATGTGTTAGATATACAAGAATGTATAATGCAATACAATAAAAACTGATGGGTGATATGGATACATAGGATGAAGTCACTTGGATGGTGGCAGAAGTTCCACACTTGTTGTCCATGATGATGGATGTGTCTTGCAGTAAGTTTAGACAGCTGTATGTTATTTCTGTCACCTGCCGCTGGTTGTCTGTGATTGGTCTTGTTCCCTTGGTCCTGCCCCGTACTTGCATATGTGTGTGTGTGTGTGTGTGTGTGCGTGTGTGTATGTGTGGAGCTGGGGGGTGGTGGGGGGAATGCGGCGTTAGGGTTTTCAACCCTAACATCGGATTTCCTCACTTTTGTCACTGTGGAACAACCCTAACTGATGCATTAAATGGAGTTGTTTTGCCATGTATATATATAAATAGATAGATAGATAGATAGATAGATAGATAGATAGATAGATAGATATCTATATATATATATATATATATATATATATATATATAGAGAGAGAGAGAGAGAGAGAGAGAGAGTGGCACAGTAGTGCCACTATAGTTAGGGTTGAGTACCCCCATTTAAGGTTAAAGTCTGTAATTTTGCAGGTTAATAACTTTGCCACCATACCATAGATTTGCCTTATATTTGGCATGCATGGAGTGGTACCATAGATCTCTGGATCTGACAAGTTTCATAATGGTTAGCTATACAGTTGTGGAGCTATATAGCACCAAAATAGAAAGTCATATTTATGCCTTTTAGCGCATTCTTTGCTCACATCTACAGGTCACACGGTTTGAGCGCCTGGTCAAAAAATCTTCAGGGATCATGCAGTCAGGGTTCCTGATGTGCCTTTTGAAGATTTCATGAAAAAATATTAAACAGTTAAAAAGTTATTCAAAAAACAAGTTTCCCTTTATAGTCAATGGGAAAAGTTGACAAGTTTGACAGTGTCGCAAATGTAGTTTTTAGTGTAGCAAATTACCTCTGTACTGTCACAAATCCACCATTTTGTTTTCAGTTGATTGTCACAGAAATGCTTGGCATTTAAAATTGGGACCCTCTAGGAATGCAATTACTTTTGTGATCACCTAGTTGAGCCCTGAGGATGCTAGCCATGTCTTTTTTTGGGGGGTTAAACATCCCAAAAATCTGTTTTTAAAATTTTTGTAAACTGTAGTGTTGCAAAGTAGTGTTGCACTTGCGACACTTTCGTGATTTTTTTTTGCAAAAGTGTCACAAATTACAACACTACTTTGCATCACTATTGCCAAAATAACAGGAATTCTTTGCCACCCTGCTGCAAAAGAACAGTTTGGTCTTTTGGACTGAAATTTGGTGGTTTGATGACTAAATATTAAAGGGCTGAAAAGTTATGCCACTCCAAAGTTGACTATCTTTCCCATAGGCTAACATTATGGCGTCCGCTGTGCCTTTTGGGGCCCGTATCTCAGAAACACTTTGAGATATGGAATTTTTGTCAGAAAAATGCTTAGTCCTCCCAACAGGGAGCTAAGTGCAAAACTAGCAAGGGAAGGCATAAATAATATGAAACTAATTTTTTTCTACGCCATACAGTTCCTGAGATATAAGCAATTTAGTATTCCAAGTGTTAATTTTCTGCTCCGAGGGCCATTATTACGCATACATTCTTTGTATTCACTGTGCTTCTGAATGCACTTTTTGGGGACAAAAAGTGGGTGCATTTGTGTTACTGTTACAGTTAACATTTCCGCTTGTGTTTCTGTGATTGTTTGCTTAAGCGTTTCTGTTTACATCGCTGCGTGCCTTACCATTTGCATTTGCATTTGCACTTGCGTTTTCGCTACTGTTACTATTTGCGTTTCCATTACTGGTTTTGTTTGTGTTTCCTTTTGCATCACCATGTGCATTGCCATTTGTGTATGTGCTTCCATTTGCGTTTCTGTTTCCTTTAGTGTCATCTTTGCTGTTACCATAAGCGTTTGCATTTCCAGTTGTATTACTGTGACCGTGCGCATGACAATTTGTGTTTGCTTATGCTCTTGCATTTCTGCTTCCATTTCTGTTACTGTACCCTTTGGCATCCTCCTTGCTGTCACTGTGATCGTTTCTGTTTCCAGTTGTTTTACCATTACCAAGGGGCCCCGTGCTCGCACAACCACATTCCATTCACTATTTATACTACACATTCTCAAAAAGAAGAAGGGAAATTCATGGCAAAGAACTCCATTTAATGCATCACTTATGGTTCTTCCACAGCAACAAAAGCCAGGAAATTCGATGTTAGAGTTCCCACCACTTGCACCCCATACCCTGCCCCCACCAACAGGCATCGGGGTGTGCATTGGGTTGTCGGTCTAACTTTCTCCCCATTCTCCTATACTGCACCACCTCAGCTTGTTTCCATGTGGAATGGGTTGAGAGTTAGGACCAGACCAACGACACCCGATGCATGTTGGTGAGGGCGGGTAAGGGGTGCAAGGGTGGGAACGAAGACATATTTTGCTTTTGTCACTTGAACAACTTATGATGCATTAAACGGAGTTGTTTTGCCATGCCTATATATATATATATATATATATATGTATATATAAATATATATATATATTTTAGAGGCAAAAAAACTCCATTTAATGCATTAGGTAGGGTTGTTCCACACCGACAAAAGCCAGGAAATTCAGTGTTAGTGTTGAAAGCCAAATTTTGCACTTTAATAACTTTGTGACCCTTTGACCAATTCACATAATATTTTGCAAGCACTGTCAGGGATCAAAGATCTCTGGATTTGATCATTTTCAGCCTGGTCTGATGTGCGGGTGCAGAGATACAGAATGTGACAAATTGTGTAATTTACCACTTTGGTGTAAATTCTTTGTCATGCCGTTTCTCAGACACGACTTGGGGGGTTGGTCTGAAATGTTTAGGGTGTATCAGGCTTGGGTAACAGATGGACATGTTGAAGGTTTGGTGAAAAAATATTAACTCTGTTCAAAAATTATTAAACTTTCAATTTTCCAGTTATTTCCTTTGGGAAAAATTATATGTGCCGTGCGAAACAACTGTGTTGGTGCTATTACAGCAGTTTTTATTGTTGCAAATGAGGAATGTCATATCAAGATTTCACCATCCTGCTTTCAGTTAGCAAGGCAAACTAACTGAAATATTTCAAAATGTAATGACAGATGATAAACACTAGCTGTTGTGTTTACCTAATCAGGGCCTACGGAATCCGAATCTGGTGTCAGTTTGCTCCACAACTGCCCACAAATATGTCAATTTTGACAGTGGCTGTATCTGTGCCACAAAATGTGGCAGCTGTTTCATGAAACAAGGGGAGTTTGTGCTGCAAATTGCTGCAATATCCCATTGTTTCTCGAAAACAAGTAAGGGTGTGCCATTGCAAACAGCTGCCATGTCTTGCAGCACAAATATAGTCACAGAAATAAAAAAAAACATTTTTAGCCAAAACTGAACCCAGAATTTGATTCATTGGCCCCAGTTTAGGTAACCACCTATTGGTGCTTCCTAATTCTACTATTAACAAGTGAAAGGGAGCCAAGGCATGAGAAGAGTATTATAAATGATGCATTATCTATGCCGAACCTTGGCTGCTTTGCACTACAAACCCCCATCACAGCCCATTGCTTTACTTAGTAGCTGACATCAGGGGGCCCAATCTCCAGCATTTAGACATCCCCAGTACTGTGGGATACTGGAAAACCCATCTCCAGTGTCCCAAAATCTACAGAGGTTTTTGTGCATTTCTTTGCTCATGCCTACAGCCCACACAGTTTGCGTGATAAGTCCAAAAACTTCAGGGAAGATACAGCTAGGGTCCCCGATGAGCCTTTCAGAAACTTCATGAAAAAATATTAAATGGTTCAAAAGTTATTCAAAAAACATTGAATCCCTTTATAGTCTATGGGAAAAGTCAGCAAACTATGTGACAGTGTTGCAAATGCAGTTTTTACTGTTGCAAATGACCCTTTTACTTTTGTGATTCAGCCATTTTTTCTTTTTCATTTGGTGGTCAGAAAAATGCTTGCCATTTAAATTTGGGACCCTCTAGGAACATAATTCTTGTTGTGTTCACCTAGTCAAGCCCTGAGAATGCTAGCCCTGACTTGTTGGGGGGGGGGTAGAACACCCCAGAAAAAATGTTTTTTAAATTTTTGTAAAATGTAGGGACGCAAAGTACTTTCTCAAATGTGACACTTTCATGATTTTTTTTTTTTGCAAAAGTGTTGTGATTTGTGAAAGTAATTTGCAACACTATGCTCTAAACAATAGGAAATCTTTGCCACCCTGCTGCAGAACAACAGTTTGGTCTTTGGGCTGAAATTTGCAGGGAAGAAAGGCAATATCATACTCGTTTGGTGCCAAAATATAACAGGGCTGCAAAGTTACAGCACTCCAAAGTTGATGATTTTTCCCATAGGATAATATTATGACGTCCATCGTGCCTTTTGGGTCCCGTATCTCGAAAACGGTTTGAGATAAAGACTTTTGATTGCAAAAATTCTTAGTCCCCATAGGGATGCTAAATACAAAATTAGCCTGGAAAGTCATAAATAATATGAGATTTTAATTTTTTTTCTACGTAGTACGGTTCCTGAGATATAAGCAACTTAGTATTCCAAGCACTCATTTTCCTGTCCGAGGGTTACTATTATGCCCACATTCTTTGTATTCACTGTGCTTCTGGATACACCTCTTTCGAACACAAAGAATGTGTGTTTGTGTTACTGTTACTGTTAGCGTTTGTGTTTACATTTCCACTTCCATTTCCATTACTGTTTGGTTAGCGTTTCTGTTTGCATCACAGTGTGAGTTATCATTTGCATTTGCACTTGCACTTGTGTTTGTGTTATTCTTTCTTTTTGTGACTCCGTTGGAGTTACCATTTGTGTTTGCATTACCGTTTGCATTTTTTGTTACCATTTTCATTAACATTTCCGTTTGCATCACCACGTGCATTACTGTTTGCATTTGCATTTGCTTTTGCATTACCATTACTGTTTGTGTTTTTGTTACCATTTGGTTACCATTTTCCATTTGCATTTCTGTTACCACTAGTGTTTGCGTTGGTGCTTGCATTTCCATTGTTGCTTGTGTTACTGTTTCCTTGTGCATCGCCGTTGCCATTACTTTTTGCATTTGCATTTGTATTACCATTATCATTTGCATTCCCTTTACTATTTGCATTGACATTTGTGTTTGTGTTTACATTTGCACTTGCATTTCCATTACCGTTTGCGTTATTGTTTCTGTTTGCATCATTGTGTGTATTACCGTTTGCATTTGTATTTGCACTTGCTTTTGCGTTTCTGTTTGCATTACTATTACTGTTTGCATTTTCTTTGCCATTTGCATTACCCTCTGTGTTTGGTTTCATGTTTGCACTTGTGTTTACATTATTATTTTCGTTATCATTTCCATTTACTTTTGCGCTTGTGTTTGCATTACCATTTGCATTACTGTTTCCTTTCATGCCACAATTGGCATCACAGTGTCTGCTTGAGTTTCTGTTACCATTAGTGTATGCATTTGCACTTGCGTTTCCATTACCATTTGCATTATCATTTCTGTTTGCGTCACTGTGTGCGTTACCGTTTGCACTTATGTTTGCATTACCATTAGCGTTGCTGTTTCCTTTTGAGTCACCATTGGCGTAACCATTTGTGTTACCGATACCATTTGCATTTCTGGTACTATTTTCATTAGCGTTTTCATTTGCATAGCCATGTGCGTTTACAGTTTGCATTTTTATGTGCACTTACATTTGCGTATCCATTTGTGTTACCATTACTGTTTTCATTTTCGTTGCCATTTGTGTTAGCATCTGAGTTTGTGTTTATGTTTATGCTTGTGTTTCCGTTATCCTTTACGTTACCATTTCTGTTTGATTTTGCACTTGCATTTGAGTTACCATTTGCATTACTGTTTCCTTTTGCGTCACCATTGGTGTTACCATTTCTGCTTATGTTTGCATACCGTTTGCATTTTCATTACTGTTTGTGTTACCATTTGTGTGTGCATTTCCATTACCATTACTGTTCTCATTACTGTTACTGCTACCATTAGCGTTGGAGTTAATGTTAGCGTTAAAGTTCCCATTAGGATTACCATTGCCATTGCCGTTACCATTACTGTTAGCATTACCATTACTGTTAGGGTTATTAAGCACAAATGGGAAGCATGGTGGGAGCGTGGGGCATGAAGAGATCCGTGCTCCCACCACCACATACCATTCACTATTTATAGTGCACATTCTCAAAAAGAAGGGAAAACCATGGCAAAAAAACTATGTTTAATGCATCAATTAGGGTTGTTCCACAATGACAAAAGTGAAGAAATTTGGTGTTAGGGTTGCCACCCCTTGCACCCACACCCACCCCACCCCCACCAACAGGCATCAGGGTGTGTGTTGGGATCATCAGGCCTAACTCTCACCACATTCTCCTATACTGCACCACCTCAGCTTATTTACACATGGAATGGAGTGAGAGGGCTGACGATCCCAACATACACCCCGATGCCTGTTGGTGAGGCAGGGTAGGCATGGGTGCAAGGGTGGTAAACCTAACACTGGATTGCCTCACTCTTTTGTCACTGTGGAACAATCCTAACTGATGCATTAAATGGATATTTTGCCATGAAAAACTATATAAATATATATATATATATATATATAACACACACACACACACACACACACACACACTTTGCAAAAATCTTCATCAATGCATTAGTTAAGGTCATGGCAACAAAAGTAGAGAAATGTGGCATTAGGGTTTCCAACCCTAACACCCCACCCCCACCCTGCAAGCAGCAACAGGCATGGGATGTGCCTTGGGGTTGTCATCCCTGACTCTTACCCCATTTTCATATACTGTATCTATCTCAGGCTATTTACTCATGGAATGGGATGAGTGTTAGGGTTGACAACCCCAAGGCACACCCCACACCTGGTGCTGTCTGCAGGGTGGGGGTGAGGTGTTAGGGTTGGAATGTCTAACACCACATTTTCCTACTTTTGTCACTTTAACCCTAGCTAGTGCATTAATGACATTTTTTGCAATGAATTTCCTAGCTTTCTGAAACAGTATAATTGCATCCTTACTTGTCTGAGTGGCATTGCACTCCCATCCATCCATAATTTTTGAGATATTATAATCATATCCTTATTTGCTTGTAGTAGTGCAAGGCACTCTGGGCCCTGTGCTCCCATCCATCAATAGATGCATATACGTATGTTGCTGTAGGACAACAGCAACCAGATTGCAAGCATAACCTTCTTATTACACCACCTCATGTACCTGGTACACCCCAACATCATTCCATACCACAGGTGCAAAAACACACTTTGACCTGGATTTAAAAAATGACTGTTGTCACATTCATGAGATAGTCTAAAAAATGTCTATGTTAAAAACTTGGGGTAAGAATAATAAAAAATTACCAAAGTTAGAGGCAAGCATAGCAACATTTCTAAAGATATGCATAATTTTTCCATTTTTACATATTTTGATCTCAAATGTTCAACATAGCCTTCTTATGACCCCACCTCATGAACAAACATGGTGAAAACTTTCTAATAATGCCTGAAAGGTGATTTTGCCAAGCAACTGTGAAATCACCTTTCAAGCTGGATTTGTCTAATTCCACCATCATTGTTCACGAGGTGGGGTCCCAAACAGGCCATGTTGAAAATTTTAGGTGAAAATATGCATAAATGGCAAAGTTATGCATTAAAGTTAAAGAACCCTTTTAAATACTTTGAACCTCACTTACCTTAGTTTCTCATATTGCAGTTGGTGGTTCCGACAACAAGACATATCTTTGATCAGAGACTGGATCTTCACACATGGTATCTCAGACTATGTGATGGCTGATAGCTTTAAACTCAGAGTGAATTTGGTGATTGTGGTGTGGGCGTTCTTGTAAAAAATGTCAGGACTCTGGTAATTGCTGGACCACGAGTACACTGACTCTAACGGGTGGCTGATATCTCAAGCTCAGTGGATCATGTCAGCGTTAGTGTATTGTGATGACCGTCAGTTGGCATTTTCATTTTGCACATTCCTACTTGCCTGATAGCACCGAATTTTGTCAACAGACACCTGTTGCCTTCAGTTTTATGGAGGTTCAAGTAAGAAGCCAAAGCTTTTTGTAAATGTATCAGACACAAGATTAAAAGCAAGCTAAAAGGTGAATGCCTTACAGTTTAATCAAGTGCCTACATACAGCTGAAGCAGCATAACTTTTACTATAAGCTGTTTTTTGTCTTGAATGGGAATCGCAGTGAGTCATTTAAACAAAAGTGTTTATTTCCCTTTCATATAAACAGGATACCTGGTGAGTACAGGATTTCACCTGTTTAAATGCACTAACAAATGCAGTAGCTCCCAACTCTCTCTGGTTAAACCTTTAACTCCAGCTGACATTCATGTGTAAAAGAATATATATCTTTTATTTTTTGGAGGGGACATTTTCGGTGTTGGTTGAAATTTCTTGTTTTCTAATTTTGAATGTTCTTGTTTGTTTGAATTCATTATTGAAAACACATGAACTGACTATATTTCACCTTTAATTTTGGTGTTATCCAAGAACTCAAAAATAAATAACATAAATAAATTTCAATGTGATCTAACACCCTAGGCAAGTAAGCATATTTAAACAAAATATTAGTAATGTATGACACATGGTGTAATGCCCTTGCCAGTATTTAAGGGTTCCATTACACCAGAACAAAGCCCTCTGAGGAAGCTCTACTTAGCAAAGCACCGGGGTTTTTGGGATAGTGATTTTCGGCTCCCTACATGATATTAGTACTCTGTGTGTATTATACAAATAAATTACAATTTTTGAATGGACCCAGCAATTGCCTTAGTCTGTTCTTGAAAGAGAACCAATGTGATTTCAGAAGTGCATCTGTCATTGTTGTCTACGTCTCAATACAGTAAGACACCTTTACTGTCAGTTTTGCAGAGTTAGTTAATCAGTGGAGGAAATAGGAGCCTGACCATCTTTCTGTGAAGAGAATTGTATTCAGTATTAACTTTCATTACTTTTAATATTTATTTATTTATTTAAAATTTGGTGACCAGGAAAGGCACACTGAGCCGAGGCTCATTTCCAGGATCAACCCGGGTACAAAGGTGTACACTGAAATTATACAGAGGAAAGTACAACAAAATCATTTTTACAGACAGTATATACAACACTTAGAAAAGTACAAGATCAATTTTAAAGACAGTAAATGTAACACATCTTGGTTACAGACAGTTGGTACACATCTAGAGCTTTCAAAACAACTATTATCTTGAAAATGGCATAATCAACCACTGGAATTGTACAGTAGAGATGCAGGAGTTTGTTTCAGTTAGAGATTAGCTTATACTAATATTGATCAATGGAGGCCTCTTAGATTGGGATTTGTCCAGTGTCTGGGTGAGTCCCATGGCTCTTCTTGGGCAAGGAGGGGATGGGAGGAGCATGAGGAGTTGTTTAGCTGCTGAGAGGGAGGAGACCTTGTGGAGGATGGGTGAGAGGTTGTTCCATAGGTGGGGAAGACTGTATGAAAAGGTGGCTTGACCAAATGTAGCATCGGGGTGAGGGAGGTTAAATATGCGGTCGTCCTTGTGGTGGAGGGAGTAGCCTAGGGTGTTGGCTGATATGAGATGGGAGGTGAGGTAGGGGGGCAGGGACCCTAACCAGTATTTAACCATGAAAGAGGCACTATGGATGGTTCTCCTATGGGAGAGCATGGCCAGGGAAAGAGTAGTGTCGTGGGTGCAGTGATGAGTAAGTGTTGGGGGGGGAGCAGTGGCAAAATGACAGAACAAATTGAGTACGATGTCAAGTTTGTAGAGGGATGAGGTAGGGGCCATACTGTATGTGATATATGTGTAGTCTAGAACAATTAAGACTGTTTTACTTACTAGTTCACTATGGGTGGGAAGGGTATGGCATTCTTTGTGGCGATAGAGGATAGCAAGTTTGGGCCAGACTTAGGTGCTGATTGCCTCTATGTGGGTGAAGAAATTGAGGTGGCTGTCTAGCCAGACTCCCAGGTTTTTGAAAGTAGGGACCAGCTCAAGGGGAGAGCCCTCCAGGGTGGAGATTAGAGGGTGGTAAGGTAGGGAGTCAAGCTTTTGTCTAGATCCGAAGACCATGGTAACAGTTTTCTATCACTGTTTTTTAGGAAACAGGACTGAACTGTACTGAAGTTGTTGTGAAGATCTGGGAGGGCACTGTTATGGGAGAGGCCCAAGGCAAATATGATTGCATCATCGGTGTATAGGTGAACATTAGTGGAGAGACAGACAGAGGGAAGGTCATTTATGAATAAGGAGAAGAGGATGGGGCTGAGGATAGAGCCTTGGGGAACACCTGAGAGGATGGGAAAAGGGGAGGAGAGAGTGTCACATATTTGTACTGATTGCTGTCTATTCTGGAGTTAACAGTGGAACCAATTTATGGCAGGTTGGGTGAGGCCAAAGGAGTTGAGTTTGCAGAGCAGCAGAAGGTGGGAGACAGAGTCAAAAGCTTTCACCAGGTCGATAAATATGGCGGTGGTGGTCTGGCTGCAGTCCATGACCGAGAGGGTAGAGTCTGTTATGTGTAACAAGGTGGTGATGGTGGAATGGTGTTTTCTAAATCCTGACTGGAAGGGAGAGAGGGAGCTATTGGAGGAGAGAAAATTGGACAATTTGGACAGCATGAGGGATTCTTGGATTTTAGTGAGGGAGGGGACGAGCGAGTTGAGCCTATAGTTTCCCAGCAGAGAAGGTCACCTCTTTGTGCAAGGGTAGGATTTTGGCAAATTTCCAGGCAGAGGGAACAGTGGTGGTATCAAGGGAGAGGTTGAGTATATGCGTCAAGGGTGCTGCTATGGTTGAGGCTGAGATACTGAGCAGTCTAGGGTGTAAGCCATCCGGGCTGGTTTTGGCCAGGTTTAGAGATGTAAGTGCATTGTAGACTTCCCAGGATGTGAATGGAGGAAAGAGGAAGCCGGGGGAAGTAGGGAAAGGTTCGGTGGGGTCAGGTGGGGGAGGGGATGTCAGGTATGGCACAGGAAACAAAAAATGAGTTGAAAAGAGCAGCTACTGAAGCAGGATCTACCATCAATGTTAAGGACAGGACAAGACTGCTTAGAAGGGGGGGTTGATAATTGAGTTGACTACCTTTCAGAAGGAAACAGGGTAACTTTGGTTCTGGGTGAGTTGTACTTGGAAGTAGGAGGCTTTGGATTGCCGATTAGCTTTAGTGCATTTATTTCTGAGGTGTTTGTAGGATTGGAGGTCCTGGGTGGTATGGGAGGTTTTGCATTGCCTCCATGCCTTGACCCTGACACAACACAATACGATGAGGCTAATAGCTTAATGATAGTGGGATTGACATCCAGGGCAAAATGTGTCTTTTTCGTGGACAAAACCAAGTTCTGCAGTAGGGTGGACTCAGCCGAGGGGATACAGAACCTTAAAGATGAACTAAGAAGACTTGAAAAGTGGTCCAGGATCTGGCAACTGACCTTCAATGTGAAGAAGTGCAAGGTTATGCACATTGAAGCCAAAAACTCCAGGACAGAGTACTGTTTGGAAGGGGTCCAGTTATCTGCCACAGATGAGGAGAAGGACCTAGGAATGATGATAATTAGTGACCTGAACCATTCTACACAGTACAAGAAGGCAGTGGCAAGGGAAGACAGGATGTTGGGGTGCATAGCTGGGGGAATCAACACAAGGTGGTATTGCCATTGCACAGGTCACTGCTGAGACCGCATCTGGAGTATGCGGTGCAGATCTGGAGCCCTCACCTTAAAAAGGACATCAACCCAAGGGATACAGTCCAGAGGAGGGCTATGAAGATGACTGTGAGGCAGCAGGATGAATCTTACAAGGAGAGACTGAAGGCCATAAACATGTACTCCCTGGAGGACAGGAGGGAGAGGGAGACATGATTGAGACCTTCACATACTTGAAAGGGATTATTAATATGAACAGGAGGATCTCTTCAGGCTCAGCTGCAGCAAAACAACAAAGGGGCACAGCCTAAAGTTGGAAGGGGGTGTTTAAGAGGGAGGTTAAAAAAACACTTCTTCACAGGAAAGGTGGTAAGCAAATGGAATTAGCAGCCAGAAGTGGTGATCCAATCAAGGATGCTGGACAGCTTCATGAGAGGCTGGGAGAGATATATGGGGAGGATAAAGGTCATGGAAGTGTTTGGAGGAAAGGGATAGAAAGGTAGGGGAGGGGGGAAGCAGGGATGACAGCCTGACCCGGGAACCTGCAAAATGAGTAGACTAGATAGACCAAAAGGCCTAATTCTGTTGGCTTCTTTGTATGTTCATATGTAGCTTTTTTCATTCATACTCAATTTTTGTCTTTTTAGTGGCAATTTAGTTATTGTTGCTTCTATAGTTTGTCGATTTCTTTTCGTTATAACCTTTAATTAACTCTGTTTTGCCTTTTTTCCTATCTGATTTTCCTTTTCTCTGTCTGTCTGTCTGTCTTATTAAGGATGGAGGATTTGCGTCATGTGTGAACTCATGGTGATGGTGCCATACTCCTGTGCATCCAGAGCCTATTGACCAGCCAGTAGAACCCCCAGAGTACTGAACCAGCTGTCCCAAGTTCAGTAGCAGCAGGAGCAACCTACTCTCTACTCTTTACCCAAGCTCTGCAGCTACCCACAGTCCCCACAGCTTTGTAGAAGCCAAATCCACTGCCACTAGCTCCGCAGCAGCCCCTCATTGCATCAACTCCACAGCAGCCTGAACCCCCTGTGCCTTCCTGCATGGTACCACCACCACTAGGTGTTCCCCCTGAGCAGACATGCTCATCATTTTCATCAGGCTCCTCAGTGCCATGAACATTCAGAGCCAAACAGCCATGGTCTTCCTATTATGGGAGTATTTTTTTTACAGTGGACTCTCCAGGATAACAATGTTGCCTAATGTACTATTTGTGATACATGTGTCAGTCGAGGGGAAAGTGGACTGATATACAATAGGCACTGGTGGCCAGGGGTCTTACATAAAGATCCATCATCCAGTGGAATGGAAGATGAGACAGCAATAGCTGGCTAGCGGTGGTGGTGGTGGACTGTCTGATAAATTGTGTTTTTTTTACCAATTATTTTACCAGGTGAGACACACTAAGCTGAAAGCTTGTTTGCAGGTGCAACCTGGGAGCACAAGGAAGTTAAATTACTTGCTCAGGGTCACAAAGTATGCAAGTGGGGGCTGTGGGATTCAAACACAGGCCTTCAGATTTGCAGCTCAGAGCTTTAAACCACTGTGCCATACTGCCTCCTGCCTTCAGTGTGGAGCACCCACCCAGAGAGGAGTGCACAGTCCATCATCACAAGTATCATCATGGCTATAGGAATGAGACTGCAGCAGGCACTCCTGCACCTGCACCAGCATTGGCCGCTGCACTGCAACCAAATAATGCAGATGAGAGTTCCCAAATGGGGAGGAGATGGGGCACATCTGCCAGCATGTTTGTAATTGAAAGAAATATACTCAAAATGCTAGAGAACCAGCAGCCTCGCTCCAAGAAATGCGAGATATTCAGCGCAGTGGTGCGGATGCTGCTCCATCGGGCAAGGGGACACCATGAGATCCACATGATTTGAAAGTCTGACTCCATATTTCCTTTTTCAGTGCTTCATTCTTCCCTTTTGTGTACCCTGTCCTTTCCTATAAGTATCACATACTCTTTTCTGTCTCCTCATAGTCTTTCTTCTCCCTCTTTGTTCAATCCCCCCCCAAAAAATAAATAAAACATTTTAACATTCCAAAAAAAAATAAACTATTTTCCTTTCTTTTGCTGTTTCATTCTATTCTTTCTTTATTTCTGTCTGATCACGCTCTCCTTCTTTAAAAGCACAAAAACAAATTCTATTTTCTAAATAAATTTTCCTTAATGGCGCTGTTTACGCAACATATCAGTCTATTCTCTCTCACTACTTTTTTATTGTGTAGCAATTTTCTCCTGAACATGAAACAAATGGTGGTAGCTACTGTTGCACTGTTCATGTCCCCCAGTTGGACAGTATTTGTCAATGATAACGAATGCCCAAAAGTGATCAAACACAATATATACATTTTTTCACTTCCTGAAATTTTCTCCTGAACAAAAAATTAGGGGGAATTGTGAGAAAAGTACAACATACATAAATTCTCAGTTCCTAGAATTTTTCTCAATTACTAGAATAAAAATACTTCAGGCTGCTGAAGCCTGCTACAATGAGGTGCTGTGTTGTGGCTTAGTCCCCATTCCGCAGTTCTTATAACACACTTAAGGGGAAGCTGTGAGAAAAGTACAGCATACATAAATTCTGTGCTTCCAGAATTCTTCTCAACCACCAGAATAAATACTTCAATCTGTTGGAAGCTGATACAAAAACATACTGCACTGTGTGTCTCAGTCCTACGCCCTAGTTCCTGTAATGCACTTTAGGGGGAAATGTGAGAAAAGCATAACATACATAAATTCTGTACTCCCAGAATGTTTTCTCAACTACTACAATATACATTTTTCAGACTGCTGAGTGCCACACATGACAAGTTATGTTGTGTCTCAGTCACCATGTCACTTGCCTCTGAAATGAGTAACAAAAAATGTTGTGTTTTTTGCATGGAATGATAACACCTCTTTGTGGCACTAATCCAGATGAAGATTTTCAACTGTTGCTTTGCATTCTACCAGTAAAGGTTAGTATTTATTTGTAATATTTTACTTTTCAGACTGGTTGGTGAGGGGTGTTGGTCTAACCATCTTATGGTCCTGTTTATCTCTTTGCAGCTATTTCAATCAATCAATCAATCAATCAATCAATCAAGTCTTTATTTAACCAGGTGTTCATCGTTGAGCAGAAGCTCATTTGCAAGATGGACCTGGGTTTAGCATGAACAATTGTATATACAGGTCAACACAGGTATTTACAAGGCAATACAGATAATAGTATTTACAGAGAGGAAGAAAAAGAAGTTCATATGTACATAGAATTATACAGATACTGTACAGATTACACAGTATTTACATACATAGAAGTGTCTATAGGAAGATAAAACAGGTTATCTAAGGTTGCAGGAGGAAGTAACAGAAGAAAAAAAATAAAAATAAAAATATACACCAGGTAGAGGTGAAGGTAGGGGGGAAGGAAGGGAGGTAGGGGGAGAAAGGCTAGGAGGGCACGGTGCACAGAGAGGAGTTGGTAAAACAGGATGTGGAGAAGGTGGATGGAGAAAAGGAGTATGTGTGAGCCCCGGGATTGAATGCTATAAAGTACGGGGCATGGTAGGATGTCACAACCCAGGGTAGTGAGCTCCTATCCGAGGTTGGGAAAGGAAGAATAAGGGGATGGATTGGCCTAGTGTTGATAAGACAAGGGGATAAGAGAGAGAGCGAACAATTAGGCTGGTGAGGAGCAAGCTGGGGGGTCAGTACTTAAAATTGGGTCTAGGCGTGGCTATATACCAGTGCAGACACCGGTACTGGGTCTGAGTGGGTAAAGCAGTTACATACTTCTCTGATTGTATGGAAATAAAGTGTCTTGAAGGCATTTATACCGATTAGAGTGCTTAATTTGAGGGTTTTTTGTAGATCGTTCCATAAGGTAGGTAGCATGAAGCTTATGGCTGCCCTGCCAAAGCGGGATTTTGCTTTGGGTAATTTAAGTGTAATAGCTGAGTAACTTCTTAATGTGTATTTCCCAATTATACTCAGGTGAAGACAGCAGGAGATATAGTAAGGCAGCTTATTAGAGATGGCTCTATAGGTCCAGAGAGCAGCGTTTCTGTGGTGCCTGAACTTTAGTGATGTCCACCCCACTGCCGCATATAGGGTGCAGTGATGCGTGTTGAAGGGGAGTCCCGTTATAAACCTCAGTGTTTGATGGTAGAGTGTGTCCAGTTTAGTCATGTAAGAGTTGGGGCTTTGGCAGTAGAGGAAGTCAGTGTAATCAACCAATGATAGGAAAATGGATTGGACCAGTTGTTTCTTGGCATCTCTGGTGAGAAATTGGTTGATTCTAAAAAACAGTCCAAGCCTTTGTCGAAGTCGTTTTAGCAAGTCCTCGATATGTTCAATGAAGGATAGTCTTTGGTCTATCCAAACTCCCAGATACTTGAATTTTGTAACAAATTCTAGTTTTTCACCAAGAACTGTGGTAATTTGTGGAACTGTCCCACTGGACACAGGGTTAGCTGTACGGATAAAAGGGGAGAGGACCATCGCTTTAGTTTTTCTGGCATTAAGGAGTAGCTTTTTTTGGAGGAGTTGGCTTTGCAAAAGGTTGAATTCTAACTGTAGGTCATTGCAGGTAGCTTCAGGTGTTGGGCGACTCATGTTTAGAACTATATCATCTGCAAACAGATGGATGTTGGCTTCTTTTATACAGTAGTTGATGTTATTAATGTAGATTGCAAAAAGTAAGGGCCCTAATATAGAACCTTGATGTACCCCTCTTTGCAGAGTTTTTAAGGGTGACAGGCCTCCTTCGGCTTTAACTTGTTGAAGGCGCCCTGTAAGATAGTCAGTAAACCAATGCAGAGAGGAGGGGTCCACACCTGTGGTTTGAAGGAAGGAGAGGAGCAGACTATGGTCGACAGTGTCAAAAGCCTTGCTTAGAGCAAGGAAAACAGCACAAATAAAGTTTTTGCTCTCAAGATTACGCTGCCAGTCGTTAGTAACTTTGGCGAGGGCTGAGATAGTGCTATGTTTCACTCTGAATCCAGACTGCATAGGATTTAGCAGTTCCCTAGACTCAAGGTGAGTCCTCAGCTGTGCATTTACAATTTTCTCTAGGAGCTTGGACAGGACCGGAAGGAGAGAAATTGGCCTGTAGTTATTGAGATCGCCAGGGTCATCTGATTTGAACAGTGGTATGACATGTGCTGTCTTCCATATAGGTGGTAAGGTGCCCTGAGACAGGGATAAGTTAAAACGGTGGGTGATGGGTATTGCTAGTACGTGGTAGGTAATTTTTAGGAAGTAAGGGTCAAGGGTGTCGGCCCCAGCACTTTTTCTAGTATCCAACTGAAGCAAGAGGTCATCTATCTCTTTCAGTGGGGCAGGTTGAAACGAGAAAGGCAGCGAAGCTATCGGAGTTTCAGGCAGTTGGCTGGCAGTCTGGGAGCGAAGTATGTTTGCAGGGGAGTTATCAAATGCCATGCCTGCAGTAGCAAAGTGGTTATTGAATGTGTCAAGTATATCCATCTTTTTGGTTATAGTCAAGTTGCCAGAGGTGATCTTGGTCGAGAGTGAATTTCCTTGGGAGTGGCCTAGCAGATCATTGATTGTGTTCCAGAGCTTGATTGGGCTCTTTGTGGCAGAGTCTAGTTCAGATTTGAAGAGGTGGCCTTCGATTCTCTGATTGTTTTGGTACATAAATTTCATAGCCTCCTGAACTGGTTCCAGTCCTCTGCAGTGTTCAGTCTGCGCACTTTTTTCCAGAGCTTATCTCTTTCTAGAAGCAAGGACTTGATCTGAGGGGTGAACAATTTACAGGTTTTGGTCCTAGTTCGAACTTTAATCAGGGGAGCATACTTATTAAGGGCCCTTGATAGAATGTTGTGGAAGATATTGTAAGCTGACATAATCGTTTTAGCCATGTAGAAATCTTGCCACTCAGGGGAGTACTTAAGCTCATTTTGGTAGGCATGTTCATTGAAGTTGCACCTCTGCTGTTGGTGGATCTTACTCCCACAATCAAACAATGGTCGCTGGCATCTGAGAAGAAGACATCAGTGTGGGAGAAGAGATGAGGTTTGCTCACCATTAGCAAATCCAAAAGTGTACTTTTACTGGGGTTCTTCACGTTTGGGCGTGTTGGTTCAGTACTAAGTTGCATCAGCCCATGTTCATCACAGAAGGATGCAAGGGGTGCAGCTGTGTTAGAGAGCTAGTCAAAGTTGAGGTCTCCTAAAATAATAGTTTCTGGCAGCCCCTGTCCCAACTTGTCACTTAGATATGACACAAGCTGTAGGCCAGCAGACGGTGGTCTGTAGCATCCTATTACACAGAGTGCAGTAGTCTGTGTAATTTCCACATATTTATCATTAGGGTGATGAAATCCTGTTGCTGCATGAATGTGACCCAGATCTGGTTATTTAATTTAACACTGTTTCCTACCAGGGAAGGTAATTATTGTTTTTTTGTTTCTGTTTGTTTGGCTTTTTTAATTCTGAAAAGTTATCCAGATGTCAGACTCTGTTTTGTGTTCCTGTTTCTCTCTCTCACTTCAGGTAATTTCCAGCATGTGACAAAGAATCAGGCAGTGTCATTAGGTGGATGACTGTTATTCACACTGGATAAAGAGGACGTGTTTACTTTAATAAGACCGTATACAACAGTAAAGAAGCTGGATGATGATGATGAGGAGGACAACCAACACTTTATCTACAATGTTGATGGTAGCAGTACTGCCCACAAGGGCCAGCCCGCTGGTGAAGTGGTAGTGCTACCACTGTGTCACTGATGATCTGGGATCAGGAATGAACCTGGGTCATTGGAGGGCTGGCCAGAGAAGATGGGCTGAGCATCCCATAGGATGCTCTTCACCTCAGGAATGGTGGGCTTTTGAGCTCCTGCTGCTTTATGGTGCATGGGATCTGACAGGCTAGTTTTTTTTATCTGGAACTCCCTGCACTGGGCATTCTTCAGGCAGCTGGTCAGTGAACCCACTTTGGGTGGGGCAACACTGTATGTATTACTTACAAATGGGGACAGTGTGGTGCATGTCAGAGTGGTGTCATCTGGTGACCAATGACCATCACACAGCATGGTTTAATATAAGAGCAACAGCAGAATACAGCCACACAAGGGCAAGGATCATGGCTTTCAGAAGAGCTGACCTTACAAAAATGGGGGAATGCATCCGGGAAGACCTGGTCTGGAGAGATGTTGGGGGGGTGGAGGGAAAATGGGCCAGAATAAAGACAACATAGTAAAGTTGACAAAGATGATTGTCAGGCAGATAAGCAGAAGGAAGAGGAGACCATTATGGTTCTCGAGGGAAGTGGTAGAAAAGGTAAGGGTAACAACAATGGTATTCAGAAGATATATAGAGACCCAGAGAGAGGAGGATACAGAAGTGTATCTGGGGAAATGGAGGGAGGCAGGCAAGGCAGTAAGGAATGCAAAAGTGCAAGCTGAGAAAAGAATAGCACAAAAGCAAAGTTCAGGGTGGATTCCCTTCTGGTAGCATCATAATAGGGTGGTGTTGGGCTGGTGGGTGAAAGTATTCCAGAAAATATTAAGATACCAACCACTCTAATGAAAGCTTCACTTATAACTTCATATTTATTTCAGAAACATCAATTTCAGACCCCCATAAACCCAGCATTTCACCTTGAAGGCTTCTTAAGGGGAGAGGATCTATTTTTAAAATAATTAAAGACGATTTAAGAATATTTTCATAAAAAATTAAAAAAAAATGTTTTCAATACTATACATTAAATTCTCAAAATCATTCGTATTCCATTACATTCAAAGTACAGTCTGTTTCTCAATCCATCTATAACATTTCAGTTATTTTCTATTGTCATATTTCTGTGATGTTTTGTACACTTCCATTACAACATTTTTCTTTCACTTCATCTGATAGGGACAGTGAGGTTCATGTCAGAGAGGTTTTGAGCTACATAATAAAGACACAGCTAAAAGAATAAAGGAAATGATAGGCCATATCCTGCAAAATATTAGGAGTAGAAAAGAACAGATATTGATCCCTTTGTACAAGTCCTTTGTTAGACCAATTCTGGAGTATGGTGCCCCTTTTTATTCTGTCTAGAGTGTTAGCAGTAGTAGACAGTTGGAGAGGGTTCAGAGAAGAATGACTAAGCGTGTGTTTAAGATAAGTAACAAGTCAGATCTTGCTAGGTTACAGGAATTAGGAATTTATTCAGCTGTTTATAACAGAACCAGAGGGGACTGGTGTTTTGTCTTTAAATCATTAACTGATAAGTTCCTTTGGAAATCTGCAGTGTTGTGCAGGAAGGATGCTTTGGGCAGAGCCACCAGGGCCCACCAACTACAACTAAATGGAGAACAGTATACGACTTCCAAAAAGGGCAAATGGTTCAATCATATAGTGGTGGGATTGTAGAATATACTTTCTTCTGAGGTAGTAAATGCTGAAAATTTGTTGGCCTTCAAGCGGCTATTGGATCGGCATATGGGTGAAAAAAATGGGAGTTTATTGACTAGAACCTAGATACATAACATGTCCTTATATGGCTCCTGGCAGCTCATGGACTTGAGACTATACCTATGTGAACTTATAATAGTAATAATCTGGATACTCTGGTGCTCCCTTGAACCTAGATACATAGCACGTCCTTATATGGCTCCTGGCAGCTCATGGACTTGAGACTATACCTATGAACCTGTGAACCTATAATAGTAATAATCTGGATACTCTGGTGCTGCCTACTATCTGACAATTGAGATGGATAAATGGTCAGAAATACATGAGAGCTAGTTGCATTCTACAGCAGTTGCTCAAATTTCAACTAATTTAAGGTGACCAAGTTAATGAAGTTTTGTTTATGTATAAGAAGATTAGGCTGTAGTAGCCAATTCATTTCAGGTAACAGAAATTCACACCTGTAGGTTAATCTATATCTTTGGTGCATATAGAAAATTAATTCAGCTATACATGATTTCTGCCAAGGCACATACTTGTTTTCTTGTTTCTTGATAAATTCTGGACTTTAAAAGTTCATTCTCTAGATTTTCAAAATTTTTGTAAAGGGTATTGAAATATTATATTTCAAGAGATAGGATACTACCTTGATTTTTGAGATCTTAGTTGCCTTTTAAGAAAAAATATCTTTATAAGCAAAAATATTTGCTGCTACCTCACTTAGTTTCTTTCTTAAACAATGATATGGCTATTCTGAAAGCTCAAACAGTGTTGCAGTTTACATGGTCATCATAAATTCATACCCGTTATTTATTTTATTGAAAGTGGGCAGGTTTGCTTTTTACTTCAGGATTAAGAATTTACAATATGAGGTGATAAAACATGCTAGAGTAAATGTTAAATATTTTTCTAATGGTAGTGCAAACTGAGAACTCTGAGGTCACACTCTCCTCTTATGATTGTGCAACCATTCCTGGCAGTCTTTCAGCATGGACTGCACGGTTGTTCTGGAGGTCTGTGCTTAAATGCAGAGCAAGTTCAAGGGGCAGATCAACTTGACCAATGCATGGCAAGCTAGAGTGCATGCCATGTGATGTTACACATCCTGACACTGTGCCTCGGAGGAGCTCCATCGGTTGCTGTAGCAACCAGAATTGCTGTGTGTCATCTTGGCCAAAAGCAGGGTTTTGGTCAGAGGATGCATGCCATCCACCCCTCCAAGAACTCACAGTTTTTTGGTCAAGTTGATCTGGCCCTTCAACTCGTTCCACATTTAAACACAGACCTCCAATATGACAATGGAATCCATACTGAAAGACTGACAGGAATGGTCACACAAACTTAAGAGGTGAGTGCAACTTCGGAGCTCTCAGTTTCCACTAGTGTTATAAAAACTCAACATTCACTCTAACATGTTTTATCGCCTCATGATGTAGCTTCTTAATCCTGAAGTAAAAAGCAAAACCTGCATTCTCTCAATAAAATAATAACAGGTATGAATTTATGATGACCGTGTAAACTGCATCACTGTTTGATCTTTCAGAATAGGCATAACATTGTTTGAGAAAGAAACTAAATGAGCAGCAGCAAATAATTTTGCTTATGAAGATATTTAGTATTAAAAGGCAACTAAGAACTCAAAAGTCAAGGTAATATCCATTCTCTTAAAATGTAATGTTTTCAATACCCTTTACAGAAATTTTGAAAATCTAGAGAATGAGCTTCTAAAGTCCTGAATTTATTAGGAAAGAAGAAAACATGTATGTGCCTTGGCACAAATTAGTTTTACTATAGCTGAATTAATGTTCTGTATTACCTGAAATGAATTAGCTATTTCATCCTAATGTTTTTATACATAAACAAATCTTCATTAACTTGGGCATCTTAAATTAGTTGAAAGTTAATCAACTCCGATAGAATGCAATTGATATATTTTTGACTGTTGATCCCTCTTAGTTGTTGGACAGTAGGGGGCACCAGAGTATTCAGGTTATTACTATCAGATGAAGCAAAATAAAAATATTGTAATGGAAATATAGAAAACAGCACAGGAGTATTGCAATAGAAAATAACTGAAATGTTATGGGAGGATTGAGAAACAGACAATACTTTGAATGTAATGGACTAAGAATGAGTTTGAAAATTTATGTATAGTATTAAAAATACTTTTTTTCATTTTTTATTCAAAAATTCTTAAATCACCTTTAATTAATTTAACAATAGATCCTCTCTCCTGAAGAAGCTTTCAAGGTGAAACGTTGGGTTTATTGGGGGGGAGGGGTCTGAAACTGACATTCCTGAAATAAATATGAATTTATAAGTGAAGTTTTCATTGGGGTGACTGTTTTCCTTGCTATTTTCTGAAAGAATAGCCCAGACAGTGACAAAGGGAGCAAGGTATATTTCAGGTATATCAGCAAGAAAAGCAAGACCAAGGGAGGGATTGCATGGCTAATAAAGGAGGTGGGGGTTATACTGTGGAGTGTCAAGAAAAGGCAAATATCTTTACCAAATATTTCTGCTCAGTACTAACAGCAGAGGGGGAAGTGAGGAACCACAAATAGGCACCAAGAGATTGGGGCATGTGAAATGGACACCAGTCCCTTTTCTGTGGAAAGGGTCAGGAAAGCACTAGCTAATCTGAGGGTGGACAAAACCATCGGGCCACATGGGGTGCATCCAAAAATGTTAAAAGAACTCAGGGTGGTACTAGCTGCATCTTCAACAAACTTAAGAGTTCACTGGAGACTAGCATGTTCCTAGAGAACTGAAGAAGAGCAGATGTAGTCCCACTTCCCAGAAGTAACAAGGAGAGAGGTGGGAAATTACAGGCATGTCAACCTGACCTCTGTAGTAGGGAAATTGACTGAAACACTATTAAAGGAAAAAAGCAAGAATCACCTTGAATCCAGTGGATTGCAGGACCCCAGGCAGCATGGATTTATGGAAGGGAGGTCATGCCAAACAAATCTGACAGATTTTTCTACCAGGGTGCTGGATTGGGGAGGCTGTGAACATGGCCTAGTTGTAATTCAGCAAGGCCCTTGTCGGTGTTCTACTTAGGAGGCTGGTAAACAAGCTGGGAAGCATGGGGGTGGGCAATAAGGTGGTAACCTAATAAGAAACTGATTAGGGGATAGGAGTCAGAGGGTGGTGGCAAATGGAACTCACTCTGAGGAGAGGAGAGTGGCCAATAAGGTACTGCATGAGTCAGTACTGAGGCCATTCCTCATTAAGGTATTCATTATTGACATAGCAGAGGAACTGGAAAGGAAGGCCTGCCTCTTTGTGAATAACACCAAGATCTTCAACAGGATGAACACTCTGGAGGGGGTGCAAAGGAATGAAAAGACTTGAAACAACTGGTGCTATGGTCAGAAGTTTGGCAGCTAAGGTGTAATACAAAAAAGGGCAAAAAATGTACTTGGGTCACAGAAACCAGGGGGTGCAGTACAAAACTGGGAAAAGATATTAGCAGCAACCAAGCAGGAAAGAGAGCTTGGGGGTAATTATATCAGATGACCTGAAGGTGTCCAGACAATATAACAAAGTGACTGAAAGAGCTAGCAGGGTACTGGGCTGCTTAGGTAGGGGTATTACCAGCAGGAAGAGGGAAGTGGTATTGTAATTATTTAAGTGTTTAGTAAAACCCCATCTGGAATACTGTGTACAGTTTTGGAGGCCACATCTCAGGAAGCACATAAACAGGATAGAGGTTGGCCAAGGGAAGGCTATGAAGATGATACAGGGTCTACATCAAATCTCCTATAAGAAGAGGCTAAAGGAATTTAACATCTACACCCTGGAGGAGAGGAGGGAGTGGGTGATAAGATCAAGACCTTTAAATACCCCACTGAGGTGAATGAGGTACAAGTGGGAGGAATTTTTCAGAGGAAAGGGTGCTCCAGAACAAGGGGCCATGATACAAAGCTGGAGGGGTAGGGTTAGGAGAGAATTGAGGAAATTCTCTCACTGCCACCCTTGCCTCCTGCAGCTCACCCTGTAGCTCTAGTAGTGAATGGTTAATCACAGAGTTGTCTGTTGGGGTTGCAAAAAAGATTTATATTGGCTGCTGCTATAATCCCCACAAGAGTGGTACAACTGCCCTAACCCACATATTGAATGACATTGGCCCCCTCCCTTGGAGAATAACATGCTGGGTGATTTCAACCTGAACTGGCTAAGCAACTACCAAATGGAGTACAGTGATCTATTAATTCAACTGAACCTCACCCAGCTCAGTACCACCACAACCCCGCCCTAACTCCCAATCCATGAGCCACACTCTATTGGACTGGATACTGACCAACTATGAGGACAGGGTCCTTCATGCTGGGGTCCTGTCTCATTCCATTAGTGACTACTCCCCAACCTTCTGCATCTGGTACGCCAACCCCCACAACCTCCCACAAATACCAGCCTTTCGAGATTTCTTCAAATACCATGCCCCCACTACTTTCTGACATTAGAGCTGTCAACTGGCCAGCCCTGCACACAATGATTGATGCAAGCTCTGCACTGGGTTTCTTTACCACTGCCCTGACTGCAATCCAGAATAGACATTTCTTACTAACCACTCAGAGAGTATGTAGAGGCAACTTGAGATGGCTCTCCAAGGACCTCCTTAAGATGATGGAGAGTGATGCTAAATGGGAAGCTCACAAAGCATCATCCTTCTGCTAGAATGACTACAGATGCCTGTGAAATCTTTGCAAAAAAACAGTTAAAGCATGCAAGGCTGAGTACCTTCATAACCTCCAATCCTGCAGCCTTATTAACCTCCAAAACTTCTGGGCTGTGGTAAACTCCCTGACAGCTCCTGGGACCCAACAAGCTGCCATTCAACTCTCTACTGAGAATGGACCCCTAACAGACCCATCCAAAGTTGTCACAACCTCCAATGCCAAATTTACTGACCTGTCTGATAATGTCACCAAACTACCACTACTTGACCCCTGCCAGCTGCCTCCTGACCCACAAGGAAGGCTGTTAGGAGTGCAAAGACACAAACAGAGGAAATATTAGCAAAGGCAATGAAGAAGGGGGACAAGACATTCTATAGGTACATCAGTGAAAGAAGAAAGTCCAAGGGTAGGATTGTAAGGCTCAAAGGGGATGAGAGGGAGTGTGTGGAGGGAGACCTGGAAAAGGCAGAAATACTAACTAAATACTTCTGTTCAGTATTCATTGAATAAGAGGAGTGGCAGGAACCACAGCTAAGCATCAGATACAAAGAGGGGAAGGGAGGTGAACACCAGTCCATTTACAGAAGAGAGAGAGTCTTGGAGGAGCTCACAAAACTAAAGGTGGACAAGGCAATAGGACCAGATGGCATATATCCCAGGATATTAAAGTAACTACGAATGGAGCTAGGCCACTGGCAGTCAGGTTCATTGAGTTGATAAACACAAGAGTGGTTCCAGAGGACTGGAGGAGGGTACATGTAGTCCCTCTTCACAATAATTGTAGCAGGGAGGAAGAAGGAAACTATAGGCCAGTCAGCCTCACCTCAGTAGTGGGTAAGATTATGGAGGTACTGCTTAAGGAAAGGACAGTGGGACACTTGGAGTCCAATAGAGCCCAGGATCCGAGGCAGCATGGATTCATGGCAGGAAGATCATGTCAAACAAGTCTGGTAGAACTGTTTGACTGGGTAATGAAAGAGGTGAATCATGGGGGAGTAGTGGACATCGCCTACCTTGATTTCAGAAAGACCTTTGACAGCATCCATCATAAAAGGCTGGTTAACAAGATGGGTAGCCTGGACATGAGCCACAAGATGGTAAACTGGGTTAGAAACTGGTTAATTTACAGGAAGCAGAGGGTAGTTGTAAATGGGATCTAATTTGGGGAGAAGGGGTGACCAGTGAGGTACCTCAAGGATCAGTCCTGGGGCTAGTCCTTTTTAATGCCTTCATTAGTGACATTACAGAGGGGCTAGAGGGGAAGGTTTACCTGTTTGTAGATAACACCAAAATCTGCAACAGCGTGGACACTTCAGCAGGGGTAGAGAAAATGAGGAGGGACCTAGAAAAGATGGAAAAATGGTCGAGGTGTGGCAACTGAGGCTCAATGCAAAGAAGTGCAAAATAATTAATTTATTTATTTATTAAATTTTGGTGACTGGGTAGGCCCACTGAGCCCGGAAGGTCCCTTTTTCAGGGGAGACCCGGGATAACATACAAGTTATGATACAGAACAAGGACATAAAGAACTTATGAAAACATTTTCTGTTACATCATGAGGTAGTTACAGGAGAACAGTGGATACAGGCATGGTTATCATCATGACACAGTTTAAATAGGTGTACTTTACATATAGTTTATTCAGGAGGTAGCTTGTGGCCACTAGTAAAACAGACAATTTGAGGCAGGTAGGAGGTAGGCTCCACTAGGAGAAGGCATGATGGAGAGGAGGGGAGTACCATAGGAGCCTTATGTATCGTGGCAGTGGCATGCAATTGAAGTCAGCATATAGGACTTTAGCCTGGTGCAGAAGTTCATGAGTGAAGAGGAGGCCTGGACAAGATGCAGGAGAGGGCTACATGATTTGGGGAGGAGTTGCTGAAGTTCACCAGGGAAAAAAGGGATCCAGGGGTTATCATTTCAGATTACCTAAAGGTGGCCAAGCAGAGTACAAAAGCTGTAGGGAGGGCCAGTGGCATGTTGGGGTGCTTAGGTAGTGGTATCACTACCAGAAGGAGGGAGGTGATGATTCCACTATATAAGACACTGGTGAGGCCTCATCTGGAGCACATGTACAGTTCTGAAGGCTATGTCTTTGCAAGGACATAAACAGGGTGGTGGTGGATCAGAGAAAGGCAACTAAGATGGTACAGGTCTTGCACCAGAAAACATGTGAGAAGAGATTAAGAGACCTCAATATGTATTCATTGGAGGAAAGGAGGGGGGGCATGATAGTAACCTTCAAGTTTCTTAAAGGCATAAATAAGGTGCAAGGGGGAGACATCTTTTGATATAGGAGAAGTACAAGAATGAGAGGGCATGATATGAGATTGAAGTGGAGCAGGATAATGGAAAATATAAGGAAGTTTTTCTTCATGGAAAGGGTGGTGGATGCATGGAATAGCCTGCCACAGGAGGTGGTGGGAGCAAGCACAGTGTGAAGATTTAATCCTGTATGGGACAGGCATAAGGAACCCGAGGGGTAGGAAGAAGAGGCTGAAACCGATGAGCAAGTAGGGTCAGTGGCTGCGAATAAAGGTAGGGTTTATGGGCTGACTGGCTGGGCATAGCGACCCTTATCTGCCATTAATTTCTATGTTTCAAAAAAGGATAGGTAAGGGGGAGGCAGAGAAAGTGCTTTAGACCTGGAGGGGTCTACAGATAGCAATGAAACAAAAAGGGGCAGACTGGATGGGCCATGAAACCCTTTTCTGCTCTCAGCTTCTATGTTTCTATGATGACAAATTCTGTGATCCCACATTTTTCTGAAGTAGCAGAATAACTTTGGTAGACTGTTGCAAGCCACTGCCAGGTGTTGCTTTGTGTGGTAGTCTGCACAACACAGTTCTTATAATGCATATTAGCAGCTATGGTGTGAAAAGCTAAACAGATGCAAAATCAGAGCTCCTGAATTTTTCTGAAGTCCCCCCAAAAATATATGAAGCCGCTATAAGTCACCACAACAAAATTCTTGTTCTTGTATCTTAATCTCTGGAGTCAGAAGTGGTGGTGCTGCTGGAGCGGAGAATGGCACGTGTTGCCACTCCACAAGAGCAGATCCAAGGATGACCCAGGTAACTATAGGCTAGTCAGCCTGACCTTAATAGTATGTAAACTCATGGAGGCCATACTAAAGGAAAGGCTGGTAAGGTACACAGAAGAGAAAAGTCTACAGGATGAGAGACAGCACAGGTTTGTGGCAGACAGACTGTTAAATGAACCTGATCAAGTTCTTTGATTTTATCATGAGGGCAGTGGTCAAAGGCCAGGTGGTGGAAATCATATACCTGGACTTTAGCAAGGCCTTCGATTCTGTACCACACAAAAGATTGATAATGAAGCTGAGGGATCTAGGGTGGGGAAAATATGTAAGCTAGGTTGAAAACTGGGTGTGTAGTAGAACCCAGATATTAAAGGTGAGTTCTCCAGCACCAAGGAGGTCACCAGAGGTGTCCCACAGGGATCGGTGCTGGGGCCTGTGTTGTTCAATGTCTTCATAAGTGACTTTGAGGAAGGCATTAAATGCAGAATGTTCTTGTTTGTGGAAAACACCAAACTCTATGGGAGAGTTGACACCATGGAGGGGTTACAGGACTTGAGGGAGGACCTCACCAGACTAAAGAGATTGTCAGGAATCTGAACTCCAAAGCAAATGCCCTGAGGCATGAGGTATCCCAGAGAATATTGGCCTTGCAGCCAAATTTTAAAGAAAAGGCAATTGCATATACCCCCATAATGTAAAGCATCATATGAAACATATGCAAAATGTGTGTATGTGTCTGTTGTTCTTAGCCTTTGCTGATTGCACTGTGAGGCCTTCTGGCCCCATGCAATTCTGCTTAACGTTGAGCCAGTCCAAATTCTGTCATAGGGATTTGCATATGTTTGCCATGATGCTTTGCATTATTGGGGTATGTGCATGCATTTTTTTTAAAATTTGGCTGTAAGGCCAATATCCTCCAGGATAACCCATGCATCAGGGCATTTGCTCTTGGGTTCTTTTGTAGTTCTTTTCCTTCTCTATTTTGGGCTCCCCATTGGCTAAACAAATAACATCCCCCTTAATGAGTGGTTGACTCTCTCCCTGGGCTAAGACACAGATATGGCACACTGATGAGTCCACATAAGGACGGAACACGTATATGTGTCTGCTGTTCTTAGCCTTTGCTGATTGCTCTGTGAGGCCTTCAGGCACCATGCAATTCTGCTTAAAGTTGAGCCAGTCCAAATTCTCTCATGGGGATTTGCATATGTTTCCCATGATGCTTTGCATTATTGGGGTATGTGTTATTGTGTTTTCTTTAAAATGTGGCTGTAAGGCCAATATCCTTCGGGATAACTCGTGCCTCAGAGCATTTGCTCTGGGGTTCTTTTGTTGTAGTTCTATAGGATTTGGCTGTAATATGAAGTGTCCTAAAAAAAACTTGTAACCATCTTCCAGCTGAATTCTCTACATTGATAAGATGCAGTGATTTTATGTTGCCATTGCCAAATTTTTTGATCGCTGTTCCTGAAGCAAGCGGATTGTATGTTCTGCCTCCCAAGCCTGCTCTGTGGTGTCCATCATTGTTGTGGTGTTGGCTGATAAGGCTTGGCAGCCAACTGAGATAAAGCAGGGGGTGGGGGCACACACCTGGAATAAGAGATTTTAAGAGTTGAATCAAGGTTGGGGGCTTCATTTCCATGATTTGTAAGCCTCTGGTGGATTGGAGATAGTGTATATCTGTAGGTATTGGTATCTAAATTGCTGCCATAAGTTGTGGCCCTGTCTGAATTTTTAAAAAGTTTTGAAAAATCCAGCTATATAATATTCATAAGTATGCATGAGCCCCTGTCTCTGTAGTATTATATGCTGGGCATTCCAGCTATATGATTCCTTTTTGCATGTTAGATTGTTTAAATATGGCATGTCATGCAGTTAAGATTTCATGTGTTTCAGTGTGAGTACTTATGTTAAATATAGGGGGGTGATATTTATTAAGTAAGAGGGCTGACTCGTGGTGTACAAGTACAAGACCTCTATTTCAACCCATCTTAGTCATGGAAGTGGTCGCATCCAGGAAAGTGTATGCTTAAGAACCATGGCTTGGGCATAGGAAAGCAAGACAGAGCCAGTTCCCCTTTTGCTTTCAGTAATTGCAGACAGTGATATGCTACCCTCAGGTGTCCCAATTCCACAGGAATCTCAAAATGTATCTGTTCCATGGGTTAAAATCTGTTGGAGCTGGTAGAATCGGGATAGTTTGGAATAAATATATAGTAAGTATCTTGGAAGAATATTCATTCGTACCGTATGTTTTTAAATTTTTTTTTATTCTTGGGTAATTGGGTAATGCCCATTAAGCACATGTGTTTTTTTTTTCAGCGGTGATGCAGGAGCACTGGTGAAGTTACGTGACTGTCCAGCCTGTAGGCTATTATAATGAATTCACTGTAGGTTTCTAGAAGGATGTTATATATCAGTTATTTTGTGGCTTTATAGAATACTGCCCAATACACATCCATATCATGACTTTTGTTGTTTTTTAGAACTTGTGTGGCTATGGCTAACTCTTGTAGGGAGATGGGGAAGATTAAGTCTTCCTGCTACTGGTCTGTTAAGAGTAGGGAGATGGAGGTCATTTAGGAATGGGGTGATGTCTTCTTTTTACGGGGATGTGTCTGTGGTATATAAGGTTGTGTAGAATTGCTGCAGGGCTTCCAGAATTTCTTCTGATTTAGTACAAAGATTACCTGTTGATGGATGCTTTCATTTAGTTATAGTGGCTGACCTTTGTGCTAATAATACAGTACTTCCTGGTACAGTGGCATATCCTCCCCCATTAAATGTCCCCTATCTCCCAAGAACAAATACAGTACAATTATTAAGAGAAAATCCTACCTCCTGCCCCTCAACAATAAAATTCAGTAAAGACAGTTCAGTGAATTCAAACAGGTGTGTGATAGACAGTATAGTCACCTTAGCAAGACAAATTGATAGTGGGGGGCAGAAAACCTTGGCAGACTAGATGGATCACATGGTCTCCTTCTGCCAGCAAATTGTTATGTTCTTAAGTTCTTAGGATTCTTGAAAAAATATATATAGCAGGAGGCAGAAGGTCCTCATTTCTACAAGAGTAGAGGGTTCCACATGGTAAGATTATAAGCCAGGAGGGCTGTTGAGACCGAGACCCTGTCTCCAGAGATAATGAATGTTCAGTGGGTGTCCGAAGGTCTCCCATGGTGTGCATGGTATTGGTAACTGAATACAAGCACTGAGCAATAGACAGACTGCTGCTCTCCAAAGTCTAATTTTGTGGTGCCAGGACAACTCTAGTGTATTCAGAGTAAGTGTGTGAGTGGGATCTGTGATATCACTTATACAATCCTCCACAGCACTGCTGCCAATCCATGACCGGTCTTGGTATGCTCTGGGTGATGGAGGGAAGCATTGGAGGGCTATAATATCAGGAGATGTATGAGTGGAGCAGGTCACAGGCCCCAGTCTGGCTGCTAAGCAGTTGAACGGTGTTTGGTGTCCCTCCCACAGCTGCAGGCTTCCCTTGCGGTGCCTTGGTTCTAAGATTTGCTAGCTAGAGGTGCAACCATGGACCAGAGGCTCACCAGTGTTGGCATGTTTGAATTTATTGATGCAGCAGGCTGCCCAGACCCATCCTAACCTCCCTCAAGAATCACCACTATACACCCACCTTTAGTCACTGTGAAGCCAGTTCAAAATAAATGTTTGTCTCAGTCTCATGTGGGTGATCCTGTCAATTTGTGGAGTTGCTGGACTATTGTTGCCAATATCTCTTAGGCATACTGACTCTGTTGTTGTTCTCTGATGGCAGTGTGTAATGGTGACCTATGGTTTGTCTGCTGCATTGTGGAGGAGCACTTTGTGGTCAGGTTTTATACCCCAAGAAGTTTAATCAGCTAAGGACTAAGCTGCACTCTCATAAGTCTTTTGACCTTCAGGGTATTGTACCTGCAAGTGGGTGGAATAAGGGTTGTGAAAGTTTAAGTTGTTTTGATGCAGAGTTTGCAGAATTGGAATATATTCCCTGGGTCTCTGTATCATATCTGGAGCATAGTTATTGTTCATGAACACTCTGTCCATGCCATAATAAAGTCCAGTGGTTTTATAAACATTTAGTAATGCCATCTCTTTTATGGGGTATTTATTGAATCTGATCAAAATGAAGTGGAACCGGACAGTAAGAGACCTTGATTTGGGGTTCAGCAACCTGTGTGTTCTTTCAGTGTCTGTTATACAGTCCAGTTCCAAAAGCAACGACTGTGTGGAGCATCAATAAAATGTTTCATAGTGGAAGTCTGAATTCTCAGATATGCCGCACACCCTCACATTTTTTTTTCTTTTGGGTACAGTTCTCTGCATCTTCTTGTCCATGGATGACGTCAGTTTGGGCTTGTGCATGGTGCAACTGGATTGTTTCTGTCTGTTCTATTGATCCATGTGTGTCATAGTCTGTTTTCCCATATCTGAAACTCAGACTTCGAGCTCAGTGAGATCTGTTCATTCTTTTACCAATGAGTCCATAAATTGGAACCTGAACTCCTTTAGTTCTTCCATGATTACATCCAGCTTTTTACTGTTTTTTTATTGCTGGTTCCAGTGCTGCCTATGCAGTTCCTGATACCCTCAACTGTTTTAAGTCTGAGTCTAACATTTCAGCCTAGGAACCATCTAGCCCCCACCTGGGCTCTCACACGAAGTGCTGTGATACAGAGATTTCCATCTGGCTGCCCACCCTCCCACAAGCTCCTGGAACCAGCTGTCAAGATCTAGCCCATACCTGGTCTCTTGCACGAAGTGGCCATGGTACAGAGCACTCCAGCAGTCTGCCCACCATCCCACAAGCTTCTGGAACTGGCTCTCAAGATCTAGCCCATACATGGTCTCTTGCATGAAATGGCCATGGTACAAAGCACTCCAGCAGGCTGCCCACCCTCCTACAAGCTCCTGGAACCAGCTCTCAAGATCTTGCCCATGTCTGGGCTCTCTCATGAAGCAACCATGGTACGGAGCTCTCCAGCAGGCTACCCACCCTCCCACAGGCTCCTGGAACCAGTTCTCAAGATCTAGCTGATGCCTGGGCTCTCACAAGAAGCAACCATGGTACGGAGCTCTCCGGCAGGCTACCCACCATCCCACAAGCTCCTGGAACCAGCTCTCAAGATCTTGCCCATGTCTGGGCTCTCACACAAAGTGGCTGAGATATGGAGCTCTCCAGACAGCTGCCCACCCCCCCACAAGCCCCTGTAACCAGCTCTCAAGATCTAGCCCCTGCCTAGGCTCTTGCATGAAGCGGCCATCGTATGGAACTCTCCGACCAGCTGCCTGCCCTCCCACAAGCTCCTGGAACTGGCTCTCAAGGTACGACTCTTGAGTATTGAAAGCCCGCTTTTCGATTGGATTTCTGCAAGCTGGCTTTGCACCTGATTGGTCTGAAGGCTTGCCTGCCAGCTATGATTGGCTCTCAGCTCCTTGGGTCCCAGAGGACAGCCTCCATCTCTGTCTGCTCTGCTATCCCAGGTCAAGAGGGTGCTGCATCAGCTGGCTTGCAGCACCTCTGCCCCAGGCAAGACCGCTGATTACAGCTCTCTTTTGAAAAATGTTTTCCCACTAATTAATTCATGCTAAGTGTTCTGTTCCTATGTGTTACTAGTTTAGCCTGTTACAGTTAGTCAGCACTCTCTGTGTTAAAATTTAACTGTTATTCAAGTTTCCTTATGGCAGTCCTATTCCCAGTCCCTTTCACTACCATAGTTCTGTTGCAGTTAATACTGCTTATTTCAGCAGGTGCTTCTGCATTTAAAATTGTTTTCAGCCTGTGCTTACTGTATTAATTGTTTCTTATAGTGAACCACTGATTTACCTTAAATTGGTGACCTGGCTAATTGCTATTCTCTTACTTTCTATCCCCTGCCTTTCCTGACTCATTAACTTCTGCCACATCTGTTTAATTTCTGTCTCTCTATCTGGTCCCATACTGTGCATTAGACGATGCAGGTGCCGACCCCCAACCCACCCGTCGACCTTTATTAAATAGGCCCTAGCTTCACCCCTATCCTATACCCTCCTCCCATAGATGCATGTATTTCGAGTTCCTGTACATGTTTGGACCAAATAATTCTACAAGTAGCACTTTTGGCTTTCACTTTAATCCTTGCTGTCCCAAGGTGCACTATCCCTCCCATAATTAGTATGACTCCTTCTTCAGCAACTGCATCTCCTCAGGTTGCCATGATCTTGTACTACCACTTTGTACCTTATCAGTCTTTGCGGTTGCTCTTATTTTGCCAGCTGCTCCTCACCTGTTCTGTTTGCCTGTCTCATGCCCCTGCCATCCAGCATGCTTCTGTGGGTGGGCACCAGTCTCCAGCCCACCATCCCTTGGATACTGGTGTCCCTCCCTTTATTAGACCCTGTCATTCTTACATTCAAATATATTCAGCTGCACTACATGCAGAATATAGGGGACCTATTGGCACCATATGCCTTGAGCTTCCTCTCCACCTCCTTGATCCAAAACCCAACTACTTAAAGGATAAGCCTCTTTGCTCAAGCCCTCTATTATTACTCTATGCAACATCTATCAAAAATGTATTCTCTGCCCCGGCATTGCCAATAGCCTCTTTATCCTTGGCTCACGATAAGAACTCAGGCCTGCTTTAAGTTATTATTCAAGATCTTAGAAAATTCCTTTTACTGATGCTACTCTGCTCTGGCAACATTGAATTAAACCCTGGCCCCATTGCTCCCTTAGATTCCCCTGCCGACCTTCAGCAAATCAAAGGATCTCCTTCCTTCATATCAATGCATGCAGTCTTCTGAAAAAAAATTGACTTGATTCAGGCATGGGCCCTCCATAGTTCCCCTGATGTGCTTGTGATCACCGAGCCCTGGGTCCATAATTCCACCTCTGACTCTACCATTAACCTGCCATTGTATAATGTATTTAGGATGGATCGGCCAAGCGGGAGGGGGGGTTGCTATCCACATTGCTAACAAATTTAAGGCCAGAGTTATAAATTCCCTATCAGTGCCCAAAGAATTTGAGAGCCTTTCTTTGAAAATCCTGCTTCCCTCCACTGAATCTATCCACATAACTGGCCGCTACAGGCCACCCTAATGGGGTATTAAAATACTGAACCATCTTCGTGATTTATCCCTAGGTAACAATTCTGAATCTATCATCACAGGGGATCTAAATATGAATTGTTCTCCCCAGCTTCAAAATTACTAAAAGAGCTCTGTGATGAAATTGGATATATACAGATAGTAACACAGCCTACTTGCATGAATGCTAAGACACCCAATAACAGTTCCTTACTGGATATATTCTTAGTCAATGAAACTCACAAAATAACTCATGCTGGTATATTTGACAATGACATCAGTGACCAACGGGCTATTGCATGTGTTAGGTTTGCACCACGTATCAGATCCCTTCCCCACTTTATACTCAACAGGAACCGTCTTAAATTCAATTCTGCAGACTTCTTGTCTGATCTAAATGAGATCAGATAGCAACATTTCTACCTTGCTAAAATGTTTCCTGAAGCCTACTCATTGTTTCATTCCTTAGTGCTCAGTGTCATTAATAAGCATGCTCCCATGGTGAATTTAGAGTCCAAAAAGAGCCTGCCCTTGGTTCATTCCCTTCCTTAAGGCTGCCTTGTGCTCCAGAGACTTACTTTGGAAAAAAGCTTGTACCACCAACTCCTCCTCAGACTGGACTGACTTCAGAGCAGCTAGAAATAGATGCACTAAACTGTTTAGAACAGAAAAGGCTAAATACTTTCAAATCTCACTTGACTCTACCAAAAATAATGCTGCTAAGTTTTGGCATGTTCTTTGTGAGGTAGAAGGACACAGCCCCCCCATCTCCTCTACCCTCTAAAATCTGCGTGGATGGAATTACCTATACAGACAGGTTAGTAAACCTAGAACAGCTTAACAATCACTTTGCTACAACTGGTCTGGCCTTCGATTCTTCCCCCTCAAGCAAAATTGCTTCCTGCATTGCTCTGCCACAATATCAGGTGATCAAATCCACTGACAATACCTTCAGCTTCAGTACTGTCTCCTTAAAGCAGGTAGAAGATGTACTTCTAGCCCTTGATCCCAATAAAAATGTGGCTGCTGACTGCCTCGGCCCCTTTTACGTGAAACTCGGCTACTTCATCCTCGCCCCCCTATCTCACACCTTTTTAACCTCTCTCTTTCACATGTTATTCTCCATTCTGCCTGGAAAGTAACACATGTTATACCCCTCCTCAAATCCAGTGATCCATCCAAACTTAACAATTACCGCCCTATTTCTGTATTACCCACCCTTTCTAAGCTGTTAGAAAAAATAGTCAATGCCCTATTTACAGATTACTTAGAGAATGCTAATCTACTAAATCCCATCCAACCTGGCTTCTGACCTACCAATAGTACAATTTCTGCTTTGGCCAAGGTCATAAATGACTGACAGACTGCACTGGATACTAAAAACTCTGTGTGCTTTTCTTGGACCTGAGTAAAGCAATCAACAAGGTTGATCATTCCCTACTTCTGACCCTGATGAACAACCTAGGTATTGATAATAATGTTTTCTTTTTTTGAAACTGTTTTTTTTTCTTATTTCAGGTTTTAACTTAAGTGGTACCACAGACCAGGTTTACAGGAAATCAGCATAATATACATTGAATTGCATTCTATAGGAAGATCAGTAGACACATATGCATGAGAGAGAGAGTTCATAGTCTAAGGCAAGATTAAACAAGGAAATAGAGGCATGTGATAAAATGAGAATCCATTGCCCAAATAGCAGGTATAAGATTATAACAATCATGCAAGTATCTACCGGGTGCAAATAACTAAGCCTAATCTGCAATTCCTTTCTAGGAGTAATGGGGGGCAAGTGTGGGGGAGCCCGGGAGGCCTCCATTCCAATCAAAAATGTGTTAAGCAGTGTCCCGACCTTTCTGATAATATTGTTTTCAATTGATTTTCCTCATACCTCACTGGCACAAAGCAACAAGTGACTGGCCAAGGTGATCCCCCCCTTTAAATCCCTGCAAAGAGGGGTCCTGCAAGGCTCTATCCTTGGGCCTCTTCTCTTCACAATATACATTAATAACATTGATCAAAGAGTTACTAATGCTAGTGTTCATTTATTCGCTGATGACACAGTCCTATACACTGCTAAATCCTCATTAGACGAAGCTAGCCTAGATCTCCAGAAAGAATTTAACTTGTTACAACACGACCTGTTCCACTTCAAGTTATTGCTCAACACCAAGAAAACAAAAGTAATGTTATTCTCCAAGCAAGACAAATTGGGTGACCCAAAAACCCTTCTACCCACATTTCAGATTACCACTATACTGGGAGAAACTATTGAGGTCATCGTTAAATTTAAATATCTTGGCCTTTGGTTGGACCACAGATTTCCTTTCTCTCTTCATGTTGATGAACTAGTGAAAAAACTTAAGCAAAGACTCAGAATCTTTTTTAGAATCAGACATTTACTCACCTTTGAAGCCAAATGTAGGCTTGTCTCTGCTAAGTTTTTGCCACTCGTCAACTGTGCCGATATACTGTACAGCCATGGGACAAAAAACACTCTCGCTAAAATAGACATTCTGTATCATGAGGCAATCAGATTTGTCACAAATGCCTCCTGCATAGAGATTGGTGAAGTGGCCCCAATTCGCTCAGCGAAGTGATTCACTGAGTGAAGGTGAATTCGCGGAGTGCCTAGCAATGCAAAGCAGAGTTCTTAGCGTTATAATAGGTAATGCGAAGTCCATTGAGAACAATGACTTTGCGTTACTCCACCTCCCCAAACCACTACTCCACCAATTCTTAAGGTGAAGTACATTGAAAGCAATGTACCTTGCCTCAGTTCGCCTTGTTTTTAAGCTCCAAAGGTGAAGTTTGCAGTGATTCATGGGATTTCAGGTCACATAGGCTCTAGATTGTTCTGCACAGCCTCAGTTCAGGGTAGAGTGTGTAGGAAGCTGTAGGAGGCAGTCTGCTTTGGGAGCTCTCTGCAAGTCAAACCTTCTAAAAGCTGTTAAAAAAGCCTTTTTGAGTCTTTTTTTGCTGAAACTTTAGTTCATCGATTGTAGGAAACCTTCCTGTTCTCATATCATCGAGCGTTTATTGTTTGTGTGTGGATTTTGAATGTTATGTACAACATTCAGTCTCTGTACTAAGAGACAGTGGAAGTGTGCTTTGTGGGGGCGCATCTGTGGTGTAGGTAGATTAACTTGGAGAAAAAGACAGTTATTTCTGTTTTGGTGATATTTTTCTTATAACTGTGTTAATGTACACACAATAATATTTTCAATAATTCTTGCTATTTTTTTGTTGATTGTTGTGGTGCATCAGTGCATAATTTTAGTTTGTTTAAAATACGTGGTTATATTACTGAAGTTTTCTATTTGCCATGCATTACTTAGTGTGTGTGTGTGAGTATGTGTGTGATGCGTGTCATCAAATCAGACACCTTTTATTGTGCCACATAGTAATTTCAGCAATGTGAACCTGCTATCCACTGCAGCTGTGTGATTTTTGTATTTCTTTGTGGTATCTTTACTGGTACTAGTAATAGTGATTGTTACTGCAGCAGTGCAGTTTGCAATACACTGCCCCCCCTTGGCCTGCCCCAACCGGCAAAGGTATTGTTTTCCAGATTTAAATTTCTGATGGTGAGCACTGGTTAGGTGTAGTACCTTTGTATTGTAAGCCTGTTTTGTAGTATCTCTCCAGGTTTCACCACCCCACCATTGTACTCACTGATACATGTTTTTAAGTCGGGGAGTTTTTTTTAAGATACAGCTCATCAGGGAAGTACAGCCATAGGCATTCGCGTTCCCAGTGCAGTTTCATATTGGTTATCTCACACCATTGACACCGAATCACGTTCTTCATTATCATGGTCACAAATGCAGTCACAAATCATGAATCATGATCCCATCATGAATCACAACATTCATTTTTTTTCTATTTACTTGGATGTTTTGAAAGCCTGTTTTGTATTATCTCGCCAGGCTTCACCACTCCACCATTGTACTCATTGATACATGTTTTTAAGTTGGGGAATTTTAAGCAACAGCTCATCGGGGAAGTACAGTTGTAGGCATTCACATTCCAAATACAGTTTCATATTGGTTATCTCTCACATCATTGACACCAAATCACATTCTTCATTTTCACGGTCACAAATGCAGTCACAAATCATGATTCATGATCACGTCATGAATCACAACATAAATGGTTTTTATTAATTACTTGGATGTATTGTAAGTCTGTTTTGTAGTATCTCTCCAGACTTTACCACCCCACCATTGTACTCATTAATATGTGTTTTTAAGTCAGGGAGTTTTGTGCTGCAGCTCATTGGGGAAGTACAGCCATAGGCATTCATGTTCCTTCCTGTGCAGCATGTGAGTTACAGTACTATAAGTAGTGGTGGGCGAAGTGGCCCCAATTCGATCTACGAAGTGATTCACGGAGTAACGCGGAACCCAAGGGAGAACTCCACAATGTGAATCGGAGTACTTCACTTCATAATGAGGAACACAAAGTCCATTGAAACCAATGACTTTTCATTATTCTGCTTACCCCAAACCACTTATCCACCAATTTTAAGGTGAAGTACATTTGAAATCAATGTAATTCGTCTCACTCCACCTTGTAATTGAGCTCCAAATGAAATTCTGCAGTGATTCATGGAATTACAGTCACATGGGCTCTAGATTGTTCTGCACAGCCTCAGTTCTGGCCTGGGTAGTGTGTGTGTAGTGGTAGCTGGAGACAGTCTGCTCTCAGAGCTCTGCAGTTCAAAATCTCTAAAATCTGTTTAAAATGCCTTTTTGAGCCATTTATTTTGCTCAGAATTTACTAGGAAACCCTTCTGTGCTCAAATCATTGAGTGATTATTGTTGTGCGTGGATTTTGAGTGTTAATTTTGAACAGTCAGTCTGTGTACTGTGAAGTGTGCTTTGGGGGAGGGGTGTATTTGTGGTGTAGGTACATTAACTGGGAGAAAAAGGCAGTATTTCTGTTTAGGTTATATTTGTCTTGTATAACTGTGTTAATGAGCACACAGTAATATTTTCAGCAATTCTTGACATTTTTTGCTGATCGTTGTGGTGCAGCAATGTATAATTTGTCTGTTTAAAACATTTGGTTATATTACTAAAGGTTTTCAACTTGCTCTACATTACTTATAGTGTGTGTGTGAGTGTGTGTGCGGTGCATGCCATTAAATCAGATACCTTTTATTGTGCTATAGAGTAATTGCAGCAGTGTGAACCTGCTATCCACTGCACCTGCATGAATCTTTTATACTGCTTTGTGGTATCTTTACTGGTAATGGTTTGTTACGGCTGTGCACTAATCCCCCAACTGGCAAAATGTATTCCTTTCTAGATTTGGATTTGTGACTTGTGTGCACTAGTTAGGTGGTGCTGTGCCTTTTCATATGCATCCCTTGAGGGTGCAGTGCAATCTTAATCTGTGTGTGTTCTTGTAGTGCACCATTAATTCTGGGAGACTGCATTTCTTGTGACGCTCTCATTTCCCTTTGTCAGCACTGAGGAATTTTCTGGATACAAGACAGTATCATTTCATCATTTTCTGGATACAAGACAGTATCATTTCATCAACAATGGGGAATTTTCTGGAGTCTGGACACAAAACAGTAGCATTTTGGGGATGCACATTAATTCTGATGACTCTGTGACCACTGCACGCATGGCTGAGTGCGCCATTTTACTTCATCAGCATTGGGGAGCTTTCTGTACACAAGACAGTAGCACTTTGGGGATGCACATTAATTCTGGTGACTGTGTGGGTGGGGTGCTGCCAATATTGTTGTCACTCTGCCTTACTTCACGTTTAAAGTGGAATGACAACGCAAAGTAATGATAACAAGGTGAAGTGAGCATTTCCTATGGGGCACGTCACGTAGCGAAGCACCAATGTGAAGTGCCCACTTCACATGCACTTCGCAGGTGGATTTTAAATTCACTTCATCACTACTCCTGCAGTACACATCATTGTTCTGCTTTATGCACAAATAGGGTGGAGGTCGTTAGCAGCTCAAAGATGCTGGAACGCTGCCCTTTGGGCCTACAGGGCTCTAATCTTGAAATTACCTCCATAAATCTTTAACCTCTTTCTAACCTCTCCTTGGTCATACTCCCTCTGGCACTATGACTGCATCCGGTTGGACACTCCAAAAATCCGGACTCATTTTGGTGCTGCCTCCCTCAGCTATGCCATCTCATCTGTATGGAACTCCATTCAAGACTCCTTGAAGCTAGACCAACTAATTGGACCAAGTTCCTTGATAACAGATTTAAATGCTGCTCTGCTTGAAAAATGTCAGTCCTAGGCAATTAGCTCTCCTCTCCAGAGCCTATCTGTAATCTCTAGTCACTCTTAACACTTCTGTCTATCTTAAATTACTCACAGTAACAGAAATTCCCTGTCTATCTGTTACCCTCCCCTCCTTATCTCTAAGCTCTCCTCTTCCCTTCTTATCCCTTAACTCTCCTCTTTCCTCTACTTGCTCTTACCTGCTCCCATTGAATTGTCTCCCTTTTCTCCCTTCACATGTGCCCTTTCTCATTATATTTCTGCCTTACCCTATTCCCTATCAACATAGCCTAAATTCAGACTCAGTTATTGCTAACTATGTGGTATTCTTAGGCTCATACTTTTTGCAAATGTTGTGTTATTATTGCTGTTTTTACACTATGTATGCTGATGTAGTTTCTCCTGTTGTTTTGTGATTTTTATTTCATGTATGTGTCCCTTGTCTCCCGGGACCTCTTTGTAAATGAGTTTGTCTCAACGGTGTATTCCTGGTTAAATAAAAATTTAATTGAATTGAAAAATCCATAATTCAAATGTTTCTCAGGCTGGATTCATCTACTCATCATCTGTAGCTTCTTGATTTAGTTTGGTAAGTCTGTATTGTTGATATGCAGGTTTTAACTGGGATTTAAGAGGACATTTGGGAGAGTTCCCATATCAGGTAGTCATTCACTTTGGTGACATCACCTGAAGTCCTGTTTTCCTTTTTTTTTAATGATGAATGAAGATGAAATTTATTTTACCATGATTGAGAAAGATGGAGAGAGGAGCAGGAGACTCTGTCATCTCATTTTGAATGAGGTGGATGGGTTGCTTTTGGACATAGTAGGAAATTATTTTAATGAAATTATTATACATTATTATTTATAAATATGTATTTATTGATTTTGGATTAGGTAGATTTGTCATAATCTGGGACAGATTACTTTAATGGTTTTCTTGTCATTATAATTATTTATTATTTATATATGTGCATTTTTATATATACTGAAAGATGAAATGTATTTTAATATGATTAATGAAGATGAGGGTAGATGAGGAGATTCTGTCACCCCATTTTGCATGAGGTAGATGTGTCATAAGTGGATGCAGTTTGTCTTGTATAGTATTATTGAAATGAAAGTGGTGTAGTAGGCTGTCACCTCATTTTGGATGAGGAAGATGTAGTGGAAGTCAACACTGTTAACTTTTATGGTTGTTAGGAGGAGGAGGATGGATGAAGTGGATGTGCTGTTTTCAGAACCTGCCAACTTCTATCTTTTTTAAAGAAAATGCTGAGGATTTATAATTATAATAGCCCTCTTTTTTCTGTTTCTCTCTTTCTGGGGGTTTAGCACTCTGGGGCTTAAATCCTGTTGCTACATGCTTCCAGCCCAGATCTGTTTATATAATTTAGCAGTGTTTCCTACAAGTGACGGTAACTGTTATATTTTCCTTAACTGAATGTTATTCATATCTATGTCACTCTGTAACTGTTTTCTGCTTGTGTTTCTGTTGTTTCATGTAACTTAAAGCTGTGTGATGATAGTTCACAGCTGGGCAAAAGAAAAGGTGAATTACAGTACTGTTATTCACAATGGATACAGAAGATGTGTTGACTTTAATAACACCATACACAGTGGTAGAGAAGCTGGAGAAGCAGGAGAGGGAGGATGTCGGAGCATGAGTCTGTAACGCTGATCACATCAAAGTACTGCTGGATATGATGGTGTGGCTTGCTTGCCTGAGTAACAGGCTTCCAATCCTGATAAAATGGAAAGACACCTGTGAATACAAGATAGAAATGACTGAGACTGTATTACAATCCTGCACCATGTTGCTGTTATAACCCACCTACAGGATATCAAGCAAGTCTCACCACCCACCTTGAAGGGATGGAAAGCCTCTCCCCCACTAGGGACACCATCCTCCTTGGGATTTTCAACTTGGACTGGCTTAGTGCCCAGGAACCTGATTACTCTAACCAACTCAAGCTCCATAACCTAGTCCAAGTTATCACCATCCCCACCAGGCACAACCCTAGTACCCAAAACCATACACTTCTTGACTGGGTAATCACCAGTAGAGAGGACTGGGTGCTCCTATTGGGAACTCTTTCTGATGTTATTAACGATCACTCCCCAACCTACCTGGTCTGGGCCTCTAAGACCAGGCACCCACCCCCTAAACTACTCTCCTTCCATAATTTAAATCACCCAGATATCCCCTCCCTCCTTAATGATGTTTGAGCAATAAACTGGTCAGCCTTCTATGACCTCTTTGACATGTCCGAGGCTGAGAGTTTCTTCACAACCACGCTCCTCTGTCTCCAAAATCAAAATTTCCCCCTGAATACTCACTGAGTTAGGGATGGCTGTACTCTCTGGGTTACAAAAGACCTCCTGGACATGATGAGGGAAAGGGATTGACTATAATCAGCCTATAAAAAGGCCCCTTCCCCAGCCCAATGGAATGATTACCGGTGGCTAAAAAACCTTTGTAAACAATCAGCCATTACCAAAAAGCATGCCTTCTTTCAGGGCAAACAAAGGGACAGTCTTGGTGACCCCCATCACTTCTGGGATGAGGTTGGCTCATTACTCAACCCACGCACTCATAACCCCATTATTCACCTTGACACTCCCTCCGAACATGTAGCCAACCCTCTTGCTGTGACAGAGGCCTTCAATAATAAATTCACTGATCTGTCTGCCCTTCTTAGCAAGCTGTCACCCCTGGTGACCACTGGTCTCTCTGATCATCTCCCCACCCATACCCATCAAACTCCTCCCCTCCTCTCTTTCTACTTCTAGACCATCACCCCCAGGGACACTGCCAAACTGCTGAATAGCCTGCCTAGCCGGGGCAGCCCAAGCAGCAATGGTCTTTTCCCTGCTATGCTTAAACCTATATCACTTGTCATCTTAAAACCACTCACTTACCTCTTTAACCTGGCATTGACTACACCCTCAGTGCCCAGCACTTGGAAGCATGTCAAGGTGGTCCTGATATTAAAGACTGATGACCTGTTATCCCTAGATAACTATCAGCCTATATCCTTGTCCCCCCACCATAGTAAACTCCTAGAAAGGATTGTCCACTGACAACTGTCTGACTATATTGACTCACACAACCTACTGTCCAGACAGAAACACAGATTCCATAAACATCATTCCACCACATCTGCCCTCACCCTGTTTACTAATCATATTCTTAGGAACATGGACCTAGGAAGAGCAATGGGTGCCATCTTTGTGAACCTGTCTAAAGCTTTTGACCTGGTCTCCCACACCCTGTTGCTCTCCTCCCTCCGCTCCCTTGGCTGTTCTACTGAGACCATGCAGTGGTTCCAAAGTTACCTTACAGATAGATTTGTTGGTATGTGTAGGACCTTCTACCACCCCTGCCCTCCCAATTTGCTACCAATGTACCCCAGGGCTCCATCCTGGGCCCACTCTTATTCTCCCTGTTTATAAACTCTCTCCCCTTTGACTGTCTCACTTGTATTGCCCTATTTTATGCAGAAGACCTTGTCCTCTTCTCTAGTGACAAGGTTCTTGAGAATATACCCAGGGTTTTATCCAATAACTACTCTGCAGTGCACACCTGGTTCCATTCACATTGCCTAATTGTTAATGCTACAAAAACTAAATCCATGCTATTTGGATCTAAACCCTTTCTATCTAAGGTCACCAAGGCTGGGTCCACCTTCTTAGTAGTCTCCCGAGACAACAATGTACTTGAAAATGTACTAACTTTCAAATATTTTGGAGTTATCCTGGACCCGTCCCTCTCCTTTTCCAATCATCTCTCCTCTGTTATCCACCATATTAACTAGATACTTGGTGCGGCCTATCGGATAAAGTCACTCCTGACCAGGGAAAGCCTTTTAGCCATTGCCTAAGGCAACCTGCTACCCTTGATTGACTACTGCTCCCCTATTTACTCCCACACATCCTCAGCCTTGTGTGTGCACCTCTGCTCCACGTACAACAACATATGTCATTTCACACTCCTGGCACCATATTCCACTCACCATTGCCACCTCTACTAGACTCTTGGCTGACTCCCACTACACTGCAGATTTGATTATGGGTGTGGCTGCCTCTTGAATAGTGCTGTAAGGCATGGTGAAGCCTCCCATTATACATCTTTCCTCAAGACCAGAACTCCCTGAAGGTGTCTGCGTGCATCCTCATTCCCCCCGGATATCCCATAAGTTTCCTTGGCTATGGGTAGCAGAGCATTATCTGTAGCTGCTCCCACACTGCGGAACAGAATCCCCATGCCCATCTACTCTCTGGACTCCCATGCCACTTTCAAGACATATCTCAAATCCTGGCTGCTTGATGAGGCCACATGCCATTGCTAGCTTGGATACCCCCCTCACACCTTTCTAACTTTTCTCTCTTGGGCTGCTTTGTCCTCCCCTGCCCTGTCTCATTTCTTTGGACTCCTTTCTTTCATCCCTTACTAGCTGCTTCTCAGGCTCTCCTACTTGGCTATTGTCTTGTATGTCTTTTTCTTTCTTGTTTTATATCATGCATTAATTTGCACTTATCCTTTGTAAATAGTTATATAATTATTGTTGCTCAGCATGATGTACTGATTGTTTTTTTTTTTCAGGCTCTCATTAATTTTTTTTCCTATGTTACTTTCTTTGTTCACCAATGATGTATGTATTTCCACTTTGTTCACCAGTAATGTCTGCCTATCCACATGGCTTTTACTCATTGTATTACTTGTCACAACCTCTGTTGCCGCCACCTGCGTGGCCTGAGTAGTGCCTGAAAATAGTCCCCTGGATCAGTGCACTTACCCAGTTACCAAAGACTTATATACATAAAAATAAATAAATAAATCCTGACTGTGTTTCTGTTGCACTTGTGAAGGGAAACCGAAAAAAAAACAAGTAAAAGAAAAGTAACCACTGGAAAGTAATACTCGCCATCACATTGGTGATGGTCATGCTTTGAAATGGTACAAAGGTGCCACAGACAGAGGAGGAAGAAAAGGAAAACTGTTGGTGAATGAGAAGACAGCATGACACAAGACCTGTGAATACTAGAGAAAATTATTTAGACTATACTCAATCAGTCACAGTGTGTGGCTGCATGGTATACCCATTGTTCACTTCAAGTCTTGCTGTACCTGTCACTTGTGAAGAAAAAAGAAAAATTAGTTGGAATATCCTGCCCACTGTGGTAGCCATGCAGTATATCCATTGTCCACTCCCAGTCTTACTGTACCTGTCACTTGTGAAGAAAAAAGAAGAATTATTGTGCTGGATGTGGTCACTCCATGCCACTGTGTGCCTGAGAAAGGAAACCTTAAAATAAATGTGGAAAAGAACAAAAGACTCAAGTAAAGAATGATACTCACCATCACATTACTGAAGGTCATTCCATGAACTGGCACAATGGTACCACAGAGAGGGGTGGTGGATGAAGAGGTCACTTAAGTTGTGACTATTTTCTATGTGAAGGGTCAGTCATGCAGTGAGAGGGAAACATATGTTAATGTTTTCAAACAAGGTACAAACCCCTTCAGAGCAAGGAAGGTCTCAGTACTAGCAGTGAAGATAAGTGTGTAATTCAGAAAAATCAACTTACCATCCAACATACAAACACGTATCTTGATGGACATTGTATTTTTCTGCCATGATGGGCTATCTGGATGAAGACTTGTCTTCAAGGTTGGCAAGTTGGCTTGCTGGCTGGCTGTCTGGCTGACTAGAGGTCTGCACAACATCTGCATTTAGGCAATATTTAAAAGTCTGTAGTTCTCAGTCTGGATTCTGGATGTATGAGGTGGAGGCAGCTGTAACACATGTGTTGTTGGTGGATGTGGAGTACGCAAGCAACCCAATGGAAGTGGAAGAGTGGGAGGCTGTGTCTTCAAGATTTCTGGAGGATGCATGGTGTGCATGGCTGGCAGCAGCAGTTATGATGGCATAGGGTGTCTCAGTCTGGAGGTACAATGCAGTGGATGTTGAGGTGGCCAATACTGTTGGTTGATTTGCAGGACAGAAGCATGATGTTGTATTAAGAGGAGATGGTGTCTTTATTTCTAGAGGGCATACACTGTCTGCATGGTAGCCCGGCAATGGCATTTATGATGGGCATGTTTCCCAGTATGGAAGATGCAGTCCCCGGATGTGTCATGGACTAATGTTATTATTGCCATGAACAGGAAAGGACAGAGGGAGGTAATCAAATGGATTAAATGAACAACAGCAGCAAAACTTTTGGAAATATATAATGACAGGAAAACTGAATCGAATGATAAGGAAACATATTCAAATAAAAAAGAAAGGGTTGACACATTTTTTTATGATCCTGTAATCATCCTCAAGGAAGCATCCTTCACAGTCTTCTATACTACAGTTGTCCCCACGTGAGAATTGTTTTTCCATCTGTGCTTCATGTACCTCAGTAGATGGCAATTTTCCAATGCCAATAACATCAGAGTCTGCATGTTCAACATCACCACCACAGCCACCTTCATGCTGTACCAATGCTGATGTTATTGTGCTCCAAAGAAAGTATCCCACATTTATTTGTATCAGCATTTCATCATTTTTAATGGACAAATTCATATGCCTGTCATGCACAATTGCTCCTGCTGAACTAAATACCCTCTTTTAACATTGACACTAGAAGATGGACAGTCACATATTTCACTGCTGTATGGGTCAGTGTTGGCCAGTCAGTGACCTTGGTACTTCAGTGCAGCAAGGGCTCTTCTGAGATGTTAAGGTACCTAGTGTCTGCCAAACAAGCATCTACTATGCATTTCACTGCCCACAATCCTGGTGCCTCATCTGCCACCTCCTCCTCCTTTTAATTCCCACATGTGACAAAACATACCAAAGTGGATCTGTTATTGTTTTCTCAGTTGACTTGCAGGTTTTATCAGGCCTGTTACAAAGTAAGGTGGTAGCAACACCCTGTCTCTGATCATTTTCAGGTTGTGACTTATAGAACTATGACTTTAGCATCTGTACCCTATGTACATGTCTTATTAGCTGATCTGTTAATTCTTGAACCTGACGCTGCCCACCCTCAGTTATCAATGACAGGCCCTACTTATAGCGTGGGCCCAGCATAGTAGTAGTAATACCAAAATATGCAGACTACAAAATGCTGGAAATATGGGTATTGCAGTCAAATACAGTGAAGCCCACCAGGATGAAGCACAGTGACACAGAATTCTAAGTAGCATTACTGTAGCAAACAATGCCGTTTCAATGAGAATTAATCCCTTTTGTCATGCAGGAAACCTATGACACTGCGTTACATCCTAGCGGGTTTCACTGTGCATGGAGTATGTGTTCCACTGCTGTACATTTTCCTGTATCCCCACTTGCTTCCAGCACCTCCTGTACATTTAATAGCATCTGCCTCAGCACCTGTGGATGTGGGATGGCCTGACTGATACAGGAAGTTTCTCCACTCACTGCCTATGTTGCATATTCAAATGGTGTTAGTATCATTATCAGGCCATCCCTTTGTCACCACTGGTCTGTTGTCAGAGACATGGCGACTCCAGCACTGTCATGACTTTAATGCAGCAGCAGATATTCTGAGATGGCTTTGTACTGCTCATACATGCACTCAATCATGTACAGTGTCAAGTTTCACCTGGTAACAACTTCATGTTTCATCCAGTGCTGAGGCAGTTTGTTCTAGATTTGCAGCTGTCTGAGATGGTCATGGGCCTTTATTGAATGGACAAAGTTGGCACAGATTTGACTGGAGACAGTTAACATGGATTTGATTTTAGGTATGATAGAAACTCCTGCACTACTAGAGTAAGACATTGTGTCATTCATGTGACGCTGTTAACCTCCAACCCCCATCTCTAATGCATTTAACACATTCGAGCCATTATCACTCACAGTGAAACCTGCTTTCATGGATGTGTTTGCAGCCATGCAACGATCTCAGTCAGAAACAATGCTAACATTTTGGGACCTTTTCATGAGCCAGTTACAGTCTTAATTGCCAGTGTAGCATGCCAGTGAATACCCTGAGTGTTGTTACTACCACAATTGGGCTTAGTACAAATTTTCCACTTCAGAGTCAAATATAACATATAGGTACCTGTGCCAAATAGAATGTAATGCACAGACAGGAGCTACAAGTGATTTGGCCACTGGTCCATAAAGCCATATTAAGATGCATGTATGGGGAAGCTGAATGCAGCATGGCATGAATTACTATTTACTATTACTACTATTCCACATTCAGCACTTCCTTCCTTCATCCCTTTCCCATCCACATCCCTGCCCTCTTTTCATCCTACCTCATCCCCCCTTCCTCCACCCCTCTACTTCCACTTCCCCCATCCTTCTTCCCCTCTGTTTCCTCACCTTGTTCTCTCCCTCAACCCCCCTACCCCCTGTGGGTCTTTTCCTGCATAAGCTACATTGTGACACTCCCTCCTTACTCTTATTTCGCTCCTTCCAACCCCTCCAATTCACCCCTACCATTCTCTCCTTGTAATCCCCTCCACCCCTCTTCAGCCAAACCCACTGGTTGCACTTGACACAATATTTATCTTGCCACATTATTTTTTTCTTTATACAATTACTTGCCTTTTGTTCTACCACTTACTGAAATGATTATAATTTGTTATTATTGTGACATGACGTGGGACTTCTGTAAAAGAGCCCTTGGCTCAAATGTCTTCTGATTTGTTAAATAAATAAATAAATTAAACACAGTCTCATAAAGTTGCAGAATAGCATGCATGGAGATGTAGGTTTGTGATGGAGTCTGCCATTTTGAACAGACACACACCATCAACCTTCTGAATCCTACATTCTCCACCAAAGATAATGGCTATAGATCAATTTCCAGCATTTCAGTGGTGGCTGCATTCAGTTCCCATGTAACAGCATCATTGTTTGTGTATTCTGTATGATGCACATGCTGTGCAGTGTAGGCAGCACCTTTCAAGGAGGTGGGCTACCAAACACCTGGACTCTGCATGGCTACATGACTGGTGGGGTAGCATTTGACTCTGGGGGACTCACAGATGATCTTCAAATGAAAGCAGTGATTTGTTTTTTTTTTCTGGACTGTAGTTGATGTGCTTTAGTGCCTCATGATGCTGGTAATCAACCCACCACCACTACTGTGACCACTGCTAGGCAATCCCACAGACTCCTTCTTACCTCTGTAGTAATCCATTGCAGTCCACCCAGCATCCACTGTGACTATTTCCCTGCCACTTCAGAATGTCTTGCCAAATGACTATGATAAGAAGGAACCCCCCCCCCATGCACTGGCTTCCCTGAGGTGCTGATTCCTGTGTAACAGATGCCTGAACTTGAGGTGTGTGTGTGGGCCACCAGTGCCTAGCTGGTTCCTTTTTTTCCCATGGCTAACTCATGATTGACACAGTTCCCTGATAGCCACTGTTTCATCAGCTGGGTCCAGTAGGCACAAATCCCAAACCAGGGATTTTGTAGCCCTTGATTTTATATAGTGGTGGTACTGGGACTGTGGACGAGTGACAGTGAGTGTTTTGGGGGATGATTTCAGCACTGCCACAGTGGATGACTCACACAGTGTGACTGGATCAATAGTCCCAACTGGAGAAACAGAGGATGGGGGGGGGTGGTAATTTCAGTAACTAATTGTGGTGTGCATAGTACCACAGGTTCAGCAGCCTGACCATTACTTTTTTATTTTTAGATTTCCATAGGGTGTTCGAATCATTGTCCCCATCCCCACCCAGGATGATAACCTCCTCCTCCTCTTGAGATCTTTCCTCCTTCTTCTCACTTTCTCCAACCTCTCTTTCCTTCTCATCATCGTTGCTTGCAACAAACAGACCTGGCTGATGGTCTGGTAGTATATCCTAGAGGTTAGAATAATGAACTGTGAACAAGCTTGGTACATCCAGCAGACTACACCTGGATTTGATTCTCACAACCTCCACTTGCACACTGTGTGACTCTGGGCAAGTCACTTAACCACCCAGTGCTCCTTGGTCACCCATGAAAACAGGCACTTGTGCCTAGTGGGCCTTACCCATTTACCAAAGACCAATATAAAAAGAAAACAGTTAGATCTCTGTCCTCAGACTCTGAGTCATTGTCAGCCTCAACATTCTCATTAGGAAATGGGAACCTGTCATCTAGATAAGGCTCAGTGCCACCACCACAAGCAGTTATGGGATCAACAGCAACCACTTCCTAGGCTACTGTCCCAGACCCAGATATTTTTCAACTTCTTGGACTGATCCTCTTATTAGCACCTCCCCTTTCCCCAGTGCCAAACATAATAAATGCCACAGATGTGGCAGAGAAACATTGGGCCACAGTAATGCCATTGCCACTTTTTCCAAATACCCCTCTGCTACTAGTACTATCGGCACGATGAAGCTTCTGCAGAGGCCATTTTTTTTTATGTGTAACATCCTATTGCCACACACAATCAACACTTTTCTTGGCCACAACATTGTTAACACTCATTTTGTGAGTTAAGCATCTCTTTCAGGTCATTTTTGATATTTAGGCTTTTAAATACTGCAGTAAAACTAAATACAGTACAGCCTGCTTAAGTGCACACGCTCAAGATATTTTAAAATTGTGCACTTAACCGGGCTGTACATTTAACAGAACAATAGCTTTCCAAGTATTCCAATGGATTAGAAATGCTTTATTTAATTGGTACTACAGTAATACATACCATATATGCAGTTCAAAATACAAGTTCTCTAAATGGTGCACGTATATAGTTTCATACTTTATTCATGCTCCATATTACTTCAACGAAAGTCACCAGGTCCTGATTGCTCTGTATGTGACAAAATCCATGGGGGTCATTCTGGTCGGTAACATGGGAATCAGTTGCAGCATTTCCATGATCTCCTCTTCCAGGTTTGTGGTTCCCTCGGACGGATTGGCTGACGTCCAACCCGCCTTCCCTCACAGCATAAATACGGACACAATAGAAACATTGATACCATAGTCCCTAGCAACATCGGACAGCTTGGCATCTGGCTGACCAAGTTTAAGTAATGCAAGCTTCTGTTCAAGAAAGAACGTTACTTTCTTTCTGTGATCATTATAATGAGAAAGTGAGTGAGTGAGTGAGTGAAGACTACTGTAGTTGCAGCGCACAATGTTACTTAGCTCAAAAGCCAATTAGTGCTTAAGGTAGACTTATAAAGGAGGAATAAAGGGGCTGTAGGATACTCTGCAGCAATATTTTATTTGGATGTGCACTTAGAATGGTGCAGGACATGAAAACTAATAGGCCTTTCTCTCAAAAAATGTGCACTTATTCAGTGTGCATTTAAGCAATCAAATTAACATGGGAAACAGGGAAAAAAACGGGATATTGAAAAAGTGTGCACTTAACCGGGATGTGCACTTATCTGATGTGCACTTAAGTGGGCTGCACTGTACCAGCATCAGAGAAAATACAACACCTCACCAAAGCAGTGTTATCTTAACCACAAAAGAACAGTTTTTGAGCTAATAGTAGCTACAGCAAAACACCACTTTTAATTTTTTTTTATTAATGCGATGAGGAATTACAAAACCCACAGGACAAGAGTAATTCTTAAATGGTGACTTTTAAGTACTGAAGTAACACATGCACTTCAGTGACTAAACAAAAGAACTAAATCAATTCAATATAGTAAAAGACTGACAAAAATAATTCACTTAAACACACAAAACGGCTCTAAGAAATAAAATAAATCACGGACCATGGGCAAAAATAATTAAGAAGAAAGACTGAGGAAAACAAAATAAGACTAGTGCTTACAGGGCTGCCTTGATTGCTAGCTAAAACAGATCCCTTCCCCTTCACAGCACTGCTTCAATACACAAAACAAAGCCACTATTTTAAACTAAATAGATATGCAAAACTGGAGTCATGTGATGCCAGCACCAGAGTAGCAGCATGATCCTGAGTCTCCGCCTGCCCTCGCTATTATAAGTTAAGTTTTGAACTATTCTGTGGCTATTTTGCCTAATTCCCGGCAGGACATACACTCTTGATCGTCACCGATCACTGCTGCATGAGTCCAATGGATCCTGGACATCAGCATGAACCAGAGACTAGCTTTGTTGTATCTGTGCCACTCAAATTAGCAGACAGAAAGTTAGGGCCTAGACACCCTTTCAAGGAGGTTGCCATCAGCCCACCAGCCTCCCCAACATCATAGCCACTCACCATAGGCCACTTCCTACTCAAGCTGGGAAGCCTTAAAGACTGCATCCTAGAAACTGCCATGGAAGGTCTGACCCTTCACCCAGCACTAGAGGAGCTCAACCTGCATATGAGTGATGCCGAAGCCAGGATTATCTCAACAGAAATTGCCCAGGCAAGACTGGAGCTGAAGGTTATTGTTCTACTCTGAAAAGTGACCCAGCTAGAAGAGACCCTAGAGGATTAGGAGAGGTGCAGCCACAAAACAGTCTAGTTTTAATGGGTATCCCAGTAGCTGCTGATGATCCTGACATGCTGCAATTCACACAAAAAACTCTTTCAAAAAGTAGTTGGACCCAGGGGGCATGGCCGGACCAGGCAGAAGATGGTAGCATAGTTCAGAATCTCTGCAGGAATGACTGCAATCTAACCTCATCCTGCCTTCACCAGACCTTTCTTTGGTACCAACACCTGTAACCATCTTGTAATCTTACTGGCTGACACAGTTTATAAGTCATTTTGGTACATCATCTACTTATATTCAATTATTCTACACTGTACTGCAGGATACTAGGCATTATCCTTCAGCATTATAGCAGATCTCCTAGTACAGCAAAGCTCACTTGCTAGAGTGGAAGTAATGTTTTCTAAACTGATGGCTGAGATTAATGATTTAAAATCCTCCACCCAACAGAATCCGACCACTCTTGAAATTTTTAGCCAGAAAATTGCATTTAATGAGAAAGCAACGGCCTGTAACACCACTACTGTTCATGACCTCCAGGCTTATGTCCGCAATCAAGATCGAACTATTAAATCCCTACAAGCCAAAACTGATGATATTGAAAATTGTAATCATCACAACAATTTACAATTTATTGGCTTCTCTGAAGGTGTAGAATTAGGAGACACTACTGTGCTTTTATTACATGTGCTGCCTGCAATGCTTAAACTGCCTCCTGACCCAACATTAATCATTGAGCAATCTCACCACACTCTGGGTCCCAGGCCAACATCAGACCAGCGACCAAGGCCTATCATTGTTCGCTTCTTGAACTATTCCCACACAGAATTAATACTGAAATGAGCCAGAGAAATGGGGAAACTTCAGTGGCAAGAGTTTAATATTTCCATCTACAGAGATTTTTCAAAAGATTTAACCATCAGAAGGAAGGCCTACAATCCACTTAAACAAATCCTCCACCAAAGAAGCACTAAACTTGCTCTACGTTACCCAGCGACACTACGCCTTTTCTCAGGCTCTTCCTTCAAGGATTTTGAAACCCCTGATGCATTAGCCAACTATCTGGAGGTCTCTCTCTGCAATCTCACCCTAGGAGGGTCAGCAGCAATTGGCAACCCGAAGACAGCTTTGGTATCCACACAGATGGTGGACAACAAGGTACAGGAACGTGGGGAAAGTGTTGCAGAACTTGCAGCCCCAAGCAGCAATGCCGCAACTGATTTGACCCAAGGCAATCAACACGGCTGCAAGAGAAGCTTCTGTTGGGGCATTATTCTTCAAGACTTTCATGCTGTTCTAGCAAGGTTTCACCCCAAACATTCCAAGCTGCAGCCGCTCACCTTCAAATCAACCCCTCTATTCCCTTGGGCAATAAGTTTGCTCTCTTGGAGGATGACATGTACTCCTCTCAGGAGGATCTTTCCCAGCAAATTTCAGATGAACATGCCTCTAATTTGGGCCCTGTGCCTCAGGGATATATTTCTATCGATACTTCATGGGCAGAAGTTGTTGCAAGTTCTCCACTTAAATCTTTAGAGCCACCCAAAAAGAAACATAGGGCAAAGACCAAAAGCAAGAACATCAATAGTCACAATCCTGCTAATAAATCTAAGGTGTCATGAGCTTATATTGTCAGTAATATGGTCATAGTTGCTATATCTTGGTAGGTTTTGCTTCCAGGATACTTAAAGGGAGTGCCAGTGCACTTTTTCTGCTTAACTGTCTGCTCTACAGTCTATGCTGCCTGGTTGCTTTCGCACCCAGTGGATGCAGAAAGCAAAGGCAGTACATCGCAGCACAATCAATTTACTTTTTGTTGCAGTGTTTAAACGAGCAGCTTAAAGGTCTTTAAGGGAACTTTGGTATATCGGCAATGCTTTTCTAACCCATTATTTTAGTGTTAGATCTTATATATAACCTCACTAAACAAGTTCTCTGTATCTAGCCTTTTACTCTCCAATTTAGCAGTGCATCATGTTTACAGTCTTTTGGCTATTTAGTTGCATATCTTCAATTGATATGCATCCTGATTATTGCCTTTTCTTTTCTCATATTTGAATTATTATATATTACAAGGCAACTTACCCCTTCCCTCTCCTGATGACAGGTTCTTTTTTTTATGTGATCTATTTTTCTACCCCCATGCTCCCTGGTCCACCACTCCTTTGGGCTCTACCAAGTTCCTCCCCAGCTCCTACTGTCCTTTTTTGCAGCCCTTCTCTGATCCTTGTATTGCAGCTGACCCCTGGGATATCCCAGCATATCCTTTTGCCAGGTGGGTCCCCCTCCTCCAAGGGGGAAGGCACCTGGGGGAAGAGGCATGACCCTGGTACATACTTTCTAGGGCCCAGGGATGCTGCCAAGGAATTGGAGGCCCTGGGAAGGTGCTGGACAGCCCTCAGGGAACAGAGAGCTGTCATCTGGCAGCCAGAAAGTGATTTTCCTGGCTTTCTTAAGGTGCGTGATGTCCAGACGTCAAGGCAAGAGCCGATGTCTATCACGTACCACCCCAAATGACCCTGACGTGTTGCTCTACCCCCGGCCTCCACCTGTGGTCGCTTCAGCACTGGGTCACAGTCCCTTCCCTCCCTGAAGGCAGCGAGCAGTCGTGGGATGCTCAAGCTGCCTCCCCCTGGCTGGCCCTGCAGTGACCTGGGCTCGTTCCTGAACCCAGGTCACTGGCGTCGCAAGCAGTAATCCAACCACTGCACCAACAGGCCAGCTGAGAGGTTCTTAAGTATTATTGGCAACTACATTTAATCTGTCTCCTTCCCTACGCTCCACTATTCTTACTACCTCCTGTTCACAATATGGAACTATCATTAGCACTCAAAGAGATGGGCTATGTTTGGTGTACTGTTGCAAAGGATTGTCAATCTACATCTTTCTCATGCGCCTTATTTTACTCAAAGCCTACAGATATTATAGAAATCCACTGTTGTGTGGTCCATCCTGTTTTGGGGCTCACTGGGCCTAGTTTTCTAGACCTAGTCACCCCATATGACACCTATTTAGGCAATTTTCAAGTAATCAGAGCTGATCTTTACTATGACTATCTCTTCTGTCTACAGTTATCACCGAAGCCAATACCTCTCCACATAATCCCATTTTACATTTGGCTCAGGGCGTAAGGGTTTAAATTGACTTCCCCTTTCTTCTTTCCCCGTCATTATTCTATTTACTATGTACTTATTCTGTTGCACTGCAAAGTATACTCAGAGTCACTCTAATGTGGTAATGATCTACTTTTCTGTTTATATTTGTTCATTTGCATTCCACCTGGCTCCCTGAATTCCTTGCTCTATGTCTAGGATGTACTGGCATCTCGTATATGGTTCTTTAATTTACTGTTATTTTGAGTTGGTATATCTTGTACTATTACTGCTAATGTTTATAAATAAGTTCTGGTGTTTAGCTTTATCCTTATACCTTGTCCTGTTCGCTTAGAATTAAGCTGAGGTTATTACAGTCTCCTGCCATTCTTGGTATTATTCCCTTTCAGTTTAGCTTATCAGGAATACTTTATTATATTACTAGGATCAGACTTAGGTTTGGGCCAATATTTATAACCGGTCCTCCCTAGTCTCCTCCCTACATCAGTGCCCCAGAGTATGGTGAGACAGTCTCTTAGCCAGTTGGCTGACTCATATCTCCTCACACCCATAAAACATTTTCTTTGTTATTTAACTTACTAGTATTGTTGTTGTTGTTAATGACTTTTCTCCTTCCCCATCTCTATTCTAACTTTAATAAGATATATGTGCTACTCATGTATCATACATCTCACTTTTTTTGGCTTGAATGTTCCTGCCACCCTCTGCATATACGTAAGCTGTCTATATTGTATTCTAATCATCCTCTGCCTCATTTATTTGTTCCTTCACACTCCAGTGATTATTTCCTTTCTTTAACACTAAGAATATGTGTGACATACTTTTATATACGTGGAATGTGAAGGGAAGCGGAAGCAAATTCTTTCACATCTCAGAAAACATAAAACACAAATTGCTTTCCTTAGAAATTAAATTATTAGCAGAGTATGTTCATAGACTTAAAAAAGATTGGGTCAGTCAGATCTATGAATCATCCCATACCTCAAAAAAAAAAGAGGAGTTGCTATTCTTATTCATAAGAGTCTCAAATGGTCCCTTGTAAACTCCATTTCCGATACTGATGGCAGATGGGTGATGGTCAAACTGAATACCAACTCTGTTCCTCTTCTGCTTGTTAATGTCTATGCACCCAACTCTGATTCCCCAGAGTTTTTTCATAATTAAGCTCAACAGATTCTATCCTTTAATACTGATAATACACCAGTTATTCTTGGAGGGGATCTTAACTTAGTTTTAGAACCCAGCATTGACAGAAGTAGCCCCACTGCAGAGGCCCGCCCTACAAGTATTAAAGCCCTCTCATTACTAATGCAAGATGTTGGATTAGTTGATGTATGGTGCCTCCGTCACCCCTGTGATTGAAAATTTACTTTTTACTCCTCTCTACATAAGACATACTGTAGAACTGACTACTGGTTAACCTCTCATATTATAATGGAAAAAAAATATTGATTTATCCATCTCTCCCATCATAATCTTGGACCATTCCCCTGTCAAATTGCAACTTCTGTGGGGCTCATTAGCACCTAAATCTTTTTACTGGCGGCTGGACCCTCTCCATCTCAAGGTTCCCAGTTTCTTACCCATGATCAAAGCACAAATTCAAGACCTCCTCTTTCACAATACCCCAACTGAATTATCTATGTTCTCTGTATGGGAAGCTCTTAAAGCTACGATTCGAGGGTAAATTATCAGTTATGCTGCAGAAAGGAAAAGAGTAAGGGAACAACAGCTGGCTGACTTGGAAAAATCTCTTAAGGCTAAAGAGAATTTATACTTTTCTTCTAATAAGCACTGTCCTGATTCTTAACTTCATCTTGAAATTCTTCAACTTAGAGCTAAACTAACATACTAACATACTAACATACTAACATACTATTTGCCAGCAGATTAGGCCTTATGGTCTATCAAGTCTGCTCGAACCTAGATCCTTAGTTGGGTGCTCAAACTCAACAAATTAATTTCTCGTAAAATCAAACTGGCCTTGTTTAAACTTAAATACATTTTGGGAACACAGCAATAACAATGAGAAACTCCTTTCTTTCCAGCTCAAAGCACAACAAATGGAACAACACATCCTAAGCCTAAAAGATGAACAGGGTATGATTCACTCTGACAACCCCGCTATAAATTTTATCATGAAAACCTTTTATCAAAAACTATACTATAACACAAATCCTCCATCTACTTTACAAATTCAACAGTTCCTTAAATAATTACATCTTCCTCATCTTTCTACTCTTGGAACAAATTCATTAGATGAACCCTTCTTGCTTCAGGAAATCCAGAAAGCTTTGTCTTCCTTGAAATCTGGCAAATCCCCCTGGGGGTGATGGATTTCCTGTTGATTTCTATAAAATGTTTTCCAACACCTTATGTCCTCTTCTTCTTAATGTTTATCAAGAAACTTCCAATGCTGGCAAGCTTCCCCCATCTTGCACTGAAGCAATCATAACCCTAATCCTTAAAAAAGAAAAAGACCCTACTCACCCAGCAAGTTACAGGCCCATCTAAACTACTAACTTCTCAACTTGAATCCTTGATTCCCAAGCTAACTCATTTTTCGCAAGCTGTTTTTTTAAACATAGATCTGGTTCTGACCACCTACGTTCCTTATTTAATTTAATTCACAAAGCCAAATCCCTCAAGACACCAGCTGCAGCCACAGCTATTGATTTCGAAAAGGCCTTTGATTCCTTAAACTGGGACTACCTTCATCAAGTTTTATCTTATTTCAGTCTTTCTCATACCTTTTGCTCCTGGATCAAGCTATTATATAACTCCTCTATTGCTAAAGTACTTACTAATTCCACCCTTTCCTCTTACTTTCATCTATCAAGGGAGGCTAGACAAGGCTGTTCCCTGTCACCTTCCCTGTTTATTTTAGCCATGGAACCCCTGACTGCTTGTTTACATCAATCTTCTGGCAATATAGGCATATCTGTGAGCAATTCAAGATATGTTTCTCTCTCTTACTCGAATGACCTCTTAATCTTACTCAAAAACCTGAATTAGGCTGGGCCCCTGTTTGCTGGTTTGCTTAATAATTTTACTAAAATTTCTGCCCTTGCATTGAATTATGGCAAATCACAAACTATGCCCCTTAATGACCACTGTAAAGCCTTTATGAACATACCTCTTGTATTCCACTGGTCACCACGGGGTATAACATATCTAGGAATCAAAATTGCTAGTAACTTAGGGAAGATATGGGACATTAACTTTAACCCCTTATTTGATAACGTAAAAACAATTCTGGACAGATGGACACTTCTTAATCTTTCTTTCATGGGGAAAATTGCAGCCATTAAGATGTCCATTTCTGCCAAGATTCTTTACCTCTTTGCCAATATTTCTTTAGTCTTGCCATCCTCCTTTTTTTCCTAAAATTGATAAATGAATAGGTAACTTTATCTGAGATGGGAAACCACCGAGATTTACCCACGACAAACTTCGATCACATTGGAAAAAAGGGGAATTCAGACTCCCCTGGTTCAAAGGCTACCTATGGGCTTTCCAAATGGCCCAAACCATTAAATGGTTTCAGAAACCCTCCCCTCACTCACCACTATGGGTTGCAATGGAATCCGCATTGTGCCCAGGAGGAGTTTCCACTTCCTTCATTTTTAATGCCATTTCCTCTAAACTAAAATCTCACCCGACTATATCATCCTCTGTTCTTTATTGGAAACTAACCCACAAATTCCTGAAATCCAATACCCTGGTTTTATGCCCCCTTATGGGGCAATCCACTGCTCACTCTAGAAGATCACCCAATTTTCTGTCGTACATGGATGAACAAAGGCATTTTCTTTCTAGGAGATATCTTGGACTAGAATTCATTCACTCTTAGATCATTCTCAGATGTGTAGGTCACATGGAAACTTTCTAAACAGAACTTCTGGAAGTTTTTACAAATTCAGGCAGCTTATAACTCTCATTTTAGCTTAATGTATAGGCATACTCTTCTAAACCCATACATCTCGCACTGGACTAACTTATCAGTAAAATTAAATAGCTCCATTTAAAAAGACATTATTGATAACCTACCTGATCAGTCTATACAGACCAAAAATAAATGGAGTACTCTTCTTAACTACAATATTTCAGATGCACAATGGAGTACTTATTGACATATTGCACATAATACCTTTAAAGATGCCCGTAGTTCTTTAATACAAACTAAAATCCTACATCTTTGGTATAGAACCTCCTCTGTGCTTCAATGAATGGGCCTATTAAATAATAATAATTGCTGGCACTGCAATTTGGCTAGCGGGGCTCTACTTCATATCTTTTGGTCTTGTGCTCCTATTAATAAGCTCTGAAATAAAGTATTTTACTTGCCTCCAGAGTAAGATGACAAAAACTACCTTCTGACCCCAAGCTATTCCTTCTAGGCATCCTTATCCCCAATAGCACTCTCCTCTTACAGGCACATTTTAGATGGCTAAACATACTTTCTCGTCTGGTCAAACGTCTGATTCTTATGAAATGGAAATCAATTCTGGTGCCTTCTCTTTCAGATGTTGTTCAAAGTCTCTCTCAGTATGCCTCCCTAGACCGATTATCTCATGTAACTCATAACCGATTCACTGTTTATGATAGATGTTGGCAGGATTACTTCAAGTACATCGAGCCTAGTTCTTCTAGACTCTAATTCTTAGGGATATTTAGCCTTCCTTCTTATTTTGCTCTCAGATTAGGTTTTCTCAAAACTTTTGTGCACAGATTTCTCCTCTTTTTTCCCTTCTTCCCTGTTTTCTCCCTCTCTCTCCTTCCCTTCTTCCTTGCTTTTTCTCTCGTCTTTCTTTCCTTGCACACTTTTCTCTTGTCTTCACCTCTCCATTACTGAACATTTTTCATATTACCACATTTATCACTTTTTGCAATTTACTTAATGCCTTGTCATAGCCTGCCCTAGCATGTATTTCATACCTGGTTGCTATTTCTGATCCTAAAGGACCCTACTGATTGTAACCCTTCTGCTCTCCACTTACATCCTATCTAGGGTTGTGTTTTATTATCAATACATGTATATAAGATTTCTCCAATATATTTACCCTAAATACTGTGTTTTGTTAAGTGATATTTTGTACCTTACATGGAGGATAGTTTTCTATTGTATTAGATGTGTGCTTTCTTATATACTTAATTTCAATAAAAAGATAAAGTAAAAAAGAAGTAGTTGGACCTTTACAGCATAACCCCAATGACATCATAGAATGGGCACACTGCTCTTGATGGCTGAGACCTGTTGAGGGGGAAAATCCTCATCCCATTATCCTTCTCCTCCTTAACTATTTAGAAAAGCAACATATTTTAATATACGTTTAATCTAGTCAAGAACTCAAATGGGAAGTTCATCAGATTTGATGGTGCCCATGCACTGTGCTGCCTAACTTGAGTGGTTGAAACAGAAGAGGACAGACTCAGAAGATGGAAATCTTCACTGGGACATGATGAGAACATATAAGCTGCTTACCTTCAGAATTGTCCTGACACTGCACTTTGGACATTAGTAATGGTTATTTCAGACTTCTTGATAGTTCTGCCATTCTGCAGAAGTAGGGGCTTCTGTTTGCTAATAATTTTATGGAACTTTCAAACTCAGTGTGTATATACCTTTAGCAGCAGGGAGAGCAGGGATGAGATTTCAGGTGCTTGCCTTTAAATTGCTGTGTGTTTTTCTTAACTTTAGTTGCCTTAGCCATTTTGTTTGAGCAGAAGAAGGGGATTCTGTTTGTTGATAAGTATCTGGAACTCTGTAACTGGGTGTGGCTGCACCTTCGACAGCAGGAGAAGCAGGGATCAGATTTCAGTTGCTTACCTTTAAATTGCTGTGTATTTTTCTTAATTTGAGTTGTCATAACGATTTTGTTTGGGCAGAAGTAGGGGCTTCTGTTTGCTGATAACTTTCAGAAACTTTCTAACTGGATGTGTCTGTATCTTCAACAGCAGGAAGAGCAGGGATAAGATTTCAGGTGCTTGCCTTTAAATTGCTGTGTGTTTTTCTTAATTACATTTCATTTTGTTTTTATTTTATACTGAAAAGTTATGTGAGCAAATGAATGCCCATTTTCAAAGGCATCCCGTTTTGTAAAGACAGGACATACAGTTACAATAAAAACAGCATGAAAAACAAAATATTAAATTACACATAATAAAATTAGTTAAAACATTTACAGTCAGATTTAGCCAATAGATAGTTTTTGAGGGACCTCTTAAAGATTGAAATCCTTGTACAATTGATTATGCTACTCTGTAATGTATTGTAGAATTTTACTGCCAAAAAAGTTAATTGAATGTTGAGCAAAAGTTGTATGATACAGAGGAATTTCAAAAGAGTTCCTGCTTTGTGATTTAGTGATAACATTACTAATATTGTATGGAAACAATCTGGTATTACAATCAGATAATAGTCCAAGATAAGCCTTATGTAAAAAAAAAATAATGATTTGAAACTAAGTCTATCAGACAGCGATAAACAACAAAAAGACCTATAGAGTTGACAATGATGCATCATTTGTGGGAGACAAGTAGCAAAGCAAACAATTCTACTAAAGCTGGACCTAAGTTTTAGAAGCATTCTGTCAGACATATAACAATAAATTATGGACCCATATTCAATAATTGAAAATAATAAACTGTCGGTTAGTACTGACCTAGTGTTGCATTAGCCATTTTGTAGGAGCTTCTATTTGCTTATAACTTTCTAGAACTTTCTAACCTGGTGTATCTGTACCTTCAGCAGCAGGAAGAGCAGGGATCAGATTTCAGGTGCATGCCTTTAAATTGCTATTTGTTTTTCTTAACCTTAGTTGCCTTAGCCATTTTGTTTGGGAAGAAGTAGGGGCTGAATTAAAGCTGATTGTGTTTATTTTTGTTTGTTTGCAGGACCGAAGGCAGGCCTCACAAGGGAACATGAGGGTGAGATCAAAAAGGATGAGTGGCTCTTCCAGAAGGGAGACCCAGGGGTGGGAGGTAGACTACTCCAGAGGAAGAGGATGGTACTCCTGGTGGGGGACTCAATAGTCTGTGTAATGGATCTAGGTACAGGTAGCGGGGAGGAGCAGAAGGTTAAGTGCCTTCCAGAAAGCACTGCTCAGTGGGAGGGGGGCAAATCCACAGGATCGCTACAGTGGTACAAAGGAGATGGGACATGGATGTCGTTGTTTATCTGGGGACAAATTACCTAGCTAGGGAGGAGGGGAGAATAGAGCAATTGCAGGAGGACTTCAGTGAGTTGAGTAGGCACCTTGGAGAGGTACCAGGCTCCATAACATTTTCAGTAGTTCTGCCAGTCCATGGCAGAGGGGGAAGCTCAAAATCTCTTAAGCAGCAATTTCAATACTTGGTTGAGGAGCTGGTGATGAGATAATGGTTTGGGCTTCACTGTGGACTGGGGAACCACCTGGAGGGATGGGTCCTGTACAAGGGGGATGGCCTTCATCCATACAGGGAGAGGACTGTGGTCCTCAATGAAAAGTTTGGTTGCTTCCTTGCCAAGCATTTAAACTTGCCAAGGGGGGGCAGATGGGAGCAGGGAGACTTAGGCTGTCCACCCCCACAGGTCAGAATAGCTAGCAGGGTGGAACAGGAGGAAATGTTGTGGACAGATATTCCTGAGCTCATTACAAGGGGTAAGGCAGAGGAAGGGAGGCAACAAAAGAAATAAATCAGGGTTGGAAAGGGGGGACAGGGAGGCAAGTGTGGACATACAAGGGGGACAGGCAGGGAACATGCACAGATATTCCTGTGCTCATTACACGAGATAAGGCAGAGATAAAGAGGCAGCAGGAGAAAAGAAAAACAATGTAGGAAGGAGGGATCAGAAAGGCAATGGTAGAAATGCAAGGAGTGCAAGCTGTGACACATGGACAGCCATGTATAGAAATGCCCACAGTCTGGGTAGCAAAATCCCAGATCCCACAGTCTTAATGGCAGAGGTGGACCTGGACATAGTGGCAGTTACTGAGACATGGTACACTGGAAACCATGACTGGGAGGTAAATGCACCAGGTATGCTCTACACAGGATGGATAGGGAGGGTAAAAGGGGGGGCCTTTATGTCAGAGAAGGTATTAAATCAATGGCATTGCAGGGTAGACAGGGGGAGGCTGAGTCACTGTGGATCACAGTTGAGCCAGAAAATGGCACAGCAGTTTACACAGGAATGATCTACAAGCCTTCAGCACAGAGGGAGATGGTAGACAGGGCAATAATGGAAGAAATACACAGGATGGCGTCAAAAAGGGAGGTACTGCTGCTAGGTGATTTTTACATGCCAGATGTGGACCAGACCATCCCGGCAACTGCCTCAGCCAGGGGCCAAGACATCATAGAATCCTTGCAACGGGCAGGCCTCAGGAAGCTGGTTCAGGAGCCAACCAGGGACAAGGTGATTTTAGACCTTGTGATGACCAAAGGAGCAGGATCAGGGAAGTCAGGTTGGATGTGTACCTAGGGTCCAGTGACCACCATATAGTGTGTTTCAACATTAGTACAGTGTCGTAGGTGAGCCACACAAAGACGAAGGTCCTGGATTTCAGGAGGGTGGACTTTGCTAGGATGGGGAGATGGATCAAAGAAGCCCTGGCAACAAGGGAGCCGGGGGAGGGGTTGAGAAGTAGTGGGAACACCTAAAAGAAGCCATAGTAGAGGTGATAAATCATTGAATTAGTCTGAGTAACAAGAGAAAAAGAAGAAACAAACTACTATGGTTCGCAAAGGAGGTGGCAAAGAAAGTGAAGGACAAAAAGGGGGCTTTCAAAAATTACAAGGAGACTCAGAAGGATAAAGATAGGGTTGTGTACCTAGAGAGACAGAGAGAGACAGGGAAAGCTGTTAAGAGTGCGAAGGCACATACAGAGTAGAAAATAGCACAGACAGTAAAGAGGGGGGACAAGACATTTTATAGATACATTAGAGATAGAGGGAAGGCCAGGGGAGGGATTGTAAGGCTCAAAGGAGAGGAAGGGGAGTGTGTTGAGGATGACCTAGAAAAAGCATTGATACTGAATGAATATTTCTGTTCAGGATTCACTGTAGAGGGGGAGGAACTGGGTCCACAACTAGACAGCAGAAACAATGGGAGAGAGAGAGAGAGAGGTAAACACAAGTCCCTTTACAGGAGAGAGAGAAAGCCCTGGAGGAACTCACAAAACTGAGGGTGGACAAAGCGATGTGACCAGATGATATACACCACTGGATATTAAAGGAATTATGGACCATGCTAGCAGCACCACTGGTGGCCCTGTTTAGTGAGTCACTCAATACAGGGGTGGTTCTAGAGGACTGGAAGGGGGCAAATGTAGTCCCTCTTCACAAGAGTGGTAGCAGGGAGGAGGCAGGCAACTATAGGCTGGTCAGTCTCACCTCAGTAGTGGGTAAGATTATGGAGGCGACATTTAAGGAAAAGATTGTGAAACACCTAGAAACCATGGGAGCACAGGCTCCAAGGCAGCTTGGATTCACAGCAGGAAGGTCATGTCAAAAAAGCTGATAGACTTTTTGACTGGGTGACAAAGGAGGGTATTGGGGTGGATACTGGCTACCTCGACCAGCCAAGGCCTTCGATGCCGTACTGCATAGAAGGCTGATGAACAAGCTAGGTAGCCTGGGGGTGGGCCTCAATGTGGAAAACTGGGTTAGAAACTGATTGAGGGACAGGAAGCAGAGGGTGGTAGTAAACGGGATCAAATCCGAGGAAAGGAGTGTGACCAATGGGGTGCCTCAAGGAGTAGTCCTGGAGCCAGTCCCTTTTAATGTCTTCATCAGTGACATTGCTGAAGGGCTGGAGGGGAATGTTTGCCTATTTGCAGATGACACCAAGATCTGCAACAGAGTAACCCTTAGAGGGGGCTGAAAGAATGAGGAGGGATCGGGGAAAGCGTGACAATTGGTCAAAAGTGTGGCGATTAAAATTGTAATGCAAAGAAGTGCAAAATCATACACCTGGGATGAAGAAACCCTGCGGAGAGCTACAGGGTGTAGGGAGGGGGGAGTGCTGACAGTCACCAGGGATGAAAGGGATTTAGGGATAATCATCTCAGATGACCTAAAGGTGGCCAAACAGTGTATCAAGGCTGTGGGGAGGGCCAGTGGGATGTTGTGGTGCATAGAAAGGGGTATCACTAGCAGAAGAAGGGAGGTGATGATGCAATTGTACAAAACACTGGTGAGGCCTCATCTAGAATACAATGTTTAGTTCTGGAGGTCACATCTTCCCAAGGACATAGACAGGGTAGAGGTGGTCCAGAGAAGGGTGACCAAGATGGTGTGGGGCTTGCATAAGAAAATATACAAGGACAGATTAAAAGACCTTAATATGTATACACTGGAAGAGAGGAGGGAACTTGGGGATATGATAGAGACCTTCAAGTATCTTAAAGGCATTAACAAAGTGCAGGTGGGTGATATCTTTCAGTATAAGAGTTGTACAATGTCGAGGGGGCACAATATGACAATGGAGGGGGGCAAGATAAGGAGAAATGTGAAGAAGATTTTCTTCACAGAAAGTGTGGTAGATGCTTGGAATAGCCTGCCACCGGAAGGGGTGGGTGCTAACACAGTGGCGGGATTCAAGCATGCATGGGATAGACATAAAGGAACCCTAGATGTGGGGAAGAGAGGCAAAAGCCAATGACCAAGTAGGATCAGCGGCCGCTGATGCAGGCAGAGAATATGGGTAGACTATGTGGGCCTAGCAGTTCTTATCTGCAGTCAACTACTATGTTACTATTAATGGACTTTGGTTTCTTGATTTTTTTTCTATAAATATTGTTCAGGTTCAGGGGATGTTGTATTTTATTGTTTAGATGTGGTTCTGACTGTTCTGTTTTCTCTGGGCTTATTGTTTGTGAGGTGGGGGTTGAAGGGGATCATTCAATATGTGCTCTGACTGTGTGCTGACATCTTTTACATGATAGCTCACTACTGAGTATTGTCTATCACACTGAGGGTCTCCTATTTCTGGGCTGGAGTCCCATAGTGTTTGCGATCAATAATGTAGAATCAGTCCACTAATCCATGCATTCCAACCACTGATACAGGGGACAGGATGGCTCATTGCTTACCTCCCTCTTCTGTTTCTGGATTCATGCTTCTTTCTTTTTCTGGGGTATTCCCTTCTTTTTCTCATATTACTATGTCTGATGAGCCCCCCCTCCCTCCCAGTTTTTTCTGCAAATACTTTCCCATTCTGTGTACTTTTTGGATGAGCACATTAACTTCTTATTAACAATCCATACCTGTCATCTCTGGTATCAGATTTCTAACCATATTGGAAGTTCATGGAGTTGAAAGATTGCAGGGGTATAGCTTTGCTAAATTTGATCACCATTTTACAATATTGGCCCTGCCTGTTTGACTTGTCCTTCCATATCCGATGTACTGCTGTCACTGCTATTGTGGTTTGAGCCACTTATTTTGTATTGTGACTGGTCTGGATTTTCATCTTACCTAATGTTTGTTTTTTTACCAGAGTACTAGTCACACATTGTGGCTATTCTGAGTTGGGACCCCCGACTATGCCTCCCATTTTAAGGCTTGCTTGTTCTAGCTTCTTGTCATTTTTAGGTAGTCTCTTTTTGTTAGATAAATTACTGCTGCTGGCTTAGCCATCATTTTCAGAAGTATTTCTTTTTTCCTGAGGAACCATGGTCAGAATAACAATGTTTGATCCTGGGGCACACCTGACATAACTTCTTAACCCTTTTTTCTATTGTTACCTTTGTCCCCAGGCTACTATTGTGACCATTCTTAGGTCATCACCCTCATTTATTTCTGTTAGAAATACCTGCAGGTCTTGAATTTCTCCTCCTCCTTTATAAATTATTAATTTGCTGCATTTGGCCTTAGGTAGGCTGGTGGGAGGCTTATGCCCTGCAATGTACCCATCACGGACTGGAAGAGATGGAGACTGGTCATTCAGACCTGTGTACCTTGGTAACTTTCTTCCTAGTTCTTATTTGAGAGTTACTGTACATGGTTGTTAGTGTTCTTATTTATTCGTATTGTTGAATTCATTTTGCTTTTGGGATGGGAGAGGCGAGGGCTCTGTTGACCTGCATCCATTTAAAGGCACTGGGAGTTTCTAAGGACCTTGTTCTGTTGACTGTGCAACTACTGGATGTGATGACTACACCAAGTAGAATTGCCTCCTGGCATATCAATGGGGGCCAGGCTAAAGAAAAAAAGGCTCTGTATTTTGAAACACCTATGTCATTTAGGAAGTTCGATAGCATGTCTGCAGGAAACCCACTTGCCAAGGGATCAGACCTAAAGATTCTAAATGGAATGGGTGGGTCACACGTTTGGGGTGGGTATTAGTTGTAGGCAGCGGAGTGTAACTATACTTATCGCCCGTTCTGTGGCCTTCACCATGCTACAAGAAATAGCCGATCAAGAAGGGTGCTATAACCTCATTAGAGGACTCATATCAGATGGAAGTTGTGCTGGGATTGGTTTATGGCCCAAACGAAGATTGCCCAGTTTTGTTTTGTTTTTGTGTTTAACTATAGCCCTAACACCATTTGCATCCCTACCTATTATTTTAGGAGGCGGTTGGAACCTAGTTCAGACCAAGGGCATAGATAAATAAGAGTCCAATAGAAAGCGGTTATCCCCAGGCCAAAGGGCCCTAAGGGATTTTATGGACATACTAAGGTTTTTGAACCAGTGGAGGACCCTTTATCTGAATGAGAGAGACATGTCTTTTTATTCTCACTGGCACCAAACATTTTACAATCGACTACTTTTTAACCTCCCAGAATTTTTTTCCTCGGATGCAGGTTTGTGAAATTAAAATACTGATCCCTTCAGACCACCATCCTATTTCCTAACAACTTGACTTTAGTAATGGGACCCCTATGGATAAAACCTGGAAACTGAATGCCATGATCCTAAATGAACAATTTTAGAAAAAAGACTTAAAGATTTAATACACATTTTTTTGATATTAGTAAAGGTACAGTGCCTTGAGCAGACACTATATGGAGTGCAGCTAAGAGTGTTTGGTGTGATGAATTGCTCCTCCTAGAGACCAGGAAAAAGAAACAAAAAGAAGAGATGGCTCAGGCTCTCGTATCAGATATTAGGCAGATAGAATCCTCACTATCCAGATCCACCCCTGAAACAACATGGTGTTGTCTAAACTCTTTATGGGCACAATATACCGCTTTATGGCAAGAAAAGGCAGAACAAGCCATTTTTGTAGGTCCAGAGTCACTTATATTGAACAAGGCGACAAAGCAGGAAACTCATGGCTTTAAGACTTTACCATTATGAAGCTAAACAATTTATTAAAGGTAGCTGGAAAAGTGCCACTCACACCCTTATGACTGATTCCAGGGAAATTGTCGAGGTCTTCCAGGATTTTAATCAGATTCTATATACTGCAGTTTCTGACAGTGTAGATTTAGACAAGGCCCTTGCTGCCTTTTTAGGTTCTGTTAAACTGCCACAGCTTAAATAGTTGCAAAGTGCCTTATTAGGTGTCTCCATACAACAGGAAGAGGTATAGTTAGTCATTAACAATCTCAAACTTGATAAAGCCCAGGGCTCAACAGGTTTAAATCTAATTTTTATAAAACATTTTCTGCCAAACCTGTCCCACATCTAACTGCTATCTTTAATGAATTTTATGAAGGGGACATTTCTGTCTCCACTATCACAGAGGCCACTATCTCACTCATTCCCATGGCCAGCCAAGATGACACCCTCCCAGAGAATTATTGCCCCATTTCACTTATAAACCTCAATCTTAAAATTCTAACTAAAGTGCTTGCTTATCATCTTGAAGGAGTCTGGCAGACTCTCATTGGTCCTGACAGGTGGGTATTATGGTGGGGCACCTTTTGAGTGTCCACCTTTGCAAGGTGCTCCATCTTGCCTTGGCATCCAGGAAGGGCGGGCTGGCAGTGGCTTTGGTCTGCCTGGATGCTGAGAAAGGTTTCAATTAGTCGGCCTGGGGCAACCTGATTATGGTCCCGGGCAGGTATGACATACCTGAGACATTCATTAAATGGATCCAGGTATTATACCAGTCGCCATTGACCTGCATCCATTGCAATGGGGTGCTCTCACCCTCCTTTCCATTAGCTAGGGGTACGCAACAAGGGTGCCCCTTATTCTCGTATCTCTTTATTCTTTATTTAGATCTTCTCATCTTAAAACTTGAAAATACAGATGTGGTTAGAGGTATAACTATAGAATCCCGTAGTTATTCAATTTCCAAATATGCAGATGCTATTTTACTCAACCTTAATGACCATCAGGAGACTCACCCACAGGTCTTTGCTATTATTGAGGGTTTTAGTCAGCTCTCCTCATATAAGATATATGTTCTTAAAAATGTAGTATTCCCTTTAAACAACCCGGCAGTTAAGCAAGCAGTGTTTCATCTAGGGCTTAAATGGGAAGTTAAATACTTGACCTACCTTGGCATTAAAATTCCTTGACATATTTCTGAGTTTCATACCCTAAACCTTAATCCCCTGATCAAACAGATTGAGCAAGATCCCTTTCATTGGATATCTCTCCCCTTGTCCCATTTAGGATTCATTAACATTATTCAAATTAATATATTACCCTGAGTTTTATATCCTGTTAGTATGCTTAATTCGGTCCTCCTGCTCCAGTGGTTTACTAACCTTCACAGCAGACTAGTCAAATATCTCTGGCAAAATAAAAGTACCAGATGCTCCCATAAATAACTGGCAGGCCCAAAACATATGGGTGGCCTGCGCCTACTCAGTTTTATGTGTTATTTCTTTGCTGCACATGGGAGCAAATATTTTCATTGGAACGACCTCTCTAACCTTGCCTCTGACACATCCTGTAAACCATGCCGGCTCTCTATTGAAGAAGAACTGACATGGAATTGTGACCTACAGCGTCCTTCAGTTTTCTACTTGCCTGTGTCCCGGGTTCTCTCCCCACTCTGTCCTACCACCATTATGTGGTCTGTTAGACCCCATGCTCAATTAGGCGAACAACCCAGTTTACATTTCTTAAAAGACGGCACCCAACCTCTATTTTTTTAACCATAATTTTAAGACTGGGGGCAAGATCCTAGACTCTAAACATTGGAATAACCTTGATATTCCCTCAGTGGATTATTTCCTAATTAATAACACCTTCACCACTTTTCAGATCTTTTCAGAACATTTAAGTGTACTGATCCCCTTTGTGAATAAATTTTCACAGCTGAAACATTGTGTTTTGCAATTCCTGGGCTCGCTCCCATGGTCAGAAGTAGGTGGCTCCATAATTCAATGCTTCATATCTGCTGGTACACAATCACCTTCCATCTCTCACTTATATGACACTCCCATACCCTAAACCCACCACAATCTTCTCCTAGCTGCAAGTACTCATACAGAGAACTGGGCCTCACTCTGGAGGACCCAGACTTGCAGCACCTTTGGAAAAATCTTTATAAATATACTTTACAAGATCATTTCAGAATACAGCAGTATAAGATTTTTCATAATTTTTACCAGACATCGAAAAGGCTATGTCAAATACATAAACTGAATGTTGATTACTGCCAAAAATGTAAAAGTGAGGTTGGCATACTTTACCATATTCTATGGTCCTGTCCTAAAGCTCAGCTATTATGGCTGGAAATTTAGAGTAAACCAAATCCCTTACTCGGTCTTCAAGAGGCCTTCACTGCTCAGATATGCTTCCTAGGCATCTATGACAATACAGTGCTTGGTCCTGACATTTAAGAAAATAATACTGTGTGTAATACTTAATAACAGTAGTGACTTCCATTTCTCAACAGGCACAACAATGAATGTTTCTCAGTAAAGAATAATGAACAATGAGGAACATGCCACCATAACGGAGAATCAGAAACAGCATCAGCCAGTCAGATAGTCAGTCAGACAACCAGTCAGCCAGCTAGCACTTCACAACTGCTACCACTCCTTCCTACTACAGACAGTGGAAAAAACAGAACAGAGCTTCTCTACCAGCTCTGAGATCAATGTGACTAAGGCACATTTACCAAAAAGGACTGCTTAGAAAAGAATGACAAAATGACTGTGATGACAAGCAAGTCCTAGATCTTTAGTTAGTAACCAGTCTCCTCAGTCTGATTTTTGTAAAAGGGGATAGTGTGTTTAATTGTATAACTAATTTTATTTCTCAGTCACAGGTACCACTCTGTTTAGCAGTGGCTCTGGGTATGGAACACAAAACACCACTATTAGGAAGCAATGTGCGAAAAGAGCACCAGGCTTTACAAAGGTCATCACTTCACCAATGCTACTACCACTACTATCAGGAGGAAAAAACACAGAGCTAGCAGAATTTAAATCAATCTGGTTAAGGTGCATTTAGCTAAATGATCTCTTTAGAATGAGAAAGTGACTGTGTGAGAACAGGGACTTGTCTGTTACAGTTGCTACCAATACATTGTCATGTACTGACTGCACCTCCCACCGATCCCAGTACAACAATGATTTGGTTCAAAAACAGGTAAGTACCAGATCTCTATTTTTTCAAGCAGTCTCCTGAATCTGATTATTGTAGAAGAGGATAGTGGCCATGATATTCAGAGCAGTTGTGCATGGCACAACTGAAGTTGCACCAGCGCAAGTACGGAATTGCGCCAAGGAGCGATATTCAGTGGGAGCCATTGTGCAGCACAAAATCCAGTGAGCCAATGAGCAACTATAATGTATGCGGCACAAGTGCAGGGGGCATTCCCATGAATATCTAGTGCAATGGAATAGTCAACCGGCAAACCATGGTGCAAGTGTGGAGCAAATCAAAGTTGCGATGACCAGACTTGTTCCTATAAAAACAGGGTGCAAACACACAGACAGCAGTTGGGCCAAGAGGGAAAGTGAGAGTGAGAGATAGAGAGACAGACAGACACACAAACACACACAGAGGGAGAGGGACAGAGAGGTGGCGAGGGAGAGGGAGAGGTGGCAGAGCGCGAGAGACACACACACACACACACACACACACACACACAAAGACACAGAAACAGTGTATTGGCGTGGCACACGGCCAGCAGCGAACAGCCCAGGGAGATGGTGGACAGCAGGAGAGATGGACAGTGCACCCTTTCTGATGGAGGCAGTAATGAGGGGTGTGAAGAGGCAGGAGGAACTGCTACATGACCAACGAAGGGCCCGTCGGCACTATGCCAGACACAGGTGGTACCGTGCCCCCATCACCTTTGAGAACTATAGTGACACCGAGATTGTGGACTGGTACCACCTGAACAGGGCCATTCTGAGGCAGGTCTGTGAGCTGTGCAGTAAAGGGATGCAGGCACCCACCAGATAGAGCCATGCCATGTCTGTGGAGACGAAGGTGACTGTCATCATGTGCCTGCTCACCACGGGCACCTTCCAATGACCAACAGGAGACACTGTTACACGAGGTCCCTGCACCGTAATTGGTACCCTCAGAGGTACACCATAGACAGCTAGCACTTAAGCACATGTTATACTAACACATAGCGCTAAAGGCATCTACCGTACAAGAGTAGATGTCAGGATATGTACACATATTGTTGTAATACACTTTGCTTGCTAATACATATATTCTTTTATGTATTTTCTGTGTATTTGTTACTTGTAAAATGCCAAGGCATCTATGTCCTTGGAATAATTATGATATGTAAGTTGGCATTGCCACCTTTTGGTGATTTGTACTACTACACTGAGTTATGTAAGACTCTGTATAAGAACTCTTTTGTTCACAAACTGATGACTATGCAAAATTGTATAATGTTATCTTGGACCATGGAGCCACCTCTAATTTAGCCAATAGGGCTCATCTCTGTAACTAGAAATGTTTCTATCTTACAGTAACCATAGTAATTACCATAGGTATATAATGTGATACACTAGTCTTGTACCTCGGAGATCCCAAGAGACACAAAGAAACCTTGAGGTATAGGAAACGCTTAGCACTGGCTCCCGGTTTGTATTGGTAAGAACTGCTTAGGGCAACTGTAATTTTATCCTTTTTGGTAGTAATAAACAAGTTTATTACTCTTATGCAATGTGTCTGTAATTACTTGCATTCCCAATATTGCCAAGAACCTAAAAGTGAGGTTTGGACCTCCTGACAACACCAAGGGCATCACTCAGTCAGCCAAGTCCTGCTTCCTCGCACAGTTCCTCAATGCCCTGCTGCTATGTGCTTCGGAATTCATCCATTTCCCCAGCACACAGGCGAAGCATACAGCAAACGTGCAGGACTTCCACATGGTGGAACACATACCCAGCATGAGTGGGGCCATTGACTGCACCCACATGGGCATCTGCATGCCACCTGGCCCCAAGGGAGTGGTGTATATTAACAGGAAGTGAAGCACAAGCATCAACTGCTAGGTGGTGTGCAATGCCAATGGGTGCATCATCACTGTCTGCACTACACACCCTGGGAGTGCACATGACACATTCATCTGGCACAGCTCTGTGCTGTGCCACAGGTTTGAACATGGGGAAATCCCCTTTAACCACCTAGTGGGTGAGTATGGCATGGGCAAGGGGCAATGGGCAGAGCAAACCTGAGGTGATGGTGGGTAGGGTGTGCAAGGTGGTGTGGGCAACAGGGACAGGCAAGGTGAGCAGCACAGCAGAGAGTAGGGCTAACCATGTCATTCTTCACACAGGTGACAGTGCATTACCACTGAGGCCCTGGCTGATCACCCCCTACCGGCGCCCGTCATCCCCAGCAGAGGAACAGTAAAATGAGGCACATGTCAGCATGCGCAACATCATCGAGCAAGTGTTTGGCATGCTGAAGACACAGTTCCATTGCCTAGACAGGTCAGGAGGTGCCCTACAGTACAGCCCATTGAAAGCCTATGGCCTATTCCTGGCCTGCTGCATACTGCACAACATGCCAATAGACCATAGGATAGCTGTCGCGGCAGATAAGGGCAACAGTAGTGGGGATGACAGAGACAATGGGCCGGGGGTGGTGGACAGCCACCCCCTGGGCAGAGGGACCCCTGACTGCAACAGCAGGCATGACACCACCACAACACTGTTGCACAGGAAGATTTCGGGGGACGAAGGTAGGTGGTGCGGTACACGTGCATGTGCCACACAGACAAGTACAGCACACATGCAGGGACATGCATGGTGAGGGGCATGCACACACAGAGGTGTGTTGCAGGGATAATGAAGTCAGTGGCACACACCAACACACAGTAACACACACACTCACACATGCACCCACCCAGGCATTGTACTGTGGTGTGGATCAGATGTATGGCACCAGTGTACAGGCACAACCTGTGCTGGACTGCCCTCATCACGCCTATGCCACATGGTCCAGCAGCTGGGCATGTACACACAGAGGCAGCATGCTGTATGTCACACAGGCATGCCACCATCTGTATGGTGCACACACACCACCCATGGGTGCACAGGGCATCTGCCACAGACTTCAGTAAGGGCAGCACACAGATCAGGGTGGCCGCATGGTACCATGGCCACCATGACCAAGGGGGTGGCTATGCCAGGACCGATCGGCAGCCACAGGCAGTGCATCAACCGGGGGGGTGTCCAACAGCTCCCCAGAGGTGGAAGCGTGTTACCATGACCGTGTCCTCGTGGGGGGGGTGTGCAGGTGCCCAAATAGGCCCACCCCGGGCATGCCTGGCATGCCTATATCTGAACCTGGCATCGACTGTGATGGGGTCACCTGACCCCAGGTCTGTGGGTTGGACAGCACACTGCGGGGGGGTCTCCTGTGCATGGCCACACCCTGTGGCAGCCAGCAATGCAAAGTCATCCTCAATTGCACCGGCAATGTGATCCAAGGACACAGTCATGGCCTCCTGCATGTGTTGCATCCCCTCCAGGATCTACGCAGTGCCTCTGTCCTGCTGCTCGGCTAACTGGCGCACCTCCACATGCAGTGCATGCACCCCAGCAGTGAGCAGCACCTGTTGCTGAATGGACACCTGCAGCAGATGGGTATGCTCAGCCAGACGGTCTGCATCCTGGGGTTCCCGATCCTTTGGGGGTGATCTGCCACACTGCACAGCCCCCCTCGCTAGTGGATGCTGCACAGTGGGGTCTGCAGCGGGAATGAGCACTGCTGGTGCAATGACGGTGGACCCTGTGTCCGGCTGCCTGGTGGTACCCATAGCCTGTTGCCATCACCTCTCCAGCCATTGTTTGCCGCTCTGCAGCTGACTGGCCGCACCACCACCACCAACACAGGGCACATCCATGGCACGACACACCACCACACCCACAGTGGTGGTAGGCAGCTGTTTCACTGCTGGCAGTGCACTGGGCACTGTATCTGGCTGTTCTGCCAGCAAGGGAAACATGCCCACAACATTGCCCATCCTGTTCAGGAAGTGTGTGAAGTCGTCATAGGAGTCAGACCCCACCCTGATCAGTGTCTCTGCACACAGGACACCAAGTCTGGCATCCTGCAGGATCACATCCAGGGCCTCATCAAACCCTAGGCCAAGGACAGCCACAGACACCGTGGTGTGATCCACAGTTTGTCGGGCCCCCAGATGCCAATGGATGTTGATGGTCCATCCTTCGGGGCCATGCCGGCATCCATGGGTGCCGCTGCTGCTGCCTCATCCTTTGCATGGAGGTGTGCTAGTGCTGCAAGAGATGGAAGGCATGTCAGTGATACAGTGCCCACATATGCCCCCCCAAACACTGCTGCCTCATAAGTCCTGCAGCATGACATGCACATGGGTGCTCACATGTGCCCATGCCATGCATGACGGCTGCATGCACAACAGCACATCCATGTACACACCCTCTGGGCCACCAGCTGTGCACAGCTGACATACATACCATGCAGTGATGGGCTGCCACCCATCTGGAAGCCTCCTCCAGGCAGACCCTCCACCGAGGTGCAGGGATGGTGGCTGCCACCAACTCCTCCAGTGGCATCAGTGTGGGTGCTTTAGTTTACCTTCTATGAAGATAAGATGAACAGGTCTGTAGTTTCCTGGGTGCTTTTTGTCTCCTCCCTTGTGGAGAATGACTACATTCACCACCCTCCAATGTTTCAGAACTATCCCAGACAGTAGGGAGCTCTTACATAGCCCTGACAGGGGTTCAGTCATCCCTGATGCCAGTTCCCTGAATACGCTTGGATGCATTTCCATCTGCCCTGGAGCTTTGTCTATTTTCAGGGCAGCTAGCCTTTTTCTGACTATTTTTCCCATAATAACCTCATGTCTCATTTCTAGGATGCCTCTTGCAGTAGACTTTATGCTGTTTTTGGTAAGGGCGCATTATTGTCTACTGTGAACACAAAGCAAAAGTAGTAATTTATAGCAGCTACCTTCTGCTCATCCTCCTGTATTGCCCTCCTCCCACCCCCAGTCAGCCTAATAAGTCCACCTCTTGTCTTTCTTTTGCCTTAATGTATCTAAAGAACTGCTCCCCATTGAACCTGGGATGCTCACTCCTTCCTCCCCCGGCCATCCCTCTGACTCCCAAGTCCATCCCCGAACCATGGATGTAGGCACCACAGACGGATGCCTTGCTGCTGTGCTGATGGGCCAGCCATATGGAGTTCTGTGTCTGTTTTCTGTCCCTGACTGCCTTCTTAACCTCCCTCATCCTTAACATATATTGACCCAATTCCTTTTCTCCCTGTTTAACCTTGTATTTAATGAATATCCATTTTTAGCCCTCACTGCCTCCCTGACCTTCTTCAAGAACCAGGCTGGTCATGTGTGTTTGTAACTCTTGGGAGCCATTCTCAGGCAGGACTTAGTTATCTCCTGAATAGCTTCTTTAATTACTCCTCGCCTCTTCTCCACCTCACTGATTTCATCCACTCTTGCAGATTACAGTTGACTAGTTCCCTCATCTGGTTAAAGTCTGATCTTCTGAAATAAGGAACCACAACCTTTATGAACATACAAACAAACATAATTGCCGGCAGAAACAGGCCTCACAGTCTATCAAGTCTGCTCGAGTGTTCAGCTAACACCTCATCTCAAAGCTGCCCCTCCCACCACCCTCTTCCCAGTATCTCTTACTGTTACCCTGTCCCACCCCTCTTGAAACTGCCTACCGTCTTATAGGACACTATCTCATCTGATAAAGAGTTCCATTTGTCCACCACTCTTCCAGTGAAAAAATATTTTCTCATCTCCCATCTGAATCTTCCCCCCTCCAATCTCAATCCATGCCTTCTTGTGTCCCTTCCCTTTCTCATCTGGAAAATCCATTCGGTGTTGGTCTTGTTTATCCCCTTTAGATACTTAAAGGTCTTGATCATATCCTCCTAACTCTCCTCCAGTGAGTACATATTCACCTCTCCAGGTCTTTCTTTGTAGGGCTTGCTCTCTAATCCCTGGATCACCTTTGTGGCTGTTTGCTGCACCCCCTCCAACAATCTGATATCCTTCTTCAGGAATGGGCACCAGTACTGCATGCAGTACTCCAGGTGAGACCTGACCAATGACCTATACTGGGGCAGGATAACCTCACTCTTTCTGGAGGAGAGTCATCTTGCAAAACACCTCAGCATTTTGTTGGCTTTTGCTGCTGCCTTTCTGCACTGAGCAGAGTCATTCATGCTCCCAGTAGTGATCACTCCTTGGTCCTTCTCCTCTGTGGAGCGCCCCAACTGTAGCACATTCAAGTGATAATCCCTCCCCTGGTTCCTGGCTCTGAAGTGCACTTCTTGGCATTGAACCCCAACTGCCATGTTTCTGCCCACTTCTGCAGCTTATTCAGGTCCTCCTGCAACCTCTTCCACGCCTCCGCATCTTCAGCCACAGCTGCCATCTTGGTATCATCTGCAAATAGACTGATCTTGCTCTGGATCCCATGTCATATATCTGCAACAAAAATCCCAAACAGCACTGGTCCCAGTATTGATCACTGTGTTACCCCACTCAACACCAGTCTTGGTGACGAGAGGTTCCCCCACCACCACCACCCTTTGCTGCCTTCCCTTTGACAAGGATATAATGATACCCAAGGGCAGTTCAAACTGTAAGGTCTATAAAGGTTTGCCTTGAGGATTCTCTGACCAGTAGCACCAGCAGGTACTTCTGCAACATATTTAGCAGTGCCTATCTCCTAGCACACTTAGATGCTGGAATGTACCAATCTATGTCTGGTAGCCTTGAGACCCCACATCACCACTACCTCCCCCATTGCTGCCCTTTCTCAATTTCTGACTCTAGTTCCCCAATTCCCTCATCTCCTTGTGGTCTGTAGAACACCCCCATGAGCAACTTCTTACTCAAGAATGAGAAGCATGAGAAGATGGAGGGGGCAGAATAGACCAAAGCTGGGGGGCTTATAAAACAAAGCAGCCAAAGTGGGATATTGCTGTGGTAAATAAGCACTGATAAATTAGAACTGGGGTAATTAAGGACTCCCTGACTGAAATGAGGTGTACACCTTGTCTGAGGTGTACACACTAGATACACCACAACTGCACCTCACAGACACTGTGCATCTCTGCTGCATCTTACAAATTTGTAGTTTTACTGATATACACCCCATATGCACCTTAGACAGTTTACATTCAGCAGTATGCACCTCAAATGCACCTTAAAACTAAACATTTAGCAATGTACATTTCAACACAGCTCACAAACTTAACTTTTAACTGTATACACCTTAACTGCACCTCAACTTCTGCCTTGTGTTACTGATCTTTTTGGCCTTCTTCGTGGAACAATGTATACCTCATTCTTACAGAGGACATACAATAGGAGTAATAACCACATATTACTTCCAATCACTGCTAGAAGCATTCTTAACATAAGTTGTGAATGAATATCTGCACTAAATCATTTTTTCTAATTATTTCTGATTGAGTTTCTGCAATGTACAATAGACTCATCCTTCTCCTTCACTTAGCACTCTGAGATTGAGCTCCATATATGTATGGGATAAGGAAGCACTTGGGTTCATTGCTCACACATCTAACAACAATTTAACAACAGCCTCTTGTTCTCTGAAGCACTTCAGTTCTGATTTCTGCTGCAAAGCTCATAGACTTCTGCAGCAGTGTTCCTGATTTTCTGTGACATTTTATAGAAGAGGGGCCTCAGGATAAGAAAAGAAGAAAAGGATGTCAGGCACTTTGAAAAAAAATGTAATTTTAATTGAAAAAATCACCAACAATATGTGCTGTGTGCTGCAAGTTCTGCAGAAAATTACTGGGTTATGGAATCAAAGGGCCTTGAGTGTAATCATGTGTGATCAGTGTTTGTACAGTCATGTGACCTCATCACTGGTTAACCCTTCACCAAACGTAGCATACCTTGCAGCTGAAATGCACAGCAACATTTCCAGAGATGCATTTATCATGGGAAGGGGGCACTAGGGTGAACTTCTGACAAAGTTTTCACTATGTACTATATCACATTGGCAGGTGAAGTAGGAATTCACAATAGCCCTTCAGAGGGGGGTATTTGCTTTTGTAGCAGTACATGTATTTTTCTCTTCCATTCTTTGCTTTTCTTCTTCTTAGTGACTGAATTTCCTCCTTTTCTCCTCCTGCCTTTGACCACCATCTTGCCAGGGTTGTAACACGAATGCAACTCTGCTGCTTCACTATACCTTTGTTCCTTCCCTTCTTTCTTTTTTTTGCCCTCCCCCTAGTCCCACACTCCTCCAATTCATTTTCCCACATTGGTTTGTTTGTTTTTAAATTCATTACCATAATTTATTTTTGGGGGGGAGGGGGCTAATTATGTTTTGATTACTAAGGGGGATAGACATGGTGACACATACGCAGATATTTGAGCTGGTGAGTACAAGCAGAAGCAGGGGACATGCCTTCAAACTAAAAGGGACAAATTAAGGTAAACATTAGAGAGCATTACTTCAGAAAATGTGTGGTTACTATGTGGAATAGCCTACCCAGTGAGGTTGCAAAAGCTAGAAGTGTTAAGCTTTCAAAGTAGGACTAGACAGATTCCTGAGGGAGAATGGCATTTACAGTTATACAGCATGAGTAGGGTAGCATTCCAGGTGTTAAGTCTGGATATGTGCCCCTACTCACATTGGATATAGTCATTGATGTGAAGCAAAGAGATAAGCAGGATGGATGCTACATCCCTTTCATCAGCACAATGCTATGTTAATATGTATATAATTATGTCTGTGTTTTTTTTATCATGTGCAACAGAGTTGCAAAAAGATGGCAGTCCACATCTGGCAGGATTATAAGGGAGCATTAGCACAGCTTAGCTCCATCTTATAAAATGTGTTGTATATTTCTATGATAGATGGGAAAGCTGGAATTTTATTTTTTTCCTCTTAAAATCTCATTTTTAGGGAACAAATATATATCAAAGATCTAAGCCAACTCTGACGTAGATCCACAATACAGATCTGAGCCTAACCACAAAATGCTCACATATCCCAAGTGAAGCTAAGCAGGTATGATTGGGGGTGATGAAATCTCATTCAGAACCAGTTTGCCAATCACTAGTAGACTGGGGACCATATATTCAAAACTTTGCGCCGGGCAAAAACCGTTTGCGCAGGTTTAGCTTGGGATTAACGCGGGTCTGCTATATTTAAAAGGCTAAATAGTGTGGGCATACTGCATTAGCACCAGCCAAAATCATAATGTATACAAGGGGCAAACTGACATGAATACAGGCGCAATGCTATATTCAGCAACTAGTGCTGCACAAAGTGGTTTTACGCGACTTAGCATGACATTTAGCGCGGTGCACATTACAGCTCAGGAAAAGCTTGTCTTAACCCTGGGCAATCAGCTTTGCATGACACTGTGGCTTTGCACGGTGTTTGCACAGGTTTTGTGTGGGTTTTGCGTGACCCTAACAAATAAATATGACACATAGACAAAGCCAAACATAGAGGAAACATGCTGCTAACTGATGGCATCACAATGATGCCATCATCTGCCACCAGTCCCAGCCATGCCAGGCAGTAAGTGGTGACCCTGCCACCAGTGGACAGTATGGCAGTGTGGCCATACTGCACACACCTGCGGACCACTCTTCTGTGGACACCAAAAGATGCCAGCACGCACATGCAGCACTGTAGGCATGGAGGATGTTGAAGGGAGAGTGTATGGGTGGCCAGGCTGTGCCATAGACCAGGTGTGGCCACAAGGCTGGGACACATCATGCAGTGCACATGGGCCAGTATTGGGCATACCCCCACCACCTGTGTGCCTTTCTGATAATATATGCCCCCCCTGGCCACATACCGCACAGCTGTACAACTGCCACAGCACACAAAGCCGGACATGTATATGTCACTGTGAGCATCCCATGCCAGAGGTGCAGCATCTGTGGGTAACACAACAGTGTAACAGTAATGTTCACTGTCAGTAAACACCTGCAGGTTGGGCCTGTCACTGTGTATAGTGCTGTGATCATCACTGCCCTACACACCATAGACATTGCTGTGTCAACACACTACTGGCCCCCTTGCTAATGTAGTGTCTGCTGTGCACTGTAGCATGACCTACAGTGTGACAGTTGCATGCAGCACCACCACCATCTGTGCCTATGCTGTGTTGTCCCAGTACAGCTGTCAGCAGCAGCACATGTGGAAGTAGCGTTCAAAACTGTATAATATTCCCCAAGCTGTTTGCGCAGCGCTAACATGTTTGTGTGGGTTTAGCGCAGGACTAAATCAGTAGCCCAGCGCAAATAGCATGCAAATCAGGGCATAATGAGATGCTAATCTGGATGTTTGCCCAGAGACTACGTAAATCAGATAATTTGCGTGTCACTTTTGAATATGGCAAAGTTTAGCACCGGGCAAACATGTTTGCACCGGGGTAATGGTTTAGCCCTGCGCTAAACCCGCGCAAACATGTTAGCACTATGCAAACGGTTCAGGGAATATTTTACAGTTTTTAACATTGTACTTTCACATACGCTGCTGCCTGCAGCTGTACTGGGTCCACGCATTTGCTGGCACACACATTGGCCACATAGTTCACCTCTACTTACCTTCACATCGCTCTACACTGTTTTGCTGTTGTGGTTTGTACTTCCTGGTTGCCATATTCAGAGCTGTCTTATTCCAGGGTTAAGTTTGCCCTGCACTCCCAGCCCAGTTTACCTGGCCTCATTCCCATGCTATATTCAGAAGCTGCTTGCCCCAGGCTATTCCTTTTGAATAGTGTTTACTTTGTGCTCCGGGCTAAGTTTGCCTGCTGGGCAGTGCTAATTTAGCCCCGGGGCAAAGTTTTGAATATCTGACCCTGAGTGTGTTCAAACATAGTTTCACAGATTTAGGGAAGTAGCACAACTTTCTTATAAGCTGTACACGAAAAGACAGTTTTACATTTTAAATAAAAATACAAATCCATTTTAAGTGAAATGCATACCACATCTTATAGCAGTGTCAGTGGCTCAGTAGGTTAGCATACTCGCCTCTGAGGCCGGGAGATCAGAGAGCTGTGGGTTCAGTTCCCACATCTGGCACTTGGGTTAATATCCCAGTACTGACACTGTAGTGCAGCATGAGAGGGGTGCTGTACTTCTGAGGTGCAGTCTTTCGGATGAGACGCTAAAACCGATGTCCCATCTGCCTGGATTGGTGGTAGTCCAGGTGGATGTTAAAGATCCCATGGCACTTATCGAAAAAGAGTAGGGGAACTTCTCCGGTGTCCTGGCCAAATTTCCCTCATTCACTATAAATACCACCAACAGCTTAATCTGGTTCCAAGTCTGTTGGCATTCATCTGCAACCCCCTCCCCCGGGTCGTGCCTGAAAATAGGCAGGATTTGTCTAGTGCACTTACCTGGTCAACAAAAACTAAATAAATAAATTATTTTAAAGAAATTTTTAAGAAAAAAAATAACTCTCCCTATCACGCAAAGGAAGACATTGAAATTATTGTCAAATAAACTGGGATATTATTATTTATATTGTTATCATTACATCTGTTGCTAGTCATTGACACTTCCCAGTTTTCAGAGATGCAAGCTGGCTAAACACATACAGGACACATTTAAAGAAAGAAAAAAGAGAGAGAGATGAGGTAAGGGATGACATTTGTAAAAATAGAATGAAAACTGAAGAATTTATAACATATACAGGAGTGGCAATTCTACCATTTTTTATTGACTGAAGTATTGGCATTAAGAACAATATCTGCTTTACTGGAATAAAGCACTATTCTAAGTAGTATAAGATGCAAGTTAAACTGTTTCAGTATTGTCAGCTATTAATATTCTCTGCTGCACAGCTGGAATAAGTTCACTTTATGTATTTAGCAATTCACACAATGGAAGGAAATAAGGCTTAGAGCATGCCGTCCCCTTTATGGAATTGCTCTTATAGCATTAGAAACCAACTGACTGCTAGAAGGCTTGTTCCCATAGGCGCATCAGCTGGGTCCATATTTTCTACACACTAATAACTTACATAATATGTCGGCCATCAGTGCTGTGGCTGTAATTTTTTCTGACAGATTTTAAAACAGGACAGTTGGCATGCCTGAATTTTGCATCAGCAAGACCTGCAACGGAACACCATAAGTGGGCAAATGTCAGATGAGGTGGAATTAATCAAGCCTGATCCTGCAATCTGTTTTTCTTAGAAAAATGGTTTTACGTATGCAAGAAGAGCATTGTGTATATTGCTAAGTAACTCATATTTAGTGTACTTTGAGTTTCTGAGAGTAGCTATTTCTGTAAGAAAGTCATCATAAACAGAATCAGTTATTCTTATTTCTATGAAATGCAAATGAAGGCAAGGCAAGGCAAAATTTATTTCTATGGTGCCCATTCCCGGAGGTTCTAGGCACCTCACATATAAAAACATGCAAGGGAAAACAGGATAATACATAAATACATCTTACAATTATGATAAAACAAAAAAGAAAATATAATAGAATCAATACACAGTTCAGCTTACTAGTATTTAATAAATCATGTCAGATATCTATATCTGGGATGGCCAGAGAAAATAAATGGGTCTTTAGGCAGCCTTTAAATACCTCAACTGAAGTGGCCTCCCTGATAGCAGGTGGTAACAAATTCCACAGCACAGGGCCGGCAACACTAAATGCCCTCTTGCTGGCTGTTTTCAGTCTCATCCTGGGAATTGCCCCCTAGAGGAGGAATGGATGTAGCGCAGTGGGGTGGCAGGTATTATGAACTTGGACCATAGATAAATGCTTAATGTGTTTTAAAGTTCTTTGATATTTGATGTTTCTTTTTTTCAACTTTCTTTCTGCTCCATCGCTGGAGAACTCTCTGGCATCCTACTGCCACTCTACAGGCTCCACTTCCCACCGTGACTTCCTCTGCCTCCTTGCCTAACCCAATGAACCCCCAGCTATGATCCCCCAATGTGGGGCTGTCCTGTCTTCCCAGGGTGCTCTGTCTAAGTCTAATGAGCCAGCTGGGTGATCGTCCATGGAGGGAAGGAGAGTCCGGTGTTGGGAGTGTGTCCTGCAGTGGAAGGAGGTGCCATCGCCTATCTCTGGGATGGGGATTTTCTCTTTTTGCTTGCCCCCTGAGCACAGCCTCGCAAAGATGTCAGCACGGGGCTGCCCCATAGATATCCGCTGCACTCATTCCCAATACTGTTCCTGAACATGGGTCACAGGCGTGGCGCAAGGTGTGGTGTCCAGCGATTCAAACCTCAGTGTCACCAGGCTGGTGATATTTGATGTTTCTATCTTGTAACAGTTAAGTTGCTGGGCATAAAATAATCCTCCAAGCTAGGGTACAATGCATTTTTTGTACGTTAAGTGGAGTAGTAGTTTAGGGGTCTATGGGCCTTTAATACCAATCTCTTAGCAGCTCATACTGTGCGATAATTATAATGTAATAGTGATCACTGTCAAGACAGCATTTGTGAACTGTTACATTCTAAAACAATTATCCTTAATCTGCTTGTTAAACTTCTGTAATGTTTGGAGTGGTCTCTAAATGTTGTTATCCCAACAGTGTGATGTCCCATCCCTAGGGCAAGAACATCCCTACACATCAGATGGTTCTACAAGGAGCAAATGGCATCACAATAAAAGTTTCCAGTCCCCATTCCTACCTGGTCACTGCTTCCCCAGCCTTGTACTAAAAAGATCTATATTAATTGGAAAAAACCCTCAGAAATTGATATCTTGATCTTATGGGCCATCTTGTATCTTGTGTTTCAGCTGCCCGTTGCTTAGTTCTGTGCATTGCTTCACTCAACTCCACAGCAGCTGGGTCAGGCGCATGTGTATGCTGGCTAAACCTATTGATTATTACTGGTTCATCATAGCTGACAGTATGAACTGTTGCATTTCAGGTCTTTTGGTTTTTTTAACAGCATTTTCACACTGCCATATGGATTTACCATCACACCCCTTCATGAGTTGGGTGTAAATGAAGTTCTGTTCATCAAAGAGTTTTCATTTCTGCCTTTCAGATAGAATGAAATGAGCCATCATGGAGAATCAGAATTAAAACAAAGTAATATTGTGCTGCATGTTCAGAGAAAACCTTTATAGCGAAAACAATTGAAATCAGCCTTTGAATGAGTGTAATTAATTAGCTGTCACTTAACCTTCAGTAACCTGTACTTAAATGATGTGGAAGTAACCTTTATCTGTTTCAGCTTTTTCATACAACAGGTTAACAGTATATTTTTTAAAGTTCCCTCCCTGTTTGTAACTGAATTCCCTCCCTTTGGTTTAGTTCACACGTAGCATAAAATCCAGGCTGTCATTTGATCAACATTTAGGCAAACACAATACTTCTTTATTAACGTGAGATTAGATTACTGCTGTAGCAGGAGCAGGAGTGGGAGTGGGTGCAGGACTGGTAGAGAAATGGCAGGAACGAGTAAGGCACGAGCATATTTGCATTGGAGTGAATTGTTGGGAACCAACTGATGCAGAGTGAAACAATGGGAGCAAATTGACATGGACCCGCATACTGTGCTGCTTGTAGGATCATATCCAGTAATAATTCATGTGACTGTTGACATGCAGTTTGGGGTGCTGCATTTTCCTTGCTGATTTTGTTCCTATTTTTTGGAATGCCCTGGTGTTGTCAGACATGCATGTATGCACTTGTCCAGGATGCTTTTGGTTAAATTTTTTGACAAGTTCAACAACTATTGAGCCATAGATAATGGATCGCATTCTGGTGATTGGAAGAAAAAGAACACATGAAGAAGTAGCTGTTGCTGAAGCCAGTGAAGTACCAGTTCCTCAAGCAAAGCACAAGGCCAGAAGACATGACGAGGACTACATGAAGATGGGACTCACTCAGACAGGGACCAGTGAGGCACCTCGGCCATAATGTTTGAAATGTGCTGATGTTCTGGCATGACAGCATGTGACCCTGCAAGCTTCGACAATATTTTGAAATGAAGCATCCGAGCCTTGTATCTAAACCTCTGGAATTTTTTCAAAGAAAGCTGTATGAACTGAGGGACCAAAAAAAAATAAAAAAATTGGTAGAAAGGCATGGCACTGTGCCTACTAAAGCTGTGGAAGCCTCATATAATGTGTCATTGTGAATTGCAAAAGCAGGCAAACCACACAACATTGGTGAGCAATTACTACATCCTGCTGCAAAAAAAATGTGTTCAATAATTCTGGGAAAGAAAGCAGTGGCACAGCTGGATGCCATCCCTCTCTGTTTAATGACACAGTTTGAAGCTGCATTGAGGACTTGTCTGTTGATGTTAAGAAACAGATACTGGACTCTCTTCAGCAAAGCCCATCCTTCTCCCTACAGATTGATGAGTCCACTGACATTGCTCATGCTTCATAGCTCCTGGTCTATGTCCATTATGCCACAGAGACAGAAGTACTGGAAGAGTTTCTGTTTTGTCAACCACTACCTGCACGAGCAACTAGGGAAGAGCTATTCCACATGCCTAATAAATTCATTATGGAGGAAGGTTTGACTACTGCCAATGTGTGGGAATTCATAGTGATGGCACATGGGCAATGACTGGAAGACAGTGGGATGGTCACAAGGTTGCAAGCAGTGGCCTCTAATGCTGTGTGGAATCACCGCAAGATCCACAGAGATGCATTGGAAGACAAAAGGATGCCAGCTGATCTCCAGAAAGTCTTGGCAGAAGCTGAAAAAGTAGTGAACTTTATCAAGGCATGACCAGTAAATGCAAGACTTTTTGCTGTACTGTGTATGAAGATGGGATCATACCACAAACAAGTACTTTTACACACAGAGGTCTGTTGGCTGTCTAGTGGAAAAGTGCTAACATGTCTGTTTGAATTGCGTGATGAAGTTCATATTTTTCTTGCTGACTGTGGCTCTGCACTTGGTGAAAATTTTCACAATGCATGATGGCTTGCCTTGCTGGCATATTTAGTGGATATTTTTGACCGACTGAACACACTCAATGCCCCACTTCAAGGTCAGGACACCAACATGCTCATAGTAAGGGACAGGATCGAAGCATTTTGTCAGGAGCTCCAACTATGGTCTTCAAGACAGCAGCAGGAATTGGTTTCCTCATTTCCAACACTGGAGGATTTCCTGCAGGAAAATTAGCTTTCATTCAAAAGTGTCCAGATACCCATTTCAGAACACTTAAGTGCGCTGCAAGAAAAGCTCCATGACTTTTTCCCTGAATACCATCAAGAGGAGTGTAACCAGTGGATAAGGAATCCATTCATTTTTAAACCAAGGTCTGTGCACAACCTATATTTAAGAGAGTAGGAAAACCTTATTGACCTGGCCACAGACCCAACACTGAAGGCCTCTTCTGGACAGTTGCCACTTGCTAAGTTTTGGCTGTCACTGGGATGTGAATTTCCAGAATTAAAACAATGGCATGGGGTGATAATGTAGCAAGACATTATGCTGCAGCAATATACCGCACTGCCAATACAACGCAATATATTGCATGCAGCATAAGTTTTGTTTTTGTGGGGGGCCCACCCCCACACCCCCATTACAATGGGCTGCACCCCCCAAACCCCCAATTAAAATAACTAACTTTGCAGGGGTGGGGTTAAAAGTAAATATCACACAAAGTGTGAAAAAATGAAACATTCCATGTATCTGGGATGGGGAACTGAACCCGGTCCCAAATGCACTGCCTGCTTCTCTTGCTGCCAGTGGTGCATCCCATCAAGCCACGGTAGCTGCTTGGTGGATCCCCATCCCAGAAGAGGTCTTATCTTCTGCTTGGGACAGTGAGAGGGTGCAGTACTGTGCACAGACCCATTTGAGATATTGCACCCTATCGGTGTCCCATACCGTGCTGTTTCTGTTTTGGAGTTTTGTCATACGCTATTAAGTATATGACATATTGACCCAGTAGGAAAAACAATGAGTGCTGAAAGTCTTCCTGCCTTTTGCATTGACCTATCTCTTTGAGCCTGGATTCTCTGCACTTGCTGCCATAAAAGCAAAGTATAGGTCCACCTTGAGGTTGAAGATGACTTGTGCCTCTACCCCTTAACAGTGCAGACATGAATCCAGCAACTGACTGCAAAAAAACCAAGTTCGCAGGCTCCCTTCACCTGACTGATTTTAAAAATATTCAGTACATTTGGTGCTGCCTTTTAAAGGGGAATTGTCAGCAATTAAAACCTCACACCAAAGTGTGAAGCTGATTCCAGTTTGCACTTTGTTTAAAAAAAAAACATATTTTTTTTACTACTGTTTACTGTAGCATAACAGAATGTATTAGGCTATTTTGCTGATTTCTAAGATTCTATTTTCTATAACCAGAAATCCCAGAATCCTCTGTAACTGACATCAGAGGAGGACTGCAGAGCTGGGAGATTCAATAGCCCACAGTATACATGTTAAAGATTGTGTAACCTAAAATCAGATGTTTACTGGTCCTGCTGTTCTCATGAGGCTTAGTACAGTTCTCTGTGATTATATCTAGCCCTAGAAGAACAGCAGACCAGCAAACAGAAGACTGAAGGTTACAGTTTATTAAAAAAAACTCTGACATTCACTCTAGGCTATTGAATCTCCTACTGCTGCAGGCCTCCTCTGATGTCAGTTGGAAAGTAGTCTGGCATTTCTGATTACAGGAAATGTCAGATTACAAGTCAATGAAATTAGCTTGATACAATCTACTACACTGCAGTATTCATTAGATCTAAAAAGTGTTTTTGCACAGAAAGGGTTAATTGAGATTAGCCTCACATTTGGGTGTGAGGCTCTTATTGCTGACAGTTCCCCTTTAATGACTGTAAAAAAACAGGCTCACAGGCTCCCTTCAGCTGACTGACTTTAAAAATATCCAGTACATTTGGTGCTGCCTTTTAATTGACTTTTAATTGCCATTTTGACAATAGCTGTGATGTAGAGTGCTACACTTTGTAAATAAAACATAATATCACAGTTCATTTTGTCTGTTTCATGATTGTGCATGAAATTCATTATCTGTTTGCAGTGTACACTACTGTGCTTGAGACTTGGGAATGCCCGGGTTTGTCCCCAGCACCATACGGGTGACTCAACTTGGCAAAGTCTAGGAATTCCTGGTCTAGACACTAGAGGACAGGTTTGGAAACTATGAAACCCACACTCAAGTGCACCACAGTCCACATCACTGTCTTAGCCTCATCAAATCATTTAACCTCTTGGTGCTTCAGTCCAAAGAACTATAAAATTAATGAAATTACAGATGGAATTATGGAGTTCTTAACATTACATCTCAGTGGGGTTATTCTTGATAAATAAACTGTATAAAACACTAAAACATTTAAATACAGTAACTCGTACACTCCCTACAAGTATCATTGTTATTCAGAGTTCAACTGTTATATATCTGAAACTCTTTTTACTTGTTATGTTTTACTGATTACCAGATTTCTATCTGACAGTATTTGGTGTGCAGCATAGAAATTTAAAATCTACAATGTTTTCCTTTCAACAACAGCATAATTCAAGTCAATATCAATTCAGGAACAATCATGATAAAAAAAAATGTGATGTACATCATGTTGCTCTGAGGACTTGCAGTGATGTGCCTCACCTTCCAGAAAATGTGGCACACTTCCTTTATTTGTTATGACTATTTGCATGGCACAAATAAAAACAGTGGGGGTTGTCCCCATCCTGTTTCAAATTGTCATTACAATTTACAATAATTGGTAACCTTGTTAACAATCTGAGAAGCCAAGATCTAAATGTGTTGCAGTCTGAGTTACTCTATTATCCACTGGTGGTACCCATTCCATGATGAATGAACCTACTGGAAAATAAACACACCAGCAACAGGACTGGAGCACATAGGATGTGCATTATGGGTAATGGGCTCAGATGTTACCTATTGTTTTCTTTGAATGTTTATTAGAGGACTCTGTTCTTTAATTTTGTCACTTAGGATTCTTCCACAAGTGCTAAATAGGTACACGTGAAGTAAAAACCAAAAACTTTCAGGTTGCATAGTTTGCCGCAATGTGTGGCACTTCACATATTATTTTGCTTTGTATTGTTTCGACATTGCGAGAACTACAAAGTAACATTTTGCACTTTGTATAGAAGAATCTTCGGGAAGTGTGTTAATTCACCAGTTTCTAGAGATTTTTACCATGAAGTGGCAAAGTAAAAACTTTTCTTTCTGAAGCATGAGGTGGCCGCCTACTGAAAACTCCAAAAAGTACAAAGTGGCCACTTTGTGAGTGAATTTTAAATTTACAACAGGCCTAGTGCTATAGCTTCACCACAAACATATTAAAAATGTCCAAGCTCCAAAGGGGGCAGAATTGTGAGCAGTATCAGTTTGTATGCAGATCTACACATAGTAACTTCCAGATGCAAGTCTATAGCAAAGATGATATTATACTAGTATGTGGCATTAAAACCAGATTTTTGATATATGTACATTATTTTACAATATGCAAACATCACATAGCTTCGTTTATTTAAAGTAATGCATTTGCAAAACTGCAAAGCACTATTACATGGGGTGCATACAATAATGCAAATTATTACTGAAAATATGCATTTGCATCATGTTGTTGTAATACAGAGTTTTAAAATGATTTAAAGTCTTTTGCTTTAAAAAATTATAGAAAATGAGAGTATGTTTTTCTCCTACTGACTACGCTTGCAGTTGAAATTCAGGAACATTTTTTTCTGCCTAATAGGACACTGCATTTGCCCTGTACCTGGGAATAGTGAGGGGATAACAATTTGAAATTAAAATAAGAATAACTCCTTGATGTAATAGGTTAACTGATTTTACTGAATCTCAGACTATTACAGTGAATAATAAGTCATGTTCATGCTCTCCTTTTTGTAGTTCCAAATCAGTTATGTATTATGATAAGTGCTGACCATTTTTGAATATGCTGTAGTAATAATTTAAGGAATAATGTATGAGTGAGGATACACAAGTATGTGTTTCCACTGAGGGGGTACAGATAAGAGCATATGGACCTCAAGAGTCAAGATCTAGAGGTCCAAGCTGTTATCTCTACCCTGAGATGGAAACACAAGGTGAGTTATGTATGGTCACCCATATTTTGGAACTAATAAGCAGTGCTGAACACTGGTAGAAAAAGAGAGAATGAGAGACAGTGCTCAGTGAAAATGAAAGCACACCCCCTGGCAGGAGTCAGCACGAGCAGGGCCCGCTCAGAGAAAATGAAAGAGGACTGTCAGGCTGATGTCAGGGTAAGCAGAGACTCAGGAGCACCTGATGATATAACATGCGCAACAGCATCTTCTGAACGTTGTAGTCCTGCCTGACCTACAGTCCCTAATATGGGCTGTCATGGTTCTATGTCACAACATAAGGGATATTAGCTTTTAGTCATGCTTGCTATGATATACTATTTGTTATTTCAGTCATTAGCCATAATTCTAAAATCAGCATACTATATGAATCATTCTATTGTAACCCAAAAGTAGTTTTAGTTAGCATAATACTTATCACTGTGCATGTGCAAAATCTAACGGACTTGGGTTTGAGCTGCTCACCTTATCCACCAATGGAAATGCTTTGTTTAGCTTTTCTACTATGCAGATATGCTAGTTAGCAGGTAACAGACCTTCTTATCTCTGACTACAAGAGTTTGTGTAATCCTGTTTTTCACTGAGTTTTTCCTATGACAGCACAAGGTGTTCAGAGGTTCCAGACAACCAACTGTGATAAAATTCTAAGTAGTTTTATTGTTCGACCATTTTTGGTCATTTCAATTTCACAGACAAAATGAAGCCAAAAAAAGCTACAATGTACAAGAAAAGCTAAATGTTCAAGGAATTTAATAGATTACATCAGATACAGCAATAAATATCATTCACATCTGAATAAAGTGGCTCCCTAGCAGATCAATTCCTATTAAAATCATAAAATGATAGAACATACCTTAAATGCTAATTATATTGCTGTTGTAATTATAACCAACTTACATGCAACTTGCATTTTATATGATCACTAAAATTATTCCATTAGCATGAATCAGGATCTTCTGCCCAGTAATCTGCTTAAATTAAGACACATTACTTATTTTTTTCAGGTGCCACTAAAACATTTCCTTAATGGGCATCATAAATAGTTGCATGCTCACTCACAATTATAGTATTTCACAAACCCCTGATTAAACAAGGCTTCATAAATTATGATCAGTTGTATGCCCCAGCAGATAGACATTATATGAACAATTTGAGGATGTTATAAACTAAAAACTCAGCATACACACTTCCTTAAATTATTAGTCTTGCTGTTGTTTAAACACTGCTGCATCCGGTAACCATTCATCCTGAAATAGTAAAATCTAATGAACTCCATATATGCCACAGTTCAGAGCTGACAGAAAACCATTTGAAAGGAATACAAAGTTAAAAAGATATGAACATGTAAAGTACAACTATAAACATATATGGCAACAATTATGTTGTTTCTCTGGGAGTTCTTGTTCATTTGTGCAAAAGCCTTTCTCATTGCCTATTGCATCTCTGTGGAAAAAAGGTCACTAATAGCTGACTCCTACTCAAATAATTCAGCCATTTAAGCAAGATCAGTAAATTACAAGCGTGTTCAAGTTTTGAGTTTGGTTCTCAATGGGTCTCATTTGCATGTATTCCATTGTAGTTCATAGGAGAAATTAAGCCAGAAAATTATAGACCGGGGCTCCGGACAAATGCAGCTACAAACAAAATAGCAGCACTAGACCTCCAAATAACAATCTTATGATAATCCTAGAGCCTCTTGTGAAATAAAGAATGGTGCTCACTTAAAGTGGGTCCATTACTTCAACCAGTTCAGATATAGCGGTTGGTTTCATTTTTTCAGAAATATAAGTACAAGCTTCCTCATTTCTAAATGGAAACTGATGTCTTTTAATACCTTGATTGAGTTAAACTAAGCACTTAAGTGTTCTGTTGATAAGACAAAAAATAGAAGCTTGTCAAAGGTAGCTACAGTATTAATTAAAAACCTGGGAGTTTAGTTCATTCAAGAAAATGTGTAACAAGTATGCCCATTAACAGTATTCAGGGTGTTAAATATTTTTTTAAGCTTTTGTAAACTTTTCATTTGTATTACCTAAGCCTCGAGTTTACAAATGTGAGGTCCTTATGGTGTGTAGGCTGTTCTTTGAATTTATGTTCAAGACAGCCACATCTTTGCCTCCGTTAGAACCAAATATCCACCTGATAAATACTAGTGACACAGGTGTTACCTTTCATAAGAAAAGGAGCCTCGGACTACTCAGAATGTCACAAGTCACCAGACAAAAATAGGTTCATGAGCAAGAAGGTCATTTATTAATATTTCCATGTACTTTGCTGTCCTCTGCAAAGGTAAAGAGAAGTAAATATCCAAGTGAAGGAAACAAATAGAGTATCCTGAGGCCATATGACAATGAGGTCTGTTTTCCTGTTCTGTCTGCTATTTAAAAAAAAATAGTTTATTAAAATCAATTCTTCTACGTGTTACATCTCCTGAACCAAGAAAACTGCTGTCTCCCTTCAGCAGCATTAAATAAAAGTTTGGTAGCTTACCTCATTAAGCAATCTGTGTGATACAAACTAGATGGTTAGTATCAAACAATTGTGCGCTCTTTTTTAACATTTTTCATGACACTGTCTCCTCATACCAGGAGTCCATGAGACAATATCAACTGTCTCCCACAATTCCAGAACATTCTGTACACCAGTCTCCTTCACAAGCCAGGGAGAAGAGACACTTGTAAAAGAAACAAAAAATCACTCCACTGAGCATAGTAACTCCAGGGTCACCAACATCTCGACCCCAAAGCAACATTAGCATACCTTTGGTAAAGCTGAGAGAGCACATCAGTACTAAAAGTGCCATCAGGATGCCAAACATCTTCTCCTCATCTATGAGACTCAGAAACCAGATTCAGTAAAAGAATGCCCTGGAGAATCCATCACAGCTCCAGGACATAATAAATTCTCACTCCATCAGTGCCACAGAGCAGAAACCCTCTGCCCCAACACTGAATAAATGCACCGGAACAGCTAAGCATGCCAATCTTGTGCATAACAAAATTTATTATAAACACCATTTTGTTCAGAAATTCTGCTTATTATTTTAAGGTTCAAAGTACTGCAGCAAAATAAATTCAGGCAGAATTCTCTATCTCCAGCTCCATAAATCTGACAGAAAAGCCAAAAACTAATGACTGGTCTATGCAGTTGTTATTTAGTCATTTGGTGCAAAAAACGTTTTACTACCAAAAAGCATATATTCATGTACTATAAGTTAAGATAGTAGGAGTATCATTCATAAGAACGTAATCAAAACTTTCAACTAAACAATAGGTGAGGAACAAGAGAGGCCATCTTACCTCTCCCAGTTCACCTCAGCGGGTTCTCACTGCTACCTAAAACCCTTTGCTCCCTAACATGCTTCCATTGCTCAATTGTGCTCAATCTGGCCCTGTCCCTGTCTACATTCTGCTGCTTAACCTATTGATCTAGACAGGTGGAAGGAGTGATTAGCTGTCATTTTGAAATGTATTGGGGAATAAACCATTATTCTGTAGCACCTGTTTCTGTGTCATGTTTTGCCATCACATTTAGATCCTTCCAGAACCCAACAAATGCTGACCATGGCATTGGCCTGATTGAACATAAGAGAATCAGTATGCCAAAGGTGTACAGATGAATGGGTATGGGAATCATGAAGGCACTCAAGCCTATGCCCACTCATTCAACCCATAAGGATGATCTTCCAGGCCCTCCATGCCACAAACGGAAACCATGAAAGTGTTTGAACCGGCACCCCCATTCACAGTAGCACTGGTCTGGGGGATTACATATCCCAAATGTGTAGCTGTGTAGTTGTAGAGCACAAGATGGATTGATATGCCTTGGACTCCTTGCTAGTGCAGGAAAAGGGGAACCTTCCAAAATGGCTGTTAGAGCAGAGCTCAAGTTAGATGTCTCAAACTTTGTAGCCTCCCATGGAGGTTTGGAAAATTTTGTGCTGGATGAAAAGTGATATTGTCATCCAGTACAGTATGTGTGTACACTGTACTCAGAGATCAAACCTACAGTAAAGACACATGACCAAAAGGGTTTAATGGTTGCCACCCTGTATGCTGCACTATAGGAAATAGAAACTGAGGTCCTACCTCTGAAGAAGGGGTTGGGCTACAAATCCTGAGAAATGGGTGAGCAACAGAAGGAACTGGAAGAAGAAATCCAAAAGCTCAGAAATGAGATTCAGAATGAACTGCAATGTACAGTACAGGACAGAGACAGAGATGTTGTTAGATTGACAGAGGATTGTGAAAGGCTGCAGCAGGTCCCAGAAGACTGGAGAAGGGCTCATGTGATCCCGTTCCACAAGAGTGGTAGCAGGGAGGAGGCAGGGAACTACAGACCAGTCAGTCTTATCTCAGTAGTGGGCAAGATTATGGAGACACTCCTTAAGGAAAGGATACTGCAACACCAGGAATCCATAAGAGCACATGATCCAAGACAGCATGGGTTTACAAAAGGAAGGTCCTGTCAAACTAATCTCATAGATTTCTTTGACTGGTAACCAGAGTGGTGGACCAAGGGGGAGCAGTTGATGTCACTTACCTTAACTTCAGCAAAGCTTTCGATACTGTTCCACATAGAAGATTGATTAATAAGCTGGGTAGGCTCAGGGTGAGTCAGAGGTTGGTCAACTGGGTGGCAAACTGGTTGATAGGCAGAAAACAGAGAGTGATGGTAAATGGTATTCAGTCAGAAGAGATTCAAGTCACAAGTGGGGTACCTCAGGGATCAGTTCTGGGGCCAGTCCTCTTCAATATCTTCATCAGTGACATTGCAGATGGACTGGAGAGTAAGGTTTGTCTGTTTGCAGATGACACCAAGATCTGCAACAGAGTAGAGGATCCAGATGGGGTGGGCAGAATGAAAAGAGATCTGGACAAACTAGCAAAATGGTCAGAAGATTGGCAACTGGGGTTTAATGCAAAGAAGTGCAAGATCATGCACATAGAGAAGAGAAATCCTGAAGCCACCTATAGGCTGGGAGGAGAGTTGCTGACAGTCACAGGGAAAGACAGAGACTTGGGCATCATCATCACCTATGACCTGAAATCATCCAAGCGGACCACTAAAGCAGTAGGTAAGGCTAGGGGGATGTTGGGGTGTATTAGTAGGGGTATCACAAGTTGGAAGAGGGATGTAATAATCCCTCTTTACAAGAAACTGGTTAGGTCCCATCTGGAGTACTGTGTGCAGTACTAGAAGCCACACCTTCACAAGGACATTAACCAAATTAAGGTAGTCCAGAGAAGGGCAACCAAAATGGTGCAGAGACTGCATCAGAAAACATTTGAGGACAGATTAACAGAGCTCAATATGTATACCCTAGAGCAAAGGAGGGAGATAGGTGATATGATCGAAATATTTAAACACCTTAAGGGCATTAACAAGGTGAAAGAGTCTAACATGTTTCAATATAAGAGAAATATCAGGACAAGAGGACAGAGCATGAGATTAGAGGGTGGCAGATTAAGGGATAATGTGAGGAAGTTCTTTTTCACAGAAAGGGTGGTGGATGCATGAAATGGCCTACTTCAGGAAGTGGTGGATATGAATACAGTGCAGGGCTTCAAACAGGCATGGGGCAGGCATAATGGAGCAATACAGATGAGTATGACTAGGCAGGCCATTGACAGAGCAAATGCCGATGGCACATTTATAAGGTAGAAAAAGAAATGGGCAGACTGGATGGGCCTTGCGGTCCTTATCTGCCATCAACTTCTATGTTTCTATGATAAGCAGCATGTGTTAAAGCTGAAAGATCTGCTTACTCGTATGAATGATACGATGCAGAAGAGGAGTAGTATGAAGACTTGGAAAAATGACAGGAAGCACTGGACAGGGAGATTAGGAAAAATCACCAAGAAAGCGCCGCATACAGAGTTTTTCAAGAGCATGTCGGTAAGGGACAGTACAAAGGCAGAGTGAATTATCTGATGTGTAGAGCCAAGATGAAGAAATTATGCCAGCAGTTCCCAATCCTGAAGGATCATGTGAAAGCCATGCTATATTCCCCGCCTATCGACCTGGCGTCATCGGAGTATTATGAAGACGATGACAGAGAAGACCAAGATGGTGGTCCTTGGAGGGTGGAGGCCTTGCCCACCACTGGTAGCCATCTTGAGTTAGAAAGGCAAGGGTGAAGTGGAAGCTGTGGCTGAACAAGCAGTCATGAAGGCTGGAGTCTCCGAGGTGCAGTCCCCCATGATCTGACAAGCCATGGCTCATCTGTTGAAGAAGCAGGTAGAAGAAGAGACCATCCTCCAGGGTGTGGTGACCCCGATGGCCGAGGCGGTCATCACGTCCATGACAGGGCAAATGGGGTCTACCCCAAATGCTGTGCAGTCCGCACAAGCCATACAGACCATCGTGGTCAAAGTAGGCCACATGGCCTCTGGTGACAATCTTAGTTGCCATTTGGAAAAGGTGTGCAATTATGTGAACTACTCAGCATTCCTGCCAAGCATACAGTCCAGATTTTGAAACAAGCTATTGACCCCGCATTGTGGGCCACATTGCCAGAAGTGGCACATAATGACATCAGGGCCCCATTCCACTTAGTCACAGCCAGCTTCCTGGTGGCACACAATCCCAATATGGTCAGTGTGATGCTAGCCCATCTGATGAAGCAATCTTCCATGGAGACCCCGGCATGCCAGGAGTTGGCCAATGAGACCACAGACTGAGACTCGATAGTACAAAAGCCTTTTTCTGAAAAAAATGCAGCCAGCCCTTTGAGAGAAGGTTGAAACAGTGGTATTACTGAGATGGGACTGCTTCCATGACATCATGGAGAAAATGGAGAGCACGTACCATGCGGGACCTGGGCTCAGGTACCAAGGCTAAGGTGGCCACGGTGCAGAATATCAGAGAGTCATCCACCCAGTACGTAGCAGAAGGGAAATTGAATGATTCCCAACAGGACAAGCCCTCCTACCTGAATCAGGAGGATCAAACAAAAACAAACAGCAGTATTGATAGAAGCAGAACTAGCAGAATGCGAATGGGGAAAATGGACAAAAACAGCAGTCCAGCCCTTCATATCAGGATTTAGTCAAGGAAAACAACCAGCTGCAGGAGTTTAAGGACAAACTCCAATCATTGACAACAGCTATCCCAGCCAGAACAGTGGCTGCCATCCCCTCGGCCCCTCCATTGGAGGAATCAAATGAGGGCAGGCGGACAAAGTCTCCATACTCCGAAGTGGTACAAATCTACAAAACAGGGTACTAAATGAGAAAAAGACCAAGGTAGAAAGGTCAGTAGGGGTTGCCGCTACAGAAGGTAAAGCCATCAAAAAATGGAGAGCAATGAGTACCAATGCCCGTAGTCTGGGTAACAAGCTTCCTGAAATAGTGGCCTTGATGGAGGAGGAAGATCTGGATATCGTGGCAGTCACAGAAACATGGTACACACAGAACCATGACTGGGACATAAACATACCAGGATACACTATCTACAGGAGGGACAGGGAGGGTAAAAGAGGAGGAGGAGTAGCTCTCTACATAAGAGAGAGAAATCAAAGCAACAGAATAAAGGGTAAACAGGGAGGAGAATAAGCACTGTGGGTCAATTCGAGGCAGGCAATGGCACCACAATCCGCACAGGGGTTGGAGTACAGACCTTCCCTCTCAGGGAGGAAATGGACAAGGAAATGATAGAAAGTATACTTAGAATGGCAGATAAAGGGAGATATTGCTGATGGGTGATCTGAATATGCCAGATGTTCTGGAGTGCAGTTGCAGTAGCCACTTCTAGAGTGGGGTTATTCTAGATGCCCTACAGGGGCATGCCTTAGACAACTAGTATTGGAGCCACTCGGGAGGGGAGGAGCAATCTTAGACCTGGTTCTCTCACATGGAGATGAAAAAGGATCACAGAGCGTAGATGTGGGTAGCCATCTGGGAACCAGCGACCATCGAACAGTATGGTTCACAATAAACACAGCAATAGAGTCAAAGCATACAAAGGCAAAGGTACTGGATTTTAGGAGGCTGACTTTGCCAAAATGGGTGAGTGCCTAAGGAATGCACTAGCAAATGGGCAGGAAGGAGGGTGGAAGAACAATGGTGAATAATAAAAACTGCCATCACAGAGGTAACAAGCCTTTGTGTAAAGCAAATAAACAAAATGAAACGAGGTAAGAAACCACTATGGTTCTCAAAGGAAATGGCAGTGAAAGTTAAAGAGAAAAAGAAAGCATTCAGGAAGTACAAGGAATCACAGAAGGAACAGGACAGAGAACTGTATCAGTTAAAGCAAAAGGACACTGGAAAGGCAGTCAGAACAGGAAAGGCCCAAACCGAGGAAAAGATAGCCAACTCAGTTAAGAAGGGGGATAAAACCTTTTATAGGTACATCCGGGAGTGAAGGAAGACCAACGGAGGGATAGTGAGACTTAATAAAGGGGGGAGGGTGGGCAGAGGTGACTGTGAAAAGGCAGAGATACTAAACAAATATTTTTGCTCAGTATTTACAAAGGAAGAGGGAGAGGTACCTAAAACAAACAGTAGAAACGCTCTGGATACAGAAGTTGATATCAGCCCATTTATAGAAGAAAGAGTTCTGAAAGACCTTTTAAATCTGAAGGTGGACAAAGCAATGGGGCCTGATGGGATTCATCCCAGAATTCTGAAAGAACTAAGGATAGAACTAGTGACACCACTGACTACCCTCTTTAACAAATCATGGGAGGATGGGGTGGTACCTGAGGACTGGAGGAGGGCAGATGTGATTCCCCTTCACAAAAGTGGGAGCAAGGCAGAAGCAGGAAACTACAGACCTGTTAGTTTAACCTCAGTGGTAGGGAAAATGATGGAATCACTTCTGAAGGAAAGAATTGTTGCGTATCTAGAGGCCAGAGGCCAGGACCCAAGGCAGCATGGATTCACAGTGGGAAGGTCATGCCAGACAAATCTGATAGATTTCTTTGACTGGGTGACCAAAGTAGTTGATCAGGGAGGGGCTGTGGACATGGCCTACCTAGACTTTAGCAAGGCATTTGACACAGTCCACACAAAAGATTAATATACAAGTTAACCAGCCTGGGGTGGGTCCCAAGATGACAGCCTGGGTAAAAGAATTGGCTGGAGAATAGGACACAGAGAGTAATAGTAAATGGAGTCCACTCTGAAAAAGGGGGGTTAGCAGTGGGGTACCGCAGGGTTCAGTATTAGGACTGGTCCTCTTCAATGTCTTTATAAGTGACATTGCAGAGGGACTGGAAGGAAAAGTATGTCTCTTTGCAGATGACACAAAGATCTGCAACAGAGTTTATGCACAAGGTGGGGTGGAAAGGATGAGAAGGGACTTGGCAAGGTTAGAGGAATGGTCAAATGTATGGCAGCTTAGATTCAATGCTAAGAAGTGCAAGGTAATGCACCTGGGAAACAAAAACCCAGGGGAAGAGTACACAATGGGGGGTGAGATACTAACAACAACAAAAATGGAAAGGGACAGGGGTAGTCATATCAGATGACCTAAAGGTGGGCAAGCAATGTGAGAGGGCAGCAAGGAGGGCTGGGAGGATACTGGGATGCATAGGGAGAGGCATCGCCAGTAGAAAACAAGAAGTTATTATCCCTCTGTACAGACAGCTGGTGAGACCACATCTGGAGTACTGTGTGCAGTTCTGGAGACCCAATCTCCGCAAAGGCATAAACAGGATGGAAGCTGTCCAGTGGAGGGCAACTAAAATGGTGCAGGGTCTGCACGGAAGACATATGAAGAGAGACTTAAGGAGCTTAATATGTATAGCCCTCGCGGAAAGGAGGGAGAGGGGACATGATAGAAACTTTCAAGTACCTCAAGGAATCAACAAAGTCCAAGAGGGCAGCATCTTTCAAAAAAGAGTGTGCAAGAACAAGGGCACAATTTGAAGATAGAAGGGGGCAGCTCAGAGGGTAATTTAAGAGTATTTTTTCACAGAGAGATTTGTGGATGTATGGAACAGCCTTCAGAGGAGGTTGTGGAGTCAAAAACAGTGGTGGAATTCAAGCATGCATGGGACAGTCATAAGGCAATTCTAGGGGGCGGGGGTAGGAAGAAGTAGGCTGCTGGTTAACTAGGATCTGCAGCTTATCCATCAGGTAGGGAAATGGGCAGACTGGGTGGGCCAAGCAGTCCTTATCTGCCGTCAAATTCTATGTTTCTAAATGCTTTGAGAGATAGACCCTCATCAGATGACGCTAGCCAGAAGCACTGTGAATCAGACTGACAGTGTCAGGCCCTGGTTTACATCATCACCATACTGGCAACCTATGATTCTGGACATCCATGTGTAGAAGTACTGGTTGGGGGCTGCCAGCATGAGTTACTTCTAGACATGGATGCCACAGTTTCAGTGTTGCACCAAGATGACCCACAGCTATCTCGATAGTTGACGGGGAAGGTCACTTCTGCACAGACCTTCGAGGGGACTGTGAGCACAACATACCTGTCCAAACCAATACCAGTCATCATTGATACACTGAAGGCAACACATCGTTTTGACCTCAGGATTTTTTTGTCATCATCAGGGCATCTTGGGAATAGATTTTCTTTCACACTATGGCTGCATGGTGGATTTAACCAACAGGCTACTGCTTCAAATACCTGGTCAGTACCATATGCTTCTAATTTCTGACTCTCGTGTGGTAGCAGCAGTAAAGGCCAATTACATGGAGAATGACTTCATCCTCATGCTTCAACACTATGGGTAATTTCCTCAACTGAGACCAATTTTGGAAAGGCATCAAGAGGCCTTTGCCAAACACAAACATGATTGTGGGAGAATGGGCACTCTCATACTAATCACTGGTAATGAACCCCCATGTCAGAGAATTATCCTTTTTCATCAGAGGCAATACCCTTTTTGAGGGCAACCATTGACTCCCTTGTGACAGAGCTGCCTCCCCCAGATTTTTGAATGCACCTCGGCACATTCCTCTTGTCTTTCCCCTGTTTTGCTAAAGCCTGTTGCAGCAGCATTTAATTCTGTTCTTTACTGTTCACTTTTCTATCTTAGCAGAGTGGCTTTTACCAAAGTATCTCTACACTGTTATTTCCCATCTTAATTTATTTTCCTGTCCTGGATGCTATTTGTTAAGGCACTTGAAATGCCTATATTCAGTCAAGCCCTTGAGTTGTTTTGCCTGATGTCTAGATATATGGGCATAAAAAAGGGATTAGAAAGGAAAGTATATTGGACCGTGCATGTAGAGTGTTCATAGCACTTATCAGTCCCAACTCTTCTTATAGGTAGCTTGTGAACTAAGTATTGAAATTTATATCAGTATAGCACAGTGGTTTAAGGCTCTGAGCTGCAAATCTGGTGACATCCAGCAGACCAGACTCGGGTTTGAATCTCACAGCTTCCACTTGCATACTGTGTGGCCCTGAGCAAGTCACTTAACTGCCCTGTGCTCCCAGGTTGCTCCTGTAAAAAAGCTTTCAGCTCAGTGTGCTACTTCTGGTTAAACAGCTAAATTAAAAAAAAATAAAAAAAATATCATGTTGCCTGCTCTAATGGAGGGGATTTGAGAAAGAAAAGAACCCCTACAATGTTGAGAGCCACTGCCTGGTAACATGTGTTTCTCCAGGGTTGGTAAAGGGGCAAATTTAGGAAGCCACTGGATGCTACAGTATGCAGGTTGGCAAATTAAAAAAAGTATACCCATAGCTGCTTCTGTGCCCCATCGGCTCCTGTTGTAAGGAGGACCTCCATTTAAATGCCACTGCTTGCGTTATAAAAGAAATAAGAAGTACCACTTGATCCCCCACAGTTTGTGACAAACATAAAACAGCCACACTGTGTCCCACCAGCACTGGTCAGAGCAAGCTAGGCTCTGATTTTGACACATGGTGTGATCTGTGGTTACAGGACCTTGAAGGGGTTCCTAGGAGTGAGTATCGAGTGTGCAAAGACACACAGAGAGGCACACGGCTCCCCATGTGTTTTAGTGCTGGAGCCAAGATGCCAGAGGAGCCGTTAAGTCCCTGAAAGAGTGTTCTATAATATATAAACCCTGAGTTGAGGGTTAAAGGATATAAAATAAGGAATGAATACATGTACCTCTTCCAGTCCCCTCCCAGTTCTCCTTTTCTCCTGTCTCCCCTGACACCACCCTCCAGGCACTTCTTGACCTTAATCCCTCTAAAGGCTCCTCTCCGGATGGTCTGAATCCTAGACTCCTCTCCCTCTCTGCTCCTGCTATTGCCTACCCAGTCTTTCTCATACTAAACCTCTCTTTCAAGACAGCTTTTGTTCCCTCAGTATGAAAACATGCAGTTGTGCTCCAGCTCCCTATGGGGGATGACTCTTCTGCACCTGGCAACAATTGACCTATCTCTCTTCTACCTATTGTAGCTAAACTACAAGAACACATAGTCCTCAACCAGCTCTCCTCCTTCCTATCTGAATCTGGGTTCTTTACCCCGTTTCAATCTGCAATTCAGAAGTCACATTCTACTACCACTTATCTGCTGAGACTGAGACCATTTACTCTGTTGATCTGGTGAAAGCCTTTGACACTGTCTCACACCCCCTCCTCCTGAACTGCCTCTCAGCCACTGGTCTTTCCCCTTCTGCCACAGGCTGGTTCAAAGCCTATCTGTCCAGCAGGTCTCAATCAGTTAAAATTACCAATGTCACTTCTTCCTCCTTGCCCATAAATACCTGTGTTCCCCAGGGTTCGGTGCTTGGCCCCATTCTGTTTTCCATTTTTTAAACGATCTCCCCCAGGCCTGCTCCACTTCCAGCATCCACATGTATGCTGATGACACGGTTCTATTTCATCTGGTATATCGGTCACTGATGTTACTACCAGGCTTCAGCCTGACTTCTCTAGATTCCAACACTGGTTTAATTCTCATCAACTCTTTTCAAATGCAAAGAAAACCACCTCTATGACATTTGGAACTAGGCAGAGACTCGCTAGGCTGAGTTCCCTACCCACATTACACACATTGGATTGGACTGTACTCGATGACTCCTCCTCATTCAAGTATCTAGGTGTCTGGCTGGATAGACACCTAAACTTCTCAGTACACATTGAGACCATTCAGAAAAAACTTAAGCCTAAGCTTGGTGCCCTATACAGAAATAGCAGCTGTATCCCACTCACAGCCAGGCGTGAGCTAGTACTGAAGATGATCTTGCCTTTATCCGACTACTGCAACAAAGTCTATAGTGCTGCCCTGCAGTCCTCCCTAGCCAAACTGGACTCTCTCTGTATAACTCCTTCTGCTGCTTTGCTCTAGATGCCCCCCACCTCACCCATCACTGTGGTCTCTACTGGTCCCTAAACTTCTTCACGATCCAAAAGCATCATATGCTACATGGTGTCAAGTTCATCTCTAAATTCTAGCTTGTTTCTGTCCCCTCCTTCCTCTCCTCTTCCCTAAGTACCCCTCCACCCACCCATTACTATCTGAGATCTGACAACCTACGCAGCTTCTTTATCACCAAAAGATCTATATCCTCTGGCCAAAAAGCTTTTTCGCACCATCTGCCAACAAAGTGGAATGCTTTCCTTCCACAAATTGGCCACTCCTCCTCACTGAACTCCCTCACTTCAGCTCTACTCAACTACCTGACCACAAACTTTTCATGCTCTTGACCCCCTCCTTGCCTACTTGCTCTCCCCTCTCCACCCCTCCTCTTCCTCCCTCCACCTATTGCTCTTAACTACCTAGCACTTACTATATGTGTCTTGTTACTCATGCTTCACTCCCTTGCTGTTATTGAGTCATCATGAATCCCCTGTATGATTGCACTCTATTACTATGTATGCACTGATTATCATGTATTTTATGCTCCTGTCTCCGTACTGTTCTATGTTTTTGTTGTTTTTTGTACCATTTAAATATGTTGTTCATCCCACTCCCCCTTCATCAGGACGTGCCGTGAGATGAGCATTAAGTTGCTCAGTATACCTTTCCCGGTGAAACATTTCAATAAATAAATAAATAAATGTAAGTGGAACAGTAGAAAAGCCCTCAGGCCTAGCTAAAAATGAAGCGCCCAAATGAAATATGTTCCCATCAGCTGCAAATTTCAACTGACAAGAAAACCTTTATTGTTTTAAAACCCTTTTCTAAGCAATAACAGCTGGCGATATTGTATCTAAAATACTAAAATGAGTAGGAATGTTGCTTTTCTTACAAATAAGTATGTGGAAAGGGATAGACCTCTTACCTGTTGCTATGCATTCCTCTGGTCTGTTCTATAAGGAACCAGAAGCCCAGACAGAGGCTTATTTATGGCAACATTTAAGCTTATGACACTGTATAGTAGGAGGAGCTTAATGCTTATAATGAACAATTAAACATTCAACTTTAGTATCTGCTTTTTCTTTTAAATTAGAATATAGCTGCAGACTGCTGAAGGTGTTCTATATACTAATAAAGTTTCTGTGTCTAACTGATCCTCCAAATGTATGTATACATATAGGAATATTACTGTATTAGTTTAGGGCCGGATCAGTAGACCATGTGATATATGTGATGAAGCAGATAAACTGTATAAAAACACCTCCTGTGCTCAGTTCATGCAGATTAGCCTAGGGAATATTACAGAATGTAAGTAATTGAGTTAATGCACAGGAGATAGCGGAGAAGCTGATGTCAAGTATATCCACTCTGTGGCAGCAACTACTAGGGGAGAGTAGTGCTGGAAACTCAGTTTAAGCTATGTTTATTATTTAAATTATTTTTATTCTGAGTTAATTATTTTTCTAACAGAAAATAAAATTGACACAAATCAAACTGTTTTAGAACCTACTGCAGTGTCTGGTGTTATCAAGTCTGATGTATTATTCTATTTGATGTACATTTGTATGTTATGAAACTGATTTTGTTTTTAATTAAGATGATATTCAGGAGCACCTTGTAAATGCGACTTGTCCCAATGGTGTACATATTTCTTCCTGATGAAAAATAAAGATTTTACTTCTACTACTACATTAATTCCCACATCCTTCCACACCCTTCTGAAACAAGAGGTCATTAGGTCCTGTGTGTCCGCAGTCAACTCACCCATCTGGAGAATGAAGTAGCCTAATAACAGATAGAGGCTCACCACCAACAGGAGAATAAACCAAATCACCCCCAGTTGTGCACCCACCTTGGCATCTGACCCAGATGTGCTAAAACTTCTGAAACCTGAACACAAATGGTTCAATACATTAGACATCTCCAACGGCTTCTGGTAACTCCCATTGGCCCCCAAGAGCCAATACAAATTTGCCTTCACCTTTGAAGGACATCAGTACATGTGGAACTGTTTCCCATAGGGATTCCAGAACAGCCCCTCCACATCCCAGTGAAGAATGCCATACATGGCTTCTCCACTCCAGAATGACTTCTACGATATGTGAATGACCTCCTCTTGGCCATAGCAAGCCTGGAGAAAAACCTGGAGCTCCTAGATGAGCTCTTGATACTCTTACAGAGGGCAGGCCTCAAGTGCAACTCTGCAAAAGTACAATTGTGCCTTCCTGAAGTCTCCTTTCTGGGCCTACACATCACTGTCAAAGGCAGGTGTCCCACCCTGGACAAGGTCCAAGGTACTCACAGGATTTGCCACTTCCTAATAGTGTGGATACCCTGAGACATTTCCTGGGTATGGTCAACTACTCCAGGGACTTCATTTGCAACTTTGTACAGAAGGCTACACCCCTGTATGAGTTACAGAAAAAAAAGGTCCCCTGGCTCTGGGGAACAGAGCAAATAACTGCTGTCACATCTTTGAAGAAGGCTTTGCCCTCTGCTCTGGCTTTGGTCAGTCCTAACCCAGAATTGCCATTCTATCTGGAAACTGCCACTGCTGAGGTGGGCATGTCAGCAGTCCTTACACAAATGGCAAATGACACCCTGAGGCTTATTGCTTATGCCTCACAGATGCTGTCCCTCATGAAGCAGAAGTACTATCTCTGTGAGAGGAATCTCTTAGTGGCCTTCTGGGCCATCAAGCACTTCATCTACATCATAAGGTTCTCTCCTATTGAGCTGCACACAAATGACACCCTTAGCAACTTCCTACTCACTGACAGAATCAAAGATGGCAATGTGTCTAACACCAGACTCATCCATTGGTCTCTCTTTGTACAGGATTGAGACATCACCGTGCTTCCCACCAAAATGCCCTCCATTTTGGCACATGGACTCCTATTTCAAGGAGACCTCCATGAGCATGGCCTAGAGCCACCCACCCTGCTAGAACCAGGTCCATTCCTTCCTGCCACTAAGCATACCCTAAAAGACCCTGCATTGTGCTGCATTTTTACAGATGAATCTTCTTCCTACCACAAAGGAGAATAAATTGCAGGTTTTGGAGTCAACATCCTGAGTCCAGCAGGACACACCTTCAAGGTGTCCAGGAAGTGCACCATCAAATCTTCCCAGTATTCAGAACCTCCTGGAATAGGTTGTGCCCTGGAACTTATCCATGGTCAAGGCAAAGAGGACACTATCATCTTCTCTGATTCTTCATGGGTGTGCAATTCTTTACATAGAAACAAAGAAACATAGAAACATAGAAGATGATGGCAGATAAGGACTGCAAGGCCCATCTAGTCTTCCCATTTCTTTTCCTACCTTATGGATGTGTCATCGGCCTTTGGTCTGTCAATGGCTATCTATTCATACTCATCTGTGTTGCTCCCTTATGCCTTTTCCATGCCTGTTTGAAGCCCTGCACTGTATTCATATCCACTACTTCCTGAGGTAGACCATTCCATGTATTCACCACCCTTTCTGTGAAAAAGAATTTCCTCACTTTACCCCCTTGATCAGCCTTCCTATAATCTCATACTGTGTCCTCTTGTCCTGCTATGTTTCATATATTGAAACATGTTAGACTCTCACCTTGTAAATGCCCTTAAGGTGTTTGAATGTTTCAATCATATCACCTCTCTCTCCCCCCTCCTTTGCTCTAGGGTATACATATTAAGCTCCGTTAATTTGTTGTCATATGTTTTCTGATGCAGTCCCTGCACCATTTTGATTGCCCTTCTCTGAACTGTCTCAATTTGGTTAATGTCCTTGTGAAGGTGTGGCCTCCAGTACTGCACACAGTACTCCAGATGGGGCCTAACCAGTGTCTTGTAAAGAGATTGTACCTCCTTCTTTCGACTTGTGATACCCCTACTAATACTCCCCAAAATTCCCCTAGCCTTACTTACTGCTTTAGTGGTCTGCTTGGAAGATTTCAGGTCCCTATGTGCATGATCATACACTTCTTTGTGTTAAACCCCAGTTGCCACTCTTCCGACCATTTTGCCAGTTCATCCAGATCTTTGCTCATTCTGCCTATCCAATCTGGATCATCTACTCTGTTGCAGATCTTGGTGTCATCTGCAGACAGACAAACCTTACCCTCCAGTCCATCTGCAATGTCACTGATAGAGATATTGAAGAGGACTGACCCCAGGACTAATCCCTGGGGTAACCCACTTGTGACTTGCATCTCTTCTGACTGTATACCATTTACCACCACTCTCTGTTGTCTGCCCGTCAACCAGTTTTCCACCCAGATGACCAACTTCTGACCCACTCTGAGCCTACCCAGCTTATTAATCAATCTTCTATGTGGAAGAATATCGAAAGCTTTGCTGAAGTTAAGGTAGGTGACATCAATTGCTCCCCCTTGATCCACCACTCTGGTTATCCAGTCAGAGAAATCTATGAAATTATTTTGACAGGACCTTCCTGTTGTAAACCGATGCTGTCTTGGATCCTGTGTTCCTAGGGATTCCAGGTTTTGTACTATCCTTTCCTTAAGGAGTGCCTCCATAATCTTGCCCACTACTGAGGTAAGACTTACTGGTCTGTAGTTATCTGCCTCCTTCCTGCTACCACTCTTGTGAAGTGGGATCACATGAGCACTTCTCCAGTCTTCTGGGACCTCTCCTGTGCTCAGAGACTCATCAATCAGTTCTGATAATGGCTCTGCTAGTTCCACCCTTTGCTCCTTTAGTACCCTGGGATGTATGCCATCAGGTCTCATTGCCTTGTCCACCCTGTGCTTATCAAGCTCTTGTAGGACCCTTTCTTTTGTGAAGGGACTAGTGCACACCTCCCTCCCCTCTTTGTCCATGGTGCTGAGCTGTTGGCCCTGTCCTACCTTCTCCACAGTAAATACTGAGCAGAAGTATCTATTTGGGATAGATGCTTTTACATGGTGCTCCTCCTTACATGCCCCCTTATCCCCTTTGTTCTTAGCAATACTCCCTGTGGACTTTCTCCTTTCATTAATGTATCTATAGAACGTCTTGTCACCTTATTTTACTGTTCTTTGAATTTCTTAATTTCTGGAATACCCATGATTTTGCCTCTTCAGAGGGCACCTCTGTGAAATACAGGGACCTGTTTGTACTTATTATCATCCTTGCTGAGCCATTTGTTTTCAGGCTGTACATACACAAGGTTAAGGCCCACTAAAAAGCTAAGCCTTTCCATGAGTACAATGATCGAGCAGACACCTTCTTCAAAGATGGTGCTTGGGTTGGTGGTATGGTCCATGCAACCCTCTAATGGACCACACACAGTGACCACCCACAAGAGGACCTAACTGCACTGTAAATGGCAGATCCAGAGATAAAAGTAGTATATGAATACCTCTCAAAGGAAACAGAAAAATAAATGTCTCTAAATAACACATTCAAAAGACATTCTGACAAACTTAATCTCTCTGCAGACCAGAAGTTGGTTTTGTACCACTCTGGTGATCAAAAACTATGAGTGATTTCTAAATCAATTGGACCAGAATTCATCCATCAGGTCCATGACAACCCTACAGGGGAGCACCAAGGGGTAGACAAAACCAGGCAGACAAAATTGTAGGCTGTTGACCTGGCATGACAACAGATGTCCGACATTATGGGGACAACTGCATTACCTGTGCTCAGAACAACCTAATTCCTGGCAAGAAAAATGCTAAACTCCTTCCACAGAGACAATCCGGTCCCTGGAATGCAATTCAAATTGATTTCATTGGACCCTTGCCTATCACTAGCAGGCACAACAAGTATGCACTTGTGATTACAGACATTTTCTCAAAATGGGTAGAAGCCTTCCCACGTAGAGCAAACATGGTGAAAGCCACTGCCAAAATCCTGGCAGATCAAGTATTTACCAGGTGGGGTCTATCTCTCAAGGTAGACTTCGACCAAGGGTCTAGCTTTAGAGAAGAACTAATGCAGGAATACCTGCAGTTATTGGGGGTAAGCCAAAAGTTTCACATTGCAGTCATCTGGAGATGCAGAGAGAGAGATAACAGACAGATCAAACTAATGTTGTGTAAATTTGCAAATGAAAATGCTAAAGGTTAGGATGCTCTGTTGCCTTCACTCCTAATGGCAATCAGAGTTATCCCAGCTGCAGTAACCTGGTGTGCACCCTTTGTGTTGATGACCAGCAGACAAATGAGATTACTTGAACATCTGTGGATTCATCTGAATGCCCCTCCCGCAGACAGAATGTTGATGGATGCTTATGTCACGCAACTGAAAGACAATCTGGTACAGACCTACAGTACCTTTTTGCTGCCGATAATTTGGGCCAGGCCCAGCAGCAATTCAAAATGTACTTTGACAAGAATGTCAAAGAACTTTATTGGCAAGTTGGAGACCAAGTAATGGTACTGAAATTCTCCACCCCTGCCCACCTGTTTGCAAAGAAAGGGGTGGACCCCTATGATATCATCAACAAACTGAGCCCTGCTGTCTACCAAGTGTGGATGCCAAACCGCAAGAAACCCATTAACAAATAGTACCATGCTAATCAACTTAAACTGTACAAAAGTGATTAGTGCTCCTTTCCCCGGCAACGGAAGGAGATATGTAAGTTTACCTTTCTGTGTTTTCTTCTTTTTCAGAAATTATGATCATCTTCATCTACCTTTGACCATACATGCTGGCGAGTGTGTCGAAGTTCCACCAGATGGATCTGCGGAGAATTCTCCGTGTTCTCAACCCTTGGAATCTGGAAGCACCAAGGGAGGTTGACAGTGAAAATGCTGACCTCCCCCACAGCGATGGCACAATACCGACGCAGGTATTGTGCCACTGTTTTAACAGTGTTTTCTGTGGGGGCTGTGCCACCCAGACCCCCATGCAGGGGGCTCTGCCCCCCAGACTTTGGATTCCAACTCCAGGTTGGAGTTGGTCGGGGAAGAGACTGAAAACACTAGAGGAAGACGAAACACAGAAAAAGGACCACACCGTAAATGTCACGTAATGGTCCTTTTTCCTGTTTCGCTGTCGGGGTGTCGACCTGAATGGGTGCACCGTTGGAATAGAGAATACTTCCCTTCTAAACGCTCAGCATCTTCCCCTGGAGGGGTAGCTATCGACCTCCCATCCTCAACTGTCACTGTTTGTGAAGGAAAAGATGCCTATCAGAATGCCATGGTGGTATCTCCAGAATACTCCACTCTACAGATAGAGTGGAAGATTGACAACCCTAATGGACAACAGATTCCAGTAGCCTGCCTTTCCAAAGGAACTTATCAAGGCTGGCCCAACACTTGTATCTGTCGCAATGGAACTTTGTGCATATGCCAAGTTCATCAGCAACATACAGGTCTCTACAACCTCACAGCAATGATGAATCCATACTTTTGTTCCAGATTCCATAACACCACCATGCACTAGTACTGTTCCAATCACTCCATTGCAACAGATGCTCTTTTCCTTACGTGCATCCCAGCATCAAAGGACAATCCTTTGCAATGTTCACCCATGGAGTCAGGCCCAACCAGTGGTCTGGCTGCTACTTCTGTTCCTGGGACTGTTATTAATAATGCTCAATTTATGCATGTTCCTGTTGTTTTGAACCTTACCCACTCAAACATGTCTGAGTTCAACCGTTGTTTCTTAACAAATGTGTCAAAGTTTCACACTGTTATGTTGTAGATTTAATGGCAGCATATCCATCACATGCACAAGACCCTGTAGCTGTGTGCCACACAACAGAGCACTGAGGGGTGTTCTGCCCATGATGTCCAAAGTAGAATGTGGGATTTGCTGAAATAACAGGTGCAACAGGCACTGTTATAGGTCTGTTTGGCTCAGGAATGTCAATCTGGAACCATGTCAATTTGGCTAAAATTCAAAGTCAAACCAACATTTTCAATAGTAAATTAGGTCAGGATGTGATGCAGCCCCTGCTTCAGGGTACTGATGTTATTTCCCAAGAGGAAAGATTCATGGCACATGTCATGCATGATATTGCATGTTTATTCAATGAGACCAGAAACAAACTTAATGAATTGATCTTCCAAAACAATAAAGAAGCCTTAGAGAAACACACAAGCAGGGAAATCATTTGTTCACCTTATGGCTACTTTGACCACTATCACCAATCTCTTCTGAAATCTGGAATCAGGGCAGATCCTGGATTGGATCCATGATAGATATATGGTTAAATGGTATTGCCAGTATTGTAGACCCTTGATATGCACTACCAGGAGGATGTACAGGACTGCGTCCTTTCCATTGACCACAGCACAGAACTTTTGCTATGTAACACCACACCCAAACCTGGGACACTGATATGCTATGGATCAAGGTACTCTGTGGGACACAATGTACATTACCTTCATTGTGCCCCTCCTGAACTTTTACAAAGATTCTTTAGTCTTCGACAAGCTGGCAAATATCCACTCCATGGGTCATCTAGAGGCCAGCATCTATCGAGAATTGATTGACTTGCCTCCTTTGCTGGTGTTTCATCCTCAAATGGACATCTGGGTAGCCCCCCTATATGGACTTATGCACCAAATGGGGTTACTACTATTTTTGTAGATGTGACATCTTTTATGGAACCACCACTGTTTGCAGTTACTTGCCAAACTCTATAGACTGGTCATATACATTTGACAATGACCTCTTTGCAAATGAAACTGTTAATATCACATCATCTGATAAATGTCACTTACGCCTCAAGAGAAGCTGTACAATGCCTCACCGGTCAGATGATAAATGCCTCCATTACCTGCTCTGTCCAACTCATGAAGTGGTACCTTCCTCAAGTTCAAACTACAATTCCGATGGACAGTATTATGTTGTGACTACCTACAAGACTTTCTCTTATGGACCTCTAGTGTGTGGTGTCACTATGCCCAACTTCTGTTTCGTTCCCTTAGCAGCACACTGTCATTGGCCATATGGTTATCACCTCTGTTTCCACCCTGGAACATGATTAAATTGATAGTGACCCTGCTATCTGAATGCTATTGCATGGTATTTACCAGTTTTTAATGTGCATGTCGACCCACACACCCTGAATCATAGAGTCTTGTTAGATAGAAAAGATACATACCTTATTCATATTAGTAGCAATATTACTAAGGCAGACAATTCTTTGAATGACTTATTTTATGATGGTGATTTAAGTACTGCACTGTACAACACCTGGTTGGAAGTCACTTTTAAAGGTTTTGTTATTCTTCAAGTAGTTTTCCTGATTGTTTTTCTGATTATTACCTTATGCTGTCTATACCGCATGCTCAAAGGCATCATGCACCATTGCAATTTCTCTATGAAACCCACACAGCTATACTATAAGCAACTACACTTACCCTAGCTGTGTTGCCTCTTTATTCAGGCAACAATGGGGGGGATATGTAGATCTGCCTGACTTACAGTCCCTAATGTGGACTGCCATGATTCTGTGTTACAGCATAAATGATATTAGTATTTAATCATGCTTGATATGATATACTATTCAGTAGAGTTATATTTGTGGTTTTAGCATGCCATCTACAGTCATTAGCCATTACGCTATGATCAGCATATTACATGAATCATTCTATCCTAATCCAAAAGTAGTTTTAGTCAGCATAATACTTACCACTGTGTACATGCAAAATCTAACAGCCTTGGGTGCAAGCTGCCCACCTTACCTACCAATGGAAATGCCTTGTTCAGCTTTTCTACTATTACTATGCAGATGATCCCTTTACCAGGTAACGGACCCTCTTATCTCTGACTAAGAGTTTGTGTAATCCTATTTTTTCACGGAGTTTTTCCTATGATGATAGAGGGTGTTTGAAGTTTTCAGACTCCCAGTTGTGGTAAGCTATCCTTTTTACATGTATTGGGGGTTAAACCTTTATTCTGTAACACCTGTTTCTAAAGTCATGTTTTGCAATCAGGTTTAAATCCTGCCAGAAATCAACAACATGCACAACCTTTTGTGAGCTACTGAATACACAATAAGCCCTAGCCATATACCATAATAATTTATAGTGTATCATAGGGTGTTGTAGTGTATGGAAATCCAAACACCTGAAAAAGTAATCCTGCTGCAGTAGTGACATAGCTACTGCAACAGAATGACTTTTCATTCTGCTGTAGTAGCTACATTACAATACAAGTGTCACTATCAGCTCAGTTCATAGGATGGGGGCAGCTGAAGCATCATGCACATGAGCTGGTCAGTGGGTTGATGGTGGTGAAGTGCAGGTGGCAGAGGGATGAGACATACTGCTGTAACCACAGAAAGTAAGTGATTATGTTTTTTTTCACCATACACTATATAAAATAGTGTATGAGAGCCAAATGCAAAACAGTACTATTCTTAAACCTCATGGTTTGCATGATGACAGAGGAACCTCTTGAGCTTTGCTCTGGAGGTCCTCATTGTCATTGTAACTACTCAGTGTAAGAACGTTATTGTTGTGTATGGTCTCTCATACACTGTTCTACATACAGTGTCTTCATTAATGAGAAACAGATACAACAATTAAGTCAGTGACTCATTTACAATGGTTTCTAATAGATAATTTCCAAGTATGTCCTGGGAGCACATGGTGTATCAGTGAGTTGCTTAGGGACACACAGTATGCAAGCTTGGGTTTTGGGGATCATACCTAGGTCTGCTGTCTGCACCAGTCTCATTCACAGCTTGTTACTCTAACATACAGGCTATGCTGCCAACCCAACCTAGCAATCCAGCTTTTTGATAGCCTTATATTTGTAAGACATCCCATAACATCAGTCACTCTACTATGTGACATTCATCTTAAAGACATGGAATGGTGCAACTGATGTTACAGAATGTTCAGGTAGTTCTCTATTAAAAGTGAGAACAATGACATAAAACCATAGTGACACAGACAATGATGGCAGAAAATGGTCAGCGGTCCATTCAGTCTGCCCAACCTACCCTACCTGTGCCTTCTTCCCACTTGCTACAACTATGTTCTTGTCCTATCCTTCCCTGCTCCCCCAAGCCCACTGATGTGTCCTGCACCACCTCCTCGGGCAGTCTGTTCCACTTGTCTACCACTCTATCCTTCTTGAATCTTCCTACTGCCAGTTTTATTGAATTCTTTCTTTTAACTGTGTTTGTGCTTAAGGTGAAATTTCCTCTAACCCTATCATATTTATCCAGTAGCTGCTGAGGAAAGATGAATTCTTCAAAAGAAATACAAACATTATTAAGCAGATAACAAAAAAGGACCAGAACATCAGAATAGTCTATGGCCACTAAATAGAAATTAGGTAGATAGAAGTATAAAAACAGTTTCCTGTAACCTTTAAATAATATTTGTCTAACACACAGATCCAAAAACACAGCCCATGTAGCCATCCCTACTAAATAAAAACAAATATTAACTGACAACATACTGACCCAGATCAGAACACAGGAAAATTGTCACTTACTACTCCACTATTACATTTTAGACATGTCAGCAGTGGGTTATCCACATTTTACACACATCCACAGTATATTTTCCGCATTTCACATATGTCAACTGTTGGTTAGCCACATTCCAGACATACCCACAGTACTTTGTCAATTTAGTTCACAGAATAAAAGACACATTCCACTTTCAACTACCAGAGAACTTACACAATCATAAGTTTTAAAGTCCTAGTTGTATAATAGTAATAACATTCAGTTAGCCAGAGTATACCTGAAATAACTAGCTCCATCGCTGATTAAACATGTGTTTGGCCTCAGTATTTAATCACCCACATCAGCCAGTTATTCCTTCATATACTCGGGCTAACTGAATGTTAGCACTTAAATAACCCAACATGCACAGCACTATTTTTTTTTTGCTTTGTTCGCTGTTATTTATGAAGGGGTGAGATGAGACCTTGATTATAGTCTAAACCTATGGGCCTTACCTCAGTGCCTACCATGAGTCAATCATTAAAGATGTGTTTATTCAGCACAGGTACAGTCACATACTATGTTATTCCGCACACAACATGGGCCAGGAAAAGTTGAATCCTGCTGAACCAACTTAATGGTGTTCTTCAAGTAGATGACTATGGAGGTTAATACGAGCCCTGACAGTGGATGTAGTCCATCTGGACATAAGCAGCTATGTTACCAGACTGAATGAAACAATCATAAGGAAGCAGCAAAATATGAGCCCATAAACTATTCACAAGGTAGATAGGAAACTGGCCAAACATACTAAGCAGGGAGTGGTAGAGGATGATCTCCAGTCAGAGTCAATGTACTATGTACTGCAGTGATTTTTTTCAATTTATCATTTATTTATCTAGGGTACCCCAGCTAAGATTCAACATCTCATGTCCAGTGGGATTATGCTTCTGTCCATTTTACAGCTGGGTGAATTTGGATCACCAGAAGGTTAAGTGACTTGCATAAGGTCACACAGGATTGGTTCTGGGTCTGTAGCCCATTAACAGATAATATTCATCAATTACGTAAGAGGTGATAGTCAGAAGTGGACCGGATCAATATAGTGCTACAATAATAGCGCAGGAAGAACCACACCGTGGAAAGTGTGAAAGGATTTAGAGAAACAGGGGTTTAATAGCGATAGGGAATTACTGCTACTCCTGTTGCTCTGTGCTGTAAGAATGAAAGCATCAAGCAGTCAGGTGGTCTGGTGCCTTGCCGAGCGGCTCACATAGTGGAGTGGCTAAGGCACCAGGACATGGCAGAGATGGAGACCTGGGACCACAGTTTGGTTCCCCCCAGGTCTCTGGGTATTGCAACTTTTGTGTGTGTGTGTGTGTATGTTTTTTTAAAAAAAATAATTTTGCTCCCTCCCAAGTTTCTCCCCACTTCCCTGAAGTCCACCCCCTTGGGATATGCTATCTTTAGTCTGAGGGTGTGGGGGGTTGAAGCCTCCCTCATCAGGAGTAGTGGGGGTAAGAGCCACCTTAAAAAAAAAAGAAACTCCCATTGTTTAAGTGGTGTGCGCTATTTTTGGTTGAGTCGGTGTTTTTACCCCCATTGTTTCCGCAGACACTGTTCTCCTTGCAGCATTGATATCCATGCTGTTATTGTCCTTGACATTATGGCCACATGCCATCAGAAGCAGATTTCTAATGTTTGCTAATGTCTCCAAATCAGCCAAAATGGTGGACAGGACACTGCAGAAGAAGAGGAGGATGTAAAGTGGGGGGGGGGCTAGACACACACACACACATACACATATGCACACATGCACACACACACAAATATATCAGGAACATAAGACAAAACAAGAGGACTTAGGCTTAATGTATAAAGAGTAAGGTACCTCACCTAGAATTGAGGAATCAAGTTACACACAAACTCTGTAGGATGCAACAGCAAGCAGGAGAACAGAGGAAAATAATTTAGCGGTAATTGTGGAAGACTAGCTTTAGTAGACAGTTGATCTATTTGAACATACAAATATACAAAATTTGCCAGCAGATAAAGACCTAGTGGTCTATCAAGTCTGTTTGAATGTGCAGCTAGCAACCCTTATTCTGCAGTTGTCCCTCCAGCCACCCTCCCCCTTCCTTGACCCTCCACCTTGCCCTGTCCCAGCCCTTTTTGAAGCAGCCTACTGTTCTACTGGATACCACATCTGCCGGCAATGCATTCCACCCAGCTAACCCTCTCTCCATAAAAAAGTGTCTCCTCATCTCCCTCCTGAACCTTACTCCCTCCAGCCTCATATCAAGACCCCAAGTGTCCCTCCCCTCCCTTGCTTTGAACAGCCCCTGCGTACCTGTCTTGTTCATTCCTTTCATGTACTTGAAGCTTTCAATCATATCCCCCCGTCCCTCCTCACCTCCAGTGAGTATATGTTCAACTCCTTCAGCCTCCTCTCATATGGTATGACTCCCAGCCCTGGATTATCTTTGTCACTGTGCGCTGCACCAGCTCCAGTAGCTTAATGTCCCTCTTCAGATATGGGTGGCAGTACTGCATGCAGTACTTCAGGTGTGGTCTAACTAATGAGCTGTACAGTGGCAGAATCACCTCTCCTCTCCTTGAGTATATACCCCATGCAATGCAACCCAGCATTTTGTTGGCCTTTGCAGCTCCTTTCCTACACTGTTCTGAGTTGTTTATTGACCCTGTAATGAGCACCCCCGGATCCTTCTCCTCTTCTGTCTTGGCTAGCTGCATTCCCCCCAGCTGGTAACTCCTCCTTGGGATTTTCACCCCAAAATGCAGCACCTTGCACTTTTTGGCATTGAACCCCAGTTGCCAGGTGTCTGACCAGGTTTCTAGCTTTGCCAGATCATCCTGCACCCCCTGCCATCCCCCTCGGTCATCCACCACCACTTCCATCTTGGTGTCATCAGCAAAAACACTGGTCTTGCTCTTGATGCCCAGTGATATGTCTGCAATGAATATCCCAAACAAAACTGGTCCCAGCACCAAGCCCTGCAGAACACCGCTCATCACTACCTTTGGGATGTCTTTCTTGACAGTTTAAAGAAGGCATTTCTATATGTGGCAACAAAGAACTAAATACTATTAAATAATATTCTTGACTATACATTAATTTCTGTAAAATTAGTACAGGATAATTCTGATCACTGTCAATATATTTTAAAATGAGGAACTAAGACCCTGGTTAGTCCAGTTTGATAGTTACAGAAAGGAAATACCATATGTGGGCATATACAGCATATAACTGAAGGCTATGGAACAGTTTTCTCTTTTTTGTATTTCTTACTTCTTTGTGGTATTTCATTTTGACTGCAAGTTTCATAAGATGTTATTCTTAATGACTGAATGCCTGTGTTAGTCAATTTTAAGGATAGTAGTGTAAATGTTAAGTTTAAAAAAGCAGCAAAGTGTTATATTTTTAAAAAGCAGCTGCTATTATAAACAAATGAGGACAAATGAGGAGTGCAAATCTACTGAAACGTGTTTGCTTCAGATATTGTAATGTATAAGCTCTGATGGAAAATAAAAAAAACCTTTTTTTTCCAGAAAACCACTTGCAAGTGTACATTTATAATTAGTCATTGGACATTTGGGAAGATGCAGTGTGGGGGGAGTAATGAACAACTAAAGGTAAATGATTCTGCATCCATGCAAGGCATTTGTAAGACCACACCTAAAAAATTGCATCCAGTAATGGTGTGGTAACATTGCTGGAATATTATGGAAAATGTTCATGAGGGTCCAACAAAAGTGAACCAAGCTGATTACTGGCTAAGGAGCAGGAGCAACTGCATGAGTAAAGACTAGAAATACTCTGATTTTTGAGCCTAGTATAGAGACAGTTTAGGGGAACATGATTATGGTCTTCTGAATATTTAAAAGGGAAAACAGGGTGAACATGCAGTTTCTCTCGTTATGCTGCACTACAAGATCTGTGCCAGACTGCTAAGGCAAGATCACTAGACCCTTTATTTTGCCTATATACTGTGTGTTTCAGTCATCAAGTCTATGAATTTTGCACATTGGGACTAGTTTGCTGCTAAGTACAGGGGCATTCACTGACATCATGGCAGAGGCGGGGATTCACTTGATAAAAGCTTGTGCCACTCACCTGTAATAAGCGCCTGCAGTTTCTCCCATTGTGCTGCACTACAAGATCTGTGCCAGACCGCTAAGGCAAGAAGATCACCAGACTCTTTATTTTACCTATATACTGTGTATTTTAGTCATCAAGTCTGTGAATTTTGCACATTGGGACTGGTTTGCTGCTAATTACAGGGGGATTCACTGACGTCATTGCAGAGGCAGGGAGTCACTTGATAAAAGCTTGTGCCTCTCACCACAGTGCAAGCGTCAGTGACATGAGTGCCACTCCCTGTAGAAAAATTCAAATTTACCTGGTGAAGCATTCAACCTATTTTATTTTTATGTTAATTATTTGAATTTAGGGCTAGATATAGTAAGTTTGTTAGGTGTTTTATTTATTTGGACAGTACTTTAGCTTTAGTTTAGGTTTGGATTTGATTTATTTGTTATTTTATATTATATTTTTAAATGTTCATCATGGGAACAGTGTGGCTTAATGTCCTAATTATTATGGGACTTACCTGTATTGATGCAGGTGTGTTTTGCCTGGATATTATACCAAACAAGCATGTTTCTTCTGACGTTTTTGAATGTTCTATCATTTTGATTGAGTCTTGTTCTCATGATGAAAGTTGTATTTTTATTTTGGGATGCTTATCAAAGCAGGATGTAGTTGATTTAGGGAGTATTTATTTTATTAAGGTACCCAACTCTGTATATCAGTGACCTATCAGGCAGTTTATTATGTTTCCCCTGGTTACTGGGATTTTGCTATCTTTGTCAGGTGTTGTAGAACCTAACCCTGGATGTGAAGCTGTAGTTAATGATCAGAATATAAGTACTTTGGTGCTGCAGTTTGTTCTTATAAATGTTAGGAGCTTTCTTAATAAGAAGGCTGAAGTTGAGGCCTGGATTGTGATTCATAAGCCTGATGTTTTTAGCATTACAGAGACCTGGTTGAAATCTAATATCACTGATGCTATGTGTTTATTGGATGGTTATAAATTATATAGGAAAGACAGGAAGGGTAATAAGAAGAGGGGATATTGATTTTTGTTTCTGATAACTTGATACTATTGGTATTGATATGTCTTATCAACAATCTACATTTTGTGAATGGCTTCATATACAATTGTGCTTGGCTACTTGTATTAAATTGGGGTTTTGTGTTGTTTATAATCCTCCTAAGGCTGGTATCAATGGACTGCAACAATTTTTGGATTATTTTAAGCAGTGTCTTACTTCTAAATATGTAGTAATTATGGGGGGGTTAATCTGAATTGCCTGGGGGCAGCACATGATCAACTTGAATTGATTATTACTAGTGCTGGATTAAATCAAATTATATCAGGTGTTACCAGATTGAATAATTTAAGTAAACAACACACTTTAATTGACTAAATAATGACTAAAACAATGGATAGGATAATTGAGAGTGGGACTTATTCAGATAGTATTAGTAATCACATGCCAGTGTATTGTATTTGGAGATCTTTGAGGTTAAAGATACCTACTAAGATAATTACATATAGAAATTATTGTGATATGAATGCTAATGGTTTAGTTTCTGAACTTCAAATGATAGATTGGTCACTACTGAATATTATTCCTGATGCTGATGCTGCTGTTGATTTTTTCCTTACCTCACTTTTGCATATACAAGATAAATTCTTTCCTCTGGTCAAAAGAAGGGTTATGGGTAGAGACAGTAAATGGATTGCACCTGCACTGTTTTTATTAATGAAAGAAAGAGATAGATACTGGAAAGTTTACAAAACTCTTAATAGTACTGAGGCCAATAACCAGTATTGTTTTTGAGAAAAAAATGTAAATTGTTGATTCGCAATAATAAGTCTATTATCAGAAGCATTAATTAAATTTCTTGGGAGATTCATAAAAATGGGGAGTCTATTAAAAAATTGACAGATCCATCTAAAGCAGGGGTCTGCAACCTTTTCAGGATTGGGAGCTGCATGTCCTCCTGGCATGACCAGTCTGATCACTAGAGAGCCATATGAGTGTATGCATAACAGAGGTCCTTTGTAGTGCATAATTTAGCTTAAACTCATCCAACAATGCTATTTGAATAAAGCATATGTTAATCAATTGGAACACTGCACAAAAAAAGCCACACTGGATAGTTTCCTCTTCAGATCCTCCCTAAGAGAATCAGAAGAGTTTTAGCCATGATTTTGTAGCTGAAAAGGCAAATGGTTAGTAACTTGAAAATTAATTCCTAATACGTGCTTCAGGCAAACCTCTTGGAGCCACTGAAAGAGTCCCACTCTGTTAGCCCCTGGCCTCTGGTGCAACCTTCCTGTGTCTCGGCATAGGTAGGTGTGAGCCTGGCCACCCCTACCATACATATTATTGGTATACATCGAATGTTTGGTTGGAACATGCCCTGGAATCAGTATTTTTTGGAAACTTTTGTGTAAATCACTTGAAACATTCATCCACTCCTGCTGATGAAAACAAAAGCACCCCAGTCTTCTAGAAAGGCTATGTTCTAATCTATGATCATTTTTTTTTGTTGGGTGTGCCAGTTTATCATAAAATGTATGGCTGATTCACAGCATCAGTGTCACCTTAATACTGGCAAAGCTTTGTTTAACATGCTTAGAGGAACACTGCCAACTTACTTAAGCCTCAAAGTGTCCCTAGTTTAAAATGCACATTTTATGATTGTTCACATTATATTCAGACTGTTTATTCAGCTGGTAGTTTGATTCACGTCCCTTTTTTTCTTCTTTTAAAAAGTGAAAAACTGACTGCCCACCATACTGGTGTTACCACACCAAAACATGTTTGTTAACATTTCTTGACCAGCTCCCACTGCATCTTTCCTAGACTCAGGAACACCCCCAACACAATCTAGTGACTCATTATGCAGTGGGAGTAGAGGAGACTATTGAATCATGAGTGACTGCACTGTTTGAGGGTATTTCTAATGTTCAGGAAGTGTGCACTAAGAGTAGTTCAATGATTTGAATCAAAACATAGCTGGGCATAGCTATACATTGCCAAGCATTTCAATTCTAACAAGCAATGAGGCAGATAAAACAACCAGCAACATAAATTAATTTTAGAGAAAGTAAGCAATCATAAAATGTGTATTTTTACCCAAAATAATACAAAAAAGGTTGACAATGTCCTTTTAATATTTCTTGCATTTGTATGACCTTGCATGCCTTGACTCAGTCCTCCTTCCATCTCCACAGCCTTCTATCCTGCCTGAGGAACAATTGCCTTTCTAATGATTTGTATGCTACATAGCATCCTGATGTAACTGTGGTTGTACCTCTCACCCCACCTAGATCCCAAATGATGTGAGGCTATCACAGTAAAGTACATAAATCACCTGTTAAGAGATGGAGAAGGATGACAAATAACTGCCTGGACCATCCTATGTATCTGAGTGTAGGAATCAATCTGTCCCTCGATGGGCATGGACATCTACCAAGCCCAGCCTGCTATACATAAAATCACATGGCATGTCTGGTGCAACTGCATTCAGTGTCAAGTACTGCAAGCCCTGCTAACATCTGGCAACATTTCCTGAACTGCAAATCTCTGCCAACATGATCCTTCCCCTTTGGTTACCAGGGAGCATTTGTACAGTCATGAGGCATCCAGAGCTGATTGTCACTGGGTTTTCCACTTGATGTGCAATACTCTGGGCTTTGGCACCAACCTTGTTCAACACCTTGGTAAGCAGTAACACTAACTATGATGTCATCAGGCAGCCCTGCCATGAACCTTTGAAAGTTTTCTCCCTTACATCCCACTGGCTGATGTCAGTAATGCAAATGGTATTATCGATACTGGCCTATAATATGATGGACACTGCAGTGCCAATAGCCTCTCATAAGTAATTATGCTTAATTTCTTCATATTGTCCCAGCATCAAGAAAATTCTACTTCACAGAGAGGGTGGTGGATAACTGGAACAAACTCCTAGAGGAGGTGGTGGGAGCAGGGACTGTGGGGGGGATTCAAGGGAGAGTGGGACAGACACATGGATCTCTTGGATCTGGAGGGTGGTAGAAAATTGCAAAGTTCCAGCAACTTGTTAGGTACACTGGGCAGACTGGGTGGGCCTGGCAGTACTTTTCTGCAGACCCATGTCTATGTTGCTGTCAAGGATATCAGTGTGTATGTGATATTGCATATTCCGTGTGTGACCTCCACAGAAAATTCCAAAATACTTTATTGTGGAGCAAAGTAGCAGAAATACTGAAAAGCATAAAATTGGACTTTTGAGAGTTAAGGAGCTGCAGAGCCACATGAACACAGGCAAAGAGCTGCATTTGGCTCCCGAGCCTCAGGTTGCAGACCTTTGATCTAAAGGAAAAGGTGTCAGTACTATTAATATAAATGGGGTTGCTGTTTCTGATCCTAAGAAAATTTCTGATCATTTTGTGAAAAAAATTACAGATTTATCTAAATATTTGAATTACTTTCAATTCCTCTTCTTTGAATGATTACAGATCTAAATGTAATTATATTGGGAATTCCCATTCTTTCAGTACTATACAGCCCCAGGAAGTACTTAAGTTGCTTAGATGAATGTCTATTAACAAAAGTACAGGAGCAGATAGTTTGGAAACACAATTTCTAAAAATTGTTTCGAATTTTATATATGAACCTTTAACTACTATTTTCAATTTATCACTTTCTACTGGTTTATTCCCCATGGTTTGGAAACAAACTATCATTAAACCTATATTTAAATCAGGTCGACATTATGAAATTGATAATTATCAGCCCATATCTATACTCTCTCCATTAAGTAAGATCTTTGAAAAATTGATCAGTTGTCAACAAAAGGCCTATTTGGAAGACATGGGTCTTCGCTCTCTGTAGCAGCATGGCTTTCAAATGCATTATAGCACAGGATCTGCACTGGCTTGTTTTACTAATCATTTTTTAATATCAATGGATGCTGGTCAGCTGACTGGAGCTTTATTTATTGATTTATTTAAAGCTTTCAATTTAGTTAATTACTCCATGCTGCTCCAGAGACTGGGGAACCTTGGGCTTTCTGCTACTACTTATGAGTGGTTTTCCAGTTATTTGACTGCTCTTCCAGACAAGGTGAAAATTGGTGTGGGAAATAGGCACTGGGTGAGATATGTCATGGAGTACTGCAGGGGTCCATTTTGGGGCCCCAGTTGTTCTCAGTTTTTATTGATCCTATTGTTGGGGTGCCACCCTTTTTCCAATTTATCTTTGTATGCTGATGACATCATTTTGTTTACCAGTTCTGCTAAAATTAATGAGATTAATAATTCCCTTTAACATGACTTTTTAGCATTGAATAAGTGGTTGCAGGATCATTGATACATAGATGCATAGGCAGTGTCAGCAGATAAGGGCCTATGGCCCACCCAGTCTGCCCATTTGAGCTTGTAAGTTCAGTTTGTTTTCCTATAAGTATGTTGCACCTTACCCCTGAGCTCCAGAATTCCTTTATGTCTACCCCATGCATTCTTAAATCCCGTGATTGTTTCAGTCCCCACCACTTCCTCTGGCAGGGTGTTCCACTTGTCCACCACCCATTCTGTGAAGAAATTCTTTCTCATGTTTCCTCTGAATCGTCCTCCCTCCAACTTCATCCCATGCCCTCTAGTCCTGGAACATCTTTTTCGCTTAAAAATAGTGTTTTCCTGCACCCTGTTCCTCCTGCAAGATACTTGTATGTCTCTATCATATCCCTCTCTCCCTCCTTCCTCCAGGAGTACATGTTCAGTTCCTTCAACCTGTCTTCATAGGACTTGCGATGCAATGCATGCACCATCTTTGTTGCCCTCCTCTGAACCTTCTCTACCCTGTCTATGTCCTTACGTAGGTATGGTCTCCAGAACTTTACACTGTACTCCAGGTGGGGCCTCACTAGTGTCTTGTATAGCGGAATTATGACCTCCCTTTTCCTGCTGGTAATGCCCCTGCCTTTACATCCCAGCATCCTATTTGCTTTACCTGCTGCCTTGTCACACTGTTTCCCTACCTTGAGGTCATCAGAGATGATAACCCCAAGATCCCTTTCCTGCTTGGTGCATGCTATATCCTCACCCCCAACTGATATACTGTGCCAGGGTTTTCGTGCCCCATATGCATTATCTTGCACTTCTTTGCATTGAATTTCAACTGCCAAACCCCTGACCATTCTTCAAGTTTCTGCAGGTCGCTTCTCATTTTGTCTACACCCTCTGGTGTGTCTACTCTGTTACAGAGCTTTGTGTCATCAGCGAACAGTGAAATTCTGCCTTCTAGGTCCTGCGCCATGTCACTGATGAAGATGTTGAATAGGACCGGTCCCAGCACTGATCCCTGTGGTACCCCACTGGTCACTCTTCCCTCTGTGGAGTGACAGCCATTTACCACCACCCTCTGTGTCCTGCCACCCAGCCAGTTACCTACCCACCACACTGCTGTCCTGCCCACACCCATATTCCCCAGTTTGTGTAATAGTCTTCTATGTGGCACAGTGTCAAAGGCCTTGCTGAAGTCCAGATAGGCCATGTCCACTGCCCTCCCCTGATCCACCTCCCTAGTCACCCAGTCAAAAAATTCAATGAGGTTGGTCTGACATGACCTCCCCCTGGTGAGACCATGCTGCCTTGGGTCCTGTAGTCCATTGACAACCAGATGTTCCACCAATCTCTCCTTCAGTAGTGCTTCCATGATCTTCCCCACTACTGAGGTGAGGCTGACTGGTCTGTAGTTCCCTGCTTCCTCTTTGTTCCCACTTTTGTATAAGGGGACTACATCTGCTGTCCTCCAGTCTTTGGGTACCTCCCCTGTTTCCAGTGATCTGCTAAACAGGATAGCCAGAGGTTCAGCCACCACCTCTCTTAGTTCTTTAAGGACCCTGGGGTGCACCCCATCTGGCCCCATTGCTTTATCAACTCTTATTACTTCCAGTTCCTTCAGGACCCTTTCTCATGTAAAGGGACTTGTGTCCATTTCTGCACCATTCTCACCCCTTGTACTCCCTTCAGACCCATTACCCTCCTCTTCCTCAGTAAAGACTGAGCAGAAATACCTGTTCAGTATGTCAGCTTTACTGTTGTCATCCTCCACACAGCCCCCATCCTTCCCTTCAGTCTCACTATCCCTCCTTTGTCTTTTTTTCCTTATGTACCTGTAAAGGTTTTGTCCCCTCTACCCACTGATTTTGTAATGTGTTCTTCTGTCTGAGCTTTGGCTTCCTTACTGACCTCCCTGCCTCCCTTTGCTTCTCCTGGTACTTCTCCCTATCCCCTTCTGCCTGTGTCTTTTGTATTGCCTGAATGCAATCTTTTTAGCTTTAACTTTCTTTTGCTACCTCTTTGAAACCATAATGGTCTCCTCTTCCTTTTCCTCTTGCTAACCTGCTTAATACATAATTCTGTTGTTCTTGTAATCCCCATTTTAAATACTGCCACTGTTCCTCAACCCTGATTCCTGTCCCATTCCCTTAATGCCTCTTTCAAGTATCTCCCCATTTTCCCAAAGTCTGCCCTCTAAAATCCAGGATCGTGTTTTTGTGTGGTTTGGTTCTGCTCTTTCTGTGATTTCAAACCACAATGACTGGTGGTCACTGTTCCCAGGTGCTCCCCACTGTTACCCCCATCACACTGTCCCTGTTTGTGAGCACAAGGTCCAGTATTGCCTTCTGCCGAGTTGGTTCCATGACCAGTTGCTTGAGGAAGGCACCCTGAAGAGTCAGGATAAATCTGCTCTAGTTGATGCTGCTGCTGGGATGCTCCAGTCCACATCTGGAATATTGAGTCTCCAACCAGTACTACCTCACCCTTGTCTGCCATCCTTTGGATGGCTAGCATCAGCTCCCTATCTGTTTCTTCCTCCTGGGCTGGTGATCTATAGACCACACCTGTGCGGATGGCTGTCCCCATTTTCCTTTCCAGCTTAACCCACAGTATCTCTCCCCCATTTTGTTCCTCCTGGATCTCTGTGGCCCTTATGTCATTTTTCACATACAGTGCCACTCCTCTTCCCTTCCTGCCTGCTCTGTCTCTTCTGAATATGTTGTAGCCAGGTATGGCCATCTCCCAGTCGTCGTTATCATTACACCAGGTTTCAGTGATGGCCACAATGTCCAGGTCTGACTGCACCATGACAGCCTCCAGATCTTCCATCTTGTTGCTAAGGCTCCTGGCATTTGCACACATGGCTTTCCATGATTTGACCTCCCTAGACTGTCTCACTATTCTACTCCAGACCCTTCCTTGGTTGTCATTTATCCCTGGTTCTCCTTGCTGTCTGCCCGTCTGCTGAATTTTGCCCCTTTTCTGCTTATCCACCTCTTGGGCACTAATCTCCATCTTTTGCACACTGCTTTGCAGAGATAGCCACTCCTCTGGTTAGTGTTGAATTCTAAAAAAAATGAATGTGTATTGTTTGGTTCTGTGCCAAAGGTTTGTAATGCTAAACCATTGGTAATAAATGATTTGGCGGGTAATATGATTAGACAGGTAACTGAGATAAAGTATTTAGGAATAATACTTGATGCTAGTTTAACTTTTTCAATGCATATTGAATACATAGTGAAGTCTGTAAATCAAAAATTGGACGCTTTATATCGTATTAAGGATTGCCTAACTAGAGAAGCAAGAGAAACAATATCAAAAAGTGTATTACTTACCACTCTGCAATATAACTCTTTTCTGTTTGCTAAATTAGCTTCCAAAGATTTGGACATGTTAAATAAATGTTTTATTTATTTATTTATTTTCTTTTGGTAACCGGGTGAGTACACTAGGCATAACAATGCCTATTTTAACTCTATTTGTAGATTTGTCTTGGCAAAACCTTATAATACGCATCACTGTGTTTTATATAATGAACTTAATTAGCTTCCTCCTAAAATTGGTTTATTTTTATAAGCTTGGTTAATTGACTAATGTTATTCTTTCACATGGTTGTAAATCACCTTTTTACAGGTTAATCAATTTGAAAGAGGCTGTTAGATCCTTAATCTCTTCAAATGTGTTATGTTTATGGACTCCTTAGATAAACACTTGTATGGGTGAGAGAGCCTTCTCAGTGCAATGTTCAGTCTTTTGGAATACACTTCCTGATAACTGTGTTACTGTTGTTAAGCAGGAAAGTTTAAAAGAGTCTTTGTATTGTTACCTGCAATCACTTGTTGTATGTAAATATATTTATTATTGTGTTTACTGTTCAAATAATTTGTACTTGTTTTGTATTATGTTTTTATTGTTGATGTCTTGCTTCATTGTTCAAAGCACCAGGTTGATACTGAAAAAGGGACTGGGCCCAGTTGCCTTACCTCATAAATAAAGCGAATTGAATTGAATTGAAAACATACGTAGTTTTCTGAACTGGGGAATGTAAACAACTAGAAGATACAGTATGTACTACAATTGATGTGAGTGGCAGAAAAAGAAGAGCAGCAGCAACAGTTCTGTGTGGTCTCCTCATCTATAAAAGATAAAGGCAGAACATAAAGAGTATGCTTTATAAACCTCAGTAAACCATGCCCATGTGGAATAATGTCCCATGCTCTGCTATGTAAGTTTAGTATTTATTTTTTTTAATGGTGGCAAAAAGGTCAGGCACTTAAGATTTCTTGTAGAAAATTATAAGGTCAATGTTTTGTGGTTGCTAGGTACCACTTCATAAACGCATTTCTCAAAAAATAAAAAGCACAGGAACTAGGGATTTATATAATTTGACATGTACAACGTTTATTAAATAACGTGTTTCTTCATCTCCAAAAAATTTATAATTAGTTTAAATTGATGAGGTCAACCTGCTGCATGACTAAATAATCAGTAACTGTAACTAGACAGGAGCATATCCATGTTAAAATGTTATGTCCTAAAAAAATCAACTACATGGAAGCACAGAAACATAAAAAATGATGGCAGAAAACAGACCCATGGTCTATGCAGTTTTCCACAGTTCCCTATTAATCTTTGAGGCCTACTATCTATCCAGGGTGCTAGCCCTCCCCTACCTCCCATTCTCCTCCCAGGTTCTGCCACCCTGAGCAAGCACTATACCCTTCATTCAGTCCCAAATGTGCTTAAAACCACCAATGGTCTTTGCACTTACAACTTTGGCTGTTAAACTGTTCCATGGCCACACCACCCTTTTTGTGAAATAATACATCCTCATGTCCCTCCTGAACTTCACTCCTGTTAGTTTCCACATTCAAGCTAAATAGTTCCCCACAGTTCATTTTGTTAATTTCTTTTAGGAACTTGAAGGTCACAGTCATATCTCCCCTGTTCCTTCTGGTCTCCAATGATTACATGTTCAGTGCCATGAGATACTCCTCATAGGACCTGCCCTGTTGGCCCTGAATCATTTTCGTCACCATTCACTGGGCTGTCTGCAACCTATATTGATCTTTTCTGAAGTGAGGACTTTAGAACTGTTCACAGTACTCCAGATGTGCCTCACTAAGGATCTGAATAGGGGAAGTATTACCTCTTGCCTTCTGATACCAATATCCCCCCACCCCAAATACAGCCTAGCATCCTACTTGCTTTTCTGTATGTCTTGTTGCACTGACTTGATTGTTTTAAGGAATCACTGATGATAACTCCAAGTTCCCATTCCTCAGCAGTAGTGTTAAGTCTCACCCCACTCATTCAGTACTCTCTTCTGGGATTCTTTCTCCCTAGGTTCATTATCTTGCACTTCTTGGTGCGGAATTTCAACTGCCAAGCCTTAAACCATCCCTTTAGGTTTTGTATATCCCTATGCATTTCCCTGATTCCCTCATTGCTATTCACCCACAGAGCTTACTGTCATCCACAAAGAGACACAGCCTGCCCCATAATTCTTCATCAATGTCACTGATGAACCTATTACAGAGAACTGAACCCAGGACAGATCCCTGTGGTACCCCACTCATGACCTCCCTCTCTTCTGATTTGACCTCCCAAACATGAATCTGTGATATTTAATATCCATAACCCATTGCTGTCCAACTAGTCCACAAGGTTCTCTTTGACCAGTAACTCCATGAGCTTCCTTACAATAGAGGCAAAACTGAATAGTAAGGGACAGGGAGATAAATTGAGGAGGGGGGGAGGGACGGGGCAGGGAGAGGGGAGTGTGCTAGTGTTGGAGGACTTGATACTGAAAAGGATCAGATGGGGTGGTAAAGGGGAAAGAAATAGTCTAATATGGGTCAAGTCTATTCCTGAGTTGACAGCAGGCAGGGCAGGCCATTCTCAAGTGCACAGGGAGGGGATGGAAGAAATCGCATGTTGTGGTGCATGTGGGTACCAACAACCTGTCTGGGGAGATGGTGGAGGCAGTAAAGGGGAGATTTGAGGAATTGGGGAAGCTGTGTGCAGAGGTGGGGAAATCAGTGGCCTTCTCGGAGGTGCTCCCAGTACCCTGTGCAAGTACTGTGAGGAAGGGAAGGATGGGGATTTCAACACCTGGCTGAGAGAATGGTATTGTACTAAGGGATATGTGTTAGTAGGGGGCTGGGGCAGAACCTGGGACAATAATGACATGTATGTAGGAGACAGGCTACACTTGAGTGAAGAGGGGAAGGGAGTTTTGAAGCAAGGGATACAGGGGTACATAGCAACATAGGTAGCTTTAAACTAGGAAATGGGGGTGGCAAGTGGACAGTTGGTAGGCTGGATTTCCAGAGCAGGGAGCCAGATGATCCTACCCCAAAGCTATAGGGGAGGGCATCAGGGTAGGAGCAAAGGGGGTAAATTGGGGAGGGAAAGGGAAAGTAGCAGGGTGGAGGGTAGTGTCACAAAACACAAGGAGCCTGGGAAACAAATCAGTTGAGTTACAAGCTCTCTTGGCAATGGGGCAGTTGGACTTTGCAGCCATAACAGAAACCTGGGCCACCCAGTACCAGGAATGGGATAGGATGATCCCTGGGTACAGACTGCTCAGAAAGGACAGGGCCAGCAGGAAAGGTGGGGGTGCAGCAATCTATGTAAAGAGAAGGAATAAGGTGCATAAGGGAAGAGGGGGAGGAAGGCAGGACAGAAGCCCGGTGGATTCAGTTTCAGGATCCAAAGGGCAGGGTACTGAGGATATGGGTGGTGTACAGGGCACTAATTCAAGGTGAAGAGCTGGACAGGGAGTTGGCAGAACAAATTAGGAGGGTTTGCAGGAAGGAGAACATTGTGGTGGTAGGGGACTTCAACCTATCTGGGGTGGACTGAAGCACACTGGCCACGACAAGTGCTAGGGATCAGGTTATACTTGAATCATTCTAGCATAGCTTCATGGTGCAGTTGGTGCATGAGCCAACTAGGTTGGGAAGAACTTTGGACCTTGTACTATCAAATTGGGAAACCGTAAGGGACCTGAAGGTTGAGGACAATCGAGCTGGGAGTGATCACTACTCAGTCTGGTTCAAACTCAGAATGGGGATGCAAACTGGGGGTTCAGGTACCAGGGTGATTGACTTCAGCAAGATGGGGAAAATCCTGATAAGTCATTTGGAGGTTATCCAGCCAACCATGGATGCCAATCAAAAATGGGGTATTATTAAGGAACGGTTGGCAGAGGCTACAGAAACATGTACTAGGGCACAGAGTAAGAGGTGAAGAGCAAAGAAGCCCAGTTGACTGACCAAGGAGGTAGTGGAGGGGGTGAGAGCCAAGAGAAGAGCTTTCCAGAGATTCAAGAGATTAGGGAGGGGGAAGACAGGGAGGAGTATACAAAGAGGTTCAGGGAGGTTACAAGACTATTCAGAGCCACCAAGGCATCCAGGGAGCTTAGACTGGCACAGGGCATTAAAGATGGAGAGAAAGAATTCTTTAGATACATTGGTGAGAGAAGGAAGAACAGGGATCAGATAGTGAGAATTAAGAATAATGGGGGTGGATAGAGAAAGGGGAGGAGCAAGTAGAAGCACTAAATGAGTATTTCTGCTCTGTATTCATGGTGGGGGTCAGATACCACATGGGGGTGGTGGATTGGGCAGGGGAAGGGAACGGGTGACTGATGGAGAAATTACGGAGGGCAGAGAACTAGAAGGGCTGAGGGAACTGTGGGTGGACAAGACACCAGGACCTGATGGCATACACCCTAGAGTACTCAAGGAACTGGCAGGGAGCTTGGCAGGACCACTGACTGACCTGTTCAACACCTCTCTGCACACAGGATGCATGCTGCAGGACTGGAGGTTGGCCCACGTGGTACCCATTCACAAAGGGGGCCTGGAGGATGATCCAGGTAACTACAGACCAGTAAGCCTCACATCAATTGTGGGCAAGCTCATGGAGATAATCCTTAAAGATAGGCTGGTGACATTTTTGGAAGACAATGGTCTCCAGGACAGGCCACTGGTCCTGCCAGACAAACCTGATTGAGTACTATGATTAGGTGACCAGGGAACTGGACAGGGGCCATGATGTGGATGTCCTGTACCTGGACTTCAGCAAGGCCTTCAATTCCATGCTTCATAGGATGCTAGGGGGGAAGTTGGAATATGTAGGGGTGGGTACTAAGGTGGTCAATTGGATCATTAACTGACTGAAAGGCAGGCAGCAAAGAGTGATGGTGGAGGGGAAACTCTCATTGCCAAGGGTGGTAACAAGTGAGATGCCACAGGGATTGGTAGTGGTACCAGTGTTGTTTGGGATATTCATAGCAGTTATCTCACATTGGATGCAGAGTAAGATCAGTCTGTTTGCAGACAATACCAAGATGGGAGCTGTGGTGGAAGACATCAAGGGGTGGTGGGTACTGCAGGGAGACCTGACTAAACTACAGGAGTGTTGGAAACATGGCAGCTGGGGTTCAATGCCAAGAAGATCAAGGTACTGCACTTTGGTACTAAGAACCAGAGGAGGAGCGATCAGCTGGGAGGGATACAGTTAGGGAACACAGAAGAGGAAAAGGACCTGGGGTGATTTTAATGGGGAAAATGAACAACTCAGCCGAGTGCAGGAAGGCAGCAGTGAAAGCCAACAAGATGCTAGGCTGTATAGCAAGGGGGAATCTCCTCTAAAAGTGATGAGGTGATCCTTCCCTTTTACAGGTCACTGGTCAGACCACACCTGGAGTATTGTGTGCAGCACTGGTGCCCATTCTTGAAGATGGACATGAGACTGTTGGAGGGGGTGCAATGCAGAGCGACTAAGATGATTGAGGGTTTGGAGGGGAAATCCTATGAAGAAAAGCTAGGTATGCTCAACATGTATTTCCAGGAGGAGAGGAGAGATAGGAGGGATATGATTGAGACCTTAAGTACCTGAAGGGGATAAGCAAGAGTAATACTGGAGAGATATTTCAGCTCAGAAGAGGGAGGGATACTAGATGGCATCAACTGAGTTTGGAGGGGGACAATTCAGGAGGAAAGTCAGGAGACATTATTTCATGGAGAGGGTGGTAGATAAGATGAACTTTCTACCAGAGGAGGTGGTTACCTGTAAGACGGTGGCCTGCTTCAAGAGGGTATGTGACAGAAAGGGGGATGGAATGACTATGAAGCAGAGAGGAGAGGAGAGGAGAGGGAGGAAGGGTGGGGCTGCTGCAAATTGAGGGGCCTGCTGCACAATCGAGCAGACTCAATAGACCATGTGACCTGTTTCTGCTGGCATTTCGTATGTTCATATGTTTGTAAGTAGAAAGAAAAGTATTAAGTAAAAGTCTTGTTTTTTGTCTGCAAAAAAAAAAATAATAATGTCTTAAAAAATTTCTATAGAAAACTTAGACTTAAAAATTTTTAATAGACACAAAAAGGTCAGTAAGATATAAAAGGAAAAAAAAATGAATTGTTGGTATCCTTAAATGATGTCTTCTCCTGCAAACATAGAAACCTATATGAATTTGGTGATTAATGATATAGACAGAATGATTCATGACAGTGAGGAACACAGATCAAAATACAATCTGACTGCAGAGGAGTCCTTTGCACTTGAAGAAGAGTCAGGGCTCCTCAAAGCACCAGAGCAGTTTTTTGATACTTTAGTAAAATAAATTTGTACACACTTACCGTACTTGCAATGGATGTGCACTGCTGTTTTTTCTGGTTTGTTTGTTCTCTGCACTTAAGGCATAGGAAAGAGACAACATGATTCTGGATCAAGAAAGCAGACAAGGTTGGTGACATATTTATTCAAACTATGAAAATCATCAAAAAGAATGTATGTACAGTAACAACTCAATAACAAATCAATAAGAAGGATAACTTGGAGACAACAAACAGAAACCCAGCTGAGGAAGTGAAGAAGCTAATGAAGGAATTACTAGATGAAGGTAGAGATGGGAGGTTTCTAAAAAGGCTGGGAAAGAGAGGCACTATTCAGTAAAGCCCTGTGACACCAGTCTTTTATACAATTCTTCCAATCCCTGTAAGGAAGATCTGTATTTAATGGTATGCCCTTCATGAAGGACTCTTTCTAATGCTGCCAACCCCTGGATGCAGACGTGTTTATTTTTCCCTAAGGTGCACAATGAGGTTATAAACTACACACAGACAGAAAGCCACAGAATGGCCATTGAGAGAGTTTACTGAGGTGACAAAGGAACTAAAATCTTTGTGAAGACAGGTTCTAATTTTTAACATATTTAAAAAGAGAAAATAAACAAGACTTGTGATAAGCGGACTCCGGAAGACGTCTATGAATGCTAGGTGAAACGTTGGGGTATACATCCTGCTTTACAACACAACACGATATTGTTTTAACCTTCTTTGGAGGGAAAGAATTTTTGTGCCCTCCTGCTACTGTTTTATACGATCCCCTCAAATCCATAAAGACAGAAAGAAAACACTCCTGGGAGACCAGTTATTACTGGGATTGGTTCCCTATCAGATGTTAGATCTTCTCTGTCTTTCTGGATAATTTTATCAAATGTCTTGAGCAAAATATTAAGAGTACAACTAACTTTATTAAGGTCTTAGGATAAATGAATGAGACATTTGATGACATACAGTATTGCTACCTGGTAACTCTAGACATCTGGGCCTTGTATACTTAAGCAATAACACATGACAATGGGTGTGTTATGATGGGATAACAGACCATCTTGGGTGGGCTGAAGCATGAAGCAAAGCCAAGTGCTTCCACCATCTGAGAAGGACCATTAGCACACTATAACACATCCCCCTGGAATGCCTTATTATGATTATAAATGTATTTTTAATCATATTTTTGTTGAGCTACTTTCAGTCGGGCTGTTGTGCTGGAATAACAGCCCAGCTAAAAGTACTTCTTGGCCAGTCAGGAGCCAGCATTCTTTCTATTCATTTCATAATAGTATTCCTCTTACAGTAGGGATTGCAGCTATCAGAAATTATCTCTGCAACAAACAAGATGGGAAACTTCCTCTTTGTTAGGTTAGTAAAAGACTAGATGAATTATTGGTTCAAAGAATGTTTCCTTGTTTGAAAATTTATATTTTGGCAAATTAAAGGAGTGGCTATGGGGTCATTAGTAGTCCCTAGCTACAGTATGCCAACGTGTTCATAAACAAATTTGAAGAAAAGTATATATACAGTACAAAAGGACATCAATGTACTGTATTTCTGGAACAAAACAGCAATTTGGAAAGACATCATTGATTACATTTTCATGATTTGGATGGAGGGGCTGCACATCAGATCTGTATAAGTTTAGACCAGTGGTACTCACTCCATGGTTCACAAGCTGCATGCAGCTTTTCAAGGTATCATTTGTGGCTCTTTTTATGGCTCTTTAACTCTTAATAAACTCCTTACAACCTGCAGTTCTTCAGCCTATAAAACTCTGGTTATGAGCTGCATATGGAAAGGGGAACTGTGAGCAAGACAAATGAGTCATCAGCCTAAATTAGAAAAGAAAACATGTCCTTAAATTTCCAGTGCAGTACTGCATGAGTCACTAATGCATGTGATGTCATAATGGCAATTCTGTAAAAAAATAGTAAAAGTTCAACATTTTTGGAAACGTTAAGGAGCTGCATACATAAGCTGGAAAAATGAGGCAGAAAATCAGAGCAGTTCTTCCAACATGATGCAGATTTTGGATTTAGCATAATTCGAGTTTTTAAAGCCCAAATTATATGCTCTGCTTAGTACCAAACAATAATGGCGGGAAAAAAACTGTCAATACCCAGCTCAGTTTCTCTTTGGAAGGCTAACTCAGAGAGATTACATGTTTTGCCATTGTACTAGATCCCCCTCCAGTGGAGGTGGTCCCGCTGCAAAACTGATTCAGCTTTAATCTTCAGGGGGAAAAAACTACAGCAATCACTTATCCCATCAAGCTGGTTGCAGATTATATTATTCATCAACATGTTTAACAAAGCCCCCAGCTGTGAAATAAAACTACACGTTTATTAATGTTTAGTGTTCTTTTCTTTTACTTTGACGTGTGTTTGAAGTGTATTTGCCCAACTTTAGTGTGATGTTTATGTTGTGGCTCCTTAGCTAAAACTGACTGTGCACGTGGCTCCTGAGCCAGTGAAGACTGAGTATCACTGGTTTAGACTCTTTAAACAATTACACTGACTTCCTGAAATGTGTTCTTAAACAAAACATTAAAGAAATACATTTCTTCATGTGACTGTATACCGTACAAAGAAAACATACTGAAAACAAAATCATAAAGAAAAAACAAACAGAAGAGTCACTATTACATGCTGCTAATTTCTTATATCAAATTAAAAAGAATATTCCATATAGGCAGTCTATCTGAATAAGAATAAATTGCACAGACACTAAGAAATTTAATAAAGTAGCTAAAGACCTCACTCTTAGGGTTGAAGAATGAGGATATAACACAAAAGGCATTGACATTGTAGAGAAAAGATGTGATTACATCACAAAGAAGGAGTTCTATGAGCATAAAACAGCACAAAGAAATGAGGATGAGCTACAGTAGTTGCTGCAATGAATTTCAGTGATAATATTGGACAAGTCTGGAGCATCATAAAATGACCCAGATATGTGTTCAAATCAGCATAAAAAGGATTACAGCCTTTCAGAGAAAGGTCTTTGATAATGGCAAGAAAAGTGCTAAAGGGATAGAGGGATGTATACAATGCATACTATCCCCTATGTCTCTTGGGATATCATAGGCACTTTTAAGGAGGTGGCTATTTTTTAATGGAGGTTAGGCAAAAACACCCAATCTGATGGCCTAAAGGAGTAATGCTTGATATTGTGCTGCTTAGTGGGATCCACTAATATGGCCTGAGTGAGTAGTGATTGATACTGTGCTGCTTAGTGGGATCCACTAATATGGCCTGAGGAAGTAGTGCTTGATACTGTGCTGCTTAATGGGATCCACTAATGTGGCCTGAGGGAGTAGTGATTGATACTGTGCTGCTTAGTGGGATCCACCAATATGGCCTGAGGGAGTAGTGCTTGATACTGTGCTGCTTAATGGGATCCACTAATGTGGCCTGAGGGAGTAGTGATTGATACTGTGCTGCTTAGTGGGATCCACCAATATGGCCTGAGGGAGTAGTGCTTGATACTGTGCTGCTTAATGGGATCCACTAATGTGGCCTGAGGGCATAGTGCTTGATACCGTGCTGTTTAGTGGGATCCATTAATGCTGGCAACTCAAGAAGTAAAGTACTTTCATAGTAACATATCAACGGAAGTTTTTGTACAAATTGTTACTTTACTGAGCTATAGTAAAATGGTTTGCAAGGCTGTGAAAGCTCCACCACTAATCCCATATAATTGCTTAAAATGAATATTTGACGTACAGTATGTTTCAACCAGATTTCAAATATATTCAGTCATAAACAAATGCTTTGTCAGGTTTGTGCATGCCTCAGATTCCTGCTCCATGAGCAGTGTTTGCTGCTAGGAGACCAAGCAAGCTTATTTACAGTGGAGCCTGTCATGATGCAATTCAGTGTCACAGTACACCAAATGACAAAAGGGATTTACTGCCATTGAAATTGCTTTGTTTCTTGCAGTAACTTTGCTGCCTGTATTGTGTTGCATCATCCTTGTGGGCTTCACCGTGTCAATGTGCATCTGTATTTGGAACCATCCTGGTAGAACTGGGCTCGGTCTAGACCTCACTGTATGATTCTAGTTAATTCTGCTGTTGTGCTATCTTATATTTAGAATATGGATCAGGAGATTTCCCAGTCTCTTACTGGCTAAACCTCTTACCAAGTAGTACACTTATGTGCTGACCAAGACCTGGAAAAAACAAGCCCCACTGCCAGCTGCTAGTGTGTCTGGAAAAATTAATGTGCCAGGCAACAAAAGTGAAACTAAAAATGCTGACTCGCTACCATTTGTTTTCCTCACTTACTGAGCAAGCCTTCAGCTGGTGTCTGATCTCCCACTCTCCCATTGCCAATGGTGTTCATTAAATATCATGGGGAATAAAAAATGCCTACTGTTACTAGTGTAAAGCGCTGGCGACTGCTATTTTGCTGCATTCTCATAATCATTCTTCATCTCCTTCTTGGCACTAAGATGGTACGCAGCCACCTGCCAACTTTCTGTCCTGCTACTAGGCACCACATCTCAATCTGCAGGAGCACAAACCACAAAAGTACCACTAGTCCCATAGACTGGAGTACTTCACTTGTGTCGTGGTCAGCAACAGAATGGGAGCAAACTAACGTAACTCACTTCAGCTGAGGGGGGAAGGAAACATGATATTAAAAGAAAGTGACCACACTACTAAAATAAAGTGTCTTTGGGAAAGGCTTATGAAACACATTGGCATCCTCTACTGTAATTCTACCAGTGGAGGGATTAATTTACAATAACCTTTTGTTTATTCCTTTTGATTCATTTTATACATTTTGTTTTAAATTAAGACAATTATTTAATGCAAATAATAACACATTTTCTCAGTGCAATAATACCCTCCAGGGTGGGTGGTATGGACTGTACTGAACTTGCCAGATGCTATAAGGCCCTCCACCTGCAGCGTCAGGCCTCATTTTGCCTCTGTGGTTGTCCAATATAGCCCAATACCACCCACTGTCAGATATTATTGCTATGATATATCTATATATATATAAATATACACACACACACACACACACACACACACACCTGCAAAAATTAAAAATATGTAGCAAATGCGGAAACCAGACATGTTTGGTTTCTGTACCCCAGGGGCCCCACCAGACTGAGTGGGCAGGAAGCTGATGGCCAGCAGTGCCCACTTATCCCCTTCAGATGGTGCTATGCAACACCAAGTCGATAAGGAACAAGACTGGAATTATCACGGACTTGATTTCCTCTATTGACCTGGCTTGCATCACAGAAACTTGGTTGGGTAAAGATGCCAGCCCAGTTCTACAGGTGGCTATCCCCTCTGAGTATTCTGTAGTGCATTGTCTGAGGAGGGATCATGGGGTGGGGGTGTGGCCAACTTTTTATGATCCAGCCTGGGCTTCACTGTGCATCCGGTTGGAACTTCCAGTGTGTAGCTGTGTGTGGGGGTCCAAGTACAGGCTGCAGAATTCTCCATATTTACAAGCCCCTTGGGTTGGGGCGGCATTCCTGCAGGAGGTTGCAGACTTTATGGTTGACCAGGTGTTGGAGTCCCCCAGGTGTTTAATCCTGGAGGACTTCAATGCCTGGGTTGATGATAAAACCTCACAATTTGGCTATAACCTCCTCCAGTTAATGTCATCACTGGGCCTAGCGCAAGTAATTACTTCTGTGACCCCCCAACATGGTCACATGCTTGATCTGGTGTTCCAGCTGGGTCTTGAGGTGGGGAGCCTCAAGACTGATCAAGTCATTTGGTCTGATCACTGCATGGAGAAGTTCATGCCTGAGGTCCCCCCTCTCCTGAAAATCCATCCCCCGATGAGATGGTCAGCTACTACACTTTAAGGAGCTTGTCACCAGAGGGACTGCTGGTGTTAGCTGATTTATCTAGGGAGGACACTGCATGTGCACTGATGAGGTGGTGGCCTTCTATAATAGGGTGGTCTCTGAAGCACTGGATGCCATCACTCCAGTACGTACTGTATATGACACAGATCCTCTCACTTGAGTTCCCCTTGGTTTGATGGGGTTCTGAAGGTGATGAAGATCAGGTGTCAGAAGTTGGAGCATTGATGGTGGAAGTCACGGTCAGAGGATGTAAACTGGCACTGCGTGCTTACTGTGGAGTGTACCAGGAGGCAATTTCCCATAAGAATGCAGAATTCCTGTCCAGGAAAATTGCTGCAGGGAAAAACAGACCTTCTCAGCTTTTTCAGACTGTAGATAGGCTACTTCATCCAATCTGTCTACAGCCGATAAAAACCTTTTCAACCACTTTATGTGAAACGTTTGCTCTGTTTTTCTCTGACAGTGTGTCCTCTAATGATTGGGAGATCCATCAGTAAGACAATCGCTGTCTCGCAGTGGTCAGACTGGGAGGAACAGAATCACTCCATCAGTGTGGGAGGAGTTTAAACCCGTGGAAGTGACCGAGGTCATTGAGGTGATCTCAAAGCTATAGCACACATGTTTTGAGCTGGACACAGCCCTGATGCATTTCCTGATGAGATGTGCTGGGACTGTTGGCCCGCTGTTTGCCAGGACTGCCTGGTGAACGATGTTGGAGGGATCTTCCCAGTGGTCTTGAAAGAGGCCCTGGTGAGACCCCTCCTGAAGTAACAATCTCTCAACCCAGACATTCTGGCAAATTACTGTCCCATCTCTAACCTGCCATTTTTGAGCAAGGTTGTTGAGAAACTTGTGGCACAACAGCTCGAGGATCACCTTGTGTCCTTTGACATCTATGAGCCATTCCAGTCAAGTTTCACCCGGACACCATAGATTATCGAGACAATAAAATGTATTCATACAAAAAAATTAAATATCAATCAAATAAGGGTGATACATACAGCTCTGAAGGTTCTGATAGCTACACTAGGAGCTCTTTCAAGCCTTATCCATCCAAGGGTTATTTTTTAGAGAAAAGACCACAACAAGTGAGATTAGACCAGGAGAATCCACAACCCAGCACATCAGAGATACCTCAAACAGAGAAACAGACCCCCAAGGTTTACCCAGGAGATATGATTTAAGGGACAAAACAGGAACAGAAGAAGTAAATGGAAGGCCAACAGGACGAGGCACACGAGGGATGTACAGATGACATTGGGGGAAGTAGTGGTTTTCAACCTGAGCAAAAGAACTTTATCCCAAATGGAGACTGACACTGTCTCTTTGGGCCTTTCATTTTCCATTTCTCAAACACCGAATAAGTTTCAATTAGAAGTGGACTTACAGAAGTTTTTTCAGAATATTAGACTTAAAGCACAGTTCACTTTTACTGAGTCTCAGAACCCAGAAAGAACTAATTTAAAGTTAGCTATGGGGGTAAGATCTACTTATATGCCACTGATAGGCAATAGTCATGCCGTTGAAACATGTATTAGCTTGGTCCATAAAGACATTAATTTCATGCTCACTACACATAATGGAAATATTAGCTCTTTTAGAAAAAAATTTAAGCAAGAAACAAAAAAGAATGTCTTGATAGCCTACAGAAAGACACAGAGTTGATCATTAAATCAGCTGATAAATGTGGAGTCATTGTCCTCATGGACATCAGTCAATACAGAAACATGTATTTGAGACTTTTGGAAGTAGAAGAAAATTATAAACTACTTGAAAATGACCCTACTAAAGGTGTTCAGCAAAAAATTACAGAAAGATTGAAAGACTATGAATCCCTATGTTGGTTACAACATTGGGAGAAAGACCTTTTGATTAATGAATATCCTAGATTACCCATATTTTACACCTTACCAAAAATGCCGAAAGATTTGGTAGATCCACCAAGCAGACCGATTGTGTCCGGAATCAGACCTGTCTTATAACCCATTTCAAAGTATGTGGATTTCCACATTCAATATTTAGTTAAAAATACACAGACATACATTAAAGACACTGCACATGTCCTTAGATTCATTAAGGAGGTTAATGAAACAAAATGTTTTGACTCAAACATATACTTAGTCACCATTGATGGAAGGACCTGTATACCTCCATTCCCCACACTCTAGGAGTGCAGGCTCTGGGTGTTCACTTAAACACTAGGCCTCAAGGACATAGACCATGTACTAGCTTAATAATGGAATTGGCAAATTTTGTTTTGGACCACAACTATTTTCAACTTGAAAACAGTTTTTATGGCCAATTAAAGGGAACAGCAATGGGAAGTACAATGGCCCCAGGATATGCCAACTCATATATGTTTCAATTTGAGACTAAGTTTATTTTAAATCATGAGAACAGTATTTTATATGACAATATCATTTTTTGGAGGCATTCTATTGATGATATATTTATGTTGTGGAAGGGGGAAGAGAACAGATTAAAAGAATTTTTGGAAAACTTGAATACTTATGATCACAATTTTAAATTCACAGCAGATTACAGTCAGGACCAAATTCATTTCTTGGATATTACCATTTTTAAAAATGAAGGAAAATTGGACACTACATTTTATAGAAAGGCCACAGACCGGAATACTATATTACATAATAAAAGTTTTCACCCTAATCGTTTAAAAGACAGTATTCCCTATTCTCAACTTCTTAGAATGAAACACATTTGTAGCCATATACAAGAATTTACAATGGAAGAAACCGTTATGATTAATAGATTTAAACAAAGGTGTTATAATTCTAATTTACTTTCTAGAATTAAGAATGAGGTCTCTAAAATCGACAGAATGTCTTTGGTAGAAGAAAAACAAATTGGCTCACAAATGAAAAATAAAGGAAATATTTCTTTCAGTAACACACATTGCGTGGAAATGCCGAAATTGAAGTACATTATTCTTAATCATTGGAATATCCTACAGGAGTACCCTTTTACTGCTTCTGTTTTCGCAAAGAAACCATTTATCATTTCCAAAAAAGCACCTAACATTAGGGATAAACTGGTTAAAGCAGTACATCCTGTAAGTGATCTTAAAAACAAGGGGCAACTATTACTGGGTCCTCTGAAAGAAGGGATGTTCCCTTGTAACAGAGGTGTTGCATGTGACAACACATCAAAAAAATTATTTTTTAGGCATCCATACACAAGTAAGGAATACAAAATTAAACACCTCATTGATTGTAACTCCAAGGGGGTCATTTATATATTACAATGCCCCTGTGATCATCTATATGTTGGTCAAACTGCTGGGGAACTAAAGAAAATAATTTTAGAACACAAAGGCCATATTAGATCAAGAGATGAAAATTCGTCAGTAGCTAGGCATTTTGCAGACAGGGGACACACAGTGGTACAGCTCCATTTCTGGGGACTGGAATTGGTATCATGTCCCAGACGTGGTGGCAGCTTTCAAAAACACTTAAACAGTAGAGAAACCTGGTGGATCTTCAAACTTAACACATATCAAACACCATTGGGTCTTAATGAAGAGATTAATTGGCAGTTGTGTTGGTAACAAAATTCTTATTTATATATAATTTCAACAATTTGTGCCTCCCCTGAGCCCTTCTCCTCTTTCTTTTCACCTTTGATAGTGACATAATTATTTGGATCTGCTTTTGTTAATCAGTTTTAAATGTATTGAGGAGACGTCCCACATTCTGTGGAAGGCTCGTATAATATGACATTTAAGATCATAATACTACATTTACATGATTATTAAGAGAACTATGGTCATTTATTTTGATGTCCATCCCTTTACCCACATGGAAATATGGTTACCGGGCAGCTGTTGCAGCCTGGTGATGACGTCATGCACATCCACTGGCATCAGCCAATGCTTTTGTGCACGGGTATAAGAGGTCTTGTCTGAGATAGCCTCTTGCTGCCACATACTGGAGAATAACTTCATGTGGGAGACATCACAAATCTGGTAGGCTTATTTTGCTATGCTATAGAGAGAAAGATAACTCAAAATCACTTTATGTCTTGTGGGGCCGTATATTAACAGCAGCATTACTGTTTTCTTTTTCAGAGCTTTGAAGCTCAATGGGAATAGTTTAATCCTTGCAGGTATGCTGAATCTTTTAACTCCAGAATACCATAAGGGTTACATTTATTATTTTAGATTAGAGACACCAATATTGGTTAAGTAATTGAATCTTTGTTCTTTTTATTTTTATAAAGTGATGAAATCTCAGCACATTTAGAAGGACCACACTTTTTTAAGACTTTCATACAGGTAGCATAAGTTATTTGTGTTCTTCAATGAGTATAATAAGTTACACTTCAATTTACATAATAGGGATATCATGTTTGTTATATGGATTTTTTTATACATTCTAGATTATTATGGAGTCTATTGTGGCAGCACAGAAATGCTACTCAGGCTGTAAATAGCAGATAGCCCATTGGGCACACATTTATCTTCTGTCAGGTGAATGGCATCATAATATTGGTGTTTTATTATTTTTCAGTGCTATTTTTATGATTTAACAAGCAATATAACTTGGTCCACATTGGTTTTGCAGTTCTTGAAAATTAACATATATATGATTTTGAAAAATTGACATTTTATGTCATAATGGAAAGTTAATTATGAATATAATTGTATATTTTTAACAGCACCCCAGAAGAAGCCACCTAGTGGTGAAACATTGGGACTTGGCTGAAGAAAGAAATAAAATACTGTTTAAAACAATTTTGATAACTTTGAAGTTGTGTCATTACCAGAGCAGGGGCATTTGTTCTTTCTGAAGTTTTAGAGCCAGACACAGCACTAAAACAGCATTAGTTAGGGTGCATAATGACCTGCTCAGGGCTAGAGATAGAGGAGACAAATCAAGTTCTTGTTCTCCTCAATCTCTCATTGGCCTTTAACACTGTGGATCACTTCATGCTTCTCGATCAACTCTGTGAGTAATGTGGACTTGCCAATGATGTCATCAAAAGACTTGTGTCCTATCTATCTGATAGGGTGCAATGGGTGGTGATGGGGAATTTTTCCTCCTCCTCCTGAATGCCCCTGTCATGTGGGGTACCACAGGGTTTGATCTTGTTGCCAATGTTGTTCACAGCATATATGCTGCCTCTGGGTGAGATCATTCAGCAATTTAGTGTGGAGTTTCACTGCCTTGCAGATGACACCCAGCTATACTTGTCATTTGCACCCGGAACTTCCAAAGCTGTGGATGTGCTTTACTCCTGCCTGGCAAAAAATCAGTGACTGGCTGTCTTCCAGCTGGTTGCAACTGAACCTGGAGAAGACAGAGGTGCTGGTGATTGAGCTGGGTCAAGGGCATGATGGGAGGGTACCTGGAGCTGATACAGGACTTTTTCTGGGGTCAGCTTCATTGGTGACCTCCCTGAGGGTGCGCAATCTTGGCATGAGCCTGGACAGCAGATTAACACTTGAGAATCAGTCAACTTCTGTTGTCAAAAGTGTTTTTACCACTTGAGGAACATTGGCAGGATCAAGCTCCTCGTTCTGCCCAAAGACCTGCTGACTCTAGTGCATGCCTTTGTTACCTCTAAGCTCAACTACTGTAACTCTCTTTACTTCAGGGTCATGGGAGGGACCCTCCACAGGTTGCAGCTGGTGCAGACTGCAGCATCTCAGTTACTGATGGGCCTGGCTAAGTCCAGTCATGTGACCCAAGTCCTGCGTGTTCTGCACTGGCTGCCTATCAGGTGGAGGGTCATTTTCAAGGTAGGCTTGCTCACCTTTAAGGCTCTACATGGACAGGGTCCATGCTACCTGACTGAGCTCCTGTCAGCTGCAACCTCTGTCTGCTCACTCTTCTCCTCCTCTAGGGGCCTCCTAGATGCTCCCAGGGTTCAGCTCAAGTAATCAGGTGACCATGCATTTAGTGTCACTGGGCCAACTCTGTGGAACTCGCTTCCACCTGCAGTCTGGGAGGCCTCTTCTGTTGAGGTATTCAAGCAGAGGCTAAAAGCCTAACTCTTTTTCCTGGCTTACTTGGAGTAGATCCTTTTCCACCCAACTGTCTGAGTTATAACATCAATGGCCTCTGGTCCTGATTATGAATTTTAGGCTTAGGAATGTATAACCATGTATTAATGCTTTTTTTTAATATTTAATTTAATGATATTTTCTGTATTGTTTTTATTGTTAGGCAACCACAGCCTCCAGGACTGGGCACCATAAAAATAAAATTTTCCCTGCCTATATCCCATAATACTCTGGGGAATTTGTCCTACAACCGATACAGGCAGATACTGTTGGGATGGATTGTTAGGCTCTCCAAATTAATTTCAAACTCTAAAGTTGACACAATATGCAAATATTGCTGACCAAAACTTTTCCAGGGTTGTACCAGACCAAAACTGTGAATGAAAAATAGTAACAGTCTACAGCAAATGTATTATACCGCGGACTATGGAAGTGAGTGATAAAAACTGCAAAGGGTAAAAACGTTGAAAGCCTGATGAAAAAAAATAAAGGAATGGGGAGCAAAACCTTGCAGCATCCCACAAAACAAAAACCATACAACACAGACATGAATACAAATTTCAGAAACTCAGCTGACATTTCTGTGAAATACACACCACACCGACCGATCTGTGCCACACTAGAAAGACAACCAATCTGAAACCCCCTCACGAGTCACACAGACAACCTGAAGTGCAGTCTACCTCAAACTACTAACACCTGCACTCCACAACACACAGCAGAATGAGCCATACAGCAAAACAAAAAGACCTAATGTCAAACACCTACATACTGTAGCCCAGACCTTTTCCACAGTAACACTAATCACTCAGGAGACTTCCGATGGAATGCACACAGTGTCTCGCAGCCACACTTGTAACATTCACAACTTTATGCGGGAGTTCTTCACCCCTCTCGCACACCCCTACATATCTGTAAACATCCTCATTGACAGAACAATCATGACATCAGAGCAAATAGGGCAGCGTACCTCAATTGATACAGGGAAACACAGTGCAAAGGACAGCACTGAACTGCACAGTCACTGTAATCACACCATCGCTGATTTTACTGTCACCCTTCTTGAGTTACTGAAATGCATTCACTCATATTCCCTCACTGTTTTCACATGACACAACCAGGGCCACTGGGCCCAGGGCTCCTTAAAGTGAATGCATTCTTTGGGAGCTGTTTACTAATTAAGAAGCAGGATGAGTGAATCAGTCTTTTTAATTTATCTTTTTTTTTTATAAAAAAGAAAAAAGAGCCATCCCAGTGGTGCTGATGGCTGAGGTGCTGGATGCTTTACCTCGTGGCATGGTGGCGACCTGGGTTCTGGAATGAACCCTGGCCGTCGGAGGTCGGTGGGGGTGCAGAGCTGGATGGAGCTGCCAACAGTCAAGTTCTCCTCTCCGGGGAGGTGCAAAGGGCTTCCTCTGGCTGATGGCTACCACCTGATGGAGGCTGAGGGCAGCACGGGCCAGGAGAAGCCAGGCGCTAGGCCTGAGGTGGGAGGAAAGGGGCCATTACTGGGGCTGTGGGACTAATGCATGCCTCCACATGCATGCGTACCCACTCCTGGGGCCTCTGGGGTTAAAACGGAAGAAAAAGCCAGCGGCAGAATGGCGACCGACTCCCCATAGGCTCAGCTTCTGGGCCAGGCATAAGGTAAGCCCCGGTAATTCCGGGTGAAGGGGCTGGGGGGGTCGGTCAGATGGGGGCTGTCTGGGGGGGACAAAAAATGCTAAATGATAAAAAAAAGAAAGAAAGACAAAAGGTTTGAATAGCCATGCCAAGTGGTTCAGTAAGCATTTCAAAACGTGAACCATTGATAAGTCTGATGCAACTGCATCCATGTTTTGGCTGAAGGCACTACTCTCTAGCCTTTGAATATTCTCCCATCCTCACTAGCATGGAAAGTTATGGATCCAAGGATTTACTTCAAATGTCGACCTTTTGAAGAGGACTCTTCAAGCTGTTTCTTATTCCCTGTATCAAATAAAGGCAGTCAACAGCACACCCCTATTCCCTTTATCTAACATGACCTTACAGGCCCATTTGGGATTTGTGTCCAAAACTGTGACCTGTAGATGCAAATGCATGCTTTATTTGCATCAAATGAAGGCACCCTATTTTATTTTTTGCCAAAGAAGTCTTTATCCTCCTCCAGTACGACAGGCAGATCATCAGCCCCATCCCATCTCCTGCAGCCATCCCTCACCACTGCTGGGTTCCCAGTAATAGTCTCCCATCGATCTTCCCCCAATGGCAGGGTTAGCTGTTGGAGAGCTGTCCTCCCCCCTGGACAACAAATCCAGAGGTTCCAGTCTGTGCTATGGTGGAGTGGGCTACAGGGTGACAGACAGGTCTTCATAGAGCTCATTCTTTCATTATCTGCTTTTCTTCCCCTCCCCTATGTTGGGGTGCACACATTGGCATGTGCATGTGGAGGTACGCAGTCTGAAAAAGTCCCACAGCACCCACTCCTTTGTGTCTCTCTTGGCCATCCTGCCACCAGGCATCTTTATGGTGGCAATCACACTGTGAAGTCAGTAGCTACCATCCCCAGGAGTGGAGAGCAGTCTGTCAAATGCTCAGTCCTGTTTTACCATGGCTGACCACTGCTGACCTGATTCCTTTCCTAAACTCAGGTCACTGGCATGGGACAAGGTTATGTATGCATATGACATCTCAGCCCTCTTCACCACGGGGCTGGCCAGGCATCCTGTTTTCTAAAGAACCACCCATTACAAAATGTCAGTGTCTTCACAATTTGTCACATCATAGAAACATAAAAGTTGATAGCAGATAAGGACCACAAAGCCCATCCAGTCTGCCCATTTCTTTTTCTACATTATAAATGTGCCATCAGCCTTTGCTCTGTCAATGGCCTATCTATTCATACTCATCTGTATTGCTCCCTTATGCCTATCCCTTGCCTGTTTGAAGCTCTGCACAGTATTCATATCCAACACTTCCTGAGGTAGTCCGTTCCATGCAACCACCATCCTTTCTGTGAAAAAAGAACTTCCTCACATTACCCCTTAATTGGCCTTCCTCTACTCTCATGCTGTGTCCTCTTGTCCTGCTATTTTTCTTATATTGAAACATGTTAGACTCTTTCACCTTGTTAATGTCCTTAAGGTGTTTGAATGTTTCAATCATATCACACCTCTCTCCCTCCTTTGCTCTAGGGTATACATATTGAGCTTTGTTAATCTGTCCTCATATGTTTTCTGATGCAGTCCCTGCACCATTTTGGTTGCCCTTCTCTGGACTGCCTCAATTTGGTTAATGTCCTTGTGAAGGTGTGGCCGCCAGTGCTGCATGCAGTACTCCAGATGGGGCCTAATCAGTGTCTTGTAAAGAGGGATTATTACCTCCCTCTTCCAAATTGTGATACCCCTACTAATTCACCCTAACATCCCCCTATCCTTACCTACTGCTTTAGTGGTCTGCTTGGATAATTTCAGATCATCAGTGATGATGATGCCCTAGTCTCATTCTTCCCTTTTGACTGCCACAACTCACCTCCCAGCCTATAGGTGGCTTCAGGGTTTCTCTTCCCTATGTGCATGATCTTGCACTTCTTTGCATTAAACCCCAGTTGCCACTCTTCTGACCATTTTGCTAGTTTATCCAGATCTCTTCTCATTCTGCCCACCCCATCTGGATCCTCTTATCTATTGCAGGTCTTGGTGTCATCTGCAAACAGACAAACCTTACCCTCCTGTCCATCTGCAATGTCACTGATGAAGATATTGAAGAGGACTGACCCCAGGACTGATCCCTGAGGTACCCCACTTGTGACTTGTGTCTCTTCTAACTGTATACCATTTATCATCACTCTCTGTTTTCTGCCTGTCAAACAGTTTGCCACCCAGTTGACCAATGTCTGACCCACCCTGAGCCGACCCAGCTTATTAATTAATCTTCTATGTGGAACAGTATTGAAAGCTTTGCTGAAGTCAAGGTAGGTGACAACAACTGCTCCCCCTTGGTCCACCACTCTGGTTACCCAGTCAAAGAAATCTATGTGATTAGTTTGACAGGACCTTCCTTTTGTAAACCCATGCTGTCTTGGATCCTGTGCTCCTATGGATTCCAGATTTTGCACTATCCTTTCCTGAAGGAGTGCTGCCATAATCTTGATCACTACTGAGGTAAGACTGACTGGTCTGTAGTTCCCTGTCTCCTCTCTGCTACCACTTTTGTGGAGTGGGATCACATGAGCCCTTCTCCAGTCTTCTGGGACCTCTCCTGTGCTCAGAGACTCACTGAACAGTTCTGATAATGGTTCTGCTAGTTCCACCCTTAGCTTCTTTAGTACCCTGGGATGTATGCCATCAGGTCCCATTGCCTTGTCCACCCTGAGCTTATTGAGCTCTTGTAGGACCCTTTCTTTTGAGAAGGGACTAATTCTCACCTCCCCCCTCGTGTCCATGGTGCTGAGCTGTGGGCCATGCCCTACCGTCTCTTCAGTAAATACTAAGCAGAAGTATCTATTTATGATAGATGCTTTTACATGGTCCTCCTCCTCCTCACACACCCCCTTATCTCCTTCGCTCTTAACAATACCCCCTTTGTACTTTCTCCTTTCACTAATGTATCTATAGACAGTCTTGTCACTTTCTTTTACTTTCCATGCTAGCATTTCCTTGGTTTGGGCCTTTGCCTGACTTACTGCCTTTCCTGCTTCCTTTAGGGAAGTTTGGTATGCCTCCCTATCTTCATCTCACTGTGTTCCTTTATATTTCCTGAAGACCAGCCTTTTAGCTCTGTCCTTTACTGCTACTGTTTTTTGAGAACCAAAGTGGTTTCCTTCTTCTTTTGCACTTCCTTTTCTCTCTAACACAATGGGATGTTGCTTTAAGTATTGCCTCCTTAATGCTTGCCTACTTTGCCTGTACCCCCTCACCTGTATTTCTTTTTGCCAGGGCTAGCTTAACTCTGTTGGCCATCTTATCAAAGTCAGCTCCTCTGAAGTCCCATATTTTTGCCTTGGAATGGGATGATTTTGTTCTAGTGCACAAATTGAACCATACCATGTGATGATCACTGGCTCCCAGGTGACCTTCTACCTGGAGATCTGTGATCCTTTCCCTGTTAGTCAGTACTAGATCTAGGATAGCCCTGTATCTTGTGAGTTGTTGTACCAGTTGTTTGAGGACTTCCCCCTGTAGGGAATCCACCATGTGTGTAGTTCTGGCAGATGTTCCTGCTGGTATTGGCCAATCTGTATCTGGCATGTTGAAGTCTCCCATTATCTGACCCTCCCCTTTAGTTGTTATGTTCTGTATATCTTCTAACAGTAATGTGCCTATGTCCTCCCCCTGGTTTGGGGGCCTATAGACAACCCCTTCTTATGGCTGTTCCATTTCCTGTTTCCAGGGTGACCCACAGTTCTTCTGGCTCCTTATGTGTATTCTGAATTTCTGTAGCTTTGATATTTTCATTGACATATAGGGCCACTCCACCCCCCCCTTTTGCACCTCGGTCTCTTCTGAACAGTACATAGCCAGGTACTGAAGTCTCCCAACTGTGCTTACTGGTAAACCATGTCTCGTTAATTGCTACTATGTCCAGTTTAGGCTCTGTCATTATTGCCTGCAGGTCTGGGTTCTTGTTTCCCAGACTGTGAACATTTGTGTACATGATATTCCATTGGCCAGATTTCAGTGTGTTAGCTGTTGGGTGAGGCCTGGAATTCCCCCTGTGCATCCTATGGGTAGCTGGACCATTTTCCTTACCTGGTGATGCAAATGAACTGCAAACATGATGAACTCCTGTTTGACCACTAGCTGAGGGGGGGAGGGGTGTTATTTCCATTCAATGTATGGGGTGCAAACTGAATGTGCATGCAGTATGACTTTTGAAGAAAAGTTGGACAGTAAAACATAATTAGACCAAAGATATACCCAAGCTCACCCTCACCATGAAAAACAAGTTCTGGCAGAGCTACTATGACTGTGAATGCATTAACTAGAGAACAGTGTTTCACAGACATAAGCATTTATTTATTTAAAAAATATCAGATTTACAAACTTTGAGTCAGAGATTCATTTACAAAGGCCCCTTGTCAAAACTAATACAAAGACAGCCCAGTTAACAAGTCAAAAAACAATGGCTCAGAGAACAGTCAGTTATAACAATCATTCACTGGAGATACATGGGTAACAGTAGATGAACATATTACATAGTTTAGGCACACAGGCACCACATCAAGAAGACAAAAGCAGTTCAAATAATATGCAATAGCAAAAGCAAATAGACATCAGGAGTCAAAGAGAAGCCCAGAGTGTTCACAAGAAGGCTTTTGCATATACACTAACTGAATCAAAGTACAGTACATTGAGAAAGGGCATATTTAAGCAATAAGGCATGGCAGGGTGTGTGTTATCATGTAATAATGTCACTTCTGGGGTGGTGGAAGCATGAGGCAAAGCTGAGTGCTTCCACCACCCCAGAAGTGAAGTTATTACAAGGTAACACACACCCTGGAGTGCCTTATTGCAATTATACAATGGCTTGTTGTTATATACAGAATAAAAAATACATTTTAAAGGATGTTTTTGTTAGTGTGGAAAAATATTTCTTAAGAGAAAATGCAAGGGATTATCCAAATCCAAAGCTATGGTGATGTTAGTGTGTAATAACATCACTGTTTCAGTGGGTCAGCAGCCAATCAGTTTCTTACATTTTTCCTTGCCATTGTATAATTAAAAATAATGCCACCATCTGTATTACAGTTACCTATATGTTTTGAATTTTATTCTATGCACTGTTATAGCAATCAATTCAACAGAACCAGGCCATCATATACATGAAGGTACTATACCCTAATTGAAAACACTTCTGAGACAACTGTATGTTGTGACAAGGTGAAAGATAAACATAATGTTGAGACAAGTTTTTGAAGACATTTGAAGTGTTTAATTGTTTTTTTTAGAGACTGATATACAGTTCAAGCACAAAATTCATATACTATAAAAGTGCATATGCCCAAATGCCAATGTAAATTTGATACATTTCATTACAAGCTGTTCTCTTGAAGGAAGATACTACAATATAAGGCCTAAAAATGGCCATCAGATAAATGTAAACTGGGGTAGGTGTGCTGTTGAGGGTATTGCATAGTTTATCTTTTATTGCTGCTCCACCAGATCAGCAGTATTTGCACAAGCTGTGCCCAGTGCAGATTTTACAGCTCTGGCCTGGGTCTGGTGATGTAGGTTTTACCCATACCCCACTGCATGTGGCTTAGTGATATACTGTACAGATGGCTACAAAGTCTAACCCAATGAAGGATGAAGTTTCAGAAAACCCGTTTTGCTAAAAATATCAAGACTCACTCCCTCCCTCACCCCCCAGTCACAATTAATCCTCTACCAAAGTCTTGCTTAAATACTGGTGCCTCTACATCCATGTCACTAAGCTTTTAATGCCAACATGCTTCTTTTTTCTGCTGCTGTGAGATCTCCCATCTGTGAAGTCCCATTATGCTTGTGGCAGCCCCCTCCCCAAACCAGATAATTTATTTAAAAACATTTTGTTGAGAAATTATTGTTTTGGTATATCCATGGTCAGGAAAAATGAATTTGTAAAAGAAACCAAAATCCCCATTTATCAGTTCATTGAATCACAATACAGCATGTTACGAATGTTTCAGATTCTATGTGTAACCTACAGTAGGTCAAACAGAAATTAGCCACACACATGCCTGCCTATTTGCAAGTGAAGCAAATGTGGTTATTATCATTCAGTTATAAGCACATATAGTCACAAACTGCATGTTAAGAAGATTCAGTAGAATATAAACAGTAGCCCAGAACTGCCTGCTGAGCATGAAGTTGGTATATCATTTGGAAAAAAGCAAGGCTGGGTCTCTTGCTGTGCAATGTCCTGCAAAGATAGTGGTGTCAGATGGTTTAATGAGGTGCTGTGAGGTGCCTAAGGGAGCTTGTTATGCAGAAAGTTCCAGGAACACAGTGGTAAAAACTTGAATAATAGGTTCCAAGGAGTAATTAACTCACTAGGAATGTTAGGAATGTTAGAAAAAACTACCCTATTCATTCACAGGTGTCAATGAATGTATTTGTTAACCATGCTGGCTTATCATCTTGCTTCCCTCATGGTCAAAAAGTGAACCTACATTTGTGTTATTTTAAATGAAAAATGAGTAATAAATAGCTTATCCAGTTGGATGGCAGCTCTGATAGTTGTTCCAGTCTTTCTTTTCACTGATGCAAAATGAGTCAGGAAAAAAGTAAATAGGAAAAAAAAAGCATTTTGTTTCTACAAGTAGTTGCCAGTTGCAGCTGTTATTTTTAACATGTGCAAATAAACTCCACTTATCAGACTTAAAAAGAAAAATACACTTCATCACGGACTGTGTTACCAAGTACTGTGCCCATTTTAGTGTATACATGTTTAAGAAATACCTGAAAGCTGTCTGTTTTTCTTGGAAGCTGAATCCTTAAGTTGTAGTTTCAGACACTTAGTCTTTCTTTTTGAGGCACCAGGTGACTCTGATAATCATTTGTTCCAAGGGTTTTTAAGTCAGTTTGAAGGCATTAAGTAAATTTTGTACTCCTAGTCCTTAACAAAATGCAGGGACTCCACAGGCTTGTTGTGTTCCTAGGTTCAGATCCCAAACTACTGAGTCTTCTTTTAACATGATACATCCACCTCATTCCCCTCCCACATAAATAAATAAAAAAAAGGTGGGCTGGATCTTTAGGAGCTTCTTGGGTGGAGGTGGGTTGGATCTTACTTCTCCCAAAAAAACAATGCTGCCTCCCACTACTCTGGTTCCAGTTCTTGTACCACCCATTTAAGAAAGAAAATAGTACCATGCAACCATTGACTAACGTGAAAGCATATTTATTTGAAGGCGGAAAACATTTCTTGGAGGAGGGTAAGGTGGAGGAGACTATTTACACCTTCAAGTCAGTTCCATGGTCAAAAAATATGACATCACTCCTTTTGTACATGCAATACTCCTGTAGGCTCCGTCCACAGTTGTAAAAATACTTTAAAAAGAACAAGAAAACATAGTATAGAAACAGACTTTTACAGGCAGAAAACGACTGTCTATCAGGACTTCCTAGACCTTACCTCAGTCCCAACTAGCCATCATGAAGTTGCGTAGATTGGTTTGGGAATGTCAGGTGTAGAAAAGGGAAAGGGGAAATTGTTTAACTAGAAAAGGCACACTAAGCTGAAGCTTGTTTCCAGGTGTGACCTGGGATCACAAGGAAGTTTAGAGACTTGCTTAGGATCACACAGTATGCAAGTGGGGCTGTGGGATTCAAACCCATGCATCCGAGTCCTAAACCACAATGATATGCTGCCTCCAAAAATTCAGGTACAAGGTCAAGTCATAAATCACCTTTCAGAGTTAGAAGTGCTGCAATATCTAGGCTAGACTTTCATGTCTTTCATGCAAGGTGCTGATGAAAAAAGTTAATTTCCAACATAAGTAGAAGACAGGCAACAAACTCTTCCTCAATCTAGAATTATCTGCAATAATGTGCTAGCAGCCAGATATAGCATTTAAGAAATAACTTTCCAGAAGCCAAATGGGGACCTGAGTGGAATCACTGCTTAATTAATCCCAGCTCCTATCCATCCCCGACAAATCCACCTTCATCCATCGATTAACCAGCAGATGATAACTCCTCAACACATTAAGGGGAAGACTACAGACCTTGCCATGAGACTGGGCCACTATTTCAGAGCTTACAACCCCCCAAAAGAGAAAATAAAATGAACTAAATACCTTGACTCCTACGAGTCACCTACCGGAACCTAAGATGGCCACTCACATAGAACAAACAGCTCCTCTGGCTAATTCTGCTCGCCACACTAAGCTTCTGAAGCACATAGCAGCATCAGTCAAAACCTTCACCAAACAGTAACAAAGACATAGTGCAGTATCTCAGAAACAAAGCTGACAATTTCTGACAAGCAAGTGGGTCACGATAACCATCTTCAAGCTGCACAGGTCCAGATCACGTAGCTCACTGTTAAGACAGAGGATCTAGAGGGTAAGGGTGTGTGAATATACCAATTACATATTTAACGAATATTCACTGAATACTTCAGGGAGTATTTGGCAGTATTTGTTATTTGGAAATTTGGTCTAAATTACTCAAACCTATATTAAAAGTTATAGATGGCAGAAAAACACCATAACAACTATACTATGCTCTGAATCATGTTGCTATACAGCGGAAAAGCATGTGCACTAACACCAGGGCTGCGCGGTGTGCACTGTCATGCCATTCTGTTATACTTCAGTGTGAAGGGGCTGGGTTATGGTGTGAGTGGTGGTGTGGCAGCCATTTATGGAACAGAGGCAACCCACAGTTATGCCTCTGCTTATCCTGAAGGAAGAACATACTGTAGGTTGACAGGGAGGGTTATGAGTATACATTAAATGCTCTCTACCTGAGTGGGTCAAGAATAGATTCAAGTTGTGGCTTGGCATCTGACCCGGGGCAGCAGAGTGGATGTACCACTGCAGCTGTGTGTGACTGCCCCAACATAAATAATATCTTTCCTATGTGCAGCAGTTTACCTTAAATCATAATAATGTGATATATGCATCATGTAGTTTCCTCTCCATCTACTATTGCACAATGTGAGCTCTCTCCTGGATCCCAACATGTTTTTAGTAAGTTAAACAAAATCTTGCCTGAGCTGATAGGGCTGCAGCTAAGGAATTTGTGGCAAAAATATTGTAAATTATTTTCTTAATATTTTTGCACCAAATGTTCATCATAGCCTTGTTATGAACCTGCCTCATGAAGACAGGCAGAGAAAATGTTCAACTCCTGGCTTAAAGACGATTTTTCGCAGGGACTATGAAATAAAATCTCGAAATGCTAACGACACATTATACTCAGAACCATACTCAGTTATTTGAACGGATAGAAGGCATGTGCACATAGAGTCTGTTCCTCTGTCTGGATTAGTTATCCTAGTATTTGTTAAGGAGATAGTTGTCCAACCTATTTTTAAAAGTTTGGATGGTAGGGGCCTCCACTACATCTACAGGTAAGGAGTTCCAAATAGAGATAATCCTCTGGGTAAAAAAGTGTCTCCTTGACGTTTCCTTAGGAATGATCAGCCTTAATTGTCTCTTGTAACTCCTCAAATAGAAATCCCTTTCCACAGGTTTAAGACTGAGGCTATCCCTTAGCTCAACATCCCTACTGATCCGATACATGAGTAATAAATCATCTCTGGTTCGTCTTAGCTCAATGGGATAGAGTTTTAATTTCCTTAACCAGGTGTTGTAAGGTTCGCTTTCTGGTCCACAAATTAGTTTAGTGATTCTCCTTTGTACACCTTCCAGGTTGTTTATGACTCTTTTCAGATATGGGCTCCACAAGGGGCTACAATAGTCCAAATGCAGTTGAAGAACTGACCTGTAGTGAAGCATGATACATGCATTATACTTTGATGTAAAGGCCCTTCTGATACAACCTATCAACCTATTGGCCTTCTTGACTACCTCTGTGCAATGATTACTGAAGGAGAGATCATCACTGATTATAATGCCTAAGTCCTTTTCTCCATTAGCTACCTTTATTTTGGTGTTTTTAAGAGTGTACTCCCTACATGTGGTCTCATGTCTAAAATATAGAATTGCACATTTGTCTATATTGAATTCCATGCAATTAGTTTCTGCCCAATCCTGTAACATGCCCAGATTCTGTTGTAGGATTGTTGAGTTGTTGTCCACGTCTGCTTCAGAAAATATTTTGGTATTATCAGCAAAGTTAATTATTTTGCTATTAATATCTTTACCCATATGGGATATGAACAGTGAGAGCAAGGGAAGCCCCAAAACAGAGCCCTGGGTGACTCCACTGGTAACAACTCCTCCTCCCTCAGAAACATGCCCTCTTATCCTAACCTTCTGTGTTCTATCTACTAGGCAATTGACTACCCATCTAATAATATTAGTATCTATCCCCAACTGCACCATTTTCTCAATTAGTTTGTGATTAGGGACCCTATCAAAGGCTTTTGTGTAATCCAAATACACTACATCAACTGACCTTTTGTTGTCAAGCAGCTGACTAATATTTTCATAAAACACCAGAGTGTTGGTTAGGCAAGATCTGTATTTCTTGAAATCATGCTGTGTTTTATTTATGAATTGTTTGACCACTGTATCCCTGTCCAATCTATCCCAAATTATAGATTCTATAGCATTTCCCAGAATCAAGGTTAAATTTATGGGGACTTCCGGTGACGTTGGAGAGCTAATGGCAGCGTAGTCTTGTGGCTCCGTCTCCCCCCTGAACATATTTGACTTAAATCACCCGTTTAAAGACATGGCTTCACCAGCAAAAAGCAAAAGAAGCAAAGCAGGGAAACTACCATCGACTCCGACGCAAAAATTGAGAGACATGATGCAAGAGGAGGGCCGATTGGAAATGCAAGAGAGGGAGACGACGGAGGGCCTACCAGGACTGGGGACCTCACAGGAGGAGATTCCAACCACCCTGAGAGAGACAATAATGCAAAATTCACGTACAGTGGCTAAAATCGACAAAACTCTGAACGAATTTAAAGCGGATTTGACCAGGGTGGACCATAAAACAGAGCAACTTGAACTCTGTTCTAATCAGCTTGTGGAACAATCGGACCGACAGGACAGACTAATGCTTTACCTGCTTGCCAGAGACCGTGAGCTAACTTGGAAGCTTGATGATCACGAAAGCAGAAACAGGAGGCATAACATAAGACTATACGGGATCCCAGAGGGGTTGGAAAGTACATATCAGAATACAATCCTCTTTTTGCAAGACATGCTGAAACAAATCCTCCCTCTGCTTCATGATCTAGATCTTGCAATGGACCGGGCGCATAGATCTTTAATACCCTGCCCAAAGAATCCAGATGCCAGGCCCAGATCCATCATAGCCAAACTAACTAACTACCAAGCGAAGGAAGAACTTTTAAGGCAGGCCTGGAAACATGGCTCTCTAATGTATAAAGAACACCGTATATTCATAGATAACGATTACACCAGCATGGTCCAGGAGGCTAGGAAAACACTTTGGCCAATTATGAAACAGCTGCGTGCTCGAAATGTAAAAGTGCAAATTTTGTATCCTGCCAAGCTGAAAATAGTCTCAGACAAAGGTCCAAAAGTTTACCCTGATTTGTTGTCGGCTGCACCCTTTCTGGAGACCCTTGGCGTATCGGTCCCTCCTCTCCTAAAGGAAAGACTGGAGAAGGATCTCATCTCGTCGGCCTGGTCGGTGGCTCAAAGGGGTCCTCCACATCGAAGGGTGACTCAGGGAGCTCAGAAAATGAATCTTCGAGCAGACATCTCCACCCTGGTAGCCCAGCTCGGGGACTCAGCGAATATAAACAAGAACGCTGTGCATCTTCAAACAGAAGAAGAGGAACTGAAACCCCTGGAGAGTACTGAGCACCGAGGCACAACCTGAACAAGGTCGGTAAGGGAAAGGGCTACCTTCCCTGATGTCTCACCAGACATCCTAGAGCTTGTCTCCCCCACTCAGACTTGCACTTGTCACTCCTGTTCGTCAACCGGACAGATGACCGTTTGTTTTTATTGCATCCTGGAGGAACATTCTGTGCCTAGCCGTCTGGTAATTTGAAGACGTTCCCTAACCAACATATGCAGGACTTCTTGAGGGGAAACTCTGCCGAACGAGACCTCGACTTTAGCAGAGGAAATACCTTATGGACAACCTGTGCAGAACCCTTTTGGTCAATTAATCTCTGGACACAGGGGAATAACCAGAAATACCACGATGGGCTTCCAGAACTGTTTCTTACCAGATGAGAGGAAGTGACACTGACATGGTGAGTCTGAACTGATAAGGAGTGGACTACAAGTTGAAACCTGCTTAAATGTTTAATTAGTCATGTTGAAATGTTAAAACTATAGTTTAGAAACCAATATGGCTAAGTGGAGAATAGCATTTGCTTTTCTTCTTTCTTTCACAGGCTGTTTGGTTTGATCTACTTGGTGGATCTATTTTGGGTGAAGTAATTGTATTAAAAGACGAACTTGGGGGGTTTCTGGCTTATGCATGCTTCTCTCTGACTACAAGGCAACCTAAACTGGGGATCCCCCCATGGGAAAGAAGACAGATCCTCCACTAAAGTGGAGCTCCCTTCTAGATGGTGCAAGCACACCTGCCTTAAGGCTGGAATGCCATCCTCAGCCTTCCCTAGGAAGCCAACCCGCACTCTGTTTTAACAAGGTGGACAGGGCACAAGAGTGCGTGTCTGCCCCTAACCTTTTCTGGTCCAGGCCCCCGAGGGAGGTTAGTCCTGAGCCAAAACTCCTGATCTCTGATCAGGTACACGTTGTTATGTTCAATAGTTATGAACTCGTGTTGACAGTTCAGACATGTGGGTACTTTTGGGTTATTAAGCTGTTATTAGTTTCAGGCAAGATCAGGCTTTTAACTATTCCTCATGTTATTGGACAAAACCGATATGTGATATATCAATGGCACGACACAACATAAAGATTCTGTCCTATAATATTAATGGTTGCTCTAATCCGGTGAAAAGAAAGCAAATACAGAAATACATTGCTAAACAAGGGTGTGAGGTGAACTTCTTACAAGAGACCCACCTCTCCCCGATGGAGGTCTTAAAGTTGAAAAATAAGTCCCACCCAAGGCTGTTCTCTGCCTCTCTGGAGACAGGTAGTAAGAGAGGGGTTGCCATACTGCTGTCTGCGTCCTTCATATTCGAGCTAGAGGACACTGTGGTGGACAACGGGGCCAGATATCTTATGCTGATGGGGAGGGTTCAGGACACCCCAATTACATTAGTTAATGTTTATGCCCCCCCCGGTGCAATTTTATACCTCCCTTGCCCAGCTGATTATGGAAAGATCTAGGGGCCTCCTCATTATGGGCGGGGACTGGAACTTAATTTGGGACAGAAAGATGGACGCTACCTCGGGCATTCAGGGCCTGGATCATCAAAAATCGAGATTGGTGGCCCGGGCTCTGAATCAGATGGGATTGACTGATATCTGGAGGGAAAAATACCCCAAATTAAAAGAATACACATGTTATTCACACAGGTTCAAAGTATACTCCCGATTAGACACTTTTTTTACATTTAAAGATAATATTTCTGCCTTCCCTTCGATGTGGGTGGGAGTATCCACCATATCAGATCATAGCCCAATTTTTCTTGAGGTAGCTATTACACTCCCTAGGAAAGTGACCCACTGGAGACTGAACACATCATTGCTTCAAGTTAAGGAGGTAGTGGAAAAAATTAAAAAGCATATAGTAGAGTTCTTGGCAGAGAACTCCACACCGGGGATAACCCCACAGATTGTGTGGGATACACTTAAAACAACAATCCGAGGACAATTAATATCCATAGCCTCCAGAAAGAAAAAGGATCGCTTATTAAAACAACAAAACTTACATGAAAATCTAATAGAAATGGAAACCTCACAGAAATTAAAATAGGATAGGCAAAGAGACGGGGAACTTAGACTGTTGAAGGCAGAGATTTAAAAGCTCCAACAGGAGGAGATAGAGAAAAACTTATACTATCTTAAACAAAAATTTTATGAAGGGGGTCCAAGAGGCACCAAATTACTAGCGGCCCGCTTGAGACAATTTAAAGCCAGAGCCGCAATAACCAAAATTGTTTCCCCAGCTACTGAACAAATAACACGTGAACCAGAGCAGATAGCAGAGGCCTTTGTGCCCTACTATCGTAAACTGTATATGCCTCAGGAGAAAGGGCCAGTATAGGGAACTGTAGAATATTTGGAGGCCTTGCCCCTCACTATGCTCTCCCAAGAAAAAGCCCAAATATTAATTAAGCCAATTTCACAACTTGAAATTTTTAAGACTATTAAGAACTTGAAAGGAGGGAAGTGTCCTGGCCCAGATGGGTTCGGTGCCGAATTTTATAAAGCATTTGCCACGGAGTTGACCCCACTACTGGAGGGAGTCTTCTCAGAGGTTTGGGAGGAGACGAATCCTGTCCCCCTTTCATGGCAATATGCCACGATCTCGCTTATACCGAAAGAGAACAAAGACCCTGCAAAATGTGAATCATATCGCCCAATCTCCCTCTTAAACTCAGATTATAAGATCTTTACATCTATCCTAGCAGCCAGACTGAACCCTATTCTTCCAGAACTAATTAACCCAGACCAATCGGGCTTTGTGATGGGCAGACAGGCACCAGATAGTGTCCGCTCAGCTGTTATCATAGCTGATGTTATGCAGCATACTCACTTGCCGGCCTGCCTCATGAGTTTAGATGCCGAAAAGGCTTTTGATAAAGTCTCATGGACATTTCTGTTCTTAGTTCTGGAGCAAATGGGGTTCCCACGTCCCTTCATAGACTGCATCAAAACGATATACACTGGCCCACAAGCTTATATTAGGGTAAACGGAGGACTTACTAAAAGATTTAATTTGGGTAGGGGCACCCGACAGGGCTGTCCTCTATCACCCCTATTATTTGCTCTTTATATAGAACCATTGGCTGAGGTGGTTCACACCTCCCAGAAGGTTCATGGTATAGAATTTGGGAGACAACAGCGGAGAATCTCGCTTTATGCAGATGATGTGTTACTTTGTTTGTCTCACCCTGAGAGGTCAATACCAGGGGTGTGGTCAATTCTGGAAGAATTTGGCAACCACTCAGGTTACACACTGAATAAAACTAAAACCGAAGTGCTAACATTTAATTATACCCCTTCTCGGGAGGTGAGAGAATCCCTCCCTCCCTCTGGAGTGGTCCACATCCAAAATGGCATACCTGGGAGTCTGGCTGACCAGACACAGCTCTCAACTGTTTAAAGCCAACTACACTCCACTTTTAAAACAAATGGAGAGGGATATGAGTGGATGGTCACTCATGAACCTCCCAATGTATGCCAGGCTGCAGACAATAACATTGAATATCCTCCCTAAATATCTATATCTATTTCAATGCCTCCCGACTTATATCCCTAAAACCCAATTCCGGGATTGGCACAGAATAATACTACAGTTTATCTGGAACAACAAGAAACCTAGAATAGGGGCTAGAGTACTTCAGATGAATAGGAGAATGGGGCAGATCGTTTCCAGATTTAGAAGATTACTATCTGGCTACACAGATAAAAAGGGTTCTTCAATGGGCCACCCCATACTCTGCTAACTGGAAAGATATGGAGGAATTGGAGGAGGAGGGGGTAGGCCTCATGGGAGTCTGCGCTATTCAAATTGAGACCTTAGGGCTTTCACCCTGCTCCTGGGATCGGCATTTACACCTTGAGGATGGCACACAGAGCCTGGTCAAGTATAAAATAAAGTATTCCTCTGGCCTCTTTACAGGCCCTCCTGGAATGTTAACTTTGCACCAGCACGACTTGACCACACCTTCAAAATATGGAGAGATTGGGGCTAATACACATTAAACAATTTATGACGGGTGGCGGTAATGGGTTTCAGACCCTGGTGACTAATTATGGTTGCGAAGAGAGGACTTTTCGGTATCTCCAAATCAGGGATTACATCCACCACTGTCATAGAGCGGCCCTCCACTCGAGAGATGCCCCCCCCCTTTGTGGAGACTCTCTCCATGATGTTGACCTCAGGGAAAACCCAGGGCCTTATCTCCACCATATATAGAGCTTTGGCAGAACTAAAAAATGACTATCTGGAAAGGGTCAGGAGTAAGTGGAGAGAGGAAGGAGGTGCCGTATCAGAGAGATTAATTGGGATCTGGTCTTTAAATTGGCCACTAAAACGACTAATTCCCCCTTCTGGCAGGAGTTTAGCTGGAAGATCAGGGTACGATATTTCCTCTCCCCACTCTCACTGAGCCGGAGAAGCCCTGACAGGGATGCATCATGTTGGAGGGGGTGTGGAGAGGTGAAAGCAGGCTATTTACACATTATGTGGACATGCCCACAATTGGGTACTTATTGGAGGGGGATCACCAAAGTGCTCACTACAGTATTTGGACTGGAACCTATTTTAGACTGGCCATGTCTCATTTTGGGAGAGCCACCCCAGCGCCTGACGGGAGCAGACTCACTATATCTGTGGTCCCTCCTACTGGCGGCAGCACATAAGGCTATCACTAAACTGTGGCTAAAACCTGACGCCCCCACGGTAGCCACCTGGACTCTCATAGTCCAAGGAATTGCTGGCATGGAGGAGTTGACGTACAAAATAAATGGTAGAATCCCGCTCTATACCCAGAGATGGGCCAGATGGGAAATATGGAAGGAAGAGAGTGTAGCAGAAACACACTCCAACTGCTGTAGAGGCTCTTCCCCCCATTAGGGCCGGAGGAAGAGCGGGGGAGCGAGGGCCCATTTCTCAAAGCATTAATCTGGTCTTGAAATGGCTACAGGCCTAATTGTGGCTGCCGTCCTGTAGAGGGTCATTGGGGAGGAAGGAAAGTGAAAGAGAAGTGGGCGCTCCTAAGATAATAAACTGGGGCTGCTAGTTTGAAATGTATACTTATACTCACCTCCTAATAACCGGTTGATTAACTAGATATGAATGCCGGAGTGAGGAGAAAGATGTTGATTATCTCATTCGAACTATATTAATTCATTGTACAAGAATGGAAATTGTCTGACTTGCTTGTATCAATTGTACCTGCTGGTTAATAATAAACTTGAATTAAAAAAAAAAAAAAGGTTAAACTTATGGGCCAATAATTGCTCATAACAGACTTAACTCCCTTTTTGTAGATAGGGACCACCATGGTGGGTCTCCAATCTGACGGGATTTCCCTAGTATTTAAGGATAGGTTGAAAAGCTTGAAAAGTGGATCAACCTGCCATGAAATGACTTCTTTAAGGAGTCCAGTCCAGAGATTATCATGCCCTGCTGACTTAGAAGTATCAATGTTATTTAACATATTGGAAATTTCATATTTAGTGATAGTATCCCCTGTAAATAGACCAGAACTTATTTGGGGCATATCAGCCTTGGTAGTGTAGACTAAACAGAAGTATTTATTGAAGGCATTTGCCATAGTACTTGAGTCAGAGCTAACGTTGTCACCCATTTTGATTTTTCCCACAGTTCTATCTGTTGATTTGTTGTTTATATAAGCGAAAAAAAGGATTTTCCATGGTCTTTGGTTTGTGCCAGTCTGTATTCTATGTTTGCCTTTGCCTGTTTAATGATGTGTTTACTGTTCCTTAGTTCCCTCTTGTATATAAAAATGTTATAGGGACTATTATCCTTTTTAATGATTCAATAAGCACTTTTTTTCTTCTTCTCAATTGTTTTCTAACTTTATGTGTATACTATATCTGGATTTTACCCTTGTTGTTGTATATTGCTTTGTTAGGTACATGTATTTCCTCCAATGCAAGCAATTTATTTTTTGATTTTACCCCAGAGTTCTTCTGTTGTAACAGTTGCTGAGTCCCAGTCCCAGCTGGAGAGTTACTCCTTATTGCATCGAAGTTGGCCCTATTATAGTTTTTAATTACAGTTTTTCCATGAATAGGTATTGGTTTTATATTGTAACTGAAGAAGAGAACATTGTGGTCACTATTTATTAATGGTTCTAAAATCAACAGATTTCTACACTCTTCTGGTCTATTAGTGAGGACTAGATCTAAAATGTTATTGTTTCTAGTTGGCCTATTGACCATTTGAAAGAGACCATTTTCTACACACATATTGAAAAAGATTTTTCCTTGGTTGTTCTTGACAGTACCAGTTTCCCAGTTAACATTCAGAAGGTTGAAGTCCCCCAGTATAAGAAAACCCTTGCTGAGTATGGATTTATCAGTGCTGTTAAGAAGGTCTGTATGGCCTACTAAGTCCATATCTGGAGGTCAGTAACAGATGCATACAAGTAACTTTCTAGTACTGGATACAGTAAATTCCACCCACGTGGTGTACACATGTTGTTAATGATCTCAGCTGTATGACTGTTATTACCCTGTATATCTTCTCTGACATATAGTGCAATTCCACCACCAGTCCTAGCATCCCTGTTTTTATGATATAATCTATAGCCTTATATATTTTGTAACCAGACGGTGCTATCTGACCACCAGGTTTCAGTAACTGCAGCCACATCAACCCCTTTATTCCTAAGTAATATTTCCAAGTCTGCCATTTTGACACTGTTGAGACTTATGGCATTGGTTAATAGTATTGTGAGTTCAGAGTTAGTATGGGATTTAACTTTTCCAACAAGGGATTTGTTTGCTTTTAGTTGAGTACCAGTGTCCCTACACTCAATATTAGTTCGTTTTTGGTTTTTTTTTGACAATCCAGGGATGTATCTATAGTTTGAGAAAATAAATTGCCAAGTATTCTAGTTCTCTTTTTAGTGAGGTGTAAGCCATCATGGCTAAAAGGATCCCAGAGATCTGTAAACCTTTCCCACTTGGCCAAGCACATACATTTGTTCTCTAAATACCATCTTCACAGCCAGTTGTTGTACCTTTTGATTTTTTCTGTTCGTAATTTACCTGCCCTAGGTACTGGTAAGACTTCTGAGAAGATGACTTTAATATTGATACTCTTCAGCGCCCCATATATTTTTTCAGTATCCTTGATTATATCATCTAGTTGATATCTACCCATGTTGTTGGTCCCCATGAGTAGCAGGACCTTGCTAGGGCCCTCAAAGGCTTTAGGAATGGTAGGTGGCATTTCTGTGATGTCTTTTATTACTGTCGTCTATAAATGTAACTGGTAACATTATGTTTATTCATCCTAGTGGGGTATCTATATATATATATATATATATATGTATTTTACAATGGAATCCCCCAGGATAAATATCTGTTCTTCTAAGTGGGCCAGCTGTACAATGTCATTACTCTCCCAGAGTATTGGATCCATATTTGATTGACCCATTATGTCATCTTGATTAACCATGCTCGGTGTATTAGGTATGGAGTTATTATTCCTCAAGGTGCTAGGTAAGGGGTTGCTATTTCCCTCTACAGTTAATGGGGATTTAGGTTCAGTAACTCCATGGGGTTGCGTGATAGGGACAGAGGCATCCACATTTGGCCTGGCCATTATGCTGGTTTTTGCAATTTCAAAGGTATCTTGAGCTAATGATTCAATGCTTTCCATCAAGTCTGTTAGTGGGGCAAACCTGTTTTCATTTTCAGGGATACTTCCCATGGCCCTGTATCTATATTTCTTAGCCCTATTCCTTTCTCCCACTATTTTCCAACTGTCTGATGTTCCTTCACCATCATCATCATCATCATCATCTTCAGCTGTTCTACCTCTTTTAGTGCTGGTTCCTCCCCCGACCACTGTTCTATTAATTGTCTTCCTATATTCCTCCAATTTGATATGGAGCGCTTCTACATCTTTACATTGTGTGGCTATTTTTAAGTTTGCATCATGGAGCTCCTTGCATTTAATGCAAGTGTAGGTTTCAAAAATTGGCTCTGGACTGGTGCTAAACATTGCATATGCTGACACCTGATACCTATCTCACCAGAGGTGAGGTTTATAACACAAGAATTCATTTTAAATATGGTCCTGTGATGTCTCAGATAATTCCTTATCCAATAACCTGATACTTGCTTTGATCGAGTGTAACCAAACAACTAATCAAGCCAATAGCAACTTCCTAATAGAGATCTATTTACAGATATTAATGGTCCATATATTAACAGTGCCCACTGAATGCATGTAGGTTGTCTAGCAGTGCCAGAGCTGCTACCAGGGACTGATAACATCACCCAGCACTAACTGGTATAGGAAGCATTAAAGGCTAACCCATTCTGGGCAGGAGTTGAAAAATGACAGCTGTCACATTCATGAGCTTCTGTAAAGAAATTGCTATGTTGAAAATTTGTTTTTAAAATATTGAATATTACCAAATGTACAAGCCTGTGTTTGCAAAATGCAATGCAGGCTTATAACTTTGTTGAGTTTTAATATTTTTATACAAAATTTTCAACATAGCCTCCTTATGACCCCATTTCATGAAAAGAGCAGAGACAATGTTCAACTCCTTACTAAAAGGTGATTTTGCACAGGGACCATGAAATCACCTTTCTGGAAGTAAAAAAAAAACATTTTGGCCAGGATTTGAAAAATGATAGCTGCCACATTTAAGAGGTGCTGGAAAGATTTGGCTATGTTGTAAATAGGAGTTAAAAATATTGAAAATTACCAAAGTTACGAAGCTGTGCTCACAAAATTCAATATAGGTTTATAACTTTGTTGTTCTGTTTTTATATATATATATATATATATATATATATTTTACACCAGATTTTCAACACAGCCTTTTATGATCCCACCTCTGAACAAGAGCATAGAAACTTGTTAACTCCTGCACAAAATGTGATTTCATAGAAGGACCACTAAATCTTCTTTCAGGATGTAAAAAAAAAACATTTTGGCCAGGATTTGAAAAATGATGGCTGTCACATTCATTAGGCGCTATAAAGATATGGTTACATTGTAAATTTGGGGTAAAAATATTGACAATTACCAAGGTTAGGAGGCTGTATTTGCAAAATTCAGTGTAGACTCATAACTTTGTTGTTTTTTAGTATTTTTAAACCAAATTTTCAACATACCCTTCTTATGACCCCACCTCATGAATGGAGCAGAGAAAATTTTCAACTTCTGCCCAAAAGATGATTTCCAGTTGGGTCCACAAAATCATTTGTTGGGGTGTAAAAACAATTCTGGTCTGGATTGGAAAAATGACAGTTGTCACATTCATGAGGTGCTGTAAAGATATTTCTTTGTGGTACATTTGGGGTGAAAATATTGACAATTACCAAAGTTAAAAGGCTGCATTCTCAAAATTCAATGCAGGCTCATAACTTTTTTGTTTTTTAATATTTTTACACCAGATTTTCAACATACCCTTTGTATGACCCCCACCTCATGAACAGGGGCAGAGATAATTTACAACTCATGCCTGACCACAAAAGTCACCTTTTGGGACAGATGTGCCTATTGACAGTGACATTGTTCATAAGGTAGGGTCCCAAAGAAGGCATGTTGAAAAGGTGGGCAAAATTATACAAAAATGTCCAAGTTATGGCTCTAAGTTCAAACTCCCATTGAAATATATTGAACAGCATTCCTGTTTCTTCATTCACAATCTGGCTTTGAAGAGTGAAGATGTGTCTGCGGTCCAGAGATGATTATGGTGTTGGACCCCTGATGGGTAAATAAGGGCTTGGGTGGGGATGGGGTTGAGGCCAATGAGTGGGAAGGTCACGTTAGGGAGACTGTGATGGCATGAAAGACAATGATGGATCGTTTCTTCTAACGGGTTAAAGAAAAAAAAACAGGATGGAGATGCCAATCAACACTAGGGTTTGGGCACTCTCAGTGTTAATGTTATGTTTCCGTGGGGGTGGGCTCTGAGATGGAGGGTCAGGTAGGGGAAGTAACATTTGTATATATATATATATATATATGTATATACATACTGTATATGTGTATATATATATATATATATATATATATATATATATATATATATATGTGTGTAGTATCGTGTCAACTCCACTCAAGCATTTCAGTGTGAGCATTAAATCACAGCAAAATAAGTGCAAACCTACTAGCACTAATGGTACATTTTGGCATAATGCATTCACATCATAAATACTGCTTTCTCCAGTACATGCCCACAAAATTAGATAACAGTCCCCTCACCCCCCAATCCAACCAGTACCTGAATCAGAATTGGTTTGTGCTATTTTTAATCTGCTTCATGGGTAAGTGATCAGCTGTTTAGCAGCATGGCTGTTAGTGTAGGGCAGCAGCTTAGAGGATTTTCACAGCGAGTTGTAGCCTCTAGATGGATGACCTGGCTAGCACTGAATAGTACTCCCTTAAATTAATTGCAAAAAATAAATAACTTGAACCTTGCAGTCTTTTGCATTTTGCCTGTGAGTTGTGCCCCCTCCCCACTAGACTCTACTTTGTGGTAAACTAAACCGTAGCACCCATGGCTTGCCTGGTGGTGTCCCCATGGAGGACTCAATGTGTGTCAAAGTCAGACAGTGAGTGTTGTCCCACTGGTCCAGAGAGTCAATCCTGATTGGGAAAAACCTGGTTCTTTATTTAATTTTAAAATGGGACAGACTCAGACACTGTCTGCCATGGACTGGAGAGTTGGAGACAGAATGAGATGAGCTGGGAGCTGATGGTATATAGTGCATGCAAGTAAGTCATCTGCGAGTGTGACTGGTGGTCACTGACTGTAGAGTGTCTTTGTGGTGGGGAGGGGGTCCATGGTGCTGCTACTATTATCTACCGATGTCAGTGACATGGTTGGACAACAGGACACAGTGGGTAATAGTAAATGGAGTCCACAGTGAAGAAAGGAGGGTTACTAGTGGGGAAAGGAGGGTTACTAGTGGGGTACCGCAGGGTTCAGTACTGGGGCCAGTCCTTTTTAATGTCTTTATAAGTGACATTGCAGAGGGACTGGAAGGGAAAGTATGTCTCTTTGCAGATGACACACAGATCTGCAACAGGGTTGATATGCAGGTGGGGTGGAAAGGATGAAAAGGGACTTGTCAAGGTTGGAGGAATGGTCAAATGTATGGCAGCTTAGATTCAATGCAAAGAAGTGCAAAGTAATACACCTGGGAAACAAAAATCCAGGGGAAGAGTACACAATGGGGGGTGAGATACTGACAACAGCAAAAATGGAAAGGGACCTGGGGGTAGTCATATCAGATGACCTAAAGGTGGGCCAGCAATGTGAGAAGGCAGTAAGGAGGGCTGGTGGGATACTGGGATGCATAGGGAGAGGTATCACCAGTAGAAAACAGGAAGTTGTGGGCCCTCTGTACAGACAGTTGGTAAGACCACATCTGGAGTACTGTGTACAGTTCTGGAGACCCCATCTCCACAAAGAAATAGACAGGCTAGAGGCTGTCCAGAAGAGGGCAACCAAAATGATGCAGGATCTGCATCAGAAGACATATGAAGAAAGACTAAAGGAACTAAAGATGTATAGCCTCAAGGAAAGGAGGTGGGGCATGATGGAAACTTTCAAATACCTCAAGGGAATCAATTACGTCCAAGAGGGTAGCATCTTTCAGAAAAAGAGATGTGCAAAAACAAGGGGCACAATTTGAAGATAGAGGGGGGACAGCTCAGAGGTAATGTGAGGAAGTATTTCTTCACAGAGAGGGTTGTGGATACATGGAACAGCCCTCCTGAGGAGGTCGTAGAGTCAAAAACAGTGGGGGAATTCAAGAATGCATGGGACAGACATAAGGCAATTCTAGTGGGGGGGTAGGAGGAAGTAGGCTGTTGGTTAACTAGGATCTGCAGCTTATCCATTAAGTAGGGAAATGGGCAGACTAGGTGGGCCAGTCAGTCCTTATCTGCCATCAAATTCTATGTTTTTATGTTTCTATATTTCAATGTTTTCCAGTTTTTCCTCCTTTGCCTGCTGACTAGTATTGCTGTACTGCCTGGGCCCCAGCCCAGTGCTCAACTTATGTTGTTGCTTGCCTTGCACTTGCCAGCCTGAGCCTAGCTCAATATACTGCTGCTATACTGCTGCGCTACAATGAACACCTCAACTCTGGAGTGAAATTACATGCAGTAATAATGTTTAGCACTGCTTTTGGATGCGCCAAAATTACCACACTTTAAATTGCCATGCTGAATTGTTTTGCATGCACTTGACATGAAACCGGACAAAAGTAGGCAATGAAACCTTACAAATAAAGGTTGTGCCAGCCAAAACAAAAAAAACAGTGAGCTGAGCCACAGGGGAAGCTAGGCCTAGTAAGCTTGCCATTTAAAATGCCATCCCCTGCCCTGTTTCTGAATCAGTCAGATATAACAAAGATGGATTTCTAACAATAACAAAAAAACCTCTGGTATGAAATAGCTCACTCCTTATACTAATAGTCTTGTAACACAGATGTCAGAAAAGCACAAGAGAAGAATACTTTTTAAATCTTTTTAAGACAGATAAAACCAGCGCTGACATCAATAACATCTGTGGGCAATACAGGGTTGCATATTTTCAGGTTAAGGTTGAACTTGAATTATGTAGTTAGTTTACTATTTCTGCTAAAAGCCAGCCTGTCATTTAAAGGTTCAAATGACTGTGCAGTTATTTCTTTCTGGTAAGCTTCTAACTTCAAGGATGTGCATAAACGTGCTTATCAAATGTTCCTAGCTGAAATGTAAGCACAGTTCTGCTTAGCCCTCTTAGTGTTTGATGTTGTGAGATTAAAAAATAATTGCTCTGCAAAGTGTACTATATAAAAATATGAACATTTCTTGAGAGAAATAATGGTATTGATTAACATCCAATGCCACCAACAACAGTATTCTGAACAACTCATGCCATCAAGAGATGTGGTGTCTGAACAACAATACTATCAAGATGGTATTTCAACATCCAGTGCCATCAAGAGATGTGGTATTGCTTAACATCTGACACTATATCTGATTATGTCATCTGTAAGCAACAAGTCTTTCTACAGCAACTCAAAGTTATGGGACCAAAGGAGAAAGACAACAGCATGCAGAATCCTATGCTATCTACCATGCCTCAAAATCACAATGCGGTAAGTCATTCAGGAACAAGACTCCCACCATTTCCAAACATCTACACCAGATTGGACCATCGAGGGTGAGAATGCCTGCATGCATCAGTCCTCCCTACATCTCTCCCTTCCACCTGCATGGACCAGGTGAAAACAAATGTCAAGGCCATGCCAAATAAATCCCAGGCTAACATCTCATCTTTGGCAAGAGACTAAAAGGGCCAAGAGTGACTTTTACTTGGAGGGGGGGCTGTCAGTTAATTGAGTGGCTAATGGGTGTGTGTGTGTGTTTTCTGAAATGAATGTAAAGTGTCATCATCTGGACTGGTTATATGCCAAGCTGAAATTGGCACTCTTGTACTAAGGGTATCAGCTAAAAGAACAGTTCAAAGAACATACCATTCCTTCACCCTCCCTTCCAGGGGAATGCCAAAGACTGTCAACAATGTTACGTTCTTCTAAACAGAGTGTACCAGTACAAATGTATTTAAAAGGTACTGTTGCTTAATTAGTTGCTATTTGATTATATGCCACTTTTTTTCTTTTCAAGTGTTTTACTTAAATAAAACTTAATGAATGATATAATATGGGTTTATTCAGGGCCGGTTTTAGGACTTTGGGAGCCTCCAGTAAACTCTATGACTGGGGCTCCACAGACAGGGCGGGGCCCTCCCCAGTAATCATTCTACAATCAAAAGCATATAGTTAAGGAACCAGAGCTCTCACTGCTCTATTACCTCTCCCCCACTCTGCTGCATTAAACATCTGCATTGTCCATATAATCCAATATGCTTCCTTATTGTAAATTGTTGAGGGTTCTTAGTCTCATCATCCAGCTGAATTATGATTAAGCCTGACCACTACGGCAAAGTGACCACCTCCATCGGTCAGGAACAAATATTATGGTATAAAATTGGAGGAGTTCTTAGTCTTATCATTCAGCTGAATTATGATTAAGCCTGACCACTACGGCAAAGTGACCACCTCCATCGGTCAGGAAAAACATTTCATCTTGCCTTTAAGACCTGATGTCTCCTGCTTTCAGTCTTGTGGGGTAAACCGCACTCCAGCTTTATTATTAGGAAGTATACTTAGAATGGCAGAAAAGGGAGATATTGCTGATGGGTGATCTGAATATGCCAGATGTCAGCAGCCACTTCTAAGAGTGGGGTTATTCTAGATGCCCTACAGAGAGCATGCCTTAGACAACTAGTATTGAGCCCACTCGAGAGGAACAATCTTAGACCTGGTCCTCTCAAATGGAGATGGAAGGATCACAGATGTCAAGTGGGTAGCCATCTGGGAACTAGCGACCATCGAACAGTATGGTTCTAATAAACACAGCAATAGTCAAGCCATACAAACGCAAAAAGTACTGGACTTCAGGAGGGCTGACTTTGCCAAACTGGGCAAGTGCCTAAGAAATGCACTAGCAAATGGGCAGGAAGGAGGGGTGGAAGAACAATGGGGAATAATAAAAACTGCCGTCACAGAGATAACAAGCCTTTGTGTGAAGCAAATTAACAAAACAAAACAATGTAAGAAATGACTATGGTTCTCAAAGGAGGTGGTGGTGAAGGTTCAAGATAAAAGGAAAGCATTCAGGAAGTACAAGGAATCACAGAAGGAGCAGGACAGAGAACTGTATCAGTTAAAGCAAAAGGAAGCTGGAAGGCAGATAGAACAGCAAAGGCCCAAACTGAGGAAAAGACAGGCAACTCAGTTAAGAAGGGGGATAAAACCTTTTATAGGTACATCAGGGAGCGAAGGAAGACTAAGGAGGGATAGTGAGGCTTAAAGGGAAGGGGGTGGGCAGAGGGTGACTGAAAAGGCATAGATGCTAAACAAATATTTTTGCTCAGTATTTACAAATGAATGGGGGGTACCTAAAAAAAAAAAAACACAATAGAAACACTCTGGATACAGAAGTTGATACAAGCAGATTTACAGAAGAAAGGGTTCGGAAAATTCTTAAAACTGAAGGTGGACAAAGCAATGGGGCCTGTTGGGATTCATCCCAGAATTCTAAAAGAACTAAGGGCTGAACTAATGACACCACTGACTACCCTCTAACAAGTCATGGGAAGATGGGGTGGTACCTGAGGACTGGAGGAGGGCCGATGCAATTCCGCTTCACAAAAGTAGGAGCAGGGCAGAAGTGGGAAACTACAGATCAATCAGTTTAACCTCAGTGATAGGGAATACACAAGGGGGGGTGAGATACTAACAACAACAGAAATGGAAATGGACCTGGGGTAGTCATATCAGATGACTTAAAAGGTGGCCAAGCAATGCGAAAGGGCAGTAAAGAGGGCTGGGGGATACTGGGATGCATAGGAGAGCATCACTGGTAGAAAAACAGAAGCTGTTATCCTCTGTACAGAAACCTGGTGAGACCCCATCTGAGTACTGTGTGCAGTTCTGGAGACCCAGTCTCCACAAAGACATAGACAAGATGTAAGCTGTCCAGAGGGCAACTAAAATGGTGCAGGGTCTGCAGCGGAAGACATATGAAGAGAGACTAAAGGAGCCTAATATGTATAGCCTCAAGGAAGGAGGAGGAGGAGACACAATAGAAACGTTCAAGTACCTCAAGGGAATCCAAGAGGGTAGCAACTTTCAAAAAGAGAGTTGTGCAAGAACAAGGGGGCACAATTTGAAGATGGGGGGCAGCGGCTCAGAGGTAATGTAAGGAAGTATTTTTTTCCACAACGAGTGTTGTGGATGCATGGAATGGCCTTCCGGAAGAGGCTGTGGAGTCAAAAAGAGTGATTGACTTCAAGCATGCATGGGACAGCCATAAGGCAATTCTGGGGTGGGGTAGAAAGAAGTAGGCTGCTGGTTAACTAGGATCTGCAGCTTATCCATTAGATAGGGAAATGGGCAGACTGGGTGGGCCAAGCGGTCCTTATCTGCCATCAAATTCTATGTATGTTTCTATTGGACAGTGTGTTCCAGCCAGTAAGAGACTCACATGGTTTTACTGTGGAGCTCACCAGTTTGAAGGTTAGTTTTCCTCCATTCTAAGGTGTATAAGGGATTTGGCAAGCTCAGCCCCAGTATGTGCAGTGAAATTGTGCAGGAGTTTTAAAGCTTCAGAGGGACTTTCTGAACTTTTTTGTGGATGAATTCATTGATTAAGTCACTGTAAGGGAGACTTTTGCCAACTTCGTGCTCATTGGACAGCACTGCTAGCCCAGACAGTCTTTCTTGGCTCATTGATGACCTCAGATAAGTCTTTATCAACTTCAGTTTTGAAAAACTACATTCTGTTGTAGCCACAGTTACTGGTACCGTCAAAAAAATGCGCAACACCACATAGGCATTCATATAGATTTCATGTAGCTGGTTTGGAAGGAGAAAATTTAACACTTGTATAGGTGATGTATCATTCTCGACCATTCCTGCCAGGTTCCTAAGTTCATGTGCAAGTTCATGAGCATCAAAATCAGAGTGTTACTTGTGCTGTCTGTTAATTTTTCTTTGAGAGCCTCACATTGTTTTATCAGGTCTTCTATGGAAACAGAATTTAGCATTTTATGTTCGACAGAAATCCAAATGTTTCGCAAACTCTGACATTTGCTGAAATCGTTCACTAAAGGACATCAGTGTGGTGTCCAGTAGTGTGTTGAAAACTCAACCTGAAAACTGAGTTTTGGGTCCTGCACTGCATCGTCGTGTCCTTCGTAATCAAATAGTCGCTTGACCTTTCTGTGTCTTGTCTGACAGAATCCAGCTAGGACATCCAGTTCTGCAGCAATCTTTGAGCCCTGTGCCAATGCCTGTTCAAACCCACTCTCTCTGTACTTTTTAAGTATGTCAGTAGTTGAAGCAAGCACCTTCACACAGGTCGATATGTCAACTGAAGCACTCTGCGATATCTTGCTTGCATGGTTCACTTCAAGCAGGACATCATACCAGATGATGAGACATACAATGAATTTGTATGAGAGGAGTTCAGCACAAAGTGACCTTGCCTCTGCATATGCTGCAGCATCTTTGGCTCTTACAGACTCTGCAATGTCCTGCAAAGCACTCCTAAATTCTTGGAGCTGATAGCGAAGTGCTTTACAGACTCTCGGCACTCCACGCGAGTCTCACTAAGTGGCTTTGGAGTGATCTGAACATGTTTTTCAATATTTGCCAGCGGCTTGTTGAGGCAGAGCAAAGATTGTAGACCTTCTGCAAGCAACCAAAGAATGAGACAGCATGTCTTGATGAATGGGCTCCATCGCTAATGATGAGGTTCAGGCAGTGGCAAGCGCATGGCACATAAAATGCTCTGCAGTTCAGTTCTCTTATCTTGGCCTGCACACCAGCTCGTTTGCCTTTCATGTTGCTCCATTATCATATCCTTGCCCCGACAGTTGCTGATGTCCAGATTATGTTGCTTTAAAGTCTGAAGAAAGGAGTCAGTCAGTCCTTCTCCGGTTGTGTCATTGACAGGTATGAACCCCAAAAAATGTTCCTTGATGGTGGTGACATTTTTTGAAACATCCACATGTCAAACAACAAGTGTCATCTGCTCTTGGTGGCTAATGTCAGGCGTACAGTCCAGGATCACGGAAAAATATCTGGATTCTTGTATCTGTAGTGCAATGGTCCGTACAACTGCACCTGAAATTAGTTGAATAATTTCATTTTGAATGTCCTTTCCCAAATAGTGGTCCATTATCTCCTTATTCTGAATCCAACGAATATGTTCAGCCATTAGTGGGTCAAACTTTGACAGGAATTCAACCTGCCCCAAAAAGTTTCCATTGCCTGGGGTATGAAGCATGTCACTTGTGTCATGGAAAGCCATATTCCTCTCAGCAAAGTATTGAATAGTTGCTATGATACGTTCCATTACTCCACGCCAGTGTATTACTTCTTTCTCTATTAGCAGCTGTCTCTTTTCATCCAATGTCTGGCAGCTCTTCAATCTTGTCTCCAGTTCCTTCCACTTTATCATGCTTGCTGCATGTTCGGTCTGCAGTCATGGAACTTAGAGCCTTTGACATTTCTCTCCATGCCCGATAACCTTCAGTCCAAGAAGATTGTTTGAGTGTCCAAATAATTTGCAGGCAAAGCAGAACAGTGCATCCTTGGAGACGAGTACGTTAACCAAGTCGCTTTACTCTCTCACCACTGGGTACAGTCACGAAAATAATTTTCTGCTGTGAATCTTCTCTTTTCTCATTCACTGGGAATTGTGGCAGTATGACTTGAACAGGTCCATGCTTCACAGATGACACTGCATACCTCATCCCTTAGTGTGTCTGGCCAAGTTCCAAGATTCTCAAATGAAATTTCAGAAGATCCAGCTAAATCATAGATGATGGTATCTATGCAGGTGGGCACAGTACTGACAGTGGCAGGTGCATTCGTGGTCTCTTCTGAAGGCAAAACTCCTGGAATGATATGTTGACAGGTGGTGGAAACAGTACAGACCGTGGCAGGTGCATTTTTGGTCTCCTCTGAAGGCAGAACTTCTGGGGTGATGGTGGACACCATGTCTTCCACTACAGCAGTTGAAGGAACTTGTGCTCCAGGTTCAGGTGCTCTTTCAAGATCAGCTCCGCTTCCCAGGCTTTCACAGGAATGTGACGGGGTAGTAAAAAATTTCTCAATGGCACCTCTTTGCCGCTTTGTGTCATCATCTCTCTTCTGGTGTAACTTTCTCTTCGCAGCTCCTGACAAATATGTGCGCTTCATGTTTTTAAACTGAAGGTGCAAAAAAGCAAATGCCATTAAATGTTTGCACCAGAATTTTCAAAATGTACAGCTTTGTACTTTCCTCATTCACTTAACTGGAAAGTTAATACATTAGACATTTTAATTTTCGTCTTTGTGGATCCAGCAATACTTGCAATGGCCTGCTCTCTGTGAAGATTGGGTGTGTCACGCCCCCCCCAGGAGTCCATAGCCACTTCACCATTTGCTACACTGTGAGAGTCCTGGTTCCTCATACCCCATGCTAGGATGATCACATCTCCACCCCCAAGCCATGAGTCTTAGCTGGATATCCAAATTTGGGTGGAGAGACATTGATTTTGCCGGACATCAACAGGTAGGCATGTTTACCAGTGGGACTGCACATGTCTGTGCATGTCTCTGTGAGTTAGACTGAATACACACACACACACACACACACACACACACACTCTCTGTATGTTCATGTAAATAAAAGCAATTTTTAACAGAACTTTGCTTGGCTGTTTCTTTAACTACCCACACACCACAGCTTAACAAACTCAGGGGGACCCAATTAAGCTAGAGGAGTGGTCAGAGTGGTGGCAGCTGGGGTTCAGTGCAAAGAAGTGTATGCACTTTGGGGTGAAGAACCCAAGGAGAGAGTACTGGCTGGGAGGGGTTAAGCTGAGGATCACTTGAGGAGGAGAAGGACCTAGGTAATGGTAACAGGGACAATGGACAACACTGCCCAGTGCATGAGTGGCTGCAAAGTGAACAAAATGCTGGGATGCATAGCAAGGTGGTTTTAGATCTCACCGGAGAGAGGCAATTTTGGCCCTAAACAGGTCACTGGTAAGGCCGCACTTAGAGTACTGTGTGCTGTTTTAGATACCGTACCTAAAGCGTGATATCAGGCAACTGGAGGGGGTGCAAGAGGGCAACAAAGATGATGTGGAATGGAAGGACACAGAGTATGACAGTAGGCTGAGAGACCTGAATATGTACATCATGGAGGATAGAAGGGACGGGGGGGACATTATAGAGACATTCAAGTATCTGAGGTGGGGAATCAATAAGGGGAGGGTCACCAGGGGGCATGTGCCAAGAATAGAGATGGGGAAGATTTAGAAAGGAAATGAGGACACTATTTAACAGAAGGGGTGGTAGCAAAAATGGAACACCTTAGCAGAATGGGTGATAGCATGTAAATCTGTGAACAGTTTCAAAAGGGCATGGGACAGGGAACAGGGGAGGGTGGGGGTGGCAGTGGGATGACAAATGGGAGGGGGTGAGGTAGTTGCACACTCTAGCAGACTTAGCTGGACCAGGTGGTCCGTTTCTGCTGGCACAGTCATAGATGCCATCTCCACAGGCTTTGCTTTAATCATCCTACTTGGTATTTCTGGTTTGCACATTGCATGCAAGAATTTTTTAGAACTGCGATGTAGTTTATGACCCTTGCTTGATCATTCATTGTTGGCACAATGCATCCATGTTCTGCTGTAGAACTTTGTGGCTGAGAAGGACATAAACTCCATAGAATTCTAAAATGTTATGTAAACAGCAGAGGGTAGATGAGAAACACTCACTGAAGTAACTAAAAAGCCTTTAGAAATGGAACAATTACAGAATTAGAAAATATACTGAAAAACTGCTTCCAGTGAGCAAGATGACTTCAAATTCAGTGCTGTTCTCCATTAACATATTTAGTGTTCACCTGGTGTGTGATGCAGTATCTACCAAGTACACCCAAGCAGTTGTTAATGAGTTAAATTCCAACACTAAGCTGTCTGCATTTTTACATTGTCCTACAGACAATACCAGGTGAGCACAGTAAAGAGCTGCTAATGAGCCCACAGCCACGTGCACTTTTTTAACATTTGTCCTACTAATGCTGTCTGGATCTAGTAAAGATCTGCTAATGAGTCATGACTTAGCTTAATCACACATTATGTCCCACAGCTGTGAAAGCATTCCAGGACTGAGACCTCTAGAAAAAAATGTAATTAATGCAAAAAATATTTTTCCGCCTGGATTGGCACTTTAATTTGCTTTCAAACGGAGTGTGGGTCTTTTGATATTCACCTCAGGGCCCTACTGGCACGTCGTCACCCAGGTAGACCACCCATCAGTTGGGTCCCTACACCAAAGTGCATCTGCCTCAAAAAGGCTTAACTATATAACAGCAACCCGTCATAAGCGTAACTGAGGTGTGGGCCCCAGCCCCAGCCAATGTGCAGAGCTAGTTAAATGAGAGCCATCCATCTTCCTTTACAAACCTTATCCAATGGTAGCTACTCACACTTGCTCATTCAAACTCTAAATTAGAGAGGTGCTACTACATATGGCAAACAAGTTAGTGCACCCTAACCCCCGCCCCATCACTCACCCCAAAAAGGGCTAAGCCTCTAGTCTTTGTCAACCACAACACGAGACAGCAAGAGAACTAAAATCCTCACACAGAATTTTTTTTGTCACAATACATTCTCCATTAGTAACACGCCTATTTGATTTACTATGAAAAGACTTCTACAGCATGCAGTAGGCTCTAATAGGGAACAAAGCAGAATTGACTGCCTTTTACACTTTTGAAAGCCTTGCAGACTTCTGACTGCAAATACTGAACAACTCCTTTAGTACAGACTCACTACACAGCTTTTAAACTTTATCTGCCACATAGACTATAGAAGCTGAGCCTTAAAGAGAACCGAATGTAAAGACAGTGTACTGTACTACCCCTTACAATGCAATAATTAAAGCCTTGCACCTTACAACATTCTTTTACATTTATGTTGGAATTACATGGGAGAGTTGCCAGTGCTCAGCCTCCATAGCTTCGAAATAAGCTCCTGTAGGTAGCTCTTACACAGTTATTGACTTAAAATAGGAAGGGTGTGCAAATTTAAAGACATAAACCCCAGAAGCACCAATAGTTCCCAAAACTCCTTAGGTGCAATTCCAATGCTATTAGTAGCATAGCGTTGCCTTCTGTTGTAAGTCTACGGACATCATAATAAGAATTGAATTTGGAGCATTTCATAGTATGCTCACAGTAGTGACTTAGAGATATTTTGCCATGGGCATCCGTGCTCTGTCACTTACAAGTTATTACCTCCCTTACCCTGCTTGCTAGATCTTCCAGTGCTGTATTGGGGCATTCTACAATATCCTGAGTGTACTGAGTCATTGTTGGATACAACCATACATACATAGACACAGACAGTGTCTGCAGATTTGGGCCTGCTATTGCCCACCCAGTCTGCCCATTTGAGCTTGTAAGTTCAGTTTTTGTTTTCCTAGAAGTCTGTTGCCCCTTACCCCTGACCTCCAGAATTCCTTTATATCTATCCCATACATTCTTAAATACCGTGATTGTTTCAGCCCCCATCACTTCTTCTGGCAGTGGCAGAGTGTTCCACTTATCTACCACCCGTTATGTGAAGAAATTCTTCCTCACGTTACCAGAGGCCAGTCAATCACCAAGTGTGGACCCCCTCCCTTTCAGTTCCAGGAGAGGAGAGCTGTTATTCGGATGCTCAATCCTCTTCCTCCCCTGCTGACCCCTGATGGCCTGGGCTCATTCCTGAACCCGGGTCACCAGCTTTCCGTGAGATGTGATGTCCAGCACCTCAACCCTCATCACCACTAGGCCAGCCCTATATAACCATATACCACCTTTTGCTTGTTTATAATGGGTCACTACAGACAGTGCATGGTATAGTCACTATGAGACGTCAAACCGAGGTCCCATCTGCCTGGAGTGGTGGTAGTTCAGGTGGATGTTAAAGATCCCATGGCACTTATCAAAAAGAGTAGGGGAATTTCCCTGGTGTCCTGGCCAAATTTCCCTCATTCACTAAAAATACCACCAACAGCTTAATCTGGTTCAAATTCAGTTGCTTACCATCTGTATCCCCCCCCCGTCACCTCTGAAAAAGGGACTTCTAGGCCTAGTGGGCTTACCGGGTCAACAACATTCAACCAACCAACCAATACCACTTCACAAAGCAGGATTTACAGTAACTAGCAATTTCTTTATAGGAGTGGCGTGCTAAACACAAACTTTCCTCCTACCCCTAGAATTGCCTGTCCAGACATCCCATCTCAGTACCTACCTACATAAAACCAAAAACAAAAAAAAAAACACACTGCAAAACCCGGATCTCAACCTCATCTAAAGCAAGCAACTGTCTATAATGCAGTACCCTTTTGGCTTTAACAGTCAGGAGTCAGTAGCAGCCATCTCATCTCCCATTCCCAACTATCCTTACCTTAATTGCAGGCAGCATCAGATTCAGTATAATACACTGACAGCATCAAACAATTATTTGAAACAAATATACATACCTATTACCTAAGCAGAAAACTTGGTCTCTGACTGTGGGTGTAAGTCTCCTCAAATCCGGGCAACAGACTACAGTAGTACAGACACTGGATTTGTGGTCTTCTGGCCAGCTGCTGCTGCTGCTTGCTGAGCTTAACAATTATTTCTTAAAAGAAATAAATGATTTACAGAGACAGCACAGCAGTCAGCACAGCAAGCAATACTGAGCACAGTGCACCGAGGGTAACGGCAGGCCAGCAGGCAGCAGCAGTACTTACTCTCAAGATCAGGACAGGAACCGGGTTACTACGGGTAGCGGCTACCAGTTGAGTGGCTGTGGCTTCAGATGCAGATAGCAGTGGTCTTCTCTGTGTCTCACGGTGCGGTGGCGTTCTCTCTTGCTCTCTAGTCTCCCCGAGTCCGACTCTCTCTCTCTCTCTCTCTCTCTCTCCAAATTGCAATCGGCCCTCCAAGTTATGCATTATATGAGCAGAAGTGACACAGTCAGCGAGCTTATCTGACTACTCCAACGCTCTGGAACTAGTCCTTGGTTGAATAGGACTCCAAGAGCACCAAAGGGATCATCTTTATGGAGCCCTCACAGACCTGAGTGGGAACCAAATGTTTCAGGTACGAGGGAGGAGGTGCAAATAATAGCAAGGGACTGAGTGGAGCCCTGTGATTGGCTCCAACTGCTCCTCCACGTCACCATGATGTGCAGCATATAGGGGAACATGCGGAAACATGCTGCTGTTTTTATGGTCTCAGACAGGCTCTCTATCACTGTGGCCAGGACCAGGACAATCAGCTTGGAGGGGTGGGCAGGAGACGAATGCACAGCACAACAACATGGGCAGCTGTCTGAGAGATCGGTGGGGCCCCGGATAACTTCAGTTCTTAGACGCCCATTGCCCAGTGACCTTAAATTGCAGCCGGTCGGTGGCATCGCGGTTCGTGAAAATGTAAAGGCGATTGACGAAAAGAGGAACCAACTAACCGAAGCAACTTAATGTGAGTGAAAAAGAATGCTTATGCTGGCGCTGCCTTTTTTTTTTCCGTTTTGCATTGCGTACTTGCGTTGTACTTGTATTACAGTCACAGTCAGTTGACAGTCAGGCTGAGGTGTGTCATGACTCGTGTGAGGTCTTAGACTTGCTGCATGCATGCGACGGGGGTCGGCGGGTGGGTCAGTGCCAGTGGGACAGGGGCCTCCCGCAGCTGCGGGGCTCGCGGGTGCCTAACGCCGGCCCTGGGTTTATTCTTATCTGTGTGTCCTATGAAATGCACTACATTGTGGGAGTTACTGTATGTGAGGTCCTATAACTGGGATTAAGATTTGCTCTTGGGCTAGTACAAAATAAATCAAGTTGACTCCACACATTTGGCTTCTAAGTTTGGATTAGGGTAACTAAAAATTGGTCACAATACTCATGCTCCACACTGTCTCCCAGGACTGCAGTGTTAGCTGTGGATCACATGCACTGCCTTAGAGAACAGCCAGATATGTTGTTGTTAATGATCACATGCATCCACCGAATATGCCAGCCAAAAACCTCTGAATAAGGCAAGTATTTGAAATTCAGCTGGATACATCGCTGTAACTGGTGTATTTGGCTGTCAAATTGTATTCAGTGCACATCCCTACTAAAAGGCTTGGGAGGAAGAAGAATTAACACATCTTTAGCTTGATGTCGGGCTTATAAGAGAATTACCCAGTGCAATTCCTAAAGGACAATCTCCCTGTGTGGCTGCAACTGGAGGCTCAAGAATATGATTTTCAGATTGACTTGGTGCACTGGATCAGGAGAACAGAGTGCCAGGAACACAATGAAACCCAGACCTCTAATTTTTAAATTGTTGTACTATCAGGACAAAAAGCTCATGCTTCAAATGGCAAAGTAGCTGAAGGATATCTTAGTCAGAGGTAGTCTTCTGTCCATTCACCCTGACTGCCCCTGTGGCATCCTGGAAAGGAGGCAATTCTATGATAAACTCAAACAGGGCTTGAGGAACAAGGAATATCCCTCCTCCAGCAGGAATAAATTGTGCACTGGCTCTTGGGAAAAGTTGTTAACTATTACAACTGCAATGACACTCCTAACAACATTCAGGCCACCCGTGGGAGGTCCTGAAAGTAATTATTTGTGGAAAGATTATTGTTTGCTCCTCTAGGCTGAGATGAGGCCACGACACAGTTCTTTGGTCCAAAGAGTGAGGCTTGAAAAAATTAGAGCATGACCTACTGTACATACTTACTTGACAAGAAAGAAGAACTGTGCCCTCACATTTCTGAACTAAAAGCAGAGATATACGATGTGGTCCATTACAAAAAAGAATATACCCTCTATCATCTAAACCAAACCTACTGAAAGGTGAGGGAGCAGCTTGGCAAACTATTTGCAGCATGCCTTAGAGCACAGAAAGCTGACAAATATATACCTGGGTTCCAGACTGAGGGTGGGAAAAGGGTTACAACTCTTGCAGATATAAAAGGCATTTAATGATTTTTCCACATTTAATTATCTAAGGATCACCACTGCCACACCAATATATTGACTTTGATAAAGACATCACTCTACATCAGGTTCTGCCAGACTACTGTGCCTGACTGAATTAACATATTTCCTCTGAGAAATAGAGAAAGTCATCTACTATGTGACCAGACCAAGGGGAAATCATTTGGCATAGATGGCTATCACTTGGACTTTTACGTAACCTTCATGGAGACCTTATCACCCCTGTTAACACTAGTCTTTAATGAGGCATGGGGAAAGGGTGTCCTGACCATTTCTTTCTCTCAGACACTTATTACCCTTATGCCAAAGTAAGAGCATCTTGTGCTTCCAGTACTGTCCAGTCTCCCTCATCATTGCAAAGCTCCTGGCCCAGTGGATGGAAGGCATCATGTACACCATCATTCATCCAGACCAGGTCAGGTTTGCCCAAGGGTGACTGGGGTCAGATAGCATCTGCCTCACCCTGGATTTGCTCTGGGAGGCTGAATCCTCAGAGCCCCCACTGCCACCCAGTCCTTAGATGCTGAAAAAGCATTCAATAGGGTGGATTGGGCATATCTTTTTGATGGCATGGGTAGATTCTTGTTACCAGATGGATTTCTAGCATTAGTCTATCTCCTGTATACCGCACCATCAGCAGTAGTGATTACCAACATGGCAGTATCACCACACTTCTAATTATACCTGTGCATGAGGCTGGGTGCCCACTGTCCATTTTATTCCTCCTGCTTGCATTGGAGCCATTGTCACAGAAAATAATGAAAGTTCATGACTTTAAAGGTATCTCTGTGGGAGAGACCACTCATAAGATACTGCTCTTTGCAAATGATATCACTATGTCTAGCAGACATACCCAAATTCCTTACTAGCTGAAATTCCATAATAAGGGAATACTCCACACTGTCTGGCTACAAGCTAAACAGATCCAAGTCCCAGGTAATGCCTCTTAATTCAGGGTGTACCATAGATCTGTTTGCCAACTGTCCATTCCAGTGGTCTCGGGAGGAAGTGGTATGCTTAGGGGTTAAAATCAAAGCTACTGTATCAGCTTCAATGGCAGCCAATGTACCAGTTATAGTATGTTAGATAAAATGGACTATGACCTTAATGGATGAGGCACCCACATCCTTCAATAACAGTGCAAAGTATATGCCCTAAAACTAACAGCCCTTCCCAAATTCCAATATGTCCTGTTGAAATTTCTCATACAAGTTGCAGGTTCCCTCTACAAATCACCCCATACCAAATTAAATCCTTTATTTGGTCAGGGAAGGCACCTAAAGTTAAACTCAAAACTTTTCAAGAACACTGGAGTAAGGGCAGCTTTGGTCTGTGTGGTATGGTGAAACCCTCCCACTGTGTTTTTAATAAAAATAGAGACTAAGGTCCTAAGAGGCTGTAAAGTCACACAGTCACAACAAGGCTGCCACAAGATAACAGATAAAATGAAAGCATGTTGAGACTTGAAATCTTTAGTGCAGAAATGGGCTACAGCATGCTAGATAACCTTCAATATTTCTTTCCTATCTATCTGGCTACAGCCTTTCTTCTATGCTAACTTGTCTAATACTTTATCTTTTCTTCTCTGGCCTGATCATCCAGGGTAGAAACTTTTGAATCCTCTTTCTGATTTTTCTCTTTCTGACCCCAACCCCCTCAACACTCACACAACTAAGCATTAAGTCACAAGGGCTGCATTAGCACAGTTAGGGTGAAAGCAAAGTTTGTAGGATTTGTTGTTGTGTTCTCTTCCCCTGTTAAGGATTATCACTTATGAAATACAGTACCAGTGGTAGAAGTGACACAAAAAATCCTATGAATCTGTTTTTGACCCTAACTAAAATATAATAAAAAAACACTGACGGTGAAAACCTACCTTTAAATTTATATGAAGGATAATTAAGACATCAAGAAGCTTGATCATCTTTGGGGGATAAAATGTATAAAGCAAAGGTTTTACAAACAGTCACAAATACATTAGTAATGTCTTTCATTCTGTGTTAAAATGTTTTTGTTCTTTTTTTGCTGCTTTTCTGTATAAAACAACCGTATATAAAATTGGTATAAAAATGTAATTGGAAGATAAGCTATCGCTGACAGGTTATGTGCTTTCCAGCCCTATAAAAGGGCTTGGCTGAGCACAATCCTCTACAAGAGAGAACACTGGCTTTTGATAGAGGGGAGTAGTCAGTGCTGGGGAAGTCTCAGAAGGACTGGCCAGTGGTGGTGCTAGCCAAAGCTGGGAGGTTTTTAGACCAGAGCTGAGTTGAGTAGCTGGAGAGGTGATTTGTCTACCTAATACAGGGGCTGCAGAAGTGCATGTGCAGTTAGGACCACTCTCAGGTACTGGTTTTATCCCTGTGAACCTACTGGTTGAGTGGTAGTTGACAGACCTTGTAGCCAAGTTTTTATAGTAACCCAAGATCATTCTGACTACTCCAGTGCTAGAAGCAAGTCAGAAATTGCAGATATGCACTATTTTAACTGTTTATTTGATTGTCTTATTTAATAAAGAGCAACACTGCCCTTTGGAAATAACTTTTCTTGCCTTCTACCCACCTGAGAGTGAATCAGTTCCCCCCTCCGGACACCTTTGTGCAGGTGTCTGGGCACAAAATCAAGTCTGATAAATCTGAAACTCTTAAACTGAATGGTGACTGCTTGGATGGGTTTGGGGACAATTTTCCATTCAGTTGGGGTAAAAATAATCACATTTGTCATCTGGGAATGCATATTAGCACAAACACCTCCAGTCTAGTTTCCCTTAATTGTAAGAATTTTTGAAGGGTGGTCCAGCAAGATCTGGTAAGGTGGGTCCTACTCCTTGTGACTGTGGATGGGCACCTTGATGCATTTGAGAAGAATATCCTTACAAGATATATCTTTTTATTCAGCTCTCTGCCACTACACATTCTAATGACATATTGGACCCCACTTCTACAGGGTATATAAAGGTTTATCTGGGAGGGTGCAGAGTCCATATCAGGGAAGAAATTCTGATGCTACCCAGAGAACAAAAAGGGCTCTTCTTGCCACATCTGCATCAATATTATTTAGCAGGACAGATGGTGCTTGTATGTATGTGGACCAAACAGAGAGAGGCATCTGGTTAGTTTAAAATTGAAAACTCCATGGCAAGGGTCCAGTCATTGTTTACTCTAGCCCTATCTCTAGTTCTGAAGGACTATGCCAAATCATTACTGACTGCTGGGATAAACACACCTTGAATATGATACAAAAGATTAGAAAGAAACTGTGCTCAAATATTCCCCTTGGTTCCACATAATTAATATGTCACCCTGACTTTCTCCCACCTAGATTAGACAGGGGATATGCCACCTTTGAGAGGAAACATATTACTATTTTTCACAAATACTTGAAAATGGAACCTATGTGTCATTCCAGACTCTGAAATGGAAAGATGCCAAGGAGGAGGAGCAGCTGAACTATGGTGGGCTCAGGGAGAGTGAGGGCAGTGGGACAGAGGCACATTCCCCATCTGGTAACACTATGCAAATCCCATGCCACTTTGACAGGGCAAGACTGTCCCAAGAAGGCACCCAAGGTAGTGACCAGGGGAGGATATGGGGGTCTTCTGCAGTTTAGACCCCAAGAAGGGTGGCAGAGGACCCCAGAGGAGAAGGAAGTAACTCCTGGTGGAGGACTCCATCATGAGAGGGATAGTTTTGGGGACAGAAAGGGAGCAGGAGAGGGAGGTAAGGTGCCTGTCCAGTACCATGGTTTGGAGGGATGGAAAGAAGATCCTGGGGATCACTAGGGCAGCAGGATGGAAGGGAGAGCTGGATGTCATTATCCACCTGGGGACTAATTACCTAGCTAGGGACAGGGAGGGGGATAGCACACAATGAGTTCAGGGAGTTGGGAGGGATGTGAGGCAGGTAGCAAGCTCAGTGGCCTTTCCTGAGGGGATGCATGTCTACAACGGGGGGAGGGATAGGGTACTCTGTATCAGGATCTTAAATCAGTGGTTGAGGGGAATGTTGCAGACAGGAGGGGTTAGGCTAGATTGGAGACTGGGGTCACATCTGGAGGGATAAAGGCCTGTACAGGAAAGATGGTCTGCATCTGTCCAGGAGGTGAACCACAGTCCTCAGTGAACTGTATAATCTTTACAATAGTGAGCATTTAAACTAGCCAAGGGGTTGGTAGAAGGAAGCAGGGACACATAAACTGCCCCCCACACACAAACTGGAGTAGTCAGCAGCTAGAACCCTAAGGGAGAAAAATCCCTAAGGGTACCTAATAGAAAGAAAAATTAGTAGTAATGAAGAGAGATGGGAATGAGAACAGAGGCAGTAAGGAGAGAGGGAAAATAGGAAAATAGGGTGATGATGAGCAGGGTGGTGCTAGAAGTTGGAATGCCATATGTGCTAACATTCAAAGTCTGGGTAATAAAATTCTGGACTTAGAGGCCATTATGGCAGAGGCTGACCTGGACATTGTAGCCAATATAGAGTCATGGCACACTGAGAACCATGACTGGGATATAGACATAACAGGCTGTACTCTGTTCAGGAAAGAGGTGGGGCAAAAGGGGGAGTTGCTCTTTATGTGAGAAACAGCATAACAGTGACAGAGGTACAGAAGCCATCCAAAAGATTTATTTATTTGAATATTAGTAACCCGGTAGGACCACTGTGACAATACATTCCCTATTTCAGGGGTGACCCGAGATCAAACAGACATTTACAAGATTTGTACATCCAATTATAGGTATATGCAAGTGCAGGGAATAGAGTACAGTGATTTACAAGTTGAAAAATACTAGGATTTGCAAGATCTTCAATATATGCTGCGAACACCAATGCAACCAACAGTGCAACAGTAATTCAAAATATTACATTACAGTTAGACAAAGTGTCAAAACATGTAGCACAAAAAGCAATGATAGATACAGCAAAGCAGTAACACATGAGGCTGGCCATGCCCACAGAGGTGAGTCACAAGTGGGAAGGGTGCTGTCATCTAAAGCAAGTACAGTGAGAGGAAGTCAACAGGTGGAGCAAGAGGGAGTGTTGGAATAGTGAGTGGGAGGTGCTGGATAAAATCACATGTGGTAAGGAGTTCCATAAATACAAAGTAGAGAAGACAAAAGATCTCCTGCCCATGGATAACCATGGTGTTGGAGTTAAAAGAAAACAGAGGGGCAAAGACCTAAGCATGCAAGAGGACTATTTCATCTGGACTATGTCTCTAAGATGGAGGGGGTGGTGTAGGTGAACCAACTTATATACAAAGCCAAGGGTTATTAGTTGGAGTTTGGACTCATATGGAGACCAGTCCAAAGATGAAAGGACATCACAGTGGTGCTGACATGCGTTAACCCCCAATGCAAACCTTCCAGCATTTTTATTTCTCAATAATATTTTATTGATTCAGATCTAAAAGTACAAGCATACATCTCTAACCATTCATAACATACATATCACAAATTACAGCAAGTAACATCTATCAAATAACATTATATTGGGTAAGAAACACTTCTGTATATTCAAAACATATATTAAAAATACCTTGAACAAAACTAAAGTAAAATTATTGATACTAGTAATAGAAGTGAAATATTCAAAAAGGAGAACTACAGTTGTCTTATGAGAGTTCAAATTACAGTCTACAGCAAAGCTTTGCAGTGAATTAATAATTATATCTTACCTTAACTTATTTGGGCATTCATTTAAAATGTGACACAGTTCATCTTATTGTTCTCCATTAAAGAAATGAAAGAGCTCAATCCCCTGTTGAATCAAAATTAGCAATAATATAGCACAAAAAGACAAAAAAAGCAGAACAGTATGAAAAAAAGGAGGGAGAAGAAAGAAAAGATAAAGTGACAGTTAAGAACACAGTGACAATCCAAAGCGTATCAAAGTTGGGCCAGCAATCCATAAAAGAAACCCTATTTGGAATTGAAGCTATCAGCCTGATTAATCATTAGATGGGCAAGTTTTTCTAATCAGAGAATCTCTAATCATTCATTTCTCCATTCTGACAAAGATGGTACTTTCTCTCCTATCCAATGATGAAGAATATCATTTTTAGCAGAAGCAGAAATAAGTTGAATAGTATATTTCTGTTCTTTGGTCCAGGATTGTTGGGTTGTCAAAATGCCCAATAATACATATCTTAACTGTGAATCTATCCTGCAACCATTCTACATCTCTGAACAGATGACTGATACCATGCCATAGTCTTTTAATTTTCCTACACTCCCAAAACATGTGAAGGAGATTGGCATTTCCACTACCACATTTTTCACAAGTCGAGGAAGTGTGTATGCCCATTTTACATAACAAAAGAGGAGTATAGTCTAGATTATGAATAGATTTAAACTGTACTAATTTCACATTAAGGGCCAGATATTCAAACCATAGCGCAGCGCGCAAACCAATAGCGTGGCAATAGCGCCGGAATAGCGCGGACCCGCCATATTCAAAGCGCATGCTAACAGCATTAGCGCTGGGCAAACCACTAATGTATGCAAGGGGCAAAAGGAAGGGGGGGCCAAGAGAGATGCACAAGGGGACATTCAAAGGTCCAGCACCGTACTAGGATACATAGCACGGCATGTAGCACGGCGCTAGTTACCGCCTATAAAAGGCTGGTCTAAACACAGGGCAAAACACAGAGGAGGAGGAACCAGCACAGGAAGTGGGAATGTGTGCAGTGCCAGTAGCAGTGATGCTGCCATTGATGGCAGCTGTAATGGAGGAGGAGGAGAGGGAGCAGGCACAACATGGGCCACAACGCAGGCTAAGGAGACGGTATGCTGCAAACAGGCTATACCGGCCCAGGGTCTCCTTCGAGACCCTGCCTGATGACCACATCATTGGCCCGGTACCGGATGAACAGGGGAATGTTGAGGCAGCTCTGTGAACTCCTGCATGAGCAGCTGCACCCAAATACCAGACGCAGTCATGCCATGACAGTGGAGGAGAAGGTGACAGCAGCGATGTGCTTCCTTGCCACAGGGACGTTTCAATGACCAATGGGGGACACCATTGGGGTAACACAGTCTGCCATCTCATGCCTCCTGACCCAGTTCCTAGAGGCTCTCCTGCCACATGCTGGGGAATTCATAGTATTCCCCAGCACAGCAGCAGAGCACAGAGAAACAATGCAGCAGTACCATCGAGTTGCGAACCTACCATCTGTACTGGGTGCCATTGACTGGACCCATGTCCCCATCCGTGCACCACCTGGTGATGGCAGTGACATGTACATCAACAGGAAGGGGTACCACTCCATCAACTGCCAGGTGGTGTGCGATGCAGCTGGGTGCATCAGCAATGTCTATGCACAGTACCCCGGCAGTGCCCATGACGCCTTCATCTGGCACCAGTCCCAGCTATGCCAGGCCTTTGAGGAGGGCAGGATACCCAGTGGGCAACTAGTCAGTGAGTTGTAGCATACAAGGCATACACACAACAGCATGGATGGGGGCAGGTATTGCAGGCCAGGGAAGGGGTGTGGGAGGGCCACACAGAGGTGCAGGACAGCAGCTGACAGACTGCAGTATGGCACTAACAGGTATACATTTCTTGACAGGGGACAGTGCCTATCCCCTGCGACCCTGGTTGCTGACACCAGTACTCCAACCAGCCACAGTGGCTGAGGAGCTGTACAACGAGGCACATGCCTGAACAAGGAACATCATAGAGAGGGTGTTTGGCATCCTGAAGATGCGATTCAGATGCCTAGACACATCAGGCGTTGCCCTACAGTATACACCTCAGAAGGTATGCCGTATCTTCCTAGCCTGTTGTATGCTGCACAACATGGCAATGAACTGTGGGATACAGGCACCTGAACCTGAGGGACAGTCTGACAGTGAGCCAGAGCCAGCAGTCAAGGGGATAGTGGAGCAACTCAAGAGGAGGGACCCTCGCATGGCACGCCAGGGTCATACAGCACTGGGACAACATCATCAGGACACTGCAACAGACCAGAGGGTAAGTACAGACTGCACTACAACCTGAAAGAGAACAAGTGATAATCATTTTAATGTGCACAGACTAACATAACACTGACACCAACAATCACATCAGTAAACAAACCCAGTGTAACAGACAAATAATGTGTGCATGTGGTGTGAGGCCGGGATTGTGCAGCACATACGTGGGGAGGGGACACACACAAATGGTGTATTCTCGGTGGGGAAGTGTGATGTGTGCTGTAAGGGTAAGGGGGGCAACTGTGTTGGTCGGAGTGTGTGTGTGTGTGTTTGCACATCTGCACATGCATGTGGGAGATGCATGCACAGTACTGCAGACAGATTGTGGGCATCACCGACGCCGACACCCACGCATGCGCCATGCACCCATACCATGGGATATAGACCCTGGGGTGCTCTGGGCAGAGGACAAAGCTGAAGTGGAAGGGGAGGCAGGCAGTGTTGACCTCCTGTGTCCCCGGGGGATGGTGGAGACCGACAGGGTGGATGGACGGCCACGGCTCAGCTGGGTTGCAGGCGGAGTGCGTGATGCAGCCGAGTTTGAACCAGTGGCAGCCCTGCGGCCATGGTATGCCTGCCTGTGTGCCCCTCTGCCATCTGCACCATGACCAACCATCCCATGCTGGCAACCAACAGGCACACCATGCATGACATTCCCAATGTCCACCACTGCAGCAGTCAAGCCAGAGAAGCCACAGTCTATGGCACCCACCAGGTGGCCCAATCTGTCCTCTGCTTGCTGCTCAGCACGGGCAAAGCCCACTGAAATGGCCTCCCTTATCTGACCCAGCTCATGTCGCAGCTCACATCGCATGGCATGCAGGTCCAGACGGGCCTCCTGCTGGGAGGTGACAGCAGCCTACAGGAGTGGATGGGCACCATTGCCTTCATGCCCCAGAGGCACAGAACCCCCAGCTGCAGCTGGCAGTGGTGCCTGTGGCAATGGAGCAACTGGTACATCTGGCTGCTGGCTACTACTGGTAGTGGTCCGTGGCACCGTATGGATGTTAACCCCAGCATGTGTTTGACACTGCACACCCTGCTGTCCTGCAATATCTCCCACACTGCCCACCATCGTGTGTTCAGGTACAGCCACACTGGTGACACCTACGAAACCACTTTGACCTGTTCCATGGCCTGCAAGCAGCCCCACCCCTGCATCCCCTGGTACAGGAATGGCCAGGTGCTGAGAATAGTCAGAAACATCAGTGTCATCCGCACTGGTGACAGTGACCAGCAGTACCTCTACCACCCCATCATCCTCTGTGTGTGCAGCATCCAGGTGCCCACTGTACCCTAACACCCCTAGTGAGGTGTGACCCACCTCCCCAGGCAGTTGCACGCCCTGTCCACGGGAATGCCACACATGCATTGGGTCCATGCGGCCCTGAGATTGGCACGGTCTGGATGTTGATGGATGTTCCTCATCCACCTCCTCCACAACATCGGGAACCTGGCTGAACATCCGTGGCACATCCTGTAGTGGTGCAGGCCTGTCAGACAGTGCTGTAGAGATAATAGGGACAGAGTCAGTCACCTATCTATGGACACTGTGGCCAAACACCACCACCGCTACCACCACCACACCATGCAGTCCTCAGGACAGGTACCCACTTCACACAAGCCCGTGACAACATACACCCACCCACCCCACAGTGACCATGACCATGCCAGGCATCAGTTCGGCAGGATACAGTGCACCCTGTGCAGGACACCAACAGCATGACCGTTGCACCCTTGCCTGCACCACATACAGGGGTTACACATGCGAATACAGACCTGGCCTTGGAAGTGCGAGGGTCATCTCACAACCACCACCCGGCACGCCTGTCACTGCCACCATCCACAGTGTTGACACCACCACCACCATGTGTGGCTCCTCCACATGCTGCTGGTGTTCAGGTGGACCACCACCGGTCCTGGTCCTGTCCCTCTGTCAGTGTGCCTCCTCCTCCTTTGCACATCGCAGGAGGTCATTCCATCTTTTCCAAACTGCTTCTGTCATTCTTCCACAGCTCCCGACCGCATTCACAGCTGCAGTTACCTCCTCCCAAGCTTGACGCACAACAGCATCAGTGGCCCTGTGTGTGCGTAACACGTGCTCCCTCTCTTTCACCTCATGTGCAAGGGTGTTCAACTCATTCTGAGAGAATTTGTGGGCATGGATGTGCTCCTGTCGAGCCACCACACCTATGGGATAATCAAAAAGGGGACAGGTGTCATTGGCTGTGTCAGTGCTGCAGTGCATCACACAGTAGACATCACAATGTCATCCCCTACAGTGCCACAGGCCACATGGACATATCAGATCGCTGCATGTGCCTGTACGGTGCACACGCCCACATAGCCACTGTCTGTCCCATGTACGGACAGCGAGCGGTGTACACACATGTGCACTGCTGTGGCCTGTGTCTGCCATGAACCCCCATGACTGTGTTGTGCCCCATTTGAGCATCACAGAGTTTGCATGGACAAGTGCTCTAGCAATGTCAGGACACCATGCTGCATGGGATGGCACATCGCTGGTACACTGTGTACGTCCTGCGGGGGGGGCACAGGCCATCACGCCACACATCCAGGGAGACAAGTCGGTGCGCCATCACGGTAGTACACTAGTGCACCTGGCTGGCAGACACATTGTGCAGGCAGTGGCACATGGAACAGTTACCTGCAGGGGAATGTGCACAATGCAGTGGATGGTAGTGGTCCCACTGTGGTCATACATACCTGCCTCTCGCTGCTCATCCCCCTGTTGCATATCTCTATCCATGTTGTAGATTCACACTGCTGTAATTATGCTGTAGTACCACAACACAACACCGGTGGTGCACTGCTTGCCCTTTTATAGCCCACCCAGGCAATCAGGCCTGTTAGTCGTGTAAATGAGCGCATAATGATATTCTAATCACACGGTTTGCCCCATGCATACACAAGTACCTCCATTTGCAAACAACCATTGAATATGGCTCTGAATAGCCCCGCGCTAGCACAGCAGTGCTGGGCAAAGGCCAGCACAGGGCTATTGGAGGGTCAGCGCTGCGCTAGCCAAGTAGTGCTGCGCTACGTGCATTACGCATGCTCATGAGGCCCCTTGTCCGCACTATCACCTGTCATAGCGCGATGTAGTGCTGTGCTAAACAGCATTAGGCACGGCACACACGATGCATGGTAGCGGCTCCAGGGTCATGGTGGTAGGGTCACGATGTATCATGCAACATTTTCCTGTTACGCGGCACTACGGATACGCCTGTGCAGCGCTAGACTGCAGTGTTAGGGAGTGTCAGTGTGTGGCCAGTCGGTTTTACACTGTTTCACTGGTTAATTTGCCCCCTTCCACAGCAGCAATGTCTGTGAGACGTAGGCAAAGGGCAGTGGTGGGCCATGACAGGCATTGGTATGAGGTGGAGACGGCCAACTTGGTGAAGTTGACTGAGAGGCGCAATTGGTGTCCATTTGGACTGGTCTGGGAGGGCGACCGTCCCCGTAGCCAGGTCTGGGCTTCAATTGCCCATCACCTAACTGCTATCACGGGTATACCCCATGATAGTGAGAAGTGCCACCGTCGCTACATTGACATCAGGTGCAGGCAGCGCCCACTGCTTGAACGCTGCAGGGCGATGGTTTGGGATGGGACTGTGCCTGTGCCAGGTAAGTGATGACTCTCACGGCACTGCTGGCATGGGTGGTGGGGCTGTGTTTTCCGTGGTGTGCTTGTGTGCATGTGTGTTGCTGTGCTGGACATGTTGCTCATGTGCCATGGGGTCCTCCGATCCATTCGGTGTGTACTGTGTGGGCCATAGGTTGATGGTGTGCACTGACCCGTGTCATGCTTGGCATAGCTTTGATGGTGCACTGCACCTGTGTGCCAGTGATGCATGTGTTGTGCTACACCACTGGGGTACAGGGTGGTCTTTAGCGTACCGTGGTGGCTAATATTATACTAATGCTGCTGTACTCTCTTCCCACTGCAGATCGCCGAGGACACACCGGAGACAGGAGGGATGAGACGCAGGCCGGACAGGGGCCAGCCGCCGACAGGCGCAGGGTGTCTCTGATGGCACAGCATGCGGCGGAGAGCAGTGACGGTGACAGGGGTGTGTTGCGTGAGTACTGTGTGATATTATGCTTTTCTACTATGTGTCTGACTTTACAGGGCAGGCAGTAGAGCAAGGGTGTAGCCAGGAGACATCGACTGTACATTTGTGTACAGTTTTGTGGAGTGCATGTCCCAAACTATTTGCCTTCTGTCAACAGTTACTAACTACTCCATACATTTTGGGTCACTGTAGGCCACTGGGGTGTGGCCCTGTTTGAAATGCTGTTGTGTAGGAGACAGATACATGTATAACTTCATTAGAGAGTAGGGGAATCATCTGACAGACATCATACCCTTTTGGAAGGGGTGTACCATTTGGAGTTGATGAGTACATAATTTGTAAGGGGAGTGTGGCTGTTGGGGATTGTGTGTACAACATGTGAATGTCTGGCTACACCCTGCACTACAGTCCTGTGTCTGGTGTCGTGGTCCAGTTGGCTAGGTAATCCAGGCCAGATGTGATATGGCTGCATGCATTTCTGTTGTCCCCTTGCTCCATTGCCTTGCCTTCTGCTGCGAGGCCTGAGACATGGCTTGTGTGTAAGTCTTGATTTGCCATTGCCACCATGTGCACTGATATCTGCCTTGTACTGCCATGTGCGTCATGTTGCTGTTATGGCCACCATTGTGGAACGATGCTGCATGTCTCTGCATGGCTGTAGGCCAGTTGTCATGCCTGAGGGTGGGGGATTACTGGGGTCGGCCTGTCGTGCCGCCTGTTACTGCTGCTGCTGTTGTCCTGTCTGCCATGGCAACAGTGTTCTCCACCTCTCATGGCATGTCTCATTTACAGTACCACGTATAACATGTCAGTATTTGTGCAGGACATGTTGTGAGCGCATTCCAGGGCTATGCACACCATGGTGTGTGGGGGGACACTGTGTCATGCAGTGCATGTATCTCCCTGCCAGTGTACTGTCATGGTGGCGTGGATATAGGTATGTTATTGTGTGCCCTTGTCCGACCTCCGTGGTGGACATGCACGGGGCTGTTGGGGAAGGGACCTTTGGGACTATGGTGCCACACGGGTCTGTGTGGCTGCACATTGCATGTGCGCCTGTTGCGGCATGTGTGTCGGCAGGCATCCTCCAAGCACTCAATGGTGAGCTGTTTGAGTTCTGGTGGGGAGTTGGCCAATAGGCAATGAACTGCTTACTTTATGCATGATGTCTAACAACGATGATGTTGTACCTTTCTGTGTTTAATTCATTGTGGTCTACACTAGGAGGACTGGTCACTATGACTGTCTGTGTATCCCATGGACATTACAACTGTACAAGTTGTGGGCTGGTATGTGGGTGTCTTGGGGAGCAATGCATGGCTTTGTATTTACACATGCAGGGCAGCGCCCATTGTCATGGGTTTCATAAATTGTATCTTGTATGCCACTGATGGCAACAGAGACAGTCCTGGTGTACGTTTGTATATTGTCAGGCTACACTCCGGGGTGGGGTAGCTCACCCTAACAGTGGGGAGGGGGTGGAAGTGTGTCCACATGGTGTGCAGTTGTGGCCTCCCTGGCTACACCCCTCCCTGTGGGCTCCAGCTCTGTTGTGGGGCCATTGTCCCCTAGAGGTGCTGTCCTCTGTCCCTGCAGTGCATGTTGTTTGTGCACATGTTATGCAGGTGTGCTGCAGGAGTTGTTCTGTGGTAGCATGGTGTGCTGGGTGTCAGGCCCTATGGCAGATGCTGCTCCCACAGGTGTGGGTGTGTGCCTCACCATGCCTTGACCACCAGGGTGACACTGTCCTGTGCATGCCATTGGCCTACCGCTGCACTGCCACTGGTGGACCATGGCTGGTGTCTCTGTTTCACATGTGTGTCTCTCTTCTTGCATGTGCGCCTTCACAGTGCTGCCACTATGGGTGGTGGCACAGCTCTGTGCCATTCTCTTCACCACTGTGGGCCCCTCACCCTTCTTTTGTGGCAAGTGGTGTGGGTGGGCATTGGCACTTCCCCTGGTTGTGTACTGATTGGTTACCTGTCCTGCAGTCCCTACTGTTCTGTTGCCAGTGTCGTTGTCCTCTGTGGTCATTAGGTCTCTGTGGTCCATGTCGAGTCTCTATCTGTGTCACTTGCCACTGTTGCACACTTATGTCAGTCACCCACCTGCTCAGGGCTTTCTGTCATCATTTGTACAGCTGCTGTGTTATAGCATCGTGGGTGGCAGTTTGGCTGGGTCTCTACAGTTCTTATGGAGGGCAGCAGTGAGGGTGGGCCACTGTTGGGGGTGTACGGGACATGCATGTCTGGTTACACACCTGGTTGGGGCTGTGGCACCTTCTCCAGTTGGTGTCATCTGTATTGTGTATCATAGCTGTGTGACCGTGGGCAGCATGTCCCACCATGTGTCATCCCATGTGCATGTCATTCAGTGTCCACTTGTCATTCACATCTCTGGGGTTGGCTGTCTGTTTGCACTGTTACAGTCTGCATGCTGCAGTGCTGGCTGGCTTCCACGTTGTTGGGTTTCTCAGCATACATCTATGCATATCCATGTACATTGGGGTGTTGCATGCTGCCTGTTATGTACTGCCTTGTCCTGCAGGCACATGTTAGTGTGTGTTGTGGTTTGTTCTGTACTAGCACATGGGCATGGTTGTTGGGGCATGCTGTCCACCATGTGGTGGTACATGGTGCCTTTGTGCCATCGTCATGCCCTGACATGGTCCCCCTTTCTCTTGTAGGTCCACATCAGGCGTCACTGTGGGCCACCCATCCAGAAGATGGTGAAGGCACGGAGGAGCTGTTAAGGAGGCTGGTGCGGCAACAGCGTACCCTAATCTAACAGCAAGCTGTCTTGATTGCTGAGACAAGGCGTGTTGCAGCCATCCTGGATGAACGCCTGCTGTGCCTGCCTGCACCTAACCCCTGCATACTTTTTCCATTAGCCTGCTTCCTGTCCCTGGCCCACTGTCCCTAGCCCAGTATCTGCCATCCTGTTCCCCTCCATTGCTTCGTATTTCCACATCCCTCTCCCTTCCATATTCTTACCTCATTGTTCTGTTGATATATTTAACACTTGTCTGTTTGCACTGTTACTGTTGTTTTCCCCATTGTTTTCAGTCCCTTTGTTATGCCTGCCCTTTTCCCTTTCATTATGTTTTTCTTGCACCCAATTTTTACGAACGGTGTTCTGCTATGTTTTGATTTGTTTTTCTGTATATATGTTCATGTTGCCTTTGTTACTTAACTGTTCCCTTTTTGCATTATACTTTATTATGCTTGACATTCCTGTGTCCTGAGTCTTTTTGGGGTGGACTTGGGATTTGACAGTGCTCTGTGGTATTCTGATTTCACTTGTGGTTCCAGGTTATTCCATTCCTTTCACTAGTACTGCAGTTGTGTCTGGCTGGGCTGTTTTGCTTTCCTGTGTTCCTGGACAGCTGGTTACACCTCTGACACTTTGTTTCTGTGGGTGTTTGCACTGCCTCTGTCTGATTGCTATATTCAGTGCTGTCTTCTCTGCTATATTCAGTGCTGTCTTAATCCTGGGCAATGTTTGCCCTGCTCTCCTGGGCCTGTTTGCCCGGATTCCTTCACTTGCTACATTCTGCTGGTTTTGCACTGGGCTATTCATTTTGAATATAGCTATGTTTTTGCTCTGGGCACAGTTTGCCCACCGGGCAGTGCTAATTTAGCACTGGGGCAAAGTTTTGAATATCTGGCCATAACTGTTTTAAAGGCCTTCAAAGACATAGTCCAAATATTCTTCCAATTCCAGTTCTGTACATCCTTCACTGTAACACATGACCACCACTTAATCTTTTAAACGTCAGTTCCCCTGACCTGAATAACTAGTAAATTATATAGATTAGAAATAGAGGATCGTATCCATATAGACACCAGAAATGCTCTAGTATTTTCATTCACATTTATTTCCCTCAAATCATTATTATAAAAATAATGAATGGAATTGAATAAGATCTTATACTCATTAATGGCATGAGGGTCTACATCAAAAGAGTTACTAAGTTTTTGAAAGGACATTATCTGTGTGTCTGAAACCACATCTTTAATACAGCAAATTCCTTTTAAGAGCCAGTCATTAAATAAAATGGTTTCAGAGTTATTAAGTATATATGGGTTACCCCATAAAGGTTGTAGTATAGAATATCTGATGTCCATGAGTAGAAGTTTTTGTTGAATTGAAATAACTCTAGCGTTATCTGAAATAATTCTGTTGTGTAAAGTAATATTTGGTTTAACAAATAATAATGTGGCTATCCCAAGACCCTTGGATTACAGAATATCTTTCTCAATTAGTAACCATTCAGGTATTTCCCCTCCATTATGTGACAAAGTCAACCATTTAACCGATTGAGATATTCTACAGGAGAGATACTACAGATAAAAATCCAGAAATTTAAGACCCCCATTGTGTTTAAGTCTGGAAACTTTGTTATGCGCCATCCTGCTCCTTTTGTAATTTCACAAAAATCTGTTTACATTGCTTTGTAAGTCTGCAAACCACTTTTTAGGAATAAAAAATGGGATCATTTGGAATATAAATACAGCTTTTGTTAAGATGTTCATTTTAATAGTTTCCATTCTTCCCCAAAAACCCAAAAGTAAACAATTCCATTTGGCTTAGGAATCATCAATGTAGACCTTATGATTTTTCAGATTGCTGTTATCTGTCTTATCAACTGGTCTAAATATTTTCAAACCCAAATAGCCTAGGCCATCTGTTTCCCATCTCATACCTAGCTTGGTAATATCATCTTTGTAACAGTAAATATTTAAAGGCAAAAAAAACCTAGATTTATCTTTATTTAATTTATATCTGGAAATACTCCCAAAGTCATATATTATATCTAATATCTTTGAAATAGAGTTTTTGGGATCACATACTGACAAAAATATATCATCTGCATATAGAGAGGCCAGATACTTCCTTATTCAGTATGGATTCAGTATTTAATGGACTTCTCCTGAGACAGCCTTCTCACCATGGAGTCTAGGGTGAGATCAGAAAGCAAAGGCGAGAGAGGACATCCTTGTCTAGTACCTCTCATTAGCCTAAAGCTAGGGGAGAGTCAACCATTAGTTATAACTGATGAGGACAATTTTTTGTATAATATCTTAACCCACTTAGTGAAATGTTCTGGGAATCCATATAAAATTAAGGTGTTAAAAATATGAGGCCATAAAACCCTGTCAAATGCTTTTTCAGCCTCTAAAGAAAGAAAACCAGCAGCAGTTTTAGATTTGTTTGCAGTATGCATTAAATGAAAAATCTTCCCAGTATTATCAGCAGCAATTCTGCCTTTAATAAAACCTGTCTGCCTGTTATCAATTAAGAAAGGCATCACTTGCTCTAACCTATCAGCTAGAATTTTTGCTATTATTTAGATGTCAGTATTAATAAGAGAAATGGGTCTATAATTCTTGCAGTCTTCAAGGTCTTTCCTAGGTTTTGGAATAAGGGTTATCAGACTTCTCATCATATCTTTAGGAATTCACCTATTTCCCAAGATTCATTAAACACTTCCAATAACATTGGGGAAATAACCTCATGCAATTTATGGTAAAAATTTGAAGAGTATCCATCCGGACCTGGAGCCAAATTTTTTTAATAAATTTAATTGCAGTGCAGATTTCTTCCTTAGTTTTGGGAGCAGCTAATATCAATTTATGATATTCTGAAACCTTGGGTATAGGGACTTCAGAACAAAACTTGGACAAGTCCTCTAGGGAAGGATTGCAATCACTATGATAAAATTGTTGATAAAATTTATAAAATGCTTTATTTATATTGGTAGGACTTGTTACCAAGGAATCATTTCTTAAATTTTTAATTTTATTAATCCTGGTGCTCCATTGTTTTGTTTAAGTCTAATGGCCAGTATTTTAGTAGCTCTAGGGCCAACATTGATGTAGTTAAGTTTTGCTTTTCTGATGGCAAACTCTGCCTCTCCTCTTATTAGTTCATAATAGCTAGATTTATAACTATACCATATTTTCCAATTGTCTGTTGAACCATCAGATAATAATGTGTCTTCTACCTCTTTAAGTTTAGTCAATATCTGTTCTTTTTTGTTTTGTTTGTCCCTTTAAATGGCTGAAGAACTGCTAATTAGGAATCCCCTCAGACAACATTTAAAGCATTCCCACGTGTTAGCCCAAGTTGTATCTGTTGGATTATTCTCATTCCAAAAGTTTGTGATCTCTCTTTTAATTCTATCAATATAACTAGTATCTTCTAGTAAGAAATTATTACTTTTCCATCTCTTGGAAATAGGTGTTGGAGGTAGATTCAGAAAAAGACATCTTGATTGGGAAATGATCTGAAATATCTTGTTTGAGAATATTGGTACTACTTATCCTATCCACAAAAGATTCAGGAACATACATTTGGTCTAGCCTAGAACCAGATTTGCAATGGGCTGACCAGAAGTTGTAGGATTTCTCTTGGGGGTGAAACACTCTCCATGCATCTATGAGGCCTAGATTAGAAACCAAATTTCTGAGACTCCTATCCACTTTATTCATCCTATACCTTACATTAGACCTATCAAGTAGTGGGTCCAGGGTACTATTTGTATCCCCAGTTAACGAAGTAGTATTTCCTATAAAAGGAATCAGTTTTGAGTTAAGTTCCAAAAAAACTTCATGAGATGTGCTATTGGGCCCATAAACTTTAGCTAAGGTTACTGCTTCCAAATCAATCTTCCCATTATCAATAACAAAATGACTCATAGAATCAGTGATGACTTGCCCAATTTGAAAATTTAAACCTTTTTTAATAAGTATAAGAACTCCTGCTTTTTTAGCATTAAAACTTGCCCGATAAATCTGCCCTACCCATTCTCTTTGCATAAGGTTAATAGAGTTTCCAAATAGGTGAGATTCTTGCAGAAATACTATTAAAGGGTTACATTTCTTAAGATGTCTTAAAACTGTATATATTTTAATTTTATGATTCAAACCTTGTACAATCCAGGAAATAACAGTAAAATGTTGTTTACCAGCCATATTGACTTAGTGTCACAATTGACTGGTTCCCTTGCATAGTGAGAGCAAATCCTCCCAGTCTTACTGTCCTACAACCTGTTAAATAATCAGCTCCTGTTAGTTGAATAAGGATTTGTTTTTTGACACTGAGTGAAACAAATATAGGAAAAAGATAAAGAAATAGATATGCTAACACAGTCATATAAAGAAAATGTAGGAAAACACTTCTTGATGTTACCCAGAATCCCCATCCACCCGCTAGTACATCTCCGAATGTGGAAACAAAACCCACCTACCTGTTGAGCATTTACTAGCTCCATCCCATATCCCCACCAATCAGCTTTCTTAAAGTTATTTTTTAAAAGATGACTAATATCTAAACTCTGTATCATCTTGATGTGAGTCAGAGTAAAAAAAAAAAGGGGGGGGGAGAATATATGTTTTACTCCACGTCCACAGCCTATCCTTACTGAGAATATAATGTGACCATATATCTTAAGTAGAAACATTGTCTTCACAGCAAATAAATAGTCAAAACAGTGTTGAATACTTGCTGTAAATCTATCATTCTACAACTCCAATGGTGCATTCTCATCCATTTAACAATTTAAACAGTAATATCAATTAAATTACCTATAGAAATAAGACTTTAGAACAACTGATGGCATTAAGTGTATGGAATATCCTTAATCATTACTAGATGCTCAGCAGGCTATAGAGCCAATAAGATAATAGAAATATTCAGTAAGCCTATAATAGTCATGAGTCTAAAATAAAAAATTGAGAACACTAAGCAAGCAACATAGTAGGCAGATTAACAAATTAAGAGATTCGTGAGTCAATATTCAACAAGTCTACTGTCAGTTATTATATCAGCACCACAATGACTTTTGTACCTTAACAATCAAAGAGCACAGATAGCCATAACCTGTTTTCAGCCCTGCAGGAACCTATGTGCTGAGACTTATGCAGTCCTGTGGAAAAGAAAAGTTAAAATAAAAATAAAGTCACTCATAAAATAGTTTCTGTTCACAGGTCTTCACTTTAGCTATGCAGAGCTCTGGTAATATTTTCTTAGATGTAGAGTAAATTTCGAAGTGAAATATCACAGGAAAATTGTCACTGATCTCTCAAAAGAACGTTAGAATCATCCTTTACCCCTAGCATGCAGCATTTCCAAAGCCCTTGCGCAGTTCGATATATGACCACAAGAGACATGAACAATTGTGCTGCACACGAGGGTCTCCAACATATTTGAAATTTAACTGCCCTGTGAATGCCTGTTAAACAAATGGAGGAAATAAAAAAAAATGAACACATCGGTACTCTCACGCATTGAAACATGAAGCATCTAGCCCATAAAATCATCAAAGCTGTTAGATTGTTTTGTGATGTTCAAGACAATATGATGTAAAACTGTAACCCTTTAGGAGGGAGTGTAGCCCAAGAATCAATCATGTCCAAAAGGACAAAGAAAACCTAACAAAAATGAAAAGATCAGCCCAGAGAAAAAAAATCCTGTGGAATGGGAAAAGCTCCACCTTGAGATCAGCTAAAAGGCCTCAATTCCCCTAGGCATTAAATAAACCACTAGCAGTCACCACCGAAAACTCAGGAGGTTCTTATCTTTGTGTGTATCTCTTGTACCCCAAGAACAGAACCAAATTTTACATAATTCACTATTTATGTGGGGAAATATATGTGTCTTTTCCAGTGTAATTCACCCTCCAACCAACTGTAATTGAACCTTCGTTCCCCCACGTTAGGTTAGAGATCAACTTGCCCAGAATACCACACTTCCCGCATGATTTAGTGCTTCCTGCAGAATACAAGAAAAAAGGTAAATTTCTTCCTGTAAAAGGAACATAGAAGTAAAAACGAGCCTTGCCAAGTCGAGGGAGAGCCATTAAGTTAACTGAAAGTAAAATGCCAGGGAACTATGAGGAAGCCGATCCGAGCCCAGAAACAATAACGACCACCCACAGAGATCCACTATCCAGGTGATCCTTCCCTTTATATAATCTAGTTTACAGAGAAAGAATATTTAGTTTAAAAGAGGATTGCTTCTAGACTGATCCCCACCCTCATCAGTATAGCACCCAAATATCAATGTCTAGAAAGACCATGACATTTCTCTCAGAAACTGAATTTTGAAAAAAGTGTTGGGAAATCTTTTCTCAGCCCAGTTTTAGCAGCTTCATATCTATTGTATTCTTTTATGCCATCAGGGGACCAAATTCTCAGAAGAGTAGGATATAACAGGCTATTTTTCAAATTAGCTTCCCTAAGTTGTTTCTTGATAGGGAAGAAAGCGTCACATTTTTTAATAACCTCAGGAGGAAGGTTGGTGAAACCTTTTATTTTGCAACTCTCATAGTCTATAGTAGATTTGTCACAAAGTATTCTTTGGATGTGCACTTTATGATGGAAATATAGAAATTTGAACACAAAGGACCTGGGCCTGGAGTTAGGACTCGGATTAGGTTTAAGCAATCTATGTGCTCTCTCAAATACATATCTTGCACAATCAGGAGGGGGACCATCAATGATAGTTAAAAGTTTATTTATAAAAACTATTGGGATGGTCATGTGATGGTAGCCTAACGACAAGCAGCAAGCTCCTTCTGCTCCATTCCTCACCCGCAGTAATCCATTGCTACGCTACTTAATCGGAGGAGAACTCAACACCTAGCTCACCGAATCGGTGCCTAAAGACTTCCTGGAGACTACAGACTTTGAAAAAATTGGCAGTTTATATGTGTAAAGCACTGCCATGGCACTCTCCACCACCTTCTCCAGAGAAAGACAGGACCCCTAAATGGCCTAAGCAACAAGCAATAAAAACAGCTGTAGGGACTACACCACTAACAGAACAGCAGTTTTTGAAAATAATGCAGCCAATGCAAGGTTCAAATTCCAACATCACAGACGAGATGCATCATATTAAAATTGCAACTGATTCCCTCACAGTAAGAGCTGGAGACTCTGAAGCTTGCTTAATATCTTTAGAAAATGAACAAGACAAAATGGAACTTGAACATACTATGGCAAATCGGAAAATCAAAAAATTAGAGGAGAAGCTTGAGGATTTAGAGGGGAGAAGCCAAAGAAATAACCTTTTGGTTATTGGGATACCGGAGCAAGAAGAAGGTAACTCACCAATCCTCTTTATTCAAAGATTTAGTGAAAAAATAGCACGCCCTTCTCCAAATGGAACTGCCTATGTGATTAAGAGAGCCCATCGGGCACTTCATCCACTACCACCACCCGGTGCGCCGCTTAGGCCTATCATTTTCAAACTGCTTAATTTTCTAGATAAGCAGCACATACTGACCCAAGTGAAAACACTGCAAGAGGTGCAGTGGGAAGGAAAATGAGTTAGAATCACACAAGATTTACCACAGTCTGTCCCAGTTAAACGTCAGGAACTACATCCACTTGTGTCGAAATTGATCGCCACTGGAAAGCCATTTCATCTAAAATATCCTGCAGTGCTACAAGATAAAATTGGAGAACAGTGGCAAACCTATGAAACCCAAGATCAGGCCCTGCCTGAGTTAAAGAAAGTGCTACCAGACCTGTTTAAGTGACTTCATCGACTGGGATTGTAAAGATTACTTTTAGACGATAGCAGTTGAAAGTTCATGGTACTAATTACCAAACGGTTTCCATTGCCCCAGCTCTTAGAACTGGAATAAGACTAGAAATGGTTAATGCCCTGTGATTTAACCCATCATTCAGCCTACTTCAGTGATTTGCTTGGGAATTATGTGGCAGTAAGGAGAGCTTTGCTTGTAATTTTATGGTGATATGGCAGAATCTTACATTATTTAAGTGATGTAATCTTCTTTTCACCCCCACGTCTGATTTAATGAACCGTGGTGAACTTGACCCATCATCACTGAGCATATCACTTGGTAATGCTCTTGTGGCTTAACAAGAAGCCTTGTCTGGCTTGTTTATAAGTTTCAGGTGCTTATTATTTTTTCATCAAGTCTTTAAAATACTGTTTGTTTCTTAAAGTTCTCCTGTTGTTAAAAACTCCTTCCAGGTAGCAGGTATGCATGCCAACTTATTAATAAGGAGATCATTTCTAGTGAGAAGGAGAAACAAAGTTTTTCATATACTTAAGTGTTCTATGGTTAAATAGTAGTTTAGCAGATTATTAGTGAACCATTTTTAATGTTACCAGTTTACTCTGTAATGGGGGGGGGAAAGGAGGGAGTGACTGCTTGTGGGCTTGCATTGCAACATCACCTGACAGGATAAGTATGTCGGTGCAGCTAAAAAGAACTGGGGGTAGTTAATAGGAACATTTGGGGGGGTTTAAGGGAGGGTTGGTGAGGGAAGGGAATTTTGCTATACTTTTTTGGGGATAGGGACGTAGCAAGTGTCTAGATCTACTGTTCTCTAGGTGTCATTCATTACTTATACTATTAATGCTACTACTTATCAAAATCACATGTGTGGCCTATATACAATTGTGAGTTGGAATGTTAAGGGTGCCACAGATAGATGTAAAAGGCAAATCATCCTAAAACATTTACTGCACCTCAAAACTAGTATTGCATGTTTGCAGGAAACCCACCTCCAGAGAGAAGATATTTCATTGTTGTGTAAAGGCTGGGCTGGACAGGCCTTTGGAGTGGGGATGTCCTCTAATCGAGGGAGATTCACCATATTAGTTAGCAAAACTGTTCCCATTAAGCTAGACATGAGTCCTGGGATAGCCAAGGGCATTATCTACTGCTTCGTGGGTCCCTAGTTTCCCACCAGATTTTGCTTCTCTCCATATATGGTCCAAATGTGGATCTCCAAAAGATTTTTACATGTCTTTTCGATCTGGTAATCTCTAACCCAACTAGAATGGTTTTACCAGGTGGAGACTGGAACATTACCCCTCAGCTTCAGCTGGATAGGTCAGACTCAAAAAGATCTGGTCTCTCACCAGCACAGAGAGCCCTAAATGATCTTATAAATGGATCAGGGCTAATAGATATTTGGAGAGTTCTGAATCCTAATGAAAAACAATACACTTTTTTATCTTCCCTCATCATACTTGCTCATGAATAGATTATTTTTGGTTAATTCCCATATTCTGCCAGGAATACTTGATGCAAGTATACAACCACGTGTTATTTCAGATCAATCCCGTTTCCTTTACTTATATTTTAGATCCAGGAATCAAGAGAGACTCCCTGTGGTGTCTAAATACTCAGTTACTTCAAACCCCCAGTACTAAGACCCATCTCAAAAACATTATCACTTTATGCCTGGATATCAATCTGTGATCAGTTTCTCTAATTGATGTGGTTTGGTCAGTTCTGAAATGTGCTTTTAGGGGGGGAATGTATTCACCTTGCATCTACCAGAGCCAAGCAATTTAAATTTTAAGTTGAGAATCTACTTCATCCTATTAAATTCCTTGAAATAGCCATTAGTCGCCACTCGTTAGAGGATGACTGGATCAAGTTACACGCCTTACATGCCCAATTCTCAGACCTGATGTCCCAAAGAGCTGAACTTTCTCTAAAAAGAAAAAGAACCAAGATTAAATATTTGGAATCCGGAGAAAGGGCTGGCAAACTACTTACCATTCGAATTAAGCAAGCAGAAACTACACGGTCCATACCTGGTTTGTACCTGAAAAGGCATGGACCCTAGAGAAATTACTTCAGGGTTCGGGCAATATTTTAAAGAGCTGTATACTGTACCAGAACAGGAAATCCCAATGGAACAAGATATTCAAAAGTATTTTGAGCTGTTGCATCTTCCTACTTTATCCCTTAACAAAACCTCCTTATCGGGTTCTCATATTGAGGAATGGGAAGTTGAGCAAGCAATTAAGCAACTCCCTTCAGATAAATCTCCTGGGCCGGACGACCTTTTGACCAACTTATATAAATCATATACTTTGAAGCTCTCCCCACTCCTGATGAAAGTTTTTAATTCAAGATATGAGACTGGAATCTCTGACCACACATACCTTGAGGCCCTGATTACTATCATCCCCATCTTGGTCAAGATCCCCAGCATCCAAAAAACTACCATCCCATCTCATTATTTAATGTAGATATTAAAATATTGGCTAAAATATGAGCCAACTGGATGGGACCCCTTATGGGTAAACTTATTAGTGGTGAACAGGTTGATTTCATGTCAAGTAGATCCTCAAGTGATCATATGCATCAACTATTACATCTTCTTTCCTTAACTAGTAACTCAGCTATACCAGCTGCTCTCATCGCATCAGATGTGGAGAAAGCCTTCGATCATGATTCTTGGAATTATCTTTTCACAGCCCTATCCCATTTTGGTTTCCCACAAACTTTTATTAATTGGGTTAAATTACTATATACCTCCCCAACAGCCCGTGTTTGGTGCAACAGTTTTTTCTCTAACTCATTCCCACTGCATCGTGGCACTAGGCAAGGCTACCCTCTCTGACCCCTTCTTTTCAACCTCTACCTAGAACCCTTTATACAGAGACTACTCACATCCCAGAACCTTCATGGAATTACTGTGGGTGCACAACAACACCTTCCATTAACATATGCTGATGATTTGTCGTCACATATAGAAAACCCAGCGGTTGGCATCCAAGTCCTATTACAGTACAAGAAATTGACTCCTTCTCAAAGGTGTCCTATTACAAACTTAACCCTTCAAAAACTAGTATTTTCCCTCTGAATGTTAAGTTACTGCTAACAGACATAAAGGAATTTGGATTAAAATGGGAATCGAAATCTTTCACTTATCTGGGCATTAAAGTCTCCAGAGAACTTTCCACAATGGTAAAAGAAAATTTTACCAAATTACTAAACACAACTAAAACAGATCTTAAAAGGTGGGGTGCATTACCAATCTCTTTATGGGGAAGAATTAGCACAGTTAACATGAACGTGCTACTCCGGATCCTTTACCATTTAACCATGTTAGGCTTTTTTTCCCTAAATCATGATTCTTTAACCTCCAAAAATTATTAAATCAATATATCTGGAAGGGGAAAACAGTTAGAAGAGCCTATCATAAGCTAACCACACCAAAACCACATGGTGGCCTCTCCCTCCTCCCCCCTTCACATACTATGGAGCGATTCATATCAGTAAATTAGTATACTGGGTACATACAACGGATGCAGGAAACACTGGGTCATATCTCCCTCTTTGGTTAGACATTGAGAAAACACTAGCTCTTAAAAACTCCTGCACCCTTTTAGCTTTGATCAATTCTTCCCTGAGGTCCATCCCTAGTGACCTATAGAAAAAACCCAATAGGATGGTCCCTGAGAGCTCTACACCAAATACAGAGACACTTGAATTCAGACTGGCACAAATCTCTGGAACAGCCACTTCTTAATAATCCCCACTTTCAAATTCAGAATCAGCCCATCCCTTCTACATACTGGGCTCCCCTGATAGGACTCCGGCTTGCAGATATTGCCCCCAGTGGCAAAGTGCTTCCCTATCTTCAATTTCAGCCTGGCTTTTCTGGTGCAATTGGAAACCCCTTTAAATATTGGCAGGTCAAGTATACAGTGGTTTCCTTCTTAAATAAAGCATCATAACTTGATTCTGCTAAAGTTGAGCTATCCTCTCTTTTATATACAGCTGACCAGCCACACTCGGTTTCCAAAGTTTACACAAGAAGTTACAGTCCTTAGATATTCAACTACCCAAATGCATATGTTATTATTGGGTTCACAAATTATCTCTTAAAGAGGAAACTGATATTTGGCAACAAATGAGGACTAATTTATACAGATTTGTTGAGCAAGATTGACTTCATCAAGTGCAATATAATACTATGAATAACCTTTATTTTACCCCTGTAAAACTACGTAAGATTGGAAAGCTTCCATCTCCACAGTGACACGACTGTTTAGGGGCATATGGAGAAATATACCATATGTTATGGACTTGCCCTAAAGCTCAGGTGTTCTGGCAAGCCATCAAAAATTAATTAGATCCTTTATTGGGACTGGAACCATTATCTTTGCCAGAAATCTGTTTGCTCAATTGTTTTCCTTCATGAACAATAAAATAGAGGAAAGCCTACATAGCCTTAATAGCCGATGTGGCTAAATTAATAATTATAAGACACTGGACAGATGACTGCTTGCCTGCAGTATTAGAATGACATAGAGAAATGCTACTGGCAATTCAGTTAGAAAAGCATATAGCTATGATGTACAATAGATTGCAGTCTTACCTGGATAAATGGGGCACCTTAGATGCTTTACTAGCAGCATGGAAACCCTAGAATTTCACATCATATACTTTAATGGCAGTGTCTATTGTTTTAGCACTAATGGATCTGTACACTTGGTATTACTAAGGGGGGGATTAGATTAAAGTTTATCATTTAAATTTAGTTTTAATTATAGTTTCGAATAATGTGTCTCAACATACAGTCTCACAAATCTAACCTGTTTTCTGTATTTGTAATTAAGACTGTTATTTGAACTTACTTCTGTATCGTGTATAAAATTTGAATGAAGCATATTGAATTAAATAAATAAATAAATAAAAACTATGGGGTCATTCCCTACCATGCCTTCTCTGATGACAAATATACATAGATTATTCCTACGACTTCTACTTTCCAGATCTTCAACCTTTGCTTCTAATTTAGTTGTTCTCTTAGTGTTTAAAATTTCTTCTCTAATATCTTTTTTGATTCTGTCCTCCACACTGCTTATTCGAGTTTCTGCTTCTGAAATACAAATTATGTGTTCATCAGTTTCTGTTCTTAATTGTTTTATATTGGTAGCCATATCCAGGATATTAATATTTATTGAGTCCATCGTAGACATTAAAAGATCAAAGTGCACAGCAGTAAATGACTGGGAGAGATTGTTAGCTTCAAGACTATCATCACTATCCGTGCTCACTCCTGAAATCATCCGCTTTGAAGGTTTTTTGACAAAATTAGTATGTGAGCAAGAGTTATTAATATTAGGGGATATCTGGAACTCCATAGTATTGTTTTCTTCTTCTTCCATTGTTTTTAAATGAATTAAGCGTAAAAAGAAATGATAAGCACAGTATTTGTTTCTTAAGTAGTCACAGTGTAGGAGTTAGACAATTGCCTCTGAAAAGTTACTGAGTTTTGTTGAAGCAAAGGGATTTCCACAAGTACAACTCTGTGCAAGTTTGAATTGATAGTGCAACCGGTCAAATTTCAGATTTACTTCATGAAGAGGGATAGGCGTTGTCCGACTGTGGCGGGAGTCAAATTAAAGATGTAGGATCTTAATGCACACATAATCACAAAAGTAGTGAAACTTAAGAAAATACATAAAATGGCAAACATCAACTTGGCTTTTTAACTTTGAAAAGTATATTGTTTACGGAATTTAACTTGTAAAAGCAAATTAAAATATCATTGTAAAGTATTGTTGGTGGTTCAGTGGGATTAGAACGGAGCTCACCAGAGTGCAACTGTTCTGAATGCCTGCATCCACGTGAATTCAAACCTTCCAACATGGTGATAGAGTTGTTTAAGGCATGTGAGGATGGTTGCATTGGTTGAGAGAAGTAGCGGGGCACTATAGGAGAGCAGGGGGAGAAGGGTGGAGGTTGCAATTTTGTGGCAGAAGGCTAAGGAGGGGAATGGATGATGGCGGTAGAGCAGTCCCAGTTTCTGATTAAATGTCTTCATAAGGAGTGCTGCATGAGAGTCAAAGGAGAGAGAGGTATCAGGAATGACACCCAGGTATTTAAAGGATTGTATGGATTTCAGGGTATCACCAATGCAGGAGAAGATAGTAAGAGTTGGGTGAGGTTGAGAAGTGGAAGCAGGGTTGAAAAATTCCATACATTTGTTTTTTTATTTTGGTGTTGAGAATTAGTTCTTGCCAAGAACCAATCCTCAGGTGTTTGGAAATCTGAAGCTGGTGCTCTATTCAGTCAGGATGTCAGGAGAGGAGTGGTAAATGATGGCATCATCCTTGTAAGTTGGACAGAGGCTCCACCACAGTTGTTTGGTAAATTATTTATGAAAAGAGAAAATAGCAATGGTCCCAGGATGGACCCCTGGGGTTCTCAGTGGGTAATGGATCTGAAGTACAACTATGCACCGGACCACTTGACCCCATGTGAGTGGCTAGTTAGGTTAATTAAAAGATGACAAATAAGGAGGAGATGCTGCTGGTGAGGAACTTCAATATGCTTGATGTAGACTGGATCATCCCAGTTGCAGCTTCAGCTAGGTGCAGGAACATCCTGGACTCCCTACAGGGGGAGTTCCTCAGGCAACTAGTTAAGGAGCCCACTGATGAGGAGGAAATACTGGAACTTGTACAAACTAATGGGGACAGTGTTGCAGATGTCACGGTGGGTTGCCACCTTGGGACCAGAGATCACTACTGTGTGGTTCAATATAAGTATTGGGGCAGAATCGTACAACACAAAGACAAGGTTCCTGGACTTCAGGAGGACTGATTTTCAAAAGATGGGGGAATGCTTCAGGGATGCCATAGCAAGAGGGGGGACCTGAGGGAAGTGAAGGAACACTGGATGAAACTAAAAGGGGAATAGAGAAGGCAACAAACCTCTGCTTCCAGCTAGTAAGCAAAGGCAAGAGGTAAAAAGACAGCTATGGTTCTCTAAGGAGGTGGCTGGGAAGGTATGGGCAAAAAAGTTAGCATTCAGGAGGTATAACAAGACACAGAAAGAGGAGGATAGGGAGCTGTATCTGGAGAAACAGAGGAGGCAGGGAAGTCAGGAGAAAAAGGTGCAAACAGAGGAGAAAATAGTCCAGGAAGTAAAGAAAGGAAACAATATATTTTTTAGGTGTGTAAGTGAAAAGTGAAAGACCAGGGGAGGGATTGTAAAATGAAAAAGGGAAGGGGGGGATTGTGTGGAGGGGAACCAAGAAAAAGCAGACATCTTGAACAAATACTTTTGCTCAGTATTCACAGAAGATGGGGAAGGCAAGGGGCCACTGAAAAGTGACAGAAGCATTGAAGGAAGGGAGGTGGACAGTAGTTCATTTACAGAGGAGGAAGTCCTGAAGGAACTCATAAATCTAAAAGTGGATAAGGCAATTGGGTCAGATGAGGTCCATCCTGAAGGAACTAAGTGAGGTGCTATCTGCACCTCTGATAGTCCTATTTAGCCTCCCACTGAAGATGGGAGTGGTCACAGGGGGCTGGAGAAGTTGCAGATTTAGTCCCACTTCACAAAAGTGGTAGTAGGGAGGAGGCTGGCAACTACAGGCCAGTCAGCCTGACTTTGGTGGTGGAGAAATTATTGGAATCACTACTGAAGGAAAGGATAGTGGAATACCTTGAATCTGGTGGCTTACAGGACCCAAAACAGCATAGATTCACAGGAGAGAGGTCTTTTCAAATGAATCTAATAGATTTATTCAATTTGGTGTCAAGGGAATTGGATCAGGAAGGAGCAGTGGATGTGACTTATGTAGATTTCAGCAAGGCCTTTAACATCATTCCACATAGGAGATTAGTAGGCAAGCTGGGTAGCCTAAGAGTGGGACCAAAGGTGGTAAATTGGCTAAGAAATTGGCTAAGGGATAGGAGACAGAGGGTGGTGGTAAATGGAGTTTACTCAGAGGAAGAGACTGTGACCAGTGTACCACAGGGGATCTGTACTGGGACTGGTACTGTCTTTATTAGCAACATTGCAGATGGGGCTGAATGGAAAGGTCTGCCTGTTTGCAGATGACACTAAAATTTGCAACAAGGTGGAAACTCCAGGGGGTGGAATAAATGAGAGGTGATATGAAAAAGAGGAGTGGTCAAGGTTATGGCAACTGGGCTTCAATGCAAAAAAGTGCAAAATCATGCACTTGGGGCACAGAAACCCAGTGGCAGTGTACAAATTGGGAGGAGAGGTATTGATGACCCCCAAGCAGGAAAGAGATCTTGGGGTTATCATATCTGATGACCTAAAGGTGGCTAGGCAGTGTGGCAAAGCAGTCGGGAGAGCTAACAGGATGCTGCGTTGCATAGGGAGAAAGGGACGTGGTGTTACCCCGGTATAGATCACTGGTGAGACCTCATCTGAAGTACTATGTCCAGTTCTGGAGACCTCATTTCTGAAAGGACATACTGTAGAAAGAGTGGAGGTGGTCCAGAGGAGGGCAAAAAAAAATGGTGCAGGGTCTGCATCAAAAGCCCTATGAGGAAAGGCTAAAGGACCTCAAAATGTATACCCTGTAGCAAAGGGGGGGATATAACAAAAACTTTCAAATACCTCACAGGTATAAATAAGGTTCAAGAGGGAAATTGTTTTTAGAAAAAAAAGATGCTCAAGGACAAGGGGTGATGCTATGAAGCTGGAGATGAGCAGACTCAGGGGAGATTTGAGGAAGTACTCCTTCACAAAGAGTCTAGTGGATGTCTGAAACAGCCTCCCAGCAGAGTTGGTGGGGGAAAAACTGTAAGAGGATTCAAGAAAGCATGGGATAGGCATAAGGAAACCTTACAGATAAGACATGGAGGGATAAACTGGAGATCAAGTAGGATCTGTGATGATACAGTACATAGGGAAAATGGGCAGACTGGGTGGCCCAAGCGGTCCTTATCTGCTGTCAAATTTTATGTTTTAATGAACATTAAAGGTGTCATTTTTCATAGATTCTCTTTTGTATGGAATTTAGTTCATAAAAATACGATGTTGGAAATTTGGAGTCAAGATGTGGGAGCCCAGTGAAAATTACATATTTCCTCTCAGCTGACCTAGCATAGATAAATACAATCTAAAAATGTGTAAAAGCAGTACACCAATGAAAATGAGACATTGCATTTCATCTGGCCTATCTTGGGTAAATATATTGTAAAGATGTGTAAAAGCAGGACCCCAGTACAGCAGAGCCCCCACTAAACTGTGCATCTATGCTGCTCTTTCCTGGGAAAAATCATTTTAAAGCCAGGACCAGACTGAAAATATAACCTACCTTTCAGTCGCGCTATCCTTGTTAAATACATTACAAAAATGCGTAAAAGCAGGACCTCATCCAAAATGAGATACTGCATCTTGGCTGTGCTATCCTGGGTAACTAGAGTGTTAAAACTGGGAAAAGCAAGATCCCACTTAAAACAATATAGCATCTGAGTTGTGTTGTCTTAGGTTAACACAGTACAAAATTGTGTCAAAGCAGAATCCCACTGAAAAAGAGATATTTCATCTTAGCAGGGTTATCCTGGGTAAACATACTGCAAAACTGTGTAAAACAGGACCTTACAGCAGAATTCCACTGAAAAGGATATGTTGCATCTAAGATGATCTGACCTAGAAAAATACATTATAAAAGCAGGACCACACTAAAAATGAAATATCACATCTCACCTCTACTGTCCTGGGTAACTGAAGTATAGAACTCTGCAAAATCATATACATATTGACATGACATATTACATCTCATCTGGTTTGTCTTGGGTAAATACAGCATAAAACTCTGTACAGGCAGGACCCAGTACAAGAGCATGCAAGCAAACATTCAGTGCTGACAAATGCTTGTTAATTACTTGTCTTCTGTTTTGTGCTTCACATGTTTATAATGGTTTTTCTTTCATTGTCTTTGTATTCATATTGCTGATGGTGTATACTTAAGCAATAAGGCTCGACAGGGTGTGAGTTATTGTATAATAACATCACTCCTGGGGTGGGTTGAACCACGAGGCTAAGCCGAGTGCTTCCACCACCCCAGGAGTGATGTTATTACTCAATAACATACACTCTGGAGTGCCTTATTGCTATTATATAATGGCTCATTTGTTTAGAACTAAAAATACAAAAAAGAAAAATATGTTAAAAATACTTTATTTACTTTATTTTTATTGGGGCAGATGCACCTATTGAAAAAAAGTCCCTAGTTTCTACATTGTCCAGCAGAGGGGGCAGCTGCTTTATGGTTTGCATTCTTCTAGTTAGGTCCATGATTCTGGTGTTTTTGTGTGACTGTGACCCCTGTGCATGATCCCTCACACGTCGTTTTGTTGTTTCCTCCAGACATACTTTTTGTTTTTTTAGTTTGCTGGTGCTGTTGTTTTTGGTGACATTGTTTAACTGAGATGGTTTTAATTTTTGATTTTGCTGGAGCTGAATCACAATATTTTGTGGAATAAGCGAACTGTGTGGACCAAGTGTGCAGACATGCTGAGGGAGCCAGGAACACTGCACAGCTGGAGCTCATCCTTCTACTTTCTGGGACAAAAAGTAAATGTGGTATTTTGTTAATGTATGATCGATCTTTTTGTCACTGGCACTCTAGCAAAACACAGAGTAGGGGTGTTTGAAATGAGCGGCTTCACTGAACAGTGCGACTGACAGTTACGGTCTTCGCAGTTAAGTGAAATTGCTTGCTTTGGAGACAAAAAATTAAAGCAGTACACAAACAGGCAAGAAAGTTAATTTGTTGTGCAGTAGTAATGCACTGCATTTAGGGTGAGTGCTTCAGTTTTCTGTGGAAGTGGTGCTTTGGGGTAGTGATATCGTTGGGGGGGGACCGAAGTCCTTTGAAGCATGCTAACTAGAGCCATGATAAGGTGGGAATGAACATAATTTAATGCTTTGTCATGCGGTCCTGTGAGTGCTTGCACTTAATACAGTGATGTTATTGTTCAATAACATCACTGTTCCAGGCTGTTGTATAATTATCCATTTATTGTATTGTATTACCTGCCATGTAACCTACTGGGTCATGCCTGAAAATAGGCACACTTGGTGTCTACTGTACTCACTTGGTCAATAAAAGTTAATAAAAAATAAATAAAAAAATAAATGTCTGGCAGTTTATATGACTTTGGTTCCTGAGGATACAGTTGATGGCATTCAGTCTGGACATGGATAATCAGGACACCTGTTTTATTGGGATATCCCTCCTGGAGCCAATATCGTATGCAGCTATGCATTTCAATAGAAGTTACTGCTGCGTAACTAGGGCAGAGACAACAAGTAATAAGTTCTGGTCAGAGTCAAACGGGCTGTGGAGAGCTTTTAGGATAAATTTAACCATTATTTCTAATGCATTTGCACAATGCAAATCTGCTGAGAGGCAGTATCAGTGTGATTTACCTTTTACATATTTTTACAATGTGTTTTCCTAGAATATGCCTGCTGATTGCAATATGTTTAGCCTGGATAGTTCACAGAAGACATGGCATCTTATTTTCAGTGGAGCTCTACATCTATACAATATTATGCTGCATTGTGTAAAATCAAAACACACTGAAAACAATATTTTACATCTGGACTAGGCTACCCTGAATAAATACATTATAAAAATGGTAAAATCATGACCCCAATGAAAACAAGATATTGCATCTAATATGGGACATCCTGAGTAAATACAGTGCAAAAATGTGTAAATGAAGATCCCTATGACAATTAGATATAGCATCTCCCTGCACTATCAAGGTTACAAAATATAGGATAAGAAATATTTAAAGGAACTCTACTGTAAACAGAACTTCAATGTGATCACTGACATAAACAGTGTCTTTGGTATGTACAGTGTATATGTGTGTGTGTGTGTGTGTGTGTGTGTGTGTGTATGTTTGCTGTAGCTCAATATATTTTTCCCCAAAAAGCATAGCAAAAAATGCCTGCTGATTGCTATACATTTATCCTGGATAGTCCACAGAAGACCTGACATATGTCTGAGACAGTGCTTATCAGAAAGTGTCTTAAGATGTTAGAAAAACAGTGTAAATATTTTTTGGAGATTCCTTACCAAAAAAGGGGGACATTTATGAGGTATGAATCTTTCTTGAAAGAAAACTCCTGCCCAACTGAAGCTAGTAGCAAGAAAATGTTTAAATGCTAAATATTTAAATGTGCAAGTTGTTGTATTTCGAAGAGAGAAACAAATCTCCAGGTTAATATGCAACCAATATTTAACAAGCTGTTTCAGTTTCCTAATGTCCATATGATAAGCAGCTTGGAGTTATGTCTCCAACATTCTAAACAGAAAGAAGGAAGCATTTTATTTCAGTTGGTATAGTGATTTGTAGATGTGGAAGGATACATAAAAAACTCCAAAAAATGTGTATCATAATACTTCATTTTTCCAGCTTCAAACATCAAGATGGCTGTATGTTCTGCCCACAACCATAAAAAGGATGACTGTGTCCCATTCACACACTAATCACCCTCTGAGTAAGTGAGAATGTTCTTAGTCCTACCATCAGTTGTGGTCTTCTGTTGTGCTGCTCCAATTTTGCTTCTGTGTCCAACCTATACAGCAACATCGTCTTTCTCTTCTCAGATTTACTCTTGAGTCTATTATTATCCCACACCCGATGCCCAAAGTCATTTTGCTCACAACTGTTTGCAACAGACATTAACTGACTGCACCATAAAAACTTCCTGGTTCACTGCCCATGACATCCCAATCACAAATTATCCCAAACTTCTTCCTGTGTTACATTCTCCTGTTTCCATGTCTGCATGACTTCAACACTCACTCAGACTTCCCAACATCTTGATTGTCCTGATCCTCATTTGGAGAGTTTGCTGCAGGACATTATCTGCACTGAATCTTTTGAATGTCTGGGTTGAGAAAACAGCAGACTAAAACAGACAGTGCAAATTGAGCCAGTTAAGTGGTTCTTAGTTGTAAGCAGGTTAAGATCATCCTTTTCATAATTTGAGATAGCCTCTTTGTAAGGGGGTTAACAGCATCCTTTTCATAATTTAGGATAACTTCTTCCCAAAAACTATAAGATGAGAGGACAACTATAACATAAAAAATATGGTCTGGTTCAGAGTTATCTGTCTGGTTGTCAATTCTGCTAATATATAGGATTGTGAATGGACAGCCATACGCAACAAGCCCATGTATGAATTGAGAGTTATCCTAGGCAACCAGGAACCTCAAGAGCAAAATTTTCAAGATCTCCAGGTTATTATGGATGCCTCAAGATTTAGATTCAGGCTTATCTGTGTATGTTTGCACAAATGTAATCTTTTATACTGTATGGGAACAGCACACAATCAAGCCTGACAATGATCTCATTTAAAGACAATGGTAAAATGTTATCTTGGCTCATTGTGTGTGTGTGTTTTTTCCTTTTTTTCATCCTACCTTACCACCATTACTGTGCTTCATGGCTTTCTCTCAAGGACACATCTTGCATGCTGCAGTCATGCTTCTGATGTTATGGTCTGGACTGGGGTGGGTGATACACTTATCACACTCTTGGTATTGAAAACTAAAAAAAAACAGCAGTTTTGATGGTTGCTGATGATGTTTATTTTAGTGTGCAACCACACAGAGAAACTTAGAAAGGAGATCAAGGGTCTGCAGGAGGAACTAAGACAGGCAAGGCAGATTGGGGGTGGGTTTAGCCCAATACTGGAGGGAGGAAGATGGAGAGATGAGGGAGGGTGAATTAAGCCAACAGTGGTGAGGAGAGGGTCAGAAGAAGGGAATTAGAGACAAAGGGGCCCAGGCCAGGAAGAACGATTGCTGGGGAAACCAGATCAGGAGACAGAAGACAAATGGAAGGAGGAGTTAGGGACTTGTGAGGGGAGGCAAAGAAGTGGCAAAAGTCATGGAGTGGAAAGGAGAGAACAGGTTACTATGCAGAGAGAGGGAGAGGGCATTTGTGAAGGGTCTTCAGAAAATAGTTTTGCACTGCTAGAGAGGAAGAAGGTGGAGGAGGAAAATTATGAAATTAGAGGAGTAATTGATAAATGCCTGGACCAAACTGGAGCAGGGGGAAGTTCTGCTGGGAGAATTGCAACAGGGGCAAAAGGGGGAAATAGTGTGCAGGAGGAAGAAGAGGAGGAGCTGGAAATGAGAGAGGGAGATGAATGGAAGCAAGAAGGGAGTAAGAGTCGTGGAATCTTAGTGCTGGGGGACTCAATACTAAGAGGAGTCAAGTGGGGTAGCAAGGGGGAGAGGCATAGTCGCATTTGGATGGAGGCCATGCCAGGAATGACAGCGGAAAGGGTGGGACAATCTGTTCTGAAATATGCTATAAGGGGTAGGGACAAGCCTCATTTAATTATACATCTTGGGACAAATGACCTGGCTGACAAGACAGTAGATATGGTCCAGAGGAGGTTTGAGGAACTAGCACAATTATGTGAGGGGGCAGGAAGATCAGTAACTTTTTCAGAGATACTTCCAGTGCCCAAGGCAAGCACAACAAGAAAGCTGAGAATAGAGGAATTTAATGGATGGCTAAGAACCTGGTGTTGTGCTAAAGGATATGGGCTGTTGGAGGGGTTGGGAGGGACCTGGGAGAACAGTAGTCTCTATGCCAAGGACAGCCTACACTTGAGTGAGGAGGGAAAGAAAGTGTTGAAACAGAGGATGGAGGAGTACATAGAGGAAGTTGGAAATTTACACTAGGAGTGGGGGTGGCAATTGGGCAAGAGATATGCAGAGACCACAGGTTGGGAAACCATATGAGATTATCCCCAATAACAGTGACAAGGGACAAATGGCAAGTACTATTGGTGATGCTAGTAAAGGAGGGCAGGATGGAAGAGGGGGAAAGGGTGGAAGGTGGTTACCGTTAATGCTAGGAGCCTTGGGAGGAAAACTGCAGAGTTATAGGTGCTCATGGCAGAGGGAGAGGTGGACATTGCAGCTATCACAGAAACATGGGCCACCCGATACAATGACTGGGACCTGTCTGTACCAGGGTACAGGTTATTTCGTAGGGACAGGGTGATTGGGAAAGGAGGGGGTGTGGCACTATATGTGAAGGAAGGACTGAAGTGTGTAAGGGAGGAAGGGGAGGAGGGTAGTATGGAGTCACTTTGGATGCAAATCCAGGATTCCAAGAATAGGATTCTTAGAATGGGAGTGGTGTACAGGCCACCATCTCAGATGGAGGAGTTAGACAGGGAACTAGCAGGACAGATCAGGAGGACCTGTGAGAACGGTAGTGTGGTGATTGTGGGGGACTTCAACATGCCAGGAGTGGACTGGAGTACCCCAACAACCAGGAACAGAAGGGAGCAGGTACTGCTGGATGCCTTCCAGGACAGATTCCTGCTGCAAATGGTCAGTGAACCAACCAGGTTAGGGAATACCCTTGACCTTGTGCTGGCAAATGGGGACTTTGTGAGAGAACTTACAGTGGAGGAACCGCTGTCAAGGAGTGACCACCACTCAGTATGGCTCACATTGGATATGGGCAAGGAAGGAGTGGAATCTGGCACAAGAGTGCTGGACTTCAGGAGGGCTGACTTTGGGAGGATGGGGGAAGTGGTAAAAGGGTACCTGGCCAGAATTCAATCTTGTATGGATACTAACCAGAGGTGGGAGCTCATAAAGCTGGGGATAGGGGAGGCAACAACAACCTGCTGCAAGGCCCAGAGCAAGAAGGCTAGGGCTAAGAAACTGAGCTGGGTGAGCAAGGAGGTCATGTAAAAGGTAAGGAGGAAAAGAGCTGACTTTAGGAAGTACAAGAAAACAGGGATGGGGGAGGACAGGGAGGCGTATTTGACAGAATCGAAGGAGGTGACAAGGGCAGTAAGGAGAGCCAAAGCATCTACGGAACTCAGGCTGGCACAAGGCATTAAGAAGGGGAAGAAGGACTTCTTTAGGTACATCAGGGAGAAAAGGAGCTGTAAGGACCACATAGTAAGGCTTAGGAAGGGGGTTGGGTGGAAGCAGGGTGAGATAGGCAGAAGCACTAAATGAGTACTTCTGCTCAGTATTTACTTAAGAGAAGCGGGGGGTGACACCCAAGGGGGGAGACTTGGCAGAAACAGGGGGGAAGGGGTGACAGATGGGGAAATCATGGAGGGCAGAGTTCGGTAGGATTTGAAGGCACTGAGGTTGGACAAGGTGCCAGGCCCAGATAGCATCCACCCTGGGGTACTGAAGTAGCTGGCAGAGGTCCTTGCAGGACCTTTGGCAGACCTATTTAATGCCTCACTACATTCAGGGTGTGTACCTCAGGACTGGAGGATGGCTCATGTTGTGCCCCTCCACAAGAGTGGCCCCAAGGATGAATCGGGAAACTACAGATCAGTAAGCCTCACATCCATCGTGGGTAAGCTAATGGATACTATCCTGAAGGAGAGGCTGGTGGCCCTCCTAGAGGCTAAAGGACTACAGGACAGCAGACAGCATGGCTTCATACAGGGCAGATACTGCCAAACCAGCATGGTGGAGTTCTATGACTGGGCAACTAGGCAACTGGATAGGGAACATGCAGTGGATGTCCTGTATCTGGACTTCAGTAAGGCATTCAACTCGGTGCTGCATGGAAGGCTGGGAAGTAAGTTAGTAGGCACGGGGGCGGGTGCAAAGCTAGTGAGATGGGTAGGAAACTGGCTTCAGGGAGGTCAACAGAGGGTGGTGGTGGGTGAGGAGCTCTCACACCCAAGGGTAGTGACAAGCGGTGTTCCACAGGTCTCGGTGTTGGGACCAGTGTTGTTTGGGATATTCATTACAGACATATCATGGGACATCAAGAGCAAGATCAGTCTGTTTGCTGATGATACCAAAGTAGAAGCAGTGGTGGATGACCTAGGGGGATGGCAGGGGTTGCAGGATGATCTGGCAAAGCTTGAAACCTGGTCAGACATCTGGAAAATGGGGTTTAATGCCAAAAAGTGCAAGGTGCTATATTTTGAGATAAAGAACCCAAGGAGGAGTTACCAGCTGAGTGGAGTGCAGCTAGCCCAGACGGAGGAGGAGAAGGATCTGGGGGTGCTCATTACAGGGTCAATGAAAAACTCAGCACAATGTAGGAAGGCAGCTGCAAAGGCCAACAAAATGTTGGGTTTTATTGCAAGGGGTATATCCTCAAGGAGGGAGGAGGTGATTCTGCCACTGTATAGGTCTTTTTTACTCCATAATTGTATTGCAGATTGGAATGCCTGAGGTAGTTTTAGTTTGTTGAGGGTTAAAGCGGGCGCTGCATATTTTTCTTTAACAATGGTTGTGGCAGAAGTGTACTAATTTGGCTATCAACAGCCAAGTTTCAGGCATGTTTTCAATCTGGTTATGACCTGTATTCTTTGCAGACTCAAATCAGACTTTCTACACAGGCTTTTCATGCAGTATAGTGTCAGAGGCCATGATTGTATACAGTAGATAGAGTACTTCCACTGCACAGTCTGTAGCTACCTCCATAGTTACGTACCTCCTCAAAGAAGCCTATCAGGTTGGTTTGGTAGGATTTTCCTGTCAAGTAGCCATGTTGTGTCCTAGCTAAAAGCCCATTCACTTCCACCTGTTGAGCTTCACATTTTATGGTTGCCTCAAATGCTTTTCAAAGCATTAAGGTATGCATTAAGGTAAGGCTCAGGGGTCTGTGATGTGATTACCTGGTTCTGACCTTGCTTTTGTCTTGAATAGGGGGATGGCACTAGCCATTTTAAGTTATCTGGCAGTATCACAGCCTATAAAGAATCCTGAAAGATATCAGTGAGGAACTGAACAAGAATCATCCCTTATCTTCAATATTGTCCTTGGGTGGATAGCATCTGTATCTTGTAATTTTCCTGAATTTATATTACTAAATACTTGCATTCTAATAAAAGGAGATGGTATAGTGTACTGGTTAAGAGCACTGAGTTGCAATCATGGAGAAATTGGTTTGAATCCCACAGCCACCACTTCCACATTGTGTGACTATGAGCAAGTCACATAACATCTCTGAGCTCCAAGGATGCACCTGGAAAGAAGACTAGGCTTAGTGTGCCTTTTATGGGCAAATGACTGTAAAATATTTAAATAAAACAAACTTTGGCTTAAACCGCATGGTTGCTTGTTCATTCTGCGCCTCTCCCATAACTTCCTGCCCCAACTGGCCATGCTCCTTGATTGCCTGGTAGAAAACCGACACAAAGTAGTTTTTCAGTGTCTCTGCTGCCATATTTCTCCTACCTTGTTCAAAACTTTAGCACCCATTCCCCTTAGTGATCATGGGACACACCTTGTGCTATAAATTCCATTTATTCCACATATATTTAAAACAAGGTTTACTATTCCCTTTATCCTCGTGAGCTGCCTACCTTCCAGACCAGTCTTGGCCTATGCATTTATGTTTTCTGTGCTCCTTTTGCAATGCATTTGCTCTTCTTCCCTTGCTCTGTCCCAGAATTAGAGCTGTGTGGAAGTTTAACATTCCTCTTCTGCTGAGACTCCAAGGAATGCTGGAAATTCTGCCAAATTCTGAGGAATTCCATCAGGAGCAGATATCCCACATTTGAAAACAAAATGTTACCTGCAGAATCATATTGCAGAGTTTATGTAAATCATGGATTCATTTTCTGCAAACCACAGAACAATATTCCACAGATTACCTAATCCACATAATATTATTCTGCGACTTATCTGAAAATGATTTTTAGAAAACTAAAAAAGAAATACGGAAAAGCATTATGAAAGTGGAGCTGCCACTCTGCATGAATTCTTCCAGCAGAATTACACATTCCATACAGCTCTACCTTGAATCCATCCATTTATAGTGGTGCTGGGCTGGATGCAACACAGGGGGCAGGATTTTTTACTGGTGGCGCATAGCATGCATCTAGCCCTGCATCATGGGACTCTGAATTCAGCTGTGATCTGATCCCCTTTGCCGCAACTGCACCTGATTTTCCATGATCGGGTGCAATTGCAACAGTTTCCTTGCTCTCCGGCAACTTGTGCCACATATCCGGCACAAGCACCAGTACTTTGTCTCCCAGGATTAGCACATGCTAGATCAAGAAATTGTGGTCTACAGAGTGGCACCAGGCACAAGAGATGGAAAATCCTGTATGACGGCCAGTGAATGCCACAAGCCCTGTGCATCATATGTTCAGTGTACAGGGGGCGTACGGCATTAATGGGCATTTAAAAATCCACCCCGGGTCTTGCAGTTACTTCATGAAAAAAAAAACTCTGGTTAGAGCTGATACGGCTGCTCTGAATTATGGCAGTAAGGCGAGAGCAAGTTAAAGAATAATTATAGCTCTCACTGCACCAGAGTGCTCCATTCACAAGATGTTGGCACCGACAGAACTGCACATGCGTGATAGTCGGATATGCACAGTTTTAGTCACAGCTGCCATATTGGGCATGGGGGCTGTCACTTCCGTGGTTGCAGAAGAAAAATTAGAGTGCCACCAAAGGAGTGTGTTTATGTGGTCTGTGGAGGGGAATGGCCACATATAGAGGCACCACTGAACATTCACCATAGCACTAGGGAAGCACACCAGACAGTGGTCTGATCATGTGCTTCCACAATGCTCTACTAAACCTCCTGTGATGCCATAACATCTGTGGAGCTCTACACAAGCAGCTGTAAAAAAATTGTTAGGACTATGCCTTTTATTGGTACTTAGACCTTTCGAAACAGTCTTCAGGTCACACAATATACAGTTCTCATCCACACCTCTCAATTCATAGCACCAACCTTCTTTTAAAGAACTAAGGAACTTTGCTATCAAGTTAGTTCAATTGTCAAATAATTTGTCCACAAAGAGTTCTTTCATTATAATGAACATCAGTAAACCTTTGCAGAGCAAGGGTAAATCAAGTAAAAAAATTATAGTGCTATGCAACAGTCACAGCAGTTGAGAGGTATATTGTCAACATGATTAGCTATGAAATATTTATAAATTAGAAGAAGGATTAGCTCCCTCATTCAGGATATCTGGTAATACTAAATAAACCGTTCCTTTAAAAATCAAATGTGGGCAAACATTAAACTAGAGCCTCTTAAAAAGATGATAGGTTCAGGTACATAGAAACATAGAAACATAGAATTTGACTGCAGATAAGGACAACTTGGCCCACCTAGTTGGCCTATTTCCCTACCTGATGGATATGCTGCAGATTCTAGTTAATCAACAGCTTACTTCCTCCTATCCCCCATTAGAATTGCCTTATGCCTGTCCCATGCGTTCTTGAATTCTCCCACTGTTCCTGACTCCACAACCTCCTCAGGAAGGCTGTTCCATGCATCCACAACCCTCTCTGTGAAAAAATACTTTCTAACATTACCTCTGAGCTGTCCCCCCTCTATCTTCAAATTGTACCCCCTAGTTTTTGCACATCTCTTTTTCTGAAAGATGCTACCCTCTTGTACTTTGCTAATTCTCTTGAGATACTTGAAAGTTTCTATCATGCCCCCCTTTCTTCAAGGGTATACATATTAAGCTGCTTTAGTCTCTCCTCATATGTCTTTTGGTGCAGACCCTGCACCATTTTGGTTGCCCTCCTCTGAACAGCCTTCACTCTGTCTATGTATTTGCAGAAATGGGGTCTCCAGAATTGCACACAGTACACTAGATGGGGTCACCCTAGGTATAGCATGCTTTCTGGCTGTGCCTGAGGCTCATCTCCTCTTGAGATCTTTTGGGCTAAATCTATGCGGAGTGGCTCACCTATAGAATTTAGAAGTTTCTGGAGTTCTGTAGGTTTATCTTTTGAGGCTGATGTGATAGGTTTGGGGAGTTGCACAAAAGACAGACTGACACTTCTTGCCAAGGCCCGAGTCATGTTTGTCTTGCTACTGGGATACCTGACACTATTTCAAAGTTTCAGAAGAAGACATTTGAAGTTAGGACATCTTTTCAAACCTGGAACTACTGTTCCAATTAAAGTTCCCAATGGAAAGGTGTAGGTAAGAACTTTCGGATGCATTTCCTAACTCATTAAAGTGAGAGTCCCAATAATCATACCAGGACATGTCTGAAAGGTAAGCGCACTAACCAAACCAGAAGCAGCTAATGCACTAGTAAGCTGCCTTATCCTGTTACAACTACTGCTTGCTCACAGCTAATTGTGAGATCATGATAGCATTACAAGAATTCATTGTAAAATCTGAAATAATCAAGCATGCTTGACATGCACAGGTGACAGCTCTATATAACGGATTTACTAATGGAAGATTTAGTTTTAAATGTAGGGATTGGCATTATATAGAACTATTAGAAGTTTAAATCGCTTGTTAAGATTCAGTTGACTTATTTACTCCATCTCATATAGCCTGCTGCGATGTTACGAGATAACGTCAGACTTGACACAATGTTCCTACAAAAACAGACCTGTGTACTGCCTGTATATAAAATACAACCCATTCCATCACTACACATTTTTAGCAGACACATTTGCCTTGTTTGTTGGCAGTCTGCTCATGCTTTGCTTGAAAAACTGTGTCAACACTTTAGTGAAGGTTACTGCATTTGAACTGAATGTCACCATAGCTTGCAGGAAAATGCAATGCTGCTCAGAGCTATGGCAGAGTGGTGAGAGTGAGTAAAAGAATTAAGCAATAAGGCATGACCAAGGGTTATGTTAATGGTCTCTTAATCACCTTCTAGGGGTGTACTGTGGCACGAGGTGTAGCCAAGTGCCACATGCCCCTAGAAGGTGATTAACTGACCATTAACATAATCCCTGGAAATGTCTTATTGCTATTATAATAAAAAATGTTTTTAAACAGTGTTAAACCTTGCTCAGCATATGGCTAAGCTCTACATGTATGTTAATAAAAGATTAACATAAGGCTGTTAGAATGTTTGCAGCCAATCAGAAAGCTCAATTTCTCAGACGCTTTTTATAATACTTGTAACTCTCACTGCACAGGAGTCCACCATTCACAATATGGTGGTGCTGACAGAACTGCACATGCATGATACTGAAGCATGCACACTTTTAGTCAAAGCTGACATCTTGGGTACAGCAGCCATCACTTCCAAAGTTGTGGAAGAAAAAGTAGAGTGCCACCAAGGGGGTGTATTTATGCAGCCCGTGAAAGGGAAGGGATGCATAAACAGCATCACTGGACATTCATCAGAGCACTATGGAAGCACACCGGACAGCTGTCTGATCACTTACTTCAACAGTGCTTTACTAAACCTCCAGTGATACCATAATGTTTGTGCAGCTCCAGCCACACATGCCGTAAAACAAGTTTATCTGCCACTGAAATTGCCTTATTTACTGCAGTAACTCTGCTTTAGTATGCTGTAGTGTTGTGTTCCTGGACTGCACCACTGTATTATGTGCCCTCTTTTTTTCCTTAATGTCCTCTAGAGTTTCTTGAACAACAACAGTGGCCTTTACCTAGCTCTCTAGCCCCTTTTGATCTGAAAGATATATTTAGTTGCTGCTTCCATTATATGTCATCTCAGGGCTCCCACTTAGACATGTTGGGAAGTTTTAATTCACCGGTGATCTTAGGACAAAGTTGGCAATTTCACCTCCATGGATAATTTCATAAAGGTTTTACTGTTTATAGGAAATTTGCCATTTGTAGCTTTGCCTAAAACTTCTCCTTAGGGTACACCAAGGTGAAGTTGGGTCAAAATGAAGCTACTAATACACAGTTTCAAGGACAGCAGTCCTCCCCCTGCATTTTGCAGTCTAAAATCCATGTGCCACTAGAACAGGCTGCATCCACTCATCAATCTCAGTCAGGAGCAATTTTAGCATTTTCTTGCCTGTGTCTGTGATCCAGTTACACTCTTCCCTGACAGTGTGCCATTCTGGCAAATACCAAGAGTGTTGCTACCACTGCAATAGGGCCTAGTACTATTTGTTCCCCACCAGAGTCAAAAACTACCCCAAATAACTGTGCCCAGAGTACTGTAATGCACAGAAAAGAGCTACCAGCTGTTTGGCCACTGGTCCACATATCCATACTGGAGAGCTATTATCCAAATCTGGCTCAGTGCTACCACCAGCACTCAGGGGAACTCCAGCAACCTGTTTCTTGACCACTGTTCCCAAGCCAAAGACTCAGCTACCTCTCTGACTGACCATCTTGCTGCTGCCTCCCCCAACACACACCAACATGAATGTCACAGATGTGGCAGAGAAAAATTTGGCAACACAAATGCCACCACCCCATCTCCACCAACTACTCACATGTTTTTTTTTTAGGCATAACTTGGTCAAGGTTTACAGGAATTTGTCTGAAACTTTGTGGAAGCACCAAGTGAGGTTGACAGTAAACTTATCGACCTCACGCACAGTATGACACAATACCGATGCAGGTATTGTACCACCAAGCAGTATTTTCTGAGAGCTATGCCCCCCACATCGCCATGCGGGGAGCTGTGCCCGCACGCACACCAGACTTTAGGATTCCAACTCCAGGTCGGAGTTCGTCCGGGGAGGGGTCTGGACACTGGGGGGGGAGGCAAAACATGGGCACGGACCATTACAGCGACTGTCAATGTAGTGGTCATTTTCCTTGTTTCACCATCAGGGTGTCGGGCACCCAAATTGGTATGGTTGTAGTCAAACAGGAGATACATTTGTAGCATTTTGGATGACTATCAGACTAAAATTGCTGATTTGGCAACATGTTGAATTTGGGAGGTAATTTTGGGATTTCTATTCGTACCCCATGAATTTGTATAGGGATATGGGATATTATGTGTTAGTCCTGCAGTACTGATTGAGACTTTTTGATATATATTATATATATATATATATATATATATATATATATATATATATATGACTCCAGAGACTTATTTGAATTTTCACTTTTTAATTTTTTGTGTTTTCTACAAGTCTCTTAAAGTTGGTATTTTCAGGGACTTAGTCTTGTAGTACTAATTGATTTTTTCTTTTTTTGACTTATAGATTGTCCATTAATTTCAAAGACTGACAGAATTATGGCTTGTTAAAGTTGCATTGCTAATATAAGGGAATTTTCACTTTTTAAGTTTTATGTTATTTATAAGTCTATTTTCAGTTGGTATTTCTTAGGGACTTAGGGCCAGATTCTAGAAAAGAACCACCTGGTGTAACAGGACTTGTGCCAAGTAGAATGATGCAAGTAGCAACTTACCCTAGCAGCTACGACTTGCGCTATTCTACAAAGTGGCCTGCGATGTGTTGCAGGCCACTTGTGCTGAACAGCTGTTATGCTGGCAGTTGCGCCATAAACCTCCTGTGACATAGCGCTAGGAGTTTACGGCAGCAGTTGTGCCCCATTCCAGAAGGGCAGCAACAAAGTCCCCGATGTCAGGATTCTACAAGAACCCCCAGAGGAAAACTGTCAACTTAAGTTACACCTGCATTTAGCTGGTGTAACTTATAGCCATCCTCTGAGGGTCCTGTAGATCCTGGTCCATTTGCCCCCCCATGCCCAGACCACCCCTGTTGTTGCCCTACTGGGCATCATGCATGATCACGCATGATCCCATGTACCTGTACATACACCCCATGCAATGGCCAGCGCGGGCGCCACACCTCCCTGCACCTGAATCCCCCATTGTAAAATGCCCAGCAGGGTGTGCGCTGTCATCCCCCACCCATGCCCCAACCCCTGAGTTGCCGCCACAAATGCGCCAATACCTTGCCTGGTAGTCTAGTGGCCCCCACCCAGCCGTGCCAGCCCACCCAGCACCCCACTCCACCTTCTCCAGCCAGTGACTGGCACAGCCCATAATTTCTGAGAGCATCTTTTCAGTACATGCTCATACTGAACTCAGTTAGCAGCTGGCCGTGGTGGTGAGAGGTGAGCTGTGCCAGTCACCAGCTGGGCACAGGTGTGGGGGTGCTGTATGGGCTGGCATGGCTGGGTGTGGGGCCACTAGACTACCAGGGCAGGGTATTTGCCCCATTTGTGGCTGACAACATGGGGGTTGGGGAACTGGTGGGGGGATGAGAGTGCTGCCCTGTGGGGCATGTTCCAATGGGGGATTCAGGGACTTGGGGTATGGGAAGCCCTGCAGGACTCCATTTGGACACTTTGGGGGGCTGGGGGTATGGGAAGCCTCTGCGTTGCAGCTTATGACGTGCTCGCCAGGTGCGCTCTCTGTTTGGCGTACCTGGCTGCATGTGGCAAGTCACAGGACTTAGCTGCTGTGACTCTGCCCCTTCTAGAATAGGGTGCAGGGTCAATGTCACAGTTGCAGGTGGCACAACTTGTGTTTGGCAGCGACTTGCGCCACCCTTCTAGAATAGGGCCCTTAGTCTTCTAGTACTCACTGAGACCTTTTTTAATATATAGATTGTTCCTTAACACCAAAGATTGACAAAGTTATGACTTGCTAAAGTTGCAATGTTATCCTGTAGGAATTTTGACTTTTTAATGTTTATGTTTTTTATATGTCTATTTTCAGTTAGCATATCTTAGGGACTTAGTCTTGCAGTATTCAGTGAGACCCTTTCTTTTGTCATATGTAGCTTGTCCCTTAACTCCAAATATTGACAGAGTTATGGCTTCTTAAAGTTCCAATGCTACCCTATGGGAATTTTTATTTTTTCATTTTAATGTTTTTTATATGTCTATTTAAGTTGGTAGTTTTTAGGGACTTAGTCTTGTAGTACAAACTGAGACCTTTTTTGTTAGAAAGATTGTCCCTTAACTCCAAAGACTGACAGAGTTACAGCTTTTTAAATTTACAATGTGATACTATGGGAATTTTCTTTATTTAACTGTTAAGTTTTTATCTGTCTTTATTCAGTTGGTATTTCTTTGGGATTTAGTCTTGTAGTACTCATACATACCCCAAGTCCTCTCTTGTATGGTCTTTACCACTTGTGTGGTCTTTTTTTGCCTGTGACCCTAGTGACCACAGTGTGGTCATTTGCAACCTATCCAATAAACATGTCTACCAGGGCAAGCAGGAGACCCACTTGGCTACTGGGAGCCAGGGGATCCATCTCATGGCCAATCACTGGGCCAAGTGGGAGAAAAACTAGAGGGAAGAGGTGAGTGGGGGTGGTTGCTCATCCATGCCAGCAGTGGTTTGTGCAGGGTGAAAGAGAAGTACCCATGGCATGATAGGGTGGTGGGCATACCCTGTAGATGTGGCAGCCCCCTCTGTTGAAGTTCAGGCTCCTCCCGAACCAATATCACAAGCAGCACCTGCATCATCGACAGTTGTTTATTTTTTTTGCTATACAAACAATATACAACAGGGGTTTCAGGGACTAAGGGGACACACACAAGACACAAGAAATCATGTAATTACCATAACATTACTATGTACATAAAAAGCTAACTTCTATCAATAAACAACAAGCATTTGTCAATGCCAAACGTTTACTGCTTGTTAAACATTTTTTTTTTTTTTACAATTTGGACACCAACTTTTGAAGATACTTGTTATAGGATTCACCTTACAGACATGACATGTACCATTTATAGTATATCAGCCAAAATGTCATTTTGTACCAGAGATGCAAAAACACATCTCATTCAGATTTTAAAAATGGTATATGTCACATTTATGAGGTGGTGTGGAAAAATGGCTATGCTGAAAGGTTGGAATCAAAATATTGAAAAATAATGAACCTGGTAGGTAAAAAATTTCAAATCCCCACAAAAACATCATTCTGTGCCACCAAAACATCATTCCACACCACAGGTATGAAAACACATTTTGTACAGGCTCTGAAAAATGACAACTATCACATTCTTGAGATGCTTTCAAGAAATGGTTATGTTGAAACGTTTGGGTCAAAACATTGAAAATTACCAAAGTTATGAGCCTGTGTTAGCAAATTTCAACATAGGCTTATAACTTTTTTTTTATATATTTTTAAGCCAAATGTTCAGAATAGCCTACTTATGACCCTACAGTACTTCATTAAGAAAGGCAAAGAAAAATTTCAACTCCTGCTTGAAAGGTGGTTTCACACAGCCAATGTGAAATCACCTGTTGGGATAGCTTTGCATAATTTCTCTGCCGTTGTTCATGAGGAGGGGTCCCCAAAAAGGCATGTTGAAAATTTGGAAGAAAAATATTCAAAAATGGTCAAGTTATCCCATTAAGTTCAAAACCCCTTTGAAATACATTGAACTGCACACCTGATTTCCTCACATCATAGTCCAGCTTTGAAAAGTGAAGACTTGTCTGTGGTCCAGAGAGGATTATGGCATTGATACGTAAGGGCTTGGGGGTGTCTGGGTATTGTGCGGGAGGGTTTCATAGTAGGACTAATGGCACAATAGACATTGATAGACGGTTTTCTGTTTTACAGGGTTTGAAAAAAAAATAACAAAGGACACTTTTCTTTGTTTGAGATACGCCCAACACTAGGATTGGGCAGTCCAGAGTCAAGTTTCTTGGGGAACAGGGGAAGGTACCTAGAGGGGAGTGGGAGAAAGAAGTTGTAGTGGGGGTGGGCAACCCGCTCTGCTGACATTTAAAAAAACATTTATAAAGATGGGAAAGGTGGGTGGGCAGGTGAGCTACCTGGAGGAGAGGGGGAAAAGAAGTGGTAGTGGGGGTGGGCACACCACTCCACATCTATTTAAAGGGACACTGCCAGATTTTGGCACTTTTTTGAAGCACACAATGAATCAAATGATATTGCTATTTTTTATTTATCTGGGCAAAAAACAATTGCAAGCATCCTGAATTGAAAGTCTGCTAGCTGTTGCTCATGCTATCGTATGGCAACGAGCCATGGCTAAACTCGTACATGAGCACAGTAAGAATTGTTGAAGCATGTAAACTAAATACATTCCCTTATACTATGTGCTTTTATCATTTTGGTATAGTGAATAATTTTTCAGAAACAAGCACTTTAACCTGGTTTATTTTCAGTTTGTAAAGGGAGCTGTGACTGAGAGCATGCATATTACCATTGACTCTAATGCACACACTCTGAGTCATGGCTTCAGTATACAACCAGAAAATAAACCAGGTTAGAGTGCCTTGTTTCTGAAAGATATTCACTTTGCCAAAATAATAAAAGCACATGATAGCAATGAATGTATTTAGTTTCGTATCACCATGGCACAGCAAAACTAATACCATGAAAGACCATTACAGTGACAAATTTGGCAGTTTGCTGTAATGGTTGTGCGGTACACTGACATGGGTTCTCCATGTCTTGCCCCCCCCAGAAATGACTCCAATCTGGAGTTGATCATACTAAAATCTGGGGTGTGCCACCCCCACAAAGAAAACATTGTGTCCCTGTTGGCACAATGCTGACTGTCAGCATTGTGCAATCAATATAAAGGCGCTCGACAGAATTCCTGTTAAATTCCTGTTGAACAGCGATGAAGGAACCATTTAGTTTATGTGCTTCAAAAAACTCTTACCACTCTCATGCACACACTTACCCATGGCTCGTGCCGTAGTATAGCATGGACTTGCAGGAAAAGTGGCTGGTAGGCTTTCAAGTCAGGAAACTTTGAATTGTGTGCCAAAAAATTGACAGTGAGAAGCTCCTGACAATGAAAGCTCATCAGCTGCTTGCTGACTGGCCAGCTTCATGCAAATCAAAGGACTGAAGTCCTCTCTGATTGGAGCAGCTCAGCCCTTTAAAGTACAAGAAGTTTCTGCCCAGCAAGCAGCGAGTGGTGTCACGACCACAGTGCTTGATTATTGGTCTAGACTGTAAAGCCCCTGCTATTTTGAACTGCAATGGGCTTGGCAGTGACACCCCCAAAATCACCTTTTAGTGAAACCAAAATGTTTGATGCACATGTACATCAATCCATCATGGGTAACATCGTAACTTGACAAGGGAAAACCTGTGGATGTACTGTTCTTGGACTTCAGCAAGGCATTTGACTTGGTCACTCACATTGGACTACTGGAGAAACTGAAGAGGATGGGAGTAGGCCCACTGATGGTCAGATGGATCAGAAACTGGTTGGGTGGGCATGCCCAAAGAGTAGTGGTTGGAGGGAGGTTTTGTCTCCTAGGGAGGTCATTAGTGGAGTACCACAGGGGTCGGTCCTGGGGCTGATCCTGTTTAATGCCTATATCTCTGATATCAGGGAGAATATTGGGTGTGAAATTAATCTCTTTGCAGATGACTCCAAGCTGGGTGCAGTAGTGGAGGAGGAGGTGGGGAGATTGGCCCTGCAAAGGGACCTGGAGACACTGGATAGGTGGGCCCACACCTGGAAATTAAAATTTAACTCCTCCAAGTGCAAGGTGTTGCACCTTGGGTGGGGGAACTCCAAACATGAGTACACCCTAGGAGGGGATGAGTTGAAGGCCACGGCAGGGAAAAAAGACCTGGGGGTCTTGGTGGATGTCAACATGAACAATTCTGGGCAGTTTCAGGAGGCAGCAGTAAAGACAAATAGGATGTTGGGCTGCATCACATGGGGGATTACCTCAAGGAACAGGGATGTGATTCTGCCACTGTACAATGGCCTGGTCAGATCACATCTTGAGTACTGTGTGCAGTACTGGAGGCCATACTTGAGGATGGACATCCAGCTCCAGGAAAGGGTCCAGAGGAGAGTGACCAAAATGATCTGGGGTATAGGGGAGATGATGTATGAGGAGAAACTAGAGGAGCTAGGCTTTTTCTTGTTGGAGGAGAGGAGGGATTGGAGGGACATGATTAAGGTCTTCAAGTAGCTTAAGGGAATAAATAGGGTAACTCGGGAGGGGATTTTTAGGCTGAAGGAGGGTAAAATCACCAGAGGACATAGTTAGAAGCTCAAAGGAGAAAGGATGAGGGGGGGAAGGAGGAGGAGGTATTTCACTGAGAGAGTGGTGGAACCGTGGAATGTGCTGCATGGTGAGCTGGTTCAGGCTTCTACAGTGGAGGGGTTCAAGAGAGGATGGTACAGGTTCAGGAAAGGGATGAAGCAGGGGTTGGCTTGCCCCAGGGGGTAAGATGGAGGTCCGGAGACACAGGGGTACAACAAGGGGGGATAGCTTCAGTACCCACCATGTGGTCTGAGGCTCAAGCAGACTTGATAAACCGTAAGGTCTAATCTGCTGGTGACTAGTTTGTAAGTATGTAAATGTAAAAATGAAATCAAGATACTCAAACTACAGTGACAAAAATAATTCCGTGAAACACACCTAACTATTATACAGAACTGAAATAACATACCACAGAAATCAGAAAAAAAAATCACACAAAACACAGACCACACTTGTTCTGCCTGTTAAGATAGAAAAGGCTGCCTAGCTGGAAGTTGCTGCAGCTAAGCTCCCCTCTTCCCACAGAACTGCCTCACTACATAAAATACAGACAATGAAACTACAATTTTACACTAACTAAATCACAACAAAAAACAGAAGTAATTGGTGATGTAAAGGCACAAGACACAGTCAACACTTAATGCAGTGATTTGTTGGGGAAAAAATGCATCATTTAAATGCTTTCCAAAGCTTTTTAGGTACAGAGATACACAGCACACTTAAACCAGCTCTCGCTTCCTGCCACTGCACTGAATTCAGCCTCTGCTTGGCAATACAGGTCATTGCAGCACCATGTGACCTCAAATCCCATGAATCCTTGCAAACTCCTCCTTAGATTCACAATTTGCAGGTGAATATCTCACTTTCACCATTCACGAAGTTCTCCTTTATGGTGAAGTAGAAATTCACTTTAACTTTGTGAATTCAGAAAAATTCATTAGTTTCACTAGTTTCTCCATGAAGCAAAGTTTTTGGACTTTGCCGACCACTACTCCCACTCAACTGCATATTCCTCTATATAGCCACGACTATATTTCAGCTCATCAAAGCCCAATCTCCTGATGTTTAGCATTCTTGTCTGTAGCTACTTCCATAGTTAGGTATTTCCTCAGAGAAGGCAATTAGGTTGGTTTAGTAAAATGCTCCTGTAATGTTGCAGAGACAAAATTTTGCCTTCTTTGAACCTGGCATTCAATAAGCATCTCAACAACACTTTAACAACTGACTATGAGCTGTCAGCAATGCAATAAAACATATGTGACATGTAAAATGGGCCCTTACACTGTTGAAATTATGCCAGGATTTTCCTGGACTGAGCCCCGGTAGCTCTCCAAGGAGCCCCAGTAGCTATGAAAATAAATCTATGCAGACGAGCTGGGGCCATAACCTCCGTAGTTGTTCCTTCACTGTGAACTCATAGGTTAACCACTCACACCTAAGAAAAAGCCACTTTAGAGAAATAAATCTATGCAAGCCTATTGCTGCAGTGGGAAGCAAAACATTAATGGGTTAAGGTCCCCAAAACAGTTAAAAGCATCATTAAGCAATTGAAACACAAGATGTTTTTATGTCTTGTAAAGATAAAGAATTATGTTCCCCTTATCTAGCTGGCACCGAGACCAGAGATACAACAGACACTCTCTCTGACACCCATTAGAAGATTAATTATTTTAAACATGGAATGTCACAGGTGCTGTTACTTAAGAGGACATATTTTCAGTACTATTGCATTGGAACATTACATCATGCTCTTTGGAGGGAAAAGGAGAGACAATGATGGCTCTTTGAGTTGGAAGGGTTAGGGATTAGCTCTAGGAGAGAGAAGAGCACTGTCAGAAGAAGCTTGTCAGGCAGACTGCAAAGTTTTTTATAACCTTGGAAGTACAGAACCTGAACCACTGCTGATTGTGTCAGAAGGACCCCATTTTGGAGAAAGACACTGTTCCTGTTTTGTTTGTCCTGTGAATGAAGGCAAAAGCTTGCTGATCCAGAAAGTATGGTCCAGCTACCAGCCTGTGTGCTCCACAGACTATGTGAGAAAGCTTGCATTGAGAAAACGGTGAGAGAAATACCTGCATCAATCCTGCAGACATTCTGGGAGAAGTGCTGGTTAATATCTACTGCCAGCTACTAACTTGCATACCACACCAGGATCCAGAAGCCTAGATATGTCTGTGTGGTGTGGGTACTCTGTTCCTTACATTGATCTGTCCTGCAGAAGAGTGAAAAGGAAGAACTAGAGAGTTCCAGATGACTATGAACATAGACAGCTAGATCTACCACACATAGAGGTACCTGAGACCTGCATCTTCTAGTTGCCTCCCCTCAACTGCACAACTGAATCCTAAGCCTGAGATGACCTCCAGCTGCAGAAAGAAAAAGAAGGAGCCCTAGTTGACAGGGAGATTTTACATTAGAATGTGAGTACTCTCAAGGCTTGCCTTGCAACTGGGAAAGTTTGTACAAAGTTTTGCCACCAAATTTCCAGATTTGGCCAATGGGTCAGGAACAACAAAAACCTAATCTGGAGGTTGGTCATATATGCAATTGCATGGCCAGTGGGTTTTTCGGGATTTGATTTTTCTGTTTGTTTTAAAGTGCACCACCGCCGGCCAACCAGCGGCAACATCACTGGGCCTGCACCTCTACCTCAACCTAAACTCTCTCCCTGAGGCCTGCTCAGGTAAAATCCTTTTCTATGCAGATGATGCCATCCTTTATGCATCTCATGCCACCCCAGAGGGACTTGAGTGCTTCCTCCAAATGGCTTTCATTGAGGCAGAGGACTGGTTCATCGAACACAGACTCATGCTAAATTGGAAAAAGTCAAAAGTTGTGCTTTTCTCCCACCACCAAAATAAATTCAAGCAATCCCCTCTTCACATAAAAAACTCACTCTCACAACCCCTCGAACAAGTCAGCGTCTTCAAATATCTGGGAATTTCGCTCAACCCGGCACTAACATATCATGACCATATTCGACACCTCTGCTCTGCAGATAACTGTTGCATTGGACTACAGTACAGACACCGGAACTGTTCCCCCCCAAAAGCTCTCAAACTCACTGTATCCTCCTCTGTGTCATCCTTAGCTGATTATGTGATCACCATTTATGGAGCGGCTGATAACACAGCCTTACACTGCCTAAAAATACTTTTTGATGTGGAGCCTTTGAAAAGGAGTCTATGACTCAAAGGATTGTAATTCTGAATAGTCAAAATAAAATAAAGTTCCTACAGCTGGTACACAGTGAAGTACAGGGAGCGGATTAAACTGGTACCAGTGGAGAGTGCCCCCAGTACAAGTGGGCTGGTAATACTAAAAGATTTCAATGTTATTTGCTACTTTATGATCTTGCCTGGGGAAGGGCACAAGAGGACACAGCATGAGATTAGATAGAGGCTGATTAAAGGGTAATGTGAACAAGTTCTTTTTCACAGAATGGGTGGTGGATGCATGGAACAGCCTACCTCAGGAAGTGGTGGATATGAATACAGTGCAAGGCTTCAAACAGGTATGAGATAGGCATAAGCGAGCAATACAGATGAGTATGAATAGATAAGCCATTGACAGAGCAAAGGCCGATGGAACATTTATAATGTAGAAAAAGAATGGGCAGACTGGATGATCCTTGCAGTCCTTATCTTCCATCAACTTCTATGTTTCTATGTCTCTATAAGGACACTGCACTGTCACTATTATTGTCACTGTTACTGTCACTATTACTGCTACTGTCACTGCTACATTTACTGCTGTTTTAAAGTGATTAACTGGCCAAACCTAGTTGGGTACTTAAGTTTGGTCCTGCAACCAGAGTTAAAACAGTTTTGCTTTACATCCCCCATCCCTTGTGAATAGTCCTCAGTAAATAGTTTACAGGCTGGCATGGCACATTCTCCTCAAATGGCATTTATGGTACTGGTACGGTATGCAGATACTGAGATAAATACCCTGGTGTCAGCTTGTGTAAGGCATCAGTAGCTTGGATTGCTCAACCCATTTTATAGGCCTTATATAATTACTTGCAGCTTTATCGTTCATTTTTGGGGGTTTATCAAGGTTCAAACTTATTTTTTTTTTGTGGCACTGGACAAGCTCAGAAAGTAGTACCCACTTTGCTTTTCAAACCCGTACCTTTGAAAGAGAAAAATCTGCCATTCTGCCATTTAGTTTTGTGTTTAGTTACACAAAATCCTTCAGGCAAGTACCTATTTTCAAAGGATTCAGAGGCAGATATACAGACATTTAAGTACAGTACTGTACATACAAAGCTTACATATAACTGTGCACAGATTTTGGATTATGTTGCAGATGTTTAGGCAAATCAAGTGCAGTATACAAGAGTTCATTGTCAAAAATACAATATGTTCATAGGAAGCATTTAAATATTCCACAAGCAGTAAATGTGGCCAGCAGCTACATTTTTCATGATGAAGCTCAGCTATATGATTCATATGCTGTAGGGCTTTGCTGCTGTATAGTACATTTTACTCAATTTGTAACTGCATCCTTGGTATAATTTTTTGTGACAAAAGCTGCTGACTGCTACCCTCCAGCTATGGCTATCCTTTGCCCCACATTTGCACTGTATACTCACCCCCCCATCCACCCTCATCAATTTATAGTACTGTTCCTTTTCTGTATGTGTATTGCTTTTGTACATTTGCAAATGAATTTAACTTCATGCACCTTATTATACTGTATTTCTCTACACCTGGTATTTGCTTCATGTACAGTTGTTATAATATTTCACTTTAGTTGCTTCTTACAGGATTGCTGGTTTTAGGAATGACTGGACACCATAAGTAACTTCTAACAGCTCTGAGGTTTATTCAACAAACATACATTAGATAGATCAGCAGGCCTCAGCAGAACCACACTACTACAATCTGCTCGTGCAGTTTCTAAAACCCAGTTTCCACCCCAGACATACCATTGGCCCAAAACTGCAGGGGGATGTGGACTAAACCATTCTACAATGTTACTAGGGTACAGTTACCATATACTACATCTCCCTTCTAGTAAAAGAAAGCAATTACCTTGATTTCGGTTTGATGTCAATGACAAATAATTACCAAGCACTATTAATATAATTGAGTCTTACTTTGTGATGAGTTAGGTCTAAAGTCACTGGTACTGAGCTCTGTTGAAATAAGTCTTTACCACTGACTTAAGTCATGACAAAATCTCTGAACTTCTCAGGAACTTTAAGCAGACGCCTCTTCTGGTCATTCGAGTAGACTGCACACTGGGTACAGCCTCAGGACTTTCTGCCAAAGTGTCATTGAAAACAACAGGTTCCATCTCAGGTTGCTCATACTCTTGACAAGTGTCCTGTTCCTGGCTGTTGTCCCTGGATTGCACTGTTTGTGACAATACGGATTCAGTTGACTCATCTGCCTGTTGCTCTTCAGCCTCCAAAGCAACTGTTCGGTCTCTCCTCAGGTGTCTCCTGTTCCTGTGGTATCGCAGTCCTGCAGGTGTAATCACACTATAGGATCTTGGCTCATCATGGATTCTTTCCATTGTAGCAGGTTGCCACCCACTAGACATCTCTATGCATACCCTTTCCCCTTCTCTGAATGGAGTAAGTGGAGCTGCATTCCTGTCATAATACTGTTTCTGTTCTTTCTGTAGTCTTTTCAGACATTTATGTGCATCCTTGGTATTTCAGGTCGCAGCGCTTTGCACTTGCTGGTAATGTTGTCTCAACATTCTGCCCATCAACAATTGAGAAGGTGTAAAGTTCAGTCCTGTGACTGGTGTATTTTCTAAGACTGAGCAATGTGAGATGTGGATCGGTCTGACATTGCATAGACTTCAGAAAGATTCTTTTTACTGTCTGGATCATTCTTTCAGCTAAACCATTAGATTGTGGGTATCCTGGGCTGGAATTAGTTATTTTGAACTCCCACAACTTTGCAAATTGCTTCATTTCATGACTTGCAAATGGTACATGATCCACTACCAGTTCTTTTGGAATTCCATGTCTTGGAAATACAGCTTTCAATTTTGCAATAACTGTAGCTGCTGTCTTGTCAGGCATTCTGAGAACCTCAGGGTATTTTGAAAAATAGTCCACTACTATTAAGTAGGAGTGTCCCCTAAAGTCAAAAATGTCTGCTCCAAGCTTTAACCATGGCATGTCAGGTATTTCATGTGGACACATTGGCTCTTTATGGTTGCTGGGTAAGAGTTCCTGACAAGGTCCACCTGCTTCAACCATCATTTCTACTTCTCGATTCATGCCTGACCAATACATCACAGCTCTGGCTTGTGCCTTCGACCTTTGTATTCTTTGATGTGCTGTGTGAAGTCTTCATAGCATATCTGTTCTCAGCTCTTTCGGTATGATGATTCTTTTTCCCACCATTATGAGATCATTTTCTATGTATATATTGTGTCTCATGGGCCAATAGTGCTGAAGTTTGATGCTGACTTGTTTTTCCTGTTAGCCATCCTTTGAGGTGCATTTCTTTAAGCAACTGTAACTCACTGTCCCTCTGTGTGGCCTGTTTTACCCTCTAACATGCTGTCAGGCAGTGTTTCTGTTGCTTGGATTGAGATATGACCTTTTCACTACTTAGATCAATGTCTCCTCTGCTGGTTTTCTTGGTACTGCCCTGATAGAGTGTCTGCAATCAGAATATCTTTGCCTGGAGTATATATTACCTCTATGTCATATTTCTGTATCTGCAACAGCATCCGCTGCAATCTTGCTGGAGCCTTTCCAATTGGTTTGTTCAGTATGGACTGTAGTGGCTTGTGATCTGATTGTATTTTCACTGACCTTCCATAAACATACTGATGAAATTTCTGTAGCGAGAACACAATTGCCAGCAACTCTTTTTCTATCTGTGCATAGTTTCTTTCAGCACTGTACAATGACCTAGATGCATAAGCTATTGGTCTGTTTCTTTGTAGTAGACAAGCACCTAGTCTGTCCTTAGATGCATCTGCTTGGATTTCAATGTCCTCTTTTGGATCAAAGAATTTTAATACTGGTGCTCAAGAAATAGTCTCTTTCAGCTTTTGTAAGGCTTCTTCCTGTGCTGGCTGCCACTGCCACATGACGTCTTTTTTGAGTAGCTGCCTTAGTGGTGCAGTGAGGTTTGCTTCATTTGGAATGTACTGCGCCAAGTATCGAGTCATTCCTAACAGCCTCTGTAGTGCTTTTTTATCTTCGGAAGGGGGCATCTCAGCTATTGCTTCTACTTTGGCTTCATCAGGCCGTAGTCCATTTTCGGTTATGATGTGCCCCATGTATTTCACCTCACTCACCAAATACTGTATTTTGTCACTATTGAACTTTACATTGAGTTCCACTGCTCTGTCCATTACTTTTCTCAAAGTATTGTCATGCTCTTCCTTGGTAGCTGCAGCTATAAGCATGTCATCAGCTATTACAAAAACACCTGGTATGTCTCCAAAGTGTTCAGCATTTCTCTGCTGGAATACTTCACTTGCAGACCGTATACCAAAAGGAAGTCTGTGAAATTTGTACCTTCCCCATGGACTGTTGAATGTACATAGGTCTGCAGATTCATCATCTAATTTGATCTGCCAGTACCCATCTTTTTCATCTAGAATTGTAAAAACTTTTACCTGCAAGCTTACTCTGAATATCCTCCAATGTGGGGATGGAGAAATGATGTCTTCTGATAGCTTTATTAAATCTCTAGGGTCCAAACACACCCTGATCTCACCATTTTTCTTTTCAGTAATTACAAGGCTATTTACCCATGTTGTAGGTTTTCACCTTCTAATCACCCAATTTGCTCCAGTTGTTCCAGTGTCTGTTTTAGTCTGTCCGTGATTGCATATGGGACTTTCCTGCACCCATGTATCACAGGAGTAACATTTGGTCGGTATATATGTGGTAAACACTAGGAATTCTCCAGGCCTTCAAACACTGTTTTATATTGTGCAAGAAGTTCTTCTTTGTGCTTGGTGGCTTGGTTTTAAGCACCTTTACTTTGCGAATCAGATCCAGGATGACACATGCCTGTTGACCCAGTAGGGAAGCTCCCGATATATTAGTGACATAAAACTGCAGATTGACCTGTCTGTCTTGTGTCTTACACTTTAGCGTCACTTCCCCTTCCGGATTAATTTGTGCTACTCCATGTGCCATTAGGATAGTACTGGTCGGCTTGATTTGTACCTTGCATGGAAACTGAACAATCACTTCTTTAGTAAGTATATTGGCTTCAGCCCCAGTGTCCAACTTGAACTTAACTGGCTGTCCTATTATCTTCAAGGTAGTGTACCACCCTTCATCTGGTACTTGTGTCCACACCATTTCTTTTCTTCTTTTTACAGCACCCACAAACAGTGCTTCTACCCCTTTGGTCATTTTCTCATGAGGTTTGCTGGACTTTTTGGACCTGCACATTTTTGCATAATGATTGAGGCCACCACATGTATGACATTCTTGTCCATACACTGGACAAACCTTTGGCACATGTCCCTTGCCACACCTCCCACACGTGTTTGATTTTTGTGCACGTGTCTCACGTGTTGGTACCTGGTGGTCTGGTTTTCGGCCTGTTTTACCATCCTGCCTCGATTTATATTCTACAGCATGGATGAACTTATCAGCAGTCCCTTGTGACATCACTTTTGCCTGTGCCCTTGTTACCTCTTTGGCTCTGCATATGTTCACTGCTTTGGCCATCGTGAGGTCTGGGGATTCCAGTAGCTTTTCTCAGAGCCTGTCTTCAATAACGCTGAAGACAATTTTATCTCGAATCATTAAGTCCTCAGTCTCTTTAAACTCACAATTCTGAGCTTTTTGCCTGAGCTCCATAACAAACTTGTCTATACCTGAGTGCTCATTGAATGGATGGACCCAAAACTGATGCCTCTCAAACACCACGTTTTTCCTTGGTTCACAATAATTCTTAAATGCTTCCATAACCTCAGCTGCTTTTTTAGCTTGTGGGTCAGCATACGTTATATTGAGGGTATTGTACACCTCAAGGGCCTCATCCCCGATCGTGTGCAGCAGGACTGCAATTTTCATTTCCTCTGATTTATCATCTAATCCCGTGGCTGTGAAGTACAGACTTAATCTCTGTGCCCACCTTCTCCAGTTTTCTGCAAGGTTTCCAGTCAACAACAGTGGTGGAGGTGGCTTACATTGCTCCATATTGCCAAAAATACTTTGTTATACAGTCTTTTAGTAAGCTTTAGGTACTCACAAATACTGTCTTTTTGTTTCTTTTCTTGGCAGCACAAACTTTTCTTCTTTCTTGCAACTGCAGCACTGCAAGTTCACTTCTGACACCATATGATATTTCACTTTGGTTGCTTCTTACAGGATTGCTGGATTTAGGAATGACTGGACACCATAAGTAACTTCTAACAGCTCTGAGTTTTATTTAACAAACATACATTAGATAGATCAGCAGGCCTCAGCAGAACCACACTACTACAATCTGCTCGTGCAGTTTCTAAAACCCAGTTTCCACCCCAGACATACCATGGGCCCAAAACTGCAGGGGGATGTGGACTAAACCACTCTATAATGTTACTAGGGTAAGTTACCATATACTACAGTTGTTAGTGTTTTATAATTACTGGTGAGCATTTTTTTTCAATGGGCTTCACTGGTTGATATTTGCCATAATAACCAGTCAGTTATTATGGCATTCATGTGCTCCATCTGTCAAAAGCAAGCACCCCCTCACTGGCTCCTGTTCTTTGTGTGGGCAGGCTAAACAATTTCAAAAAACATGGTGGTTCTGTATCTTTATTACCGAGAAGCCACCACAATATGATCCTGACCTTCCCTTAATCATTTTTTTTTGATTTAGTTATCTGGTTGATCTTACCATTAATCCTACCATTAATTAAAAAAAAAGTTTCTGGTTGATCCTATGGTACACCAGCTTCAGGCGACATACACTGACAATGGGAGCAGTCTGTGGCTGATTGCCCACACAAAGAGGCAAGCACGAGCATGATTGCAATCCTAATTTCAACTATCACTAAAAAAAAAAGAATTACTTAAAGTGGGATCTGAGGGAGCTGGAGTCTGATGTGCTGTTAGGCTTCTAAGGGCAAAGGGGAGAAGGACAGGAAGTGGATGGGGGCTGCTGCAGCCTGCACAGCTGTGGAATCTGAAGTGGGAGCTGGAGAAGCTGAAAGTACCTGCTGCATTTAGGGCTGCTGTGTGTTGACTCCAGCAGTTTGCCCCCAAAAGAGACAAAGGTGCTATGTGGGAGTAGTGTTGGGGGGGACTGAATAAGAGGGAGGGAGAGAGACTGTGGGCAGAATTCAAAAACCGTTCGGGACTGAAGTCCCACTCCACAACTCTAGTAGTGGGCTGAAATTGCCCGCAGCAGTGGTGGTTATGATTCATGGCCACAGCAGTTGTGGAGGGTGTTACAACTGCTCCCACCGGCCATAGCAACATTCCACAGCTGCCAAGATCTCCCTGGTGACACCACCCACAACCTGCCATAAGTCGTGGAGCCGGTAACAATCCGGCTCCACCTTTGTGAATACCCACCGCTGCAGGACTCCTGTGGCTCTGCAAGTGGCCACCCTTTGGTGCTGAAATTTTGCTGCAGCTGTGAGACTTTCACGGGGTTTGTGAATCCTACCCCATGAGTGTGTGTGTGTGTGTCTGTGTGTGTGTGTGTGTGTCTGTGTGTCTGTGTTTGTCTGTGGGTCACAGCACTCGGGCTGGAAAAAATTGCTCACCAGCAAATTATATAAAATAAAAGATGAGGAAATGTGCCTATGAGAATTAATGCACACCCTCAGCGTAGGATGCTTTGATAAATCACTCAGGCTTCACCCTCGGGGTTTATGTAGCATCCCACACCTCAGGTTTACATTAAATTCTCACATCACGCACTTCCCCATCCTTTATTCTAAGTGCATTTATTGCAGCTTGTTAGTGTACTGTTCTCCCCCACTTCCCTACCCTCAAATAAATAAGTAAATAAATGAATAACTAACTGTGCATTGTTGCTTTTTTTAACTTTGTACCCCCTTGTTTCCCTCTACCAGATCACACCTAGAAATAAGCTATGGTTCAGTGTGCCTTTCCTAGTTACCAGTAGTTTACAAAAAAGTAACATGCCATGGTCAAACATATAGTATTTAGAAAATGCATTAAAAGCCATGAAACACAAGGTTTTGCATTGTATGCTTTTTCTACTAAGAAAAAAGTGGCTACTCAAACTAATGAATACTGTTTAGTGCATTGTGCCTTCCATCTGACCTGTTAGCATGGGTTACACACCAATTTAAAACAACTGCAGATAGTCACTGATCCAAACTTTTTAGGGTCTCAGTAGCTCTGGAAATATAATTTCAACACTGGACCATTATAGTAACTGTACCTGAAGTTGTAATTTGGCCAGAAAAGGTGGATTTGTAAAGAATACTTTTATAGTCAATTAAACAACACCAACACCATCAAACCATTGTTCAATAACTTGATATTCTATAAACAGGTCAAAAACACTGTGGTGAACAAAACAGACCTGCTAAATGTAGCAGTAGTGCCACACAAAGGATTCGCATATATTATATTTGTTAACTAACTACTATTTGGCAAGGAAACTTAGGGTAATCTAAAAGTACTTAGTTGACACCACTAAACCATCTTCTAAGAACAGTGTTCCATAAACATGTCAACAATGAACTGACAAACTCCTCTTTATCACCAACTCCAATGATGCAAGCCTTAGCACAAGCACTGCACTGGGGCAACAGGCCAGGGATGGCAGGGATTTCATCAGGAGTCAACTACACATTTACAGTGACTGCAGAAGTGACAGTAGGAGAGGCAAGTATGGGCGCATTTGTGGTATTGGCAATAGTATAGAGCAAAGTGACTCTGAGGGCACAGTGACTGTGGTGGCAACTATACTAGCAGGTACACTAGTAGCAGCAGTTGTGTTACTAGAGGTGGTGGCAGCAACATTGGACGTGCCTGATGTAAGCAGTGCACTGGAGGTGGTAAGGACTAGGAACATACTAGCTGGGTAGAAACTAGTGGTGTGACAATAACAGTTGTGTCAGAAGTTGTGCCAACACTGTTATTGCTGCTGTTAGTGGTCTTGGTGGCTGCTGCTTGCAAAATGGTTTCTATTATTGGCACTGGTGGCTGCTGCTTGCATAATTGGAGGTCCCTAATAAATGCAGTAAGAAAGCCAAGCCTGACTCTGCTGACAAAAAACCTGTAAACTACAGCAAATAGAAAATATATATCAGCAAAAAAACACAATGGATTGAGCTGTGTGAAACTGAAGACGGCAGGGGAAGGGTTTAAGCAGACACACACACTCACTCCTGGGACTGGATTTTCAAAGACCCCCCACATTAGTGCACTTGTGCAAGTGGGGCTATACTTGCAGATCTGCAAGTTTTTCTACATACTTCAGATTTTCTAAAATGGAGCCATTTTGTGGCCTGCTCAATGATTTATTGCAGTTTGTAGCACCAGGTGTGACACCCTCCGCAGCAGCACGCCGGTGCAGAGACTTGTTTCCACACCTGTGGACTGTGACATGGGACTTAGTCTCAAAGCCATTTTCAGTCCTTTGAAAATCTGGCCCCTGATCATTGTAACTGAGACCAGTTAAGGGACAAAAACTCAAAAACACAATCAGAAAAGCCAAACATGACTTTCTGATGTTGATCAGCATTTACAAAAGCCTGTGTTGCAACAAGAAAAGTGTTTTTTATGTGTCAAGCTTAAGATCTGAGAAGCAAAGGTGTTGCAGAATTCAATTTCCCCAGTGATGAGGTGCTGAATTGGCTGAAATTCGCCTTCGTGAAGCTTCATGACGTTTCCAAGGACTTTAGGAACTTTGGCTTTGGCGAAATTGGAAAGCTCTTATTGTGAACTGGTCATTTTTTCAGCAAAGTGGTGATTCTGAGAGTGATCAGTTTGCCAAAAAATGAAAACTTTACAGGATAAAATGGCAACTATTTGGTAAATCTGTGTTTAGCAAATTCTGCAAATTAAAGAAGCGAATCTCAGCCCATTCACCCACCCTTACTCAGTAGTACTACAGAACTTGCTCCCAGAAACTACTAACTCTTGTCCTTTACCAAAGAGTGTGGAGATCACAAAGTATTTCTAGCTGTGCGCTCCAGAAATGACTTCAAGTAGGCAAATAAAGCTGTATAAGACTTTAGAGTTTCACTGAGTAATGCTTACCAACTACCAGCCAAATAGTGGACTATTTGGGAGGGCTTTCCAATTATTCTGAAATAGTCTGGAAATATTATTCATTCCACCACACCCCTCTGTCAGTATCAAAGTCAGTTAGATTATTACCCCCATGAGATCTATCGGCCCCTTAGTAGTTGCCTCTTAACTTCATTTGTCTCTTAGCTATGCTCCACTCTAATACCTGGCAGATTGTAATTACCAGAATTGTCTTCCCAGCATCATTATGAAATGCTGACATGATCAGTAAGTGTTATTTTCCTCAGTCTATTAGTTGCAGCAACCTGCTGCAAAATACTGTTTGCAACCTCCTCCAGACTTTCTTTGGGACGCCTACTGTATTTCTACCTCCTCTCATCTTTTACATATACAGCAATGCCTCCACACCTCTGACCATCCCTGTCCTTCTAAAAAGACTTACCCAATAACACTTGCATCAAAGCTTACTCACTCATTACACCAGGTTTCATTGAGTCCTACTTCTGTACATTAGAACTGCCTCAAGAATCATACCCTCCTGCTCATCCATCTTGTTAGTTGCACCCCTCACACTCATGATCATGCAGAGCAGTAATGCATTTCTCCCTGCTTTGGTCCCCTACAGTTGATACTTTCTCCTTCTATACCTGGCAGGGACATGGGTGTTCTCTTACACCTACTTCAGTCTTAGTTGAAATCCTCTACATAACTCTGTTTTGTGTGCCAGTCCACCCACCCCTTCTGAATTCAGGAGAAACCGTTCCTTAGTGAATAGGCTCTGCCTGCCACAGAGGGTCTTCTAGTGTGCGAAGAACCTAAACTGCTTCTTCCTACACCAAACCTCTAGCAATGCATATGCCTACCTCATCTCCTTGCTGCATCAATGCCTAAAATCATCAGTATCTCAGAAAACATTACACTGGATGTCTTTTTCCTAATGCTCTTATCTAATGCCCTAAATCTGTTTCACAGGATCTCTGTTATGATGTTACCTGTGTTATTGGTGTCACCATCTAGTACAATGGTGGATTCCTCTTTCCCCTCTGGCAAAAGCCTATCCACTTTCACTGGGATGTCTGCCACCCAAGGCTCTGATGGGCAAGTGAGTGAGGAGTCCAGATGGCTCTAGTAGCACAGCAATCCACCCACTTTACTAATATACCTTGCAATAGTTGTCCCTACCACTACTATCTTTCTGTTACCCTTCCCTGATTTCCTCCATATCCCCTCATCTACTGTAGGAGTCCCTGTGCTTTGCCACCCCCCCAGCAGTAGCCCTTGACACCCAATAGGTTCCCTCCATCTTCTCAGCCAGTGTCTTGTACTGGTTTTGAACAGTTAATGGTGGTGAACTCGGTCTCACTTCAGGATTCCATTTTGGTACCCTTCTACCTACCCCAACCCAGTCCTCATCTCTTACACCTGGGCCTATTTTGCTGGTTCCCCTCTACAATGAACTAGGTATCTCTCTCTCTCTCTTTTTCTCTCTCTCATATGGGAATTCAATTTAACCAATCTGCACACTGTTGACACATGCAACAGTATTATTCTACTGTAACTACTAACAAAGGCGTTAAAAAGGATCTCTAGGAAGCAATGAGCTAGAAAGAAAAGTTTAGAATTACAATATTACTAGCAATGTTAGTCAAATGAAGTCAGGTAAGGGCAGTGTTAACAGAATGTTGCTTTGCCTTCCACAGTGTGAGCATCACTATTTTTAATCTGTCTTGGCATGCTTTCCGCTAGCTTCTGAGACACATCACTTTTAATCTTTGGCTAGTGCTCTCACAAGCAAGTGAAAAGTTCACTGAGTTAATAAAGTGGAAATACTTTTGTTCCTCATACTTGATCAAAGGGAAAACCACTGCCTTTTCCACAGTTTAATATTTGGTGCTATAAGTAATTATTTGAAAAGCAAACAAATGTCATAGAAAAAAATTATTAGGTGCTCTTTGAACCATATAAAGTGGACAGCAGATGTGCATGTATGTCTGTACTGTGTGTGTGTGTGTGTGTGTGTGTGTGTGTTGAGGGGGGTGACTGTGTGCATTTCTTTTGTGAGAACAAATGTTAAAGGAATACTATCAACCAACAGGTAGAAATATCTTTTTTTAAAACCTTGCTACTACTTATTTGTGCAGCTATCATTAAGCAATGAAATATTCCAGAACTTGTTTGTGTAGCTATCGTCATGTAATGGAATATTATTATTGTTTTTCCTTTTTATCTATGATTTATGAAGCTATTGAATCTTTGGGACTCCTTCATGGTTTCCAATTTGTATCAATGGTGTTTTTACAGATATGCAGCCTGATTTAAACCATTAATTTTACAAAAACAGCATAGTAAAATATTGCACTACAATCCTTTTATTATTCATCGTCATCATTAAATTTATACATTTCATCATAACTGTCTTCCAAAAAAAATGTTCTCTGGTTGAGCAGGCAACAAGATAAAATATGTTTGTGTAATGTATAGTACAGAAGTTAGAATGCTTAATATTAAAGGTATGTTTGAATGATTATGCAATGTATGTTTGGACATTCATTCTCTCTACCCCCATTACAGAGACTAACATCATCCCCAGAGGTGCTGCATTAATAAGATCTCCTTAGACTAATGGTACCATAGGGAAGAAGAATGATGAAGCCCCATAAGGAAAGAGAAGAAGCAAAAGGAGGAGGAAGGGAGAATGTTGAAGCAAAAAAGGCTTGTCTTATGGACACCAGAACATGTATTCTTAGGTAGAGCTCAATGGGGAGGGGGGGAGTGAGTCTCACACTGCACCAACAAACCACAACCTTAGCCTCTAAATTCACTCGTTCAGTAGGCAACAAAGTATGCTATGCTTTTGTAACAGGTACAATGAATGGTAGTTAGGATGGCAAGGCAACACAAATGGCAAAGCAAATTTATTTTTAGGACACCCTTTCCCAAAGACTCAGGCCACTTCACGATAAAAAAAATAGCATTACAGCAGCATTCATAAATAAGTAAAATAGCTATAAAATACATAACATACAATTTAATATGATCTAAATTGATCTGAGAATGCTTCAATAAGTAACTTTTCAAGGCGGTCTTTAAGGCCCATCATGCAAGCTGATTGAACATTCATGGGTAAGGCATTCCCTAACACAGGAACTGCCATACTAAACACCTTGTCCCCAGATTGTTGCAGGTGTGAGGTAGGGACAGAAATCAAACCCACAACGGAGGAGCAGGAAAGGTGAGTTTGGTGGTAGGAAGCCATGAGATCTTTTAACTAATCTTTTCCCATACCATTTAGGGCCTTCAATGTCGTCAAGCATATCTTGAAAGTCAAGTGCCTCTGCAATGGCAGCCAGTGCAGTGCATGCAGAATTGATGTGATATTGTCCCTCTGAGAGGAGCCAACAATGAAATGGGTTGCATCACTGTGGACTAACTGCATGCATCACCACGCACTTACAGATAACCTTGAGTACAAAACATTGCATTAGTCAACCGTGGAGGTAATAAAGCCATGAGCAATCATAGCCAGCTCAGCAAGGGCTAGATGTGATTTAATCCTGGCAATGTTAAAGAAATGATAAGAGCCATCCCAAACCACAGCTGACACCTGTTGATCAAGCTAATGACCCCAATATTCTTAACCGCATCTACAGCTCTGAGTGGTTGGCCACCCAATGAAGGAAGGAATGCCATACCAACTGGCATCATTTGACTCAGCCCACCCAGCTCAATAACCATGATCTCCTTCTTACCTGGGTTGATACATAGCAAAATTGAGGTCATCCAGATGTTAACTTTGACAACACAACTCCTTAGCACAAAAGCTTCCTAAGTCCCATCAGGAGCACTAAGCAGAGATGACTGAGGTCTAATAATCTCATGTAATGGCAGCATGTACACTGAAAACAACTCAGGGGTGAGACTTGAGCCTTGAGGAACACTGAGAGTGCAGATGTTTCAGAGATGTGATTTTCAAGCGCCACCTGCTGCATTCTCCTGGTGTTGTATGACTCAAAACAGTACAACATTGTGCCAAAAGAGACCCAGATTGTTCCTCAGGTGATCCAAATACACCCTGTGGTCAACAGTGTCAAACATCTATAAGATCTAAGAGGACAGAGATGGAACAATGTCCTCAATCAATCACCATGAGGCGATCATTTGTCATGTGATGAGCACAATCTTCATACCGCACTGAAACTGAAAGTCTGACTGGAGAGGTTCATAGATGTTAAGATTATCCAGGTGATCAACAAGTTGCTCCACCACCAAATTCTCAGTAATGTTCCAGAAAAAGGGATAAGGATTTAATCTCACTACTATAGAACTTTACTGATCTTTTACTGAGACTGTTTGGCTTATGTAACTTGCCTTGAAGCATATAGCGTTAATTATTTTCCAGGTTACTTGTTTGCCTTCTGTATTTGTAAGTACCTTACATTGCTTTGTTATATAAGCCTTTACGTCTAGTGTTCACTATCCCTGGAGTTACATATACTGTAATAGTGTGCAACTTTGCAATTGCATGGCATCTCTCTATTCCTATTTCTTTTTATAGGAGGATGAGGACTCCGATGGACCTTTTTGGTTTAATGAATATAAGTTACTAGCAGTGCTCCTCATGGGCTCACTCACACAGGCTTCTCTTTGTATATTTGATAGTATATTCTTATTGTTCTTATGACTTCTTCCCCCACATGACGTATCTCTTGAAATATGATACCTTTGATGATATTATGAGGAGTGGTGTCCTCATCACTTGCCTGTCCATTTTATATGATCTATGTCTCCATCATATTGCTGTATGTGATTTGATAAACTCAATAAACATATAGTTTAAAAAAAGAGCAGGTCTGTGGTACTGCAGAATGTCAGGCCCAAGGATGTTTTTCTCAGAAGGGGTCTAACCACTGCCCTTTTCAGGACAGTCAGGAAGACACCCTTCCTTAAAGAACGTCCAACAATCTGTGAAATAACTGGAACCAAGGCCTACTGACAACCTAAAAACAACAAGGTAGGCCCAGGATTCAGCAAACAGTAGGAGGAGCACAAACCCCAAATAATCAGAAGCACCTCTTTCTCAACAAGTGACTGAAACTCATCACAAGTAGATACAGTAGATCATCC